>OZ014521.1:574812315-577348982 GCA_963966055.1 Lathyrus aphaca
TCCATCATAACCTTCCCTCGTAAAATATATAAATGATACGTGAAGTTTCTTATCATTTCGAACAGTCCCCGATTTAATTTGAATTTTGACCGAAACTAGTATAAACTAGTGTATAATATATTATGATTTTTGGCCGAAACGTTCATTTCGAAAAGTTTCATAGAATCTAGTTTTCAGATGATTTTTTTACACGGACTAGAATCATAATCTTCCCTCTTAATATACTTAAATGATCTGAAAAGTCTCATATCATTTCGAATAGTCCCCAAATAAAATTGATTTTTTTGATCGAAATTAGTGTATAATATACTATGATTTTTGACCGAAATATGCATTTCGAAAAGTTTCATTGTATCTAATTTTCCGATGAATTTTTACATGGACTTCCATCATAACCTTCCCTCGTAAAATATATAAATGATATGTGATGTTTCGTATCATTTCGAACAGTCTCCGATTTAATGTGATTTTCGACCGAAACTAGTATAAATTGTTATTAATATATTATGATTTTTTTGCCAAATCTTGCATTTCGAAAAGTTTCATAGAATCTAGTTTTCAGATGATGATTTTTGCATGGACTACCATCATAACCTTCCCTCTTAACATATTTAAATGATCTGAAAAGTCTCGTATCAATTCAAATAGTCCCCAATTAAATTTGATTTTTTTGATCGAAACTAGTGTATAATATACTATGATTTTTGACTGAAACTTGCATTTCGAAAAAGTTTCATAGAATCTAATTTTCCGATAATGTTTTGCATGGACTTCCATCATAACCTACCCTCATAAAATATGTGAAGTTTTGTATCATTTAGAATAGTCCCTGATTTAAATTGATTTATGACCGAAACTATTATAAACTAGTGTATAATATATTATGATTTTTTGGCCGAAACATGCATTTCAAAAAGTTACATAGAATCTAGTTTTCAAATGATTTTTTTGCATGGACTACCATCATAACATTCTCTCTTAATATTTATAATTTATCTAAAAAGTCTCGTATCATTTAAAATAGTACCCAATTCAATTTGATTTTTTTGATTGAAACTAGTGTATAATATACTAGGATTTTTGACCGAAACTTGCATTTCGAAAAGTTTCATAGAATCTAGTTTTCCGATGATTTTTTGCATGGACTTCCATCATAACCTTCCCTCGTAAAATATGTGAAGTTTTGTATCATTTAGAATAGTCCCTGATTTAAATTGATTTATGACCGAAACTAGTATAAATTAGTGTATAATATATTATGATTTTTTGGCCGAAACATGCATTTCAAAAAGTTTCATAGAATCTAGTTTTCAAATGATTTTTTTGCATGGACTACCATCATTACCTTCTCTATTAATATATATAAATTATCTAAAAAGTCTCGTATCATTTCAAATAGTACCCAATTCAATTTGATTTTTTTGATTGAAACTAGTGTATAATATACTATGATTTTTTACCGAAACTTGCATTTCGAAAAGATTCGTAGAATCTAATTTTCCGATGATTTTTTGCATGGACTTCCATCATAACCTTCCCTCGTAAAATATATAAATGATATATGAAGTTTCATATCATTTCGAATAGTCCTCGATTTAATTTGATTTTCGACCGAAACTAGTATAAATTGTGCATAATATATTATGATTTTTTGGCCAAAACTTGCATTTCAAAATGTTTCATAGAATCTAGTTTTCAGATGATGATTTTTGCATGGACTACCATCATAACCTTCCCTATTGACATATTTAAATGATCTAAAAAGTCTCGTATCATTTCAAATAGTCCCCAATTAAATTAAATTTTTTTGATCGAAACTAGTGTATAATATACTATGATTTTTGACCTAAACTTGCATTTCGAAAAGTTTCATAGAATCTAATTTTCCGATGATTTTTTTTGGGGACTTCCATCATAACCTTCCTTCGTAAAATATATAAATGATACGTGAAGTTTCTTATCATTTCGAACAGTCCCCGATTTAATTTGAATTTTGACCGAAACTAGTATAAACTAGTGTATAATATATTATGATTTTTGGCCGAAACGTTCATTTCGAAAAGTTTCATAGAATCTAGTTTTCAGATGATTTTTTTACACGGACTAGAATCATAATCTTCCCTCTTAATATACTTAAATGATCTGAAAAGTCTCATATCATTTCGAATAGTCCCCAAATAAAATTGATTTTTTTGATCGAAATTAGTGTATAATATACTATGATTTTTGACCGAAATATGCATTTCGAAAAGTTTCATTGTATCTAATTTTCCGATGAATTTTTACATGGACTTCCATCATAACCTTCCCTCGTAAAATATATAAATGATATGTGATGTTTCGTATCATTTCGAACAGTCTCCGATTTAATGTGATTTTCGACCGAAACTAGTATAAATTGTTATTAATATATTATGATTTTTTTGCCAAATCTTGCATTTCGAAAAGTTTCATAGAATCTAGTTTTCAGATGATGATTTTTGCATGGACTACCATCATAACCTTCCCTCTTAACATATTTAAATGATCTGAAAAGTCTCGTATCAATTCAAATAGTCCCCAATTAAATTTGATTTTTTTGATCGAAACTAGTGTATAATATACTATGATTTTTGACTGAAACTTGCATTTCGAAAAAGTTTCATAGAATCTAATTTTCCGATAATGTTTTGCATGGACTTCCATCATAACCTACCCTCATAAAATATGTGAAGTTTTGTATCATTTAGAATAGTCCCTGATTTAAATTGATTTATGACCGAAACTATTATAAACTAGTGTATAATATATTATGATTTTTTGGCCGAAACATGCATTTCAAAAAGTTACATAGAATTTAGTTTTCAAATGATTTTTTTGCATGGACTACCATCATAACATTCTCTCTTAATATTTATAATTTATCTAAAAAGTCTCGTATCATTTAAAATAGTACCCAATTCAATTTGATTTTTTTGATTGAAACTAGTGTATAATATACTAGGATTTTTGACCGAAACTTGCATTTCGAAAAGTTTCATAGAATCTAGTTTTCCGATGATTTTTTGCATGGACTTCCATCATAACCTTCCCTCGTAAAATATGTGAAGTTTTGTATCATTTAGAATAGTCCCTGATTTAAATTGATTTATGACCGAAACTAGTATAAATTAGTGTATAATATATTATGATTTTTTGGCCGAAACATGCATTTCAAAAAGTTTCATAGAATCTAGTTTTCAAATGATTTTTTTGCATGGACTACCATCATTACCTTCTCTATTAATATATATAAATTATCTAAAAAGTCTCGTATCATTTCAAATAGTACCCAATTCAATTTGATTTTTTTGATTGAAACTAGTGTATAATATACTATGATTTTTTACCGAAACTTGCATTTCGAAAAGATTCGTAGAATCTAATTTTCCGATGATTTTTTGCATGGACTTCCATCATAACCTTCCCTCGTAAAATATATAAATGATATATGAAGTTTCATATCATTTCGAATAGTCCTCGATTTAATTTGATTTTCGACCGAAACTAGTATAAATTGTGCATAATATATTATGATTTTTTGGCCAAAACTTGCATTTCAAAATGTTTCATAGAATCTAGTTTTCAGATGATGATTTTTGCATGGACTACCATCATAACCTTCCCTATTGACATATTTAAATGATCTAAAAAGTCTCGTATCATTTCAAATAGTCCCCAATTAAATTAAATTTTTTTGATCGAAACTAGTGTATAATATACTATGATTTTTGACCTAAACTTGCATTTCGAAAAGTTTCATAGAATCTAATTTTCCGATGATTTTTTTTGGGGACTTCCATCATAACCTTCCCTCGTAAAATATATAAATGATACGTGAAGTTTCTTATCATTTCGAACAGTCCCCGATTTAATTTGAATTTTGACCGAAACTAGTATAAACTAGTGTATAATATATTATGATTTTTGGCCGAAACGTTCATTTCGAAAAGTTTCATAGAATCTAGTTTTCAGATGATTTTTTTACACGGACTAGAATCATAATCTTCCCTCTTAATATACTTAAATGATCTGAAAAGTCTCATATCATTTCGAATAGTCCCCAAATAAAATTGATTTTTTTGATCGAAATTAGTGTATAATATACTATGATTTTTGACCGAAATATGCATTTCGAAAAGTTTCATTGTATCTAATTTTCCGATGAATTTTTACATGGACTTCCATCATAACCTTCCCTCGTAAAATATATAAATGATATGTGATGTTTCGTATCATTTCGAACAGTCTCCGATTTAATGTGATTTTCGACCGAAACTAGTATAAATTGTTATTAATATATTATGATTTTTTTGCCAAATCTTGCATTTCGAAAAGTTTCATAGAATCTAGTTTTCAGATGATGATTTTTGCATGGACTACCATCATAACCTTCCCTCTTAACATATTTAAATGATCTGAAAAGTCTCGTATCAATTCAAATAGTCCCCAATTAAATTTGATTTTTTTGATCGAAACTAGTGTATAATATACTATGATTTTTGACTGAAACTTGCATTTCGAAAAAGTTTCATAGAATCTAATTTTCCGATAATGTTTTGCATGGACTTCCATCATAACCTACCCTCATAAAATATGTGAAGTTTTGTATCATTTAGAATAGTCCCTGATTTAAATTGATTTATGACCGAAACTATTATAAACTAGTGTATAATATATTATGATTTTTTGGCCGAAACATGCATTTCAAAAAGTTACATAGAATCTAGTTTTCAAATGATTTTTTTGCATGGACTACCATCATAACATTCTCTCTTAATATTTATAATTTATCTAAAAAGTCTCGTATCATTTAATATAGTACCCAATTCAATTTGATTTTTTTGATTGAAACTAGTGTATAATATACTAGGATTTTTGACCGAAACTTGCATTTCGAAAAGTTTCATAGAATCTAGTTTTCCGATGATTTTTTGCATGGACTTCCATCATAACCTTCCCTCGTAAAATATGTGAAGTTTTGTATCATTTAGAATAGTCCCTGATTTAAATTGATTTATGACCGAAACTAGTATAAATTAGTGTATAATATATTATGATTTTTTGGCCGAAACATGCATTTCAAAAAGTTTCATAGAATCTAGTTTTCAAATGATTTTTTTGCATGGACTACCATCATTACCTTCTCTATTAATATATATAAATTATCTAAAAAGTCTCGTATCATTTCAAATAGTACCCAATTCAATTTGATTTTTTTGATTGAAACTAGTGTATAATATACTATGATTTTTTACCGAAACTTGCATTTCGAAAAGATTCGTAGAATCTAATTTTCCGATGATTTTTTGCATGGACTTCCATCATAACCTTCCCTCGTAAAATATATAAATGATATATGAAGTTTCATATCATTTCGAATAGTCCTCGATTTAATTTGATTTTCGACCGAAACTAGTATAAATTGTGCATAATATATTATGATTTTTTGGCCAAAACTTGCATTTCAAAATGTTTCATAGAATCTAGTTTTCAGATGATGATTTTTGCATGGACTACCATCATAACCTTCCCTATTGACATATTTAAATGATCTAAAAAGTCTCGTATCATTTCAAATAGTCCCCAATTAAATTAAATTTTTTTGATCGAAACTAGTGTATAATATACTATGATTTTTGACCTAAACTTGCATTTCGAAAAGTTTCATAGAATCTAATTTTCCGATGATTTTTTTTGGGGACTTCCATCATAACCTTCCCTCGTAAAATATATAAATGATACGTGAAGTTTCTTATCATTTCGAACAGTCCCCGATTTAATTTGAATTTTGACCGAAACTAGTATAAACTAGTGTATAATATATTATGATTTTTGGCTGAAACGTTCATTTCGAAAAGTTTCATAGAATCTAGTTTTCAGATGATTTTTTTACACGGACTAGAATCATAATCTTCCCTCTTAATATACTTAAATGATCTGAAAAGTCTCATATCATTTCGAATAGTCCCCAAATAAAATTGATTTTTTTGATCGAAATTAGTGTATAATATACTATGATTTTTGACCGAAATATGCATTTCGAAAAGTTTCATTGTATCTAATTTTCCGATGAATTTTTACATGGACTTCCATCATAACCTTCCCTCGTAAAATATATAAATGATATGTGATGTTTCGTATCATTTCGAACAGTCTCCGATTTAATGTGATTTTCGACCGAAACTAGTATAAATTGTTATTAATATATTATGATTTTTTTGCCAAATCTTGCATTTCGAAAAGTTTCATAGAATCTAGTTTTCAGATGATGATTTTTGCATGGACTACCATCATAACCTTCCCTCTTAACATATTTAAATGATCTGAAAAGTCTCGTATCAATTCAAATAGTCCCCAATTAAATTTGATTTTTTTGATCGAAACTAGTGTATAATATACTATGATTTTTGACTGAAACTTGCATTTCGAAAAAGTTTCATAGAATCTAATTTTCCGATAATGTTTTGCATGGACTTCCATCATAACCTACCCTCATAAAATATGTGAAGTTTTGTATCATTTAGAATAGTCCCTGATTTAAATTGATTTATGACCGAAACTATTATAAACTAGTGTATAATATATTATGATTTTTTGGCCGAAACATGCATTTCAAAAAGTTACATAGAATCTAGTTTTCAAATGATTTTTTTGCATGGACTACCATCATAACATTCTCTCTTAATATTTATAATTTATCTAAAAAGTCTCGTATCATTTAAAATAGTACCCAATTCAATTTGATTTTTTTGATTGAAACTAGTGTATAATATACTAGGATTTTTGACCGAAACTTGCATTTCGAAAAGTTTCATAGAATCGAGTTTTCTGATGATTTTTTGCATGGACTTCCATCATAACCTTCCCTCGTAAAATATGTGAAGTTTTGTATCATTTAGAATAGTCCCTGATTTAAATTGATTTATGACCGAAACTAGTATAAATTAGTGTATAATATATTATGATTTTTTGGCCGAAACATGCATTTCAAAAAGTTTCATAGAATCTAGTTTTCAAATGATTTTTTTGCATGGACTACCATCATTACCTTCTCTATTAATATATATATATAAATTATCTAAAAAGTCTCGTATCATTTCAAATAGTACCCAATTCAATTTGATTTTTTTGATTGAAACTAGTGTATAATATACTATGATTTTTTACCGAAACTTGCATTTCGAAAAGATTCGTAGAATCTAATTTTCCGATGATTTTTTGCATGGACTTCCATCATAACCTTCCCTCGTAAAATATATAAATGATATATGAAGTTTCATATCATTTCGAATAGTCCTCGATTTAATTTGATTTTCGACCGAAACTAGTATAAATTGTGTATAATATATTATGATTTTTTGGCCAAAACTTGCATTTCAAAATGTTTCATAGAATCTAGTTTTCAGATGATGATTTTTGCATGGACTACCATCATAACCTTCCCTATTGACATATTTAAATGATCTAAAAAGTCTCTTATCATTTCAAATAGTCCCCAATTAAATTAAATTTTTTTGATCGAAACTAGTGTATAATATACTATGATTTTTGACCTAAACTTGCATTTCGAAAAGTTTCATAGAATCTAATTTTCCGATGATTTTTTGTGGGGACTTCCATCATAACCTTCCCTCGTAAAATATATAAATGATACGTGAAGTTTCTTATCATTTCGAACAGTCCCCGATTTAATTTGAATTTTGACCGAAACTAGTATAAACTAGTGTATAATATATTATGATTTTAGGCCGAAACGTTCATTTCGAAAAGTTTCATAGAATCTAGTTTTCAGATGATTTTTTTACACGGACTAGAATCATAATCTTCCCTCTTAATATACTTAAATGATCTGAAAAGTCTCATATCATTTCGAATAGTCCCCAAATAAAATTGATTTTTTTGATCGAAATTAGTGTATAATATACTATGATTTTTGACGAAATATGCATTTCGAAAAGTTTCATTGTATCTAATTTTCCGATGAATTTTTACATGGACTTCCATCATAACCTTCCCTCGTAAAATATATAATTGATATGTGATGTTTCGTATCATTTCGAACAGTCTCCGATTTAATGTGATTTTCGACCGAAACTAGTATAAATTGTTATTAATATATTATGATTTTTTTGCCAAATCTTGCATTTCGAAAAGTTTCATAGAATCTAGTTTTCAGATGATGATTTTTGCATGGACTACCATCATAACCTTCCCTTTTAACATATTTAAATGATCTGAAAAGTCTCGTATCAATTCAAATAGTCCCCAATTAAATTTGATTTTTTTGATCGAAACTAGTGTATAATATACTATGATTTTTGACTGAAACTTGCATTTCGAAAAAGTTTCATAGAATCTAATTTTCTGATAATGTTTTGCATGGACTTCCATCATAACCTACCCTCATAAAATATGTGAAGTTTTGTATCATTTAGAATAGTCCCTGATTTAAATTGATTTATGACCGAAACTATTATAAACTAGTGTATAATATATTATGATTTTTTGGCCGAAACATGCATTTCAAAAAGTTACATAGAATCTAGTTTTCAAATGATTTTTTTGCATGGACTACCATCATAACATTCTCTCTTAATATTTATAATTTATCTAAAAAGTCTCGTATCATTTAAAATAGTACCCAATTCAATTTGATTTTTTTGATTGAAACTAGTGTATAATATACTAGGATTTTTGACCGAAACTTGCATTTCGAAAAGTTTCATAGAATCTAGTTTTCCGATGATTTTTTGCATGGACTTCCATCATAACCTTCCCTCGTAAAATATGTGAAGTTTTGTATCATTTAGAATAGTCCCTGATTTAAATTGATTTATGACCGAAACTAGTATAAATTAGTGTATAATATATTATGATTTTTTGGCCGAAACATGCATTTCAAAAAGTTTCATAGAATCTAGTTTTCAAATGATTTTTTTGCATGGACTACCATCATTACCTTATCTATTAATATATATAAATTATCTAAAAAGTCTCGTATCATTTCAAATAGTACCCAATTCAATTTGATTTTTTTGATTGAAACTAGTGTATAATATACTATGATTTTTTACCGAAACTTGCATTTCGAAAAGATTCGTAGAATCTAATTTTCCGATGATTTTTTGCATGGACTTCCATCATAACCTTCCCTCGTAAAATATATAAATGATATATGAAGTTTCATATCATTTCGAATAGTCCTCGATTTAATTTGATTTTCGACCGAAACTAGTATAAATTGTGCATAATATATTATGATTTTTTGGCCAAAACTTGCATTTCAAAATGTTTCATAGAATCTAGTTTTCAGATGATGATTTTTGCATGGACTACCATCATAACCTTCCCTATTGACATATTTAAATGATCTAAAAAGTCTCGTATCATTTCAAATAGTCCCCAATTAAATTAAATTTTTTTGATCGAAACTAGTGTATAATATACTATGATTTTTGACCTAAACTTGCATTTCGAAAAGTTTCATAGAATCTAATTTTCCGATGATTTTTTTTGGGGACTTCCATCATAACCTTCCCTCGTAAAATATATAAATGATATGTGAAGATTCTTATCATTTCGAACAGTCCCCGATTTAATTTGAATTTTGACCGAAACTAGTATAAACTAGTGTATAATATATTATGATTTTTGGCCGAAACGTTCATTTCGAAAAGTTTCATAGAATCTAGTTTTCAGATGATTTTTTTACACGGACTAGAATCATAATCTTCCCTCTTAATATACTTAAATGATCTGAAAAGTCTCATATCATTTCGAATAGTCCCCAAATAAAATTGATTTTTTTGATCCAAATTAGTGTATAATATACTATGATTTTTGACCGAAATATGCATTTCGAAAAGTTTCATTGTATCTAATTTTCCGATGAATTTTTACATGGACTTCCATCATAACCTTCCCTCGTAAAATATATAAATGATATGTGATGTTTCGTATCATTTCGAACAGTCTCCGATTTAATGTGATTTTCGACCGAAACTAGTATAAATTGTTATTAATATATTATGATTTTTTTGCCAAATCTTGCATTTCGAAAAGTTTCATAGAATCTAGTTTTCAGATGATGATTTTTGCATGGACTACCATCATAACCTTCCCTCTTAACATATTTAAATGATCTGAAAAGTCTCGTATCAATTCAAATAGTCCCCAATTAAATTTGATTTTTTTGATCGAAACTAGTGTATAATATACTATGATTTTTGACTGAAACTTGCATTTCGAAAAAGTTTCATAGAATCTAATTTTCCGATAATGTTTTGCATGGACTTCCATCATAACCTACCCTCATAAAATATGTGAAGTTTTGTATCATTTAGAATAGTCCCTGATTTAAATTGATTTATGACCGAAACTATTATAAACTAGTGTATAATATATTATGATTTTTTGGCCGAAACATGCATTTCAAAAAGTTACATAGAATCTAGTTTTCAAATGATTTTTTTGCATGGACTACCATCATAACATTCTCTCTTAATATTTATAATTTATCTAAAAAGTCTCGTATCATTTAAAATAGTACCCAATTCAATTTGATTTTTTTGATTGAAACTAGTGTATAATATACTTGGATTTTTGACCGAAACTTGCATTTCGAAAAGTTTCATAGAATCTAGTTTTCTGATGATTTTTTGCATGGACTTCCATCATAACCTTCCCTCGTAAAATATGTGAAGTTTTGTATCATTTAGAATAGTCCCTGATTTAAATTGATTTATGACCGAAACTAGTATAAATTAGTGTATAATATATTATGATTTTTTGGCCGAAACATGCATTTCAAAAAGTTTCATAGAATCTAGTTTTCAAATGATTTTTTTGCATGGACTACCATCATTACCTTCTCTATTAATATATATATAAATTATCTAAAAAGTCTCGTATCATTTCAAATAGTACCCAATTCAATTTGATTTTTTTGATTGAAACTAGTGTATAATATACTATGATTTTTTACCGAAACTTGCATTTCGAAAAGATTCGTAGAATCTAATTTTCCAATGATTTTTTGCATGGACTTCCATCATAACCTTCCCTCGTAAAATATATAAATGATATATGAAGTTTCATATCATTTCGAATAGTCCTCGATTTAATTTGATTTTCGACCGAAACTAGTATAAATTGTGTATAATATATTATGATTTTTTGGCCAAAACTTGCATTTCAAAATGTTTCATAGAATCTAGTTTTCAGATGATGATTTTTGCATGGACTACCATCATAACCTTCCCTATTGACATATTTAAATGATCTAAAAAGTCTCGTATCATTTCAAATAGTCCCCAATTAAATTAAATTTTTTTGATCGAAACTAGTGTATAATATACTATGATTTTTGACCTAAACTTGCATTTCGAAAAGTTTCATAGAATCTAATTTTCCGATGATTTTTTGTGGGGACTTCCATCATAACCTTCCCTCGTAAAATATATAAATGATACGTGAAGTTTCTTATCATTTCGAACAGTCCCCGATTTAATTTGAATTTTGACCGAAACTAGTATAAACTAGTGTATAATATATTATGATTTTTGGCCGAAACGTTCATTTCGAAAAGTTTCATAGAATCTAGTTTTCAGATGATTTTTTTACACGGACTAGAATCATAATCTTCCCTCTTAATATACTTAAATGATCTGAAAAGTCTCATATCATTTCGAATAGTCCCCAAATAAAATTGATTTTTTTGATCGAAATTAGTGTTTAATATACTATGATTTTTGACCGAAATATGCATTTCGAAAAGTTTCATTGTATCTAATTTTCCGATGAATTTTTACATGGACTTCCAATATAACCTTCCCTCGTAAAATATATAAATGATATGTGATGTTTCGTATCATTTCGAACAGTCTCCGATTTAATGTGATTTTCGACCGAAACTAGTATAAATTGTTATTAATATATTATGATTTTTTTGCCAAATCTTGCATTTCGAAAAGTTTCATAGAATCTAGTTTTCAGATGATGATTTTTGCATGGACTACCATCATAACCTTCCCTCTTAACATATTTAAATGATCTGAAAAGTCTCGTATCAATTCAAATAGTCCCCAATTAAATTTGATTTTTTTGATCGAAACTAGTGTATAATATACTATGATTTTTGACTGAAACTTGCATTTCGAAAAAGTTTCATAGAATCTAATTTTCCGATAATGTTTTGCATGGACTTCCATCATAACCTACCCTCATAAAATATGTGAAGTTTTGTATCATTTAGAATAGTCCCTGATTTAAATTGATTTATGACCGAAACTATTATAAACTAGTGTATAATATATTATGATTTTTTGGCCGAAACATGCATTTCAAAAAGTTACATAGAATCTAGTTTTCAAATGATTTTTTTGCATGGACTACCATCATAACATTCTCTCTTAATATTTATAATTTATCTAAAAAGTCTCGTATCATTTAAAATAGTACCCAATTCAATTTGATTTTTTTGATTGAAACTAGTGTATAATATACTTGGATTTTTGACCGAAACTTGCATTTCGAAAAGTTTCATAGAATCTAGTTTTCTGATGATTTTTTGCATGGACTTCCATCATAACCTTCCCTCGTAAAATATGTGAAGTTTTGTATCATTTAGAATAGTCCCTGATTTAAATTGATTTATGACCGAAACTAGTATAAATTAGTGTATAATATATTATGATTTTTTGGCCGAAACATGCATTTCAAAAAGTTTCATAGAATCTAGTTTTCAAATGATTTTTTTGCATGGACTACCATCATTACCTTCTCTATTAATATATATATAAATTATCTAAAAAGTCTCGTATCATTTCAAATAGTACCCAATTCAATTTGATTTTTTTGATTGAAACTAGTGTATAATATACTATGATTTTTTACCGAAACTTGCATTTCGAAAAGATTCGTAGAATCTAATTTTCCGATGATTTTTTGCATGGACTTCCATCATAACCTTCCCTCGTAAAATATATAAATGATATATGAAGTTTCATATCATTTCGAATAGTCCTCGATTTAATTTGATTTTCGACCGAAACTAGTATAAATTGTGTATAATATATTATGATTTTTTGGCCAAAACTTGCATTTCAAAATGTTTCATAGAATCTAGTTTTCAGATGATGATTTTTGCATGGACTACCATCATAACCTTCCCTATTGACATATTTAAATGATCTAAAAAGTCTCGTATCATTTCAAATAGTCCCCAATTAAATTTAATTTTTTTGATCGAAACTAGTGTATAATATACTATGATTTTTGACCTAAACTTGCATTTCGAAAAGTTTCATAGAATCTAATTTTCCGATGATTTTTTGTGGGGACTTCCATCATAACCTTCCCTCGTAAAATATATAAATGATACGTGAAGTTTCTTATCATTTCGAACAGTCCCCGATTTAATTTGAATTTTGACCGAAACTAGTATAAACTAGTGTATAATATATTATGATTTTTGGCCGAAACGTTCATTTCGAAAAGTTTCATAGAATCTAGTTTTCAGATGATTTTTTTACACGGACTAGAATCATAATCTTCCCTCTTAATATACTTAAATGATCTGAAAAGTCTCATATCATTTCGAATAGTCCCCAAATAAAATTGATTTTTTTGATCGAAATTAGTGTTTAATATACTATGATTTTTGACCGAAATATGCATTTCGAAAAGTTTCATTGTATCTAATTTTCCGATGAATTTTTACATGGACTTCCATCATAACCTTCCCTCGTAAAATATATAAATGATATGTGATGTTTCGTATCATTTCGAACAGTCTCCGATTTAATGTGATTTTCGACCGAAACTAGTATAAATTGTTATTAATATATTATGATTTTTTTGCCAAATCTTGCATTTCGAAAAGTTTCATAGAATCTAGTTTTCAGATGATGATTTTTGCATGGACTACCATCATAACCTTCCCTCTTAACATATTTAAATGATCTGAAAAGTCTCGTATCAATTCAAATAGTCCCCAATTAAATTTGATTTTTTTGATCGAAACTAGTGTATAATATACTATGATTTTTGACTGAAACTTGCATTTCGAAAAAGTTTCATAGAATCTAATTTTCCGATAATGTTTTGCATGGACTTCCATCATAACCTACCCTCATAAAATATGTGAAGTTTTGTATCATTTAGAATAGTCCCTGATTTAAATTGATTTATGACCGAAACTATTATAAACTAGTGTATAATATATTATGATTTTTTGGCCGAAACATGCATTTCAAAAAGTTACATAGAATCTAGTTTTCAAATGATTTTTTTGCATGGACTACCATCATAACATTCTCTCTTAATATTTATAATTTATCTAAAAAGTCTCGTATCATTTAAAATAGTACCCAATTCAATTTGATTTTTTTGATTGAAACTAGTGTATAATATACTAGGATTTTTGACCGAAACTTGCATTTCGAAAAGTTTCATAGAATCTAGTTTTCCGATGATTTTTTGCATGGACTTCCATCATAACCTTCCCTCGTAAAATATGTGAAGTTTTGTATCATTTAGAATAGTCCCTGATTTAAATTGATTTATGACCGAAACTAGTATAAATTAGTGTATAATATATTATGATTTTTTGGCCGAAACATGCATTTCAAAAAGTTTCATAGAATCTAGTTTTCAAATGATTTTTTTGCATGGACTACCATCATTACCTTCTCTATTAATATATATAAATTATCTAAAAAGTCTCGTATCATTTCAAATAGTACCCAATTCAATTTGATTTTTTTGATTGAAACTAGTGTATAATATACTATGATTTTTTACCGAAACTTGCATTTCGAAAAGATTCGTAGAATCTAATTTTCCGATGATTTTTTGCATGGACTTCCATCATAACCTTCCCTCGTAAAATATATAAATGATATATGAAGTTTCATATCATTTCGAATAGTCCTCGATTTAATTTGATTTTCGACCGAAACTAGTATAAATTGTGTATAATATATTATGATTTTTTGGCCAAAACTTGCATTTCAAAATGTTTCATAGAATCTAGTTTTCAGATGATGATTTTTGCATGGACTACCATCATAACCTTCCCTATTGACATATTTAAATGATCTAAAAAGTCTCGTATCATTTCAAATAGTCCCCAATTAGATTAAATTTTTTTGATCGAAACTAGTGTATAATATACTATGATTTTTGACCTAAACTTGCATTTCGAAAAGTTTCATAGAATCTAATTTTCCGATGATTTTTTGTGGGGACTTCCATCATAACCTTCCCTCGTAAAATATATAAATGATACGTGAAGTTTCTTATCATTTCGAACAGTCCCCGATTTAATTTGAATTTTGACCGAAACTAGTATAAACTAGTGTATAATATATTATGATTTTTGGCCGAAACGTTCATTTCGAAAAGTTTCATAGAATCTAGTTTTCAGATGATTTTTTTACACGGACTAGAATCATAATCTTCCCTCTTAATATACTTAAATGATCTGAAAAGTCTCATATCATTTCGAATAGTCCCCAAATAAAATTGATTTTTTTGATCGAAATTAGTGTATAATATACTATGATTTTTGACCGAAATATGCATTTCGAAAAGTTTCATTGTATCTAATTTTCCGATGAATTTTTACATGGACTTCCATCATAACCTTCCCTCGTAAATTATATAAATGATATGTGATGTTTCGTATCATTTCGAACAGTCTCCGATTTAATGTGATTTTCGACCGAAACTAGTATAAATTGTTATTAATATATTATGATTTTTTTGCCAAATCTTGCATTTCGAAAAGTTTCATAGAATCTAGTTTCCAGATGATGATTTTTGCATGGACTACCATCATAACCTTCCCTCTTAACATATTTAAATGATCTGAAAAGTCTCGTATCAATTCAAATAGTCCCCAATTAAATTTGATTTTTTTGATCGAAACTAGTGTATAATATACTATGATTTTTGACTGAAACTTGCATTTCGAAAAAGTTTCATAGAATCTAATTTTCCGATAATGTTTTGCATGGACTTCCATCATAACCTACCCTCATAAAATATGTGAAGTTTTGTATCATTTAGAATAGTCCCTGATTTAAATTGATTTATGACCGAAACTATTATAAACTAGTGTATAATATATTATGATTTTTTGGCCGAAACATGCATTTCAAAAAGTTACATAGAATCTAGTTTTCAAATGATTTTTTTGCATGGACTACCATCATAACATTCTCTCTTAATATTTATAATTTATCTAAAAAGTCTCGTATCATTTAAAATAGTACCCAATTCAATTTGATTTTTTTGATTGAAACTAGTGTATAATATACTAGGATTTTTGACCGAAACTTGCATTTCGAAAAGTTTCATAGAATCTAGTTTTCCGATGATTTTTTGCATGGACTTCCATCATAACCTTCCCTCGTAAAATATGTGAAGTTTTGTATCATTTAGAATAGTCCCTGATTTAAATTGATTTATGACCGAAACTAGTATAAATTAGTGTATAATATATTATGATTTTTTGGCCGAAACATGCATTTCAAAAAGTTTCATAGAATCTAGTTTTCAAATGATTTTTTTGCATGGACTACCATCATTACCTTCTCTATTAATATATATAAATTATCTAAAAAGTCTCGTATCATTTCAAATAGTACCCAATTCAATTTGATTTTTTTGATTGAAACTAGTGTATAATATACTATGATTTTTTACCGAAACTTGCATTTCGAAAAGATTCGTAGAATCTAATTTTCCGATGATTTTTTGCATGGACTTCCATCATAACCTTCCCTCGTAAAATATATAAATGATATATGAAGTTTCATATCATTTCGAATAGTCCTCGATTTAATTTGATTTTCGACCGAAACTAGTATAAATTGTGTATAATATATTATGATTTTTTGGCCAAAACTTGCATTTCAAAATGTTTCATAGAATCTAGTTTTCAGATGATGATTTTTGCATGGACTACCATCATAACCTTCCCTATTGACATATTTAAATGATCTAAAAAGTCTCGTATCATTTCAAATAGTCCCCAATTAAATTAAATTTTTTTGATCGAAACTAGTGTATAATATACTATGATTTTTGACCTAAACTTGCATTTCGAAAAGTTTCATAGAATCTAATTTTCCGATGATTTTTTGTGGGGACTTCCATCATAACCTTCCCTCGTAAAATATATAAATGATACGTGAAGTTTCTTATCATTTCGAACAGTCCCCGATTTAATTTGAATTTTGACCGAAACTAGTATAAACTAGTGTATAATATATTATGATTTTTGGCCGAAACGTTCATTTCGAAAAGTTTCATAGAATCTAGTTTTCAGATGATTTTTTTACACGGACTAGAATCATAATCTTCCCTCTTAATATACTTAAATGATCTGAAAAGTCTCATATCATTTCGAATAGTCCCCAAATAAAATTGATTTTTTTGATCGAAATTAGTGTATAATATACTATGATTTTTGACCGAAATATGCATTTCGAAAAGTTTCATTGTATCTAATTTTCCGATGAATTTTTACATGGACTTCCATCATAACCTTCCCTCGTAAATTATATAAATGATATGTGATGTTTCGTATCATTTCGAACAGTCTCCGATTTAATGTGATTTTCGACCGAAACTAGTATAAATTGTTATTAATATATTATGATTTTTTTGCCAAATCTTGCATTTCGAAAAGTTTCATAGAATCTAGTTTCCAGATGATGATTTTTGCATGGACTACCATCATAACCTTCCCTCTTAACATATTTAAATGATCTGAAAAGTCTCGTATCAATTCAAATAGTCCCCAATTAAATTTGATTTTTTTGATCGAAACTAGTGTATAATATACTATGATTTTTGACTGAAACTTGCATTTCGAAAAAGTTTCATAGAATCTAATTTTCCGATAATGTTTTGCATGGACTTCCATCATAACCTACCCTCATAAAATATGTGAAGTTTTGTATCATTTAGAATAGTCCCTGATTTAAATTGATTTATGACCGAAACTATTATAAACTAGTGTATAATATATTATGATTTTTTGGCCGAAACATGCATTTCAAAAAGTTACATAGAATCTAGTTTTCAAATGATTTTTTTGCATGGACTACCATCATAACATTCTCTCTTAATATTTATAATTTATCTAAAAAGTCTCGTATCATTTAAAATAGTACCCAATTCAATTTGATTTTTTTGATTGAAACTAGTGTATAATATACTAGGATTTTTGACCGAAACTTGCATTTCGAAAAGTTTCATAGAATCTAGTTTTCCGATGATTTTTTGCATGGACTTCCATCATAACCTTCCCTCGTAAAATATGTGAAGTTTTGTATCATTTAGAATAGTCCCTGATTTAAATTGATTTATGACCGAAACTAGTATAAATTAGTGTATAATATATTATGATTTTTTGGCCGAAACATGCATTTCAAAAAGTTTCATAGAATCTAGTTTTCAAATGATTTTTTTGCATGGACTACCATCATTACCTTCTCTATTAATATATATAAATTATCTAAAAAGTCTCGTATCATTTCAAATAGTACCCAATTCAATTTGATTTTTTTGATTGAAACTAGTGTATAATATACTATGATTTTTTACCGAAACTTGCATTTCGAAAAGATTCGTAGAATCTAATTTTCCGATGATTTTTTGCATGGACTTCCATCATAACCTTCCCTCGTAAAATATATAAATGATATATGAAGTTTCATATCATTTCGAATAGTCCTCGATTTAATTTGATTTTCGACCGAAACTAGTATAAATTGTGTATAATATATTATGATTTTTTGGCCAAAACTTGCATTTCAAAATGTTTCATAGAATCTAGTTTTCAGATGATGATTTTTGCATGGACTACCATCATAACCTTCCCTATTGACATATTTAAATGATCTAAAAAGTCTCGTATCATTTCAAATAGTCCCCAATTAAATTAAATTTTTTTGATCGAAACTAGTGTATAATATACTATGATTTTTGACCTAAACTTGCATTTCGAAAAGTTTCATAGAATCTAATTTTCCGATGATTTTTTGTGGGGACTTCCATCATAACCTTCCCTCGTAAAATATATAAATGATACGTGAAGTTTCTTATCATTTCGAACAGTCCCCGATTTAATTTGAATTTTGACCGAAACTAGTATAAACTAGTGTATAATATATTATGATTTTTGGCCGAAACGTTCATTTCGAAAAGTTTCATAGAATCTAGTTTTCAGATGATTTTTTTACACGGACTAGAATCATAATCTTCCCTCTTAATATACTTAAATGATCTGAAAAGTCTCATATCATTTTGAATAGTCCCCAAATAAAATTGATTTTTTTGATCGAAATTAGTGTATAATATACTATGATTTTTGACCGAAATATGCATTTCGAAAAGTTTCATTGTATCTAATTTTCCGATGAATTTTTACATGGACTTCCATCATAACCTTCCCTCGTAAAATATATAAATGATATGTGATGTTTGGTATCATTTCGAACAGTCTCCGATTTAATGTGATTTTCGACCGAAACTAGTATAAATTGTTATTAATATATTATGATTTTTTTGCCAAATCTTGCATTTCGAAAAGTTTCATAGAATCTAGTTTTCAGATGATGATTTTTGCATGGACTACCATCATAACCTTCCCTCTTAACATATTTAAATGATCTGAAAAGTCTCGTATCAATTCAAATAGTCCCCAATTAAATTTGATTTTTTTGATAGAAACTAGTGTATAATATACTATGATTTTTGACTGAAACTTGCATTTCGAAAAAGTTTCATAGAATCTAATTTTCCGATAATGTTTTGCATGGACTTCCATCATAACCTACCCTCATAAAATATGTGAAGTTTTGTATCATTTAGAATAGTCCCTGATTTAAATTGATTTATGACCGAAACTATTATAAACTAGTGTATAATATATTATGATTTTTTGGCCGAAACATGCATTTCAAAAAGTTACATAGAATCTAGTTTTCAAATGATTTTTTTGCATGGACTACCATCATAACTTTCTTTCATAATATATATAATTTATCTAAAAAGTCTCGTATCATTTAAAATAGTACCCAATTCAATTTGATTTTTTTGATTGAAACTAGTGTATAATATACTAGGATTTTTGACCGAAACTTGCATTTCGAAAAGTTTCATAGAATCTAGTTTTCCGATGATTTTTTGCATGGACTTCCATCATAACCTTCCCTCGTAAAATATGTGAAGTTTTGTATCATTTAGAATAGTCCCTGATTTAAATTGATTTATGACCGAAACTAGTATAAATTAGTGTATAATATATTATGATTTTTTGGCCGAAACATGCATTTCAAAAAGTTTCATAGAATCTAGTTTTCAAATGATTTTTTTGCATGGACTACCATCATTACCTTCTCTATTAATATATATAAATTATCTAAAAAGTCTCGTATCATTTCAAATAGTACCCAATTCAATTTGATTTTTTTGATTGAAACTAGTGTATAATATACTATGATTTTTTACCGAAACTTGCATTTTGAAAAGATTCGTAGATTCTAATTTTCCGATGATTTTTTGCATGGACTTCCATCATAACCTTCCCTCGTAAAATATATAAATGATATATGAAGTTTCATATCATTTCGAATAGTCCTCGATTTAATTTGATTTTCGACCGAAACTAGTATAAATTGTGTATAATATATTATGATTTTTTGGCCAAAACTTGCATTTCAAAATGTTTCATAGAATCTAGTTTTTAGATTATGATTTTTGCATGGACTACCATCATAACCTTCCCTATTGACATATTTAAATGATCTAAAAAGTCTCGTATCATTTCAAATAGTCCCCAATTAAATTTAATTTTTTTGATCGAAACTAGTGTATAATATACTATGATTTTTGACCGAAACTTGCATTTCGAAAAGTTTCATAGAATCTAATTTTCCGATGATTTTTGTGGGGACTTCCATCATAACCTTCCCTCGTAAAATATATAAAGGATACGTGAAGTTTCTTATCATTTCGAACAGTCCCCGATTTAATTTGAATTTTGACCGAAACTAGTATAAAGTAGTGTATAATATATTATGATTTTTGGCCGAAACGTTCATTTCGAAAAGTTTCATAGAATCTAGTTTTCAGATGATTTTTTTACACGGACTAGAATCATAATCTTCCCTCTTAATATACTTAAATGATCTGAAAAGTATCATATCATTTCGAATAGTCCCCAAATAAAATTGATTTTTTGGATCGAAATTAGTGTATAATATACTATGATTTTTGACCGAAATATGCATTTCGAAAAGTTTCATTGTATCTAATTTTCCGATGAATTTTTACATGGACTTCCATCATAACCTTCCCTCGTAAAATATATAAATGATATGTGATGTTTCGTATCATTTCGAACAGTCTCCGATTTAATGTGATTTTCGACCGAAACTAGTATAAATTGTTATTAATATATTATGATTTTTTTGCCAAATCTTGCATTTCGAAAAGTTTCATAGAATCTAGTTTTCAGATGATGATTTTTGCATGGACTACCATCATAACCTTCCCTCTTAACATATTTAAATGATCTGAAAAGTCTCGTATCATTTCAAATAGTCCCCAATTAAATTTGATTTTTTTGATCGAAACTAGTGTATAATATACTATGATTTCTGACTGAAACTTGCATTTCGAAAAGTTTCATAGAATCTAATTTTCCGATAATGTTTTGCATGGACTTCCATCATAACCTTCCCTCATAAAATATGTGAAGTTTTGTATCATTTAGAATAGTCCCTGATTTAAATTGATTTATGACCAAAACTAGTATAAACTAGTGTATAATATATTATGATTTTTTGGCCGAAACATGCATTTCAAAAAGTTACATAGAATCTAGTTTTCAAATGATTTTTTTGCATGGACTACCATCATAACATTCTCTCTTAATATTTATAATTTATTTAAAAAGTCTCGTATCATTTCAAATAGTACCCAATTCAATTTGATTTTTTTGATTGAAACTAGTGTATAATATACTAGGATTTTTGACCGAAACTTGCATTTCGAAAAGTTTCATAGAATCTAGTTTTCCGATGATTTTTTGCATGGACTTCCATCATAACCTTCCCTCGTAAAATATGTGAAGTTTTGTATCATTTAGAATAGTCCCTGATTTAAATTGATTTATGACCGAAACTAGTATAAATTAGTGTATAATATATTATGATTTTTTGGCCGAAACATGCATTTCAAAAAGTTTCATAGAATCTAGTTTTCAAATGATTTTTTTGCATGGACTACCATCATTACCTTCTCTATTAATATATATAAATTATCTAAAAAGTCTCGTATCATTTCAAATAGTACCCAATTCAATTTGATTTTTTTGATTGAAACTAGTGTATAATATACTATGATTTTTTACCGAAACTTGCATTTCGAAAAGATTCGTAGAATCTAATTTTCCGATGATTTTTTGCATGGACTTCCATCATAACCTTCCCTCGTAAAATATATAAATGATATATGAAGTTTCATATCATTTCGAATAGTCCTCGATTTAATTTGATTTTCGACCGAAACTAGTATAAATTGTGTATAATATATTATGATTTTTTGGCCAAAACTTGCATTTCAAAATGTTTCATAGAATCTAGTTTTCAGATGATGATTTTTGCATGGACTACCATCATAACCTTCCCTATTGACATATTTAAATGATCTAAAAAGTCTCGTATCATTTCAAATAGTCCCCAATTAAATTTAATTTTTTTGATCGAAACTAGTGTATAATATACTATGATTTTTGACCGAAACTTGCATTTCGAAAAGTTTCATAGAATCTAATTTTCCGATGATTTTTGTGGGGACTTCCATCATAACCTTCCCTCGTAAAATATATAAATGATACGTGAAGTTTCTTATCATTTCGAACAGTCCCCGATTTAATTTGAATTTTGACCGAAACTAGTATAAAGTAGTGTATAATATATTATGATTTTTGGCCGAAACGTTCATTTCGAAAAGTTTCATAGAATCTAGTTTTCAGATGATTTTTTTACACGGACTAGAATCATAATCTTCCCTCTTAATATACTTAAATGATCTGAAAAGTATCATATCATTTCGAATAGTCCCCAAATATAATTGATTTTTTGGATCGAAATTAGTGTATAATATACTATGATTTTTGACCGAAATATGCATTTCGAAAAGTTTCATTGTATCTAATTTTCCGATGAATTTTTACATGGACTTCCATCATAACCTTCCCTCGTAAAATATATAAATGATATGTGATGTTTCGTATCATTTCGAACAGTCTCCGATTTAATGTGATTTTCGACCGAAACTAGTATAAATTGTTATTAATATATTATGATTTTTTTGCCAAATCTTGCATTTCGAAAAGTTTCATAGAATCTAGTTTTCAGATGATGATTTTTGCATGGACTACCATCATAACCTTCCCTCTTAACATATTTAAATGATCTGAAAAGTCTCGTATCAATTCAAATAGTCCCCAATTAAATTTGATTTTTTTGATCGAAACTAGTGTATAATATACTATGATTTTTGACTGAAACTTGCATTTCGAAAAAGTTTCATAGAATCTAATTTTCCGATAATGTTTTGCATGGACTTCCATCATAACCTACCCTCATAAAATATGTGAAGTTTTGTATCATTTAGAATAGTCCTTGATTTAAATTGATTTATGACCGAAACTATTATAAACTAGTGTATAATATATTATGATTTTTTGGTCGAAACATGCATTTCAAAAAGTTACATAGAATCTAGTTTTCAAATGATTTTTTTGCATGGACTACCATCATAACTTTATTTCATAATATATATAATTTATCTAAAAAGTCTCGTATCATTTAAAATAGTACCCAATTCAATTTGATTTTTTTGATTGAAACTAGTGTATAATATACTAGGATTTTTGACCGAAACTTGCATTTCGAAAAGTTTCATAGAATCTAGTTTTCCGATGATTTTTTGCATGGACTTCCATCATAACCTTCCCTCGTAAAATATGTGAAGTTTTGTATCATTTAGAATAGTCCCTGATTTAAATTGATTTATGACCGAAACTAGTATAAATTAGTGTATAATATATTATGATTTTTTGGCCGAAACATGCATTTCAAAAAGTTTCATAGAATCTAGTTTTCAAATGATTTTTTTGCATGGACTACCATCATTACCTTCTCTATTAATATATATAAATTATCTAAAAAGTCTCGTATCATTTCAAATAGTACCCAATTGAATTTGATTTTTTTGATTGAAACTAGTGTATAATATACTATGATTTTTTACCGAAACTTGCATTTCGAAAAGATTCGTAGAATCTAATTTTCCGATGATTTTTTGCATGGACTTCCATCATAACCTTCCCTCGTAAAATATATAAATGATATATGAAGTTTCATATCATTTCGAATAGTCCTCGATTTAATTTGATTTTCGACCGAAACTAGTATAAATTGTGTATAATATATTATGATTTTTTGGCCAAAACTTGCATTTCAAAATGTTTCATAGAATCTAGTTTTCAGATGATGATTTTTGCATGGACTACCATCATAACCTTCCCTATTGACATATTTAAATGATCTAAAAAGTCTCGTATCATTTCAAATAGTCCCCAATTAAATTTAATTTTTTTGATCGAAACTAGTGTATAATATACTATGATTTTTGACCGAAACTTGCATTTCGAAAAGTTTCATAGAATCTAATTTTCCGATGATTTTTGTGGGGACTTCCATCATAACCTTCCCTCGTAAAATATATAAATGATACGTGAAGTTTCTTATCATTTCGAACAGTCCCCGATTTAATTTGAATTTTGACCGAAACTAGTATAAACTAGTGTATAATATATTATGATTTTTGGCCGAAACGTTCATTTCGAAAAGTTTCATAGAATCTAGTTTTCAGATGATTTTTTTACACGGACTAGAATCATAATCTTCCCTCTTAATATACTTAAATGATCTGAAAAGTATCATATCATTTCGAATAGTCCCCAAATAAAATTGATTTTTTGGATCGAAATTAGTGTATAATATACTATGATTTTTGACCGAAATATGCATTTCGAAAAGTTTCATTGTATCTAATTTTCCGATGAATTTTTACATGGACTTCCATCATAACCTTCCCTCGTAAAATATATAAATGATATGTGATGTTTCGTATCATTTCGAACAGTCTCCGATTTAATGTGATTTTCGACCGAAACTAGTATAAATTGTTATTAATATATTATGATTTTTTTGCCAAATCTTGCATTTCGAAAAGTTTCATAGAATCTAGTTTTCAGATGATGATTTTTGCATGGACTACCATCATAACCTTCCCTCTTAACATATTTAAATGATCTGAAAAGTCTCGTATCATTTCAAATAGTCCCCAATTAAATTTGATTTTTTTGATCGAAACTAGTGTATAATATACTATGATTTCTGACTGAAACTTGCATTTCGAAAAGTTTCATAGAATCTAATTTTCCGATAATGTTTTGCATGGACTTCCATCATAACCTTCCCTCATAAAATATGTGAAGTTTTGTATCATTTAGAATAGTCCCTGATTTAAATTGATTTATGACCAAAACTAGTATAAACTAGTGTATAATATATTATGATTTTTTGGCCGAAACATGCATTTCAAAAAGTTACATAGAATCTAGTTTTCAAATGATTTTTTTGCATGGACTACCATCATAACATTCTCTCTTAATATTTATAATTTATTTAAAAAGTCTCGTATCATTTCAAATAGTACCCAATTCAATTTGATTTTTTTGATTGAAACAAGTGTATAATATACTAGGATTTTTGACCGAAACTTGCATTTCGAAAAGTTTCATAGAATCTAGTTTCCTGATGATTTTTTGCATGGACTTCCATCATAACCTTCCCTCGTAAAATATGTGAAGTTTTGTATCATTTAGAATAGTCCCTGATTTAAATTGATTTATGACCGAAACTAGTATAAATTAGTGTATAATATATTATGATTTTTTGGCCGAAACATGCATTTCAAAAAGTTTCATAGAATCTAGTTTTCAAATGATTTTTTTGCATGGACTACCATCATTACCTTCTCTATTAATATATATAAATTATCTAAAAAGTCTCGTATCATTTCAAATAGTACCCAATTCAATTTGATTTTTTTGATTGAAACTAGTGTATAATATACTATGATTTTTTACCGAAACTTGCATTTCGAAAAGATTCGTAGAATCTAATTTTCCGATGATTTTTTGCATGGACTTCCATCATAACCTTCCCTCGTAAAATATATAAATGATATATGAAGTTTCATATCATTTCGAATAGTCCTCGATTTAATTTGATTTTCGACCGAAACTAGTATAAATTGTGTATAATATATTATGATTTTTTGGCCAAAACTTGCATTTCAAAATGTTTCATAGAATCTAGTTTTCAGATGATGATTTTTGCATGGACTACCATCATAACCTTCCCTATTGACATATTTAAATGATCTAAAAAGTCTCGTATCATTTCAAATAGTCCCCAATTAAATTTAATTTTTTTGATCGAAACTAGTGTATAATATACTATGATTTTTGACCGAAACTTGCATTTCGAAAAGTTTCATAGAATCTAATTTTCCGATGATTTTTGTGGGGACTTCCATCATAACCTTCCCTCGTAAAATATATAAATGATACGTGAAGTTTCTTATCATTTCGAACAGTCCCCGATTTAATTTGAATTTTGATCGAAACTAGTATAAACTAGTGTATAATATATTATGATTTTTGGCCGAAACGTTCATTTCGAAAAGTTTCATAGAATCTAGTTTTCAGATGATTTTTTTACACGGACTAGAATCATAATCTTCCCTCTTAATATACTTAAATGATCTGAAAAGTATCATATCATTTCGAATAGTCCCCAAATAAAATTGATTTTTTGGATCGAAATTAGTGTATAATATACTATGATTTTTGACCGAAATATGCATTTCGAAAAGTTTCATTGTATCTAATTTTCCGATGAATTTTTACATGGACTTCCATCATAACCTTCCCTCGTAAAATATATAAATGATATGTGATGTTTCGTATCATTTCGAACAGTCTCCGATTTAATGTGATTTTCGACCGAAACTAGTATAAATTGTTATTAATATATTATGATTTTTTTGCCAAATCTTGCATTTCGAAAAGTTTCATAGAATCTAGTTTTCAGATGATGATTTTTGCATGGACTACCATCATAACCTTCCCTCTTAACATATTTAAATGATCTGAAAAGTCTCGTATCATTTCAAATAGTCCCCAATTAAATTTGATTTTTTTGATCGAAACTAGTGTATAATATACTATGATTTCTGACTGAAACTTGCATTTCGAAAAGTTTCATAGAATCTAATTTTCCGATAATGTTTTGCATGGACTTCCATCATAACCTTCCCTCATAAAATATGTGAAGTTTTGTATCATTTAGAATAGTCCCTGATTTAAATTGATTTATGACCAAAACTAGTATAAACTAGTGTATAATATATTATGATTTTTTGGCCGAAACATGCATTTCAAAAAGTTACATAGAATCTAGTTTTCAAATGATTTTTTTGCATGGACTACCATCATAACATTCTCTCTTAATATTTATAATTTATTTAAAAAGTCTCGTATCATTTCAAATAGTACCCAATTCAATTTGATTTTTTTGATTGAAACAAGTGTATAATATACTAGGATTTTTGACCGAAACTTGCATTTCGAAAAGTATCATAGAATCTAGTTTTCCGATGATTTTTTGCATGGACTTCCATCATAACCTTCCCTTGTAAAATATGTGAAGTTTTGTATCATTTAGAATAGTCCCTGATTTAAATTGATTTATGACCGAAACTATTATAAACTAGTGTATAATATATTATGATTTTTTGGCCGAAACATGCATTTCAAAAAGTTACATAGAATCTAGTTTTCAAATGATTTTTTTGCATGGACTACCATCATAACTTTATTTCATAATATATATAATTTATCTAAAAAGTCTCGTATCATTTAAAATAGTACCCAATTCAATTTGATTTTTTTGATTGAAACTAGTGTATAATATACTAGGATTTTTGACCGAAACTTGCATTTCGAAAAGTTTCATAGAATCTAGTTTTCCGATGATTTTTTGCATGGACTTCCATCATAACCTTCCCTCGTAAAATATGTGAAGTTTTGTATCATTTAGAATAGTCCCTGATTTAAATTGATTTATGACCGAAACTAGTATAAATTAGTGTATAATATATTATGATTTTTTGGCCGAAACATGCATTTCAAAAAGTTTCATAGAATCTAGTTTTCAAATGATTTTTTTGCATGGACTACCATCATTACCTTCTCTATTAATATATATAAATTATCTAAAAAGTCTCGTATCATTTCAAATAGTACCCAATTCAATTTGATTTTTTTGATTGAAACTAGTGTATAATATACTATGATTTTTTACCGAAACTTGCATTTCGAAAAGATTCGTAGAATCTAATTTTCCGATGATTTTTTGCATGGACTTCCATCATAACCTTCCCTCGTAAAATATATAAATGATATATGAAGTTTCATATCATTTCGAATAGTCCTCGATTTAATTTGATTTTCGACCGAAACTAGTATAAATTGTGCATAATATATTATGATTTTTTGGCCAAAACTTGCATTTCAAAATGTTTCATAGAATCTAGTTTTCAGATGATGATTTTTGCATGGACTACCATCATAACCTTCCCTATTGACATATTTAAATGATCTAAAAAGTCTCGTATCATTTCAAATAGTCCCCAATTAAATTAAATTTTTTTGATCGAAACTAGTGTATAATATACTATGATTTTTGACCTAAACTTGCATTTCGAAAAGTTTCATAGAATCTAATTTTCCGATGATTTTTTTTGGGGACTTCCATCATAACCTTCCCTCGTAAAATATATAAATGATACGTGAAGTTTCTTATCATTTCGAACAGTCCCCGATTTAATTTGAATTTTGACCGAAACTAGTATAAACTAGTGTATAATATATTATGATTTTTGGCCGAAACGTTCATTTCGAAAAGTTTCATAGAATCTAGTTTTCAGATGATTTTTTTACACGGACTAGAATCATAATCTTCCCTCTTAATATACTTAAATGATCTGAAAAGTATCATATCATTTCGAATAGTCCCCAAATAAAATTGATTTTTTGGATCGAAATTAGTGTATAATATACTATGATTTTTGACCGAAATATGCATTTCGAAAAGTTTCATTGTATCTAATTTTCCGATGAATTTTTACATGGACTTCCATCATAACCTTCCCTCGTAAAATATATAAATGATATGTGATGTTTCGTATCATTTCGAACAGTCTCCGATTTAATGTGATTTTCGACCGAAACTAGTATAAATTGTTATTAATATATTATGATTTTTTTGCCAAATCTTGCATTTCGAAAAGTTTCATAGAATCTAGTTTTCAGATGATGATTTTTGCATGGACTACCATCATAACCTTCCCTCTTAACATATTTAAATGATCTGAAAAGTCTCGTATCATTTCAAATAGTCCCCAATTAAATTTGATTTTTTTGATCGAAACTAGTGTATAATATACTATGATTTCTGACTGAAACTTGCATTTCGAAAAGTTTCATAGAATCTAATTTTCCGATAATGTTTTGCATGGACTTCCATCATAACCTTCCCTCATAAAATATGTGAAGTTTTGTATCATTTAGAATAGTCCCTGATTTAAATTGATTTATGACCAAAACTAGTATAAACTAGTGTATAATATATTATGATTTTTTGGCCGAAACATGCATTTCAAAAAGTTACATAGAATCTAGTTTTCAAATGATTTTTTTGCATGGACTACCATCATAACATTCTCTCTTAATATTTATAATTTATTTAAAAAGTCTCGTATCATTTCAAATAGTACCCAATTCAATTTGATTTTTTTGATTGAAACTAGTGTATAATATACTAGGATTTTTGACCGAAACTTGCATTTCGAAAAGTTTCATAGAATCTAGTTTTCCGATGATTTTTTGCATGGACTTCCATCATAACCTTCCCTCGTAAAATATGTGAAGTTTTGTATCATTTAGAATAGTCCCTGATTTAAATTGATTTATGACCGAAACTAGTATAAATTAGTGTATAATATATTATGATTTTTTGGCCGAAACATGCATTTCAAAAAGTTTCATAGAATCTAGTTTTCAAATGATTTTTTTGCATGGACTACCATCATTACCTTCTCTATTAATATATATAAATTATCTAAAAAGTCTCGTATCATTTCAAATAGTACCCAATTCAATTTGATTTTTTTGATTGAAACTAGTGTATAATATACTATGATTTTTTACCGAAACTTGCATTTCGAAAAGATTCGTAGAATCTAATTTTCCGATGATTTTTTGCATGGACTTCCATCATAACCTTCCCTCGTAAAATATATAAATGATATATGAAGTTTCATATCATTTCGAATAGTCCTCGATTTAATTTGATTTTCGACCGAAACTAGTATAAATTGTGTATAATATATTATGATTTTTTGGCCAAAACTTGCATTTCAAAATGTTTCATAGAATCTAGTTTTCAGATGATGATTTTTGCATGGACTACCATCATAACCTTCCCTATTGACATATTTAAATGATCTAAAAAGTCTCGTATCATTTCAAATAGTCCCCAATTAAATTTAATTTTTTTGATCGAAACTAGTGTATAATATACTATGATTTTTGACCGAAACTTGCATTTCGAAAAGTTTCATAGAATCTAATTTTCCGATGATTTTTGTGGGGACTTCCATCATAACCTTCCCTCGTAAAATATATAAATGATACGTGAAGTTTCTTATCATTTCGAACAGTCCCCGATTTAATTTGAATTTTGACCGAAACTAGTATAAACTAGTGTATAATATATTATGATTTTTGGCCGAAACGTTCATTTCGAAAAGTTTCATAGAATCTAGTTTTCAGATGATTTTTTTACACGGACTAGAATCATAATCTTCCCTCTTAATATACTTAAATGATCTGAAAAGTATCATATCATTTCGAATAGTCCCCAAATAAAATTGATTTTTTGGATCGAAATTAGTGTATAATATACTATGATTTTTGACCGAAATATGCATTTCGAAAAGTTTCATTGTATCTAATTTTCCGATGAATTTTTACATGGACTTCCATCATAACCTTCCCTCGTAAAATATATAAATGATATGTGATGTTTCGTATCATTTCGAACAGTCTCCGATTTAATGTGATTTTCGACCGAAACTAGTATAAATTGTTATTAATATATTATGATTTTTTTGCCAAATCTTGCATTTCGAAAAGTTTCATAGAATCTAGTTTTCAGATGATGATTTTTGCATGGACTACCATCATAACCTTCCCTCTTAACATATTTAAATGATCTGAAAAGTCTCGTATCATTTCAAATAGTCCCCAATTAAATTTGATTTTTTTGATCGAAACTAGTGTATAATATACTATGATTTCTGACTGAAACTTGCATTTCGAAAAGTTTCATAGAATCTAATTTTCCGATAATGTTTTGCATGGACTTCCATCATAACCTTCCCTCATAAAATATGTGAAGTTTTGTATCATTTAGAATAGTCCCTGATTTAAATTGATTTATGACCAAAACTAGTATAAACTAGTGTATAATATATTATGATTTTTTGGCCGAAACATGCATTTCAAAAAGTTACATAGAATCTAGTTTTCAAATGATTTTTTTGCATGGACTACCATCATAACATTCTCTCTTAATATTTATAATTTATTTAAAAAGTCTCGTATCATTTCAAATAGTACCCAATTCAATTTGATTTTTTTGATTGAAACTAGTGTATAATATACTAGGATTTTTGACCGAAACTTGCATTTCGAAAAGTTTCATAGAATCTAGTTTTCCGATGATTTTTTGCATGGACTTCCATCATAACCTTCCCTCGTAAAATATGTGAAGTTTTGTATCATTTAGAATAGTCCCTGATTTAAATTGATTTATGACCAAAACTAGTATAAACTAGTGTATAATATATTATGATTTTTTGGCCGAAACATGCATTTCAAAAAGTTTCATAGAATCTAGTTTTCAAATGATTTTTTTGCATGGACTACCATCATTACCTTCTCTATTAATATATATAAATTATCTAAAAAGTCTCGTATCATTTCAAATAGTACCCAATTCAATTTGATTTTTTTGATTGAAACTAGTGTATAATATACTATGATTTTTTACCGAAACTTGCATTTCGAAAAGATTCGTAGAATCTAATTTTCCGATGATTTTTTGCATGGACTTCCATCATAACCTTCCCTCGTAAAATATATAAATGATATATGAAGTTTCATATCATTTCGAATAGTCCTCGATTTAATTTGATTTTCGACCGAAACTAGTATAAATTGTGTATAATATATTATGATTTTTTGGCCAAAACTTGCATTTCAAAATGTTTCATAGAATCTAGTTTTCAGATGATGATTTTTGCATGGACTACCATCATAACCTTCCCTATTGACATATTTAAATGATCTAAAAAGTCTCGTATCATTTCAAATAGTCCCCAATTAAATTTAATTTTTTTGATCGAAACTAGTGTATAATATACTATGATTTTTGACCGAAACTTGCATTTCGAAAAGTTTCATAGAATCTAATTTTCCGATGATTTTTGTGGGGACTTCCATCATAACCTTCCCTCGTAAAATATATAAATGATACGTGAAGTTTCTTATCATTTCGAACAGTCCCCGATTTAATTTGAATTTTGACCGAAACTAGTATAAACTAGTGTATAATATATTATGATTTTTGGCCGAAACGTTCATTTCGAAAAGTTTCATAGAATCTAGTTTTCAGATGATTTTTTTACACGGACTAGAATCATAATCTTCCCTCTTAATATACTTAAATGATCTGAAAAGTATCATATCATTTCGAATAGTCCCCAAATAAAATTGATTTTTTGGATCGAAATTAGTGTATAATATACTATGATTTTTGACCGAAATATGCATTTCGAAAAGTTTCATTGTATCTAATTTTCCGATGAATTTTTACATGGACTTCCATCATAACCTTCCCTCGTAAAATATATAAATGATATGTGATGTTTCGTATCATTTCGAACAGTCTCCGATTTAATGTGATTTTCGACCGAAACTAGTATAAATTGTTATTAATATATTATGATTTTTTTGCCAAATCTTGCATTTCGAAAAGTTTCATAGAATCTAGTTTTCAGATGATGATTTTTGCATGGACTACCATCATAACCTTCCCTCTTAACATATTTAAATGATCTGAAAAGTCTCGTATCATTTCAAATAGTCCCCAATTAAATTTGATTTTTTTGATCGAAACTAGTGTATAATATACTATGATTTCTGACTGAAACTTGCATTTCGAAAAGTTTCATAGAATCTAATTTTCCGATAATGTTTTGCATGGACTTCCATCATAACCTTCCCTCATAAAATATGTGAAGTTTTGTATCATTTAGAATAGTCCCTGATTTAAATTGATTTATGACCAAAACTAGTATAAACTAGTGTATAATATATTATGATTTTTTGGCCGAAACATGCATTTCAAAAAGTTACATAGAATCTAGTTTTCAAATGATTTTTTTGCATGGACTACCATCATAACATTCTCTCTTAATATTTATAATTTATTTAAAAAGTCTCGTATCATTTCAAATAGTACCCAATTCAATTTGATTTTTTTGATTGAAACTAGTGTATAATATACTAGGATTTTTGACCGAAACTTGCATTTCGAAAAGTTTCATAGAATCTAGTTTCCTGATGATTTTTTGCATGGACTTCCATCATAACCTTCCCTCGTAAAATATGTGAAGTTTTGTATCATTTAGAATAGTCCCTGATTTAAATTGATTTATGACCGAAACTAGTATAAATTAGTGTATAATATATTATGATTTTTTGGCCGAAACATGCATTTCAAAAAGTTTCATAGAATCTAGTTTTCAAATGATTTTTTTGCATGGACTACCATCATTACCTTCTCTATTAATATATATAAATTATCTAAAAAGTCTCGTATCATTTCAAATAGTACCCAATTCAATTTGATTTTTTTGATTGAAACTAGTGTATAATATACTATGATTTTTTACCGAAACTTGCATTTCGAAAAGATTCGTAGAATCTAATTTTCCGATGATTTTTTGCATGGACTTCCATCATAACCTTCCCTCGTAAAATATATAAATGATATATGAAGTTTCATATCATTTCGAATAGTCCTCGATTTAATTTGATTTTCGACCGAAACTAGTATAAATTGTGTATAATATATTATGATTTTTTGGCCAAAACTTGCATTTCAAAATGTTTCATAGAATCTAGTTTTCAGATGATGATTTTTGCATGGACTACCATCATAACCTTCCCTATTGACATATTTAAATGATCTAAAAAGTCTCGTATCATTTCAAATAGTCCCCAATTAAATTTAATTTTTTTGATCGAAACTAGTGTATAATATACTATGATTTTTGACCGAAACTTGCATTTCGAAAAGTTTCATAGAATCTAATTTTCCGATGATTTTTGTGGGGACTTCCATCATAATCTTCCCTCGTAAAATATATAAATGATACGTGAAGTTTCTTATCATTTCGAACAGTCCCCGATTTAATTTGAATTTTGACCGAAACTAGTATAAACTAGTGTATAATATATTATGATTTTTGGCCGAAACGTTCATTTCGAAAAGTTTCATAGAATCTAGTTTTCAGATGATTTTTTTACACGGACTAGAATCATAATCTTCCCTCTTAATATACTTAAATGATCTGAAAAGTATCATATCATTTCGAATAGTCCCCAAATAAAATTGATTTTTTGGATCGAAATTAGTGTATAATATACTATGATTTTTGACCGAAATATGCATTTCGAAAAGTTTCATTGTATCTAATTTTCCGATGAATTTTTACATGGACTTCCATCATAACCTTCCCTCGTAAAATATATAAATGATATGTGATGTTTCGTATCATTTCGAACAGTCTCCGATTTAATGTGATTTTCGACCGAAACTAGTATAAATTGTTATTAATATATTATGATTTTTTTGCCAAATCTTGCATTTCGAAAAGTTTCATAGAATCTAGTTTTCAGATGATGATTTTTGCATGGACTACCATCATAACCTTCCCTCTTAACATATTTAAATGATCTGAAAAGTCTCGTATCATTTCAAATAGTCCCCAATTAAATTTGATTTTTTTGATCGAAACTAGTGTATAATATACTATGATTTCTGACTGAAACTTGCATTTCGAAAAGTTTCATAGAATCTAATTTTCCGATAATGTTTTGCATGGACTTCCATCATAACCTTCCCTCATAAAATATGTGAAGTTTTGTATCATTTAGAATAGTCCCTGATTTAAATTGATTTATGACAAAAACTAGTATAAACTAGTGTATAATATATTATGATTTTTTGGCCGAAACATGCATTTCAAAAAGTTACATAGAATCTAGTTTTCAAATGATTTTTTTGCATGGACTACCATCATAACATTCTCTCTTAATATTTATAATTTATTTAAAAAGTCTCGTATCATTTCAAATAGTACCCAATTCAATTTGATTTTTTTGATTGAAACTAGTGTATAATATACTAGGATTTTTGACCGAAACTTGCATTTCGAAAAGTTTCATAGAATCTAGTTTTCCGATGATTTTTTGCATGGACTTCCATCATAACCTTCCCTCGTAAAATATGTGAAGTTTTGTATCATTTAGAATAGTCCCTGATTTAAATTGATTTATGACCGAAACTAGTATAAATTAGTGTATAATATATTATGATTTTTTGGCCGAAACATGCATTTCAAAAAGTTTCATAGAATCTAGTTTTCAAATGATTTTTTTGCATGGACTACCATCATTACCTTCTCTATTAATATATATAAATTATCTAAAAAGTCTCGTATCATTTCAAATAGTACCCAATTCAATTTGATTTTTTTGATTGAAACTAGTGTATAATATACTATGATTTTTTACCGAAACTTGCATTTCGAAAAGATTCGTAGAATCTAATTTTCCGATGATTTTTTGCATGGACTTCCATCATAACCTTCCCTCGTAAAATATATAAATGATATATGAAGTTTCATATCATTTCGAATAGTCCTCGATTTAATTTGATTTTCGACCGAAACTAGTATAAATTGTGTATAATATATTATGATTTTTTGGCCAAAACTTGCATTTCAAAATGTTTCATAGAATCTAGTTTTCAGATGATGATTTTTGCATGGACTACCATCATAACCTTCCCTATTGACATATTTAAATGATCTAAAAAGTCTCGTATCATTTCAAATAGTCCCCAATTAAATTTAATTTTTTTGATCGAAACTAGTGTATAATATACTATGATTTTTGACCGAAACTTGCATTTCGAAAAGTTTCATAGAATCTAATTTTCCGATGATTTTTGTGGGGACTTCCATCATAACCTTCCCTCGTAAAATATATAAATGATACGTGAAGTTTCTTATCATTTCGAACAGTCCCCGATTTAATTTGAATTTTGACCGAAACTAGTATAAACTAGTGTATAATATATTATGATTTTTGGCCGAAACGTTCATTTCGAAAAGTTTCATAGAATCTAGTTTTCAGATGATTTTTTTACACGGACTAGAATCATAATCTTCCCTCTTAATATACTTAAATGATCTGAAAAGTATCATATCATTTCGAATAGTCCCCAAATAAAATTGATTTTTTGGATCGAAATTAGTGTATAATATACTATGATTTTTGACCGAAATATGCATTTCGAAAAGTTTCATTGTATCTAATTTTCCGATGAATTTTTACATGGACTTCCATCATAACCTTCCCTCGTAAAATATATAAATGATATGTGATGTTTCGTATCATTTCGAACAGTCTCCGATTTAATGTGATTTTCGACCGAAACTAGTATAAATTGTTATTAATATATTATGATTTTTTTGCCAAATCTTGCATTTCGAAAAGTTTCATAGAATCTAGTTTTCAGATGATGATTTTTGCATGGACTACCATCATAACCTTCCCTCTTAACATATTTAAATGATCTGAAAAGTCTCGTATCATTTCAAATAGTCCCCAATTAAATTTGATTTTTTTGATCGAAACTAGTGTATAATATACTATGATTTCTGACTGAAACTTGCATTTCGAAAAGTTTCATAGAATCTAATTTTCCGATAATGTTTTGCATGGACTTCCATCATAACCTTCCCTCATAAAATATGTGAAGTTTTGTATCATTTAGAATAGTCCCTGATTTAAATTGATTTATGACCAAAACTAGTATAAACTAGTGTATAATATATTATGATTTTTTGGCCGAAACATGCATTTCAAAAAGTTACATAGAATCTAGTTTTCAAATGATTTTTTTGCATGGACTACCATCATAACATTCTCTCTTAATATTTATAATTTATTTAAAAAGTCTCGTATCATTTCAAATAGTACCCAATTCAATTTGATTTTTTTGATTGAAACTAGTGTATAATATACTAGGATTTTTGACCGAAACTTGCATTTCGAAAAGTTTCATAGAATCTAGTTTCCTGATGATTTTTTGCATGGACTTCCATCATAACCTTCCCTCGTAAAATATGTGAAGTTTTGTATCATTTAGAATAGTCCCTGATTTAAATTGATTTATGACCGAAACTAGTATAAATTAGTGTATAATATATTATGATTTTTTGGCCGAAACATGCATTTCAAAAAGTTTCATAGAATCTAGTTTTCAAATGATTTTTTTGCATGGACTACCATCATTACCTTCTCTATTAATATATATAAATTATCTAAAAAGTCTCGTATCATTTCAAATAGTACCCAATTCAATTTGATTTTTTTGATTGAAACTAGTGTATAATATACTATGATTTTTTACCGAAACTTGCATTTCGAAAAGATTCGTAGAATCTAATTTTCCGATGATTTTTTGCATGGACTTCCATCATAACCTTCCCTCGTAAAATATATAAATGATATATGAAGTTTCATATCATTTCGAATAGTCCTCGATTTAATTTGATTTTCGACCGAAACTAGTATAAATTGTGTATAATATATTATGATTTTTTGGCCAAAACTTGCATTTCAAAATGTTTCATAGAATCTAGTTTTCAGATGATGATTTTTGCATGGACTACCATCATAACCTTCCCTATTGACATATTTAAATGATCTAAAAAGTCTCGTATCATTTCAAATAGTCCCCAATTAAATTTAATTTTTTTGATCGAAACTAGTGTATAATATACTATGATTTTTGACCGAAACTTGCATTTCGAAAAGTTTCATAGAATCTAATTTTCCGATGATTTTTGTGGGGACTTCCATCATAATCTTCCCTCGTAAAATATATAAATGATACGTGAAGTTTCTTATCATTTCGAACAGTCCCCGATTTAATTTGAATTTTGACCGAAACTAGTATAAACTAGTGTATAATATATTATGATTTTTGGCCGAAACGTTCATTTCGAAAAGTTTCATAGAATCTAGTTTTCAGATGATTTTTTTACACGGACTAGAATCATAATCTTCCCTCTTAATATACTTAAATGATCTGAAAAGTATCATATCATTTCGAATAGTCCCCAAATAAAATTGATTTTTTGGATCGAAATTAGTGTATAATATACTATGATTTTTGACCGAAATATGCATTTCGAAAAGTTTCATTGTATCTAATTTTCCGATGAATTTTTACATGGACTTCCATCATAACCTTCCCTCGTAAAATATATAAATGATATGTGATGTTTCGTATCATTTCGAACAGTCTCCGATTTAATGTGATTTTCGACCGAAACTAGTATAAATTGTTATTAATATATTATGATTTTTTTGCCAAATCTTGCATTTCGAAAAGTTTCATAGAATCTAGTTTTCAGATGATGATTTTTGCATGGACTACCATCATAACCTTCCCTCTTAACATATTTAAATGATCTGAAAAGTCTCGTATCATTTCAAATAGTCCCCAATTAAATTTGATTTTTTTGATCGAAACTAGTGTATAATATACTATGATTTCTGACTGAAACTTGCATTTCGAAAAGTTTCATAGAATCTAATTTTCCGATAATGTTTTGCATGGACTTCCATCATAACCTTCCCTCATAAAATATGTGAAGTTTTGTATCATTTAGAATAGTCCCTGATTTAAATTGATTTATGACAAAAACTAGTATAAACTAGTGTATAATATATTATGATTTTTTGGCCGAAACATGCATTTCAAAAAGTTACATAGAATCTAGTTTTCAAATGATTTTTTTGCATGGACTACCATCATAACATTCTCTCTTAATATTTATAATTTATTTAAAAAGTCTCGTATCATTTCAAATAGTACCCAATTCAATTTGATTTTTTTGATTGAAACTAGTGTATAATATACTAGGATTTTTGACCGAAACTTGCATTTCGAAAAGTTTCATAGAATCTAGTTTTCCGATGATTTTTTGCATGGACTTCCATCATAACCTTCCCTCGTAAAATATGTGAAGTTTTGTATCATTTAGAATAGTCCCTGATTTAAATTGATTTATGACCGAAACTAGTATAAATTAGTGTATAATATATTATGATTTTTTGGCCGAAACATGCATTTCAAAAAGTTTCATAGAATCTAGTTTTCAAATGATTTTTTTGCATGGACTACCATCATTACCTTCTCTATTAATATATATAAATTATCTAAAAAGTCTCGTATCATTTCAAATAGTACCCAATTCAATTTGATTTTTTTGATTGAAACTAGTGTATAATATACTATGATTTTTTACCGAAACTTGCATTTCGAAAAGATTCGTAGAATCTAATTTTCCGATGATTTTTTGCATGGACTTCCATCATAACCTTCCCTCGTAAAATATATAAATGATATATGAAGTTTCATATCATTTCGAATAGTCCTCGATTTAATTTGATTTTCGACCGAAACTAGTATAAATTGTGTATAATATATTATGATTTTTTGGCCAAAACTTGCATTTCAAAATGTTTCATAGAATCTAGTTTTCAGATGATGATTTTTGCATGGACTACCATCATAACCTTCCCTATTGACATATTTAAATGATCTAAAAAGTCTCGTATCATTTCAAATAGTCCCCAATTAAATTTAATTTTTTTGATCGAAACTAGTGTATAATATACTATGATTTTTGACCGAAACTTGCATTTCGAAAAGTTTCATAGAATCTAATTTTCCGATGATTTTTGTGGGGACTTCCATCATAACCTTCCCTCGTAAAATATATAAATGATACGTGAAGTTTCTTATCATTTCGAACAGTCCCCGATTTAATTTGAATTTTGACCGAAACTAGTATAAAGTAGTGTATAATATATTATGAATTTTGGCCGAAACGTTCATTTCGAAAAGTTTCATAGAATCTAGTTTTCAGATGATTTTTTTACACGGACTAGAATCATAATCTTCCCTCTTAATATACTTAAATGATCTGAAAAGTATCATATCATTTCGAATAGTCCCCAAATATAATTGATTTTTTGGATCGAAATTAGTGTATAATATACTATGATTTTTGACCGAAATATGCATTTCGAAAAGTTTCATTGTATCTAATTTTCCGATGAATTTTTACATGGACTTCCATCATAACCTTCCCTCGTAAAATATATAAATGATATGTGATGTTTCGTATCATTTCGAACAGTCTCCGATTTAATGTGATTTTCGACCGAAACTAGTATAAATTGTTATTAATATATTATGATTTTTTTGCCAAATCTTGCATTTCGAAAAGTTTCATAGAATCTAATTTTCAGATGATGATTTTTGCATGGACTACCATCATAACCTTCCCTCTTAACATATTTAAATGATCTGAAAAGTCTCGTATCAATTCAAATAGTCCCCAATTAAATTTGATTTTTTTGATCGAAACTAGTGTATAATATACTATGATTTTTGACTGAAACTTGCATTTCGAAAAAGTTTCATAGAATCTAATTTTCCGATAATGTTTTGCATGGACTTCCATCATAACCTACCCTCATAAAATATGTGAAGTTTTGTATCATTTAGAATAGTCCCTGATTTAAATTGATTTATGACCGAAACTATTATAAACTAGTGTATAATATATTATGATTTTTTGGCCGAAACATGCATTTCAAAAAGTTACATAGAATCTAGTTTTCAAATGATTTTTTTGCATGGACTACCATCATAACTTTATTTCATAATATATATAATTTATCTAAAAAGTCTCGTATCATTTAAAATAGTACCCAATTCAATTTGATTTTTTTGATTGAAACTAGTGTATAATATACTAGGATTTTTGACCGAAACTTGCATTTCGAAAAGTTTCATAGAATCTAGTTTTCCGATGATTTTTTGCATGGACTTCCATCATAACCTTCCCTCGTAAAATATGTGAAGTTTTGTATCATTTAGAATAGTCCCTGATTTAAATTGATTATGACCGAAACTAGTATAAATTAGTGTATAATATATTATGATTTTTTGGCCGAAACATGCATTTCAAAAAGTTTCATAGAATCTAGTTTTCAAATGATTTTTTTGCATGGACTACCATCATTACCTTCTCTATTAATATATATAAATTATCTAAAAAGTCTCGTATCATTTCAAATAGTCCCCAATTAAATTTGATTTTTTTGATCGAAACTAGTGTATAATATACTATGATTTTTGACTGAAACTTGCATTTCGAAAAAGTTTCATAGAATCTAATTTTCCGATAATGTTTTGCATGGACTTCCATCATAACCTACCCTCATAAAATATGTGAAGTTTTGTATCATTTAGAATAGTCCCTGATTTAAATTGATTTATGACCGAAACTATTATAAACTAGTGTATAATATATTATGATTTTTTGGCCGAAACATGCATTTCAAAAAGTTACATAGAATCTAGTTTTCAAATGATTTTTTTGCATGGACTACCATCATAACTTTATTTCATAATATATATAATTTATCTAAAAAGTCTCGTATCATTTAAAATAGTACCCAATTCAATTTGATTTTTTTGATTGAAACTAGTGTATAATATACTAGGATTTTTGACCGAAACTTGCATTTCGAAAAGTTTCATAGAATCTAGTTTTCCGATGATTTTTTGCATGGACTTCCATCATAACCTTCCCTCGTAAAATATGTGAAGTTTTGTATCATTTAGAATAGTCCCTGATTTAAATTGATTTATGACCGAAACTAGTATAAATTAGTGTATAATATATTATGATTTTTTGGCCGAAACATGCATTTCAAAAAGTTTCATAGAATCTAGTTTTCAAATGATTTTTTTGCATGGACTACCATCATTACCTTCTCTATTAATATATATAAATTATCTAAAAAGTCTCGTATCATTTCAAATAGTCCCCAATTAAATTTGATTTTTTTGATCGAAACTAGTGTATAATATACTATGATTTTTGACTGAAACTTGCATTTCGAAAAAGTTTCATAGAATCTAATTTTCCGATAATGTTTTGCATGGACTTCCATCATAACCTACCCTCATAAAATATGTGAAGTTTTGTATCATTTAGAATAGTCCCTGATTTAAATTGATTTATGACCGAAACTATTATAAACTAGTGTATAATATATTATGATTTTTTGGCCGAAACATGCATTTCAAAAAGTTACATAGAATCTAGTTTTCAAATGATTTTTTTGCATGGACTACCATCATAACTTTATTTCATAATATATATAATTTATCTAAAAAGTCTCGTATCATTTAAAATAGTACCCAATTCAATTTGATTTTTTTGATTGAAACTAGTGTATAATATACTAGGATTTTTGACCGAAACTTGCATTTCGAAAAGTTTCATAGAATCTTGTTTTCCGATGATTTTTTGCATGGACTTCCATCATAACCTTCCCTCGTAAAATATGTGAAGTTTTGTATCATTTAGAATAGTCCCGGATTTAAATTGATTTATGACCGAAACTAGTATAAATTAGTGTATAATATATTATGATTTTTTGGCCGAAACATGCATTTCAAAAAGTTTCATAGAATCTAGTTTTCAAATGATTTTTTTGCATGGACTACCATCATTACCTTCTCTATTAATATATATAAATTATCTAAAAAGTCTCGTATCATTTCAAATAGTACCCAATTCAATTTGATTTTTTTGATTGAAACTAGTGTATAATATACTATGATTTTTTACCGAAACTTGCATTTCGAAAAGATTCGTAGAATCTAATTTTCCGATGATTTTTTGCATGGACTTCCATCATAACCTTCCCTCGTAAAATATATAAATGATATATGAAGTTTCATATCATTTCGAATAGTCCTCGATTTAATTTGATTTTCGACCGAAACTAGTATAAATTGTGTATAATATATTATGATTTTTTGGCCAAAACTTGCATTTCAAAATGTTTCATAGAATCTAGTTTTCAGATGATGATTTTTGCATGGACTACCATCATAACCTTCCCTATTGACATATTTAAATGATCTAAAAAGTCTCGTATCATTTCAAATTGTCCCCAATTAAATTTAATTTTTTTGATCGAAACTAGTGTATAATATACTATGATTTTTGACCGAAACTTGCATTTCGAAAAGTTTCATAGAATCTAATTTTCCGATGATTTTTGTGGGGACTTCCATCATAACCTTCCCTCGTAAAATATATAAATGATACGTGAAGTTTCTTATCATTTCGAACAGTCCCCGATTTAATTTGAATTTTGACCGAAACTAGTATAAAGTAGTGTATAATATATTATGATTTTTGGCCGAAATGTTCATTTCGAAAAGTTTCATAGAATCTAGTTTTCAGATGATTTTTTTACACGGACTAGAATCATAATCTTCCCTCTTAATATACTTAAATGATCTGAAAAGTATCATATCATTTCGAATAGTCCCCAAATAAAATTGATTTTTTGGATCGAAATTAGTGTATAATATACTATGATTTTTGACCGAAATATGCATTTCGAAAAGTTTCATTGTATCTAATTTTCCGATGAATTTTTACATGGACTTCCATCATAACCTTCCCTCGTAAAATATATAAATGATATGTGATGTTTCGTATCATTTCGAACAGTCTCCGATTTAATGTGATTTTCGACCGAAACTAGTATAAATTGTTATTAATATATTATGATTTTTTTGCCAAATCTTGCATTTCGAAAAGTTTCATAGAATCTAGTTTTCAGATGATGATTTTTGCATGGACTACCATCATAACCTTCCCTCTTAACATATTTAAATGATCTGAAAAGTCTCGTATCATTTCAAATAGTCCCCAATTAAATTTGATTTTTTTGATCGAAACTAGTGTATAATATACTATGATTTCTGACTGAAACTTGCATTTCGAAAAATTTCATAGAATCTAATTTTCCGATAATGTTTTGCATGGACTTCCATCATAACCTTCCCTCATAAAATATGTGAAGTTTTGTATCATTTAGAATAGTCCCTGATTTAAATTGATTTATGACCAAAACTAGTATAAACTAGTGTATAATATATTATGATTTTTTGGCCGAAACATGCATTTCAAAAAGTTACATAGAATCTAGTTTTCAAATGATTTTTTTGCATGGACTACCATCATAACATTCTCTCTTAATATTTATAATTTATTTAAAAAGTCTCGTATCATTTCAAATAGTACCCAATTCAATTTGATTTTTTTGATTGAAACTAGTGTATAATATACTAGGATTTTTGACCGAAACTTGCATTTCGAAAAGTTTCATAGAATCTAGTTTTCCGATGATTTTTTGCATGGACTTCCATCATAACCTTCCCTCGTAAAATATGTGAAGTTTTGTATCATTTAGAATAGTCCCTGATTTAAATTGATTTATGACCGAAACTAGTATAAATTAGTGTATAATATATTATGATTTTTTGGCCGAAACATGCATTTCAAAAAGTTTCATAGAATCTAGTTTTCAAATGATTTTTTTGCATGGACTACCATCATTACCTTCTCTATTAATATATATAAATTATCTAAAAAGTATCGTATCATTTCAAATAGTACCCAATTCAATTTGATTTTTTTGATTGAAACTAGTGTATAATATACTATGATTTTTTACCGAAACTTGCATTTCGAAAAGATTCGTAGAATCTAATTTTCCGATGATTTTTTGCATGGACTTCCATCATAACCTTCCCTCGTAAAATATATAAATGATATATGAAGTTTCATATCATTTCGAATAGTCCTCGATTTAATTTGATTTTCGACCGAAACTAGTATAAATTGTGTATAATATATTATGATTTTTTGGCCAAAACTTGCATTTCAAAATGTTTCATAGAATCTAGTTTTCAGATGATGATTTTTGCATGGACTACCATCATAACCTTCCCTATTGACATATTTAAATGATCTAAAAAGTCTCGTATCATTTCAAATAGTCCCCAATTAAATTTAATTTTTTTGATCGAAACTAGTGTATAATATACTATGATTTTTGACCGAAACTTGCATTTCGAAAAGTTTCATAGAATCTAATTTTCCGATGATTTTTGTGGGGACTTCCATCATAACCTTCCCTCGTAAAATATATAAATGATACGTGAAGTTTCTTATCATTTCGAACAGTCCCCGATTTAATTTGAATTTTGACCGAAACTAGTATAAACTAGTGTATAATATATTATGATTTTTGGCCGAAACGTTCATTTCGAAAAGTTTCATAGAATCTAGTTTTCAGATGATTTTTTTACACGGACTAGAATCATAATCTTCCCTCTTAATATACTTAAATGATCTGAAAAGTATCATATCATTTCGAATAGTCCCCAAATAAAATTGATTTTTTGGATCGAAATTAGTGTATAATATACTATGATTTTTGACCGAAATATGCATTTCGAAAAGTTTCATTGTATCTAATTTTCCGATGAATTTTTACATGGACTTCCATCATAACCTTCCCTCGTAAAATATATAAATGATATGTGATGTTTCGTATCATTTCGAACAGTCTCCGATTTAATGTGATTTTCGACCGAAACTAGTATAAATTGTTATTAATATATTATGATTTTTTTGCCAAATCTTGCATTTCGAAAAGTTTCATAGAATCTAGTTTTCAGATGATGATTTTTGCATGGACTACCATCATAACCTTCCCTCTTAACATATTTAAATGATCTGAAAAGTCTCGTATCATTTCAAATAGTCCCCAATTAAATTTAATTTTTTTGATCGAAACTAGTGTATAATATACTATGATTTCTGACTGAAACTTGCATTTCGAAAAGTTTCATAGAATCTAATTTTCCGATAATGTTTTGCATGGACTTCCATCATAACCTTCCCTCATAAAATATGTGAAGTTTTGTCTCATTTAGAATAGTCCCTGATTTAAATTGATTTATGACCGAAACTAGTATAAACTAGTGTATAATATATTATGATTTTTTGGCCGAAACATGCATTTCAAAAAGTTACATAGAATCTAGTTTTCAAATGATTTTTTTGCATGGACTACCATCATAACATTCTCTCTTAATATTTATAATTTATTTAAAAAGTCTCGTATCATTTCAAATAGTACCCAATTCAATTTGATTTTTTTGATTGAAACTAGTGTATAATATACTAGGATTTTTGACCGAAACTTGCATTTCGAAAAGTTTCATAGAATCTAGTTTTCCGATGATTTTTTGCATGGACTTCCATCATAACCTTCCCTCGTAAAATATGTGAAGTTTTGTATCATTTAGAATAGTCCCTGATTTAAATTGATTTATGACCGAAACTAGTATAAATTAGTGTATAATATATTATGATTTTTTGGCCGAAACATGCATTTCAAAAAGTTTCATAGAATCTAGTTTTCAAATGATTTTTTTGCATGGACTACCATCATTACCTTCTCTATTAATATATATAAATTATCTAAAAAGTCTCGTATCATTTCAAATAGTACCCAATTCAATTTGATTTTTTTGATTGAAACTAGTGTATAATATACTATGATTTTTTACCGAAACTTGCATTTCGAAAAGATTCGTAGAATCTAATTTTCCGATGATTTTTTGCATGGACTTCCATCATTACCTTCCCTCGTAAAATATATAAATGATATATGAAGTTTCATATCATTTCGAATAGTCCTCGATTTAATTTGATTTTCGACCGAAACTAGTATAAATTGTGTATAATATATTATGATTTTTTGGCCAAAACTTGCATTTCAAAATGTTTCATAGAATCTAGTTTTCAGATGATGATTTTTGCATGGACTACCATCATAACCTTCCCTATTGACATATTTAAATGATCTAAAAAGTCTCGTATCATTTCAAATAGTCCCCAATTAAATTAAATTTTTTTGATCGAAACTAGTGTATAATATACTATGATTTTTGACCGAAACTTGCATTTCGAAAAGTTTCATAGAATCTAATTTTCCGATGATTTTTTATGGGGACTTCCATCATAACCTTCCCTCATAAAATATATAAATGATACGTGAAGTTTCATATCATTTCGAACAGTCCCCGATTTAATTTGAATTTTGACCGAAACTATAATAAACTAGTGTATAATATATTATGATTTTTGGCCGAAACGTTCATTTCGAAAAGTTTCATAGAATCTAGTTTTCAGATGATTTTTTTACACGGACTAGAATCATAATCTTCCCTCTTAATATACTTAAATGATCTGAAAAGTATCATATCATTTCGAATAGTCCCCAAATAAAATTGATTTTTTTGATCGAAATTAGTGTATAATATACTATGATTTTTGACCGAAATATGCATTTCGAAAAGTTTCATTGTATCTAATTTTCCGATGAATTTTTACATGGACTTCCATCATAACCTTCCCTCGTAAAATATATAAATGATATGTGATGTTTCGTATCATTTCGAACAGTCTCCGATTTAATGTGATTTTCGACCGAAACTAGTATAAATTGTTATTAATATATTATGATTTTTTTGCCAAATCTTGCATTTCGAAAAGTTTCATAGAATCTAGTTTTCAGATGATGATTTTTGCATGGACTACCATCATAACCTTCCCTCTTAACATATTTAAATGATCTGAAAAGTCTCGTATCATTTCAAATAGTCCCCAATTAAATTTGATTTTTTTGATCGAAACTAGTGTATAATATACTATGATTTCTGACTGAAACTTGCATTTCGAAAAGTTTCATAGAATCTAATTTTCCGATAATGTTTTGCATGGACTTCCATCATAACCTTCCCTCATAAAATATGTGAAGTTTTGTATCATTTAGAATAGTCCCTGATTTAAATTGATTTATGACCGAAACTAGTATAAACTAGTGTATAATATATTATGATTTTTTGGCCGAAACATGCATTTCAAAAAGTTACATAGAATCTAGTTTTCAAATGATTTTTTTGCATGGACTACCATCATAACATTCTCTCTTAATATTTATAATTTATTTAAAAAGTCTCGTATCATTTTAAATAGTACCCAATTCAATTTGATTTTTTTGATTGAAACTAGTGTATAATATACTAGGATTTTTGACCGAAACTTGCATTTCGAAAAGTTTCATAGAATCTAGTTTTCCGATGATTTTTTGCATGGACTTCCATCATAACCTTCCCTCGTAAAATATGTGAAGTTTTGTATCATTTAGAATAGTCCCTGATTTAAATTGATTTATGACCGAAACTATTATAAATTAGTGTATAATATATTATGATTTTTTGGCCGAAACATGCATTTCAAAAAGTTTCATAGAATCTAGTTTTCAAATGATTTTTTTGCATGGACTACTATCATTACCTTCTCTATTAATATATATAAATTATCTAAAAAGTCTCGTATCATTTCAAATAGTACCCAATTCAATTTGATTTTTTTGATTGAAACTAGTGTATAATATACTATGATTTTTTACCGAAACTTGCATTTCGAAAAGATTCGTAGAATCTAATTTTCCGATGATTTTTTGCATGGACTTCCATCATAACCTTCCCTCGTAAAATATATAAATGATATATGAAGTTTCATATCATTTCGAATAGTCCTCGATTTAATTTGATTTTCGACCGAAACTAGTATAAATTGTGTATAATATATTATGATTTTTTGGCCAAAACTTGCATTTCAAAATGTTTCATAGAATCTAGTTTTCAGATGATGATTTTTGCATGGACTACCATCATAACCTTCCCTATTGACATATTTAAATGATCTAAAAAGTCTCGTATCATTTCAAATAGTCCCCAATTAAATTTAATTTTTTTGATCGAAACTAGTGTATAATATACTATGATTTTTGATCGAAACTTGCATTTCGAAAAGTTTCATAGAATCTAATTTTCCGATGATTTTTTGTGGGGACTTCCATCATAACCTTCCCTCGTAAAATATATAAATGATACGTGAAGTTTCTTATCATTACGAACAGTCCCCGATTTAATTTGAATTTTGACCGAAACTAGTATAAACTAGTGTATAATATATTATGATTTTTGGCCGAAACGTTCATTTCGAAAAGTTTCATAGAATCTAGTTTTCAGATGATTTTTTTACACGGACTAGAATCATAATCTTCCCTCTTAATATACTTAAATGATCTGAAAAGTCTCATATCATTTCGAATAGTCCCCAAATAAAATTGATTTTTTTGATCGAGATTAGTGTATAATATACTATGATTTTTGACCGAAATATGCATTTCGAAAAGTTTCATTGTATCTAATTTTCCGATGAATTTTTACATGGACTTCCATCATAACCTTCCCTCGTAAAATATATAAATGATATGTGATGTTTCGTATCATTTCGAACAGTCTCCGATTTAATGTGATTTTCGACCGAAACTAGTATAAATTGTTATTAATATATTATGATTTTTTTGCCAAATCTTGCATTTCGAAAAGTTTCATAGAATCTAGTTTTCAGATGATGATTTTTGCATGGACTACCATCATAACCTTCCCTCTTAACATATTTAAATGATCTGAAAAGTCTCGTATCATTTCAAATAGTCCCCAATTAAATTTAATTTTTTTGATCGAAACTAGTGTATAATATACTATGATTTCTGACTGAAACTTGCATTTCGAAAAGTTTCATAGAATCTAATTTTCCGATAATGTTTTGCATGGACTTCCATCATAACCTTCCCTCATAAAATATGTGAAGTTTTGTCTCATTTAGAATAGTCCCTGATTTAAATTGATTTATGACCGAAACTAGTATAAACTAGTGTATAATATATTATGATTTTTTGGCCGAAACATGCATTTCAAAAAGTTACATAGAATCTAGTTTTCAAATGATTTTTTTGCATGGACTACCATCATAACATTCTCTCTTAATATTTATAATTTATTTAAAAAGTCTCGTATCATTTCAAATAGTACCCAATTCAATTTGATTTTTTTGATTGAAACTAGTGTATAATATACTAGGATTTTTGACCGAAACTTGCATTTCGAAAAGTTTCATAGAATCTAGTTTTCCGATGATTTTTTGCATGGACTTCCATCATAACCTTCCCTCGTAAAATATGTGAAGTTTTGTATCATTTAGAATAGTCCCTGATTTAAATTGATTTATGACCGAAACTAGTATAAATTAGTGTGTAATATATTATGATTTTTTGGCCGAAACATGCATTTCAAAAAGTTTCATAGAATCTAGTTTTCAAATGATTTTTTTGCATGGACTACCATCATTACCTTCTCTATTAATATATATAAATTATCTAAAAAGTCTCGTATCATTTCAAATAGTACCCAATTCAATTTGATTTTTTTGATTGAAACTAGTGTATAATATACTATGATTTTTTTACCGAAACTTGCATTTCGAAAAGATTCGTAGAATCTAATTTTCCGATGATTTTTTGCATGGACTTCCATCATTACCTTCCCTCGTAAAATATATAAATGATATATGAAGTTTCATATCATTTCGAATAGTCCTCGATTTAATTTGATTTTCGACCGAAACTAGTATAAATTGTGTATAATATATTATGATTTTTTGGCCAAAACTTGCATTTCAAAATGTTTCATAGAATCTAGTTTTCAGATGATGATTTTTGCATGGACTACCATCATAACCTTCCCTATTGACATATTTAAATGATCTAAAAAGTCTCGTATCATTTCAAATAGTCCCCAATTAAATTAAATTTTTTTGATCGAAACTAGTGTATAATATACTATGATTTTTGACCGAAACTTGCATTTCGAAAAGTTTCATAGAATCTAATTTTCCGATGATTTTTTATGGGGACTTCCATCATAACCTTCCCTCATAAAATATATAAATGATACGTGAAGTTTCATATCATTTCGAACAGTCCCCGATTTAATTTGAATTTTGACCGAAACTATAATAAACTAGTGTATAATATATTATGATTTTTGGCCGAAACGTTCATTTCGAAAAGTTTCATAGAATCTAGTTTTCAGATGATTTTTTTACACGGACTAGAATCATAATCTTCCCTCTTAATATACTTAAATGATCTGAAAAGTATCATATCATTTCGAATAGTCCCCAAATAAAATTGATTTTTTTGATCGAAATTAGTGTATAATATACTATGATTTTTGACCGAAATATGCATTTCGAAAAGTTTCATTGTATCTAATTTTCCGATGAATTTTTACATGGACTTCCATCATAACCTTCCCTCGTAAAATATATAAATGATATGTGATGTTTCGTATCATTTCGAACAGTCTCCGATTTAATGTGATTTTCGACCGAAACTAGTATAAATTGTTATTAATATATTATGATTTTTTTGCCAAATCTTGCATTTCGAAAAGTTTCATAGAATCTAGTTTTCAGATGATGATTTTTGCATGGACTACCATCATAACCTTCCCTCTTAACATATTTAAATGATCTGAAAAGTCTCGTATCATTTCAAATAGTCCCCAATTAAATTTGATTTTTTTGATCGAAACTAGTGTATAATATACTATGATTTCTGACTGAAACTTGCATTTCGAAAAGTTTCATAGAATCTAATTTTCCGATAATGTTTTGCATGGACTTCCATCATAACCTTCCCTCATAAAATATGTGAAGTTTTGTATCATTTAGAATAGTCCCTGATTTAAATTGATTTATGACCGAAACTAGTATAAACTAGTGTATAATATATTATGATTTTTTGGCCGAAACATGCATTTCAAAAAGTTACATAGAATCTAGTTTTCAAATGATTTTTTTGCATGGACTACCATCATAACATTCTCTCTTAATATTTATAATTTATTTAAAAAGTCTCGTATCATTTTAAATAGTACCCAATTCAATTTGATTTTTTTGATTGAAACTAGTGTATAATATACTAGGATTTTTGACCGAAACTTGCATTTCGAAAAGTTTCATAGAATCTAGTTTTCCGATGATTTTTTGCATGGACTTCCATCATAACCTTCCCTCGTAAAATATGTGAAGTTTTGTATCATTTAGAATAGTCCCTGATTTAAATTGATTTATGACCGAAACTATTATAAATTAGTGTATAATATATTATGATTTTTTGGCCGAAACATGCATTTCAAAAAGTTTCATAGAATCTAGTTTTCAAATGATTTTTTTGCATGGACTACTATCATTACCTTCTCTATTAATATATATAAATTATCTAAAAAGTCTCGTATCATTTCAAATAGTACCCAATTCAATTTGATTTTTTTGATTGAAACTAGTGTATAATATACTATGATTTTTTACCGAAACTTGCATTTCGAAAAGATTCGTAGAATCTAATTTTCCGATGATTTTTTGCATGGACTTCCATCATAACCTTCCCTCGTAAAATATATAAATGATATATGAAGTTTCATATCATTTCGAATAGTCCTCGATTTAATTTGATTTTCGACCGAAACTAGTATAAATTGTGTATAATATATTATGATTTTTTGGCCAAAACTTGCATTTCAAAATGTTTCATAGAATCTAGTTTTCAGATGATGATTTTTGCATGGACTACCATCATAACCTTCCCTATTGACATATTTAAATGATCTAAAAAGTCTCGTATCATTTCAAATAGTCCCCAATTAAATTAAATTTTTTTGATCGAAACTAGTGTATAATATACTATGATTTTTGATCGAAACTTGCATTTCGAAAAGTTTCATAGAATCTAATTTTCCGATGATTTTTTGTGGGGACTTCCATCATAACCTTCCCTCGTAAAATATATAAATGATACGTGAAGTTTCTTATCATTACGAATAGTCCCCGATTTAATTTGAATTTTGACCGAAACTAGTATAAACTAGTGTATAATATATTATGATTTTTGGCCGAAACGTTCATTTCGAAAAGTTTCATAGAATCTAGTTTTCAGATGATTTTTTTACACGGACTAGAATCATAATCTTCCCTCTTAATATACTTAAATGATCTGAAAAGTCTCATATCATTTCGAATAGTCCCCAAATAAAATTGATTTTTTTGATCGAGATTAGTGTATAATATACTATGATTTTTGACCGAAATATGCATTTCGAAAAGTTTCATTGTATCTAATTTTCCGATGAATTTTTACATGGACTTCCATCATAACCTTCCCTCGTAAAATATATAAATGATATGTGATGTTTCGTATCATTTCGAACAGTCTCCGATTTAATGTGATTTTCGACCGAAACTAGTATAAATTGTTATTAATATATTATGATTTTTTTGCCAAATCTTGCATTTCGTAAAGTTTCATAGAATCTAGTTTTCAGATGATGATTTTTGCATGGACTACCATCATAACCTTCCCTCTTAACATATTTAAATGATCTGAAAAGTCTCGTATCATTTCAAATAGTCCCCAATTAAATTTAATTTTTTTGATCGAAACTAGTGTATAATATACTATGATTTCTGACTGAAACTTGCATTTCGAAAAGTTTCATAGAATCTAATTTTCCGATAATGTTTTGCATGGACTTCCATCATAACCTTCCCTCATAAAATATGTGAAGTTTTGTCTCATTTAGAATAGTCCCTGATTTAAATTGATTTATGACCGAAACTAGTATAAACTAGTGTATAATATATTATGATTTTTTGGCCGAAACATGCATTTCAAAAAGTTACATAGAATCTAGTTTTCAAATGATTTTTTTGCATGGACTACCATCATAACATTCTCTCTTAATATTTATAATTTATTTAAAAAGTCTCGTATCATTTCAAATAGTACCCAATTCAATTTGATTTTTTTGATTGAAACTAGTGTATAATATACTAGGATTTTTGACCGAAACTTGCATTTCGAAAAGTTTCATAGAATCTAGTTTTCCGATGATTTTTTGCATGGACTTCCATCATAACCTTCCCTCGTAAAATATGTGAAGTTTTGTATCATTTAGAATAGTCCCTGATTTAAATTGATTTATGACCGAAACTAGTATAAATTAGTGTATAATATATTATGATTTTTTGGCCGAAACATGCATTTAAAAAAGTTTCATAGAATCTAGTTTTCAAATGATTTTTTTGCATGGACTACCATCATTACCTTCTCTATTAATATATATAAATTATCTAAAAAGTCTCGTATCATTTCAAATAGTACCCAATTCAATTTGATTTTTTTGATTGAAACTAGTGTATAATATACTATGATTTTTTACCGAAACTTGCATTTCGAAAAGATTCGTAGAATCTAATTTTCCGATGATTTTTTGCATGGACTTCCATCATTACCTTCCCTCGTAAAATATATAAATGATATATGAAGTTTCATATCATTTCGAATAGTCCTCGATTTAATTTGATTTTCGACCGAAACTAGTATAAATTGTGTATAATATATTATGATTTTTTGGCCAAAACTTGCATTTCAAAATGTTTCATAGAATCTAGTTTTCAGATGATGATTTTTGCATGGACTACCATCATAACCTTCCCTATTGACATATTTAAATGATCTAAAAAGTCTCGTATCATTTCAAATAGTCCCCAATTAAATTAAATTTTTTTGATCGAAACTAGTGTATAATATACTATGATTTTTGACCGAAACTTGCATTTCGAAAAGTTTCATAGAATCTAATTTTCCGATGATTTTTTATGGGGACTTCCATCATAACCTTCCCTCGTAAAATATATAAATGATACGTGAAGTTTCATATCATTTCGAACAGTCCCCGATTTAATTTGAATTTTGACCGAAACTATAATAAACTAGTGTATAATATATTATGATTTTTGGCCGAAACGTTCATTTCGAAAAGTTTCATAGAATCTAGTTTTCAGATGATTTTTTTACACGGACTAGAATCATAATCTTCCCTCTTAATATACTTAAATGATCTGAAAAGTATCATATCATTTCGAATAGTCCCCAAATAAAATTGATTTTTTTGATCGAAATTAGTGTATAATATACTATGATTTTTGACCGAAATATGCATTTCGAAAAGTTTCATTGTATCTAATTTTCCGATGAATTTTTACATGGACTTCCATCATAACCTTCCCTCGTAAAATATATAAATGATATGTGATGTTTCGTATCATTTCGAACAGTCTCCGATTTAATGTGATTTTCGACCGAAACTAGTATAAATTGTTATTAATATATTATGATTTTTTTGCCAAATCTTGCATTTCGAAAAGTTTCATAGAATCTAGTTTTCAGAAGATGATTTTTGCATGGACTACCATCATAACCTTCCCTCTTAACATATTTAAATGATCTGAAAAGTCTCGTATCATTTCAAATAGTCCCCAATTAAATTTGATTTTTTTGATCGAAACTAGTGTATAATATACTATGATTTCTGACTGAAACTTGCATTTCGAAAAGTTTCATAGAATCTAATTTTCCGATAATGTTTTGCATAGACTTCCATCATAACCTTCCCTCATAAAATATGTGAAGTTTTGTATCATTTAGAATAGTCCCTGATTTAAATTGATTTATGACCGAAACTAGTATAAACTAGTGTATAATATATTATGATTTTTTGGCCGAAACATGCATTTCAAAAAGTTACATAGAATCTAGTTTTCAAATGATTTTTTTGCATGGACTACCATCATAACATTCTCTCTTAATATTTATAATTTATATAAAAAGTCTCGTATCATTTCAAATAGTACCCAATTCAATTTGATTTTTTTGATTGAAACTAGTGTATAATATACTAGGATTTTTTTACCGAAACTTGCATTTCGAAAAGTTTCATAGAATCTAGTTTTCCGATGATTTTTTGCATGGACTTCCATCATAACCTTCCCTCGTAAAATATGTGAAGTTTTGTATCATTTAGAATAGTCCCTGATTTAAATTGATTTATGACCGAAACTAGTATAAATTAGTGTATAATATATTATGATTTTTTGGCCGAAACATGCATTTCAAAAAGTTTCATAGAATCTAGTTTTCAAATGATTTTTTTGCATGGACTACCATCATTACCTTCTCTATTAATATATATAAATTATCTAAAAAGTCTCGTATCATTTCAAATAGTACCCAATTCAATTTGATTTTTTTGATTGAAACTAGTGTATAATATACTATGATTTTTTACCGAAACTTGCATTTCGAAAAGCTTCGTAGAATCTAATTTTCCGATAATTTTTTGCATGGACTTCCATCATAACCTTCCCTCGTAAAATATATAAATGATATATGAAGTTTCATATCATTTCGAATAGTCCTCGATTTAATTTGATTTTCGACCGAAACTAGTATAAATTGTGTATAATATATTATGATTTTTTGGCCAAAACTTGCATTTCAAAATGTTTCATAGAATCTAGTTTTCAGATGATGATTTTTGCATGGACTACCATCATAACCTTCCCTATTGACATATTTAAATGATCTAAAAAGTCTCGTATCATTTCAAATAGTCCCCAATTAAATTAAATTTTTTTGATCGAAACTAGTGTATAATATACTATGATTTTTGACCGAAACTTGCATTTCGAAAAGTTTCATATAATCTAATTTTCCGATGATTTTTTGTGGGGACTTCCCTCATAACCTTCCCACGTAAAATATATAAATGATACGTGAAGTTTCTTATCATTTCGAACAGTCCCCGATTTAATTTGAATTTTGACCGAAACTAGTATAAACTAGTGTATAATATATTATGATTTTTTGCCGAAACGTTCATTTCGAAAAGTTTCACAGAATCTAGTTTTCAGATGATTTTTTTACGAGGACTAGAATCATAATCTTCCCTCTTAATATACTTAAATGATCTGAAAAGTCTCATATCATTTCGAATAGTCCCCAAATTAAATTGATTTTTTCGATCGAAATTAGTGTATAATATACTATGATTTTTGACCGAAATATGCATTTCGAAAAGTTTCATTGTATCTAATTTTCCGATGAATTTTTACATGGACTTCCATCATAACCTTCCCTCGTAAAATATATAAATGATATGTGATGTTTCGTATCATTTCGAACAGTCTCCGATTTAATGTGATTTTCGACCGAAACTAGTATAAATTGTTATTAATATATTATGATTTTTTTGCCAAATCTTGCATTTCGAAAAGTTTCATAGAATCTAGTTTTCAGATGATGATTTTTGCATGGACTACCATCATAACCTTCCCTCTTAACATATTTAAATGATCTGAAAAGTCTCGTATCAATTCAAATAGTCCCCAATTAAATTTGATTTTTTTGATCGAAACTAGTGTATAATATACTATGATTTTTTACTGAAACTTGCATTTCGAAAAAGTTTCATAGAATCTAATTTTCCGATAATGTTTTGCATGGACTTCCATCATAACCTACCCTCATAAAATATGTGAAGTTTTGTATCATTTAGAATAGTCCCTGATTTAAATTGATTTATCACCGAAACTAATATAAACTAGTGTATAATATATTATGATTTTTTGGCCGAAACATGCATTTCAAAAAGTTTCATAGAATCTAGTTTTCAAATGATGTTTTTGCATGGACTACCATCATAACATTCTCTCTTAATATATATAATTTATCTAAAAAGTCTCGTATCATGTCAAATAGTACCCAATTCAATTTGATTTTTTTGATCGAAACTAGTGTATAATATACTATGATTTTTGACTGAAACTTGCATTTCGAAAAGTTTCATAGAATCTAATTTTCCGATAATGTTTTGCATGGACTTCCATCATAACCTTCCCTCATAAAATATGTGAAGTTTTGTATCATTTAGAATAGTCCCTGATTTAAATTGATTTATGACCGAAACTAGTATAAACTAGTGTATAATATATTATGATTTTTTGGCCGAAACATGCATTTCAAAAAGTTACATAGAATCTAGTTTTCAAATGATTTTTTTGCATGGACTACCATCATAACATTCTCTCTTAATATTTATAATTTATTTAAAAAGTCTCGTATCATTTCAAATAGTACCCAATTCAATTTGATTTTTTTGATTGAAACTAGTGTATAATATACTAGGATTTTTTACCGAAACATGCATTTCGAAAAGTTTCATAGAATCTAGTTTTCCGATGATTTTTTGCATGGACTTCCATCATAACCTTCCCTCGTAAAATATGTGAAGTTTTGTATCATTTAGAATAGTCCCTGATTTAAATTGATTTATGACCGAAACTAGTATAAATTAGTGTATAATATATTATGATTTTTTGGCCGAAACATGCATTTCAAAAAGTTTCATAGAATCTAGTTTTCAAATGATTTTTTTGCATGGACTACCATCATTACCTTCTCTATTAATATATATAAATTATCTAAAAAGTCTCGTATCATTTCAAATAGTACCCAATTCAATTTGATTTTTTTGATTGAAACTAGTGTATAATATACTATGATTTTTTACCGAAACTTGCATTTCGAAAAGATTCGTAGAATCTAATTTTCCGATAATTTTTTGCATGGACTTCCATCATAACCTTCCCTCGTAAAATATATAAATGATATATGAAGTTTCATATCATTTCGAATAGTCCTCGATTTAATTTGATTTTCGACCGAAACTAGTATAAATTGTGTATAATATATTATGATTTTTTGGCCAAAACTTGCATTTCAAAATGTTTCATAGAATCTAGTTTTCAGATGATGATTTTTGCATGGACTACCATCATAACCTTCCCTATTGACATATTTAAATGATCTAAAAAGTCTCGTATCATTTCAAATAGTCCCCAATTAAATTAAATTTTTTTGATCGAAACTAGTGTATAATATACTATGATTTTTGACCGAAACTTGCATTTCGAAAAGTTTCATATAATCTAATTTTCCGATGATTTTTTGTGGGGACTTCCCTCATAACCTTCCCACGTAAAATATATAAATGATACGTGAAGTTTCTTATCATTTCGAACAGTCCCCGATTTAATTTGAATTTTGACCGAAACTAGTATAAACTAGTGTATAATATATTATGATTTTTTGCCGAAACGTTCATTTCGAAAAGTTTCACAGAATCTAGTTTTCAGATGATTTTTTTACGAGGACTAGAATCATAATCTTCCCTCTTAATATACTTAAATGATCTGAAAAGTCTCATATCATTTCGAATAGTCCCCAAATAAAATTGATTTTTTTGATCGAAATTAGTGTATAATATACTATGATTTTTGACCGAAATATGCATTTCGAAAAGTTTCATTGTATCTAATTTTCCGATGAATTTTTACATGGACTTCCATCATAACCTTCCCTCGTAAAATATATAAATGATATGTGATGTTTCGTATCATTTCGAACAGTCTCCGATTTAATGTGATTTTCGACCGAAACTAGTATAAATTGTTATTAATATATTATGATTTTTTTGCCAAATCTTGCATTTCGAAAAGTTTCATAGAATCTAGTTTTCAGATGATGATTTTTGCATGGACTACCATCATAACCTTCCCTCTTAACATATTTAAATGATCTGAAAAGTCTCGTATCAATTCAAATAGTCCCCAATTAAATTTGATTTTTTTGATCGAAACTAGTGTATAATATACTATGATTTTTTACTGAAACTTGCATTTCGAAAAAGTTTCATAGAATCTAATTTTCCGATAATGTTTTGCATGGACTTCCATCATAACCTACCCTCATAAAATATGTGAAGTTTTGTATCATTTAGAATAGTCCCTGATTTAAATTGATTTATCACCGAAACTAATATAAACTAGTGTATAATATATTATGATTTTTTGGCCGAAACATGCATTTCAAAAAGTTTCATAGAATCTAGTTTTCAAATGATGTTTTTGCATGGACTACCATCATAACATTCTCTCTTAATATATATAATTTATCTAAAAAGTCTCGTATCATGTCAAATAGTACCCAATTCAATTTGATTTTTTTGATCGAAACTAGTGTATAATATACTATGATTTTTGACTGAAACTTGCATTTCGAAAAGTTTCATAGAATCTAATTTTCCGATAATGTTTTGCATGGACTTCCATCATAACCTTCCCTCATAAAATATGTGAAGTTTTGTATCATTTAGAATAGTCCCTGATTTAAATTGATTTATAACCGAAACTAGTATAAACTAGTGTATAATATATTATGATTTTTTGGCCGAACATGCATTTCAAAAAGTTTCATAGAATCTAGTTTTCAAATGATTTTTTTGCATGGACTACCATCATAACCTTCTCTATTAATATATATATATATAAATTATCTAAAAAGTCTCGTATCATTTCAAATAGTACCCAATTCAATTTGATTTTTTTGATTGAAACTGGTGTATAATATACTATGATTTTTGACCGAAACTTGCGTTTCGAAAAGTTTCGTCGAATCTAATTTTCCGATGATTTTTTGCATGGACTTCCATCATAACCTTCCCTCGTAAAATATATAAATGATATATGATGTTTCATATCATTTCGAATAGTCCTTGATTTAATTTGATTTTCAATCGAAACTAGTATAAATTGTGTATAATATATTATGATTTTTTGGCCAAAACTTGCATTTCAAAATGTTTCATAGAATCTAGTTTTCAGATGATGATTTTTGCATGAAATACCATCATATCCTTCCCTATTAACATATTTAAATGATCTGAAAAGTCTCGTATCATTCAAAATCATCCCCAATTAAATTTGATTTTTTTGATCGAAACTAGTGTATAATATATCATGATTTTTGACCGAAACTTGCATTTCAAAAAGTTTCATAGAATCTAATTTTCCGATGATTTTTTGTGGGGACTTCCATCATAACCTTCCCTCGTAAAATATATAAATGATATGTGATGTTTCGTATCATTTCGAACAGTCTCCGATTTAATGTGATTTTCGACCGAAACTAGTATAAATTGTGTATAATATATTATGATTTTTTGCCAAATCTTGCATTTCGAAAAGTTTCATAGAATCTAGTTTTCATATGATGATTTTTGCATGGACTACCATCATAACCTTCCCTCTTAACATATTTAAATGATCTGAAAAGTCTCGTATCATTTCAAATAGTTCCCAATTAAATTTGATTTTTTTGATCGAAACTAGTGTATAATATACTATGATTTTTAACTGAAACTTGCATTTCGAAAAGTTTCATAGAATCTAATTTTCCGATAATGTTTTGCATGGACTTCCATCATAACCTTCCCTCATAAAATATGTGAAGTTTTGTATCATTTAGAATAGTCCCTGATTTAAATTGATTTATGACCGAATCTATTATAAACTAGTGTATAATATACTATGATTTTTGACTGAAACTTGCATTTCGAAAAGTTTCATAGAATCTAATTTTCCGATGATTTTTTGCATGGACTTCCATCATAACCTTCCCTCGTAAAATATGTGAAGTTTTGTATCATTTAGAATAGTTCCTGATTTAATTCAATTTTTGATCGAAACTAAAATAAACTAGTGTATAATATATTATGATTTTTTGGCCGAAACATGCACTTCAAAAAGTTTCATAGAATCTAGGTTTCTAATGATTTTTTTGCATGGACTACCATCATAACCTTCTCTATTAATATATATAAATTATCTAAAAAGTCTCGTATCATTTCAAATAGTACCCAATTCAATTTGATTTTTATGATTGAAACAAGTGTATAATATAATATGATTTTTGACCGAAACTTGCATTTCGAAAAGTTTCGTCGAATCTAATTTTCCGATGATTTTTTACATGGACTTCCATCATAACCTTCTCTCGTAAAATATATAAATGATATATGAAGTTTCATATCATTTCGAATAGCCCTTGATTTAATTTGATTTTCGACCGAAACTAGTATAAATTGTGTATAATATATTATGATTTTTTGGCCAAAACTTGCATTTCAAAATGTTTCATAGAATCTAGTTTTCAGATGATGATTTTTGCATGAACTACCATCATAACCTTCCCTATTAACATATTTAAATGATCTGAAAAGTCTCGTATCATTACAAATAGTCGCCAATTAAATTTTATTTTTTGATCGAAACTAGTGTATAATATATCATGATTTTTGACCGAAACTTGCATTTCGAAAAGTTTCATAGAATCTAATTTTCCGATGATTTTTTGTGGGGACTTCCATCATAACCTTCCCTCGTAAAATATATAAATGATACGTGAAGTTTCTAATCATTTCGAACAGTCCCCGATTTAATTTGAATTTTGACCGAAACTAGTAAAAACTAGTGTATAATATATTATGATTTTTTGGCCGAAACGTGCATTTCGAAAAGTTTCATAGAATCTAGTTTTCAGATGATTTTTTTACACGGACTAGCATCATAATCTTCCCTCTTAATATACTTAAATGATCTGAAAAGTCTCATATCATTTCGAATAGTCCCCAAATAAAATTGATTTTTTTGATCGAAATTAGTGTATAATATACTATGTTTTTGGACCGAAATATGCATTTCGAAAAGTTTCATTGTATCTAATTTTCGGATGAATTTTTGCATGGACTTCCATCATAACCTTCCCTCGTAAAATATATAAATGATATGTGATGTTTCGTATCATTTCGAACAGTCTCCGATTTAATGTGATTTTCGACCGAAACTAGTATAAATTGTGTATAATATATTATGATTTTTTGCCAAATCTTGCATTTCGAAAAGTTTCATAGAATCTAGTTTTCAGATGATGATTTTTGCATGGACTACCATCATAAACTTCCCTCTTAACATATTTAAATGATCTGAAAAGTCTCGTATCATTTCAAATAGTCCCCAATTAAATTTGATTTTTTTGATCGAAACTAGTGTATAATATACTATGATTTTTAACTGAAACTTGCATTTCGAAAAGTTTCATAGAATCTAATTTTCCGATAATGTTTTGCATGGACTTCCATCATAACCTTCCCTCATAAAATATGTGAAGTTTTGTATCATTTAGAATAGTCCCTGAGTTAAATTGATTTATGACCGAAACTATTATAAACTAGTGTATGATATACTATGATTTTTGACTGAAACTTGCATTTCGAAAAGTTTTATAGAATCTAATTTTCCGATGATTTTTTGCATGGACTTCCATCATAACCTTCCCTCGTAAAATATGTGAAGTTTTGTATCATTTAGAATAGTTCCTGATTTAATTCAATTTTTGATCGAAACTAAAATAAACTAGTGTATAATATATTATGATTTTTTGGCCGAAACATGCACTTCAAAAAGTTTCATAGAATCTAGGTTTCAAATGATTTTTTTGCATGGACTACCATCATAACCTTCTCTATTAATATATATAAATTATCTAAAAAGTCTCGTATCATTTCAAATAGTACCCAATTCAATTTGATTTTTTTGATTGAAACTAGTGTATAATATACTATGATTTTTGACCGAAACTTGCATTTCGAAAAGTTTCGTAGAATCTAATTTTCCGATGATTTTTTGTGGGGACTTCCATCATAACCTTCCCTCGTAAAATATATAAATGATACGTGAAGTTTCTTATCATTTCGAATAGTCCTTGATTTAATTTGATTTTCGACTGAAACTAGTATAAATTGTGTATAATATATTATGATTTTTTGGCCAAAACATAAATTTCAAAATGTTTCATAGAATCTAGTTTTCAGATGATGATTTTTGCATGAACTACCATCATAACCTTCCCTATTAACATATTTAAATGATCTGAAAAGTCTCGTATCATTTCAAATAGTCCCCAATTAAATTTGATTTTTTTGATCGAAACTAGTGTATAATATACTATGATTTTTGACCGAAACTTGCATTTCGAAAAGTTTCATAGAATCTAATTTTCCAATGATTTTTTGTGGGGACTTCCATCATAACCTTCCCTCATAAAATATATAAATGATATGTGAAGTTTCTTATAATTTCGAACAGTCCCCGATTTAATTTGAATTTTGACCGAAACTAGTATAAACTAGTGTATAATATATTATGATTTTTTGGCCGAAACGTGCATTTCGAAAAGTTTCATAGAATCCAGTTTTCAGATGATTTTTTTACACGGACTAGCATCATAATCTTCCCTCTTAATATATTTAAATGATCTGAAAAGTCTCATATCATTTCGAATAGTCCCCAATTAAAATTGATTTTTTTGATCGAAATTAGTGTATAATATACTATGATTTTTGACCGAAACATGCATTTCGAAAAGTTTCATAGTATCTAATTTTCTGATGAATTTTTGCATGGACTTCCATCATAACCTTCCCTCGTAAAATATATAAATGATATGTGATGTTTCGTATCATTTCGAACAGTCTCCGATTTAATTTGATTTTCGACCGAAACTAGTATAAATTGTGTATAATATATTATGATTTTTGGCCAAATCTTGCATTTCGAAAAGTTTCATAGAATCTAGTTTTCAGATGATGATTTTTGCATGGACTACCATCATAACCTTCCCTTTTAACATATTTAAATGATCAGAAAAGACTCGTATCATTTCAAATAGTCCCTAATTAAATTTGATTTTTTTGATCGAAACTAGTGTATAATATACTATGATTTTTTACTGAAACTTGCATTTTGAAAATTTCATAGAATCTAATTTTCCGATAGTTTTTGGCATGTAAATCCATCATAACCTTCCCTCATAAAATATGTGAAGTTTTGTATCATTTAGAATAGTCCCTGATTTAAATTGATTTATGACTGAAACTAGTATAAACTAGTGTATAATATATTATGATTTTTTGGCCGAAACATGCATTTCAAAAAGTTTCATAGAATCTAGTTTTCAAATGATTTTTTTGCATGGACTACCATCATAATATTCTCTCTTAATATATATAATTTATCTAAAAAGTCTCGTATCATTTCAAATAGTACCCAATTCAATTTGATTTTTTTGATTGAAACTAGTGTATAATAAACTATAATTTTTGACCGAAATTTGCATTTCGAAAAGTTTCATAGAATCTAATTTTCCAATGATTTTTTGCATGGACTTCCATCATAACCTTCCCTCGTAAAATATATAAATGATATGTGAAGTTTCGTATCATTTCGAATAGTCCCCGATTTAATTTTATTTTCGACCGAAACTAGTTTAAATTGTGTATAATATATTATGATTTTTTGGCCAAAACTTGCATTTCAAAAAGTTTCATAGAATCTAGTTTTCAGATGATGCGTTTTGCATGGACCACCATCATAACCTTCCCTCTTAACATATTTAAATGATCTGAAAAGTCTCGTATCATTTCAAATAGTCCCCAATTAAATTTGATTTTTTTGAGCGAAACTAGTGTATAATATACTATGATTTTTGACCGAAACTTGCATTTCGAAAAGTTTCATAGAATCTAATTTTCCGATGATTTTTTGTAGGGACTTCCATCATAACCTTCCCTCGTAAAATATATAAATGATACGTGAAGTTTCTTATCATTTCGAACAGTCCCCGATTTAATTTGAATTTTGACGGAAACTAGTATAAACTAGTGTATAATGTATTATGATTTTTTTGCCGAAACGTGCATTTCGAAAAGTTTCATAGAATCTAGTTTTCAGATGAATTTTTTTACACGGACTAGCATCATAATCTTCCCTCTTAATATATTTAAATGATCTGAAAAGTCTCATATCATTTCGAATAGTGCCCAATTAAAATTGATTTTTTTGATCGAAATTAGTGTATAAATATACTATGATTTTTTACCGAAACATGCATTTCGAAAAGTTTCATAGTATCTAATTTTCCGATGAATTTTTGCATAGACTTCCATCATAACCTTCCCTCGTAAAATATATAAATGATATGTGAAGTTTCGTATCATTTTGAACAGTCTCTGATTTAATTTGATTTTCGACCGAAACTAGTATAAACTGTGTACAATATATTATGATTTTTTGGCCAAATCTTGCATTTCGAAAAGTTTCATTGAATCTAGTTTTCAGATGATGATTTTTGCATGGAGTACCATCATAACCTTCCCTCTTAACATATTTAAATGATCTGAAAAGTCTCGTATCATTTCAAATAGTCCCCAATTAAATTTGATTTTTTTTATCGAAACTAGTGTATAATATACTATGATTTTTGACTGAAACTTGCATTTGGAAAAGTTTCATAGAATCTAATTTTCCGATAATTTTTTGCATGGACTTCCATCATAACCTTCCCTCATAAAATATGTGAAATTTTGTATCATTTAGAATAGTCCCTGATTTAAATTGATTTTTGACCGAAACTAGTATAAACTAGTGTATAATATATTATGATTTTTTGGCCGAAACATGCATTTCAAAAAGTTTCATAGAATCTAGTTTTCAGATGATTTTTGTGCATGGACTACCATCATAACATTCTCACTTAATATATATAATTTTTCTAAAAAGTTTTGTATCATTTCAAATAGTACCCAATTCAATTTGATTTTATTGATTGAAACTAGTGTATAATATACTATGATTTTTGACCGAAACTTGCATTTCGAAAAGTTTCATAGAATCTAATTTTCCGATGATTTTTTGCATGGACTTCCATCATAACCTTCCCTCGTAAAATATGTGAAGTTTTGTATCATTTAGAATAGTTCCTGATTTAATTCGATTTTTGATCGAAACTAGTATAAACTAATGTATAATATATTATGATTTTTTTGCCGAAACATGCATTTCAAAAAGTTTCATAGAATCTGGTTTTCAAATGATTTTTTTGCATGGACTACCATCATAACCTTCTCTATTAATATATATAAATTATCTAAAAAGTCTCGTATCATTTCAAATAGTACCCAATTCAATTTTATTTTTTTGATTGAAACTAGTGTATAATATACTATGATTTTTGACCGAAACTTGCATTTCGAAAAGTTTCATAGAATCTAATTTTCCGATGATTTTTTGCATGGACTTCCATCATAACCTTCCCTCGTAGAATATATAAATGATATGAGAAGTTTCGTATCATTACGAATAGTCCCCGATTTAATTTGAGTCTCGACCGAAACTAGTATATTATGATTTTTTTGTCCAAAACATGCATTTCAAAAAGTTTCATAGAATCTATTTTTCAGATGATGATTTTTGCATGGACTACCATCATAACCTTCTCTCTTAACATATTTAAATGATCTAAAAAGTCTCGTATCATTTCAAATAGTCCCCCATTAAATTTGATTTTTTTGATAGAAACTAGTGTATAATATACTATGATTTTTGACCGAAACTTGCATTTCGAAAAGTTTCATAGAATATAATTTTCCGATTATTTTTTATTGGGACTTCCATCATAACCTTCCCTCGTAAAATATATAAATGATACGTGAAGCTTCTTATCATTTCGAACAGTCCCCGATTTAATTTGAATTTTGACCGAAACTAGTATAAACTAGTGTATAATATATTATGATTCTTTGGCCGAAACGTGCATTTCGAAAAGTTTCAAAGAATCTAGTTTTCAGATGATTTTTTTACACGGACTAGCATCATTATCTTCTCTCTTAACTTATTTAAATGATCTTAAAAGTCTCATATCATTTCGAATAGTCCCCAATTAAAATTGATTTTTTTGATCGAAATTAGTGTATAATATACTATGATTTTTGACCGAAACATGCATTTCGAAAAGTTTCATAGTATCTAATTATCCGATGATTTTTTGCATGGACTTCCATCATAACCTTCCCTCGTAAAATATATAAATGATATGTGATGTTTCGTATCATTTCGAACAGTCTCCGATTTAATGTGATTTTCGACCGAAACTAGTATAAATTGTGTATAATATATTATGATTTTTTGGCCAAATCTTGCATTTCGAAAAGTTTCATAGAATCTAGTTTTCAGATGATGATTTTTGCATGGACTACCATTATAACCTTCCCTCTTAACATATTTAAATGATCTGAAAAGTCTGGTATCATTTCAAATAGAAACCAATTAAATTTGATTTTTTTTATCGAAACTAGTGTATAATATACTATGATTTTTGACTGAAACTTGCTTTTCGAAAAGTTTCATAGAATCTAATTTTCCGATAATTTTTTGCATGAACTTCCATCATAACCTTCCCTCGTAAAATATGTGAAGTTTTGTATCATTTAGAATAGTCCCTGATTTAATTTGATTTTTGACTAAAACTAGTATAAACTAGTGTATAATATATTATGATTTTTTGGACGAAACACGCATTTCAAAAAGTTTCATAGAATCTAGTTTTCAAATGATTTTTTTGCATGGACTACCTTCATAACCTTCTCTCGTAATATAAATAAATTATCTAAAAAGTCTCGTATCATTTCAAATAGTACCCAATTCAATTTGATTTTTTAGATTGAAACTAGTGTATAATATTCTATGATTTTTGACCGAAACATGCATTTCAAAAAGTTTCATAGAATCTAATTTTCCGATGATTTTTTGCATGGACTTCCATCATAAACTTCCCTCGTAAAATATATAAATGATATGTGAAGTTTCGTATCATTTCGAGCAGTCCCCATTTTAATTTGATTTTCGACCGAAACTTGTATAAACTGTGTATAATATATTATGCTTTTTTGGCCAAAACTTGCATTTCGAAAAGTTTCATAGAATCTAGTTTTCAGATGATGATTTTTGCATGGACTTCCATCATAACCTTCCTTCTTAACATATTTAAATGATCTGAAAAGTCTCGTATCATTTCAAAAATTCCCCAATTAAATTTTATTTTTTTGATCGAAACTATTGTATAATATACTATGATTTTTGACTGAAACTTGCATTTCGAAAAGTTTTATAGAATCTAAATTTCCCATAATTTTTTGCATGGACTTCCATAATTACCTTCCCTCTTAAAATATGTATAGTTTTGTATCATTTAGAATAGTCCCTGATTTAATTCGATTTTTGACCGAAACTAGAATAAACTAGTGTATAATATATTATGATTTTTTGGCCGAAACATGCATTTCAAAAAGTTTCATAGAATCTAGTTTTCAAATGATTTTTTTGCATAGACTACCATCATAACATTCTCTCTTAATATATATAATTTATCTAAAAGTCTCAGATCATTTCAAATAGTAACCAATTCAATTTGATTTTTTTGATTGAAACTAGTGTATAATATACTATGATTTTTGACCGAAACTTGCATTTCAAAAAGTTTCATAGAATCTAATTTTCTGATGATTTTTTGCATGGACTTCCATCATAACCTTCCCTCGGTGAAGTTTTGTATCATTTAGAATAGTTCCTGATTTAATTCGATTTTTGATCGAAACTAGTATAAACTAGTGTATAATATATTATGATTTTTTGGCCGTAACATGCATTTCAAAAAGTTTCATAAAATCTAGTTTTCAAATTATTTTTTTGCTTGGACTACCATCATAACCTTCTCTATTAATATATATAAATTATCTAAAAAGTCACGTATCATTTCAAATAGTACTCAATTTAATTTCATTTTTTTGATTGAAACTAGTGTATAATATACTATGATTTTTGACCGAAACTTGCATTTCGAAAAGTTTCATAGAATCTAATTTTCCGATGATTTTTTGCATGGACTTCCATCATAACCTTCCCTCGTAAAATATATAATTGATATGTGAAGTTTCATATCATTTCGAATAGTCCCCGATTTAATTTGAGTTTCGACCGAAACTAGTATAAATTGTGTATAATATATTATGATTTTTGGCCAAAACTTGCATTTCAAAAAGTTTCATAGAATCTAGTTTTTAGATGATGATTTTTGCATGGACTACCATCATAACCTTCTCTCTTAACATATTTAAATGACCTGAAAAGTCTCGTATCATTTCAAATAGTCCCCAATTAAATTTGATTTTTTTGATCGAAACTAGTGTATAATATACTATGATTTTTGACTGAAACTTGCATTTCGAAAAGTTTCATAGAATCTGATTTTCCGATTATTTTTTGTAGGGACTTCCATCATAACCTTCCCTCGTAAAATATATAAATGATACGTAAAGTTTCTTATCATTTCGAACAGTCACCGATTTAATTTGATTTTTTACCGAAACTAGTATAAACTAGTGTATAATATATTATGATTTTTTGGCCGAAACGTGAATTTTGAAAAGTTTCATAGAATCTAGTTTTCAGATGATTTTTTTACACGGACTAGCATCATAATCTTCTCTCTTAACATATTTAAATAATCTAAAAAATCTCATATCATTTCGAATAGTCCCCAATTAAAATTGAATTTTTTGATCGAAATTAGTGTATAATATACTATGATTTTTGACCGAAACATGCATTTCGAAAAGTTTCATAGTATCTAATTTTCCAATGATTTTTTGCATGGACATCCATCATAACCTTCCTTCGTAAAATATATAAATGATATGTGATGTTTCGTATCATTTCGAACAGTCCCCGATTTAATGTGATTTTCGACCGAAACTAGTATAAATTGTGTATAATATATTATGATTTTTTGGCCAAATCTTGCATTTCGAAAAGTTTCATAGAATCTATTTTTCAGATGATAATTTTTGCATGGACTACCATTATAACCTTCCCTCTTAACATATTTAAATGATCTGAAAAGTCTGGTATCATTTAAAATAGTCCCCAATTAAATTTGATTGTTTTGATCCAAACTAGTGTATAATATACTATGATTTTTTACTGAAACTTGCTTTTCGAAAAGTTTCATAGAATCTAATTTTCCGATAATTTTTTGCATGGACTTCCATCATAACCTTCCCTCGTAAAATATTTGAAGTTTTGTATCATTTAGAATAGTCCCTGATTTAATTTGATTTTTGACCGAAACTAGTATAAACTAGTGTATAATATATTTTGATTTTTTGGACGAAACATGCATTTCAAAAAGTTTCATAGAATCTAGTTTTCAAATGATTTTTTTGCATGGACTACCATCATAGCCTTCTCTCTTGATATAAATAAATTATCTAAAAAGTCTCGTATCATTTCAAATAGTACCCAATTCAATTTGATTTTTTTGATTGAAACTAGTGTATAATATTCTATGATTTTTGACCGAAACATGCATTTCAAAAAGTTTAATAGAATCTAATTTTCCGATGATTTTTTGCATGGACTTCCATCATAAACTTCCCTCGTAAAATATATAAATGATATGTGAAGTTTCGTATTATTTCGAATAGTCCCCATTTTAATTTGATTTTCGACCGAAACTAGTATAAACTGTGTATAATATATTACGATTTTTTGGCCAAAACTTGCATTTCGAAAAGTTTCATAGAATCTAGTTTTCAGATGATGATTTTTGCATGGACTACCATGATAACCATCCTTCTTAACATATTTAAATGATCTGAAAAGTCTGTATCATTTCAAATAGTCCCCAATTAAATTTGATTTTTTTTATCGAAACTATTGTATAATATACTATGATTTTTGACTGAAACTTGCATTTCGAAAAGTTTCATAGAATCTAATTTTCCCATAATTTTTTGCATGGACTTCCATCATTACATTCCCTCGTAAAATATGTGAAGTTTTGTATCATTTAGAATAGTCCCTGATTTAATTCAATTTTTTACCGAAACTAGTATAAACTAGTGTATAATATATTATGATTTTTTTGCCGAAACTTGCATTTCAAAAAGTTTCATAGAATCTAGTTTTCAAATGATTTTTTTGCATAGACTACCATCATAACATTCTCTCTTAATATATATAATTTATCTAAAAAGTCTCGTATCATTTCAAATAGTACCCAATTCAATTTGATTTTTTTGATTGAAACTAGTGTATAATATACTACGATTTTTGACCGAAACTTGCATTTCAAAAAGTTTCATAGAATCTAATTTTCCGATGATTTTTTGCATGGACTTCCATCATAACCTTCCCTCGTAAAATATGTGAAGTTTTGTATCATTTAGAATAGTTCCTGATTTAATTCGATTTTTGATCGAAACTAGTATAAACTAGTGTATAATATATTATGATTTTTTGGCCGAAACATGCATTTCAAAAAGTTTCGTAGAATCTAGTTTTCAAATGATTTTATTGCATGGACTACCATCATAACCTTCTCTATTAATATATATAAATTATCTAAAAAGTCTCGTATCATTTCAAATAGTACCCAATTTAATTTGATTTTTTTGATTGAAACTAGTGTATAATATACTATGATTTTTTACCGAAACTTGCATTTCGAAAAGTTTCATAGAATCTAATTTTCCGATGATTTTTTGCATAGACTTCCATCATAACCTTCCCTCGTAGAATATATAAATGATATGTGAAATTTCGTATCATTACGAATAGTCCCCGATTTAATTTGAGTCTCGACCGAAACTAGTATATTATGATTTTTTTGCCAAAACTTGCATTTCAAAAAGATTCATAGAATCTATTTTTCAGATGATGATTTTTGCATGTACTACCATCATAACCTTCTCTCTTAACATATTAAAATGATCTAAAAAGTCTCGTATCATTTCAAATAGTCCCCAATTAAATTTGATTTTTTTGATCGAAACTAGTGTATAATATACTATGATTTTTGACCGAAACTTGCATTTCGAAAAGTTTCAATGAATCTAATTTTCAAATTATTTTTTGTTGGGACTTCCATCATAACCTTGCCTCGTAAAATATATAAATGATACGTGAAGTTTCTTATCATTTCGTACAGTCCCCGATTTAATTTAAATTTTGACCGAAACTAGTATAAACTAGTGTATAATATATTATGATTTTTTGGCCGAAACGTGCATTTCGAAAAGTTTCATAGAATCTATTTTTCAGATGATTTTTTTACATGGACTAGCATTATTATCTTCTCTCTTAACTTATTTAAATGATCTGAAAAGTCTCATATCATTTCGAATAGTCCCCAATTAAAATTGATTTTTTTGAACGAAATTAGTGTATAATATACTATGATTTTAGACCGAAACATGCATTTCGAAAAGTTTCATAGTATCTAATTATCCGATGATTTTTTGCATGGACTTCCATCATAACCTTACCTCGTAAAATATATAAATGATATGTGATGTTTCGTATCATTTCGAACAGTCCCCGATTTAATGTGATTTTCGACCGAAACTAGTATAAATTGTGTATAATATATTATGATTTTTTGGCCAAATCTTGCATTTCGAAAAGTTTCATAAAATCTAGTTTTCAGATGATGATTTCTCAATGGACTACCATTATAACCTTCCCTCTTAACATATTTAAATGATCTGAAAAGTCTGGTATCATTTCAAATAGTCAGCAATTAAATTTGATTTTTTTTATCGAAACTAGTATATAATATACTATGATTTTTGACTGAAACTTGCTTTACAAAAAGTTTCATAGAATCTAATTTTCCGATAATTTTTTGCATGAACTTCCATCATAACCTTCCCTCGTAAAATATGTGAAGTTTTGTATCATTTAGAATAGTCCCTTATTTAATTTGATTTTTTACTAAAACTAGTATAAACTAGTGTATAATATATTGTGATTTTTTGGACGAAACACGCATTTCAAAAAGTTTCATAGAATCTAGTTTTCAAATGATTTTTTTGCATGGACTACCATCATAACCTTCTCTCTTAATATAAATAAATTATCTAAAAAGTCTCGTATCATTTCAAATAGTACCCAATTCAATTTGATTTTTTAGATTGAAACTAGTGTATAATATTCTATGATTTTTGACCGAAACATGCATTTCGAAAAGTTTCATAGAATCTAATTTTCCGATGATTTTTTGCATGGACTTCCATCATAAACTTCCCTCGTAAAATATATAAATGATATGTGAAGTTTCTAATCATTTCAAGTAGTCCCCATTTTAATTTGATTTTCGACCGAAACTTGTATAAACTGTGTATAATATATTATGCTTTTTTGGCCAAAACTTGCATTTCGAAAAGTTTCATAGAATCTAGTTTTCAGATGATGATTTTTGCATGGACTACCATCATAACCTTCCTTCTTAACATATTTAAATGATCTGAAAAGTCTTGTATCATTTCAAATATTCCCCAATTAAATTTGATTTTTTTGATCGAAATTATTGTATAATATACTATGATTTTTGACTGAAACTTGCATTTCGAAAAGTTTCATAGAATCTAAATTTCCCATAATTTTTTGCATGGACTTCCATCATTACCTTCCCTCTTAAAATATGTGAAGTTTTGTATCATTTAGAATAATCCCTAATTTAATTAGATTTTTGACCGAAACTAGTATAAACTAGTGTATAATATATTATGATTTTTTGGCCGAAACATGCATTTCAAAAAGTTTCATAGAATCTAGTTTTCAAATGATTTTTTTGCATAGACTACCATCATAACATTCTCTCTTAATATATATAATTTATCTAAAAAGTCTCAGATCATTTCAAATAGTAACCAATTCAATTTGATTTTTTTGATTGAAACTAGTGTATTATATACTATGATTTTTGACCGAAACTTGCATTTCGAAAAGTTTCATAGAATCTAATTTTCCGATGATTTTTTGCATGGACTTCCATCATAACCTTCCCTCGTAAAATAGGTGAGGTTTTGTATCATTTAGAATAGTTCCTGAATTAATTCGATTTTTGATCGAAACTAGTATAACTAGTGTATAATATATTATGATTTTTTGGCCGAAACATGAATTTCAAAAAGTTTCATAGAATCTAGTTTTCAAATGATTTTTTTGCTTGGACTACCATCATAACCTTCTCTATTAATATATATAAATTATCTAAAAAGTCACGTATCATTTCAAATAGTACCCAATTTAATTTGATTTTTTTGATTGAAACTAGTGTATAATATACTATGATTTTTGACCGAAACTTGCATTTCGAAAAGTTTCATAGAATCTAATTTTCCGATGATTTTTTGCATGGACTTCCATCATAACCTTCCCTCATAAAATATATAAATTATATGTGAAATTTCGTATCATTTCGAATAGTCCCCGATTTAATTTGAGTTTCGACCGAAACTAGTATAAATTGTGTATAATATATAATGATTTTTTGGCCAAAACTTGCATTTCAAAAAGTTTCATAGAATCTAGTTTTTAGATGATGATTTTTGCATGGACTACCATCATAACCTTCCTTCTTAACATATTTAAATGATCTGAAAAGTCTCGTATCATTTCAAATATTCCCCAATTAAATTTGATTTTTTTGATCGAAACTATTGTATAATATACTATGATTTTTGACTGAAACTTGCATTTCGAAAAGTTTCATAGAATCTAAATTTCCCATAATTTTTTGCATGGACTTCCATCATTACCTTCCCTCTTAAAATATGTGAAGTTTTGTATCATTTAGAATAGTCCCTGATTTAATTCGATTTTTTACCGAAACTAGTATAAACTAGTGTATAATATATTATGATTTTTTGGCCGAAACATGCATTTCAAAAAGTTTCATAGAATCTAGTTTTCAAATGATTTTTTTGCATAGACTACCATCATAACACTCTCTCTTAATATATATAATTTATCTAAAAAGTCTCCGATCATTTCAAATAGTAACCAATTCAATTTGATTTTTTTGATTAAAACTAGTGTATAATATACTATGATTTTTGACCGAAACTTGCATTTCGAAAAGTTTCATAGAATCTAATTTTCCGATGATTTTTTGCATGGACTTCCATCATAACCTTCCCTCGTAAAATATGTGAAGTTTTGTATCATTTAGAATAGTTCCTGATTTAATTCGATTTTTGATCGAAACTAGTATAAACTAGTGTATAATATATTATGATTTTTTGGCCGAAACATGCATTTCAAAAAGTTTCATAGAATCTAGTTTTCAAAAGATTTTTTTGCTTGGACTACCATCATAACCTTCTTTATTAATATATATAAATTATCTAAAAAGTCACGTATCATTTCAAATAGTACCCAATTTAATTTGATTTTTTTGATTGAAACTAGTGTATAATATACTATGATTTTTGACCGAAACATGCATTTCGAAAAGTTTCATAGAATCTAATTTTCCGATGATTTTTTGCATGGACTTCCATCATAACCTTCCCTCATAAAATATATAAATTATTTGTGAAGTTTCGTATCATTTCAAATAGTCCCCGATTTAATTTGAGTTTCGACCGAAACTATTATAAATTGGGTATAATATATTATGATTTTCTGGCCAAAACTTGCATTTCAAAAAGTTTCATAGAATCTAGTTTTTAGATGATGATTTTTGCATGGACTACCATCATAACCTTCTCTATTAACATATTTAAATGACCTCAAAAGTCTCGTATCATTTCAAATAGTCCCCAATTAAATTTGATTTTTTTGATCGAAACTAGTGTATAATATACTATGATTTTTGACCGAAACTCGCATTTCGAAAAGTTTCATAGAATCTGATTTGCCGATTATTTTTTGTAGGGACTTCCATCATAACCTTCCCTCGTAAAATATATAAATGATACGTGAAGTTTTTTATCATTTCGAACAGTCACCGATTTAATTTGATTTTTGACCGAAACTAGTATAAACTAGTGTATAATATATTATGATTTTTTGGCCGAAACGTGAATTTCGAAAAGTTTCATAGAATCTAGTTTTCAGATGATTTTTTAACACGGACTAGCATCATAATCTTCTCTCTTAACATATTTAAATGATCTAAAAAATCTCATATCATTTCGAATAGTCCCCAATTAAAATTGAATTTTTTGATCGAAATTAGTGTATAATATACTATGATTTTTGACCGAAACATGCATTTCGAAACGTTTCATAGTATCTAATTTTCCGATGATTTTTTGCATGGACATCCATCATAACATTCCCTCGTAAAATATATAAATGATATGTGATGTTTCGTATCAATTCGAACAGTCCCCGATTTAATGTGATTTTCGACCGAAACTAGTATAAATTGTGTATAATATATTATGATTTTTTGGCCAAAACTTGCATTTTGAAAAGTTTCATAGAATCTATTTTTCAGATGATGATTTTTGCATGGACTACCATTATAAACTTCCCTCTTAACATATTTAAATGATCTGAAAAGTCTGGTATCATTTCAAATAGTCCCCAATTAAATTTGATTTTTTTGATCGAAACTAGTGTATAATATACTATGATTTTTGACTGAAACTTGCTTTTCGAAAAGTTTCATAGAATATAATTTTTCGATAATTTTTTGCATGGACTTCCATCATAACCTTCCCTCGTAAAATATTTGAAGTTTTGTATCATTTAGAATAGTCCCTGATTTAATTTGATTTTTGACTGAAACTAGTATAAACTAGTGTATAATATATTATGATTTTTAGGACGAAACATGCATTTCAAAAAGTTTAATAGAATCTAGTTTTCAAATGATTTTTTTGCATGGACTACCATCATAACCTTCTCTCTTGATATAAATAAATTATCTAAAAAGTCTCGTATCATTTCAAATAGTACCCAATTCAATTTGATTTTTTTTATTGAAACTAGTGTATAATATTCTATGATTTTTGACCGAAACTTGCATTTCGAAAAGTTTCATAGAATCTAATTTTCCGATGATTTTTTGCATGGACTTCCATCATAAACTTCCCTCGTATAATATATAAATGATATGTGAAGTTTCGTATCATTTCGAATAGTCCCCGATTTAATTTGATTTTCGACCGAAACTAGTATAAACTTTGTATAATATATTATGATTTTTTGGCCAAAACTTGCATTTCGAAAAGTTTCATAGAATCTAGTTTTCAGATGATGATTTTTGCATGGACTACCATCATAACCTTCTCTATTAAAATATTTAAATGACCTCAAAAGTCTCGTATCATTTCAAATAGTCCCCAATTAAATTTGATTTTTTTGATCGAAACTAGTGTATAATATACTATGATTTTTGACCGAAACTCGCATTTCGAAAAGTTTCATAGAATCTGATTTGCCGATTATTTTTTGTAGGGACTTCCATCATAACCTTCCCTCATAAAATATATAAATGATACGTGAAGTTTTTTATCATTTCGAACAGTCACCGATTTAATTTGATTTTTGACCGAAACTAGTATAAACTAGTGTATAATATATTATGATTTTTTGGCCGAAACGTGAATTTCGAAAAGTTTCATAGAATCTAGTTTTCAGATGATATTTTTACACGGACTAGCATCATAATCTTCTCTCTTAACATATTTAAATGATCTAAAAAATCTCATATCATTTCGAATAGTCCCCAATTAAAATTGAATTTTTTGATCGAAATTAGTGTATAATATACTATGATTTTTGACCGAAACATGCATTTCGAAACGTTTCATAGTATCTAATTTTCCGATGATTTTTTGCATGGACATCCATCATAACATTCCCTCGTAAAATATATAAATGATATGTGATGTTTCGTATCAATTCGAACAGTCCCCGATTTAATGTGATTTTCGACCGAAACTAGTATAAATTGTGTATAATATATTATGATTTTTTGGCCAAAACTTGCATTTCGAAAAGTTTCATAGAATCTATTTTTTAGATGATGATTTTTGCATGGACTACCATTATAAACTTCCCTCTTAACATATTTAAATGATCTGAAAAGTCTGGTATCATTTCAAATAGTCCCCAATTAAATTTGATTTTTTTGATCGAAACTAGTGTATAATATACTATGATTTTTGACTGAAACTTGCTTTTCGAAAAGTTTCATAGAATATAATTTTTCGATAATTTTTTGCATGGACTTCCATCATAACCTTCCCTCGTAAAATATTTGAAGTTTTGTATCATTTAGAATAGTCCCTGATTTAATTTGATTTTTGACTGAAACTAGTATAAACTAGTGTATAATATATTATGATTTTTAGGACGAAACATGCATTTCAAAAAGTTTCATAGAATCTAGTTTTCAAATGATTTTTTTGCATGGACTACCATCATAACCTTCTCTCTTGATATAAATAAATTATCTAAAAAGTCTCGTATCATTTCAAATAGTACCCAATTCAATTTGATTTTTTTTATTGAAACTAGTGTATAATATTCTATGATTTTTGACCGAAACTTGCATTTCGAAAAGTTTCATAGAATCTAATTTTCCGATGATTTTTTGCATGGACTTCCATCATAAACTTCCCTCGTAAAATATATAAATGATATGTGAAGTTTCGTATCATTTCGAATAGTCCCCGATTTAATTTGATTTTCGACCGAAACTAGTATAAACTTTGTATAATATATTATGATTTTTTGGCCAAAACTTGCATTTCGAAAAGTTTCATAGAATCTAGTTTTCAGATGATGATTTTTGCATGGACTACCATCATAACCTTCTCTATTAACATATTTAAATGACCTCAAAAGTCTCGTATCATTTCAAATAGTCCCCAATTAAATTTGATTTTTTTGATCGAAACTAGTGTATAATATACTATGATTTTTGACCGAAACTCGCATTTCGAAAAGTTTCATAGAATCTGATTTGCCGATTATTTTTTGTAGGGACTTCCATCATAACCTTCCCTCGTAAAATATATAAATGATACGTGAAGTTTTTTATCATTTCGAACAGTCACCGATTTAATTTGATTTTTGACCGAAACTAGTATAAACTAGTGTATAATATATTATGATTTTTTGGCCGAAACGTGAATTTCGAAAAGTTTCATAGAATCTAGTTTTCAGATGATTTTTTTACACGGACTAGCATCATAATCTTCTCTCTTAACATATTTAAATGATCTAAAAAATCTCATATCATTTCGAATAGTCCCCAATTAAAATTGAATTTTTTGATCGAAATTAGTGTATAATATACTATGATTTTTGACCGAAACATGCATTTCGAAACGTTTCATAGTATCTAATTTTCCGATGATTTTTTGCATGGACATCCATCATAACATTCCCTCGTAAAATATATAAATGATATGTGATGTTTCGTATCAATTCGAACAGTCCCCGATTTAATGTGATTTTCGACCGAAACTATTATAAATTGTGTATAATATATTATGATTTTTTGGCCAAAACATGCATTTCGAAAAGTTTCATAGAATCTATTTTTTAGATGATGATTTTTGCATGGACTACCATTATAAACTTCCCTCTTAACATATTTAAATGATCTGAAAAGTCTGGTATCATTTCAAATAGTCCCCAATTAAATTTGATTTTTTTGATCGAAACTAGTGTATAATATACTATGATTTTTGACTGAAACTTGCTTTTCGAAAAGTTTCATAGAATATAATTTTTCGATAATTTTTTGCATGGACTTCCATCATAACCTTCCCTCGTAAAATATTTGAAGTTTTGTATCATTTAGAATAGTCCCTGATTTAATTTGACATTTGACTGAAACTAGTATAAACTAGTGTATAATATATTATGATTTTTAGGACGAAACATGCATTTCAAAAAGTTTCATAGAATCTAGTTTTCAAATGATTTTTTTGCATGGAATACCATCATAACCTTCTCTCTTGATATAAATAAATTATCTAAAAAGTCTCGTATCATTTCAAATAGTACCCAATTCAATTTGATTTTTTTTATTGAAACTAGTGTATAATATTCTATGATTTTTGACCGAAACTTGCATTTCGAAAAGTTTCATAGAATCTAATTTTTCGATGATTTTTTGCATGGACTTCCATCATAAACTTCCCTCGTAAAATATATAAATGATATGTGAAGTTTGTGAGCAACCTTAGTTTTTGATTGATTATAATTTTTAAGTGTTTCTGTTTGCTTCACATTAAGAAATATGCTTGCTTTAGTTTTGGTTCTTTTGTTTTTCATTGTTTTTGAACTTTTGGAAAAACACGCAAAATGAATCGATACATTCTAGCATGAATCGATTCATGTTGTTTGAAGGGTTCTGGAAATTCTCAAAATGAATCGATTCATCTTATGATGTATCGATTCATGATGTTTAAATGGTTCTGTTTTTACAAAAAATGATCAGTATGTATCGATTCATCAAGGCTTGAATCGATTCATAAATCTGTTATTTCTCTAACAGAATCTGCATACATATATGTGTTTTGTTTCATTTAGTCATGGCAGATCACAGAAAATCAGAGACGAATTTTACAGTGATTAAACATTGAAGAACACATCAAGAAAGGGTTTTTGTAGTGTTGGAACTTCAATATTGAGCAAGTTTGAAACCTAGAATCAAATTGATCTTCATCATCTTCTCAAAGATCTTAATTCAAGAACATCATCAAGGGAGTGTTTGTTGTCCTGTGAATTGAAGGCTTTCGAGATAACGTTCAGTGGTACGATCAGAGATCCAGCTGAGTTGAAGATTGATAGAAGGTTTCAAGGAAAAACCAGCTGGGTTTTCCTTCAAGAACGGGCGTGTTCTTGAGGGTTTATTAGTCACGTTTACAAGTCAGATTCAGCCGTAGCGAGAGTTTTGGAAATCGGGGGATTTTGCAAATAGGTCATGGAACCGGTGATTTGATTGTATAACTTGCAGGGAATCTTGATTGGGCTCAGATCAAGTGAAGGTTGATACAATAGGAAGTTCTAGGTGTTTAGAATTCTGGTGTTTGTATTGCAACCTTGTAATCGACGGATTCAGCAATTTTCATATAAGAGTTCTCAATTTCGATTTGAAATTGAGAGGGAGACGTACCCACACGCGAGGACGAACGTGGGGAACTTCCTTACCAAATCTCGGCGTATTGTATCTCTTCTCTATTTCTATTTACGTTTTCATTTGTTTGTCGATTCATTGGAAATACCTTTAGTGATAGGTGCATTCAACTGTTTTACATATTGTGTGTTTAATCCTTTATCATCGCAATCGTAAAATCCAGCACGTTATCGCTTGTCTGGTCTTCTAGTGGCCGGTTCAGAATAGACGCTTGTATATTCGGGACCTTCATTTCCATAATTCTTTGAAAACTCTGAAAAACGTTTTAAATCCTTGAAATCAAGGAGGTGATCCATTCACCCCCCCCCCCTCTATATCACTCGCCACAGCGTCTAACAAGTGGTATCAGAGCACCGGTTCGCTGGTGCTTTGTGGCTGCCTGTAACGTTATAGATTCTGAACCAAAGAGGGCATACAATAGAGCTCCTGTTTTCAATGGTGAAAATTATGGCTACTGGAAAGACTGCTTGCGAGTACATATAAATTCTGTTGATAGGCGCGTATGGGCTGCCATTCAAAATGGTCCTTTTTAAATTACCATGATGAATGAGGCAGGTGCCATAGTACCTAAACTAGAAGATGATTGGGATGAAAAAGATGAGAAAAAGTGGTCAAGTGATTGGAGAGCTCGAAATATGCTAATTTCAGCACTTAGTGCAGATGAGTATTATCGAGTTTCCCATTGCTCGACAGCTAAAGAAATGTGGGATGCTTTAGAAATTGCACATGAAGGTACAACTGAAGTAAAACAGTCCCGCATTAACACACTTAATCAAGAGTTCGAACTCTTTCGCATGAACCAAGGAGAATCTATTACCGACATGCAAAAGAGATTTGTTCATCTCATTAATCGTTTGAATGCACTTGGAAAACCTGTTTCCAATGATATTGCTACTAATAAAATTCTGAGATGTCTTAGTAGGGAATGGCAACCTAAAGTGACAGCTATCAAGGAAGCCAATGATCTAACGACACTCACAATGACTACTTTGTTTGGAAAGCTGGAGGAACATCAGCAAGAACTAGAAAGTCTAGAAAAGTTTGAGAACAAAAGTAAAAAGGGAAAGGAGAAGAATAAAGACAAAGAGGGTGAGAAGAGGCATATAGCTCTTATGGCTTCTAACTCTAAGTCCTCACAAAAAGAGCTAAATAACAATGAGTCAAGTAGTGACGAAGACTCCGGTGACGAAGAAATGGGACTTTTTGTTAGGAGATATAATAGATTCATTCGAAAGAATGGAATCAAGCATTCCGACAAAAATCTCATAAATTTTAGAAGACAATCTATGGATTCAAAACAGGAAGAGATTAAGAAGAATAGAGAAAGAGGGTCTTGCTTTAATTGTGGCAAGTCCGGACATTATAAAACGGATTGTCCTTTAAAGAAAAAGGATAAAGGAAAAGCTCCACCAAGAAGGTATAATAATAAGCAAAGAAGAGCTTACATTGCTTGGGAGAGTGATAGTGATTCATCAAGTACACAATGCACAAGTGATAGTGATGAAACCGCAAATTTGTGTCTTATGGCTCACACCAAAAATCAGTCCCACCATAAGAAGAAAAGTGATGATAAAAAGGTAAAACAAGCTTATTATAACAACTTTTCTTCCATGTCTTTTTCTGAATTGAAAGTAGCTTTTGAAAAACTGCATAATGAAGCTAAAGAAGCATTTAAAAGATTAGCTTCCGATAAAAAAAAATTCATACTTGGAAGGTAAAGAACAATATGCTGAAAAAGATTTAGAATGCTTGAAAGCTAGTATTGCAGAAAATTCAAAAGCTATTGATATTGATGGTTGTAGTAAAATAAGGCATTGTGAAAGGTGCCACATTTGGCAACAAGAGGTCATCTCTCTTAAAGCCAAATTGGAAAAAGCCTTGCAACCTAAGATTACTTATGCCGTTGATACGAGGTTGTTCAAAAAGTCATTAAATCCTCCATATGCAAAATATTCTTTTATTCCAAAGGATTTAAAGACCAATAGTAAACATCATCATTATCGTAGTGTTTGTCATTATTGTTGTCATGCTGGACATACCATTGAGAAATGCAAGTTTAGAAGATTTCTTGTGCCTAAAGGCATTTATCAATGGAAGCCTAAAGACAACCATGTTACCACTTACCCACTAGGACCCAATAAAAATTGGGTACCTACCTCTCTCTTTTGATATTGTAGGATGAGTGTCTTGCATCCATGGAAAGAAGATGGTTTCTGGACAGCGGGTGTTCAAGGTACATGACGGGTGACATATCACTTTTTATTGACTTCAAAGCAAAGAAAAAGGGGTATGTTACTTATGGAGACAATAACAAAGGAGCAATACTTGGTAAAGGTAGTGTAGGTAATCCCTCTACCACTACTATTTCTGATGTACATCTTGTAGAGGGACTTAAACACAATTTGTTATGTATAAGTCAACTATGCAACAAAGGTTATAAAGTTTCTTTCACAAAAACATGTTGCAAAATTGAGCATACCGAACAAAATATTGTGTTTAAGGGTGTAAGAGTAAACAATATATATATGCTTGATCTTTTGAGTGTATCCTTAACAAGCACTAAATGTCTAGTAGCCTTAAATGATGATTCATGGCTATGGCATAGACGCTTAGCGCATGTTAATTTTGATTTGCTTAATAAGGTTGTATCCAAGGATCTAGTAGTAGGTCTTCCAAAAATAAAATTTTCAAAAGACCACCTATGTGATGCTTGCCAAATGGGAAAACAAACAAGGGTCTCTTTTAAATCTAAAAATATAATTTCAACTTCAAGACCCCTTGAACTTCTCCATATGGATCTCTTTGGACCATCTAAGACAAAGAGCTTAGGTGGAAACTATTATGGTTTCGTAATAGTAGATGACTACTCTAGATTCACTTGGACAATATTTCTTCATAGCAAAGATGAAACTTTTTCTGCTTTCAAAAGTTTTGCAAAGTTGTCCCAAAATAAAATGAATTCTAAAATAGTTACAATCCGAAGCGATCATGGAGGTGAATTTCAAAACCATCTCTTTGATAAGTTTTGTGACAAGTATGGCATTGAGCATAACTTTTCAGCTCCTCGAACTCCACAACAAAACGGTGTTGTGGAACACAAAAATCGAGTTTTAGAGGAATTGGCAAGAACAATGCTCAATGAGGGTGGATTACCAAAATACTTTTGGGCCGATGCAATTAGTACGGCTTGTTATGTTCTCAATAGGATTTTAATTCGTCCTATTTTGAATAAAACCCCTTATGAAATTTTAAAAGGTAGAAAGCCCAACTTGTCTCATCTTCATGTGTTCGGTTGTAAATGTTTTGTTTTGAATAACGGTAAAGAAAATCTTGGGAAGTTTGATGCTAAAGTTGATGAAGGTATTTTTCTTGGTTACTCTCAATCAAGCAAAGCATATAGAGTGTATAATAGGCGTTTACTTCCTGTTGAAGAATCTGTCCATGTTTCTTTTGATGAGTCTTACCCAAAAATTGTCGGAAAAGGTATCTCTTTTAATGACGCAGGTGTATCTACAGAAGACATACTCAAAGAAGCTGGTTCGGAAATTAATCAATCTGAAGCGGTTGCTATTGAGAAGGAGGAAGATACATGTCATGAAAAAGATAAAGAGGAAGGAACATCTGAAGTGAAGGACCTTCCACCAGCTTGGAAATCCTCTAAAGACCATCCAATAGACAATATATTGGGAGACATTTCAAAGGGAGTGTTGACTCGTTCTAAGATAAGTAATTTTTGTTCTCACTTCGCTTTTGTATCACACGTGGAACCTAAAAATGCTAAAGAGGCCTTGGTTGATGAATTTTGGCTAATGGCCATGCAAGAAGAGCTAAATCAATTTAAAAGAAATGACGTTTGGGAACTTGTCCCTCGTCCGTGAGATCATCACATCATAGGTACTAAGTGGGTTTTTAGGAATAAACTTGATGAAAGCGGAGTGATAACTAGAAACAAGGCACGCTTGGTAGCACAAGGGTATAACCAAGAGAAGGGAATAGATTATGAGGAGACTTATGCTCCGGTTGCTCGCCTTGAAGCTATACGTCTTTTGCTTGCCTATGCGTGTTCTGTGAATTTCAAGCTTTACCAAATGGACGTAAAGAGTGCGTTCTTAAATGGTGTTATAAATGAAGAAGTATATGTTTCACAACCTCCCGGTTTTGAAAATTCTGAATATCTAGATCATGTTTACAAATTAAAGCGTGCTTTATATGGTCTTAAGCAAGCACCCCGTGTTTGGTACGAAAGACTTAGCAAATTTCTACTTGATCATGGATATTCTAGAGGTAAAGTGGATAATACACTCTTCATTAAACATAATTTAAAGCATATTCTTTTAGTCCAAGTTTATGTAGACGATATATTTTTGGTTCAACTAACATACACTTGGTCGAAGAATTTTCTAATGTTATGCAGGGTGAGTTTGAGATGAGTCTCATGGGGGAGTTGAACTACTTTTTAGGCCTCCAAATAAAGCAACTTGATAAAGGTACGGCAGTATGTCAAACAAAATACTGTAGAGAGCTGCTCAAGCGTTTTGGAATGAATAATTCTAAATCAATTGACACCCCTATGCCTACCAACGGAAACTTGGACAAAGATGAACATGGTAAGTGCGTTGATGTCAAAAGGTATAGAGGTATGATTGGGTCTCTCTTGTATCTTACTGCTTCTAGACCGGACATCATGTTTAGTGTGTGTATGTGTGCAAGATATCAATCAAATCCTAAGGAATCTCACTTAAAATCAGTCAAGCGTATATTTAGGTATCTTAATGGAACACCTAAATATGGGCTCTGGTATTCCAAAGGAAGCGATTGTAGCTTAGTAGGTTATTCTGATTCTGATTTTGCTGGCTGCAAATCAGATAAGAAAAGCACTAGTGGCACATGTCATCTGTTTTCAAATTCTTTAATAAGTTGGCATAGTAAAAAGCAAGTATCCGTAGCTTTGTCTACTGCAGAAGCTGAGTATGTCGCAGCCGGTAGCTGTTGTGCTCAAATTTTGTGGCTAAGACAACAACTACAAGACTTTGACATTGAACTTAAACGTATTCCAATTAAATGTGACAACACTAGTGCCATTAATCTCACTAAGAATCCTGTTTTACACTCACGCACCAAACATATTGAGATTAGACATCACTTCCTTCGCGATCATGTTGAAAAAGGAGATGTTGTGTTTGAGCATGTTGATACTAAAAATCAACTTGCTGACATTTTCACTAAACCTTTAGCAACTGAACCATTCTTCAACATCCGACGTGAATTAGGGATTCTTGATCTCTCCGCATTGGTGTCTTAAGTTTGATTGATGTTGTTTCTGTTTATCTCATCATATTTGCTAAGATTGTAGCCTTCACTCGTACCTCATGAGAATCCTACGACGGAGGTAATATTGTTCCTCTCTTCACTTTGTTGATAGTGTATGATCAATGTATGTTTGAGAATTGATTACTTGTTTACATGATTTTTTTTTTGTTTGAACATTAATGTCTTTAGGTATAAAGTATTCTTAGGCATGTATACAATGTTGTATTTCATTTTGCTGCATAATGGTTGTTTTGCTTATTAATTAGTGTGTAAATTCTTGCAATAACCACTGAAATTTCAAATTTTCGCATAATGAATCGATCCCAACATTCTTGAATCGATTCATGTTGATTTTATTTTAATTTCTATCAAACCAGTTACAGTATGTATTGATTCATAATTACTTGTATCGATTCATTGTCATCTGTAATTCAAAAATTCGCAAAATGAATCGATCCCAATCTTCTTGAATCAATTCATGTTGATTTTATTTTAAATTTCTTTCAAAACCAGTTACAGTATGTATTGATTCATAGTGGCTTGAATCGATACATAGCATTCTGACTTTTAAAATTTTTCGAGAAATGAATCGATACATACAGGGATGAATCGATTCATCATGGCGCAAATTCAGTTTATTTTTTAATGAATCGACACATCAGCAATGCCATGACATTTGTATCAGTTACAAAACCCCATTATGTCTCTCTCATCATCTCATTTACATCATTTACATCATTTGCATCAAACCCTAACTGTCACAAAAACCCCTCTTCTCTCAAACCCTAATCTTCCACCATGCCTCCAAGAGTTTTGCTTCCAAGAGAAAGAGGAAAACGAAAAGGCAAGGAACCCGTTGGGTCTTCCCATCAGGCTCCTTCTATTCCTGAAATTCCTCCATCCGGGACTGCAATTCTTCATCCGACCATTATTGAAGAATTTGAAGCTTCGTTTAAATCAAGGTTAGTAATGAAACCACATGTTTTCGATCCTAGTGATGTTCGTACTCTATGTTTGGAAGAAGTTGCGGATTTAATCGACACACAAAGTCTTGGATCCTTTTTATCTGTTAAAGATGAGTATCATGAAGATTTTATTCGTGCTTTCTATGCTGGTGTGAAAACTGGAAAAGGCTATATGTTTAAGTGTTCAATTGGAACAAGAACTTACCGTTTTGAGGCGGGTGACTGGTCTACAGTGTTCAGTTTGCCATCTGTGTAGCCTGAATTGCAGATGTGGCATGACCAGAATTTTGAACCACAGTTTAAGTTGAAGGAATACTGTGCATCCATCTCTAAATTGGAGCGACCTCTTGCTGATGATGAGCCTCTAACTTCAGGTATGATCAAAAGTGTTCCAAGAATTTTGCACTGGATCCTTTCTCATATCTTGCGTCCAAGGTCCGGTGGACATTCTAGATTGGACAAGTCGGATATCCATTTATTGTACATTTTGCAGAAGAAGATACCCTTAAACTGGGCAAATTACTTTGTCAAGCGTATCTTTCTCACGCGGAACAGCTCCAAAAACATCACCCTTGCATATGTTGCCCAGATCATGCGGATTCTCAAGTTTTGGAAAGTGACTTTCCCTCCTGTGCCGCTCATATCAGCCTCTAGTGTGCAAGAATTCAACAATGCCACACTCTCTCATATGGGTTGTCGATGGGATATTGAGCGTCGCTGCTACTATTTCTTTGAACGCAACACTCGAACCCGCATCTACAACTTTGACACTCCGGCTGAACACATTTATGTTGAAGAACAAAGGGATGAAGAAATGGAAGAAGCTGAAAATCCTCCTGATGCGAATGCCAACACCGGTTGGGGTGAGTGGGTACCACAAAGGTGGTCTCCCACAAACTATGATCCCGCTCCCTCATCGGCTCCACCGACTTCTTCTACTGCTGCTCCAGCCTATCTCACTGACATGTTTGCATAATTGGAAGTTACAAACAATGCCCGACATGAGGAAGCTCGTGTGTGGCATCACCAGCAAACGGAATGGCATAAGGAGCATCGTGAATGGCATGATGAGCATACTCGAATGTACCATAATCAAAATTCCTGGCATACTGAACTGGTTAAGTGGCATCAAGTGTTCTATAATGAGATGTCTGGATTTATGGATGATTGCCGTTAGCACCCGGGGATTATGGAACGGTTTCAAAGCACAGAGGTTCAGAGGCGTTTCAGGCGTTACGCTTTCATGGGACAGAATCCAGATGAAATGCCTCCTCCACCTCCTCCTCCAAGCTTCCGTGACCCTGATCGTGATGATGCGGAGTCGTGTGGTGGTCATTTCCCTCATTGAAGCATTTCATTTTGCATTTCATCATTGTGTGTTGCTTAAGTTTCTTTGTTTTTCTTGTTTGAACAATTTATGGTTTGGTTTGGTTATGTAATTCGCAACTTTATTTGACAATTTCACTGCCTACGCTTATGTAATTTGCTTTTGTTTAAATTGTTTGCGCTTTATGCTTCATTCTTTGTGAGTGAACTTTGCTTCTGTATCTTAGTTCTGCTGATTTTGTTTCTTCACCTATGATTCTTTCTTGCTGTTGACAAAGGGGGAGAAAAAGGCAAGTGTGAAAAGACAATGTCAGGCACAAACTCAGGGGGAGTACTCTCTCACACTTCAAAAATTTTGTCATCATCAAAAAGGGGGAGTTTGTGAGCAACCTTAGTTTTTGATTGATTATAATTTTAAGTGTTTGTGTTTGCTTCACATTAAGAATTATGCTTGCTTTAGTTTTGGTTCTTCTGTTTTTCAATGTTTTTGAACTTTTGGAAAAACACGCAAAATAAATCGATACATTCTAGCATGAATCGATTCATGATGTTTGAAGGGGTCTGGAAATTCGCAAAATGAATCGATTCATCTTATGATGTATCGATTCATGCTGTTTAAATGGTTCTGTTTTTACAAAAACTGATCAGTATGTATCGATTCATCAAGGCTTGAATCGATTCATAAATCTGTTATTTCTCTAACAGAATCTGCATACATATATGTGTTTTGTTTCATTTAGTCATGGCAGATCACAGAAAATCAGAGACGAATTTTACAGTGATTAAGCATTGAAGAACACATCAAGAAAGGGTTTTTGTATTGTTGGAACTTCAATATTGAGCAAGTTTGAAACCTAGAATCAAATTGATCTTCATCATCTTCTCAAAGATCTTAATTCAAGAACATCAACAAGGGAGTGTTTGTTGTCCTGTGAATTGAAGGCTTTCGAGATAACGTTCAGTGGTACGATCGGAGATCCAGCTGAGTTGAAGATTGATAGAAGGTTTCAAGGAAAAACCAATTGGGTTTTCCTTCAAGAACGGGCGTGTTCTTGAGGGTTTTTTAGTCACGTTTACAAGTCAGATTCAGCCGCAGCGAGAGTTTTGGAAATCGGGGGATTTCGCAAATAGGTCGTGGAACCGGTGATTTGATTATATAACTTGCAGGGAATCTTGATTGGGCTCAGATCAAGTGAAGGTTGATACAATATGAAGTTCTAGGTGTTTAGAATTCTGGTGTTTGTATTGCAACCTTGTAATCGACGGATTCAACAATTTTGATATAAGAGTTCTCAATTTCGATTTGAAATTAAGAGGGAGACGTACCCACACGCGAGGACGAACGTGGGGAACTTCCTTACCAAATCTCGGCGTATTGTATCTCTTCTCTATTTCTATTTACGTTTACATTTGTTTGTCGATTCATTGGAAATACCTTTAGTGATAGGTGCATTCAACTGTTTTACATATTGTGTGTTTAATCCTTTATCATCGCAATCGTAAAATCCAGCACGTTATCGCTTGTCTGGTCTTCTAGTGGCCGGTTCAGAATAGACGCTTGTAAATTCGGGACCTTCATTTCCGTAATTCTTTGAAAACTCTGAAAAACGTTTTAAATCCTTGAAATCAAGGAGGTGATCCATTCACCCCCCCTCTAGATCACTCGCCACAGCGTCTAACAAAGTTTCGTATTATTTCGAATAGTCCGCATTTTAATTTGATTTTCGACCGAAACTAGTATAAACTGTGTATAATATATTAAGATTTTTTGGCCAAAACTTGCATTTCGAAAAGTTTCATAGAATCTAGGTTCAGATGATGATTTTTGCATGGACTACCAACATAACCTTCCTTCTTAACATATTTAAATGATCTGAAAAGTCTGTATCATTTCAAATAGTCCCCAATTAAATTTGATTTTTTTGATCGAAACTATTGTATAATATACTATGATATTTGACTGAAACTTGCATTTCGAAAAGTTTCATAGAATATAATTTTCCCATAATTTTTTGCATGGACTTCCATCATTACCTTCCCTCTTAAAATATGTGAAGTTTTGTATCATTTAGAATAGTCCCTGATTTAATTCGATTTTTGACCGAAACTAGTATATACTAGTGTATAATATATTATGATTTTTTGGCCGAAACATGCATTTCAAAAAGTTTCATAGAATCTAGTTTTCAAATGTTTTTTTTTGCATGGACTACCATCATAACATTCTCTCTTAATATATATAATTTATCTAAAAAGTCTCATATCATTTCAAATAGTACCCAATTCAATTTGATTTTTATGATTGAAACTAGTGTATAATATACTATGATATTTGACCGAAACTTGCATTTCGAAAAGTTTCATAGAATCTAATTTTCCGATGATTTTTTGCATGGACTTCCATCATAACCTTCCCTCATAAAATATGTGAAGTTTTGTATCATTTAGAATAGTTCCTGATTTAATTCGATTTTTGATCGAAACTAGTATACACTAGTGTATAATATATTATGAGTTTTTGGCCGAAACATGCATTTTAAAAAGTTTCATGGAATCTAGCATTCAAATGATTTTTTTGCATGGACTACCATCATAACCTTCTCTATTAATATATATAAATTATCTAAAAAGTCTCGTATCATTTCAAATAGTACCCAATTCAATTTGATTTTTTTGATTGAAACTAGTGTATAATATACTATGATTTTTGACCGAAACTTGCATTTCGAAAAGTTTCATAGATTCTAATTTTCTGATGATTTTTTGCATGGACTTCCATCATAACCTTCCCTCGTAAAATATATAAATGATATGTGAAGTTTCGTATCATTTCGAATAGTCCCCAATTTAATTTGAGTTTCGACCGAAACTAATATAAACTACTGTATAATATATTATGATTTTTTGGCCAAAACTTGCATTTCAAAAAGTTTCATAGAATCTAGTTTTCAGATGATTATTTTTGCATGGATTACCATCATAACCTTCTCTCTTAACATATTTAAATGATCTGAAACGTCTCGTATCATTTCAAATAGTCCCCAATTAAATTTGATTTTTTTGATCGAAACTAGTGTATAATATACTATGATTTTTGACCGAAACTTGCATTTCGAAAAGTTTCATAGAATCTAATTTTCCGAATATTTTTTGTTGGGACTTCCATCATAACCTTTCCTCGTAAAATATATAAACGATATGTGATGTTTCGTATCATTTTAAACAGTCCCCGATTTAATGTGATTTTCGACCGAAACTAGTATAAATTGTGTATAATATATTATGATTTTTTGGCCAAATCTTGCATTTCGAAAAGTTTCATAGAATCTAGTTTTCAGATGATGATTTTTGCATGGACTACCATTATAACCTTCCCTCTTAACATATTTAAATGATCTGAAAATTCTGGTATCATTTCAAATAGTCCCCAATTAAATTTGATTTTTTTGATCGAAACTAGTATATAATATACTATGATTTTTGAATGAAACTTGCTTTTCAAAAAGTTTCATAGAATCTAATTTTCCGATAAGTTGTGGCATGGACTTCCATCATAACCTTCCCTCGTAAAATATGTGAAGTTTTGTATCATTTAGAATAGTCCCAGATTTAATTTGATTTTTGACTGAAACTAGTACAAACTAGTGTATAATATATTATGATTTTTTGGACGAAACATGCATTTCAAAAAGTTTCATAGAATCTAGTTTTCAAATGATTTTTTTTGCATGGACTACCATCATAACCTTCTCTCTTGATATAAATAAATTATCTAAAAAGTCTCATATCATTTCAAATAGTACCCAATTCAATTTGATTTTTTTGATTGAAACTAGTGTATAATATTCTATGATTTTTGACTGAAACTTGCATTTCGAAAAGTTTCTTAGAATCTAATTTTCCGATGATTTTTTGCATGGACTTCCATCATAAACTTCCCTCGTAAAATATCTAAATGATATGTGATGTTTCGTATCATTTCGAACAATCCCCATTTTAATTTGATTTTCGACTGAAACTTGTATAAACTGTGTATAATATATTATGATTTTTTGGCCAAAACTTGCATTTCGAAAAGTTTCATAGAATCTAGTTTTCAGATGATGATTTTTGCATGGACTACCATCATAACCTTCCTTCTTAACATATTTAAATGATTTGAAAAGTCTCGTATCTTTTCAAATAGTCCCCAATTAAATTTTATTTTTTTGATCGAAACTACTGTATAATATACTATGATTTTTGACTGAAACTTGCTTTTCGAAAAGTTTCATAGAATCTATTTTTTTTGCATGGACTTCCATCATTACCTTCCCTTGTAAAATATGTGAAGTTTTGTATCATTTAGAATATTCCCTGATTTAATTCGATTTTTGACCGAAACTAGTATAAACTAGTGTATAATATATTATGATTTTTTTGCCGAAACATGCATTTCAAAAAGTTTCATAGAATCTAGTTTTCAAATGATTTTTTTGCATGGACTACCATCATAACCTTCTCTCTTAATATATATAAATTATCTATAAAGTCTCGTATCATTTCAAATAGTACCCAATTCAAATTGATTTTTTTGAATGAAACTAGTGTATAATATACTATGATTTTTGACCGAAACTTGCATTTCGAAAAGTTTCATAGAATCTAATTTTCCGATGATTTTTTGCATGGACTTCCATCATTACCTTCCCTTGTAAAATATGTGAAGTTTTGTATCATTTAGAATAGTCCCTGATTTAATTCGATTTTTGACCGAAACTAGTATAAACTAGTGTATAATATATTATGAGTTTGTGGCCGAAACATGCATTTCAAAAAATTTCATGGAATCTAGTTTTCAAATGATTTTTTTGCATGGACTACCATCATAACCTTCTCTATTAATATATATAAATTATCTAAGAAGTCTCGTATCATTTCAAATAGTACCCAATTCAATTTGATTTTTTTGATTGAAACTAGTGTATAATATACTATGATTTTTGACCGAAACTTGCATTTCGAAAAGTTTCATAGATTCTAATTTTCTGATGATTTTTTGCATGGACTTCCATCATAACCTTCCCTCGTAAAATATATAAATGATATGTGAAGTTTCGTATCATTTCAAATAGTCCCCGATTTAATTTGAGTTTCGACCGAAACTAGTATAAATTGTGTATAATATATTATGATTTTTTGGCCAAAACTTGCATTTCAAAAAGTTTCATAGAATCTAGTTTTCAGATGATGATTTTTGCATGGATTACCATCATAACCTTCTCTCTTAACATATTTAAATGATCTGAAACGTCTCGTATCATTTCAAATAGTCCCCAATTAAATTTGATTTTTTTGATCGAAACTAGTGTATAATATACTATGATTTTTGACCGAAACTTGCATTTTGAAAAGTTTCATAGAATCTAATTTTCCGAATATTTTTTGTTGGGACTTCCATCATAACCTTTCCTCGTAAAATATATAAACGATATGTGAAGTTTCTTATCATTTCGAACAGTCCCCGATTTAATTTGATTTTTGACCGAAACTAGTATAAACTAGTGTATAATATATTATGATTTTTTGGCCAAAACGTGCATTTCGAAAAGTTTCATAGAATCTAGTTTTCAGATGATTTTTTTACACGGACTAGCATCAGAATCTTCTCTCTTAACATATTTAAATGATCTGAAAAGTCTCATATCATTTCGAATAATCCCCATTTAAAATTGAATTTTTTTGATCGAAATTAGTGTATAATATACTATGATTTTTGACCGAAACATGCATTTCGAAAAATTTCATAGTATCTAATTTTCCGATGATTTTTTGCATGGACTTCCATTATAACCTTCCCTCGTAAAATATATAAATGATATGTGATGTTTCGTATCATTTTAAACAGTCCCCGATTTAATGTGATTTTCGACCGAAACTAGTATAAATTGTGTATAATATATTATGATTTTTTGGCCAAATCTTGCATTTCGAAAAGTTTCATAGAATCTAGTTTTCAGATGATGATTTTTGCATGGACTACCATTATAACCTTCCCTCTTAACATATTTAAATGATCTGAAAAGTCTGGTATCATTTCAAATAGTCCCCAATTAAATTTGACTTTTTTGATCGAAACTAGTGTATAATATACTATGATTTTTGAATGAAACTTGCTTTTCAAAAAGTTTCATAGAATCTAATTTTCCGATAAGTTGTGGCATGGACTTCCATCATAACCTTCCCTCGTAAAATATGTGAAGTTTTGTATCATTTAGAATAGTCCCAGATTTAATTTGATTTTTGACTGAAACTAGTACAAACTAGTGTAAAATATATTATGATTTTTTGGACGAAACATGCATTTCAAAAAGTTTCATAGAATCTAGTTTTCAAATGATTTTTTTTGCATGGACTACCATCATAACCTTCTCTCTTGATATAAATAAATTATCTAAAAAGTCTCATATCATTTCAAATAGTACCCAATTCAATTTGATTTTTTTGATTGAAACTAGTGTATAATATTCTATGATTTTTGACTGAAACTTGCATTTCGAAAAGTTTCATAGAATCTAATTTTCCGATGATTTTTTGCATGGACTTCCATCATAAACTTCCCTCGTAAAATATATAAATGATATGTGATGTTTCGTATCATTTCGAACAATCCCCATTTTAATTTGATTTTCGACTGAAACTTGTATAAACTGTGTATAATATATTATGATTTTTTGGCCAAAACTTGCATTTCGAAAAGTTTCATAGAATCTAGTTTTCAGATGATGATTTTTGCATGGACTACCATCATGACCTTCCTTCTTAACATATTTAAATGATTTGAAAAGTCTCGTATCATTTCAAATAGTCCCCAATTAAATTTTATTTTTTTGATCGAAACTACTGTATAATATACTATGATTTTTGACTGAAACTTGCGTTTCGAAAAGTTTCATAGAATCTATGTTTTTTGCACGGACTTCCATCATTACCTTCCCTTGTAAAATATGTGATGTTTTGTATCATTTAGAATAGTCCCAGATTTAATTCGATTTTTGACCGAAACTAGTATAAACTAGTGTATAATATATTATGATTTTTTTGCCGAAACATGCATTTCAAAAAGTTTCATAGAATCTAGTTTTCAAATGATTTTTTTGCATGGACTACCATCATAACCTTCTCTCTTAATATATATAAATTATCTATAAAGTCTCGTATCATTTCAAATAGTACCCAATTCAAATTGATTTTTTTGAATGAAACTAGTGTATAATATACTATGATTTTTGACCGAAACTTGCATTTCGAAAAGTTTCATAGAATCTAATTTTCCGATGATTTTTTGCATGGACTTCCATCATAACCTTCCCTCGTAAAATATGTGAAGTTTCGTATCATTTAGAATAGTTCCTGATTTAATTCGATTTTTGATCGAAACTAGTATAAACTAGTGCATAATATATTATGAGTTTTTGGCCGAAACATGCATTTTAAAAAGTTTCATAGAATCTAGTTTTCAAATGATTTTTTTGCATGGACTACCATCATAACCTTCTCTATTAATATATATAAATTATCTAAGAAGTCTCGTATCATTTCAAATAGTACCCAATTCAATTTGATTTTTTTGATTGAAACTAGTGTATAAAATACTATGATTTTTGACCGAAACTTGCATTTCGAAAAGTTTCATAGAATCTAATTTTCTGATGATTTTTTGCATGGACTTCCATCATAACCTTCCCTCGTAAAATATATAAATGATATGTGAAGTTTTGTATCGTTTCGAATAGTCCCCGATTTAATTTGAGTTTAGACCGAAACTAGTATAAATTGTGTATAATATATTATAATTTTTTGGCCAAAACTTGCATTTCGAAAAGTTTCATAGAATCTAGTTTTCAGATGATGATTTTTGCATGGACTACCATCATAACCTTCTCTCTTAACATATTTAAATGATCTGAAACGTCTCGTATCATTTCAAATAGTCCCCAATTAAATTTGATTTTTTTGATCGAAACTAGTGTATAATATACTATGATTTTTGACCGAAACTTGCATTTTGAAAAGTTTTATAGAATCTAATTTTCCGAATATTTTTTGTAGGGACTTCCATCATAACCTTCCCTCGTAAAATATATAAACAATATGTGAAGTTTCTTATCATTTCGAACAGTCCCCGATTTAATTTAATTTTTGACCGAAACTAGTATAAACTAGTGTATAATATATTATGATTTTTTGGCCGAAACGTGCATTTCGAAAATTTTCATAGAATCTAGTTTTCAGATGATTTTTTTACATGGACTAGCATCATAATCTTCTTTCTTAACATATTTAAATGATCTGAAAAGTCTCATATCATTTCGAATAGTCCCCAATTAAAATTGAATTTTTTTGATCGAAATTAGTGTATAATATACTATGATTTTTGACCGAAACATGCATTTCAAAAAATTTCATAGTATCTAATTTTCCGATGATTTTTTGCATGGACTTCCATCATAACCTTCCCTCGTAAAATATATAAATGATATGTGATGTTTCGTATCATTTTGAACTGTCCCCGATTGAATGTGATTTTAGACCGAAACTAGTATAAATTGTGTATAATATATTATGATTTTTGGCCAAATCTTGCATTTCGAAAACTTTCATAGAATCTAGTTTTCAGACGATGATTTTTGCATGGACTACCATTATAACCTTCCCTCTTAACATATTTAAATGATCTGAAAAGTCTGGTATCATTTCAAATAGTCCCCAATTAAATTTGACTTTTTTGATCGAAACTAGTGTATAATATACTATGATTTTTGAATGAAACTTGCTTTTAGAAAAGTTTCATAGAATCTAATTTTCCGATAAGTTGTGGCATGGACTTCCATCATAACCTTCCCTCGTAAAATATGTGAAGTTTTGTATCATTTAGAATAGTCCCTGATTTAATTTGATTTTTGACTGAAACTAGTATAAATTAGTGTATAATATATTATGATTTTTTGGACGAAACATGCATTTCAAAAAGTTTCATAGAATCTAGTTTTCAAATGATTTTTTTTGCATGGACTATCATCATAACCTACTCTCTTGATATAAATATATTATCTAAAAAGTCTCGTATCATTTCAAATAGTACCCAATTCAATTTGATTTTTGTTATTGAAACTAGTGTATAATATTCTATTATTTTTGACCGAAACTTGCATTTCGAAAAGTTTCATAGAATCTAATTTTCCGATGATTTTTTGCATGGACTTCCATCATAAACTTCCCTCGTAAAATATATAAATGATATGTGAAGTTTCATATCATTTCGAACAATCCCCATTTTAATTTGATTTTCGACTGAAACTTGTATAAACTGTGTATAATATATTATGAAACTTGTATAAACTGTGTATAATATATTATGATTTTTTGGCCAAAACTTGCATTTCAAAAAGTTTCATAGAATCTAGTTTTCAGATGATGATTTTTGCATGGATTACCATCATAACCTTCTCTCTTAACATATTTAAATGATCTGAAACGTCTCGTATCATTACAAATAGTCCCCAATTAAATTTGATTTTTTTGATCGAAACTAGTGTATAATATACTATGATTTTTGACCGAAACTTGCATTTTGAAAAGTTTCATAGAATCTAATTTTCCGAATATTTTTTGTTGGGACTTCCATCATAACCTTTCCTCGTAAAATATATAAACGATATGTGAAGTTTCTTATCATTTCGAACAGTCCCCGATTTAATTTGATTTTTGACCAAAACTAGTATAAACTAGTGTATAATATATAATGATTTTTTGGCCGAAACATGCATTTCGAAAAGTTTCATAGAATCTAATTTTCCGATGATTTTTTGCATGGACTTCCATCATAACCTTCCCTCGTAAAATATGTGAAGTTTCGAATCATTTAGAATAGTTCCTGATTTAATTCGATTTTTGATCGAAACTAGTATAAACTAGTGTAAAATATATTATGAGTTTTTGGCCGAAACATGCATTTCAAAAAGTTTCATAGAATCTAGTTTTCAAATGATTTTTTTGCATGGACTACCATCATAACCTTCTCTATTAATATATATAAATTATCTAAGAAGTCTCGTATCATTTCAAATAGTACCCAATTCAATTTGATTTTTTTGATTGAAACTAGTGTATAATATACTATGATTTTTGACCGAAACTTGCATTTCGAAAAGTTTCATAGATTCTAATTTTCTGATGATTTTTTGCATGGACTTCCATCATAACCTTCCCTCGTAAAATATATAAATGATATGTGAAGTTTCGTATCATTTCAAATAGTCCCCAATTTAATTTGAGTTTCGACCGAAACTAGTATAAATTGTGTATATTATATTATGATTTTTTGGCCAAAACTTGCATTTCAAAAAGTTTCATAGAATCTAGTTTTCAGATGATGATTTTTGCATGCATTACCATCATAACCTTCTCTCTTAACATATTTAAATGATCTGAAACGTCTCGTATCATTTCAAATAGTCCCCAATTAAATTTGATTTTTTTGATCGAAACTAGTGTATAATATACTATGATTTTTGACCGAAACTTGCATTTTGAAAAGTTTCATAGAATCTAATTTTCCGAATATTTTTTGTTGGGACTTCCATCATAACCTTTCCTCGTAAAATATATAAACGATATGTGAAGTTTCTTATCATTTCGAACAGTCCCCGATTTAATTTGATTTTTGACCGAAACTAGTATAAACTAGTGTATAATATATTATGATTTTTTGGCCAAAACGTGCATTTCGAAAAGTTTCATAGAATCTAGTTTTCAGATGATTTTTTTACACGGACTAGCATCAGAATCTTCTCTCTTAACATATTTAAATGATCTGAAAAGTCTCATATCATTTCGAATAATCCCCATTTAAAATTGAATTTTTTTGATCGAAATTAGTGTATAATATACTATGATTTTTGACCGAAACATGCATTTCGAAAAATTTCATAGTATCTAATTTTCCGATGATTTTTTGCATGGACTTCCATTATAACCTTCCCTCGTAAAATATATAAATGATATGTGATGTTTCGTATCATTTTAAACAGTCCCCGATTTAATGTGATTTTCGACCGAAACTAGTATAAATTGTGTATAATATATTATGATTTTTTGGCCAAATCTTGCATTTCGAAAAGTTTCATAGAATCTAGTTTTCAGATGATGATTTTTGCATGGACTACCATTATAACCTTCCCTCTTAACATATTTAAATGATCTGAAAAGTCTGGTATCATTTCAAATAGTCCCCAATTAAATTTGACTTTTTTGATCGAAACTAGTGTATAATATACTATGATTTTTGAATGAAACTTGCTTTTCAAAAAGTTTCATAGAATCTAATTTTCCGATAAGTTGTGGCATGGACTTCCATCATAACCTTCCCTCGTAAAATATGTGAAGTTTTGTATCATTTAGAATAGTCCCAGATTTAATTTGATTTTTGACTGAAACTAGTACAAACTAGTGTAAAATATATTATGATTTTTTGGACGAAACATGCATTTCAAAAAGTTTCATAGAATCTAGTTTTCAAATGATTTTTTTTGCATGGACTACCATCATAACCTTCTCTCTTGATATAAATAAATTATCTAAAAAGTCTCATATCATTTCAAATAGTACCCAATTCAATTTGATTTTTTTGATTGAAACTAGTGTATAATATTCTATGATTTTTGACTGAAACTTGCATTTCGAAAAGTTTCATAGAATCTAATTTTCCGATGATTTTTTGCATGGACTTCCATCATAAACTTCCCTCGTAAAATATATAAATGATATGTGATGTTTCGTATCATTTCGAACAATCCCCATTTTAATTTGATTTTCGACTGAAACTTGTATAAACTGTGTATAATATATTATGATTTTTTGGCCAAAACTTGCATTTCGAAAAGTTTCATAGAATCTAGTTTTCAGATGATGATTTTTGCATGGACTACCATCATAACCTTCCTTCTTAACATATTTAAATGATTTGAAAAGTCTCGTATCATTTCAAATTGTCCCCAATTAAATTTTATTTTTTTGATCGAAACTACTATATAATATACTATGATTTTTGACTGAAACTTGCGTTTCGAAAAGTTTCATAGAATCTATTTTTTTTGCATGGACTTCCATCATTACCTTCCCTTGTAAAATATGTGAAGTTTTGTATCATTTAGAATAGTCCCTGATTTAATTCGATTTTTGACCGAAACTAGTATAAACTAGTGTATAATATATTATGATTTTTTTGCCGAAACATGCATTTCAAAAAATTTCATAGAATCTAGTTTTCAAATGATTTTTTTGCATGGACTACCATCATAACCTTCTCTCTTAATATATATAAATTATCTATAAAGTCTCGTATCATTTCAAATAGTACCCAATTCAAATTGATTTTTTTGAATGAAACTAGTGTATAATATACTATGATTTTTGACCGAAACTTGCATTTCGAAAAGTTTCATAGAATCTAATTTTCCGATGATTTTTTGCATGGACTTCCATCATAACCTTCCCTCGTAAAATATGTGAAGTTTCGTATCATTTAGAATAGTTCCTGATTTAATTCGATTTTTGATCGAAACTAGTATAAACTAGTGTATAATATATTATGAGTTTGTGGCCGAAACATGCATTTTAAAAAGTTTCATGGAATCTAGCATTCAAATGATTTTTTTGCATGGACTACCATCATAACCTTCTCTATTAATATATATAAATTATCTAAGAAGTCTCGTATCATTTCAAATATTACCCAATTCAATTTGATTTTTTTGATTGAAACTAGTGTATAATATACTATGATTTTTGACCGAAACTTGCATTTCGAAAAGTTTCATAGAATCTAATTTTCTGATGATTTTTTGCATGGACTTCCATCATAACCTTCCCTCGTAAAATATATAAATGATATGTGAAGTTTTGTATCATTTCGAATAGTCCCCGATTTAATTTGAGTTTCGACCGAAACTAGTATAAATTGTGTATAATATATTATAATTTTTTGGCCAAAACTTGCATTTCAAAAAGTTTCATAGAATCTAGTTTTCAGATGATGATTTTTGCATGGACTACCATCATAACCTTCTCTCTTAACATATTTAAATGATCTGAAACGTCTCGTATCATTTCAAATAGTCCCCAATTAAATTTGATTTTTTTGATCGAAACTAGTGTATAATATACTATGATTTTTGACCGAAACTTGCATTTTGAAAAGTTTTATAGAATCTAATTTTCCGAATATTTTTTGTAGGGACTTCCATCATAACCTTCCCTCGTAAAATATATAAACAATATGTGAAGTTTCTTATCATTTCGAACAGTCCCCGATTTAATTTAATTTTTGACCGAAACTAGTATAAACTAGTGTATAATATATTATGATTTTTTGGCCGAAAAGTGCATTTCGAAAATTTTCATAGAATCTAGTTTTCAGATGATTTTTTTACATGGACTAGCATCATAATCTTCTTTCTTAACATATTTAAATGATCTGAAAAGTCTCATATCATTTCGAATAGTCCCCAATTAAAATTGAATTTTTTTGATCGAAATTAGTGTATAATATACTATGATTTTTGACCGAAACATGCATTTCAAAAAATTTCATAGTATCTAATTTTCCGATGATTTTTTGCATGGACTTCCATCATAACCTTCCCTCGTAAAATATATAAATGATATGTGATGTTTCGTATCATTTTGAACAGTCCCCGATTGAATGTGATTTTCGACCGAAACTAGTATAAATTGTGTATAATATATTATGATTTTTGGCCAAATCTTGCATTTCGAAAACTTTCATAGAATCTAGTTTTCAGACGATGATTTTTGCATGGACTACCATTATAACCTTCCCTCTTAACATATTTAAATGATCTGAAAAGTCTGGTATCATTTCAAATAGTCCCCAATTAAATTTGATTTTTTTGATCGAAACTAGTGTATAATATACTATGATTTTTGACCGAAACTTGCATTTTGAAAAGTTTTATAGAATCTAATTTTCCGAATATTTTTTGTAGGGACTTCCATCATAACCTTCCCTCGTAAAATATATAAACAATATGTGAAGTTTCTTATCATTTCGAACAGTCCCCGATTTAATTTAATTTTTGACCGAAACTAGTATAAACTAGTGTATAATATATTATGATTTTTTGGCCGAAACGTGCATTTCGAAAATTTTCATAGAATCTAGTTTTCAGATGATTTTTTTACATGGACTAGCATCATAATCTTCTTTCTTAACATATTTAAATGATCTGAAAAGTCTCATATCATTTCGAATAGTCCCCAATTAAAATTGAATTTTTTTGATCGAAATTAGTGTATAATATACTATGATTTTTGACCGAAACATGCATTTCAAAAAATTTCATAGTATCTAATTTTCCGATGATTTTTTGCATGGACTTCCATCATAACCTTCCCTCGTAAAATATATAAATGATATGTGATGTTTCGTATCATTTTGAACAGTCCCCGATTGAATGTGATTTTCGACCGAAACTAGTATAAATTGTGTATAATATATTATGATTTTTGGCCAAATCTTGCATTTCGATAACTTTCATAGAATCTAGTTTTCAGACGATGATTTTTGCATGGACTACCATTATAACCTTCCCTCTTAACATATTTAAATGATCTGAAAAGTCTGGTATCATTTCAAATAGTCCCCAATTAAATTTGATTTTTTTGATCGAAACTAGTGTATAATATACTATGATTTTTGAATGAAACTTGCTTTTAGAAAAGTTTCATAGAATCTAATTTTCCGATAAGTTGTGGCATGGACTTCCATCATAACCTTCCCTCGTAAAATATGTGAAGTTTTGTATCATTTAGAATAGTCCCTGATTTAATTTGATTTTTGACTGAAACTAGTATAAACTAGTGTATAATATATTATGATTTTTTGGACGAAACATGCATTTCAAAAAGTTTCATAGAATCTAGTTTTCAAATGATTTTTTTTGCATGGACTATCATCATAACCTACTCTCTTGATATAAATATATTATCTAAAAAGTCTCGTATCATTTCAAATAGTACCCAATTCAATTTGATTTTTGTTATTGAAACTAGTGTATAATATTCTATGATTTTTGACCGAAACTTGCATTTCGAAAAGTTTCATAGAATCTAATTTTCCGATGATATTTTGCATGGACTTCCATCATAAACTTCCCTCGTAAAATATATAAATGATATGTGAAGTTTCGTATCATTTCGAACAATCCCCATTTTAATTTGATTTTCGACTGAAACTTGTATAAACTGTGTATAATATATTATGATTTTTTGGCCAAAACTTGCATTTCGAAAAGTTTCATAGAATCTAGTTTTCAGATGATGATTTTTGCATGGACTACCATCATAACCTTCCTTCTTAACATATTTAAATGATCTGAAAAGTCTCGTATAATTTCAAATAGTCCCCAATTAAATTTTATTTTTTTGATCGAAAATATTGTATAATATACTATGATTTTTGACTGAAACTTGCATTTCGAAAAGTTTCATAGAATCTAATTTTTTGCATGGACTTCCATCATTACCTTCCCTCGTAAAATATGTGAAGTTTTGTATCATTTAGAATAGTCCCTGATTTAATTCGATTTTTGACCGAAACTAGTATAAACTAGTGTATAATATATTATGATTTTTTTGCCGAAACATGCATTTCAAAAAGTTTCATAGAATCTAATTTTCAAATGATTTTCTTGCATGGACTACCATCATAACCTTCTCTCTTAATATATATAAATTATCTATAAAGTCTCGTATCATTTCAAATAGTACCCAATTCAATTTGATTTTTTTGATTGAAACTAGTTTATAATATACTATGATTTTTGACCGAAACTTGCATTTCGAAAAGTTTCATAGAATCTAATTTTCCGATGATTTTTTGCATGGACTTCCATCATAACCTTCCCTCGTAAAATATGTGAAGTTTCGAATCATTTAGAATAGTTCCTGATTTAATTCGATTTTTGATCGAAACTAGTATAAACTAGTGTAAAATATATTATGAGTTTTTGGCCGAAACATGCATTTCAAAAAGTTTCATAGAATCTAGTTTTCAAATGATTTTTTTGCATGGACTACCATCATAACCTTCTCTATTAATATATATAAATTATCTAAGTAGTCTCGTATCATTTCAAATAGTACCCAATTCAATTTGATTTTTTTGATTGAAACTAGTGTATAATATACTATGATTTTTGACCGAAACTTGCATTTCGAAAAGTTTCATAGAATCTAATTTTCTGATGATTTTTTGCATGGACTTCCATCATAACCTTCCCTCGTAAAATATATAAATGATATGTGAAGTTTTGTATCATTTCGAATAGTCCCCGATTTAATTTGAGTTTCGACCGAAACTAGTATAAATTGTGTATAATATATTATGATTTTTTGGCCAAAACTTGCATTTCAAAAAGTTTCATAGAATCTAGTTTTCAGATGATGATTTTTGCATGGACTACCATCATAACCTTCTCTCTTAACATATTTAAATGATCTGAAACGTCTCGTATCATTTCAAATAGTCCCCAATTAAATTTGATTTTTTTGATCGAAACTAGTGTATAATATACTATGATTTTTGACCGAAACTTGCATTTTGAAAAGTTTCATACAATCTAATTTTCCGAGTATTTTTTGTAGGGACTTCCATCATAACCTTCCCTCGTAAAATATATAAACAATATGTGAAGTTTCTTATCATTTCGAACAGTCCCCGATTTAATTTAATTTTTAACCGAAACTAGTATAAACTAGTGTATAATATATTATGATTTTTTGGCCGAAACGTGCATTTTGAAAATTTTCGTAGAATCTAGTTTTCAGATGATTTTTTTACATGGACTAGCATCATAATCTTCTCTCTTAACATATTTAAATGATCTGAAAAGTCTCATATCATTTCAAATAGTCCCCAATTAAAATTGAATTTTTTAGATCGAAATTAGTGTATAATATATTATGATTTTTGGCCAAATCTTGCATTTCGAAAACTTTCATAGAATCTATTTTTCAGATGATGATTTTTGCATGGACTACCATTATAACCTTCCCTCTTAACATATTTAAATGATCTGAAAAGTCTGGTATCATTTCAAATAGTCCCCAATTAAATTTGATTTTTTTGATCGAAACTAGTGTATAATATACTATGATTTTTGAATGAAACTTGCTTTTCAAAAAGTTTCATAGAATCTAATTTTCCGATAAGTTGTGGCATGGACTTCCATCATAACCTTCCCTCGTAAAATATGTGAAGTTTTGTATCATTTAGAATAGTCCCTGATTTAAATTGATTTTTGACTGAAACTAGTATAAACTAGTGTATAATATATTATGATTTTTTGGACGAAACATGCATTTCAAAAAGTTTCATAGAATCTAGTTTTCAAATGATTTTTTTTGCATGGACTATCATCATAACCTACTCTCTTGATATAAATAAATTATCTAAAAAGTCTCGTATCATTTCAAATAGTACCCAATTCAATTTGATTTTTGTTATTGAAACTAGTGTATAATATTCTATGATTTTTGACCGAAACTTGCATTTCGAAAAGTTTCATAGAATCTAATTTTCCGATGATTTTTTGCATGGACTTCCATCATAAACTTCCCTCGTAAATATATAAATGATATGTGAAGTTTCGTATCATTTCGAACAATCCCCATTTTAATTTGATTTTCGACTGAAACTTGTATAAACTGTGTATAATATATTATGATTTTTTGGCCAAAACTTGCATTTCGAAAAGTTTCATAGAATCTAGTTTTCAGATGATGATTTTTGCATGGACTACCATCATAACCTTCCTTCTTAACATATTTAAATGATCTGAAAAGTCTCGTATCATTTCAAATAGTCCCCAATTAAATTTTATTTTTTTGATCGAAACTATTATATAATATACTATGATTTTTGACTGAAACTTGCATTTCGAAAAGTTTCATAGAATCTAGTTTTTTCATGGACTTCCATCATTACTTTCCCTCGTAAAATATGTGAAGTTTTGTATCATTTAGAATAGTCCCTGATTTAATTCGATTTTTGACCGAAACTAGTATAAACTAGTGTATAATATATTATGATTTTTTTGCCGAAACATGCATTTCAAAAAGTTTCATAGAATCTAATTTTCAAATGATTTTCTTGCATGGACTACCATCATAACCTTCTCTCTTAATATATATATAAATTATCTATAATGTCTTGTATCATTTCAAATAGTACCTGTTCTGGATCGGCCCAATCCCTACAATTGGGCCAAGAAAACCGATCCAATAGGCCTGCTCGACGTCGAGCACAATCATGAAAAGTGGTCCTTGTCGACCACAAGCAGTCCGACCACGACGAAGTTCCCTAACGGCTAGTCTTGACCGTTGCCTATTTTCACGGAATCCTCGATCCGCGCCTCACAAGATGGACCAATAATCTTCCATTTAGTCCCTTATATAAACCCTCTCGTTTGGGAGGGTCAGGTATTCAATTTCTCTGACCTTTATACTTGTACTTGCCCACTCTTTGCTCGGTTACTTACTTTGGCATCGGAGTGCCTTGCAGGTACACCCCCTTTTCTCCTCACCGACCGTCTCCATCAGCTCTCGAGGCCAGCCGCATCGGATCCTGATATCCAGGTACGATCAGGTGGCGCCGTCTGTGGGAATCTGATTTCCCCGTTCTTCTTTCAAAATCTTCAAAGAACCAAAGTTTTAACAAGATCCATGGCTGCTCGGGACAACCAGGAAAACCGATCAAACGATGGCATGATTCTCACACAACGTGAGAGCAACCTCCATCCTCCTCTACATGACGAAACGGTGCAAGACCATCCGGACGGGAAGGCGGCATCACCTTCACCCGATCGCGACCAACCTTTGGAAAGTCGCCCGGAAACTCTTTTTCCTTCGACTCCTTCAGGGTCGGATTTCGCCGCATTGGCCGAGATCCTGAATCAGACAAACTTGCTGCTCCTCGCCCATGGCGAGAAAATCGCCTGTCTCGAAGATAATTCTCGTCGACCACAGTCTCCCGCGAGACCCCAAAGGGAGCATACTCCGTCTCCTGCCAAGAAGAAGAGGAAAGGGCACACCGACGAATCAGCAGACGACAAACGTTTTCGTCAGTCTTCCCCACGACCCTCTCCTAGAAGAAAATCAAGAAGGAGCAGATCAAGATCTACCTCTCCCCGACGAACAAAGAAACATGCTCACAGGTCTTCGTCGTTCAATTCCAGCGACGACGAGGACGCTCGGAGTCCCCTCTCGTCTGAAATCATGGCGGCCAAGCTTCCAAGAGGCTTAGAGAAACCCCATCAGTTAGGCCCATACGATGGGACCACAGACCCAGACGAGAACATCGAGAATATCGATGCACTGCTCGACTATCGGGGTGTACGAGGGGCAATCAAATGTCGCCTCTTTCCTACAACGCTGAGGAAAGGAGCAATGACATGGTACAAAAGCCTCGAGGCCGAGTCCATCACCTCATGGAAATAACTTGGACGCACGTTCTCCAGGCACTTTACCGCATCAAGGAGGCACCCGAAGACAGAGGCTTCGCTCGAAGCGATCATCCAGGGGAGGGACGAGCCTTTACGAACTTACATCGAGAGGTTCAATAAAGAAGCGGTCCAAGTATCCACGACCGACGACATGAAAAAATACTTGCTGGAACAAGGGTTACGCCCCTCGACTGATTTTCATCGGGCGGTCGGCATTGAAACCCCGGCCACCCTCGACGCATTCCTACTGAAAGCCCAAGCCTACATTCAGTATGAGGAAAAACAAGCGGCCAGTACAGTAAGAGACGCTCGACATCGTGAAGATGCCAAACCACACCGAGTCGATGAACCTTCGACATCTCGTCGAGGAGGAGACAAAAGAAAGGATGATCGCTCCCGTGAACCGCGGGAGCACCGGGGACCTATCGGTCGGTTCCACGAGTACACACCTCTCCTGGCCTCTAGGGAGAAAATTTTGTCTGAATGTGCCAATTCGGAATTCAAACAAGCAGGGGTACGTTTTCCGAGGCAACAACCTAGCAAGCCCGGCACGGATAAAACGAAATACTGTAGATTCCACAAGAGTCACGGCCACAACACAGAGGATTGCATCCATCTCAAGGACGCAATCGAAATCCTCATCAAGGACGGGCACCTAAAGCAGTTCACCAAGTCCAGAGACACTCCTCGACAGGAAACATAGGAGACCCAGAAAGTCGAGGAAGCCATACTCATCCATGCAGATGCTAACATGCAGGTCGCTCTAAGCATTTATCGCCCGGAAGACTTCTTCCTACCGGACCGCGCCGAGAGTTCGGGGTACCTCTCCTCCCACAGCCCATGGGAAGCTTTCCATTCGGCAATGGTCATCTCGGGAGGAGGATTCAACAAAATCACGGTCGGATCCGTGAAACGGAAATTCGACCAGCTAATTGCTAAAGGGCCCGCGCAAAACGCCACCCTGGATCCACCAAGAGAAGGCTCTGTACCCCTTGCATTTTATCGAGAGGAACTCCTGGGAGGGGCGCCCAATGCTAGCATTCCTCTGCTCATCCGAGCACGCATGGCGAACTTCGATGTGAGGAGGATCCTGGTGGACCAAGGTAGCTCCTGCGACATCATGTACTCCCAGCTGTTTTCGACACTCCAGCTAAACGAGACACACTTAACTCCATACGTCGGATCAGACCTGCAGGGTTTCAACAGAGCAGTATCCCGACCATGAGGCTACGTCGACCTATTTGTTACCTTCGGGGCGGGCGAGACAGCCAAGACGTTCAGGGTCCAGTTCCTAGTCGTGGACTGCCCATCTCTGTACCAATGCATCCTAGGACGACCAACCTTAGCCGAGCTATTCGTTGTGCCATCCACCGTCCACCTGAAGATGAAGTATTACACTACTTCAGGTAAAGTCGCCACATTGCACAGAGACGTCGACTCTGCCCGCAGGTGTTTCGAAGCAGCATCAAAAGCTCTCAGCTTAATATCATACCAACCAAGTCCCCCGACATCAAATTCACAAGATATTCCCAGGGCTTTCCCTCAAGTAGACTCGATCGACCTAGACTGCAGATTTTCGGACAGTAGCGAGGGCGTCCAAAGGCCAACAGAATCGCTATCCCAACCAATACCAGATGGAGACTTCGAGCTAATTCCTCTGGGAGAAGACCCAGCTCGGTGCGTTAAAATCGGGGCACATATGCCTGAGTTGGTGAAGCGACAATTGGAAGCTTGCCTCAAAGGGAACGCAGATTTATTTGCCTGGAGCGCCGCAGAAATGCCAGGGCTCGACCCCGAGACAGCCTTCCACCACCTCTCCATTGACCCAACACACAGGGCGGTCGCTCAACGCAGAAGGAAGCAGTCGACCGAGAAGACCGAAGCAGCTGAATCTGCTGTTAAAGACCTCCTAGAGGCTAAATTTGTAACCGAGGCCAGGTACACGACCTGGCTCTCGAATGTTGTACTTGTGAAAAAATCTAGTGGAAAATGGAGGATGTGCGTTGATTATACCGATCTCAATCGGGCATGCCCGAAAGATGCATACCCTTTACCTAACATCGATAAATTGGTCGACAATTCGTCCGGCTTCAAGCTATTATCCTTCATGGACGCATATTCAGGATATAATCAAATACCCATGGCCGTGTCTGACAAAAAATATACGGCCTTCATGACCGAATCGGGCAATTACTTTTACAATGTTATGCCCTTCGGTCTAAAAAACGTGGGCGCAACATATCAGCGCATGATGAATAAGGTTTTCCGAGCTGAAATCGGAGATATGCTCGAAGTATACATGGACGACATGATCGTCAAATCTCAACAAGAAACGGACCACGCGTCCCACTTACGAAAAGTGTTGGATCAGGCACGAAAATGCAAAATGCGCTTCAACCCTGAAAATGCACGTTCGGTGTCCGAGCAGGAAAATTCCTCAGATTCTACTTAACCGAACGAGGCATCGAGGCCAACCCTGACAAATGTCGGGCATTCGCGGAGCTCCCAACTCCCACTTCTAAAAAATCCATACAATCACTAAACGGGGTCCTTACCTCCCTCGCTCGATTCGTAGCAAAGTCCGCTCAACACGCTCTCCCTTTTTACAAACTCCTCCGCAAAGAGGCAACTTGTGAGTGGACGGGGGAGTGCGAGATAGCGTTGTCCCACCTAAAAAAGGCACTAAGTGAACCCCCAGTCTTATCCAGACCTGAAGAAGGGGAGATACTGTATCTCTACCTTGCAGTTGAAAATAAAGCAGTAAGCGCGGCACTCGTGCGCGACCTACCCGAAGGGCAAAAACCTGTATATTTCACAAGTAAAGCACTCCATGGCCCAGAAATTCGATACCTCCAGATAGAAAAGGTGGCTTTGGCCCTCCTTCTCGCAGCCAGAAGGCTACGCCATTACTTTCTGGCTCACACCATCATCCTAAGAACCGATCAGCCCATAAGACAGTTGCTCGGTCGACCGGACATGGCCGGACGAATGCTAAAGTGGTCATTGGAACTATCCGAGTTTGACGTCAAATTTGAGGGAAGACAAGCTCTCAAACCTCAAGCGCTGGCCGACTTTGTGGCTGAACTTACCTTCACCGAGCAAGACCCGAAAGTCTCATCCAGGTGGGTTATTTTCGTGGACGGAGCATCTGGCCCGGCGGGTAGCGGAGCCGGAATTATCTTGGAGAACGAAGAGGGGAACGTCATCGAAGTGTCCCTAACCCTATCTTTCCCCACTTCTAACAACCAGGCGGAATACGAAGCTTTTCTAGCGGGCATACAACTCGCAACCGATCTGGAAGCAGAAGAGATCACAATCTGCACGGATTCTCAGTTGGTCGCAAGCCAGGTCCGAGGAGATTTTCAGGCCAAAAATGATAACATGGCCGAATATTTGGCCCTCGTAAAAGGCGAACTAAAACGGTTCAAAAGTGTGGAAGTCAAACACATCCCGCGAGAAAACAATGCCCGCGCAGACATCCTGTCCAAATTAGCGAGCACTAAAAGAAAAGGAAACAACAAGTTCGTCGTACAGAAAACGCTTCCCCGACCGAGTATCGGGAAATCTTTGGTCTGCGTAGACATTAACATCGTGGGCGACACGAGCTGCTGGATGACCCCAGTATTTAACTATCTAACTAAAGGAGAATTACCAACCGACCCAAAAGAAGCCAGTACTATACGACGAAGGGCATGCTCATATTCTCTAGTAGGTGGACGTATGTATCGTCGAGGATTCTCTACACCCCTCCTCAGGTGCGTAGAAGAAGAAAATATCCCACACGTACTAAGGGAAGTCCATGAAGGAATCAATGTGCAACATCCTGGCGGACGGTCGTTGGCTCGAAAAGGCAGGATACTATTGGCCCACACTCCAACACGATGCGAAAGATCACGTGAAGAGGTGCGACAAATGCCAACGACACGGAGACGTGCACACAACACCCCCATCCGAGCTAAAATCATTATCGTCACCTTGGCCATTCGCATGGTGGGGGATGGATATCTTAGGACCATTCGTCGTCGGGTCCGGTCAGAATAAATACTTAATTGTAGGTGTCGACTATTTCACCAAGTGGATAGAAGCTGAGGCCTTAGCCAAAATCACTGCGCTCAACATACTACGTTTCTTCAAGAGAAACATCCTCGCCCGGTTCAGGGTGCCCCTCGCCATCGTGACCAACAACGGCACTCAGTTCACAGATAAACACTTCAAAGAATTTGTTGCATCAATGGGAACGAAACAACATTCGCTTCAGTCGAGCATCCCCAAACTAACGGGCAAGCAGAGGCTGCGAACAGGGTAATCCTAAGAGGTTTGAAACGAAGACTGGATGAGCATAAGAAGCATTGGGTTGAGGAGCTACATAGCGTACTATGGGCATATAGGACCATGCCCCACTCAACAACCGGGGAATCCCCATTTCGATTAGCATATGGAACCGAAGTGGTGATCCCTATAGAAATGCACGTCCTATCGAAGCGCACAGAATCCCCCATGGACCAAGATACCAATTCCGAAGCCTTGAGAGACGAGCTCGACATGATCGAAGAAGTTCGGTCGGAAGCCGCTCTTCGAGAAACCATTCTCAAACAAAAAATAGTCGCTCGGTATGATTCTAAGGTCATAAGGCGAACGTTCCAGGTAGGCAGCCTTGTCCTTAGAAGAAATCACAGAGATCCCCACGAGGGAAAATTAACACCCAACTGGGAAGACCCGTATCGCGTCCGAGCAAAAACCGAGAACGGAGCCTATTATTTGGAAAATCTACACGGGGAAGAGCTTGCTCGGCCCTGGAACGCCGAGAAACTCAAACAATACTACAGCTAGATCACAAAGTCACCCTGCTCAACTTTCAAACAAGGAGAAAGGGGGACCGACTGAAAACTGTGTGCCTAGGTACGAGCACGACAGCCCAAATATAACAAAGTCAAGCAAGATCTCCTTTCGGGAAAAAGAGAAACTTGCCGCACAGACGGATACTCGAACGAGTCCGACGTCGCCTAAGTACCACGACCAGGCAGAACCCCGGCTCGCGATGGGATGTTCAAGCCACGGAGCCCAGGCCATTATCTTGGCCCGGGCACCGACCAGGAATAAGACTCCTAAATCTGATTGGTCCCCCTAACCAACAGATCACACACACACCCCGTATTTATTCGATCACATCCAATTAATGCAAAGATGCATACCAAACACTTAGTAAAAATAACAAGTAAACTATGTCCTCCGACGGACGCATCATTACGAGCAAATAAAACATAGAAACCGACCATCAAAGTCGTGCACATGAAATTAAAAATGCGACACCAAAGGGCCGACTTGTTCAGGATTACATATAAAGGGGGCCACGCCCCCCAAAAAAGAAAACATCATAAATTATCAGGCACGCAGGCCGTAAATTAATTACCCTCGCCTCTCGGGCGGCCTTCCTCCTCACAAGCTCCCTCCTGCTCCGGTTGCACTTCAGGCTGGCCAGGCTGATCAGTCGACCCCGACTGAGAATCATCCACCACCAAGTCTGAGGGGACCACGATCTGACCGTCCACGACCTTGTATAGGTAGCTCTTTCGAATAGCGTCCAAGGCCATGTCAGGATGAAGAACTCTCATTTGATCCACCGTTTTTTGGAAACTGAGCTCAGTCGACGAGTTCAGATCTTCCATATCCTGGTCAATCCGAGCGAGCAACTGAGCCCTCGTCACCAGGCTCTTAGTCTATTCATCCTCATCATCCTTCGGGCAAAAGGCGTCCTTCAGCTTTTTATTTTGCTCAAGCACCCTCTTCTTGTCGACCTCCAACTTGGCGATGACGGCGGCCCGTTCGGTCGACTCCTTGGTCGCAGCTCTAGCCTCCTCAGTGGCTGCTGTCAGCTTAGCCTCAGAAGCAGCCAACTGCTCCTTAAGCCTGCTATTCTCTCGCTCCAGTCTGAGACTCCCTTCGGCCGTCAGCCAGGCCATTGTTAGGACCCGCATAACTGCGCTTGCGTCTTGGGCCAGAGATAATCGCCGAGCGGGACGGTCCATGCCTTCCAAGAACAAAGAATCTGCACGGTCCACATCCATGCCCGTTCCTAGAAGATAGACAACATATATCCCTGACCCTAACGCTGCTCATCGCCGAGCACAAAAACATTCTTAAGTCACTGCTCTACCACACGAGTAATGACTTGGGGGGCTCCAGTTCTGGATCGGCCCAATCCCTACAATTGGGCCAACAAAACCAATCCAATAGGCCTGCTCGACGTCGAGCACAATCATGAAAAGTGGTCCTTGTCGACCACAAGCAGTCCGACCACGACGAAGTTCCCTAACGGCTAGTCTTGACCGTTTCCTATTTTCACGGATTCCTCGATCCACGCCTCACAAGATGGACCAATAATCTTCCATTTTGTCCCTTATATAAACCCTCTCGTTTGTGAGGGTCAGGTATTCAATTTCTCTGACCTTTATACTTGTACTTGCCCACTCTTTGCTCGGTTACTTACTTTGGCATCAAAGTGCCGTGCAGGTACACCCCCTTTTCTCCTCACCGACCGTCTCCATCAGCTCTCGAGGCCAGCTGCATCGGATTCTGATCTCCAGGTACGATCAGTACTCAATTCAATTTGATTTTTTTTATTGAAACTAGTGTATAATATACTATGATTTTTGACCGAAATTTGCATTTCGAAAAGTTTCATAGAATCTAATTTTCCGATGATTTTTTGCATGGACTTCCATCATAACCTTCCCTCGTAAAATATATAAATGATATGTGAAGTTTCGTATCATTTCGAATAGTCCCCGATTTAATTTGATTTTCGACCGAAACTAGTATAAATTGTGTATAATATATTATGATTCTTTGGCCAAAACTTGCATTTCAAAAAGTCTCATAGAATCTAGTTTTCAGATGATGATTTTTGCATGGACTACCATCATAAAATTACCTCTGAACATATTTAAATGATCTGAAAAGTCTCGTATCATTTCAAATAGTCCCCAATTAAATTTGATTTTTTTGATCGAAACTTGTGTATAATATACTATGATTTTTGACCGAAACTTGCATTTCGAAAAGCTTCATAGAATCTAATTTTCCGTTAATTTTTTGTAGGGACTTCCATCATAACCTTCCCTCGTAAAATATATAAATGAAACATGAAGTTTCTTATCATTTCGAACAGTCCCCGATTTAATTTAATTTTTGACCGAAACTAATATAAACTAGTGTATAATATATTATGATTTTTGGCCGAAACGTGTATTTCGAAAAGTTTCATAGAATCTAGTTTTCAGATGAATTTTTTTACACGGACTAGCATCATAATCTTCCCTCTTAACATATTTAAATGATCTGAAAAGTCTCATATCATTTCGAATAGTCCGCAATTAAAATTGATTTTTCTGAACGAAATTAGTGTACAATATACTATGATTTTTGACCGAAATTTGCATTTCGAAAAGTTTCATAGTATCTAATTTTCCGATGAATTTTTGCATGGACTTCAATCATAAAATTCCCTCGTAAAATATATAAATGATATGTGATGTTTCGTATCATTTCGAACAGTCCCCGATTTAATGTGATTTTCGACCGAAACTAGTATAAATTGTGTATAATATATTATGATTTTTTGGCCAAATCTTGCATTTCGTAAAGTTTCATAGAATCTAGTTTTCAGATGATGATTTTTGCATGGACTACCATCATAACCTTCCCTCTTAATATATTTGAATGATCTGAAAAGTCTCGTATCATTTCAAATAGTCCCCAATTAAATTTGATTTTTTTGATCGAAACTAGTGTATAATATACTATGATTTTTGACTGAAACTTGCATTTCAAAAAGTTTCATAGAATCTAATTTTCCGATAATTTTTTGCATGGACTTCCATCATAAGCTTCCCTCGTAAAATATGTGAAGTTTTGTATCATTTAGAATAGTCCCTGATTTAATTTGATTTTTGACCGAAACTAGTATAAACTAGTGTATAATATATTATGATTTTTTTGCCGAAACATGCATTTCAAAAAGTTTCATAGAATCTAGTTTTCAAATGATTTTTTTGCATGGACTACCATCATAACCTTCTCTCTTAATATATATAAATTATCTATAAAGTCTCGTATCATTTCAAATAGTACCCAATTCAATTTGATTTTTTTTATTGAAACTAGTGTATAATATACTATGATTTTTGAACGAAACTTGCATTTCGAAAAGTTTCATAGAATCTAATTTTCCGATGATTTTTTGCATGGACTTCCATCATAACCTTCCCTCGTAAAATATATAAATGATATGTGAAGTTTCGTATCATTTCGACTAGTCCACGATTTAATTTTATTTTCGACCGAAACTAGTATAAATTGTGTATAATATATTATGATATTTTGGCCAAAACTTGAATTTCAAAAAGTCTCATAGAATCTAGTTTTCAGATGATGATTTTTGCATGGACTACCATCATAAACTTCCCTATGAACATATTTAAATGATCTGAAAAGCCACGTATCATTTCAAATAGTCCCCAATTAAATTTGATTTTTTTGATCGAAACTAGTGTAAATATACTATGATTTTTGACTGAAACTTGCATTTCGAAAAGTTTCATAGAATCTAATTTTCCGTTAATTTTTTATAGGGACTTCCATCATAAACTTCCCTCATAAAATATATAAATGAAACGTGTAGTTTCATATCATTTCGAACAGTCCCCGATTTAATTTGATTTTTGACCGAAACTTGTATAAACTAGTGTATAATATATTATGATTTTTGGCAGAAACGTGCATTTCGAAAATTTTCATAGAATCTAGTTTTCAGATGATTTTTTTACATGGACTAGCATCATAATCTTCCCTCTTAACATATTTAAATGATCTGAAAAGTCTCATATCATTTCGAATAGTCCGCAATTAAAATTGATTTTTTTGAACGAAATTAGTGTACAATATACTATGATTTTTTACCGAAACTTGCATTTCGAAAAGTTTCATAGTATCTAATTTTCCGATGAATTTTTGCATGGACTTCCATCATAAAATTCCCTCGTAAAATATATAAATGATATGTGATGTTCGTATCATTTCGAACAGTCCCCGATTTAATGTGATTTTCGACCGAAACTAGTATAAATTGTGTATAATATATTATGATTTTTTGGCCAAATCTTGCATTTCGTAAAGTTTCATAGAATCTAGTTTTCAGATGATGATTTTTGCATGGACTACCATCATAACCTTCCCTCTTAACATATTTGAATGATCTGAAAAGTCTCGTATCATTTCAAATAGTCCCCAATTAAATTTGATTTTTTTGATCGAAACTAGTGTATAATATACTATGATTTTTGACTGAAACTTGCATTTCAAAAAGTTTCATAGAATCTAATTTTCCGATAATTTTTTGCATGGACTTCCATCATAAGCTCCCCTCGTAAAATATGTGAAGTTTTGTATCATTTAGAATAGTCCCTGATTTAATTTGATTTTTGACCGAAACTAGTATAAACTAGTGTATAATATATTATGATTTTTTTGCCGAAACATGCATTTCAAAAAGTTTCATAGAATCTAGTTTTCAAATGATTTTTTTGCATGGACTACCATCATAACCTTCTCTCTTAATATAAATAAATTATCTATAAAGTCTCGTATCATTTCAAATAGTACCCAATTCAATTTGATTTTTTTGATTGAAACTAGTGTATAATATACTATGATTTTTTACCGAAACTTGCATTTCGAAAAGTTTTATAGAATCTAATTTTACGATGATTTTTTGCATGGACTTCCATCATAACCTTCCCTCGTAAAATATATAAATGATATGTGAAGTTTCGTATAATTTCGACTACTCCACGATTTAATTTTATTTTCGACCGAAACTAGTATAAATTGTGTATAATATATTATGATATTTTGGCCAAAACTTGAATTTCAAAAAGTCTCATAGAATCTAGTTTTCAGATGATGATTTTTGCATGGACTACCATCATAAACTTCCCTCTGAACATATTTAAATGATCTGAAAAGTCTCGTATCATTTCAAATAGTCCCCAATTAAATTTGATTTTTTTGATCGAAACTAGTGTATAATATACTATGATTTTTGACCGAAACTTGCATTTCGAAAAGTTTCATAGAATCTAATTTTCCGTTAATTTTTTGTATGGACTTCCATCATAACCTTCCCTCGTAAAATATATAAATGATACGTGAAGTTTCTTATCATTTCGAATAGTCCCCGATTTAATTTGATTTTTGACCGAAACTAGTATAAACTAGTGTATAATATATTATGATTTTTTGGCCGAAACGTGCATTTCGAAAAGTTTCATAGAATCTAGTTTTCAGATGATTTTTTTACACGGACTAGCATCATAATCTTCCCTCTTAACATATTTAAATGATCTGAAAAGTCTCATATCGTTTCGAATAGTCCGCAATTAAAATTGATTTTTTTGAACGAAATTAGTGTACAATATACTATGATTTTTGACCGAAACTTGCATTTCGAAAAGTTTCATAGTATCTAATTTTCCAATGAATTTTTGCATGGACTTCCATCATAAACTTCCCTCGTAAAATATTTAAATTATATGTGATGTTTCGTATCATTTCGAACAGTCCCCGATTTAATGTGATTTTCGACCGAAACTAGTATAAATTGTGTATAATATATTATGATTTTTTGGCCAAATCTTGCATTTCGTAAAGTTTCATAGAATCTAGTTTTCAGATGATGATTTTTGCATGGACTACCATCATAACCTTCCCTCTTAACATATTTGAATGATCTGAAAAGTCTCGTATCATTTCAAATAGTCCCCAATTAAATTTGATTTTTTTGATCGAAACTAGTGTATAATATACTATGATTTTTGACTGAAACTTGCATTTCAAAAAGTTTCATAGAATCTAATTTTCCGATAATTTTTTGCATGGACTTCCATCATAAGCTCCCCTCGTAAAATATGTGAAGTTTTGTATCATTTAGAATAGTCCCTGATTTAATTTGATTTTTGACCGAAACTAGTATAAACTAGTGTATAATATATTATGATTTTTTTGCCGAAACATGCATTTCAAAAAGTTTCATAGAATCTAGTTTTCAAATGATTTTTTTGCATGGACTACCATCATAACCTTCTCTCTTAATATAAATAAATTATCTATAAAGTCTCGTATCATTTCAAATAGTACCCAATTCAATTTGATTTTTTTGATTGAAACTAGTGTATAATATACTATGATTTTTTACCGAAACTTGCATTTCGAAAAGTTTTATAGAATCTAATTTTACGATGATTTTTTGCATGGACTTCCATCATAACCTTCCCTCGTAAAATATATAAATGATATGTGAAGTTTCGTATAATTTCGACTACTCCACGATTTAATTTTATTTTCGACCGAAACTAGTATAAATTGTGTATAATATATTATGATATTTTGGCCAAAACTTGAATTTCAAAAAGTCTCATAGAATCTAGTTTTCAGATGATGATTTTTGCATGGACTACCATCATAAACTTCCCTCTGAACATATTTAAATGATCTGAAAAGTCTCGTATCATTTCAAATAGTCCCCAATTAAATTTGATTTTTTTGATCGAAACTAGTGTATAATATACTATGATTTTTGACCGAAACTTGCATTTCGAAAAGTTTCATAGAATCTAATTTTCCGTTAATTTTTTGTATGGACTTCCATCATAACCTTCCCTCGTAAAATATATAAATGATACGTGAAGTTTCTTATCATTTCGAATAGTCCCCGATTTAATTTGATTTTTGACCGAAACTAGTATAAACTAGTGTATAATATATTATGATTTTTTGGCCGAAACGTGCATTTCGAAAAGTTTCATAGAATCTAGTTTTCAGATGATTTTTTTACACGGACTAGCATCATAATCTTCCCTCTTAACATATTTAAATGATCTGAAAAGTCTCATATCGTTTCGAATAGTCCGCAATTAAAATTGATTTTTTTGAACGAAATTAGTGTACAATATACTATGATTTTTGACCGAAACTTGCATTTCGAAAAGTTTCATAGTATCTAATTTTCCAATGAATTTTTGCATGGACTTCCATCATAAACTTCCCTCGTAAAATATTTAAATTATATGTGATGTTTCGTATCATTTCGAACAGTCCCCGATTTAATGTGATTTTCGACTGAAACTAGTATAAATTGTGTATAATATATTATGATTTTTTGGCCATATCTTGCATTTCGAAAAGTTTCATAGAATCTAGTTTTCAGATGATGATTTTTGCATGGACTACCATCATAACTTTCCCTCTTAACATATTTGAATGATCTGAAAAGTCTCGTATCATTTCAAATAGTCCCCAATTAAATTTGATTTTTTTGATCGAAACTAGTGTATAATATACTATGATTTTTGACTGAAACTTGCATTTCAAAAAGTTTCATAGAATCTAATTTTCCGATAATTTTTTGCATGGACTTCCATCATAAGCTTCCCTCGTAAAATATGTGAAGTTTTGATTCATTTAGAATATTCCCTGATTTAATTTGATTTTTGACCGAAACTAGTATAAACTAGTGTATAATATATTATGATTTTTTGGCCGAAACATGCATTTCAAAAAGTTACATAGAATCTAGTTTTCAAATGATTTTTTTGCATGGACTACCATCATAACCTTCTCTCTTAATATATATAAATTATCTATAAAGTCTCGTATCATTTCAAATAGTACCCAATTCAATTTGATTTGATTGATTGAAACTAGTGTATAATATACTATGATTTTTGAACGAAACTTGCATTTCGAAAAGTTTCATAGAATCTAATTTTCCCATGATTTTTTGCATGGACTTCCATCGTAACCTTCCGTCGTAAAATATATAAATGATATGTGATGTTTATATCATTTCGAATAGTCCCCGATTTAGTTTTATTTTCGACCGAAACTAGTATAAATTGTGTATAATATATTATGATTTTTTTGCCAAAACTTGCATTTCAAAAAGTCTCATAGAATCTAGTTTTCAGATGATGATTTTTGCATGGACTACCATCATAAACTTCCCTCTGAACATATTTAAATGATCTGAAAAGCCACGTATCATTTCAAATAGTCCCCAATTAAATTTGATTTTTTTGATCGAAACTAGTGTATAATATACTATGATTTTTGACTGAAACTTGCATTTCGAAAAGTTTCATAGAATCTAATTTTCCGTTAATTTTTTATAGGGACTTCCATCATAACCTTCCCTCATAAAATATATAAATGAAACGTGAAGTTTCGTATCATTTTGAACAATCCCTGATTTAATTTGATTTTTGACCGAAACTTGTATAAACTAGTGTATAATATATTATGATTTTTGGCCGAAACGTGCATTTCGAAAATTTTCATAGAATCTAGTTTTCAGATGATTTTTTTACATGGACTAGCATCATAATCTTCCCTCTTAACATATTTAAATGATCTGAAAAGTCTCATTTCATTTCGAATAGTCCGCAATTAAAATTCATTTTTTTGAACGAAATTAGTGTACAATATACTATGATTTTTGACCGAAACTTGCATTTCGAAAAGTTTCATAGTATCTAATTTTCCGATGAATTTTTGCATGGACTTCCATCATAAAATTCCCTCGTAAAATATATAAATGATATGTGATGTTTCGTATCATTTCGAACAGTCCCCGATTTAATGTGATTTTCGACCGAAACTAGTATAAATTGTGTATAATATATTATGATTTTTTGGCCAAATCTTGCATTTCGTAAAGTTTCATAGAATCTAGTTTTCAGATGATGATTTTTGCATGGACTACCATCATAACCTTCCCTCTTAACATATTTGAATGATCTGAAAAGTCTCGTATCATTTCAAATAGTCCCCAATTAAATTTGATTTTTTTGATCGAAACTAGTGTATAATATACTATGATTTTTGACTGAAACTTGCATTTCAAAAAGTTTCATAGAATCTAATTTTCCGATAATTTTTTGCATGGACTTCCATCATAAGCTTCCCTCGTAAAATATGTGAAGTTTTTTATCATTTAGAATAGTCCCTGATTTAATTTGATTTTTGACCGAAACTAGTATAAACTAGTGTATAATATATTATGATTTTTTTGCCGAAACATGCATTTCAAAAAGTTTCATAGAATCTAGTTTTCAAATGATTTTTTTGCATGGACTACCATCATAACCTTCTCTCTTAATATATATAAATTATCTATAAAGTCTCGTATCATTTCAAATAGTACCCAATTCAATTTGATTTTTTTGATTGAAACTAGTGTATAATATACTATGATTTTTTACCGAAACTTGCATTTCGAAAAGTTTCATAGAATCTAATTTTTCGATGATTTTTTGCATGGACTTCCATCATAACCTTCCCTCGTAAAATATATAAATGATATGTGAAGTTTCGTATCATTTCGACTAGTCCACGATTTAATTTTATTTTCGACCGAAACTAGTATAAATTGTGTATAATATATTATGATATTTTGGCCAAAACTTGAATTTCAAAAAGTCTCATAGAATCTAGTTTTCAGATGATGATTTTTGCATGGACTACCATCATAAACTTCCCTCTGAATATATTTAAATGATCTGAAAAGCCACGTATCATTTCAAATAGTCCCCAATTAAATTTGATTTTTTTGATCGAAACTAGTGTTTAATATACTATGATTTTTGACTGAAACTTGCATTTCGAAAAGTTTCATAGAATCTAATTTTCCGTTAATTTTTTATAGGGACTTCCATCACAAACTTCCCTCATAAAATATATAAATGAAACGTGTAGTTTCATATCATTTCGAACAGTCCCCGATTTAATTTGATTTTTGACCGAAACTTGTATAAACTAGTGTATAATATATTATGATTTTTGGCCGAAACGTGCATTTCGAAAATTTTCATAGAATCTAGTTTTCAGATGATTTTTTTACATGGACTAGCATCATAATCTTCCCTCTTAACATATTTAAATGATCTGAAAAGTCTCATATCATTTCGAATAGTCCGCAATTAAAATTGATTTTTTTGAACGAAATTAGTGTACAATATACTATGATTTTTGACCGAAACTTGCATTTCGAAAAGTTTCATAGTATCTAATTTTCCGATGAATTTTTGCATGGACTTCCATCATAAAATTCCCTCGTAAAATATATAAATGATATGTGATGTTTCGTATCATTTCGAACAGTCCCCGATTTAATGTGATTTTCGACCGAAACTAGTATAAATTGTGTATAATATATTATGATTTTTTGGCCAAATCTTGCATTTCGTAAAGTTTCATAGAATCTAGTTTTCAGATGATGATTTTTGCATGGACTACCATCATAACCTTCCCTCTTAACATATTTGAATGATCTGAAAAGTCTCGTATCATTTCAAATAGTCCCCAATTAAATTTGATTTTTTTGATCGAAACTAGTGTATAATATACTATGATTTTTGACTGAAACTTGCATTTCAAAAAGTTTCATAGAATCTAATTTTCCGATAATTTTTTGCATGGACTTCCATCATAAGCTTCCCTCGTAAAATATGTGAAGTTTTTTATCATTTAGAATAGTCCCTGATTTAATTTGATTTTTGACCGAAACTAGTATAAACTAGTGTATAATATATTATGATTTTTTTGCCGAAACATGCATTTCAAAAAGTTTCATAGAATCTAGTTTTCAAATGATTTTTTTGCATGGACTACCATCATAATCTTCTCTCTTAATATATATAAATTATCTATAAAGTCTCGTATCATTTCAAATAGTACCCAATTCAATTTGATTTTTTTGATTGAAACTAGTGTATAATATACTATGATTTTTTACCGAAACTTGCATTTCGAAAAGTTTCATAGAATCTAATTTTTCGATGATTTTTTGCATGGACTTCCATCATAACCTTCCCTCGTAAAATATATAAATGATATGTGAAGTTTCGTATCATTTCGACTAGTCCACGATTTAATTTTATTTTCGACCGAAACTAGTATAAATTGTGTATAATATATTATGATATTTTGGCCAAAACTTGAATTTCAAAAAGTCTCATAGAATCTAGTTTTCAGATGATGATTTTTGCATGGACTACCATCATAAACTTCCCTCTGAATATATTTAAATGATCTGAAAAGCCACGTATCATTTCAAATAGTCCCCAATTAAATTTGATTTTTTTGATCGAAACTAGTGTTTAATATACTATGATTTTTGACTGAAACTTGCATTTCGAAAAGTTTCATAGAATCTAATTTTCCGTTAATTTTTTATAGGGACTTCCATCATAAACTTCCCTCATAAAATATATAAATGAAACGTGTAGTTTCATATCATTTCGAACAGTCCCCGATTTAATTTGATTTTTGACCGAAACTTGTATAAACTAGTGTATAATATATTATGATTTTTGGCCGAAACGTGCATTTCGAAAATTTTCATAGAATCTAGTTTTCAGATGATTTTTTTACATGGACTAGCATCATAATCTTCCCTCTTAACATATTTAAATGATCTGAAAAGTCTCATATCATTTCGAATAGTCCGCAATTAAAATTGATTTTTTTGAACGAAATTAGTGTACAATATACTATGATTTTTGACCGAAACTTGCATTTCGAAAAGTTTCATAGTATCTAATTTTCCGATGAATTTTTGCATGGACTTCCATCATAAAATTCCCTCGTAAAATATATAAATGATATGTGATGTTTCGTATCATTTCGAACAGTCCCCGATTTAATGTGATTTTCGACCGAAACTAGTATAAATTGTGTATAATATATTATGATTTTTTGGCCAAATCTTGCATTTCGTAAAGTTTCATAGAATCTAGTTTTCAGATGATGATTTTTGCATGGACTACCATCATAACCTTCCCTCTTAACATATTTGAATGATCTGAAAAGTCTCGTATCATTTCAAATAGTCCCCAATTAAATTTGATTTTTTTGATCGAAATTAGTGTATAATATACTATGATTTTTGACTGAAACTTGCATTTCAAAAAGTTTCATAGAATCTAATTTTCCGATAATTTTTTGCATGGATTTCCATCATAAGCTTCCCTCGTAAAATATGTGAAGTTTTGTATCATTTAGAATAGTCCCTGATTTAATTTGATTTTTGACCGAAACTAGTATAAACTAGTGTATAATATATTATGATTTTTTTGCCGAATCATGCATTTCAAAAAGTTTCATAGAATCTAGTTTTCAAATGATTTTTTTGCATGGACTACCATCATAACCTTCTCTCTTAATATATATAAATTATCTATAAAGTCTCGTATCATTTCAAATAGTACCCAATTTGATTTGATTTTTTTGATTGAAACTAGTGTATAATATACTATGATTTTTTACCGAAACTTGCATTTCGAAAAGTTTCATAGAATCTAATTTTCCGATGATTTTTTGCATGGACTTCCATCATAACCTTCCCTCGTAAAATATATAAATGATATGTGAAGTTTCGTATAATTTCGACTACTCCACGATTTAATTTTATTTTCGACCGAAACTAGTATAAATATTGTATAATATATTATGATATTTTGGCCAAAACTTGAATTTCAAAAAGTCTCATAGAATCTAGTTTTCAGATGATGATTTTTGCATGGACTACCATCATAAACTTCCCTCTGAACATATTTAAATGATCTGAAAAGTCTCGTATCATTTCAAATAGTCCCCAATTAAATTTGATTTTTTTGATCGAAACTAGTGTATAATATACTATGATTTTTAACCGAAACTTGCATTTCGAAAAGTTTCATAGAATCTAATTTTCCGTTAATTTTTTGTATGGACTTCCATCATAACCTTCCCTCGTAAAATATATAAATGATACGTGAAGTTTCTTATCATTTCGAATAGTCCCCGATTTAATTTGATTTTTGACCGAAACTAGTATAAACTAGTGTATAATATATTATGATTTTTTGGCCGAAACGTGCATTTCGAAAAGTTTCATAGATTCTAGTTTTCAGATGATTTTTTTACACGGACTAGCATCATAATCTTCCCTCTTAACATATTTAAATGATCTGAAAAGTCTCATATCGTTTCGAATAGTCTGCAATTAAAATTGATTTTTTTGATCGAAATTAGTGTATAATATACTATGATTTTTGGCCGAAACTTGCATTTCGAAAAGTTTCATAGTATCTAATTTTCCGATGAATTTTTGCATGGACTTCCATCATAAACTTCCCTCGTAAAATATTTAAATTATATGTGATATTTCGTATCATTTCAAACAGTCCCCGATTTAATGTGATTTTCGACTGAAACTAGTATAAATTGTGTATAATATATTATGATTTTTTGGCCATATCTTGCATTTCGAAAAGTTTCATAGAATCTAGTTTTCAGATGATGATTTTTGCATGGACTACCATCATAACTTTCCCTCTTAACATATTTGAATGATCTGAAAAGTCTCGTATCATTTCAAATAGTCCCCAATTAAATTTGATTTTTTTGATCGAAACTAGTGTATAATATACTACGATTTTTGACTGAAACTTGCATTTCAAAAAGTTTCATAGAATCTAATTTTCCGATAATTTTTTGCATGGACTTCCATCATAAGCTTCCCTCGTAAAATATGTGAAGTTTTGATTCATTTAGAATAGTCCCTGATTTAATTTGATTTTTAACCGAAACTAGTATAAACTAGTGTATAATATATTATGATTTTTTGGCCGAAACATGCATTTCAAAAAGTTACATAGAATCTAGTTTTCAAATGATTTTTTTGCATGGACTACCATCATAACCTTCTCTCTTAATATATATAAATTATCTATAAAGTCTCGTATCATTTCAAATAGTACCCAATTCAATTTGATTTGATTGATTGAAACTAGTGTATAATATACTATGATTTTTGAACGAAACTTGCATTTCAAAAAGTTTCATAGAATCTAATTTTCCCATGATTTTTTTGCATGGACTTCCATCGTAACCTTCCCTCGTAAAATATATAAATGATATGTGATGTTTATATCATTTCGAATAGTCCCCGATTTAGTTTTATTTTCGACCGAAACTAGTATAAATTGTGTATAATATATTATGATTTTTTTGCCAAAACTTGCATTTCAAAAAGTCTCATAGAATCTAGTTTTCAGATGATGATTTTTGCATGGACTACCATCATAAACTTCCCACTGAACATATTTAAATGATCTGAAAAGCCACGTATCATTTCAAATAGTCCCCAATTAAATTTGATTTTTTTGATCGAAACTAGTGTATAATTTACTATGATTTTTGACTGAAACTTGCATTTCGAAAAGTTTCATAGAATCTAATTTTCCGTTAATTTTTTATAGGGACTTCCATCATAAACTTCCCTCATAAAATATATAAATGAAACGTGTAGTTTCATATCATTTCGAACAGTCCCCGATTTAATTTGATTTTTGACCGAAACTTGTATAAACTAGTGTATAATATATTATGATTTTTGGCCGAAACGTGCATTTCGAAAATTTTCATAGAATCTAGTTTTCAGATGATTTTTTTACATGGACTAGCATCATAATCTTCCCTCTTAACATATTTAAATGATCTGAAAAGTCTCATATCATTTCGAATAGTCCGCAATTAAAATTGATTTTTTTGAACGAAATTAGTGTACAATATACTATGATTTTTGACCGAAACTTGCATTTCGAAAAGTTTCATAGTATCTAATTTTCCGATGAATTTTTGCATGGACTTCCATCATAAAATTCCCTCGTAAAATATATAAATGATATGTGATGTTTCGTATCATTTCGAACAGTCCCCGATTTAATGTGATTTTCGACCGAAACTAGTATAAATTGTGTATAATATATTATGATTTTTTGGCCAAATCTTGCATTTCGTAAAGTTTCATAGAATCTAGTTTTCAGATGATGATTTTTGCATGGACTACCATCATAACCTTCCCTCTTAACATATTTGAATGATCTGAAAAGTCTCGTATCATTTCAAATAGTCCCCAATTAAATTTGATTTTTTTGATCGAAACTAGTGTATAATATACTATGATTTTTGACTGAAACTTGCATTTCAAAAAGTTTCATAGAATCTAATTTTCCGATAATTTTTTGCATGGACTTCCATCATAAGCTTCCCTCGTAAAATATGTGAAGTTTTTTATCATTTAGAATAGTCCCTGATTTAATTTGATTTTTGACCGAAACTAGTATAAACTAGTGTATAATATATTATGATTTTTTTGCCGAAACATGCATTTCAAAAAGTTTCATAGAATCTAGTTTTCAAATGATTTTTTTGCATGGACTACCATCATAACCTTCTCTCTTAATATATATAAATTATCTATAAAGTCTCGTATCATTTCAAATAGTACCCAATTCAATTTGATTTTTTTGATTGAAACTAGTGTATAATATACTATGATTTTTTACCGAAACTTGCATTTCGAAAAGTTTCATAGAATCTAATTTTTCGATGATTTTTTGCATGGACTTCCATCATAACCTTCCCTCGTAAAATATATAAATGATATGTGAAGTTTCGTATCATTTCGACTAGTCCACGATTTAATTTTATTTTCGACCGAAACTAGTATAAATTGTGTATAATATATTATGATATTTTGGCCAAAACTTGAATTTCAAAAAGTCTCATAGAATCTAGTTTTCAGATGATGATTTTTGCATGGACTACCATCATAAACTTCCCTCTGAATATATTTAAATGATCTGAAAAGCCACGTATCATTTCAAATAGTCCCCAATTAAATTTGATTTTTTTGATCGAAACTAGTGTTTAATATACTATGATTTTTGACTGAAACTTGCATTTCGAAAAGTTTCATAGAATCTAATTTTCCGTTAATTTTTTATAGGGACTTCCATCATAAACTTCCCTCATAAAATATATAAATGAAACGTGTAGTTTCATATCATTTCGAACAGTCCCCGATTTAATTTGATTTTTGACCGAAACTTGTATAAACTAGTGTATAATATATTATGATTTTTGGCCGAAACGTGCATTTCGAAAATTTTCATAGAATCTAGTTTTCAGATGATTTTTTTACATGGACTAGCATCATAATCTTCCCTCTTAACATATTTAAATGATCTGAAAAGTCTCATATCATTTCGAATAGTCCGCAATTAAAATTGATTTTTTTGAACGAAATTAGTGTACAATATACTATGATTTTTGACCGAAACTTGCATTTCGAAAAGTTTCATAGTATCTAATTTTCCGATGAATTTTTGCATGGACTTCCATCATAAAATTCCCTCGTAAAATATATAAATGATATGTGATGTTTCGTATCATTTCGAACAGTCCCCGATTTAATGTGATTTTCGACCGAAACTAGTATAAATTGTGTATAATATATTATGATTTTTTGGCCAAATCTTGCATTTCGTAAAGTTTCATAGAATCTAGTTTTCAGATGATGATTTTTGCATGGACTACCATCATAACCTTCCCTCTTAACATATTTGAATGATCTGAAAAGTCTCGTATCATTTCAAATAGTCCCCAATTAAATTTGATTTTTTTGATCGAAATTAGTGTATAATATACTATGATTTTTGACTGAAACTTGCATTTCAAAAAGTTTCATAGAATCTAATTTTCCGATAATTTTTTGCATGGATTTCCATCATAAGCTTCCCTCGTAAAATATATAAATGAAACGTGTAGTTTCATATCATTTCGAACAGTCCCCGATTTAATTTGATTTTTGACCGAAACTTGTATAAACTAGTGTATAATATATTATGATTTTTGGCCGAAACGTGCATTTCGAAAATTTTCATAGAATCTAGTTTTCAGATGATTTTTTTACATGGACTAGCATCATAATCTTCCCTCTTAACATATTTAAATGATCTGAAAAGTCTCATATCATTTCGAATAGTCCGCAATTAAAATTGATTTTTTTGAACGAAATTAGTGTACAATATACTATGATTTTTGACCGAAACTTGCATTTCGAAAAGTTTCATAGTATCTAATTTTCCGATGAATTTTTGCATGGACTTCCATCATAAAATTCCCTCGTAAAATATATAAATGATATGTGATGTTTCGTATCATTTCGAACAGTCCCCGATTTAATGTGATTTTCGACCGAAACTAGTATAAATTGTGTATAATATATTATGATTTTTTGGCCAAATCTTGCATTTCGTAAAGTTTCATAGAATCTAATTTTCAGATGATGATTTTTGCATGGACTACCATCATAACCTTCCCTCTTAACATATTTGAATGATCTGAAAAGTCTCGTATCATTTCAAATAGTCCCCAATTAAATTTGATTTTTTTGATCGAAACTAGTGTATAATATACTATGATTTTTGACTGAAACTTGCATTTCAAAAAGTTTCATAGAATCTAATTTTCCGATAATTTTTTGCATGGACTTCCATCATAAGCTTCCCTCGTAAAATATGTGAAGTTTTGATTCATTTAGAATAGTCCCTGATTTAATTTGATTTTTGACCGAAACTAGTATAAACTAGTGTATAATATATTATGATTTTTTTGCCGAAACATGCATTTCAAAAAGTTTCATAGAATCTAGTTTTCAAATGATTTTTTTGCATGGACTACCATCATAACCTTCTCTCTTAATATATATAAATTATCTATAAAGTCTCGTATCATTTCAAATAGTACCCAATTCAATTTGATTTTTTTGATTGAAACTAGTGTATAATATACTATGATTTTTTACCGAAACTTGCATTTCGAAAAGTTTCATAGAATCTAATTTTTCGATGATTTTTTGCATGGACTTCCATCATAACCTTCCCTCGTAAAATATATAAATGATATGTGAAGTTTCGTATCATTTCGACTAGTCCACGATTTAATTTTATTTTCGACCGAAACTAGTATAAATTGTGTATAATATATTATGATATTTTGGCCAAAACATGAATTTCAAAAAGTCTCATAGAATCTAGTTTTCAGATGATGATTTTTGCATGGACTACCATCATAAACTTCCCTCTGAATATATTTAAATGATCTGAAAAGCCACGTATCATTTCAAATAGTCCCCAATTAAATTTGATTTTTTTGATCGAAACTAGTGTATAATATACTATGATTTTTGACTGAAACTTGCATTTCGAAAAGTTTCATAGAATCTAATTTTCCGTTAATTTTTTATAGGGACTTCCATCATAAACTTCCCTCATAAAATATATAAATGAAACGTGTAGTTTCATATCATTTCGAACAGTCCCCGATTTAATTTGATTTTTGACCGAAACTTGTATAAACTAGTGTATAATATATTATGATTTTTGGCCGAAACGTGCATTTCGAAAATTTTCATAGAATCTAGTTTTCAGATGATTTTTTTACATGGACTAGCATCATAATCTTCCCTCTTAACATATTTAAATGATCTGAAAAGTCTCATATCATTTCGAATAGTCCGCAATTAAAATTGATTTTTTTGAACGAAATTAGTGTACAATATACTATGATTTTTGACCGAAACCTACATTTCGAAAAGTTTCATAGTATCTAATTTTCCGATGAATTTTTGCATGGGCTTCCATCATAAAATTCCCTCGTAAAATATATAAATGATATGTGATGTTTCGTATCATTTCGAACAGTCCCCGATTTAATGTGATTTTCGACCGAAACTAGTATAAATTGTGTATAATATATTATGATTTTTTGGCCAAATCTTGCATTTCGTAAAGTTTCATAGAATCTAGTTTTCAGATGATGATTTTTGCATGGACTACCATCATAACCTTCCCTCTTAACATATTTGAATGATCTGAAAAGTCTCGTATCATTTCAAATAGTCCCCAATTAAATTTGATTTTTTTGATCGAAATTAGTGTATAATATACTATGATTTTTGACTGAAACTTGCATTTCAAAAAGTTTCATAGAATCTAATTTTCCGATAATTTTTTGCATGGATTTCCATCATAAGCTTCCCTCGTAAAATATGTGAAGTTTTGTATCATTTAGAATAGTCCCTGATTTAATTTGATTTTTGACCGAAACTAGTATAAACTAGTGTATAATATATTATGATTTTTTTGCCGAAACATGCATTTCAAAAAGTTTCATAGAATCTAGTTTTCAAATGATTTTTTTGCATGGACTACCATCATAACCTTCTCTCTTAATATATATAAATTATCTATAAAGTCTCGTATCATTTCAAATAGTACCCAATTTGATTTGATTTTTTTGATTGAAACTAGTGTATAATATACTATGATTTTTTACCGAAACTTGCATTTCGAAAAGTTTCATAGAATCTAATTTTCCGATGATTTTTTGCATGGACTTCCATCATAACCTTCCCTCGTAAAATATATAAATGATATGTGAAGTTTCGTATAATTTCGACTACTCCACGATTTAATTTTATTTTCGACCGAAACTAGTATAAATATTGTATAATATATTATGATATTTTGGCCAAAACTTGAATTTCAAAAAGTCTCATAGAATCTAGTTTTCAGATGATGATTTTTGCATGGACTACCATCATAAACTTCCCTCTGAACATATTTAAATGATCTGAAAAGTCTCGTATCATTTCAAATAGTCCCCAATTAAATTTGATTTTTTTGATCGAAACTAGTGTATAATATACTATGATTTTTAACCGAAACTTGCATTTCGAAAATTTTCATAGAATCTAATTTTCCGTTAATTTTTTGTATGGACTTCCATCATAACCTTCCCTCGTAAAATATATAAATGATACGTGAAGTTTCTTATCATTTCGAATAGTCCCCGATTTAATTTGATTTTTGACCGAAACTAGTATAAACTAGTGTATAATATATTATGATTTTTTGGCCGAAACGTGCATTTCGAAAAGTTTCATAGAATCTAGTTTTCAGATGATTTTTTTACACGGACTAGCATCATAATCTTCCCTCTTAACATATTTAAATGATCTGAAAAGTCTCATATCGTTTCGAATAGTCTGCAATTAAAATTGATTTTTTGATCGAAATTAGTGTATAATATACTATGATTTTTGGCCGAAACTTGCATTTCGAAAAGTTTCATAGTATCTAATTTTCCGATGAATTTTTGCATGGACTTCCATCATAAACTTCCCTCGTAAAATATTTAAATTATATGTGATATTTCGTATCATTTCAAACAGTCCCCGATTTAATGTGATTTTCGACCGAAACTAGTATAAATTGTGTATAATATATTATGATTTTTTGGCCAAATCTTGCATTTCGTAAAGTTTCATAGAATCTAGTTTTCAGATGATGATTTTTGCATGGACTACCATCATAACCTTCCCTCTTAACATATTTGAATGATCTGAAAAGTCTCGTATCATTTCATATAGTCCCCAATTAAATTTGATTTTTTTGATCGAAACTAGTGTATAATATACTATGATTTTTGACTGAAACTTGCATTTCAAAAAGTTTCATAGAATCTAATTTTCCGATAATTTTTTGCATGGACTTCCATCATAAGCTTCCCTCGTAAAATATGTGAAGTTTTGTATCATTTAGAATAGTCCCTGATTTAATTTGATTTTTGACCGAAACTAGTATAAACTAGTGTATAATATATTATGATTTTTTTGCCGAAACATGCATTTCAAAAAGTTTCATAGAATCTAGTTTTCAAATGATTTTTTTGCATGGACTACCATCATAACCTTCTCTCTTAATATATATAAATTATCTATAAAGTCTCGTATCATTTCAAATAGTACCCAATTCAATTTGATTTTTTTGATTGAAACTAGTGTATAATATACTATGATTTTTTACCGAAACTTGCATTTCGAAAAGTTTCATAGAATCTAATTTTTCGATGATTTTTTGCATGGACTTCCATCATAACCTTCCCTCGTAAAATATATAAATGATATGTGAAGTTTCGTATCATTTCGACTAGTCCACGATTTAATTTTATTTTCGACCGAAACTAGTATAAATTGTGTATAATATATTATGATATTTTGGCCAAAACTTGAATTTCAAAAAGTCTCATAGAATCTAGTTTTCAGATGATGATTTTTGCATGGACTACCATCATAAACTTCCCTCTGAACATATTTAAATGATCTGAAAAGCCACGTATCATTTCAAATAGTCCCCAATTAAATTTGATTTTTTTGATCGAAACTAGTGTATAATATACTATGATTTTTGACTGAAACTTGCATTTCGAAAAGTTTCATAGAATCTAATTTTCCGTTAATTTTTTATAGGGACTTCCATCATAAACTTCCCTCATAAAATATATAAATGAAACGTGTAGTTTCATATCATTTCGAACAGTCCCCGATTTAATTTGATTTTTGACCGAAACTTGTATAAACTAGTGTATAATATATTATGATTTTTGGCCGAAACGTGCATTTCGAAAATTTTCATAGAATCTAGTTTTCAGATGATTTTTTTACATGGACTAGCATCATAATCTTCCCTCTTAACATATTTAAATGATCTGAAAAGTCTCATATCATTTCGAATAGTCCGCAATTAAAATTGATTTTTTTGAACGAAATTAGTGTACAATATACTATGATTTTTGACCGAAACTTGCATTTCGAAAAGTTTCATAGTATCTAATTTTCCGATGAATTTTTGCATGGACTTCCATCATAAAATTCCCTCGTAAAATATATAAATGATATGTGATGTTTCGTATCATTTCGAACAGTCCCCGATTTAATGTGATTTTCGACCGAAACTAGTATAAATTGTGTATAATATATTATGATTTTTTGGCCAAATCTTGCATTTCGTAAAGTTTCATAGAATCTAGTTTTCAGATGATGATTTTTGCATGGACTACCATCATAACCTTCCCTCTTAACATATTTGAATGATCTGAAAAGTCTCGTATCATTTCAAATAGTCCCCAATTAAATTTGATTTTTTTGATCGAAATTAGTGTATAATATACTATGATTTTTGACTGAAACTTGCATTTCAAAAAGTTTCATAGAATCTAATTTTCCGATAATTTTTTGCATGGATTTCCATCATAAGCTTCCCTCGTAAAATATGTGAAGTTTTGTATCATTTAGAATAGTCCCTGATTTAATTTGATTTTTGACCGAAACTAGTATAAACTAGTGTATAATATATTATGATTTTTTTGCCGAAACATGCATTTCAAAAAGTTTCATAGAATCTAGTTTTCAAATGATTTTTTTGCATGGACTACCATCATAACCTTCTCTCTTAATATATATAAATTATCTATAAAGTCTCGTATCATTTCAAATAGTACCCAATTTGATTTGATTTTTTTGATTGAAACTAGTGTATAATATACTATGATTTTTTACCGAAACTTGCATTTCGAAAAGTTTCATAGAATCTAATTTTCCGATGATTTTTTGCATGGACTTCCATCATAACCTTCCCTCGTAAAATATATAAATGATATGTGAAGTTTCGTATAATTTCGACTACTCCACGATTTAATTTTATTTTCGACCGAAACTAGTATAAATATTGTATAATATATTATGATATTTTGGCCAAAACTTGAATTTCAAAAAGTCTCATAGAATCTAGTTTTCAGATGATGATTTTTGCATGGACTACCATCATAAACTTCCCTCTGAACATATTTAAATGATCTGAAAAGTCTCGTATCATTTCAAATAGTCCCCAATTAAATTTGATTTTTTTGATCGAAACTAGTGTATAATATACTATGATTTTTAACCGAAACTTGCATTTCGAAAAGTTTCATAGAATCTAATTTTCCGTTAATTTTTTGTATGGACTTCCATCATAACCTTCCCTCGTAAAATATATAAATGATACGTGAAGTTTCTTATCATTTCGAATAGTCCCCGATTTAATTTGATTTTTGACCGAAACTAGTATAAACTAGTGTATAATATATTATGATTTTTTGGCCGAAACGTGCATTTCGAAAAGTTTCATAGAATCTAGCTTTCAGATGATTTTTTTACACGGACTAGCATCATAATCTTCCCTCTTAACATATTTAAATGATCTGAAAAGTCTCATATCGTTTCGAATAGTCTGCAATTAAAATTGATTTTTTGATCGAAATTAGTGTATAATATACTATGATTTTTGGCCGAAACTTGCATTTCGAAAAGTTTCATAGTATCTAATTTTCCGATGAATTTTTGCATGGACTTCCATCATAAACTTCCCTCGTAAAATATTTAAATTATATGTGATATTTCGTATCATTTCAAACAGTCCCCGATTTAATGTGATTTTCGACCGAAACTAGTATAAATTGTGTATAATATATTATGATTTTTTGGCCAAATCTTGCATTTCGTAAAGTTTCATAGAATCTAGTTTTCAGATGATGATTTTTGCATGGACTACCATCATAACCTTCCCTCTTAACATATTTGAATGATCTGAAAAGTCTCGTATCATTTCATATAGTCCCCAATTAAATTTGATTTTTTTGATCGAAACTAGTGTATAATATACTATGATTTTTGACTGAAACTTGCATTTCAAAAAGTTTCATAGAATCTAATTTTCCGATAATTTTTTGCATGGACTTCCATCATAAGCTTCCCTCGTAAAATATGTGAAGTTTTGTATCATTTAGAATAGTCCCTGATTTAATTTGATTTTTGACCGAAACTAGTATAAACTAGTGTATAATATATTATGATTTTTTTGCCGAAACATGCATTTCAAAAAGTTTCATAGAATCTAGTTTTCAAATGATTTTTTTGCATGGACTACCATCATAACCTTCTCTCTTAATATATATAAATTATCTATAAAGTCTCGTATCATTTCAAATAGTACCCAATTCAATTTGATTTTTTTGATTGAAACTAGTGTATAATATACTATGATTTTTTACCGAAACTTGCATTTCGAAAAGTTTCATAGAATCTAATTTTTCGATGATTTTTTGCATGGACTTCCATCATAACCTTCCCTCGTAAAATATATAAATGATATGTGAAGTTTCGTATCATTTCGACTAGTCCACGATTTAATTTTATTTTCGACCGAAACTAGTATAAATTGTGTATAATATATTATGATATTTTGGCCAAAACTTGAATTTCAAAAAGTCTCATAGAATCTAGTTTTCAGATGATGATTTTTGCATGGACTACCATCATAAACTTCCCTCTGAACATATTTAAATGATCTGAAAAGCCACGTATCATTTCAAATAGTCCCCAATTAAATTTGATTTTTTTGATCGAAACTAGTGTATAATATACTATGATTTTTGACTGAAACTTGCATTTCGAAAAGTTTCATAGAATCTAATTTTCCTTTAATTTTTTATAGGGACTTCCATCATAAACTTCCCTCATAAAATATATAAATGAAACGTGTAGTTTCATATCATTTCGAACAGTCCCCGATTTAATTTGATTTTTGACCGAAACTTGTATAAACTAGTGTATAATATATTATGATTTTTGGCCGAAACGTGCATTTCGAAAATTTTCATAGAATCTAGTTTTCAGATGATTTTTTTACATGGACTAGCATCATAATCTTCCCTCTTAACATATTTAAATGATCTGAAAAGTCTCATATCATTTCGAATAGTCCGCAATTAAAATTGATTTTTTTGAACGAAATTAGTGTACAATATACTATGATTTTTGACCGAAACTTGCATTTCGAAAAGTTTCATAGTATCTAATTTTCCGATGAATTTTTGCATGGACTTCCATCATAAAATTCCCTCGTAAAATATATAAATGATATGTGATGTTTCGTATCATTTCGAATAGTCCCCGATTTAATGTGATTTTCGACCGAAACTAGTATAAATTGTGTATAATATATTATGATTTTTTGGCCAAATCTTGCATTTCGTAAAGTTTCATAGAATCTAGTTTTCAGATGATGATTTTTGCATGGACTACCATCATAAACTTCCCTCTGAACATATTTAAATGATCTGAAAAGTCTCGTATCATTTCAAATAGTCCCTAATTAAATTTGATTTTTTTGATCGAAACTAGTGTATAATATACTATGATTTTTAACCGAAACTTGCATTTCGAAAAGTTTCATAGAATCTAATTTTCCGTTAATTTTTTGTATGGACTTCCATCATAACCTTCCCTCGTAAAATATATAAATGATACGTGAAGTTTCTTATCATTTCGAATAGTCCCCGATTTAATTTGATTTTTGACCGAAACTAGTATAAACTAGTGTATAATATATTATGATTTTTTGGCCGAAACGTGCATTTCGAAAAGTTTCATAGAATCTAGTTTTCAGATGATTTTTTTACACGGACTAGCATCATAATCTTCCCTCTTAACATATTTAAATGATCTGAAAAGTCTCATATCGTTTCGAATAGTCTGCAATTAAAATTGATTTTTTTGATCGAAATTAGTGTATAATATACTATGATTTTTGGCCGAAACTTGCATTTCGAAAAGTTTCATAGTATCTAATTTTCCGATGAATTTTTGCATGGACTTCCATCATAAACTTCCCTCGTAAAATATTTAAATTATATGTGATATTTCGTATCATTTCAAACAGTCCCCGATTTAATGTGATTTTCGACTGAAACTAGTATAAATTGTGTATAATATATTATGATTTTTTGGCCATATCTTGCATTTCGAAAAGTTTCATAGAATCTAGTTTTCAGATGATGATTTTTGCATGGACTACCATCATAACTTTCCCTCTTAACATATTTGAATGATCTGAAAAGTCTCGTATCATTTCAAATAGTCCCCAATTAAATTTGATTTTTTTGATCGAAACTAGTGTATAATATACTATGATTTTTGACTGAAACTTGCATTTCAAAAAGTTTCATAGAATCTAATTTTCCGATAATTTTTTGCATGGACTTCCATCATAAGCTTCCCTCGTAAAATATGTGAAGTTTTGATTCATTTAGAATAGTCCCTGATTTAATTTGATTTTTGACCGAAACTAGTATAAACTAGTGTCTAATATATTATGATTTTTTGGCCGAAACATGCATTTCAAAAAGTTACATAGAATCTAGTTTTCAAATGATTTTTTTGCATGGACTACCATCATAACCTTCTCTCTTAATATATATAAATTATCTATAAAGTCTCGTATCATTTCAAATAGTACCCAATTCAATTTGATTTGATTGATTGAAACTAGTGTATAATATACTATGATTTTTGAACGAAACTTGCATTTCAAAAAGTTTCATAGAATCTAATTTTCCCATGATTTTTTTGCATGGACTTCCATCGTAACCTTCCCTCGTAAAATATATAAATGATATGTGATGTTTATATCATTTCGAATAGTCCCCGATTTAGTTTTATTTTCGACCGAAACTAGTATAAATTGTGTATAATATATTATGATTTTTTTGCCAAAACTTGCATTTCAAAAAGTCTCATAGAATCTAGTTTTCAGATGATGATTTTTGCATGGACTACCATCATAAACTTCCCTCTGAACATATTTAAATGATCTGAAAAGCCACGTATCATTTCAAATAGTCCCCAATTAAATTTGATTTTTTTGATCGAAACTAGTGTATAATATACTATGATTTTTGACTGAAACTTGCATTTCGAAAAGTTTCATAGAATCTAATTTTCCGTTAATTTTTTATAGGGACTTCCATCATAACCTTCCCTCATAAAATATATAAATGAAACGTGAAGTTTCATATCATTTCGAACAGTCCCCGATTTAATTTGATTTTTGACCGAAACTTGTATAAACTAGTGTATAATATATTATGATTTTTGGCCGAAACGTGCATTTCGAAAATTTTCATAGAATCTAGTTTTATGATGATTTTTTTACATGGACTAGCATCATAATCTTCCCTCTTAACATATTTAAATGATCTGAAAAGTCTCATATCATTTCGAATAGTCCGCAATTAAAATTGATTTTTTTGAACGAAATTAGTGTACAATATACTATGATTTTTGACCGAAACTTGCATTTCGAAAAGTTTCATAGTATCTAATTTTCCGATGAATTTTTGCATGGACTTCCATCATAAAATTCCCTCGTAAAATATATAAATGATATGTGATGTTTCGTATCATTTCGAACAGTCCCCGATTTAATGTGATTTTCGACCGAAACTAGTATAAATTGTGTATAATATATTATGATTTTTTGGCCAAATCTTGCATTTCGTAAAGTTTCATAGAATCTAGTTTTCAGATGATGATTTTTGCATGGACTACCATCATAAACTTCCCTCTGAACATATTTAAATGATCTGAAAAGTCTCGTATCATTTCAAATAGTCCCCAATTAAATTTGATTTTTTTGATCGAAACTAGTGTATAATATACTATGATTTTTAACCGAAACTTGCATTTCGAAAAGTTTCATAGAATCTAATTTTCCGTTAATTTTTTGTATGGACTTCCATCATAACCTTCCCTCGTAAAATATATAAATGATACGTGAAGTTTCTTATCATTTCGAATAGTCCCCGATTTAATTTGATTTTTGACCGAAACTAGTATAAACTAGTGTATAATATATTATGATTTTTTGGCCGAAACGTGCATTTCGAAAAGTTTCATAGAATCTAGTTTTCAGATGATTTTTTTACACGGACTAGCATCATAATCTTCCCTCTTAACATATTTAAATGATCTGAAAAGTCTCATATCGTTTCGAATAGTCTGCAATTAAAATTGATTTTTTTGATCGAAATTAATGTATAATATACTATGATTTTTGGCCGAAACTTGCATTTCGAAAAGTTTCATAGTATCTAATTTTCCGATGAATTTTTGCATGGACTTCCATCATAAACTTCCCTCGTAAAATATTTAAATTATATGTGATATTTCGTATCATTTCAAACAGTCCCCGATTTAATGTGATTTTCGACTGAAACTAGTATAAATTGTGTATAATATATTATGATTTTTTGGCCATATCTTGCATTTCGAAAAGTTTCATAGAATCTAGTTTTCAGATGATGATTTTTGCATGGACTACCATCATAACTTTCCCTCTTAACATATTTGAATGATCTGAAAAGTCTCGTATCATTTCAAATAGTCCCCAATTAAATTTGATTTTTTTGATCGAAACTAGTGTATAATATACTATGATTTTTGACTGAAACTTGCATTTCAAAAAGTTTCATAGAATCTAATTTTCCGATAATTTTTTGCATGGACTTCCATCATAAGCTTCCCTCGTAAAATATGTGAAGTTTTGATTCATTTAGAATAGTCCCTGATTTAATTTGATTTTTGACCGAAACTAGTATAAACTAGTGTATAATATATTATGATTTTTTGGCCGAAACATGCATTTCAAAAAGTTACATAGAATCTAGTTTTCAAATGATTTTTTTGCATGGACTACCATCATAACCTTCTCTCTTAATATATATAAATTATCTATAAAGTCTCGTATCATTTCAAATAGTACCCAATTCAATTTGATTTGATTGATTGAAACTAGTGTATAATATACTATGATTTTTGAACGAAACTTGCATTTCAAAAAGTTTCATAGAATCTAATTTTCCCATGATTTTTTTGCATGGACTTCCATCGTAACCTTCCCTCGTAAAATATATAAATGATATGTGATGTTTATATCATTTCGAATAGTCCCCGATTTAGTTTTATTTTCGACCGAAACTAGTATAAATTGTGTATAATATATTATGATTTTTTTGCCAAAACTTGCATTTCAAAAAGTCTCATAGAATCTAGTTTTCAGATGATGATTTTTGCATGGACTACCATCATAAACTTCCCTCTGAACATATTTAAATGATCTGAAAAGCCACGTATCATTTCAAATAGTCCCCAATTAAATTTGATTTTTTTGATCGAAACTAGTGTATAATATACTATGATTTTTTACTGAAACTTGCATTTCGAAAAGTTTCATAGAATCTAATTTTCCGTTAATTTTTTATAGGGACTTCCATCATAACCTTCCCTCATAAAATATATAAATGAAACGTGAAGTTTCATATCATTTCGAACAGTCCCCGATTTAATTTGATTTTTGACCGAAACTTGTATAAACTAGTGTATAATATATTATGATTTTTGGCCGAAACGTGCATTTCGAAAATTTTCATAGAATCTAGTTTTCAGATGATTTTTTTACATGGACTAGCATCATAATCTTCCCTCTTAACATATTTAAATGATCTGAAAAGTATCATATCATTTCGAATAGTCCGCAATTAAAATTGATTTTTTTGAACGAAATTAGTGTACAATATACTATGATTTTTGACCGAAACTTGCATTTCGAAAAGTTTCATAGTATCTAATTTTCCGATGAATTTTTGCATGGACTTCCATCATAAAATTCCCTCGTAAAATATATAAATGATATGTGATGTTTCGTATCATTTCGAACAGTCCCCGATTTAATGTGATTTTCGACCGAAACTAGTATAAATTGTGTATAATATATTATGATTTTTTGGCCAAATCTTGCATTTCGTAAAGTTTCATAGAATCTAGTTTTCAGATGATGATTTTTGCATGGACTACCATCATAACCTTCCCTCTTAACATATTTGAATGATCTGAAAAGTCTCGTATCATTTCATATAGTCCCCAATTAAATTTGATTTTTTTGATCGAAACTAGTGTATAATATACTATGATTTTTGACTGAAACTTGCATTTCAAAAAGTTTCATAGAATCTAATTTTCCGATAATTTTTTGCATGGACTTCCATCATAAGCTTCCCTCGTAAAATATGTGAAGTTTTGTATCATTTAGAATAGTCCCTGATTTAATTTGATTTTTGACCGAAACTAGTATAAACTAGTGTATAATATATTATGATTTTTTTGCCGAAACATGCATTTCAAAAAGTTTCATAGAATCTAGTTTTCAAATGATTTTTTTGCATGGACTACCATCATAACCTTCTCTCTTAATATATATAAATTATCTATAAAGTCTCGTATCATTTCAAATAGTACCCAATTCAATTTGATTTTTTTGATTGAAACTAGTGTATAATATACTATGATTTTTTACCGAAACTTGCATTTCGAAAAGTTTCATAGAATCTAATTTTTCGATGATTTTTTGCATGGACTTCCATCATAACCTTCCCTCGTAAAATATATAAATGATATGTGAAGTTTCGTATCATTTCGACTAGTCCACAATTTAATTTTATTTTCGACCGAAACTAGTATAAATTGTGTATAATATATTATGATATTTTGGCCAAAACTTGAATTTCAAAAAGTCTCATAGAATCTAGTTTTCAGATGATGATTTTTGCATGGACTACCATCATAAACTTCCCTCTGAACATATTTAAATGATCTGAAAAGCCACGTATCATTTCAAATAGTCCCCAATTAAATTTGATTTTTTTGATCGAAACTAGTGTATAATATACTATGATTTTTGACTGAAACTTGCATTTCGAAAAGTTTCATAGAATCTAATTTTCCTTTAATTTTTTATAGGGACTTCCATCATAAACTTCCCTCATAAAATATATAAATGAAACGTGTAGTTTCATATCATTTCGAACAGTCCCCGATTTAATTTGATTTTTGACCGAAACTTGTATAAACTAGTGTATAATATATTATGATTTTTGGCCGAAACGTGCATTTCGAAAATTTTCATAGAATCTAGTTTTCAGATGATTTTTTTACATGGACTAGCATCATAATCTTCCCTCTTAACATATTTAAATGATCTGAAAAGTCTCATATCATTTCGAATAGTCCGCAATTAAAATTGATTTTTTTGAACGAAATTAGTGTACAATATACTATGATTTTTGACCGAAACTTGCATTTCGAAAAGTTTCATAGTATCTAATTTTCCGATGAATTTTTGCATGGACTTCCATCATAAAATTCCCTCGTAAAATATATAAATGATATGTGATGTTTCGTATCATTTCGAATAGTCCCCGATTTAATGTGATTTTCGACCGAAACTAGTATAAATTGTGTATAATATATTATGATTTTTTGGCCAAATCTTGCATTTCGTAAAGTTTCATAGAATCTAGTTTTCAGATGATGATTTTTGCATGGACTACCATCATAAACTTCCCTCTGAACATATTTAAATGATCTGAAAAGTCTCGTATCATTTCAAATAGTCCCCAATTAAATTTGATTTTTTTGATCGAAACTAGTGTATAATATACTATGATTTTTAACCGAAACTTGCATTTCGAAAAGTTTCATAGAATCTAATTTTCCGTTAATTTTTTGTATGGACTTCCATCATAACCTTCCCTCGTAAAATATATAAATGATACGTGAAGTTTCTTATCATTTCGAATAGTCCCCGATTTAATTTGATTTTTGACCGAAACTAGTATAAACTAGTGTATAATATATTATGATTTTTTGGCCGAAACGTGCATTTCGAAAAGTTTCATAGAATCTAGTGTTCAGATGATTTTTTTACACGGACTAGCATCATAATCTTCCCTCTTAACATATTTAAATGATCTGAAAAGTCTCATATCGTTTCGAATAGTCTGCAATTAAAATTGATTTTTTTGATCGAAATTAGTGTATAATATACTATGATTTTTGGCCGAAACTTGCATTTCGAAAAGTTTCATAGTATCTAATTTTCCGATGAATTTTTGCATGGACTTCCATCATAAACTTCCCTCGTAAAATATTTAAATTATATGTGATATTTCGTATCATTTCAAACAGTCCCCGATTTAATGTGATTTTCGACTGAAACTAGTATAAATTGTGTATAATATATTATGATTTTTTGGCCATATCTTGCATTTCGAAAAGTTTCATAGAATCTAGTTTTCAGATGATGATTTTTGCATGGACTACCATCATAACTTTCCCTCTTAACATATTTGAATGATCTGAAAAGTCTCGTATCATTTCAAATAGTCCCCAATTAAATTTGATTTTTTTGATCGAAACTAGTGTATAATATACTATGATTTTTGACTGAAACTTGCATTTCAAAAAGTTTCATAGAATCTAATTTTCCGATAATTTTTTGCATGGACTTCCATCATAAGCTTCCCTCGTAAAATATGTGAAGTTTTGATTCATTTAGAATAGTCCCTGATTTAATTTGATTTTTGACCGAAACTAGTATAAACTAGTGTATAATATATTATGATTTTTTGGCCGAAACATGCATTTCAAAAAGTTACATAGAATCTAGTTTTCAAATGATTTTTTTGCATGGACTACCATCATAACCTTCTCTCTTAATATATATAAATTATCTATAAAGTCTCGTATCATTTCAAATAGTACCCAATTCAATTTGATTTGATTGATTGAAACTAGTGTATAATATACTATGATTTTTGAACGAAACTTGCATTTCAAAAAGTTTCATAGAATCTAATTTTCCCATGATTTTTTTGCATGGACTTCCATCGTAACCTTCCCTCGTAAAATATATAAATGATATGTGATGTTTATATCATTTCGAATAGTCCCCGATTTAGTTTTATTTTCGACCGAAACTAGTATAAATTGTGTATAATATATTATGATTTTTTTGCCAAAACTTGCATTTCAAAAAGTCTCATAGAATCTAGTTTTCAGATGATGATTTTTGCATGGACTACCATCATAAACTTCCCTCTGAACATATTTAAATGATCTGAAAAGCCACGTATCATTTCAAATAGTCCCCAATTAAGTTTTGATTTTTTTGATCGAAACTAGTGTATAATATACTATGATTTTTGACTGAAACTTGCATTTCGAAAAGTTTCATAGAATCTAATTTTCCGTTAATTTTTTATAGGGACTTCCATCATAACCTTCCCTCATAAAATATATAAATGAAACGTGAAGTTTCATATCATTTCGAACAGTCCCCGATTTAATTTGATTTTTGACCGAAACTTGTATAAACTAGTGTATAATATATTATGATTTTTTGCCGAAACGTGCATTTCGAAAATTTTCATAGAATCTAGTTTTCAGATGATTTTTTTACATGGACTAGCATCATAATCTTCCCTCTTAACATATTTAAATGATCTGAAAAGTCTCATATCATTTCGAATAGTCCGCAATTAAAATTGATTTTTTTGAACGAAATTAGTGTACAATATACTATGATTTTTGACCGAAACTTGCATTTCGAAAAGTTTCATAGTATCTAATTTTCCGATGAATTTTTGCTTGGACTTCCATCATAAAATTCCCTCGTAAAATATATAAATGATATGTGATGTTTCGTATCATTTCGAACAGTCCCCGATTTAATGTGATTTTCGACCGAAACTAGTATAAATTGTGTATAATATATTATGATTTTTTGGCCAAATCTTGCATTTCGTAAAGTTTCATAGAATCTAGTTTTCAGATGATGATTTTTGCATGGACTACCATCATAACCTTCCCTCTTAACATATTTGAATGATCTGAAAAGTCTCGTATCATTTCAAATAGTCCCCAATTAAATTTGATTTTTTTGATCGAAACTAGTGTATAATATACTATGATTTTTGACTGAAACTTGCATTTCAAAAAGTTTCATAGAATCTAATTTTCCGATAATTTTTTGCATGGACTTCCATCATAAGCTTCCCTCGTAAAATATGTGAAGTTTTGATTCATTTAGAATAGTCCCTGATTTAATTTGATTTTTGACCGAAACTAGTATAAACTAGTGTATAATATATTATGATTTTTTGGCCGAAACATGCATTTCGAAAAGTTACATAGAATCTAGTTTTCAAATGATTTTTTTGCATGGACTACCATCATAACCTTCTCTCTTAATATATATAAATTATCTATAAAGTCTCGTATCATTTCAAATAGTACCCAATTCAATTTGATTTGATTGATTGAAACTAGTGTATAATATACTATGATTTTTGAACGAAACTTGCATTTCAAAAAGTTTCATAGAATCTAATTTTCGCATGATTTTTTTGCATGGACTTCCATCGTAAGCTTCCCTCGTAAAATATATAAATGATATGTGATGTTTATATCATTTCGAATAGTCCCCGATTTAGTTTTATTTTCGACCGAAACTAGTATAAATTGTGTATAATATATTATGATTTTTTTGCCAAAACTTGCATTTCAAAAAGTCTCATAGAATCTAGTTTTCAGATGATGATTTTTGCATGGACTACCATCATAAACTTCCCTCTGAACATATTTAAATGATCTGAAAAGCCACGTATCATTTCAAATAGTCCCCAATTAAATTTGATTTTTTTGATCGAAACTAGTGTATAATATACTATGATTTTTGACTGAAACTTGCATTTCGAAAAGTTTCATAGAATCTAATTTTCCGTTAATTTTTTATAGGGACTTCCATCATAACCTTCCCTCATAAAATATATAAATGAAACGTGAATTTTCATATCATTTCGAACAGTCCCCGATTTAATTTGATTTTTGACCGAAACTTGTATAAACTAGTGTATAATATATTATGATTTTTGGCCGAAACGTGCATTTCGAAAATTTTCATAGAATCTAGTTTTCAGATGATTTTTTTACATGGACTAGCATCATAATCTTCCCTCTTAACATATTTAAATGATCTGAAAAGTCTCATATCATTTCGAATAGTCCGCAATTAAAATTGATTTTTTTGAACGAAATTAGTGTACAATATACTATGATTTTTGACCGAAACTTGCATTTCGAAAAGTTTCATAGTATCTAATTTTCCGATGAATTTTTGCATGGACTTCCATCATAAAATTCCCTCATAAAATATATAAATGATATGTGATGTTTCGTATCATTTCGAACAGTCCCCGATTTAATGTGATTTTCGACCGAAACTAGTATAAATTGTGTATAATATATTATGATTTTTTGGCCAAATCTTGCATTTCGTAAAGTTTCATAGAATCTAGTTTTCAGATGATGATTTTTGCATGGACTACCATCATAACCTTCCCTCTTAACATATTTGAATGATCTGAAAAGTCTCGTATCATTTCAAATAGTCCCCAATTAAATTTGATTTTTTTGATCGAAACTAGTGTATAATATACTATGATTTTTGACTGAAACTTGCATTTCAAAAAGTTTCATAGAATCTAATTTTCCGATAATTTTTTGCATGGACTTCCATCATAAGCTTCCCTCGTAAAATATGTGAAGTTTTGTATCATTTAGAATAGTCCCTGATTTAATTTGATTTTTGACCGAAACTAGTATAAACTAGTGTATAATATATTATGATTTTTTTGCCGAAACATGCATTTCAAAAAGTTTCATAGAATCTAGTTTTCAAATGATTATTTTGCATGGACTACCATCATAACCTTCTCTCTTAATATATATAAATTATCTAATAAGTCTCGTATCATTTCAAATAGTACCCAATTCAATTTGATTTTTTTGATTGAAACTAGTGTATAATATACTATGATTTTTTACCGAAACTTGCATTTCGAAAAGTTTCATAGAATCTAATTTTTCGATGATTTTTTGCATGGACTTCCATAATAACCTTCCCTCGTAAAATATATAAATGATATGTGAAGTTTCGTATCATTTCGAATAGTCCACGATTTAATTTTATTTTCGACCGAAACTAGTATAAATTGTGTATAATATATTATGATATTTTGGCTAAAACTTGAATTTCAAAAAGTCTCATAGAATCTAGTTTTCAGATGATGATTTTTGCATGGACTACCATCATAAACTTCCCTCTGAACATATTTAAATGATCTGAAAAGCCACGTATCATTTCAAATAGTCCCCAATTAAATTTGATTTTTTTGATCGAAACTAGTGTATAATATACTATGATTTTTGACTGAAACTTGTATTTCGAAAAGTTTCATAGAATCTAATTTTCCGTTAATTTTTTATAGGGACTTCCATCATAAACTTCCCTCATAAAATATATAAATGAAACGTGTAGTTTCATATCATTTCGAACAGTCCCCGATTTAATTTGATTTTTGACCGAAACTTGTATAAACTAGTGTATAATATATTATGATTTTTGGCCGAAACGTGCATTTCGAAAATTTTCATAGAATCTAGTTTTCAGATGATTTTTTTACATGGACTAGCATCATAATCTTCCCTCTTAACATATTTAAATGATCTGAAAAGTCTCATATCATTTCGAATAGTCCGCAATTAAAATTGATTTTTTTGAACGAAATTAGTGTACAATATACTATGATTTTTGACCGAAACTTGCATTTCGAAAAGTTTCATAGTATCTAATTTTCCGATGAATTTTTGCATGGGCTTCCATCATAAAATTCCCTCGTAAAATATATAAATGATATGTGATGTTTCGTATCATTTCGAATAGTCCCCGATTTAATGTGATTTTCGACCGAAACTAGTATAAATTGTGTATAATATATTATGATTTTTTGGCCAAATCTTGCATTTCGTAAAGTTTCATAGAATCTAGTTTTCAGATGATGATTTTTGCATGGACTACCATCATAACCTTCTCTCTTAACATATTTGAATGATCTGAAAAGTCTAATATCATTTCAAATAGTCCCCAATTAAATTTGATTTTTTTGATCGAAACTAGTGTATAATATACTATGATTTTTGACTGAAACTTGCATTTCAAAAAGTTTCATAGAATCTAATTTACCGATAATTTTTTGCATGGACTTCCATCATAACCTTCCCTCGTAAAATATGTGAAGTTTTGTATCATTTAGAATAGTCCCTGATTTAATTTGATTTTTGACCGAAACTAGTATAAACTAGTGTATAATATATTATGATTTTTTTGCCGAAACATGCATTTCAAAAAGTTTCATAGAATCTAGTTTTCAAATGATTTTTTTGCATGGACTACCATCATAACCTTCTCTCTTAATATATATAAATTATCTATAAAGTCTCGTATCATTTCAAATAGTACCCAATTCAATTTGATTTTTTTGATTGAAACTAGTGTATAATATACTATGATTTTTTACCGAAACTTGCATTTCGAAAAGTTTCATAGAATCTAATTTTCCGATGATTTTTTGCATGGACTTCCATCATAACCTTCCCTCATAAAATATATAAATGATATGTGAAGTTTCGTATCATTTCGAATAGTCCACGATTTAATTTTATTTTCGACCGAAACTAGTATAAATTGTGTATAATATATTATGATATTTTGGCCAAAACTTGAATTTCAAAAAGTCTCATAGAATCTAGTTTTCAGATGATGATTTTTGCATGGACTACCATCATAAACTTCCCTCTGAACATATTTAAAAGATCTGAAAAGTCTCGTATCATTTCAAATAGTCCCCAATTAAATTTGATTTTTTTGATCGAAACTAGTGTATAATATACTATGATTTTTGACCGAAACTTGCATTTCGAAAAGTTTCATAGAATCTAATTTTCCGTTAATTTTTTGTATGGACTTCCATCATAACCTTCCCTCGTAAAATATATAAATGATACGTGAAGTTTCTTATCATTTCGAATAGTCCCCGGTTTAATTTGATTTTTGACCGAAACTAGTATAAACTAGTGTATAATATATTATGATTTTTTGGCCGAAACGTGCATTTCGAAAAGTTTCATATAATCTAGTTTTCATATGATTTTTTTACACGGACTAGCATCATAATCTTCCCTCTTAACATATTTAAATGATCTGAAAAGTCTCATATCGTTTCGAATGGTCTGCAATTAAAATTGATTTTTTTGATCGAAATTAGTGTATAATATACTATGATTTTTGGCCGAAACTTGCATTTCGAAAAGTTTCATAGTATCTAATTTTCCGATGAATTTTTGCATGGACTTCCATCATAAAATTCCCTCGTAAAATATATAAATGATATGTGATGTTTCGTATCATTTCGAACAGTCCCCGATTTAATGTGATTTTCGACCGAAACTAGTATAAATTGTGTATAATATATTATGATTTTTTGGCCAAATCTTGCATTTCGTAAAGTTTCATAGAATCTAGTTTTCAGATGATGATTTTTGCATGGACTACCATCATAACCTTCCCTCTTAACATATTTGAATGATCTGAAAAGTCTCGTATCATTTCAAATAGTCCCCGATTAAATTTGATTTTTTTGATCGAAACTAGTGTATAATATACTATGATTTTTGACTGAAACTTGCATTTCAAAAAGTTTCATAGAATCTAATTTTCCGATAATTTTTTGCATGGACTTCCATCATAAGCTTCCCTCGTAAAATATGTGAAGTTTTGTATCATTTAGAATAGTCCCTGATTTAATTTGATTTTTGACCGAAACTAGTATAAACTAGTGTATAATATATTATGATTTTTTTGCCGAAACATGCATTTCAAAAAGTTTCATAGAATCTAGTTTTCAAATGATTTTTTTGCATGGACTACCATCATAACCTTCTCTCTTAATATATATAAATTATCTAATAAGTCTCGTATCATTTCAAATAGTACCATATTCAATTTGATTTTTTTGATTGAAACTAGTTTATAATATACAATGATTTTTTACCGAAACTTGCATTTCGAAAAGTTTCATAGAATCTAATTTTTCGATGATTTTTTGCATGGACTTCCATCATAACCTTCCCTCGTAAAATATATAAATGATATGTGAAGTTTCGTATCATTTCGACTAGTCCACGATTTAATTTTATTTTCGACCGAAACTAGTATAAATTGTGTATAATATATTATGATATTTTGGCCAAAACTTGAATTTCAAAAAGTCTCATAGAATCTAGTTTTCAGATGATGATTTTTGCATGGACTACCATCATAAACTTCCCTCTGAACATATTTAAATGATCTGAAAAGCCACGTATCATTTCAAATAGTCCCCAATTAAATTTGATTTTTTTGATCGAAACTAGTGTATAATATACTATGATATTTGACTGAAACTTGCATTTCGAAAAGTTTCATAGAATCTAATTTTCCGTTAATTTTTTATAGGGACTTCCATCATAAACTTCCCTCATAAAATATATAAATGAAACGTGTAGTTTCATATCATTTCGAACAGTCCCCGATTTAATTTGATTTTTGACCGAAACTTGTATAAACTAGTGTATAATATATTATGATTTTTGGCCGAAACGTGCATTTCGAAAATTTTCATAGAATCTAGTTTTCAGATGATTTTTTTACATGGACTAGCATCATAATCTTCCCTCTTAACATATTTAAATGATCTGAAAAGTCTCATATCATTTCGAATAGTCCGCAATTAAAATTGATTTTTTTGAACGAAATTAGTGTACAATATACTATGATTTTTGACCGAAACTTGCATTTCGAAAAGTTTCATAGTATCTAATTTTCCGATGAATTTTTGCATGGGCTTCCATCATAAAATTCCCTCGTAAAATATATAAATGATATGTGATGTTTCGTATCATTTCGAATAGTCCCCGATTTAATGTGATTTTCGACCGAAACTAGTATAAATTGTGTATAATATATTATGATTTTTTGGCCAAATCTTGCATTTCGTAAAGTTTCATAGAATCTAGTTTTCAGATGATGATTTTTGCATGGACTACCATCATAACCTTCCCTCTTAAAATATTTGAATGATCTGAAAAGTCTCGTATCATTTCAAATAGTCCCCAATTAAATTTGATTTTTTTGATCGAAATTAGTGTATAATATACTATGATTTTTGACTGAAACTTGCATTTCAAAAAGTTTCATAGAATCTAATTTTCCGATAATTTTTTGCATGGATTTCCATCATAAGCTTCCCTCGTAAAATATGTGAAGTTTTGTATCATTTAGAATAGTCCCTGATTTAATTTGATTTTTGACCGAAACTAGTATAAACTAGTGTATAATATATTATGATTTTTTTGCCGAAACATGCATTTCAAAAAGTTTCATAGAATCTAGTTTTCAAATGATTTTTTTGCATGGACTACCATCATAACCTTCTCTCTTAATATATATATAAATTATCTATAAAGTCTCGTATCATTTCAAATAGTACCCAATTTGATTTGATTTTTTTGATTGAAACTAGTGTATAATATACTATGATTTTTTACCGAAACTTGCATTTCGAAAAGTTTCATAGAATCTTATTTTCCGATGATTTTTTGCATGGACTTCCATCATAACCTTCCCTTGTAAAATATATAAATGATATGTGAAGTTTCGTATAATTTCGACTACTCCACGATTTAATTTTATTTTCGACCGAAACTAGTATAAATATTGTATAATATATTATGATATTTTGGCCAAAACTTGAATTTCAAAAAGTCTCATAGAATCTAGTTTTCAGATGATGATTTTTGCATGGACTACCATCATAAACTTCCCTCTGAACATATTTAAATGATCTGAAAAGTCTCGTATCATTTCAAATAGTCCCCAATTAAATTTGATTTTTTTGATCGAAACTAGTGTATAATATACTATGATTTTTAACCGAAACTTGCATTTCGAAAAGTTTCATAGAATCTAATTTTCCGTTAATTTTTTGTATGGACTTCCATCATAACCTTCCCTCGTAAAATATATAAATGATACGTGAAGTTTCTTATCATTTCGAATAGTCCCCGATTTAATTTGATTTTTGACCGAAACTAGTATAAACTAGTGTATAATATATTATGATTTTTTGGCCGAAACGTGCATTTCGAAAAGTTTCATAGAATCTAGTTTTCAGATGATTTTTTTACACGGACTAGCATCATAATCTTCCCTCTTAACATATTTAAATGATCTGAAAAGTCTCATATCGTTTCGAATAGTCTGCAATTAAAATTGATTTTTTTGTTCGAAATTAGTGTATAATATACTATGATTTTTGGCCGAAACTTGCATTTCGAAAAGTTTCATAGTATCTAATTTTCCGATGAATTTTTGCATGGACTTCCATCATAAACTTCCCTCGTAAAATATTTAAATTATATGTGATATTTCGTATCATTTCAAACAGTCCCCGATTTAATGTGATTTTCGACTGAAACTAGTATAAATTGTGTATAATATATTATGATTTTTTGGCCATATCTTGCATTTCGAAAAGTTTCATAGAATCTAGTTTTCAGATGATGATTTTTGCATGGACTACCATCATAACTTTCCCTCTTAACATATTTGAATGATCTGAAAAGTCTCGTATCATTTCAAATAGTCCCCAATTAAATTTGATTTTTTTTATCGAAACTAGTGTATAATATACTATGATTTTTGACTGAAACTTGCATTTCAAAAAGTTTCATAGAATCTAATTTTCCGATAATTTTTTGCATGGACTTCCATCATAAGCTTCCCTCGTAAAATATGTGAAGTTTTGTATCATTTTGAATAGTCCCTGATTTAATTTGATTTTTGACCGAAACTAGTATAAACTAGTGTATAATATATTATGATTTTTTTGCCGAAACATGCATTTCAAAAAGTTTCATAGAATCTAGTTTTCAAATGATTTTTTTGCATGGACTACCATCATAACCTTCTCTCTTAATATATATAAATTATCTATAATGTCTCGTATCATTTCAAATAGTACCCAATTCAATTTGATTTTTTTGATTGAAACTAGTGTATAATATACTATGATTTTTTACCGAAACTTGCATTTCGAAAAGTTTCATAGAATCTAATTTGTCGATGATTTTTTGCATGGACTTCCATCATAACCTTCCCTCGTAAAATATATAAATGATATGTGAAGTTTCGTATCATTTCGACTAGTCCACGATTTAATTTTATTTTCGACCGAAACTAGTATAAATTGTGTATAATATATTATGATATTTTGGCCAAAACTTGAATTTCAAAAAGTCTCATAGAATCTAGTTTTCAGATGATGATTTTTGCATGGACTACCATCATAAACTTCCCTCTGAACATATTTAAATGATCTGAAAAGCCACGTATCATTTCAAATAGTCCCCAATTAAATTTGATTTTTTTGATCGAAACTAGTGTATAATATACTATGATTTTTGACTGAAACTTGCATTTCGAAAAGTTTCATAGAATCTAATTTTCCGTTAATTTTTTATAGGGACTTCCATCATAAACTTCCCTCATAAAATATATAAATGAAACGTGTAGTTTCATATCATTTCGAACAGTCCCCGATTTAATTTGATTTTTGACCGAAACTTGTATAAACTAGTGTATAATATATTATGATTTTTGGCCGAAACGTGCATTTCGAAAATTTTCATAGAATCTAGTTTTCAGATGATTTTTTTACATGGACTAGCATCATAATCTTCCCTCTTAACATATTTAAATGATCTGAAAAGTCTCATATCATTTCGAATAGTCCGCAATTAAAATTGATTTTTTTGAACGAAATTAGTGTACAATATACTATGATTTTTGACCGAAACTTGCATTTCGAAAAGTTTCATAGTATCTAATTTTCCGATGAATTTTTGCATGGGCTTCCATCATAAAATTCCCTCGTAAAATATATAAATGATATGTGATGTTTCGTATCATTTCGAATAGTCCCCGATTTAATGTGATTTTCGACCGAAACTGGTATAAATTGTGTATAATATATTATGATTTTTTGGCCAAATCTTGCATTTCGTAAAGTTTCATAGAATCTAGTTTTCAGATGATGATTTTTGCATGGACTACCATCATAACCTTCCCTCTTAACATATTTGAATGATCTGAAAAGTCTCGTATCATTTCAAATAGTCCCCAATTAAATTTGATTTTTTTGATCGAAATTAGTGTATAATATACTATGATTTTTGACTGAAACTTGCATTTCAAAAAGTTTCATAGAATCTAATTTTCCGATAATTTTTTGCATGGATTTCCATCATAAGCTTCCCTCGTAAAATATGTGAAGTTTTGTATCATTTAGAATAGTCCCTGATTTAATTTGATTTTTGACCGAAACTAGTATAAACTAGTGTATAATATATTATGATTTTTTTGCCGAAACATGCATTTCAAAAAGTTTCATAGAATCTAGTTTTCAAATGATTTTTTTGCATGGACTACCATCATAACCTTCTCTCTTAATATATATAAATTATCTATAAAGTCTCGTATCATTTCAAATAGTACCCAATTTGATTTGATTTTTTTGATTGAAACTAGTGTATAATATACTATGATTTTTTACCGAAACTTGCATTTCGAAAAGTTTCATAGAATCTTATTTTCCGATGATTTTTTGCATGGACTTCCATCATAACCTTCCCTCGTAAAATATATAAATGATATGTGAAGTTTCGTATAATTTCGACTACTCCACGATTTAATTTTATTTTCGACCGAAACTAGTATAAATATTGTATAATATATTATGATATTTTGGCCAAAACTTGAATTTCAAAAAGTCTCATAGAATCTAGTTTTCAGATGATGATTTTTGCATGGACTACCATCATAAACTTCCCTCTGAACATATTTAAATGATCTGAAAAGTCTCGTATCATTTCAAATAGTCCCCAATTAAATTTGATTTTTTTGATCGAAACTAGTGTATAATATACTATGATTTTTAACCGAAACTTGCATTTCGAAAAGTTTCATAGAATCTAATTTTCCGTTAATTTTTTGTATGGACTTCCATCATAACCTTCCCTCGTAAAATATATAAATGATACGTGAAGTTTCTTATCATTTCGAATAGTCCCCGATTTAATTTGATTTTTGACCGAAACTAGTATAAACTAGTGTATAATATATTATGATTTTTTGGCCGAAACGTGCATTTCGAAAAGTTTCATAGAATCTAGTTTTCAGATGATTTTTTTACACGGACTAGCATCATAATCTTCCCTCTTAACATATTTAAATGATCTGAAAAGTCTCATATCGTTTCGAATAGTCTGCAATTAAAATTGATTTTTTTGTTCGAAATTAGTGTATAATATACTATGATTTTTGGCCGAAACTTGCATTTCGAAAAGTTTCATAGTATCTAATTTTCCGATGAATTTTTGCATGGACTTCCATCATAAACTTCCCTCGTAAAATATTTAAATTATATGTGATATTTCGTATCATTTCAAACATTCCCCGATTTAATGTGATTTTCGACTGAAACTAGTATAAATTGTGTATAATATATTATGATTTTTTGGCCATATCTTGCATTTCGAAAAGTTTCATAGAATCTAGTTTTCAGATGATGATTTTTGCATGGACTACCATCATAACTTTCCCTCTTAACATATTTGAATGATCTGAAAAGTCTCGTATCATTTCAAATAGTCCCCAATTAAATTTGATTTTTTTTATCGAAACTAGTGTATAATATACTATGATTTTTGACTGAAACTTGCATTTCAAAAAGTTTCATAGAATCTAATTTTCCGATAATTTTTTGCATGGACTTCCATCATAAGCTTCCCTCGTAAAATATGTGAAGTTTTGTATCATTTTGAATAGTCCCTGATTTAATTTGATTTTTGACCGAAACTAGTATAAACTAGTGTATAATATATTATGATTTTTTTGCCGAAACATGCATTTCAAAAAGTTTCATAGAATCTAGTTTTCAAATGATTTTTTTGCATGGACTACCATCATAACCTTCTCTCTTAATATATATAAATTATCTATAATGTCTCGTATCATTTCAAATAGTACCCAATTCAATTTGATTTTTTTGATTGAAACTAGTGTATAATATACTATGATTTTTTACCGAAACTTGCATTTCGAAAAGTTTCATAGAATCTAATTTGTCGATGATTTTTTGCATGGACTTCCATCATAACCTTCCCTCGTAAAATATATAAATGATATGTGAAGTTTCGTATCATTTCGACTAGTCCACGATTTAATTTTATTTTCGACCGAAACTAGTATAAATTGTGTATAATATATTATGATATTTTGGCCAAAACTTGAATTTCAAAAAGTCTCATAGAATCTAGTTTTCAGATGATGATTTTTGCATGGACTACCATCATAAACTTCCCTCTGAACATATTTAAATGATCTGAAAAGCCACGTATCATTTCAAATAGTCCCCAATTAAATTTGATTTTTTTGATCGAAACTAGTGTATAATATACTATGATTTTTGACTGAAACTTGCATTTCGAAAAGTTTCATAGAATCTAATTTTCCGTTAATTTTTTATAGGGACTTCCATCATAAACTTCCCTCATAAAATATATAAATGAAACGTGTAGTTTCATATCATTTCGAACAGTCCCCGATTTAATTTGATTTTTGACCGAAACTTGTATAAACTAGTGTATAATATATTATGATTTTTGGCCGAAACGTGCATTTCGAAAATTTTCATAGAATCTAGTTTTCAGATGATTTTTTTACATGGACTAGCATCATAATCTTCCCTCTTAACATATTTAAATGATCTGAAAAGTCTCATATCATTTCGAATAGTCCGCAATTAAAATTGATTTTTTTGAACGAAATTAGTGTACAATATACTATGATTTTTGACCGAAACTTGCATTTCGAAAAGTTTCATAGTATCTAATTTTCCGATGAATTTTTGCATGGGCTTCCATCATAAAATTCCCTCGTAAAATATATAAATGATATGTGATGTTTCGTATCATTTCGAACAGTCCCCGATTTAATGTGATTTTCGACCGAAACTGGTATAAATTGTGTATAATATATTATGATTTTTTGGCCAAATCTTGCATTTCGTAAAGTTTCATAGAATCTAGTTTTCAGATGATGATTTTTGCATGGACTACCATCATAACCTTCCCTCTTAACATATGTGAATGATCTGAAAAGTCTCGTATCATTTCATATAGTCCCCAATTAAATTTGATTTTTTTGATCGAAACTAGTGTATAATATACTATGATTTTTGACTGAAACTTGCATTTCAAAAAGTTTCATAGAATCTAATTTTCCGATAATTTTTTGCATGGACTTCCATCATAAGCTTCCCTCGTAAAATATGTGAAGTTTTGTATCATTTTGAATAGTCCCTGATTTAATTTGATTTTTGACCGAAACTAGTATAAACTAGTGTATAATATATTATGATTTTTTTGCCGAAACATGCATTTCAAAAAGTTTCATAGAATCTAGTTTTCAAATGATTTTTTTGCATGGACTACCATCATAACCTTCTCTCTTAATATATATAAATTATCTATAATGTCTCGTATCATTTCAAATAGTACCCAATTCAATTTGATTTTTTTGATTGAAACTAGTGTATAATATACTATGATTTTTTACCGAAACTTGCATTTCGAAAAGTTTCATAGAATCTAATTTGTCGATGATTTTTTGCATGGACTTCCATCATAACCTTCCCTCGTAAAATATATAAATGATATGTGAAGTTTCGTATCATTTCGACTAGTCCACGATTTAATTTTATTTTCGACCGAAACTAGTATAAATTGTGTATAATATATTATGATATTTTGGCCAAAACTTGAATTTCAAAAAGTCTCATAGAATCTAGTTTTCAGATGATGATTTTTGCATGGACTACCATCATAAACTTCCCTCTGAACATATTTAAATGATCTGAAAAGCCACGTATCATTTCAAATAGTCCCCAATTAAATTTGATTTTTTTGATCGAAACTAGTGTATAATATACTATGATTTTTGACAGAAACTTGCATTTCGAAAAGTTTCATAGAATCTAATTTTCCGTTAATTTTTTATAGGGACTTCCATCATAAACTTCCCTCATAAAATATATAAATGAAACGTGTAGTTTCATATCATTTCGAACAGTCCCCGATTTAATTTGATTTTTGACCGAAACTTGTATAAACTAGTGTATAATATATTATGATTTTTGGCCGAAACGTGCATTTCGAAAATTTTCATAGAATCTAGTTTTCAGATGATTTTTTTACATGGACTAGCATCATAATCTTCCCTCTTAACATATTTAAATGATCTGAAAAGTCTCATATCATTTCGAATAGTCCGCAATTAAAATTGATTTTTTTGAACGAAATTAGTGTACAATATACTATGATTTTTGACCGAAACTTGCATTTCGAAAAGTTTCATAGTATCTAATTTTCCGATGAATTTTTGCATGGACTTCCATCATAAAATTCCCTTGTAAAATATATAAATGATATGTGATGTTTCGTATCATTTCGAATAGTCCCCGATTTAATGTGATTTTCGACCGAAACTAGTATAAATTGTGTATAATATATTATGATTTTTTGGCCAAATCTTGCATTTCGTAAAGTTTCATAGAATCTAGTTTTCAGATGATGATTTTTGCATGGACTACCATCATAAACTTCCCTCTGAACATATTTAAATGATCTGAAAAGTCTCGTATCATTTCAAATAGTCCCCAATTAAATTTGATTTTTTTGATCGAAACTAGTGTATAATATACTATGATTTTTAACCGAAACTTGCATTTCGAAAAGTTTCATAGAATCTAATTTTCCGTTAATTTTTTGTATGGACTTCCATCATAACCTTCCCTCGTAAAATATATAAATGATACGTGAAGTTTCTTATCATTTCGAATAGTCCCCGATTTAATTTGATTTTTGACCGAAACTAGTATAAACTAGTGTATAATATATTATGATTTTTTGGCCGAAACGTGCATTTCGAAAAGTTTCATAGAATCTAGTTTTCAGATGATTTTTTTACACGGACTAGCATCATAATCTTCCCTCTTAACATATTTAAATGATCTGAAAAGTCTCATATCGTTTTGAATAGTCTGCAATTAAAATTGATTTTTTTGATCGAAATTAGTGTATAATATACTATGATTTTTGGCCGAAACTTGCATTTCGAAAAGTTTCATAGTATCTAATTTTCCGATGAATTTTTGCATGGACTTCCATCATAAACTTCCCTCGTAAAATATTTAAATTATATGTGATATTTCGTATCATTTCAAACAGTCCCCGATTTAATGTGATTTTCGACTGAAACTAGTATAAATTGTGTATAATATATTATGATTTTTTGGCCATATCTTGCATTTCGAAAAGTTTCATAGAATCTAGTTTTCAGATGATGATTTTTGCATGGACTACCATCATAACTTTCCCTCTTAACATATTTGAATGATCTGAAAAGTCTCGTATCATTTCAAATAGTCCCCAATTAAATTTGATTTTTTTGATCGAAACTAGTGTATAATATACTATGATTTTTGACTGAAACTTGCATTTCAAAAAGTTTCATAGAATCTAATTTTCCGATAATTTTTTGCATGGACTTCCATCATAAGCTTCCCTCGTAAAATATGTGAAGTTTTGATTCATTTAGAATAGTCCCTGATTTAATTTGATTTTTGACCGAAACTAGTATAAACTAGTGTATAATATATTATGATTTTTTGGCCGAAACATGCATTTCAAAAAGTTACATAGAATCTAGTTTTCAAATGATTTTTTTGCATGGACTACCATCATAACCTTCTCTCTTAATATATATAAATTATCTATAAAGTCTCGTATCATTTCAAATAGTACCCAATTCAATTTGATTTGATTGATTGAAACTAGTGTATAATATACTATGATTTTTGAACGAAACTTGCATTTCAAAAAGTTTCATAGAATCTAATTTTCCCATGATTTTTTTGCATGGACTTCCATCGTAACCTTCCCTCGTAAAATATATAAATGATATGTGATGTTTATATCATTTCGAATAGTCCCCGATTTAGTTTTATTTTCGACCGAAACTAGTATAAATTGTGTATAATATATTATGATTTTTTTGCCAAAACTTGCATTTCAAAAAGTCTCATAGAATCTAGTTTTCAGATGATGATTTTTGCATGGACTACCATCATAAACTTCCCTCTGAACATATTTAAATGATCTGAAAAGCCACGTATCATTTCAAATAGTCCCCAATTAAATTTGATTTTTTTGATCGAAACTAGTGTATAATATACTATGATTTTTGACTGAAACTTGCATTTCGAAAAGTTTCATAGAATCTAATTTTCCGTTAATTTTTTATAGGGACTTCCATCCTAACCTTCCCTCATAAAATATATAAATGAAACGTGAAGTTTCATATCATTTCGAACAGTCCCCGATTTAATTTGATTTTTGACCGAAACTTGTATAAACTAGTGTATAATATATTATGATTTTTGGCCGAAACGTGCATTTCGAAAATTTTCATAGAATCTAGTTTTCAGATGATTTTTTTACATGGACTAGCATCATAATCTTCCCTCTTAACATATTTAAATGATCTGAAAAGTCTCATATCATTTCGAATAGTCCGCAATTAAAATTGATTTTTTTGAACGAAATTAGTGTACAATATACTATGATTTTTGACCGAAACTTGCATTTCGAAAAGTTTCATAGTATCTAATTTTCCGATGAATTTTTGCATGGACTTCCATCATAAAATTCCCTCGTAAAATATATAAATGATATGTGATGTTTCGTATCATTTCGAACAGTCCCCGATTTAATGTGATTTTCGACCGAAACTAGTATAAATTGTGTATAATATATTATGATTTTTTGGCCAAATCTTGCATTTCGTAAAGTTTCATAGAATCTAGTTTTCAGATGATGATTTTTGCATGGACTACCATCATAACCTTCCCTCTTAACATATTTGAATGATCTGAAAAGTCTCGTATCATTTCAAATAGTCCCCAATTAAATTTGATTTTTTTGATCGAAACTAGTGTATAATATACTATGATTTTTGACTGAAACTTGCATTTCAAAAAGTTTCATAGAATCTAATTTTCCGATAATTTTTTGCATGGACTTCCATCATAAGCTTCCCTCGTAAAATATGTGAAGTTTTGTATCATTTAGAATAGTCCCTGATTTAATTTGATTTTTGACCGAAACTAGTATAAACTAGTGTATAATATATTATGATTTTTTTGCCGAAACATGCATTTCAAAAAGTTTCATAGAATCTAGTTTTCAAATGATTTTTTTGCATGGACTACCATCATAACCTTCTCTCTTAATATATATAAATTATCTAATAAGTCTCGTATCATTTCAAATAGTACCCAATTCAATTTGATTTTTTTGATTGAAACTAGTGTATAATATACTATGATTTTTTACCGAAACTTGCATTTCGAAAATTTCATAGAATCTAATTTTTCGATGATTTTTTGCATGGACTTCCATCATAACCTTCCCTCGTAAAATATATAAATGATATGTGAAGTTTCGTATCATTTCGACTAGTCCACGATTTAATTTTATTTTCGACCGAAACTAGTATAAATTGGGTATAATATATTATGATATTTTGGCCAAAACTTGAATTTCAAAAAGTCTCATAGAATCTAGTTTTCAGATGATGATTTTTGCATGGACTACCATCATAAACTTCCCTCTGAACATATTTAAATGATCTGAAAAGCCACGTATCATTTCAAATAGTCCCCAATTAAATTTGATTTTTTTGATCGAAACTAGTGTATAATATACTATGATTTTTGACTGAAACTTGCATTTCGAAAAGTTTCATAGAATCTAATTTTCCGTTAATTTTTTATAGGGACTTCCATCATAAACTTCCCTCATAAAATATATAAATGAAACGTGTAGTTTCATATCATTTCGAACAGTCCCCGATTTAATTTGATTTTTGACCGAAACTTGTATAAACTAGTGTATAATATATTATGATTTTTGGCCGAAACGTGCATTTCGAAAATTTTCATAGAATCTAGTTTTCAGATGATTTTTTTACATGGACTAGCATCATAATCTTCCCTCTTAACATATTTAAATGATCTGAAAAGTCTCATATCATTTCGAATAGTCCGCAATTAAAATTGATTTTTTTGAACGAAATTAGTGTACAATATACTATGATTTTTGACCGAAACTTGCATTTCGAAAAGTTTCATAGTATCTAATTTTCCGATGAATTTTTGCATGGGCTTCCATCATAAAATTCCCTCGTAAAATATATAAATGATATGTGATGTTTCGTATCATTTCGAATAGTCCCCGATTTAATGTGATTTTCGACCGAAACTAGTATAAATTGTGTATAATATATTATGATTTTTTGGCCAAATCTTGCATTTCGTAAAGTTTCATAGAATCTAGTTTTCAGATGATGATTTTTGCATGGACTACCATCATAACCTTCTCTCTTAACATATTTGAATGATCTGAAAAGTCTTGTATCATTTCAAATAGTCCCCAATTAAATTTGATTTTTTTGATCGAAACTAGTGTATAATATACTATGATTTTTGACTGAAACTTGCATTTCAAAAAGTTTCATAGAATCTAATTTTCCGATAATTTTTTGCATGGACTTCCATCATAAACTTCCCTCGTAAAATATGTGAAGTTTTGTATCATTTAGAATAGTCCCTGATTTAATTTGATTTTTGACCGAAACTAGTATAAACTAGTGTATAATATATTATGATTTTTTTGCCGAAACATGCATTTCAAAAAGTTTCATAGAATCTAGTTTTCAAATGATTTTTTTGCATGGACTACCATCATAACCTTCTCTCTTAATATATATAAATTATCTATAAAGTCTCCTATCATTTCAAATAGTACCCAATTCAATTTGATTTTTTTGATTGAAACTAGTGTATAATATACTATGATTTTTTACCGAAACTTGCATTTCGAAAAGTTTCATAGAATCTAATTTTCCGATGATTTTTTGCATGGACTTCCATCATAACCTTCCCTCGTAAAATATATAAATGATATGTGAAGTTTCGTATCATTTCGAATAGTCCACGATTTAATTTTATTTTCGACCGAAACTAGTATAAATTGTGTATAATATATTATGATATTTTGGCCAAAACTTGAATTTCAAAAAGTCTCATAGAATCTAGTTTTCAGATGATGATTTTTGCATGGACTACCATCATAAACTTCCCTCTGAACATATTTAAAAGATCTGAAAAGTCTCGTATCATTTCAAATAGTCCCCAATTAAATTTGATTTTTTTGATAGAAACTAGTGTATAATATACTATGATTTTTGACCGAAACTTGCATTTCGAAAAGTTTCATAGAATCTAATTTTCCGTTAATTTTTTGTATGGACTTCCATCATAACCTTCCCTCGTAAAATATATAAATGATACGTGAAGTTTCTTATCATTTCGAATAGTCCCCGATTTAATTTGATTTTTGACCGAAACTAGTATAAACTAGTGTATAATATATTATGATTTTTTGGCCGAAACGTGCATTTCGAAAAGTTTCATATAATCTAGTTTTCATATGATTTTTTTACACGGACTAGCATCATAATCTTCCCTCTTAACATATTTAAATGATCTGAAAAGTCTCATATCGTTTCGAATGGTCTGCAATTAAAATTGATTTTTTTGATCGAAATTAGTGTATAATATACTATGATTTTTGGCCGAAACTTGCATTTCGAAAAGTTTCATAGTATCTAATTTTCCGATGAATTTTTGCATGGACTTCCATCATAAACTTCCCTCGTAAAATATATAAATGATATGTGATGTTTCGTATCATTTCGAACAGTCCCCGATTTAATGTGTTTTTCGACCGAAACAAGTATAAATTGTGTATAATATATTATGATTTTTTGGCAAAATCTTGCATTTCGAAAAGTTTCATAGAATCTAGTTTTTAGATAATGATTTTTGCATGGACTACCATCATAACCTTCCCTCTTAACATATTTGAATGAATTGAAAAGTCTCGTATCATTTCAAATAGTCCCCAATTAAATTTGATTTTTTTGATCGAAACTATTGTATAATATACTATGATTTTTGACTGAAACTTGCATTTCAAAAAGTTTCATAAAATCTAATTTTCCGATAATTTTTTGCATGGACTTCCATCATAAGCTTCCCTCGTAAAATATGTGAAGTTTTGTATCATTTAGAATAGTCCTTGATTTAATCTGATTTTTGACAGAAACTAGTATAAACTAGTGTATAATATATTATGATTTTTTGGCCGAAACATGCATTTCAAAAAGTTTCATAGAATCCAGTTTTCAAATATTTTTTTGCATGGACTACCATCATAACCTTCTCTCTTAATATATATAAATTATCTATAAAGTCTCGTATCATTTCAAATAGTACCCAATTCAATTTGATTTTTTTGATTGAAACTACTGTATAATATACTATGATTTTTGACCGAAACTTGCATTTCGAAAAGTTTCATAGAATCTAATTTTCCGATGATTTTTCGGATGGACTTCCATCATAACCTTCCCTCGTAAAATATATAAACGATATGTGAAGTTTCATATCATTTCGAATAGTCCCCGATTTAATTTAATTTTCGACCGAGACTAGTATAAATTGTGTATAATATATTATGATTTTTTGGCCAAAACTTGCATTTCAAAAAGTCTCATAGAATCTAGTTTTCAGATGATGATTTTTGCATAGAGTACCATCATAAACTTCCCTCTGAACATATTTAAATGATCTGAAAAGTCTCGTATCATTTCAAATATCCCTAATTAAATTTGATTTTTTTTATCGAAACTAGTGTATAATATACTATGATTTTTGACCGAAACCTGCATTTCGTAAAGTTTCATAGAATCTAATTTTCCGTTAATTTTTTGTTGGGACTTCCATCATAACCTTCCCTCGTAAAATATATAAATGATACGTGAAGTTTCTTATCATTTCGAATAGTCCCCGATATAATTTGATTTTTGACCGAAACTAGTATAAACTAGTGTATAATATATTATGATTTTTTGGCCGAAACGTGCATTTCGAAAAGTCTCATAGAATCTATTTTTCAGATGATTTTTTTACACGGACTAGTATCATAATCTTCTCTCTTAACATATTTAAATGATCTGAAAAGTCTCATATCATTTCGAATAGTCCGCAATTAAAATTGATTGTTTTGATCGAAATTAGTGTATAATATACTATGATTTTTGACTTTCGAAAAGTTTCATGGTATCTAATTTTCCGATGAACTTTTGCATGGACTTCCATCATAAACTTCCCTCGTAAAATATATAAATGATATGTGATGTTTCGTATCATTTCGAACAGTCCCCGATTTAATGTGATTTTCGACCGAAACTAGTATAAATTGTGTATAAAATATTATGATTTTTTTGCCAAATCTAGCATTTCGAAAAGTTTCATAGAATCTAGTTTTTCAGATGATGATTTTTGCATGGACTACCATCATAACCTTCCCTCTTAAAATATTTGAATGATCTGAAAAGTCTCGTATCATTTCAAATAGTCCCCAATTAAATTTGATTTTTTTGATCGAAACTAGTGTACAATATACTATGATTTTTGAATGAAACTTGCATGTCAAAAAGTTTCATAGAATCTAATTTTCTGACAATTTTTTGCATGGACTTCCATCATAACCTTCCCTCGTAAAATATGTTTAGTTTTGTATCATTTAGAATAGTCCCTGATTTAATTTGATTTTTGACCGAAACTTGTATAAACTAGTGTATAATATATTATGATTTTTTGGCCGAAACATGCATTTCAAAAAGTTTTCATATAATCTAGTTTTCAAATGATTTTTTTGCATGGACTACCATCATAACCTTCTCTCTTAATATATATATAAATTATCTATAAAGTCTCGTATCATTTCAAATAGTACCCAATTCAATTTGATTTTTTATATTGAAACTAGTGTATAATATACTATGATTTTTGACCGAAACTTGCATTTCGAAAAGTTTCATAGAATCTAATTTTCCGATGATTTTTTGCATGGACTTCCATCATAACCTTCCCTCGTTAAAAATTTAAATGATATGTGAAGTTTCGTATCATTTCGAATAATCCCCGATTTAATTTGATTTTCGACCGAAACTAGTATAAATTGTGTATAATATATTATGATTTTTTGGCCAAAACTTGCATTTCAAAAAGTCTCATAGAATCTAGTTTTCAGATGATGATTTTTGCATGGACTACCATCATAAACTTCCCTCGTAACATATTTAAATGATCTGAAAAGTCTCGTATCATTTCAAATAGTCCCCAATTAAATTTGATTTTTTTGATCGAAACTAGTGTATAATATACTATGATTTTTGACCGAAACTTGCATTTCGAAAAGTTTCATAGAATCTAATTTTCCTTTAATTTTTTGTAGGGACTTCCATCATAACCTTCCCTCGTAAAATATATAAATGATACGTAAATTTTCTTATCATTTCGAATAGTCCCCGATTTAATTTGATTTTTTATCGAAACTAGTATAAACTAGTGTATAATATATTATGGTTTTTTGGCCGAAACTTGCATTTCGAAAAGACTCATAGAATCTAGTTTTCAGATGATTTTTTTACACGGACTAGCATCATAATCTTCTCTCTTAACATAATTAAATGATCTGAAAAGTCTCATATCATTTCGAATACTCCGCAATTAAAATTGATTTTTTTGATCGAAATTAGTGTATAATATACTATGATTTTTGACCGAAACTTGCATTTCGAAAAGTTTCATAGTATCTAATTTTCCGATGAATTTTTGCATGGACTTCCATCATAAACTTCCCTCGTAAAATATATAAATGATATGTGATGTTTCGTATCATTTCGATCAGTCCCCGATTTAATGTGATTTTCGACCAAAACTAGTATAAATTGTGTATAATATATTATGATTTTTTGGCCAAATCTTGCATTTCGAAAAGTTTCATAGAATCTAGTTTTCAGATGATGATTTTTGCATGGACTACCATCATAACCTTCCCTCTTAACATATTTAAATGATCTGAAAAGTCTCGTATCATTTCAAATAGTCCCCAATTAAATTTGATTTTTTTGATCGAAATTAGTGTATAAAATACTATGATTTTTGACTGAAACTTGCATTTCAAAAAGTTTCATAGAATCTAATTTTCCGATAATTTTTTGCATGGACTTCCATCATAACCTTCCCTCGTAAAATATGTGAAGTTTTGTATCATTTAGAATAGTCCCTGATTTAATTCGATTTTTGACCGAAACTAGTATAAACTAGTGTATAATATATTATGATTTTTTGGCTGAAACATGCATTTCAAAAAGTTTTATAGAATCTAGTTTTCAAATGATTTTTTTGCATGGACTACCATCATAACCTTCTCTCTTAATATATATAAATTATCTATAAAGTCTCGTATCATTTTAAATAGTACCCAATTCAATTTGATTTTTTTGATTGAAACTAGTGTATAATATACTATGATTTTTGACCGAAACTTGCATTTCGAAAAGTTTCATAGAATCTAATTTTCCGATGATTTTTTGCATGGACTTCCATCATAACCTTCCCTCGTAAAATATTATAGGTTCATTCAATCGAACCCAATAAATCACATTAACCTCTACTTGGCAATGATTTATCCCACCTGCAGATCACATACATTCCTCCTGAGTAATGATCCCTCTTCACCAAATACACCATGAATGCATGACAATAATTATGCAAATACACATGAATAATAATAACATACATACAATCATATACAATTCCCCAACCATTCTCATACTCATCATAATACACAAAGGTATTACCCTACCTGTCAGACAATCCAACATGCACACATACAATCATATACAATTCCCCAACCATTCTCAATTAATTAGTTAATCAATTAATTCACCAAGTTCACTTCGTTAATTAATTATACTACTAGTCTTAGTTCAAAAAGGTTATGGCATCTACCCCAACTGCTCAGGTGATAACACGAGTATAACAGAACACAACAACAGAAAACAGTAGGAAAATACACATAGAGGTGTGTGACGGCCGTCACACATCAGTGGCGAATATAACAAGGCTATTTAGTGTAACCCTCGTCACACTCACATGGCGAGCGTCACTCATCTTATGGCCCTCGCCACACATCTTGTGGCCCTCGACAAGCCTAACTGTGTGAAAACCCAGTTCTTCGCACCAATCTGAATCTGTTATGGGTTCTTCCCTTTCCAAATCTAACTCAGTCCTAAAATCGTTCTATATTGATTTTAAGGCCTATAATTTCACATTACATCAAGTCTTGTTATTACTACACAATTCAATATTCCTAAATCTAAATTTGTAACCTCCTCTTGTACCCAAAACCCAATTTGCACACCTATGTTCATATAATCACAGCAACAATAGTATTTTCCATAAGTTCATAACAGAACACAAAAATTTCATACGAATTCATCACAACACATTCATACAAGAAAATATCTACACAACAAGGAACATGTATATAATTCCTATGAGGATAAGGACTCATCACTACCCTCTCATTATATTACCACCTATTATGAAATAGATCCCCCCCTTACCTTGAATTCCTGATAAAAATCCTGTGAAAATCCTTTCTTGAGAATGCCCTAGCTATTCCTTATTCTTTCCTTCTCTAGTTCGTTCTTACGTGAAATATTATCTTTTTCCTAATCTTTTACTTCCATATTAAGGACTCACTCTTCCTTATTTTTCTCACTTAACTCCTTGTTTTCGTCCCATTAACAATATTATTAATAAATTCTTATTTTTGCTCAATAATAATAATAATAATAATGTTAATTCTTCCACCCAATATTTATTTAAATTAATATTCTCATAATATTATAATTAAATATATATTAACTAACATAATCTAATTAATTTTGCTCACCACACCACCAATCTCTACACTTTTGGTCAAACACCCCTACTACCTTAAAGTCTCACTCTTAAGCCTATTATCCCTTACTACGGGTACTTAATTTACAACGAATACACACCAAAACACACAATCAATTATATCAATGCATCGTTATTTAACAAATAATAATCAAAATAAAAACGAGGCGTTACACAAACCGTCGAGGCTGCTACTTTATTGGCTTTCTACCTAGCTGTATGGGTAAACGATGTTCCACCATGTTTCGACTCAGACCAGGCATTTCTCCATAATCCCAGGCAAGGCAATCCGTGTATTCTTTCAATACTTTGACTAACCTAGCCTTCATTTTCGACCTCACCTTCATGCTTATGTATGTGGTTCTCTTTGTGGTCCCATCTCCTAAGTCGATCTCTTCGAGTGGGTCCTGAGCCTGCATTCTTTGTGGCTCATTTGATGGGTCCCTTTCGAATCCCAAAGGCCCATTGTCATAAATGAAATCTAGCATTAGGCTTTCTAAATTTGTTGTCTGGCCTGGTTGGCCGCATGTTCTGGCTTTGTCGGTTAAGATATGGTGTTTCCTAGCTTCCAGACCCGTCTCTTTTTTATTTTCAGCCAGGTAGGCAGAAATTCGAGTCATACACTCTGACTCAAAAGTCATTTTCATCGACCTCTGACCACCCTGTAGGTGGTATTCTATAACTCCCTTCTAACCCCACAGAATAAAACACAATAATTACTTAAATAATTCATAGTACATCTTAGAAAGGTGTCACATTTTCTTCATAAAACATCATAATAACAATATTGCTCCGTAACACGGGTTTTCAAAACATTTAGAATATTTACTTCTTTTATAAATCAATAAATCAAATTAAACTTTATAGCGGAATCATAACTTTAGAATAACTTCATTTATTTCTGAAATTCTAGTAGCAGATATGAGATGTCGAATAAGATGTTACGACACTAATATCTGATAGATTAAAAATAACAAGTTAAATAGACAACTGTAAAGAATACAAGAAATTGTTAAACCAGTTCGGTGCAAACACACCTACGTCTAGAGGCTACCAAGCCATGAGAAAATCCACTATAAGTAGTATTAATTCAGAGTTAAACCTAATAGTTTACACCCTTCACTTAATCCCTACCCAATGCAACTTCTACTTAGGAACTCCTAAATATGATACACCTCTCACTCCCCCTCAATCACAACAGTGATAACATACTAACAACAAGAAAAAGAAGACACACTTCAACGACAATCCTTGACCTTGATTCAAAGCTTCAGTCAAGTACAAAACACTCTTGCTTTAAAGCTTTGAGTGGACAACATACAACTCAAAAACCTAGTCAATACAATCATCAACATGATAATTTTTTAGCTCACAAGAAACCTAGGAAACACACAAAAACCATTATACATGTAACACTCTTCAATCCTTATTCTATGTGTCTTCAAGTAGGGTTTTGTATCCTTTTAATAGAGAAAGAAACATGGGCATGGGCCTGCTGCAATTGAATCGGTTTTAGCCTAATAAAACTAATTCCTCAAATAAAGGAACAAATAAAGCAATCATATAAAATATTCTGAACCATGCTAAGTCACAACCTTCTAAATATAGCGCCTGATAAATCTCAACAAAAATACTCAAACAATATTTCTGAAAATGCGCGCTACAAATAAAAAGGACAGTTCTATCTTCAGAACCAGACAGAGATGTCATGACATCAATCTTGACATCCTACTAAAATAGCAGCACCTTTAAACCTTCACACTTGAAGATTTCTTAAAATCATGTCATGACATCAATCATGACAGTAGATCACAGAACTTATTTTACCATAAAATGCTGTCAATCTACAACATCTACAAACTCCCCTTTTGGCAAAAAAGTTGCTACAACATTTCAAGTATTTATCAGAGAACGTCCAGCAGAAGAACCATGTATAAGAGAGATTAAGATCTCCCCCTCAACACAACCTGTAGAGCATGAAGAGCAATCCTACAGGACAAGCCAGACCACACCAGCAAAAATAGATAAAACCAGAGAATAAAACATCTATCTATCTACAATCATCATCTCCCCCTTTTTAGTCAGAAATTGAGCCAAAGTAAAAACTATCATAAAACCAAAGAAGGGCCTGTACATAAGCATATAAAGAGAAGAAAACCAAAAATGCACCAGAAATCCAAACAGAACACATATTACAGCAGGGCCTTCAAGGGCCATCAGAAATCAAAAAGAAAATACCAAAAAAAACTTCATCAGGATATCCACCAGAAAGAAAAGCATAACTTGTTCATCATCAGAACTAGATTGATTTGAGTTATCACTGTCGCTCCCGGGATTTTCATCCTAGTACAAACGCGAAAGTGGCGCGGAAAAGTTAGAGTCGCCAGCCAGACATTTTTATCCCAAAGGAATGGGAAAGGTAATGTTGCACAAACCTAAGGAAAAAGGAAAAGGACGAGGCCTTGCGAACCAAAGATCTGGATACGGAAGTCGGTTACGAATTGAGAAGGTATTAGCACCCCAATCTGTCTTCCGTACCCGACGGGATCCACGCTTATAAGTCTGCTTTCAAAGGGTGAGAAATAATATGTTGTTTAAATGAAAGAATGGCTATCTGGAATGAAATGGAAATGAGAAAATAAATGGAATTGGAAAATGGGAATAAAGGGGAAAATGTAGGGAAAATAAAGATTGTGCTCGAATGGGCCCTACCCCACTGCCTATGTACCTCATCGGGATAAATGAGGATCAGAGACGCCGTAGTTCGTCTAACTAAGGCTTACACTCATTTGTGATTTTTAGGATGACGTTGCCATAGTTCTAGCTCAGGTGTTACCGGCTCTGACTCGAGGGTGTTTACCGTATCGCTGTTTGAACTGTCGAGACAAGTCATGTTCGTCCGCAAGGAGTATGAGATGAGATGAGAAGACGTGACTTCTTGGTTTGTTGTCTTTTATAAGAAATGTTTTGAATTTGTGTTTATTGAATGTACAACACTAAAGACTATGATACAGGAGCGAATACTTTCCAAGGTCGCCCCAAATGGAACGTTTGTAAAGCATCCTAGAAGAGTGAAGGAGACCTCCACTAATCATTTCCCGTATAGCTTAAGGCTCGTGACGCATTGTACATATTTTCCTTTATTAAGTGTTTTGATTTTTCTTAAATATGAGAAGTGAGACTCAAGTTATCAAAGGAAAAATTCTAAGGGAAACTAGACTTACCCTAAGTTAGTTTGAATTTAAAGATGACTTATGGTTAGTGAGGTTTGAAATTAAATCTACCTAAGAGATATAAGACTAGAAATGCGAGTAAAAAGAAGTTAATAGTGAACAATAGGGTCCTCCTAAGTCATGGTGGGTAAAAACGCGAATGAAACATAAATGGGATGAAACGATGGATCGGGTGGGTCGACTGCGTGGTGCTGAGACGCACGACTTATAGTGTGAAACATACAAGGCTTGCTTTTGGTTGAATGGAGTGGAACGATGGTAATCGAGGAATCCTAAAGTCACATGCAACTTTATTTATTTATTTGAAAATATACTCGACGTTGGATCGAGCCTTTTATTTATTTTTGAGATTTTGGTTTTCTATCGATTCATTTTATCTTTTCTACCCTAATTATGGAGATTATAAAAGCATGCAAGTTCTAAGCTATTACATCACAAAGCACACAAACATAATTGAGGCACAAAAATATCCAAGTCCATAAGCCAATCCTTGAAAAAATACCTTGAACAAAAAGCAAATAGTTAGTGAATGACATGAATCATGAATATGCATAATATGATGAAATGAATTAAAATGACAAAAATATCAAAAGTCATGGAAAAAATGTGAAATTAATTCCCTAGGGTCTTAAACCTGATTATAACACTATGTTAAAAAATCTTTTAAAAATTCTAATTCTAACTATGGTAAATAGCCACTTAATTCTACCTAAAGTTCAATCACAAATTTACACAAATTACATTACCAAAACAGTAGAAAAAATATCCTAAATAATACACCAAAAATATTCTAGGTACTTTAATTTGTCCTCTAATCATATCAAAAAGAATGGATCAAAACTGTTATGGGAAGTGGCAGAAACAAATTGTACAAATTTATGTCTTTATAAAGGAATTCAATATAAATCAATAAAAGTGAAAAATCGAAATTAAAATGAAAAATGCAAAAATTCAGAAAGTAAAAATTGGGAGTGGTTCTAAATTGGTTTAATACTCTAATATAATTTTTTGGGATTTTTATTAAGTGTTTTAATATTTTTTGTGAATTAAAATTGAAAACTATATAATATAGAAATTAAATAGAAAAGGAGATAAAGAAGGGGGGAAGAATAGAAATGTTTTCAAGTTATAAAAGGCAACTGGGCTCATATTGGGGGTGGAAATAGCGAATTCTAAGCCCAATGCGCAGAAGAGGTTGAGGGTGCATGAAACTTATGGTGGATAGGTGGCGCGTGGGATTGAAGTTCACTGGTCCTACCGGACGGTGACACTTGTCGCCGCCGGAATGGACCATAAGGAAGCAACCTTATCTACAAGTTTTGGATTGATGGTGGAGAATAAATGAATTTTAATATTCCAACGGTGCAATCTTCTGGTGTTTAATATCATTAATCCATTTAATTTCCTTATTATCCCCATAATAATTATCTTAATAACTTCCATCTAATTGTTTTCACTATAATTATGAAACAAACAAAAAAAAAGAAAAAAAAAGAAAGAATAACATAACATGAAGGGGACGAAACACTAACAAACCCTAGTTCAATCTTTCGTCTTCTCCGCCGCCGCTATCAGCTCTTCTCCTCCCCTTTGAATCTGCCACTACCATCAGCACTAACTCCTACCTCCCTCCGCCACCATGATTCTTTCTTCAAGCCGCCGTCTCTTTCTCTTAAGACGCAAACCCATACACACTCTTGTCACGGGACCTCATCACATCATTCTCATCAATTCGAAATTCACATATGTTACCCTGTTTAATCAAGGTCAATTTATCAACCAACTTCAAATCAGATTGTTGTCCTGCTCGTATTTCTTCCATAATATCATTAGTCAATTTCAACATTCCCAGCTACACATTTTCATAAGTCGTCTCACACACTAAGCTCATATCTTTGAACTGCTCAATCATTTCAAGTTCTCTCACCATAAGCATCGACATATGCAATGTCTTCCTCCTCAAGGCATCTTCAACCACATTTGCTTTACCTGGATGGTAAACACAAGTCAAATCAAAATCCTTCAACAATTTAATATGTCTCCTTTGTCTCATATTCAACTCTTTTTATCAAACAAGTGCTTCAAACTCTTATGATCGCTGAACACCTCAATTCTAGATCCAAAAAGATAATGTCGTCAAATCTTCAACACAAACACCACGACTGCCAATTATATATCATGGGTAGGATAATCCCTTCATGAACTCTTAATTGTCTGGAAGCATAAGCAACCACTTGTCCATTCTGATCAACACTCCACCAAGACCCATCTTCGAAGCATCACAATAAACCACAAAAGACTCACTCGGATTAGGCAAAATTAATACCGGAGCACTCGCTAACTCCTTCTTTATTTCTACAAAACTTTCCTCACATGAAACATCCCACACATACGCTTAACCCTACCGAGTCGACTAAGTCAACGATAATACCGACTTAGAAAAACCTTTAATAAACCTGTGATAACAACTTACTAATCCCATAAAGCTTCTTATTCCAATGACAGACTTCAGAGTCTCTCACAGCAACACATCATCAATCTTAGAAAGATCAAAAGTTATTGCACCATCAGAAATCACCTGACCAAGGAAACTTACTGCCTACAACCAGAACTCACAATTCGACAATTTGGCATGCAACTTTCTTTCTCTCAATACTTGCAACACAATTCATAAAGGTGTTGCATGTTCTCCTTCAGACTTAAAATATATCAAAATATCACCAACGGAGAGCACCACAAAATTATCCTCTAATACTCATGAAAAATCCTATTCATATGCTCCACGAACACGCCAGGTACATTGGATACACCAAATGGCATCATCGTGTTCTCATGGTGACCGTACCTTGTCCTAATAACCATCTTCGGAATATCCTTAATTCCTTATTTTTATTACCAAATAAGCTATCTCATTATTATTTATAATCACCTCATTTATGTCACAACAACATCATTAACAAATCACCACAATAGGACTTCATAATCAACATCATGCTTATCAAAATACTCATACAACTCAACCATAACGTAGTTCATCACTTACATAACTAAATAACCATTATATCACATGTTAACACATAACACAAGTTACAGCAGAACCACGTCATTACGAAACATATACATGCATGGTTCCACTCAATTTCATCAATTAAAACATATTTTTCAGTCCAGTAACCCGCGCTAAGAGAGCTCCTACCCGCACTTGCTTCTGCCTCGAATGGTTACTTTTCCTCCAGATCATGCTAAGCGCCCTCTAGTGCGCTAAATGCCATTGAAATTTCAGTAGAAAACCCTTGATATCACATGGGAAGACATCCAAATGTCACACACCTTAGATAAATCACCAACCACTGTGTTTCCTTATGCCCTCAAAGAAACTCACATCGTAAACACTTTTGCACCATCTTTCATAAACTTAACAACTTGCTTAACGGAACAAACAACTATTCACCTTCATCGAACTTATATTCATGCCCTGGAGACAAGTCACAGATATCTTCATGTAAACATCAAGAATTACACACCATTGGCATATCTTTAGACGTCACATTGCTCTCTATGCCTCAAGAATCAAACATGAACAATACCTGATTGTTATCCCTCAAGACCTTCCAACTTAACCGACAGACAAGAAACTCAAACTTTCTTCATCTTCAAATATAATAATCTACATCGAATCATCAAAACCATTTTTAAGTACTCGGCTTAACTCCATTCTACTTCACCGTACACACTATTTAAGTTGGCAAGACACGTTTATCTCATCCAAAATGATTTCGTCTACTATCAACAAGAGATTAAGGGTGATCAGTTCCTTAATTTGTTAATATATAGACGACAATCATGATGGGGCAAAACCATGCCTATCAACCCCAATAGTGTTCCTTGCATCTTATGCACTCAGTCACCTCCTGTACAATTCCTTAGTTGACTCAAGCCATATCTCCGCGTTCCCTATGGAATCGAGAACAACATCGTCCAAATAACATTTGCACTCCTGCAATCCAATACACGTTGAGCCAACACTCCACAACATAATTATCTCAGAGAAGCAATATCTTCTCCCTCACTTGTTTCAAACAAACACTAGGAGACAAACGGTTAGAAAACAAGCAAGTACCGATAGTGTTTCACGCACATGTCGCGTAATAAGGAACAATCATTATTAGACAACCTGGATGGATGGACCGACCTGCTCTGATACCACTAATGTAACACACTTCTAACCCCAACGGAATAAAACACAATAATTACTTAAATAATTCAAAGTACATCTCAGAAAGGTGTCATGTTTTCTTCATAAAACATCTTAAAAATAGTCTTGCTCTGTAACAAGGGGTTTCAAAACATTTAGAATATTCACTTCTTTTATAAATCAATAAATCAAATTAAACTTTGCAGCGGAATCATAACTTCATAAACCCTAGTTCAATCTTTCGTCTTCTCCGCCGCCGCTATCAGCTCTTCTCCTCCCCTTTGAATCCGCCACTACCATCAGCACTAACTCCTACCTCCCTCCGCCACCATGATTCTTTCTTCAAGCCGCCGTCTCTTTCTCTTAAGACGCAAACCCCTTTTCTGCCCTCCTATCACCGCCGTGCGAAACGACGGAGAAGACAACCTTCAATGGCTAAACCTCATCCTACACTCATAGTACCAACATAACCTAAGCCATTATCCCTATCTTGAATCCGAAATCGCCACAATCGAATTCTCACTTCTCACTCGAAAATCCGTAAACGAACTCTCACAATCTCAGATTGGTACATTCAAAGCCTAAATCACAAAAATCGCCAAAATGGAAAACGCCTACCACGCAAAATAACGCAAGAGTGATTGGTACCTTGTTATTTTCCTCACGACGAAGACGCTAATAGCTTCGACTTTACCCCGACACAGAATTCCGTTCAGGTACGTATTCCTTCTCTATGTTTGATTCCGAGTTGTGGTTGATGGATTCTCAAAGCGTATCTGTGAATCTTGCAGGTGTTGATCTTGCATCGGTTGTGATTGAGGGCTCTTGTGTGAGTTATGTTATTGTTATTCTTACGCAACAATCAGGTGAAAAATAATGGTGGTGATGCTGATGATTCACTGGAGAAATTATTGAAGCCTGAAGGTGTATTAGTGGTTCTTTGAATCGCTGCTGTTGTTACACTGATGGAGGATCTGAATCAATCACTGCCAGAAATGATACACGCCGCTTCAAGACATGCTTCGAATCGTTGTTACGGCTTTTGTTATGCGATCTCGAATCATGACCACATATGAAGTTGACGAAGTTCTTAAATCTTCTTCGTTTGCATTGTTGTCGCATTCGCGAATTCGATGAACTTATTTGCCCAATTGGATTCACAGCTTCTTCTCGATTTTTCAGGACACGGTTGTGAAGCTGGAAGAAGATTCTGATAGGATGAAGGGTTTTTTTTTGCTATGATCCTTTTTGAGTTGCAACTGATATAAGTTTCAGAAGAATCAAGAGAAAGTCTCGGAGGAAGTGGAAGACTGACGATGAACGGGAGAGATCATGAAGGAAAATGATTTGCCGCCAGATGAACTATGGATCCCCCCCTCTTCAATCTGCAGCAATCAAACAACTTATAGCCGATGGAAAAAAAATGAGCTTCCTTTTTTCTCCTCTCCGGTATTTCTGTTGTCAGTTGGTTATATTTCCATTGGTTGGTTAGCTTTCAGTTAGAGTTTGTTGAAGTTAACCACTTTTAGTTAGCCATGGCTCTGTTAATGTTAACTTCCATTTTTGTTAACAACTTGTGAATATTTTGGCTTGCTGAAGTTTCAGTTAACTTGTAACTGATTTTATCATCAATTCTCTTCTATTGACTCTTGGAACCGACACATTTTTTTTAGTCTTCCTTGCTATCAGTTCCCTCTACTGATTTTTTATTTATTACTATTTTCCTTGAGTTTGGTCTGGTTGTGAATGAACCCTTTTTTTTTTAGTTGGAGCTGAATTGTCATGAACTTTTGCAGGTGTGTTCGAGTCGAAATCGATGAGAGTTATTTTTTAAAGAGCTAAAAGATGTTCATGAAGCTGATGAAGATTTGTGAAGGACGTTGAAATCCGAGAAGGTCGAGACCAAAAACGATTAGAAATAGGTTTCTGAATTTTCTGTGTAACTTTCATCACTAGAAGAAACTTTGGGATTTTCCTGTTATAGTTCTTTTATATCACTGATAATTCTCCTTTCCTGATGTGTAACCCTGTCCCCAAATGTGGCTTGTAACTGAAGTTTTTGGCTTTTTTTTTTAAGTTCTGTTATTCTGTCCATATTTTGCAGGTATAATACTGTAACTATTAGTAGAAACTCCTTTACCACATAATTTTTTTTGAAGTGGTTCATTACAGCCATCAACATTGATTACAAATTTAAATATTGTGTGGGCCATTAGAATGAATGACTACGAGATCATCATTCTTAATCTCATCAAATCCATCCCATGCATTATCTTTTAATACTTAAATATTTAATTAAAATTGCATTCTATACAATTCACAGAAATAGTAGCATCAACTACCTCCACCACCAAACCACAATAAGTTTCTTAATGTGTTTTACTTAATAGCTGCCAAGTTTCTTTCACATCCGTAGCACTTTCGAACTTAGAATTTCTAGTGATTCTATATATTTTTGGATGAAGAAAATGGATTTAATGGTAGAAATTAATGAATGGTTTTAGAATCTGGATTTAAAATATAGGTTATGGAAATGAATTGGGCACGGATTGGATTAGGAAAGATGAATAATAATAATGAACCTTAATCTGCAAAAACCCGAATTAATTTGTGGTTGAAGTAAAACAATCCGAATATGTGACTAAATTAATTCCTATAAAGAACTATAACTTCGCCTCTTGCAATTCTAATCCCACGAGATCTTAATGGCCAATGAGGAACACTTGAAGATGAAGGTAAGACCCGAAATATGGAGACCCTCAGATAAACCTTAATCTAATGGGCCTTAGATAGTGAAATTTTGAATAAACTTGGATGATGCCAAAACCATGAATTCTCCATGCTTAACTTAAATCACATTCTCCATGTACTCATTGAATAACTGCTCCTATTTGTAGATGAATCCAATCACTTCCATGTCTCAGGAACTCCACGAAAATATGTGATTATGAATGTTGTGACCTGATGGAACTGCAAATGAATATATATTAATTATGAGGGCAAATTTTGGGGTGTTACAGCTGCCCCTATTCAATCACTGTAGACCTGAATGGATGATAGTAGTTGCTTTCAGACGTTTGAGGTATGCAGGGATTGAATACTAGAAACATCCAGAAAATTTGCCCTTTGTGGCAAGAGAACAGGGAGATAAACTCAATCAAATGAACTCTACTTGGATATAATTATGATGGGAAGAATAGTAAACAGGGGATGCCTTTTGAGTGACGTCAGATGGCTACTGACTTGTCACGCTGCGAGTGGACTTTGATAGGCTGCAACAATGCCTTAATGGTGTATTATCGGATGAAGTCAGACGAATAACGACTTGCCACGCTGCAGGTGGACTTTCAATAGCTTGCGATAGAATTTTTAAGATACTTTGCCACCCTGAGGATGGACTTTTTCCAATCTACGGTTGGACTTCACGATACGATCTCCCACGCTGCGGGTGGACTTTGGAAACTTGCCACTCTACGGGTGGACTTCGAACGAATTGCCACGCTGCGGGTGGACTTGGGATAAGTTATCACGCTGCGGGTGGACTTTGGAAATTTGCCACCCAGAGGATGGACTTTTGCCAATCTGCGGTTGGACTTCACGGTACTTTGCCACACTGTGGGTGGATTTTGGGAGTTCGCCACACCGCGGGTGGACTTCAGATAAGTTGCCACGCTGCGGGTGGACTTTTGAGATTTGCCACACTGCGGGTGGACTTTTGAGATTTGCCACACTGCGGGTGGACTTTTGCTCACTACGGAAGGTTTTCGCTCACTATGGGAGACTTTAAAGATTTGCCACACTGCGGGTGGACTTTTGCTCACTACGAGGGGTTTTCGCTCACTACGGGAGACTTTAAAGATTTGCCACACTGCGGGTGGACTTTTGCTCACTACGGGAGACTTTTGCTCACTACGGGAGGCTTTCACTCACTACGGGAGACTTTAAAGATTTGCCACACTGTGGGTGGACTTTTGCTCACTACGGGAGACTTTTGCTCACTACGGGAGGCTTTTGCCCACTGCGGGGGACTTTAGAGATTTGCCACACTGCGGGTGGACTTTTTCTCACTACGGGAGACTTTTGCTCACTACGGGAGGCTTTTGCCCACTGCGGGGGACTTTAGAGATTTTCCACACTGCGGGTGGACTTCTGCTCACTACGGGAGACATTTGAAATTTGCCACCCGAAGATGGACTTTGGCCAGTCTGCGGCTGGACTTTTGCTCACTACGGGAGACTTCTGCTCACTACGGGAGACTTCTGCTCACTACGGGAGGCTTTCGCTCACTACGGGAGACTTTAAAGATTTGCCACACTGCGGGTGGACTTTTGCTCACTACGGGAGACTTTTGCTCACTACGGGAGGCTTTCGCTCACTACGGGAGACTTTTGAAACTTGCCACCCGAAGATGGACTTTGGCCAGTCTGCGGCTGGACTTTGTATATGTTGAATTGCATGGCATGTTGCCCCATGACACTGGGGATGTTATGTCTTGAGTATCGTTAATAAACTGGTGTGAATGTGAAAGAAATTCCTGACGCGGAAGTAATAAGTCCCTGCTAACTCTGTGGGGAAACCCAATGATTGCGTATTCAATCCCAAGAAAGTCCTGTGGGGATAACATCTCTGTTGGAGAAGAGCGTGAATAATTCATTTGTCCCGAATTATCACCTTTGCCAAAAATAAATTGGACTTTAGATTTGAGGGCCGTGCCTGGGAATACTTCGATTATTGTGGATTATCCAATCTTATGGATCTGTTGGGGAAGAGAATGATTTATCTGAAATCTTCTAGGGGAATAGGAATCGCCTTAGATCTGATGAGGAATCAAGATTAAGGAAACCAACTGAAGGAAAAACTTCTGACTTTAGTGAGGATAGCTTTTATTTGTCTGTTGGTGATGACAACACCGAGACACGTCCTGCTGAGGAGGAAAGATTTCAAGTTGTCTCGTGTTGGGGATTAGTTGCTTCTGTAGGGATTTTACCTCAAGAGGATTTTACAAAAGACTTGGTGTCTTTAAACTCTTAGGTATCGTAATGACTGCATGAACTAGCGTAACAACCTTGCTGGGGAGGTAACCATTGCCAATGCGGATAAACTTGTATCTGTTAGAAGTGTTGAACGAGATAGTTGGCTTGACAAGTGACCACGGTATTCTAAACTCTGGGTAAATGCTTCCGATCGTCCGTCTTCGGGAAGGAATGAACTCTCGTACTATTGGGGTGGCTTGCCCCAGTACGAGTATTTGAATAGCTTTGCACCTGACTGACTGATCTTCGATCTTGGAGAGATCTAAATCTCGAGGTGATTGCCCCAGTTTGACTGAAGTTTGAAGAGATTGCTTGACTTAACTTCCCCGGATTGGCTAGCTCTTACTGCGACTAATTAGGAAAGTCCTTGCTCAATGAAGCTCTCTCAGAAAAGTGCACCTTGACGTGACAGTCTTTCGGAAGTTTTAGCCTTCTCAACTTGGCAAACTTGAGCTTCTGGATTGAATTTCCGCATGTGAACCATTTATGATGCCAAACAAATGTATGCAAGCGAAAAAATGTATTCTTAGAATGAAAATTCTAATGCAACACACATGTCAAACTCGAAGTTTTGAAAAAGAATCGCAAACCTTCGTGAGCGAATCACTGGTTAAGATACAATATTATTTTTGAATGAAAGTATGTACATGCAATACCAGCAAATGTCTTTTAGCATAACTCATAGGAGTCAGGAACGCGCTCTCGTGGTAGTACGCTCTCACATTAACCCTGTTTCAGTTAGGACTTTTAAGGGTTATATCGTGGCCTGGTTCACGGTTATAGAAACAAAGGATATAGGCTCGAAATTTATTTGTGCCCACCCACTCTTCGTGATGTTCTCCATTCCTACATTCAGCTAGTTTTCACAAGCATTCACCTTTCATAAGGGTTTCGTGCTGATTGAGGACCCATTGCTGCTATCAGTTCACGCACCAATCAGGTTATTGTTGAGAGTCAGTCACTCCTCCATCCTTCATGTCTGTGTCACACGACTTTGTCCTTATTTGAGGATCTTTCTTGTGTAATCCTTTTTGTCTTTCGTCTTTTCATTATTTTGCTTTATCCCTAACTTTTGCCTGGACTGATTCTTGTGAATCTTTGATTGTGGAGTCCAGCGGGATGCCCTAACTTTTGCCTAAGTCACTTGTTTTCAAGTTTCGACTTAGCGGGCCTTTTCTTTTCTTTTTCTTTTTTTATTTGCATTTTGAACAAGTCGCGTGACATTGTTTGTCTTGATTGCTTCGCGGGGGTTGTGACTGCCTCATTCTTTGGTCGTCAAAGGATAACCATTTGTGATTTTCAGTCTTTGGACCTTTTGACTTGGATAACCATTGTGGTTTCGGGTCTTTGGACCTCTTGATTAGCATAGTAGAATGCAATGGATCTTCAAATACAATCCTTTATGAAAGCCTAAATGCTTGGTCCGACTAGCTGACATCTACCCTGCCCCTGGGTTACATGTGAGGGTTTTTTATGTGAAAAGAAAACTCCTACTTCAAGGCTCGAAGGGGTTAGCGAGGGTCTATCTTCCTTATATCTCCAGTGTTTGGGGATTTGAAACAAAGCCTGTACATCGTTAACAGGGCCTTACTCGAGAGCACACAATTAGAGATTTTGCGTTTTTGCTTCGTCATCCTCCTTCATAGTATTTAAGCACGACAATTGGTATTGTGATGTACACATGCAAAATTATATAAGGTAATGCAAATGAATTTACTTCAAGAAAAAACATGTGAGTTTTATTATTGCTAACATTCAAAAGCAAACAAATTTCATACATGTAGACAAATGTTTAGCATATAAAAGAAACTGCAAATGGAAATGCAGTAAAGAAACTGAATATTGCCGTAGTTGAGGAGGCTTGGCTCCGTCTAGACCTGTCAGTCTTGGATACTTTCAGTGATCAATAGCTCTTTTATAGACTTGTAATCTTCAATCCGCAGTTGTATGCCTAACCATGGCAGTCATACTCCCTCTTCTAGCTATTCTGACTCTGACACGAGACATCTGAAGGAAAAAGTGAAGCTGGGGAGTAAAGTTACCCCATAAGGTTGCTCGGAAAGACCTGACGATCTTCTGCCTACGTATCTCCATTGACTGATGACCAATGAAGAATCAGAGCGACATAGTTCCCCTCAATAGGGATGAAAATGAACAATGAAGAAAGGCAAACACACAAATGCCATCACTGAGAGTATTTGAATACTGCTGGCTCTATTTGCTTCATGAATACCCTGGCATCCTGGGTGATTAACTTGAAGACTTCAGCTTAACGTGAACCATCTGGTAGAATAACCGTGACACTGGTTCCATTATGACTAGGCATTGGATACTGGAGTACATTTGGGAGAGGAGCGAAATTGATCGCCTTGGAGTCAACTAGGTCATGTACTTTGTTCTGAAAAGCCCAACATTTCTCAATACTATACCCCTGGGCACCCGAATGGAATTCGCACCTGGCGTTAGCATCAAAATTCAGAGGTAGATTGTCAGGAGCAGGAGGTCTCATGGTACGAAGCTCAACCAGGTTCAACTTTAGCAGCTCTGGGAGCAATACAGCATATGGGCATGGGACGGGATCAAGTCTGCGGTTTCTCGCTCTCGTTCTTTCTTGGAACGGTCTATGTACCTGTTGTTGCTGACCCTGTGGTCGTTGTTGTTGAACCTGTGGAGTAATAGTCACCGCAGCTGTTTGGTGGTAACCTTGAGAATAACTTCTGTCTCGGCCTCTATACACAGCATTCGTCTCGCCTTCTCTTCTTCTTTGGCCGTTGCCAAAAGGCTTTCTCACACCAGAAGAACTAGCATTGCTTGCATCCTGAATCTTTCCCAATTTCAGAAAATTCTCTATTCTTTCTCCCGCAATGACGATATCAGAAAAACCAATGGATGGGCAGGCGGCCAGACGATCCAAGTAAACACCTTGCAAGGTGCCCATAAACATGTCGGCCATTTCCCGATCCAGCAAGGGAGGTTGAACCTGTGCGGCCAGCTCACGCCACCTCTGGGCATACTGCTTAAAACTCTCCTTAGGTCCTTGAGACAAGTTCTGTAGCTGAGTGCGATTCGGAGCCATATCAATGTTGTATTGATACTGCTTGAGAAATGCTTCAGCTAGATCTTTCCAACTTCAAATAGAGACCCTACTTAGCTTCATGTACCAGCTCAACGAAGCTCCAGATAAACTGTCTTGGAAGAAATGTATCCAAAGTTTCTCGTCATCAGTGTGAGCCGAGATTCTTCCAAAGTAAGCGTGAATGTGAGTCCTAGGGCACGTGCTGCCGTTGTACTTATCAAACAATGGTGCCTTGAACTTGGGAGGGATTCTGACTCCTGGTACTAACCCGAGATTGGTTACATCGATACCCAAGGAATTCTGACATTCCATGGCCTTGATCTTCTCTGACAGCTCTTCATACCTGCGATTGTTGATCTCATTCATGTTACCCATATCAGCATCCAGTAGAGTGAACTGGTCCTCTTGATTTTCTTCTAAACATGCATTACGTGCTGTGGTCCTATTTGGATTAGGTTCTCCGTTACGGGCAGTGTTAGAATCCATATTCTCAGTCGGTATTCCCGTATTAACATTCCCATGAGGTTGCTCAACCATCAACCGGAGACGCTCCTGGTTCTGGGCCATGCCATTCATCATTTCCATGAACTGATCCATCCTCTGTCGGAGCTCATTGAGATCTGTCTGCATTCGTTCAGCCATCCTTACTCGGTTTCTTTTAGTCGGATATCGGTGAACGTGTTGACCAGCTATATTGCCTGCAGTTAAATAAGTTAGAAACTCTGGGTAACCTACAAAAACACAAGAATATGATATGAAAAAAATGAATGTTATGGCATGTCGATCCATTTTTAGGGCATCCCATCCCCTGATTCCAGTTTTGTGGGTTTGATGAAGACAGAAGCTCTTTTTGCTATAAATAACAAGCAATGTTGATAATATAAGGTGTGTGTGTGTAGGAGACGTGCCAAACAATTCCAAGAATACAAAGACCGACGTGTTTTTGCAAATGTGTCAGATGTGTCAGTGATCACAAAGTGAGAGAACACAGAAAAGAGATCTTTTTATGATAAGAACTTTGTTGATATAGTCAAAATACACACAACCTGGATTCGAATAGAAGTGCAATGATAAGAAGATTCCATCAACAGTCCTGATGGTAATCCCAAAACATACAAGCAAAATAGAAAGATGTCTTTGTCAATGCGATCCTCTATCTAGATCTGAGTCAATGATCAGTCCTGCCTTTGGAACTTCTACTAACTCCTTCGTCTGCACCTGGTTGTCTTCAAACCTCTTCAGCTTCTTCTGATAGCAGATCATCATCCGCTTGTAGTAAGCAGCTTCTTCTCGGGCTTTAGCAAGTTCTGCATCTTTTTCTCTCAACTTACCGGCCATCTCTTCGTCTTTCTCCTTTAGCTTACTCACGATCTCTTCAGCTTGAACTTTGTCTTGTTCCTCTCTTTTGGTCCTGTAAGCAGTATGTCTCTTTTTCATGTTCTCAATCATCAAAGTCTTTTGATCCAGTTGCCTTCTTGTGTCAATGTGTTCCTTGGAAGAACTTCTAGTAGCAAACTCGAACCTCTCATACCGAGCTAACTCAACTTCACACTGTTTCCTTGCAATAGCATGCCTCTCAGCATCTTCTTGAGCTTTCCACTCAATCTCAAGTTTGGCGTGATTAGCTTTAGCAAGCTCCTGACCCAACTGTGCATTCTCCATTAACAAACTGTCTCTTTCCGTCTTCATCTTGTTGAACTCTTCAATGCTAACTGTGGTAGGTTGTTCAATGACCGTGGGATATAGAAGAGGCGCAGGCCCAAATGGTAACAGTAACACTTCAACCCATTCTCTTAGCCATTCTGCAAACGGTGGATACATTCGACAATTCCCTACTCCCAAATTCTTCTTCCCTTTTGTCTTTCGACTATGCCAAGCATTAGAAGCTTTCCGAGCAATCTCGAATCCATCTGTTGATTGGAAGTACAACGACTCTGTGATGTCCACAGCAGCTGGTGGTTCCTTTAGGGCGTACCCGAACTGTCTAACCGTGAGAGAAGGGTTGTAATTAATTCCCCCTTTTCTCCCGATCAATGGAACATTAGGAAATCCTCTGCAACTATGAAGAATGTCAATACACCGCAAACCCTGATTAACCCAGGTAATGTCCTTTGCTTGTAAACCCATCAATCGTTCAGACCATTCAAGAGTGTTCTTCGACTTCTCAAAAGCTTCTGATTGCGGAAGAAAGCGTGTGAACCACTTGTAGAATACAGTCGCGCAACAATTCAACATTCCACCCCTTCGCTTCTCATTCTTATAATGCACAGAGTGGTAGAGATCACCTAGGAGAGTAGGAATAGGATTCTTTGCTATGAAAATGCGAATAGCATCAACATCCACGAAGTTCGGCATGTTCGGGAACAAAGTGATTCCATAGATACACAAAGCTAGGATCGCATTGAAGGCACTCCAACTTTTTGCCTCAGCTGCTTTGGTAGCCTCATCTAACAAGAAACTCAAATGATATCCTCGGAAGCCTCCTTTGCTATCAATCTGGTCTTCCAATAATGACTTGCTCAAATAAAGAGCAGTTGCTACATCTTTGAAGTCGGGATCAATCTTGGTCCCAAAGAATGGTGCACAGTCCTTCACGGAAACTCTCAGGATGCTCGAATACTCCTCTAATGTAGGTGCCAACACGATATCAGAAAGTACGAAACATCTAAGCTGTGGATCATAAAATTGTAGCAAGGTATGCATCCCTCTGAAAGCATAGTCACTAATGGGCTCTATGAAATACAAAATCCACCCGTAATCCTGCTTGAAGACATTCAGAACTTCTGGAGGAGCTAAGGCCTTCACTTTGAGAATTTCTTTCACAACAGGCTGATAAACCTTGTAAGAGATAATACATTTGGTCTTTTTCTTGGATTCCATGCTCATAGATCAATACCCACAACTGGAATCAAGGACGTGATATGCAGCCCTGCAAATGAATAAACATGCGTTAGGAATGCAAGTATGCGGATGATGTGATGCAATGTAATGGCATGTGATCACTGTTGCATATACTGGGCACTGTTGTACTGCCTTCTGATTTTGCCTGAATACCGACTGTCAAGAATACCAGATCATAAGTATGTGTCTGAAGAAAACCCAAGTATCAAGAACAAGGTAGGTTGAAGGTTTAGTTTTCCTGCAAACCTGTAAAACCCCTCCCAATCTCACGGGTATGCTACTACGGGTCAACATCACGGACTCTCAAAGCCGAATAGCAATAATACGTTCACCATTTCCGAGAAATGGCTCATGGCCAAATCAGGGAATCGGTTTGGCATTATATACTACTCAGGGAGGCCTCAGCTGAATTCCATAAAAACAAGCATCCCTCATAAGTTCCCGGCTTCAAGCACTGAAGTCGAGAAACAATAGTACATTCATCCCGAAGGGTACAATACTACTGTCATACAACCAGTTGCTTTAACCAGGTTCCTACGAGAGAACAAGGTCATCCTATGCGATTTCCTAGTGGGCCCTCGGGTGCGAATGGGTTTGCCACGAAATGTGGTCTGCCACTGTCACCACTGGAGAGGTTTGTTTCCACTAAGGTCCTCGATGATCGGTTCCCAGTGTTAGCAGCTCAAGTGGGAACATTCTATGGTCTGCCTAGGCAGTATAGAACATATCCCAAGAGAGCCTGATCTAGGTGTGGGACTCGTGAAAACTACGCGTGCTCAAGACCACGCAAGCCACACGATTGCCCACTCTAAATCCTATGTGTATACTCAAGCCGGGTATTTGGCTTATCTCACAATAATCCCATCCCGCCAAGGAAAACCAGAACAGCCAGTACAGTATATGCCAGTATATGCGACAGTAAAGTAAAGTGCAAATAGCTGTAAATAAAGTCGTAAAGGAAAGCGATAAACTGTAAATAAGACAGTAAAGCTAAACTAAAGCATAACAACAAACGAATAAACACCCGAAGAAAACAAAAACAGACAAGCGCTAGGATTGACTCTCAAAGGGTAAATTAGAATTTCTAAAAGTCCCCAGCAGAGTCGCCAGCTGTCGCTCCCGGGATTTTCATCCTAGTACAAACGCGAAAGTGGCGCGGAAAAGTTAGAGTCGCCAGCCAGACATTTTTATCCCAAAGGAATGGGAAAGGTAATGTTGCACAAACCTAAGGAAGAAGGAAAAGGATGAGGCCTTGTGAACCAAAGATCTGGATACAGAAGTCGGTTACGAATTGAGAAGGTATTAGCACCCCAATCCGTCCGCCGTACCCGACGGGATCCACGCTTATAAGTCTGCTTTCAAAGGGTGAGAAATAATATGTTGTTTAAATGAAAGAATGGCTATCTGGAATGAAATGGAAATGAGAAAATAAATGGAATTGGAAAATGGGAATAAAGGGGAAAATGTAGGGAAAATAAAGATTGTGCTCGAATGGGCCCTACCCCACTGCCTACGTACCTCATCGGGATAAATGAGGATCAGAGACGCCGTAGTTCGTCTAACTAAGGCTTACACTCGTTTGTGATTTTTAGGATGACGTTGCCATAGTTCTAGCTCAGGTGTTACCGGCTCTGACTCGAGGGTGTTTACCGTATCGCTATTTGAACTGTCGAGACAAGTCATGTTCGTCCGCAAGGAGTATGAGATGAGATGAGAAGACGTGACTTCTTGGTTTGTTGTCTTTTATAAGAAATGTTTTGAATTTGTGTTTATTGAATGTACAACACTAAAGACTATGATACAGGAGCGAATACTTTCCAAGATCGCCCCCAATGGAACGTTTGTAAAGCATCCTAGAAGAGTGAAGGAGACCTCCACTAATCATTTCCCGTATAGCTTAAGGCTCGTGACGCATTGTACATATTTTCCTTTGTTAAGTGTTTTGATTTTTCTTAAAGATGAGAAGTGAGACTTAAGTTATCAAAGGAAAAATTCTAAGGGAAACTAGACTTACCCTAAGTTAGTTTGAATTTAAAGATGACTTATGGTTAGTGAGGTTTGAAATTAAATCTACCTAAGAGATATAAGACTAGAAATGCGAGTAAAAATAAGTTAATAGTGAACAATAGGGTCCTCCTAAGTCATGGTGGGTAAAAACGCGAATGAAACATAAATGGGATGAAACGATGGATCGGGTGGGTCGACTGCGTGGTGCTGAGACGCAAGACTTATGGTGTGAAACATACAAGGCTTGCTTTTGGTTGAATGGAGTGGAACGATGGTAATCGAGGAATCCTAAAGTCACATGCAACTTTATTTATTTATTTGAAAATATACTCGACGTTGGATCGAGCCTTTTATTTATTTTTGAGATTTTGGTTTTCTATCGATTCATTTTATCTTTTCTACCCTAATTATGGAGATTATAAAAGCATGCAAGTTCTAAGCTATTACATCACAAAGCACACAAACATAATTGAGGCACAAAAATATCCAAGTCCATAAGCCAATCCTTGAAAAAATACCTTGCACAAAAAGCAAATAGTTAGTGAATGACATGAATCATGAATATGCATAATATGATGAAATGAATTAAAATGACAAAAATATCAAAAGTCATGGAAAAAATGTGAAATTAATTCCCTAGGGTCTTAAACCTGATTATAACACTATGTTAAAAAATCTTTTAAAAATTCTAATTCTAACTATGGTAAATAGCAACTTAATTCTACCTAAAGTTCAATCACAAATTTACACAAATTACATTACCAAAACAGTAGAAAAAATATCCTAAATAATACACCAAAAATATTCTAGGTACTTTAATTTGTCCTCTAATCATATCAAAAAGAATGGATCAAAACTGTTATGGGAAGTGGCAGAAACAAATTGTACAAATTTATGTCTTTATAAAGGAATTCAATATAAATCAATAAAAGTGAAAAATCGAAATTAAAATGAAAAATGCAAAAATTCAGAAAGTAAAAATTGGGAGTGGTTCTAAATTGGTTTAATACTCTAATATAATTTTTTGGGATTTTTATTAAGTGTTTTAATATTTTTTGTGAATTAAAATTGAAAACTATATAATATAGAAATTAAATAGAAAAGGAGATAAAGAAGGGGGGAAGAATAGAAATGTTTTCAAGTTATAAAAGGCAACTGGGCTCATATTGGGGGTGGAAATAGCGAATTCTAAGCCCAATGCGCAGAAGAGGCTGAGGGTGCATGAAACTTATGGTGGATAGGTGGCGCGTGGGATTGAAGTTCACTGGTCCTACCGGACGGTGACACTTGTCGCCGCCGGAATGGACCATAAGGAAGCAACCTTATCTACAAGTTTTGGATTGATGGTGGAGAATAAATGAATTTTAATATTCCAACGGTGCAATCTTCTGGTGTTTAATATCATTAATCCATTTAATTTCCTTATTATCCCCATAATAATTATCTTAATAACTTCCATCTAATTTTTTTCACTATAATTATGAAACAAACAAAAAAAAAGAAAAAAAAAGAAAGAATAACATAACATGAAGGGGACGAAACACTAACAAACCCTAGTTCAATCTTTCGTCTTCTCCGCCGCCGCTATCAGCTCTTCTCCTCCCCTTTGAATCTGCCACTACCATCAGCACTAACTCCTACCTCCCTCCGCCACCATGATTCTTTCTTCAAGCCGCCGTCTCTTTCTCTTAAGACGCAAACCCATACACACTCTTGTCACGGGACCTCATCACATCATTCTCATCAATTCGAAATTCACATATGTTACCCTGTTTAATCAAGGTCAATTTATCAACCAACTTCAAATCAGATTGTTGTCCTGCTCGGATTTCTTCCATAATATCATTAGTCAATTTCAACATTCCCAGCTACACATTTTCATAAGTCGTCTCACACACTAAGCTCATATCTTTGAACTGCTCAATCATTTCAAGTTCTCTCACCATAAGCATCGACATATGAAATGTCTTCCTCCTCAAGGCATCTTCAACCACATTTGCTTTACCTGGATGGTAAACACAAGTCAAATCAAAATCCTTCAACAATTTAATATGTCTCCTTTGTCTCATATTCAACTCTTTTTATCAAACAAGTGCTTCAAACTCTTATGATCGCTGAACACCTCAATTCTAGATCCAAAAAGATAATGTCGTCAAATCTTCAACACAAACACCACGACTGCCAATTATATATCATGGGTAGGATAATCCCTTCATGAACTCTTAATTGTCTGGAAGCATAAGCAACCACTTGTCCATTCTGATCAACACTCCACCAAGACCCATCTTCGAAGCATCACAATAAACCACAAAAGACTCACTCGGATTAGGCAAAATTAATACCGGAGCACTCGCTAACTCCTTCTTTATTTCTACAAAACTTTCCTCACATGAAACATCCCACACATACGCTTAACCCTACCGAGTCGACTAAGTCAACGATAATACCGACTTAGAAAAACCTTTAATAAACCTGTGATAACAACTTACTAATCCCATAAAGCTTCTTATTCCAATGACAGACTTCAGAGTCTCTCACAGCAACACATCATCAATCTTAGAAAGATCAAAAGTTATTGCACCATCAGAAATCACCTGACCAAGGAAACTTACTGCCTACAACCAGAACTCACAATTCGACAATTTGGCATGCAACTTTCTTTCTCTCAATACTTGCAACACAATTCATAAAGGTGTTGCATGTTCTCCTTCAGACTTAGAATATATCAAAATATCACCAACGGAGAGCACCACAAAATTATCCTCTAATACTCATGAAAAATCCTATTCATATGCTCCACGAACACGCCAGGTACATTGGATACACCAAATGGCATCATCGTGTTCTCATGGTGACCGTACCTTGTCCTAATAACCATCTTCGGAATATCCTTAATTCCTTATTTTTATTACCAAATAAGCTATCTCATTATTATTTATAATCACCTCATTTATGTCACAACAACATCATTAACAAATCACCACAATAGGACTTCATAATCAACATCATGCTTATCAAAATACTCATACAACTCAACCATAACGTAGTTCATCACTTACATAACTAAATAACCATTATATCACATGTTAACACATAACACAAGTTACAGCAGAACCACGTCATTACGAAACATATACATGCATGGTTCCACTCAATTTCATCAATTAAAACATATTTTTCAGTCCAGTAACCCGCGCTAAGAGAGCTCCTACCCGCACTTGCTTCTGCCTCGAATGGTTACTTTTCCTCCAGATCATGCTAAGCGCCCTCTAGTGCGCTAAATGCCATTGAAATTTCAGTAGAAAACCCTTGATATCACATGGGAAGACATCCAAATGTCACACACCTTAGATAAATCACCAACCACTGTGTTTCCTTATGCCCTCAAAGAAACTCACATCGTAAACACTTTTGCACCATCTTTCATAAACTTAACAACTTGCTTAACGGAACAAACAACTATTCACCTTCATCGAACTTATATTCATGCCCTGGAGACAAGTCACAGATATCTTCATGTAAACATCAAGAATTACACACCATTGGCATATCTTTAGACGTCACATTGCTCTCTATGCCTCAAGAATCAAACATGAACAATACCTGATTGTTATCCCTCAAGACCTTCCAACTTAACCGACAGACAAGAAACTCAAACTTTCTTCATCTTCAAATATAATAATCTACATCGAATCATCAAAACCATTTTTAAGCACTCGGCTTAACTCCATTCTACTTCACCGTACACACTATTTAAGTTGGCAAGACACGTTTATCTCATCCAAAATGATTTCGTCTACTATCAACAAGAGATTAAGGGTGATCAGTTCCTTAATTTGTTAATATATAGACGACAATCATGATGGGGCAAAACCATGCCTATCAACCCCAATAGTGTTCCTTGCATCTTATGCACTCAGTCACCTCCTGTACAATTCCTTAGTTGACTCAAGCCATATCTCCGCGTTCCCTATGGAATCGAGAACAACATCGTCCAAATAACATTTGCACTCCTGCAATCCAATACACGTTGAGCCAACACTCCACAACATAATTATCTCAGAGAAGCAATATCTTCTCCCTCACTTGTTTCAAACAAACACTAGGAGACAAACGGTTAGAAAACAAGCAAGTACCGATAGTGTTTCACGCACATGTCGCGTAATAAGGAACAATCATTATTAGACAACCTGGATGGATGGACCGACCTGCTCTGATACCACTAATGTAACACACTTCTAACCCCAACGGAATAAAACACAATAATTACTTAAATAATTCAAAGTACATCTCAGAAAGGTGTCATGTTTTCTTCATAAAACATCTTAAAAATAGTCTTGCTCTGTAACAAGGGGTTTCAAAACATTTAGAATATTCACTTCTTTTATAAATCAATAAATCAAATTAAACTTTGCAGCGGAATCATAACTTCATAAAAACTTCATTTATTTCATCAAAACATCAAGACCTTAGGTCATTGTCAACAATCATCATTAACTAAAAATCAACATCTAGTAACTCATAAAAATCATCCTAACATACAACATAATATTCACTTCAGTGTATCCCATCCGATGTTACATCTACTAGAGCAAGACACCATACAACTCTACAGAATAAACTAAACATCTCCAAGCTAAACTTCACACAATGATAATCTATCCTTCTTTAGTATTTGCACGTTATCCACATAGAGGCAACATTCAAACAGGAAGGTGAGTAATATCAAAACAATATAAACGATATAAAGAAAATATATTAAAGCATCATATTCATCTTAATCAAACATCACAACAACTCACCCAAAACATCATATAAATCACCATGACATCAACATCACAACATGCAATTATGAAATGCCACAAAGAATGAAATACAACGTCATAAATGCATATGGTACCAATCAACATATAATGGACACTGGGCTATCAACCCTCCACCAGGGAGCACAACATAAACAACTACACCCCAATCCATACAATGGGGTTGAAGCCTCCATCATCATAAGTATGCCATGAATGCAACGATGCAACAACATCAACATAATCAACACTTGCATCAGCATTCATGTAAATATTCATCATACTTTTCATACAACATTTATACATCAGTCGTGTAATCTATCAACATATACTCGTCATCACCTAGCAATCATAAACATAATATTATAGCATCACAACTCCATTTCGAACCTAATCATCATAATTCATTTGATCGTCACGTTGGTCACATAGTAAGTATAAATATCAAAGTATTCACATCATCTATTTATTCCGTCATAGCATCATTATAGTAACATCATTCACATAACTCATACCATCATAAACAATCCACACATAATCATCATATAAGTTCAACATATAATTAACATCATAACACAATCACATCATATTGTTATCCTCTAGTTCAACATAAGTATCATATCATATTCAACACATAGCAACATCTTTACAACAACAATACCTCACAACATTCGACTACATCCTAAATAACCCCTATTGCATTTATCGGTTAATTCACAACACATCACAACATAACCAATCACAACTACACTTTATGCCACAAAAACCTATCAATAACATCATACAACATCATAATTTACAATCACAACACACATTTATGTGACCGATGTCCACATTTCACGATTTGACACATTGGAACACACACAGAAACCACACATGGCGCATCAAATAGTTGGAAATCTATCATTGAAAACAATTTTAAAATAAAAAAATACATAAGGCCAGCTTTCCAACGATTCGAACGGTGCCCCAAACGGACTCACGAGTCAAAAGTTATGAATTTTTGAAGTTTTCAAAATAAGCTACTCGAAGGGACCGTGCTGAGCGGGCTAAGCGGGCTCTGCGAACTAGCCAAAAATTCCCACGATGACAACATTTTTCCACTGCGATTTCACACCCTTAAACTACATTTTCAACCCCCAATAACCTCATTTTAAGTCTCTAAAACCCCTTATCTAACACATATACATCAATCACAACAAACATCACAAAACAAATCATCAAAATTCATCAATTATACATCTTTAATCCTAGGTTTTTCCTTAAACCCCCAAAATTCCCAATAGCATCTAACTCTATATCATACATATTGAAATTCAATATTCCCCATACCTTAGAGTAGAAATATGATTCCCTTCAATTTCCTCTTCAAGCTTCAACAATGCCTCAAAGCCCTAGCCTCTTCCCCCTTGGTTCCTCAGAGCAACTTTCTATTTTCCCCAAATATCAAGAATAATGAGTTAATACCCCTAAATGGGTTATCTCTATTTTACTCTCACTTATACATCGCCAAAAGATCAACATGCCTTCCCACTCCTATTTCTCTTATTTTAATTAATAACAATTCGAATAATTCCACTTAATTATCATTACTATTATTAAAATATTCCACCACATTTACTTAAACATCACAACACCATGGCATCAAAGAAAAATCATCATACATCCATATTAATTCAACAAATAGTCATTATCTAGGAGGTGGGGTTCGACGACGTGGGGTTATTGGTGCCCCCAAAAAGTCCCTTATTCGATTCATTTGAGTTGCCAACTGTTGATAACTCTGCGTCGAATCTTGTATCAAAGGTCTTAGAATGGTCCCCATATGTTGTATCAACATGTGGACCATTTCATGGTTACTCTCGTCCATCTGCTACCTTATGACGGCCACGGAGTTTGGAGTAAATATCAGTATGGAATGAGACAAAAGGATGCATCCAATTGTTCTACCGTACTGGTTTGTCAAAGACCCTAGCCTCTGGTATGGGGGAAAAGCTCTTGACGAACTATCTCCAAGTGTTGAGCCAGAGTTATGGAAACTTGGCATGAATTCGGGCGGCATGCCTAACGTTATAGAAAAAGGCTTGGTGAAACTGGGCCCTTGTGGCCCCGTAGTTCCACCTACATTCGGCCTGATCCGTTCAGGTCAAAATGGAGATGTGGATGATCCACTCATTGTTGGAGTAAGCCCTAATAGCCAATCAATATTGACTTGATATGCTTTTGTATCTTGACCTTGATATATATTGTTTGTTAATATATACTTATTAGGCATTGTATTTATTGTGTTATTTCTATATGACATAATGAAGTCCTTGGAATAATTATTATGTTTAATGATACACTAAGTGTGACTTAATCGTGAGATTTCACTACACATAAGGACGTTATTCTTAAAGTATTTGTAGTTAAGTTTTACTATCAAATAGGACAACAGTGATGCATAGAGACTATTATGTGAGTACACTGATGACTATATCTCACAAGTAATGAATATGATATATCAAGTCTTCACGTAGGTATAAATATTAGGTGTAATATTTATACTAGATTAACCCACCATGAGAATACAACATAGTTTGTTATGTAAGTGTCATAATTTATTCTCATAGTGATAATGGTGTATACCACCCTTCGACCTGAAACCACTATGGACCCTAGATGTGGAGTCGAGTACTTTATTGTCAATCAAATGTTGTCCGTAACAGGATGACCATAAAGATGGTTAATGGGTACTTCACAAATCATGTTGAGGGACATGAGTGACCTAGATGGGATTTGCCCCTTCTACATATACAAGAGTAATATCTATAGGCCCCTTAATAGAGTATGACTGTAAAATGCATGGCCGTGCTCAAATAAGTCAATATGAGATATTAGGCTTATTTGTTATTATCAAGTATACTCGGGGATCAAGGAATAACATATTGGACTATACAAGGGTGACACATTCTATGTCTTATGTTCAATATAGATATAAGGGCAAAAAGGGTAATTGTACACATGATCATTATCATAGAAAGGTTATGTCATATCACACGACATTCTCGTTACTTGGGTAGCAATTATGTGTTGCTAGATACCGCACACTGTTTATAAAATTAAGCAGGTGATTTAATATTATTGTCAACGTTACGAGAACCTATAGGGTCACACGCATAGAGTACTTATAGTGGAACGAATGATTAAATTAATTAAGATTTAATTTAATTATGTGTTAATTGTATTATTTAATAAATTAACAAAAATATAATTTATTTGATTAAATATGATTTAATTAAATAAATGAGAACTGACAATTGATTAAATTAAATATGATTTAATTTATTTAAATTTTAATTAAAAGAGTTTAGTTAAATATAATAGTATTTTATTTAATTAAAATAGTTTAATTAAATAATATTGGACTTATTTTGGAAAAGCCCAAAATAAGAGCATTAGGGTTTTAGTAGCTCTCTATAAATAGAGGAATTATTTCTCTTGCCAATCCTAATTGTCAATTTTTTCATAACAAGAGACGGCTAGCATCGTGTTCCACTTTGTCCTCACACGATTCAGCACGCTTCAAGAGGTATTCGGAACCACTGTTTTGCGTATGATTTGTGGTTAATGGTTTAATCAAGATCCGTTCATCGGGATTGTTCCGCTAAGAGGATCAATTTTTTTTGAAAAACTCCTCTTAAATCCCAACAGTAGTATCATAGCCTGGTTCAGATTATATCATTGATTCATATATATGATGATATAATTATATTAGTGTTAGTTTATATGATTAAAATATGTTTAATCATGTGTAGTTGATTTTGATTTCAAGAGAGATGGGGTAAAAATTGATTTGGAAATGGCTACAATAATTTAGAATTTGCGATTATTCTATATATTGAATAAACTATTCATATTGGTAATTTTGTCATACAAATTATTATGCAGGCGTATGTGAATTTTGAATTACGTTATTGTGTGTTAACTCTAAAAACCATATTGTCATAACCGTAACATTCTATTTTAAATAAATTGATATGGTGATGATTTTTCATAAATAGTTTTCATGAATTATGATATTCAAATTGTGATGGTGTTGTTGTACGTAATGTGTATATGCATTCAAGTTAAGTTAATATTATTATTTATTATTTAATTATTTATTATTAAATAAATTGGTATACGATTATGACCTTAGATTTTGACGTTTGTTATTTTCTTTTTATATGTGACAGGCGTGTTGTGGTTTATTGTAATTAAATACGACTTATGTGTCGTGTCATTTAATTATTTGTTTTGTTTATATAATATAATAATGGTTCTAGTTTAAGATTTGAAGAGAATACAACGCCAAACGATGACGCTGATGGAGAGGCATGAGAAACTTGCTCGTGGGGTCAAAGAATTGTAATAAATTAGTTTATTTAATTTTTGCATTTTAGGTGGTCATAATTGTATTACCAAGTTTTATTTTATGTATGTGATGCGTGAAATATATGCTTATATGAGTGTGCATAAGATACACAATTATGTGAGTGTATGAGATACACAAACTAGTGAGATCAAGTTTAATTAAAAATCCCTTCAATTAAATATTAAGTTAATTGTTTTCCAAAATTTAGCACTCATCAAGACTAATATCGAATAATGTAGGTTTCGCCTAACGTGAGGTGCATGTTTTATATTAGTAAGGTGCGATGGGATAAATGTAATATCCAACTGCTAAAATTTTGGGTTTGATTTAACTAAACTAATTATAATATGATTATAGAAGCAAGAGTTGAGAATAATCCATAAGATAGATTAGAATAAGAAGTTATTCACTCAACTGATAAAATTCGAGAATTGTATTAGATATAATTGAAAAGAGTTTCTACCTGAATAACAAAGTTTTGTATAATCTGTCTATGCAGACTTAAAACAAAGTGAAATATGGATCTCGACCCGCTAGAAAATCTTCCAACGGAATTTTCTGAATCAAATGTTGAGGGTCATTTGGTTTGAGTAAAACTAGTGGGAGCATTTTAATAAAAGTCCATATTAAAATGGTTTTGATACAATATTTTTACACGTTTTGTATTTAGAATTTCTTTTGCATTTTATTTTATATTTTACTGTGAAATGCCCTTATGAAGGACGTAAGGATTAGAAAGGAGTTTCTGAGTTGGTACAAAAATTGAGAATTGTTCTCAAGCACGAGAAAATTGTATGTTCTCAAGCAACCAATTCCTAACAACCGAATATAACTAGATTCGAAGAACGATACTTATGAGAAGGATCAAGTCGAATGTCTAGATATAACATATCTCATAGTTGTAGTCATCACGGAGAATGATATGATCATTAACCTCGATAATTTTCTTTTAAATAAGAAATACAAGATGTTAGAAATGTAAAACTTTCCAAGGTCTTTTCTATACAAGTTGGAAATCCGAACAGATTTAAAATAGTTTTGAGATTTAAAATATGGATTTTCGTATAGACCAAATAGTTGGTCACAAGTTCTATTTGAGATTGTCTCAATTAGGTAGATTAGATTTATTATGAATAAATTTTAAATATATCTACCTCATTTTTAAAAGAAAATAAAGTAGTTTGTGATGCTAAATAGATGAATCATAAAAGGAATGAGATTCATTTTATAATCCTTTGAATTTTGGCCGAAAAACACGGTTCTAAAGGAAGACAATGATTGCATGTGTTGAAAGAAGAAAATTGTTAATGGTTATCAAAAGAGTCAAACTAGAAGAAAGAAGTAAGACTTTTTCTTCATACAATTTGTTATAGAAAATCAAATTGTATACTTTTACATCTTGGGTATATGATACTCGATGTTGATCTCACACTTATAATAATGTGAGGAGTCTTGTAAGAAGTAGGACATTGATTATAATTTAATCAAGCCTACGTCTATAATGGAACAATATGTTTCATTGACTATAAGAGCTTAAGATTAGACTAAAATTTGAGCTTCAAATGAAACCAAATAATCATTATTAAGTTTCATTTAGTAATAAACACTAATTCTAAGTCTTGTATTTACAAGATGAGGAGTGCATGTTTTGATAATGGAAAAGTGTTGTTGTGATTATCTAAAACAATGGTTTCAATACTAAATCAAATAGTGTATTTGAGTTATACGGTCTTGATAAGCTCATCTATAACAAATGTAAGATGGATCAAATAAGATTTGAACCTTATGTATATCAATAGCATTAATGTTTAGTTCAATAAGTGAGAGATGAATTTTCAAAGTCTATGAGAATAGATTGTTGGACTCATTTGGTTTTATATCGTTTGATATATGCAAGTCTTGATTTTGGAAGATATATCTAATGTCTCAAATCCTCGACCAAAATGAAAAGACATCTGATATATCTTGATTATATACATGTGGGGTGTATATGAACCTCTAAACATATTTGCTAGATTAGTTTTGTTTCTCTTACTTCATTTATATTATGGATTTGTGTGTGTGACACGATTTAGAATTCTTTTGAGAAAAGTTCAAGAATGAAGTAGAATAAAACAATTCAAAAAGGTATTAAGACCATATGTTTTGTTCGTTGTGGTAAATATGTATATAAAGAATATAATGACCATTTAAATCGTATGATATTTAATGTTGAATGATTTAAGATAGTTCAATTATATATTTTTGACTCTTTTATAAATTGTTTTACATATAATTATTCATATCCATAACCAACTCCATTTTAAGTAGTTGTAGGGACACCATATTAGATATGGAGGTAAGAGTTAGTTTGTCTTTATGATCATTTGGGTTGTAAGGTTTATTAAGTAAACTTGATCACAATCTATATGAATATGTATTTATGGATGTATCCCAATAGAAATAAGGGACACATATTCTATAACATGTTATGGGACAAAATTGTTTTGTCGATAGAACTGAAGTCTTCCTTTAGAGAAATTATGTATATAAAGGAATCAGTGGGAGTGATGTAGAACTTGAAGAAGTTCAAGCACCAGAAAATACATATATGAGAATGGAATATGAATCAATTCAACAAGAGAGTTGTTATTGAATCATTTGGTTCATGTAGCATAAGATCTAGAGAAGAACATAAATGATCTTGATTCTAAAAGAAGTATAAGTTGTTTAAATTCAATTATGGATTAAAGCAAACTTCTTGGAGTTGAATCCTTTTATTAATGAAGTTTTATGTAAACTTGGATTAATAAATGTCACATTTAAATCATGTGCACGTAAGGTTAGTGGGAGTATTTGCATTAATCTTGTATAGTATGTAGACGAAATACTAAGCATCAAAACAAATTCCCTAAAACACCAATGTAAGACATGGTTAAGGAAATGGTTTTGATGAAACGTTTAGGTGATATTTCCTAAAAGGTTAGGAATCATAATCTATAGAGATAGATGATTGATGAATCTCAATCCTAGCACAAGTGCATATCTCGAAGAAGTGTTGGGACACCCAATATGCATAATCTTACATTAAGATTATTGCATGTGTGGTATGATTTTTTGTCTAATGGAAAATGTCTTACCTTATTGGATGAGAAAAAGAACAGCATAATATGTACTACACTAGATACACCTTATGATATAAGCATAACAATAAGTACCAAATCATTTTGAAGTGTTAATCGTTATATCACTATCAAGAAGGTATGTGGATATCTTAAAAGGATACGGTGTTCCTTTTATTGAGAGTAGATGAGAATAATAACTGTAAAGGAGTTATAATGATGTTATTCCAAAATTTATGAACTATATATTCATATCACAGTATAAATTAAATGTTATGCTTGGATAACAACTATATAAGTTAAAAGGAAATGCTTAAGACATTTGTCTTTTCTAGTACAAAGGTCAAATATATGATTTGGGTCGCTTTTCTAATTCTTGGGGAGAAAGTTGTGTTTCTTGTATTGCAGATCCTATTGATCTCATTCACAGTGACAATGGGTTAATCTTGCAAGTTCAAAAAACTAGATCTCACTAGCGATCCATGTATGTATATTATGACACTTCTTTTCTCTTCAATAGAAGATCGAAAAGTTGAAATTGGAAGAGGTGTATATTACCAACATAGGAAAGAGTTACTTATACCCTAATGATGCTTGACGCATACAATTAGCATATAGATGTTAGTTTAATATTTGATTAACTATAGTGCTAGTGGGAGATTGTTGGAGTAAGCCCTAATAGCCAACCAATATTGACTTAATATGCTTTTGTATCTTAACCTTGATATATATTGTTTGTTAATATATACTTATTAGGCATTGTATTTATTGTGTTATTTCTATATGACATAATGAAGTCCTTGGAATAATTAGTCTGTTTAATGATACATTAAATGTGACTTAATCGTGAGATTTCACTAAACATAAGGACATTATTCTTAAAGTATTCGTAGTTAAGTTTTACTGTCAAATAGGACAACAATAATGCATAGAGACTATTATGTGAGTAGACTGATGACTGTATCTCACAAGTCATGGATATGAGATATCAAGTCTTCACGTAGGTATAAATATTAGGTGTAATATTTATACTGGATTGGCCCACCATGAGAATACTACATAGTTTGTTATGTAAGTATCATAAGTTATTCTCATAGTGATAATGGTGTATACCACCTTTCGACTTGAATCCACTATGGACCCTAGATGTGGAGTCGAGTACTTTATTGCCAATCAAATGTTGTCCGTAACAAGACGACCATAAAGATGGTTAATAGGTACTTCACAAATCATGTTGAGGGACATGAGTGACCTAGATGGGATTTTCCCCTCCTACATATACGAGAGTAATATCTATGGCCCCTTGATAAAGTATGACTGTAAAATGCATGGTCGTGCTCAAATAAGTCAATATGAGGTATTGGGCTTATTTGTTATTATCAAGTATACTCAGGGATCAAGGAATAAAATATTGGACTATACAAGGGTGACACATTTTATGCTTTATGTTCAATATAGATATAAGGGCAAAAAGGGTAATTGTACACATGATCATTATCATAGAAAGGTTATGTCAGATCACACGATATTCTCATCACTTGGGTAGCAATGATGTGTTGCTAGATATCGCTTACTGTTTATAATATTAAACAGGTGATTTAATATTATTGTCAACATTACGACAACCTACAAGGTCACACACATAGAGTACTTATAGTGGAACGGATGATTAAATTAAACAAGATTTAATTTAATTATGTGTTAATTGTATTATTTAATAAATTAACAAAAATATAATTTATTTGATTAAATATGATTTAATTAAATAAATGAGAACTGACAATTGATTAAATTAAATATGATTTAATTTAATTAATGTTTAATTAAAAGAGTTTAGTTAAATATAATAGTATTTTATTTAATTAAAATAGTATAGTTAAATAAGATTAGACTTATTTTGGAAAAGCCCAAAATAAGAGCATTAAGGTTTTAGTAGCTCTCTATAAATAGAGGAGTTATTTCCATAGCCAATCCTAATTGTCAATTTTTTCATAACAAGAGACAGCTAGTGTAACGCCCAATTAATTATTTATTATTTTAATATTTAAGTATTTATTGTGGTTAGTCGGAATATTTAGCGTTGTGGTTAATTTAATCGATAAGTCGGAAATTTAGTCGAAAGTCGTAGAAAATATTATAAGAAATAATAATATAATGGTGGTGTGATTTGAGTAAGTGGGCTTATCATTGTGTGCTAATTAGTAAATGGGAGGTGTTATGTTTAGGCCCATTAGAAATTATAATATTTAGTAATTTAATAAAAAGAAATAAAAATATAAGTGATGGAAAAACATAAAGTAGAAACAGAAGTTGGAAAAGTTAGAAGAAGAGGAACTTTGGAAACTGTTGTACGAACGTGAGAGATCGAGAAGCAAATTCCGGAATCCGACCGTAAGAGCAACCTTCAATTCAATCTAAGGTAAGGGTGGGTTCGATTCTTATAATCGGGTATGAATTCCAATACTTTAATTTGGGTTGATTTGGGTAATTAGGTCGATATGTCTTCGTTGATTTTGTGGCTGTTATGGAAATCTTATATTAATTGGTTGTGTAGAAGTTGTGTCGATATACCACTGAATTATCAATTTGCAGATAATGTAAATAGAACGTAGATTAATATATAATGACTTAGTATTAAAGAGGGATGAGTATTCTGGAAACTGGTTGTGAAAATAATAAGAGGCATAATAGATTTTCTCTTTAGAAATTATGTATGGAAGAAGAAGAAATTTTAGGTGGGCCCCACAAGCCACTTGAATGGCGCACGCCATTCTTCATACCTAGGTTGTGGCGCAGGCCACACCAGGTAGTGGCGCAGGCCACACAAAGATAGTGGCGCAGGCCACACTATCTATGGCGTGGGCCATAAGATAGTGGGGGTCATGTGTTTTTTTTAATTTGTTTATTATTTAATTCACCACTTAACTTTAGTTTAATTAACTTTAGTTTTAATTAATTGTATCTAAATTAATGTTATTTATTCAGGATAAATTAATACCTATAATGATTAGAGGCATTAGTGATCTATATGTCATGGTTTTGATGAATAAATAAAAAGAAAATTTATAAACTATACTAAGTTGTTTTACACAATAGCCTTGCCTATCAGTTGTGATGAAGAAGAACAGAGTAGTTTTAGCTTGACAGTAGCATGGGTTACAATTTTTTACAGAAACAGGATTTAGCAGACATACAGCAGTAGAATTTCAGAATATGGAATTTTTGACAGAATTCCTGAAAGAGTTGTATTAACCCTAAAACGTTAAAACAATGTTGAATTAGTCGGTTTAGCCGAATTAGGCGGAAAATTTAGTTGCTCGGAATTTAACGAAATTTGTCGGGTTAAGTCGGGTAATATAATAGTTGATTTTAATGAGTTGTTCTGCTGGAAATTATGTTGCTAAATGTTTGTTTCAAGTACAGCTGAGTTGAAGTGTTGTTCCGATTACGGAATAGTTCGGAAGTTGTTATATCGGAGGCATTTTATGCCAAAGTTGATTTCTAAGTTGCTTATGTCGTTCAAGTCGATATGTATTGTTCATGTAGCTGTGTTGTATGCATGTAATGTCTGATAAGTCATGTAAATTCATATGCATTTTGTCGGAGCCGTTGCTCACACCACGTTGGCCTGGATTGGCAAAAGTTGAAAGTTGAAGACTTATGCCTTGATGCCTCGGTAAATTGGCAGATTTTAAGTTGGGAGTCTTACTCCGAATGGTACCACATGCATAGCTAGTCGAGTCTCATTAGAGTTGCATTCTTGTTGGTTTGTTGTGTTGATATTTGATTTAATTTGTGAAGTGGTGTTTGTTTATGATCCTTATTCACTGTATTGTTTTTCATATATTGCTTATAATTATCGTAGCTCACCCCTTCTGTTGAATGTTGTCCTTATGTGACAACGTGCAGGTAATCCTGAGAAGTAGCCAGTTACCGTTGGTCGAGTCGGTGGTCAGTCACTCTGATACGTAGCACTCGGGGGGATTGTCGCGTGACTGCTTTGTTGATCTTTTAATTATTGCTGAATTTTAATTGGTTGAAGAACATAGAGTTACTTACTTCTTATTTTAAGTTGTTATTATGTTGTTTTAAAGATGCTATGAATTACTTTATGAATCCGCTGCGTAAGAGTTTATGAAGTTGAACTATTGGAGTGAATGACATTGTTTTGTTGAATTTAAGAAACAGTGTTACGTATTTGTTATGATTCCCTTAAATTGGAAATTGTTTAATGTTGAATATGTGATATCCCGTTTGCAGAAAAGTTTTACGACTCTGATTTTGTTTTTATATTTCGTGGGTAGAAAATGGGGTGTTACAGCTAGCACCGTTTTCCACTTTGTGCTCGTGTGGACTTCGTAGAGACGATGGTATTTTCCACGTTCGTGATCAAAGTTAAAGCACGCTTCAAGAGGTAATTCGGAACCCCTATTTTGCGTATGATTTGTGATTAATGGTTTAATCAAGATCCATTAATCGGGATTGTTCCGCTAAGAGGATCAAATTTTTTGAAAAACTCTTTTTAAATCCCAACACTCATAGCAATCGGTATTGTTGTCGTAACAGTTTCAGTTGTGTTTGTAACAATTGGAGTTCTCTCTGAAGAAGGTTCTTCGTTTGGACATGGCGTTACCATCCTACCACTGCGTAAGTGCATATACTTAACCCAACAGGTCCCACTGGGCGTGCCAATTTGTTTGCACGTGGATTTCACGCGAACAAGTCGCTGGCCTCTTGTCAAAAAGCTTTACTTGCGGAACTGGACAAACGAGTCCCAGGACTGGCTTTGTTCGATTAATTATATGGTGTACTTTTATAGTGTCAGATGGTAAGGGGTTTTTTGTGTTTATGCAAACGCTCGCGGAATGCTTAACAAAAGGAAAATAAATAAAATAGAAAAGCAAAGCAAACGAAAAGTATTAAAATTGCTTGGAATTGAAATAACTTGAAAAGATAAATGTTTGGATGCTATCATACATTTTGCATAAGGGTTAACTCGCTTCTCTTAATGCTTGGTACTTTGAGTGTGTCCCTTTTACAATGTAAAGAAATGCGACATATAATTCTGAAAATGGAATCTACTTAAATAGACATAAAAAAGTAATTGTCGGACCATTTCCAACGAATCTGATGTTGACACCTGTCACCCCATATGGTAACTTCCCACTACTTCGCCCCACTTCCTTGAGAAATTTATTCATAGCATTCTGAATGGCACATCGAAAGCCTTTGACATACTGACTCTCCTGGGTAGCATCGAAATGCTTCGACGCCTTCCTTCCATAGGTTCAGCTTCTCTTTGCTTTTTCTGTCTGTCGACCCATTGACATGTTTCCTCTTCCTTGGTTGAGTCGAACAACTCCTCTTTAAAGATTTTTATGGATTTGCTCTAACACACAAAAACCTTCTTATCCTAGTAGAAATCTTCAGCTAACACCTTCAAATGGACACAATCCTCAATGATGTGTCTGTGGCTGTGATGAAATTGACAATACTTGCTCTTATCGGTTTTGCCCTTTGACACTATTGGCTTTAGAAATTGAACTCCTCCCTGTATGAACTTCGTGTTGATGCACTTGGAGAGGATGCGCTCGCGTGGAACAGTCAACAGTGTGTACTCCATGAACCAGCCAGCAGGCCCTTTGTTGTCACACGGGCGGTAATTTCTTCGTCTCTCACATCGAGGAGCCTCAGATTTGTCTTTCTGCTCTGGGGCCATCAAGTTCTCTTGATTCTCGGAGTCCATAGTCTTGTAGGTAGCTTCTTTCTCCTCGTATTAAATATAGGTTTGTGCCTTATGAAGGAGTTCAGCCAGAGAGCGAGGTGTTTCAAATCCTACGGCCCTGCGGAATTCGTTGTTAGGTCAAAGGACCTTTTTGAGGAGGTACCTCTTCATGCGTCAGTAGTATGTATCTTAACTACCTCGTTGTTGAATTTGTAAATGTAGTCGTGCAGGGGCTCATCTTTACCCTTCATGATTCCTTCAAGCGTGGCCTTAGACTTGGGATGACGTATTGACGCAGTGAAATGCCTTGTGAACTGGTTCTTCAAGTTCCTCTAGAATGTAATCGAACCAAGGGAGAGGTTTTTGTATAATGTCATGGCTCCCTTACTCAGTGTGATGAGGAAGAGTCTGCACTTTATAGCTCCCCCTGCATTGTGGTAGTGGAGCATGACTTCTATATTCTCAATGTGATCATAGGGGTCAGTGGTTCCATCATACAGGGTCAGAGGAGGTGGCTTTTCCAGTCCACGGGGGATGCGGGAGTCCATGATCTCTTGGCACAAAGGACCATGTGTGTCCTTGTCGTCGCTGATGCCCGACGAATCATAAGGGGAACGACCATGGCAGGAGCTTCTGCTTCATCGAGGAGAGTTCCTAGAATGATCACCATACCTGTTAGATCTTCGGGTATCCCTGCCTCTTTTCTTATCCGGGGAACGACGTTGTAACACCCCAAATTTGCCCTCTCATTTTAATGTCATTTAGCATATCCTTACATACATTGCATTGATTAACTGTGCATATCTCTACAACTTTTGTGTTCGGCTCGGAGGCCAATTCATCAAGGAAAGTGGCGGGAGTTATTTTGTATCTGAAATTTCGGGTTCACCGATTAACTGTGCTAGCGGTATTCAAGAGTTCGTAACTTCTAATTGGATCAATATTTATAAGAGATTCATATTCCAAAAATTCCTTCTTGATATCCTTTCCAACTTTTGGGTTTTGACCGAGAACTAATTCTTTAAAGAAGATCTCCGAATGTGCGGGTTTTCAGAGTCGATATAGTGAAAAACAATGTTGGACCGGTGAGTTTTGAACACTAAAAAATTCATAACTCTCAGCTTGTTCATCGGATTGATGTCGTTCCGGTGCCTAAAATTCAGTTTAGATGTTATCTTCATTCCGTGAATTCCGTTTGGATTAGGTCCGAGCGGAAGGATCCCGAAAATGCAAATTACCAGTGGGGTTCTTTGATGCAGTGCACTGTCTGTCAAATTTTGTAAAATTCATAACTCGGTCAATTTTCATCGGATTGCATCCGTTCTTGAAGCGTTGGTTCAAAAATTTTATCATCTTCAAGTTCCAAGACAAGCCCGAGTTCGAACGATGCACCAAAGATTGTCGTTTTGGTTTATTTTGCAAAACTGAAGTGTTGAACCGAAGAAAAAGGTTGAAAGTGGTTTCACGATAAAATTCATATCTCCCTCGTCGTTTGTCTGATTGAGCTCACTTTTAACACGAGGTCACTGACTCATAGATCTACAACTTTGCTGGAAAAGTCGAGTCGAGATTATGCTCCTAAAAGGTTGACCTCGTCACATTTTCAAGTAGCGGACACCAAATAAGCCAAAAAACAACTTATTCAGTGAGGTCTTGCAGCTTAAATGTATCGATCGCACTCGATTTTGATCGTATGACATCCGTTCTTTTTGCGTTACAACCGTGATTCAGAGGCGAACGATGTTGTGGAAGGCTCGGAGTCAAAAAAGTTTGTCGATGATATTGTTATTTTCACTTAAGCCGAAATTCTACCTTTTGCCTTTCATTTTACACCCCACTATATATTCTTTTGACCCACAATTTGTCTCATAACTTCAATCACAATTTACAAACACCAAAATCTCTCAAAAACTCTCTCTAAATAATCAAAGTTCATTCTCTCAACTCTTTCTCAAGAACACAACAACAACTTCATCAAGAACTCAAGAACACAACAATTCTTATCAAGCTTCCGGTAGCCGAACCACCGCGAACCACCACCTCCGGTCAACTCCGCCACCGCGTGACCACCATTTTCCGCCGCCGGCAACCATGAGGCCTCTCCCCCTATCCTCTGTTCACGATCGTGTCTCACTTCATCCGGATTCGCAATTTCTTCGTCGATTATTCATTCAGTAAGCTTCTTAAACTTTAATTCATGAATAATTGTTAAATTGTTTCTTGAATTGAATTGTCAAGTTGATTTAATCTTGTGGAGATTATGTGCATTAATTCTTGAGTTGATTATAGATTGTTGATTGATGCTTGATTAGTTGATCCTAATAATTATTGTGGTGCATAAGTAGAAATGCTTGTTAAAATTGACATAGAATAATCGGTGCATGTAAGGTGTTTGACAAAATTCCTAGGATAGCTCATTATTGTGACTTGATATTGATTGAAGTTATTGACTTTTGAATTCATGCTTGTTTCAATGTGCAAATTCGGAATAGGATAGATTGATGCCTAATCGATGATGTTGTTCATGTGTTGCGTGTCGAGAATTTGTTTTGGTCTTAACTTCCTAATCGTAACGCGTTTTCGCGAATGTGAATAGTGTAAATTGACTTTGTTGATTATTCCGGAGCCATTGGTAAACTTTTTAGTCGATTTTGGACAATTTTTTTCGGTTATTTCCCTACTGCCAGCCGACGAAATCGGCTAAAAAGTACCACTTCCAAGCGGAATTTTCAAAAACCGATTTCATATTTGAACCCGTTGGCACGTTTGCAAGTTACCATGTGATTTTGGTTCAATTCTGAGTCCGTGTTTTTTGACGCGTTTTTTCCGTTTTAAGGCTTTTTAAGTCCGGTTTGGTGCGATTTTGATGCATTGATCTTTATTTGACTTGTATTTATGTTAGTTGATCATTTGTCATTCATTGCATGTAAATTTTCTTGATTCCGGTTTGAGTTTGCATGTTGTTTATATTAGTGCATACGTGTTGTCCCGTTTTGAAACATACATTTCAATGCATGTCCACGACTCTTATGCTCATCTTTCTACTTGATTTTGAGTTGTGAGGCATAGGTGCAACTTCCAGTTGCACCTCTTTTTGGTTTCTAATGCGTTTGTTGAGTTCATGTAAGGTTCTCGCAAGGATCTTGACGACGGTCGCTTGGTTGGTATTCCACTTTATTTGTGGGATACCGTTTGGTTTCAAATGATATTTTGTGTCGTTGTTTTGTCTAAATTATGTTGTATGCAGGGCATTTATGTGGTCGCATCCGATTTTCACATATTGAGTGATTTATTTTCACTCTGATGACTTGAGCTTATATGGGAAATGCGATGTCCGACTTGCTTTGTTTGTGGATGCTAGCTTGTTCGAGTGGACCTTTGGGTTTCTATTTTCTGTTTAGCTTGTTGGCACTTCGGATTTACATCCTCGCGGTATAGTTTCTTATCCGATTTATTATTTCCGCACTTTATCGCTTACATAGGCTGGAGTCCCAACCGTTTATTTTTGGTGGGCATTTTCTGGAAGTACTCCTTCAAATGCTTTGTATGTGTTTGTTTACATTTGTGTAAAGACCTCAAAAGAGGCGCCCCATCCCCATTCCTCTTGATAAGACCTTGAAGAAGGCAAGCGAAAAGGGCTCGTAATCATCCCCGCACTATCATTGAGTCTTTCATTAGCTTGCACTCCGTGTTGATGCTTTTGGATAAATTCCATCCTGCTCTTGTTCAGTCAGTCTGTGGAAGAGGATCTCACTTTCTGGATCCCCACGCTTTGTGTAGCTCACATTCGTTGACGTTGATGCTTTGTGCTCGTACACATATGATATTTCCCCCATTCTGTTCTTACTTGGTATGATACCATGTATAGACATACTCTTTTCCCACAGTCACGAGCTCGAGGAGATTTCCTTGCTTCGTGTACCCATCCTGCCCGATCCTCGATATCATGGTTAGGTGTCACCCCTACTTTTTTCCTGCTTCGATCCTCCATATCATTGCTAGGCCCTCTCTTTGCCACTGTGAAGACATAATCCACAGGTGGATGTTTGCTACTCGAGTGATGTGGATACTCCTCGAGCTTGTTTGCTTATTTGTGTGATGCGATCGCTTCTCCATATGATTTCTAGGCTTTGTATAGTCTCTCGTTTGCATGTTAACTTAGGTAGCACGGTTCCTTTTTCTAGGACTACCTTTTTTGCATGAGCATTCCTAAAACACAAATCAAACTCTTTGTTTTCTTTTCATAAGAACATGTTAGTTCCTTCTACTCCAGGCGCGTGAGTCTCCAAAGGTCGAGCAGCCGGTAGAACGTGAACTTAACATTGTTCAACTAAAAAACAAAAACAAACAAAAGTAGTTAGTCGAACCACGTTAACTCTGATTCCTCAAAAGGGATACATAGGTAGTGGGGTAGGGCCCATCCGAGCATAACACTTTCTTTTCCCTACGTTATTTTCCCTTTCCTTGACCATTACTTTGCTTTTGCTTTCCATATGCTTTCAATGTTCAATTGTTTAGCTAATCTTTGTTTTGTAGGGGGTTATGGTAAGTCATGTGTGTGGGAGGGTATCCCACATACAACTTCTTCCTTCATCTTTTTATGCTTTCAAGTTGTGATTGCTTTAGCATTGTGCTTTGTTTACTTAACTTCACCACTCCCGCTTTAGAAACAACTTAGCTTCTTTAGAGAAGTAAGTTGTCTTTTATGTCCGTCTTCTTCTCCTTTTCTTCTTCTTCTTTTTTGTTCTTTCCTTCTTCTTCATTAGGATAGACTTCAAGTCATACTAACCTAGGTTCATCCATGCATGATAACATTAGGATTTGTTAGTCCCCCTTTAGTTATTTTACCTTTGCTCCTTTGGTTTCTTCTCTTTCTCATCTTCATACAAAAACAAAAAAAAAACACTTAATAAAGAAGTGGTCTCTTGTGTATAGACTTATTCCATGGGGCACTCATATTCATTCCATCTTGGAATAGTGTGGGCTTGTCTAGCATGATGTACAAGTCTGATCATGAAACCATCCTCATCAAGAAAAGCATAAAAAACAATTCTTCATTTTAATCACTAAGATACCTTATAACTTCAAAAAGTTAGTGAGCTTAGGCCCTAGCCCTTGGAAACGAGTCTTGGATAAATTCTCCTTACTCGGTGTGCCTGTTCTATTATTCCATCTTGGAATGTAGTAGCAAGTCCACATTCCATGGAAAAGAGTTTGAGTTTACTTCCTTATGCCACACTCCTAAAATACTTCTAAAAAACACAAACAAACAATAAGCGTATTTCCTTCGAGACTTCACTTCTCATCACCTTCACTCTAAACGCGAACTTGCTCCTACTTGTCATTTTGCAAGACGGTAACTCACTCGTCTTTCGAGCCTGCAACACCTGAGCATTGACATAGGCAGTTCAAGCCTTAAGACACAAGCAATATTTTCCACCCCTAGTTAGGGGAACTACGGCGACTCTGATCCTCATGTCCAGTGAGGTACGTAGGAAGCGGGGTAGGGCCCATTCGAGCATACTCTTTTATTTTCCATGCATTTTCCCCCTTTCTTTTCTTTTCTCCAGTTCCAGTCTTTCTCTTTGCAGCAACTTTCATTTCTTCACCTTTTGAAACAGTTACTTTGCAAGCGTGGATCCCCCTCGAGTACGGCGGACGATCTGGAGTGTTAATACCTTCCCAGGTCGTAACCGACTCCCAAACTCAGTCTCTTTGGTTCACAGGACCTTTGTCCTTCCTTTTCTTTTATTCTGGTTTGTGCAGCATTACCATTCCTGTTCCTTCGGGATAAAAATGTCTGGCTGGCGACTCTACCCTTCTCCGCCCCACTTTCGCGTTTGTACTAGGATGGAAATCCAGGGAGCGACAGACGTGCCTTCCGAGGAGGAGAGAGATCATATTTTCTAGTCTTCTCTTAGCGTATCCTGTCTAGATCATGTAGATCCTTCAGGGGAAAAAGGTTTCGGGCAGCATTCCTTTTACATTTCTGAGGCGGGGAATGTGAACAGGGAGAAGGACTGTGGGTCTCACCTCGTCGATGTCTTTGCGGGGGAGAATGTGACCGACGCTCGTTCTCCAGCATCTACAGAAGCTCGTTTTGCTGAAAAGGGCCAAGTTATATTTGTTGAGATCAACGATGAGGGCCACGGTGTTTGAATATGCGTCTTTGGGGACGAGGATAGGCTCAAAAGTGTGGTCTCCTTGAGGGAAAACAGTAGGTTTCAAGTTGTTGGATGACGGGGAAGTATTGCGCCCACCAGGATGATTGGTCTCGTGAACGACAGTTCCATGATTGTCAGGGTTGTTACCGTCGTTGAGGAGGATGGTGACAAAAGGGTTGTTGATGACATCGTTGTGTTGAGTAGTCATGAAGATGAAAAAGGTTGATAGAAAAAGCTTTGATCTTGGGTTGAAAAGATGGTGAATCTTGGTTCAAGAAAGATGGGGAAGCCTGTTTCCCACAGAAGGCGCCACTGTTCTGATCAGTCCGAACAGGTCCTCGTGGCCTACAGCGTAGGGTAGCAACAACAATTGTAGGAGAGATGGTGGTGTACATGCAAGGTACTCCAACGCTCGAGTAAGTTTCAGAGGGAGAATGAAAATAATTACGAAAGCGTTTAGGTAAGAAAGTGAATAGAATTGAATACCTGACCCTCCAAATGTGGAGGGTATTTATATGAGTCTATGTGTCCGAAATACGTGGGCGCGTGATCCATGACCTAGTCCAATCGTGCTTGTGAGTTTTTGAGAGGCAGTTGGTCGCGTGAACTGCCAAGCATGTGAGCGGAGATCCCCAACGACTATAATCCCAACAAATATATTCTCCCCAACGACTATATTGTCCCAGATCATTTATTGGGCCTTACCCATAGCTGGAATGGATTGGGCCTTGTCCAACAGTATGGCACCTATCAGTCCAGAACAATGTTCCTAACACAGTGGTTCCACATTTCTATATACTCTTCATGAGCGCATGATGTTACCATATTATCGTTCTCATATAAATCCCTAATAATGTTGTTCCTAAAAAAGAGGATAAGGGAAAAAGGAGAAACTGAATACCTCTGTTGGTTGACGGTGATGAGGGAACGAAGATGATGATGCTAAACTTAGGGGTGTGAAAGAACTCAAAGATTTTGACGAAATTACTTATGAAAAGGAGAAGTCGTGAAAATGGAGTAAAAATGATTAAGATTCAACAATTTATAAAAGCCAATTGCCTAGGATGCATATGTCATCATTACTCTACCATAGACTTATGCCTACTAACAGTTGGCAGAACATGCACAACCCAAGATCGACACATGGAAGATGATCAAGGGTTCATAGCAACCAAGCCATCTTGTGAAAACCTCAACATGACGAAACATTTAATGGCCCACTTGTTCCTGGATGCTTGGGGGTCTCTCCCCAAGCCTCACTTGAGGGACTCGCCCTCGAAGATAAACTTGAGGGACTCACCTCTTAGGCCTCGCTTGAAAATCGTTTAAAAAGGATCACCATTTACACGAGATAATCATTTTGTCCTTATCAGGCCTCCTGATTTAGAGAATGTGGTATGTGAGACCTTTTATTGAACCCTAGAAGAGAACAACTTCTGGATTAATCACCCCAAAAAATTTATAGAAGGACTATAAGGTGAAACAACGAGTTTGTGGTTTGATCGCCTCACTGGAACATGGACCAACCCGAGTTATTAGGTCGTTCGACTTGTGTCCAATGCTAATCATGCATTTCCAAATGTGACTAACATGTGTCTTTAAAAATGGTATGTTTGCTCAGAGCTAAATTAGAGGAAATTGCTCCTCTAATCTAATAAAAAATATATCTCCTACCTCGTGTATTATCTAGGAACGAAGGGAAGATTGTTTCCCTCGTGATATGACATGGAACTAGGGGTGTTCGCGGTTCAATTTGGATCGGTTTTGAAGCAAAATATTATTTGATCCAAAGATAAATTTATTTGTGGTTCAGTTTGGTTTTGGATGATTGGTTAAAAAAACATAATCCGATCCAATCCAATTTCTTGTGGTTTGATTTGGATCGGTTTTTTGGATATCAAAATTACAAATTATAATTTTTATTATTATTATAAAAACACTAATAAAAAATAAATTTGACATAATATATAACGTTCACTATATTAAAAGTTAATATAAAAACACTAATAAAAAATAAATTTGACATAATATATAACGTACACTATATTAAAAGTTAATATTACAAAATGATAATAATCAATTATGATTGAAACAAATGTAATAATAAAAATCAATAGATTAAATCAAATTAATAAATAGTATTTTATATAAAAAAAATATCATCTAATAATAAATTAACACAACATATTATACTAATAAAAAATAAATAAGAATAAAAATATATACATGCGGTTCAGTTTGGTTTGGATCGGTTTTGAAAAATCAATCCGAAATCTGATCCGAACCAAACAGTTCTTACAAAATCACATCCAATAATTTTCGTTTTTTTTTTTCAATTTTCGATTTTTTCAGATCAAATTACGATTTTTATTTAGATTGGTTTGAATTTGAACATCTCTCCCAATAACTCATGTCAATAAATATCTCCACTCTAAAATCAGATTGATTCCCCAAATTTCCACAAACCATGTATACAATTAAAGCATAAATTTCAAAATTAAATTTTTATATTTAATTTATAACTTATATTCTCGGAGACAATTAAATTTTTTTGTTCATAAAAGTTATTAATAAAATATTATTATTTAACTACAAAAATAAAAAAATAATTTTATATTTTAATAACTTTAAACTTATTTCTAACGAATTAGAATCTGAGATTATATTTGAGTCGGTTAGATTATTTAAATTAACTTGAAAGAAATATAATTTAACAGAAAAAACAAGATAAACAATAAAAGGAATTTCATCAATTTAAAATGGATATAAATTAATAAGTACCATAACATAAGAAAAGGGAACGAAAGGTTGGGATTAGGATTGGGTGCGGCAAGAATTGAGGAAAAACAACAATGGCTTTCTTCACCCTAAACCCTATTCTTACTCCTCTCTCTTCTTCTTCGCTTAAACCTAATCCATCTTCTTCTTCTTCTTCGTGTAACCGTCGATTACCGTTTATCATCTCCATCTCTCCCCGTTCGCGTTTTTCGAGGCATGTTGTTCGTATGGCTCCTGATGAAGAGAAGTTAGTCCGTCGTTCGCCTCTCGAGTTCCCAGCCGTAAGATTTTTCGTTTCTTCTGTTCGATTTTATGGAATTCAAGTGTTTGGATTTTTGGATGAGTTCTTTTGTGTTTGGCGGTTTGTGATACGGTTTTTTATTCGATGAGATTTATGCGACGAATTTTAATTATTAATTAGGGTTATTTTCTGTTACGGTTGTCGCCATTACATTACATCGATGTAATTGTTGTGATAATACAGAGCATAACGGTCAGGTCGTGCCGACCGCAATGGGTCCAGAACATTCTAGCGGCCACTATTTCCCAATTTGGTGCAACTGTTTTGTAGAGTTCTAACATTTATCCAAACTGTTTCCCTAACTTTTCCATAATCTGTTGGCTCTGATTGTAATATTCAAATTCAGCTTGTGTGATGTCAGGTTTTTCCTATTCTCTGTCAAGCTGATAGATTTTTGAATATATATATACTGACAGGAGTGGTCAAACCCAAGGCCAGGACGAAGACCAGATATATTCCCTCAGTTTAGTCCGATGAAGACACCATTGCCACCTCCAATGCCTGCAGATCCTCCCGAAGAGGATGAAGAAAATGAAGAGGAAGAGGAAAATACTGAAGAGGAGGAGCCAGAGCAGCAGGAATAGTGTAGTAAATGACTTGTCTTGAATTTTGCAATTATCTTGATATGTCACTAGGGTAGTGCTGCTTGCTGAACTTAATGTAATATTAGGGCCATTATATGAATAAGAAATGATGTTTGAGCTTTCTTCAATTTTTTCAACCAGCCGTTTGCACTGTATACCATGAGTTTAATTTACCTGCAAAAAATTGTTCTCGCATTACTGATATTTGGTTGGGGTAGTATACCAAAGTTTTGATGTTTGATGTACCTTGATCTTGATCTATAATTTTAAGATCCAGTTTTGATGTTGAATCAAGAATTTGAGTATTCATTGTTGAATTTACAGAGACCCTTGATGTTTGTAGTTAATTGCTTGATATGTAACTGTGGGAACCTGTCTTTACCACTTAGACTCAATTGACTGTATAGCAGTGTTCGTGGTTAATGATTCAGTTTGAAAAATCACTAATAAAATGATCAGTTAACTATTAAAACAGTTTCAGTTTGTAAGCTATAAACCGGTTTATTATAAACTAGTCTGATATATCATTATTGAGTACTAGCTCCTTTTCTGGGTTATTGTGGAATGCCGTGGCAATAAGAGTTTGAAATGAGATTTTCACGTTTAAATGTGAAGTGTAGGTTAAATGAACAATGCTTCTATTTCATTATTGAACAAGGGAACCAAACCTCAAATTTCTTCAATGAGAGCACTGCCCACAACCTCATATTTCTAATGTTTTATTTACCATTATCATGTATTTTTCCAGGTGTAGACCAGGCTTGTAGAAAAAGACCACTTCTCTTACTGTTAAATCAGTGGTGGAGTCAGAAAAATTATAAAGTCTAGACAAAAATTTAAAGACCGTAAATTCACATTGTATATAATATATAAATAGTCATCTATCAAAATAAAAGAGACACGACATTTTGTAAAAAAAATTATAGTTTAAAATTACTTTTCAATAATGTGTTAAAAAAAAATCACGAGGCAAATGTCTTTTATGAGATTTCTTTGCGGGGAATGTTCAAATATCTTCTGTTTGGTGTAACATACTATCAAGTCATTGAATCATACATCGTTGATCTTATTGGACAATTTAGACTTATAATTTTCATTGTTGAAAAAAGTATTTCAATGGATATTATCGACACCGGTAATATCAAAGTTGACTTAATAAGTTTGTAAAACCAATGAAAATACCAAATGTTTCTCAGTTTGAATCATCTTCATAGTCAAACTTTGAATATCTTCACAAGTGAAAAATGAAGCATTTCTTTTCACTTGAAGAACAAAAGTGTCAAGTTGACCCCTTATTGTCCAACGGCCATCATCATAAAAGTTTGCATGATAAATATCAACAAGACGAGCAAGCTTATCAACATCAAACTTGGAGAAAGAGTTCTTGTGGTCAAGAAATGAGAAGTAATTAAGGATATAATGTTACTTTCTTCACTAAAGTGGTGATCCATCTTCACGCATATTTTGTCAATTGCAACATAAAAAATCTATTTACGGTAATGATGAAGACTAGTGATAGTCTTCCCTTTGACCCTTGAACGACCCCAAACCGGTATTTTGTCATTCATATTTGACATCGAAATACCTTTAGCAACACAAAATTCTTGGACATCGACAAATAAATTATCTCAATCACATTCTCTCATTGTGGTTAGCCGAGGTTTAACAACATCAACTAATTCCATGACAATCACAATATTAGGATTTTTTCCTTACAAGATATATGAAAGCTCGTTTGTGATATCAAACAACTTTAACATTAAATTAAAAATAAAAGAAAATTTATAAGTTTTCCATGCTTTCCATCAAACCCGCTGCTTGACATGGTCAACGTTCATCTTCATCAACCATATTAAGCATGTTTAATACGGAGGATCACATTTGATCCAAACGAAGCAATGTAAAATGATGTGAACCTCATTTAGTATGTTTGGGTCTAGTGAGACTAGATGATTGGTGCAAGCCCCTTCCTCTAGATATCTCACCACTCTCAAGTTTATTTAAAATATCTTGGTGGTGTGTCTCTGTCAAAGCATCCCTCCTTGTACATAAATGATATGATCCAGACAGGTCCTCATGGTCTTCAGTTGGGGCTGCAACGATGTTGTAGGAGAGGGGTGGTGTACCTGCAAAGTACTTCGACGCTCAAGTAAGTTTCAGGGTGAAGCAAACCAGAGTGTCAAGAAAGTATGTAAGTGCTTATAATTGAATATTTGGCCCTCCAAAGATGGAGGGTATTTGTAAGGACATCTGACCGTGGATCGGGGATGCGTGGCCCTTGATTGGGTGTAAATGCTTCCAGTAGTTTGGAAAAGGTAGTTGGTCGCATGAAAGGCGTAAGAATGCGTGTGGGGGAAGCTCCCTAACGGATATATTATAACGGTTCTATTTCTCAATGGCCATGAGGTTGCGAATCTCTTGTTTGATTTATTTATGCCTAGGGATAAGTTGGGTTGAGCCTCAATTGGACGCATGGAACCTGCTAAGTCAGTTCAAAACATTCCTCTTACTAGATGCACTTGTTGTGATCACAATCAATGAGATGTACTCAAATAAATCATGAATATATGAGCAACTACTAGCAACAGACACAACAACCAATTGTAAACGGTGAGCATAACAATGGACATAGTAACCATAAGGGTTTTCATCTAGAAACTTTCTTTACAAATCATTAAATTCACCTCTCATATTTGAAACTTCATCATATCCTTGCCACTGTATCCTTGAAATAGATAATATATAGTTATCAAGAATACCACAAAGAACTTCCTTTAATGACTCAAATTTCATATCTTTGATATGATATAGGGCAATAAATAATTCCACAATATTCCCTTTGTCGTTCAGAAACCTAAAACAAATTCAACAAGTTTATTTGGAGGCGTAAAGGATAACAATTAATGAAAATTGAAAATTGGAAAATACAAATACTAACCTTAACATCACCTCAATTTTCTCTTTGACGGATATATCATGTGACTCATCAATAAGCACAGAGAATTGTCTATCACAAAGTTATTCCATAATCACCTTAGTAACTTCATGTGCACAACACGTTGCAAGCTCCTTTTGAATGTCACTAGAAGTCTTTGTGCAATGTTTTCCACAACGGTCAAAAGCATCCCTCACTTGTTCATTCTTAGCTTTTACTCAATCTACCATCTCTCTAAAATTTCGCTTATTTAGAGAAATGGAGGATTCATCATGGCCACGAAAAATCATACCTTGTGTAATGAGATATCTTAAACAATCTACATAACAAGTTAAACGAATTTTATACAATTCTTCTAATTTCTTGGTTGATTTAACAAAATTACTTGTCACAGTTTTTTCATTGATTATTATAATCATCGTAGTGTTTGACACATGAGTTGTGCAAATTATTATGACTACCAACGTGATCTTTCAAGTCTTGAGATGCATGCTTCCATCTTTATGTATGCTTTTAGTGAAAAGTTCAAAACCAAAGTGTTCGACCCTCTAGGATTTCTTAAAGAGAAAGTAATAAAAACAATAAGTTGCATCCTTGATCTCACTATATTCTAACCATGTATAATCCTTATACTTTGATTTACTAAATGCTCTTTTAACACTTCCAAATGGAGTACGAGGAAAACTTGGCAAGTCTAATTGCATTGGACCCTTCAATATAATATGCCCTCCTCACTTGGTCTTGAATATCCTAAGCATACTCATTAATTTGTTTCCTACGACCTGGATCACGCACAATCTCATTTGGATTAAACTCATTAACCACATTAAGTGATGGTTTTGTTTCCGATTCAACCAAAAGTCTCCTCATTCTGAAATTCAAAATGAAGCAATGAATGAAAATTGTTTTCAAATTATCAGAAAAACAATCAACATTCTAAGATTTAAGTTGCAGGATTAGTTCAATTGTTGTAATCACCACAAAACATCATCGTTGTTTCAAAATCAAAATGAGAAACAACATCAGATTTCAAGCTTAATTTTATCCCAATTTCATTTTCTCAAGATTCAAACACAGTCAAGAAAATTATATAAACAAAAAAAAATCAACAAACAAGTGATACAAAACACATCAAAGAACGAAATCAATAAATTTTTCAATAATTTTCAATTTCAAACACACTAAACAATGGAAGACGAAGACGGAAAAAACCCATGATGGATATAAGAGACGGTATAATATACAGTGAAAAACAAGTGGTAGCACAACGGAAAAAACCCGCGATGGATATAAGAGACGGTATAATATACAGTGAAAAACAAGTGGTAGCACAACACGGTGGACAGTGGTGACGGCTAACAGACACGACCGCAACAGATGGAGGAGACAGAGAGGTGGCGTGACCCTTTCTTCCTCCTTTCTGTTTTCCCGTTTCCCCTTTCTATTTTCCTTTTTTTTTATAATCTTTTTTGTACCCAAAAAATAATTGAGCCAAAACCTGGTGTGTGCCCAGCCTAATCGAACCAAAGAACCGCAAGAACCACTTATGTTTCCACAATTTTATCACTACAAATATAATTCATAAAGTTTATCTGTCTCATTGCTTTCGAAAGGTCTAATAAAATGCTTGGAAGATACGTTGTGACTAAAATCAAATTGGAGAAAATCCACCCAGAAAGTATACCAATTTACGTTGCTTATGCTCTAAATGGCTTTTCTATGAAAATAACAATACTCCATTATGGTGGTTTCAGAATCGAAGTGAACCACTTCAAAACATTTATTTCAATTTGACTAAAGTTTGGTTTAGTTCAATGCTTATTTTTACATTGAACAAACCATGACATTGCCTAAACGAGTTATCTTATTCTTCATAAGATTTAATTATAGCATGTCAAGCGGTTATCACCATAAAAGGTCTATCACAAAGCCACAACACCAAACATCAGCAAGTAAAAAGATGTAATTATCATAACCCTAAAGGGAGACACAATAGAGCTACAAAGCAGTAACTTATTGCGTTTACATCATTATAACATGCTTTGATTTAGAACTAACATCAGCAATAAAACAGGTCACACAATAAGAGAAGTTTTCATGATCATTATCGTAATTACAGAGCTCAATAATGAAAATATGAAATCATGACAGAGAGCCCTTCTATTTCTTTCCACTTTTCTTCAGGCCAGATCCTCCAAAAGAACCCTTCTGTGAGGCCTTAGCTTTCAACTCCTTTAATGCCTGTTTGATGCAAACAACGGAATCAAAGAAAGGATTATTATTGTAACGGAAAAAATGTGAACATAATGATAAAAAGCTATATAGATCTTACCTTCTCTTCATCCTTTTTCTTCTGGATGTTAGCCATGTCAACCTACAAAAAACCGATACAAATTCTGTAAGATTCATTACGAGATTCACATGTAGAAGTATGGTTGTACTAAACATGTAAAAGCCAACCAAAGAAGAAATTGTATTCCAATTATGGTTAAAACTAAAATCTCAATATAAAAACAATAATAACCTCAATAAAACACCAACACAAATAAAGAACAGAAAAGATAGAAGAGGTTCTTTAACACTCTTAACACAACTTTCCACATACTCTCGTGTACATAATACCCACCCTGTTGCCTCTCCTCTATTCTAGGTATCGAGGTATTGCAGTTGCATACAAGGCTTGAAGAAAAGGATAAAATGTAATGAAGTTTCAATTAATTTTCACATTGATCTCAGAATCTTAGAATAATGGTTTACCAAACAAAGAAAAACCAAATAGTATTCCCAGATAACTTTCAATAATCCGCCTATCTCCAGACTCAACATCATAATTGATTTCACATAAGCTCTGAACATTCATAAATACAATCTATGAAGCTCGGACACCAGAAACATGACACCGATACTAACACGTCGACACAATCATTTACGCATACACACCTTATGTCCGTGCTACATAGTATATAATCCTCTCCTAAGTCTATCTCATTCTGGCTTCCTAATTTTGCTATGCAAATCTGAATATGATATTGCCATTCAATTAAGAAAACATGATATTTGTCACCTAATGCACCGCTAATTATTTATAATCAAACCAATTAAATTTAAATTCCTTATCATCAAAAACACAGATTACATAACAAAATAGTTGAATTCCATCACTTCATACAACATAAAGTTACATCTCCCCTCTTTTTCCCAATCCTACCAAGTAGTCATAAATTAAAGAGATTATTTTCATAATCATCAAATTCAATCTATGACAACATTGACATCTAATTAAGATCAATCAAAAACTATAAAATTTATCATTCTTGAATGTACATACAGGAATTTGAGTTCTACAAATCCAAGCTTAAACAAAATTTCACCAAAATAAAAAATTTCATTCACCAACAAAAATCAAATAGAATATAAAAAAGTATTAAAAACAATACAATATGTAAAAAAAATAAAATTGAAATACCTCATCGTAATCCTTCTTATCAGACTTTGGTTTCTTCAAAGGCTTAGCTTTTCCACCTAAAATCACAACAACAAACAAAAAATCATCAACTACACAAATCAAAAAATCGAAAAATCAAAATCTTCAACCATCATCAACAGATCTATATTTTAGGGTTCTTCACATTAAAATCAACGGAACAAAAGATTAAAGAACTTGATGAATAAAAGAGTCAATAAATTATGATGAATCAAGAGCTATGGAAGAATGAAGATTACCTTGCTTGGTCGACATGGTTACGGTGCAGAGTTAGGGTTTCGGTCTGAAAACGAAAACGACAGAGAAAATAACAGCAAGCGACAAAGAAAGACCTTACCCTCACTAAAAATTGTTTTGGGTATTCTCTTCTATATATATAGCTAAACGACGAATCTACACCCACCGTTTTGTGTAAGCAACCTATATTTTAAATGTTTTTTGTGGAATAATTTTGAGTCAAAGAAAAATTTGTGGAATAATTTGGCAATATTGGATGGCAAAATAAACTATCAAAATAATGAGGATAAAATGAAAGAAAATAATGGTAGTAGTGTTTACTTGTAAATTTGATAAATAAAATAAGTTTTTATTAATATTTAAAGGATTAAATTCGAAAATATTTTGGAACATATTTGTGTGTATTTAAAACTTTGAATATGTTATTATTGTCGAAATCGAAGTGTAATGTTTGAAGAACAAAAATGTGAATTTTAAGAAAACTTGAAATATAAGGTTTCGAAGACAAAAATGACTGAAATTGAAATGTACAGATTAAAAACGAAAAGACAAGATCGAAAAACGTAAATGAATGCAAGAAAAGACTTAAATGTAAAATTGCTTAAAAATTATAAATGTGGAACGCATATGTACATTTCTTTCACTCGTTTCTCAATTATGCAGATACTTTGAGTATATAGAAATTTGAGTACAATTGTGGACCCCTAAAACATAAACAGATGTTCCTTTATATACTAGTCTAAAATAATTACCTACAAGCGACCGGCTAACCCTATCACAACACGCTTTAGTTGCATGCAATCGTTTCTTCGACGAGACTCCACTTGTCTTTGAATAATTGCTTGCTTCAATTTAATTTTCACTCTTTCAACACCATTCAAATATCTTAACTACTTTTACAGGTCACCATGAACTGAATTAGTTATGTCAGAATCACCAAGATTAACAATGCTGAGACAACACACTCTGTAGTACTTTCCACATATAGTACCCAAGTCAATATTGTTTATATTGTTATGATGAACTTCAACCTTTGTCAACATAGCATAATATTTAATAAGGCAACAACTGACCAGAATACTTAAAGATTTCACTAAGTCTCTAGACTATAACAACATTCTTCGACCACCAATTGTTTCAATCGGCATCATCATGTACAACTTTCGACACTAAATCAACTCTTAACTTCTAATTGACTACATTCAATTCCAACTTTCAACATGACATACTTATTGTTTCCACTTGCCATTTATAGTTATGTGGAAAAAATTCAAGGTAACAAATAGGTTATAAGATTTTTTTAGAAGTTATAAGATACATGGTGAAGCACTTTTATATTTATAAATATAAATTATAGGACAATAATAAATGTTTTATTTCTATATTAAAAAAATGTTATTAAATATGTTGATATGTGACTTATGTCGTTTGAATATGAGGTGGTGTAGAAAATTTTTAATGCTAAATATTTTTTTTTATTCCTTTGTATTTCAAATTTATTTTGATCTCATAACTTAAAAAAAATCATTAAAGTCCTTCTAAAAAAGAAAGTTTACCTAATAATGTAATTAACAAATTTCACTATTGTAAAAACTATGGGAAGAAAGTTGTTGGAACATCATTTATGTTGATTATCTCTCCAGAAAAGAAAGTTGTGTTAATGGTAAGGGAATAAGATTAAGGAAATGTTCTTCTTTTGGCATGTATTATGTGCATGGTGTTAAGCCATGAGTGCATAACATCTTATCTATTTGAAGATCTAAGAGAACTTAGGTGGCTCTATGTGTTTATGAGGTTGTTATTCCGTTGTGCCCATGCCTCTGATATGTGAGTTGAAATAGTCCAGGATTGCTTGGATTAGTCCTTAAGAAACTAGGTTATCTATGAGAATCAAGTTGGTTTCTCTACAGTAAGTAGATGTCTTCAAATAGATGTATGAGCATGAAGTTGTTCATGTGTCTCTACTGTAGTTGGGTTTTCTCCTTGAGGGGGGAATTATGCTTATGTGTGACAGGGGGCTGTGTACTTGTCTGTGTTTTAACTACATAGTGCAACTTGTGTTCTTATACCTATGGTGAAGTTTTTATGTCAGACAAGATGTCTTGACATTGTGCTACTGGTGTGGCCTTTTGGTCTTAGCAGTGTGGTTGCCATTCTAGCTTTGTGAGGTTGGTGGTTTGAACCAGGTATGTTCATGCTTCTTAGAAATGGTTTAAGAAACATTGTTGGGTGTTGTCTGGGAGAATTTATTTTTCTTTACAGAAGTTTGTAGAGCTGAAAGTAGGCTTTGTTATTGGATGTGAGATGTCAGACATGATGTCCTGACATTGTGTTCAGTTTTCAACTGAGATTGGCTGAAATTAGTAGGTTTGGAATTTAGTGAGAAGCTTTGTGTTTCGGAGCATTATGGTTATACTTCAATGTTTGAGTTTGTCTCTGATTGATTCTTAGGAAAATTCTTCCTTGTGTTATAGGTCAGTAAGTTTTCTTGGTGTGTTTTGGTCTGAGTATGATGATGAGGAAGTTGGTGGTCCAACTTGAGTAGACTTGTGAGAGTATGTAATGTCAATCAGGATGTCAGGATATTGTACTAAGTTGGTTCCGTCAATATTGTCAAATAAATTATCTCTAGACATTGTGACTAAGTGCTTTAAAAGCTGGCCTGTAAAACGTGTTTTTGGTGCATGCATGTTTCAATGGCATTAGAAATGTCGTTTCAAGTGGGGTAGTCAAAGTTGGGAAATAAAGTAAGAAGAATGTATCTCTCTCCTTTAGTGGATGGTGCACGATTACTAAGGTTGATGTTACCGTCTTCAAAAAACACTCTCATTGACTGGACTGTCGTTACAGTCAAAGCTCGTTACATTCTAGGTAACTCTCCTTGTATTTAAAGGCCTCCTACCTCTCAATCCTCTCAAGATGTGTCAACATGAGAAATTCTTTCAAAATGTTGATGTTGGTAAGGTATCTCATTAGTTCATCAAACTTTATCTTGAATACTTTTGAAATGATATTGGGCCTGTCGTGTGGTTTTAATTTATCCTTTGAAAGAAGTCTAGTATTCTCAGGCTACTTGGGGTTGCACGTAAATGTAATAAATAAATCTGGGAAACCCAAAGCACTTGAGATTACCATACTGTCGAAGTATAGCTGATCCATGTAGCGTTTTCCTCCAACATAAGATGACGGCAAAACAACTATTCTCCCTACTTTGTTGTGCTGGTGTTGTTGAGAAATTCCCCGAGCCTCATTTAGTTTTGTATACTTACCGACTCGCAATTTAGTCTGATTTTTTCGAATCCAGTTGATATGCTCCGTCTCCATCATTGTGTATCCATCAACCAAAAATTGTTGAAAGATTCTCCTAGAACTAAGTAAGGTTTTTGCCTCACCACTTCTGGTGTGCAATCGAAAGCAAAGCCAATCTTTGACGGTTTGGAGATTTTGCTTTGTTACGACCTTTTGGTGTATAAATTGGTGGAGTATGTTAGGCCTGTATCCATCCTCACCATAAGGAAAGAGCAAAGGGTATTGATACGCTAAATATGCCAGATGGAATTCATCAATCCGTTGTAAGTGTCCATAAGAGTATTGAACTATAATGTCTCTTTTGGGCGCCGAATCGATATCTCCAATTATTAAAGCGGCTACTTCCAAGACTGTTGAGCAATTATAGATTCGACCGTCAGTGGATCGTTCAGATATGAGTCTCAGTTTTAAATTCTGCATGTTGTTTGTTGACAACATGTCTCTGGCCATGTGAAAAGCTCTTGCATGAGGGTTGTATTCATCCAACATGAATTTAAGGGTTGTTACAATGGAATTGTCTATGGATTTATTGTCACTAGATAGGAATAGTAAACAAATGCAAGTTAATAAATAAACTAACGATTGAGGTGACAAACTAAATCAAAATGCGAGAATGTATGTAACCAAACCTAAAACACCCGATCCGGTTTGCGATTTCATTGTCAGTGTCGTGGATATACAATTGTGCATATTTAGGCCTCTGACCCACTTCACGAAGCAAGGTACCAATTCGATGGCACGTGTTCCCATGAAGCCTAAGTGTAGGTGGACCATTGCCACCCGTTGTGTTGGATGTATCAAATTTCATCCCAGGAGATGTGAAAGAGAACATTGCGTTATAGGTGCGAATGTTAGATTGAAAAGCCTTAGCCTGATGACAGTCCTTATCAAATAGAAGTTTTTGCAATTGAGGTGGTGAAGTGTTAAGTAGTGGAATCACAACTTTTCCTCCCTTGCAGCAGAGGGAGAACTTAGCATGTGTTGTGTGTCTTATCTTATCCGTCCGCTCTTGATACCACATAAAGGCACCACAATGATGACATTCCCAGATTGGATCTCCAATGTCAAAATAAGTTGTAAGAAAAATGCATCATACATTAATAAAATTTGCATTCAATTACAGAAACATTTAATTATAAATCAAGAAACATGAAAAAAAAATGAAACAGTAAATTGATGGAAACTGAAGTATGCTCTGAGAATAAGAACTTTGTAATGTGACAGATTGTGTGGCCTCGTCGTCACCAGATCTGTAGTCAAAAGCATCCTCCCCAACATCATTGTCGGAGTGGTATGTATCCTCCATAGCATGAGTTTGAGGTGTAGGTCTAACATTATGCAGGGTGTTGGGATTTGCAGAAGAATGAACAGGATGGGGAATGAAATGGACTTCATGGAGACGTTTTTGTATATTGCGTAACAAATTTGAATTGATGTATAAGATTAATCGGGGCCGGAACAGGAAATCATGGCCTCTTAGACAGATGCTGGTCGAAACAATGACGATCAGAAGATTAAGTACGTAGTATATTTGTAATGTTTGTGGTTAGAGGTGTTCGTAGTCTACTTCCAGAAGTCGTGGTAGGCGTGTTATATGTTGAAGCTTGTTTATGTGAACCATTGTTCTCCTTGTTGTTAGGAGTGTGTTGTTTTTTTGTGTGTAGGAGATGTAATTTTCTTTTTCTTCTGGCTATCCTTGCAGCAACAACTTTGTTGAATTTGTTTCCCTCATCCATTGATAAAATTTGAAATTTTGAATTCTTATATTAGGATGAGAATTGTTAAAAAAAATATAACATCATAACAACTTCATCACATTTTCGGAGCAATGCTCCAAAAAGTAATGGAAATATGAGGATATCAAAATGGAATTAGATCCTCAAAGAGTGTTGTTCGGATTTCATAGAAAATGAGTCAAACATAGAATGTTTGAAAAAAATAGGAAAAAGTCAACTTAAAAGTCATAACAGAATGATGTTTATAATCCATTTAGTTTCTCTTTCAACTTTATGGTTGAAAATATGAATAGTGAGGATGAACACAAAAAGTGTGGGAGTTGACAAATTTTATTTTTTGAAAAATAGCCTATACAGGGATAGAAAAGTGTGTCCAAAGGTTGAAGGTACAAAAATAAATAATATAAAACTGCAATCTAAAATACAGGAAATGATGTTATATGTTTCACTTGAGCATAAAAGGACAATCACAGTAAGCAATGTGTGTAGCAGGAATTAGACAACAATGTAGGAAGCATACAAACCAATGTCAGAAGGTAAGTAATACACAACCCAAGATTGATGTTTGTACGGGGAAACCATGAATAAAGGTTGAAAAGCTTCTTTTTAGTATGTGTTTGGTGTTGCAGGAAATGAGAAAATGTTAAATAAACATTGGTGGTCCAAAGTTGTAAGTAGAGATACCAGGTTTATAGGACATTTTGGAAATCCCATTGAAATTCTAAGGGGCCGAACATTGTGAATGCAACGCAGAATTATATATTGATGTAAATATTATAAATATCTGGTAACAAAACATAATGGGAAAAATAGGTGGAAATTACGATTGGGTCTGGTTCATAAATTATCATAACCATTGGAGCAACAAAATAACATTGTTTAGATATTACAAAAAGACATAAAAAAATGCATATAGGTTATGCATTACAAAACAAATTATGGAAGCCATGTAGTTGTCTGAACAAAAGTGACAAAAATTGACATTATAAACTCGAGCACAGTTATTAAACGAAGATATTCCATAGGTAATTCCATTCTACTTCTCCAGCTTGATTATCTTCTTTAGTTTGGTAGATGAATGTTGAAAATCTTCATCATTGGATAGTATACATGCATCCGAATCAGCCATTGCAACCCTCTTTGACTGTGTCGTAGGTGTTATCGGATCAGAATTAAGATTATAAGTGACATCAAGTTCCTGGAAAAGATACAAAATGACATCAGAGAATAACATGAAGTCCACATAACGAAATTGACAATTAGACCATGACAGAAGGATTAAAATGTCTTAGTTACAACAACTAATTCCCATTCCCCGGTTTGAACAGCTTCAGAAACGCTTTCAACAATCTGCAGTCACATAAATCATATAGCAAAACATAAGTATACTCATCAAGTCATGCTTAACTGGATTTGTATATAAGGAAAATCAATAGTCAAGATCATGTGTTATATACCTGCAACATGGCATTTTTTCTTGGAGATATTGATTTTAGCTAATTTGAATCACATGACAATAAACATATTAGGATATAGCATTTATAAAACTTCAATTTCTTAGAATATACAAATTATTTATACCGGTTCTGGTGACATTGATAATTGAAGTTGTTTGATGACTGTTGGATCACGAAAAATGGAGACCACAAATGCATTCTTATAATCCTTTTGCCACTTAACTTTGAAGGTAAGGTTCAGACCAACCAAAGCATCAAGTGCCAAAGGGTATTCGAGCGGGTCGGTCACACCAACCTAATAGAAAAGCAATAAAGTGACATATACTGGATTAGCATGAATATACCAACAATTACGATACAAATTGAAGAATATGGTTTCATTACATTAAGCATGTTAGTTCGTAGTTGATCCTCAAAAATGTCCAACCATTCTGAACATTCACGGTCCTATAGGACAAACGTTGCTCTACACCCTTGACTAACAACTTCGACCAAAATCTTATACCTAAACATGAAAGGAGTAGATGTTAATATAGAAAACAACAAGATAGATATGATCCTTCCCATGACAGCTAGTTTATCACATTATCTAAAACATTTGAGATGATAACATAGTATAAACATGACTTGTATAGCTCACACTCAGTGTTATGGCCAGCATCACAAATAAAAGGAGGAATGTTTCCTTTTGCCACCCTTGGACATTCATGACAGACCCGATAATACCATCCTCCTTGGGATGTCTTGAGCATTTCAATTTTTGCAATGGTTACACATTAAGTGATCTGTGGAAAACCAATGTGATTAAACAAACATATCATGTTAAGTAATGAATATACAATAAGTCCATAGGTAGGGATGAAGAACAAAGTCATTTATTAACCTCATTTAGCTGAACTATCTTCCCCAGCGGCAGTACAACAACATAGTACATGAACTTGTCATATGATGTTAGTTGTGAACTCCCAGAAGATTGAGACCAATTTTATGATTTTGTTGTCATAGTCTGAGAGGAACCCTGAAACCCAACCATGTGTCGGATGCTATGGTTGTAAAGAAAGATTGGAATTTAGTTAATACAGTAAACACATACATCAATATTGATGAAAAAAATGTCCAACTAAATGAAATGGATAAACATCCAACCTATTGAGGAAATCTCTAATCTCACGCATTTCATCGTTGATGTGCAGTTTAGTCACATTAAATATATTGGAAACACATAAAGGATATTTCCCTGAAATGGAGGGAAAGTAGATAAGCGATATGATGAATAATTGAAATTACAACACAGGGATAATAAGAAATGAGCAACATATATACCTTCCTGCTTGACCCGAGCAAATTGTAAGATAACAATGGTAGGCAATGTGGTGTCCTTTCTGTTGTTAAAGTATTCACTGAATTAGATAGCATATCCCTCCCACAAAGTACAATTGATAGTGTTGTTCCTATAGAATAATGATCCAGAAATAAATTATTGAATATTCAATAATCTACTAATATGAAGGGTTAATAACCAAGAAACAGGAAAATTACCCCAGATCTTTAAGAACCAAATTAATCTGCTGCTTCTTGCTTCCACTATGAAGTTGGCTATAGCCAATGTCTGTGACCATACCGATGACACCTGTGAATGGAATCATTTCAAACCCCTTACAATTGTTACAAATGAACATAATTGAAGTAAACAAATAAGAAAAGAGGTTGTGTTTAGAAAACTGACCCAGCAAAACGTCCCTTTTCCACTTTCCATAAATGATATCCGCAAAGAGTGTAAACTTCAGAACCTTGGGGGGAATGATGTGCTTGCTCTTTTCACACACTGAAGTTCCACCGGTAAATACCATCACGAATTTGTGCTCCGAGACCTTGAAAAGCATTTCATTGGGGATTATTTGAAAATTTGCTATTGTGTACGTGTTGTCGACAGATAAGACAGAATCAAAGGCCTGCTTCATAATGGTTGGAACCCTTGCATGAATATCATTACCCTGTAGGATGATTCAACTGTTAGTGTACAAACTCAATGTATAAGGGACGACTAACTCAGGTTGAGTGGACAAAGACATGATAAAACTAATAACTAAAAACAATATCAAGGATGTTAAACCAGTTAATGGATAAAGAGTGATTAGCTCTGTTTACTAAATAATGTATCATGGTTGGCAACAACATAAATGAATATTAGATGATACTCGTGCATTTCCAGAATCTTCAAACATTCAAAATACATAAACTTATTACATTTCAAAATACATTAAACCACCAACATCTATATAGATAATAAAAAAATGTTTTTCTTAAGAGGAAACAACTATCAATACTATAACAATGGATTATGACGTACCTCTTTATCAACCAAGACCATTTCAAAATGTTCTTTTGATTTCGCAACCACGGTCCATTTATGATGCACTCAAACAACTATTTTCCACAACTCATTCCCATCATTCAAATCCATAACATATGCAAAGGGTCTTGCCATGTTGAAGGTTTGTATGCAGAATTTGGTTTGCCTGCCGGACTGATATGGCTCTGTAGGTTATGGATGGTTGGTGAAGGGTAGTGTATGAAAACCAGTTGTGAATGTATATTAGGTAGTACAACTGATGTGGATGATGCATTGGTAAAGGAAATTTTGAGTGTGCAACTTGGTTTACATCGGGCAGTGCACCATTGATTTCTTGTACGATCAGAAAAATGCTTCCAAACAACAACTTTTTGGTGACTTTGTGGTTGAGATAGGATTAATATTGCTACATGGTAGTGCATTATGGTATGAAATCAGTAGTTAACATTCAACTAACACAAATATGGTTACAATTAGTTGGTTTTGGACAGAAAAGACCCTTGATTTGCAGAGGTGGCAACTTGTATTAGTAGGGCTAATGGGTGATTTACTCAACCATTAAAGTTCTTATATTATAGATAATTCGTGATACAATTTACCCAACAATAACAAATGTTGAAAAAGGTGAATGAAACATATGAACCTACATCCTTGCTGAGGACACACTACCACACCCTACATCACATCTCTGATCATAGGATCTAATCAAACGACAATCCGTATTAGGCGCTAAAACACCTACACAAGGTTTAACCTCTCATACAATATAAAAATCAGATTGCACCAAAAATCTTGCAGATTTATTCTCCTCACTATACCAAAAATCTAATCCCCCGAATAAAAAAGATCAATCTATATTTCAACTTCATTTCATCACTTAATAACCTACCTCTAATTTTTGACCATATTTTATTTCATAAAAAGTAAGTATAATATTTTATTTTATTTATCACGAGGTAGCAAACGGTTTTGTCATTTCCTTGAGCAGAATTCCCTAACCTAACTTATAAATGCTTTCTTCCTCTTCTTTTTAGCTTCTTGATTTTGACTTCATGTGAATACAACACCCACAGTTTTCTCAAGTTCCTTGGAGTTTAAAAAAGTTAGTAAACCAATTAAAAGTTACTATTTTCTCTTCTTTTAATAATCTATAAAAGTACAGCCAAAGTACAATACCATTTTTACTGCTGTTGGTTAGCCACAAACAAGTGGCCAATCATGAACAACAAACAACTCTAATTACCTTGCAACAACTTTCAAAATTTATAAATATACCTGAAATAATCTAAATAATCTAAACTTCATATTTAAACAAAAAAGTACATTTTCATATTCTTGTTATTGGCAAAGAATATTTCTTAATTCACTTCGATAAGCCCGATGCTGCAGCTATAACATTGCCCAATGGTTAGAAGGAATCACTTATTTCATAGTTTGTATATATGTCTAGCTGTTTACTTTCATCTGAACCTCATTAAGCATTTTTCAGTATCCATTACAAATCACAGCTAGCACACAAATCACTTTTTCTTGTCTTTCTCTTCTATAAACCAAAATAATCACTTCTTCATCACCAACTTTTCAATAAGTCAATTATAACTTATAACCATGGTATGTATACTACTACCTACCTCACTCTCATTGATTTGGTGCATATACATGTTTTTCATGTTTCATGTGATTGTTTTTTTTTTCTTTTTCAGATTTTAATGCCATTAATGTTAACTTCATTGATGAAGCTTGCAAAGGCACTAGTGTGTGAACCTACTTCAACTCTCACAACAATTCTCTATTATGGAAACTTGCTTCCTAGGAATCTTAACTTAGGGAGATTAGTGAGAAGTGAATTTCTTCAACAAGAGAATTATTTCTTCCATTTTCTCATTGGAATGTTGAGGTGTGTATGGTGATTATAGGATTAGGACATAGGTATCAAGTTATGTGGTTAGTAAAGGGAACAAATTAGTGTATGTTCTAGAATAATCAGATATTTTATATTCAAATCTAATCTTGAACACACAACAGTGTTAAGTTTTTTGAGGAAAAATTATGTCATCGATTATGATTTTTTTCTAGCTCGAGGAATTAATCTCTCTGACTGAGCACATAGAATATTCGATTTTCTAAAAAAAAAAAATCCTCATACATTATGGATTAATATTTCATTTCATCAAAAGGGATATACTACTATTTTTGGGAAAGTTATATAATCTTTGTAACGAATTTGGAGTTGAAGTTTTCAATGAATTTATTACATAGTAGCTTACCTTAGCAAACACTCTCTCCCATCTTAACTATAAGAACAACAAAAATTAACCTTCATATATGTTTATAATGATAGTCAAATGTATTTAGTTTGAATCTTCTGTATATGTTGTTAATAATTATTATTTCTCAAGAGTTCTGAATTAAAAAAAAAATCAATGATGTGCAAGAAGGGAAGAATGAAGATAGATCAATAACATTCATGAATATATTATAGGTAATTTGATGTGTGATGAGATTAGAAAAAAAAGGTGAAAATGATGAAAGAATTGTTCAAAAATATAATAGAATAGTAATTTCTTTAATACAATGTTACTTTCTTGAACGAAAGGAAGATTGACAAATATAAAATGAAAAATAAAAAATATGTGGATTTATGTATTTGCAGGTATGAAGTATGCAATAATTTGTTTGCTTTTATGTTGATAACGCTTTTTAGAGAAGTCTTTATCAGTGTGGAATATTGTAACAAACCCTAATACGAATAGCATACCGTCGAAGTCCGCTCACATCCTGTTGTTTAATTGGATCTTGTGTTATGTATCCAATTGTTTAAGTTAGTTTGTACCCTAAATTAGCTTGTAATGAGTAATTGTTAAAAAGCTCATTAGGTTGGTGTGTTAGTTTTATTATAAATAGCATACTAATCTCTCATATTTTGAATAAGGAAAAATAGGAAGATAAAACCCTAATTCAAAAGTGAGAGAAATTATTTGTTATTCTTGTATACTTGTAATCTTGTTTTAAGAGAAAGGAAAGAATAACAGTTTATAACCAATCTTTGTTGTTATCCTTGGTTACCCTAAGGCCTAACCCTTGTGGGTTTCTTGATTGATCAAGGAACCAATTATACATTGTTTCTAAGGTATCCGATTCACAATAAATTGGTGCGGTGAGCATGGAGAAGACGCCTTCAAAAAAGTATGAGATTGAAAAGTTCATCGGTGTGAACGACTTAGGTGTGTGGCGCTTGAAGATGAAAGCCCTACTTGTTCAACATGGTTGTCTGGAAGCGTTGAAGGGAAAGACGGTTATGAATGTTGCGTTGACGACAACTGAAAAGAAGATCATGATTGAGAAAACAAATAGCGCAATATTGTTGAGCCTTGGTGATAAGGTTCTTTGACAAGTATCAAAGGAGACAACATCGTCAGGGTTATGGTTGAAACTTGAAGGTTTGTACATGACCAAATCGTTGGTGAATCGACTCTACCTGAAGCAAGCCTTATATTCATTTAAGATGAGTGGAGACAAGTGTCGCTCCTATTAGTTCAAGCACCAACCAGGTTATTGTTGAGAGTCAGTCACTCCTCTATTTTTTCGTGTCTGTGTCACACGACTTTGTTCTCATTTGAGGATCTTTCTTGTGTAATCCTTTTCCGTCTTTCGCTTTTGCATTATTTTGTTTATCCCTAGCTTTTGCCTGGACTGATTCTTGTGAATCTTTGATTGTATAGTCCAGCGGGATGCCCTAACTTTTGCCTAAGTCGCTCATTTTCAAGTTTCGACTTAGCGGGCCTTTCCTTTTCTTTTTTCTTTTTGCATTTTGAACTAGTCGCGTGACATTGTTGTTTCGATTGCTTCACGAGGGTTGTGACTACCTCATTTTGTGGTCGACGAAGGATAACCATTGTGGTTGTCAATCTTTGGACCTTTTGACTTGGATAACCGTTGTGGTTTCGGGTCTTTGGACCTCTTGATTAGCATATTAGGATGCAACAGATCTTCAAATACACTTCTTTATGAAAGTCTGAACGCTTGGTCTGACTAGCTGACGTCTACCCTGCCCCTAGGTTACATGTGAGGTTTTTTTTTATTTGAAAATAAACTCCTACTACAAGGCTCGAAGGGGTTAGCAAGGGTTTATCTTCCTTATATCTCCAGTGTTTAGGATTTGAAACAATGCCTGTACATCGTTAACAAGGTCTTACTTGAGAGCACACAATTAGAGACTTTGCGTTATTGTTTCGTCATTCTCCTTCATAGAATTCAAGCACGACAATTGGTATCACAATGTACACATGCAAAATTATAAGGGAATGCAAATGAATTTACTTCAAGAAAAACATGTGAGTTTTATTATTTCTAACATTCAAAAGCAAACAAATTTCATACATGTAGACAAATGTTTAACATATAAAAGAAACTAAAAATGGAAATGCAGTAAAGAAACTGAATATTGCCGTAGTTGAGGAGGCTTGGCTCCGTCTGGACCTGTCAGTCTTGGATACTTTCAATGATCAATAGCTCTTTTACGGACTTGTAATCTTCAGTTTGCGGTTGCATGCCCAACCATGGCAGTAATGCTTCCTCCTCTAGCTATTCTGACTCTGACGCGAGACACCTGAAGGAAAGAGTGAAACTGGGGAGTAAAGTTGCCCCGTAAGGTTGCTCGGAAAGACCTGACGATCTTCTGCCTACGTATCTCCATTGACTGATGACCAATGAAGAATCAGAGCGACGTAGTTCCCCTTAATAGGGATGAAAAACGAACAATGAAGAAAGGCAAACACATAAATGCCATCACTGAGAGTATTTGAATACTGCTGGCTTTATTTGCTTCATGAATACCCTGGCGTTCCGGGTGATCAACTCGAAGATTTCAGCTTAACGTGAACCATCTGGTAGAATGACCGCGACACCGGTTCCATTATGACTGGGCATCGGGTTATGGAGTACATTTGGGAGAGGAGTGAAATTGATCGCCTTGGAGTCAACTAGGTCATGTACCTTGTTCTGAAAAGCCCAACATTTCTCAATACTGTGCCCCTGGGCACCTGAATGGAATTCGCACCTGGCGTTAGCATCAAAATTCGGAGGTAGATTGTCAGGAGCGGGAGGTCTCATGGTACGAAGCTCGACCAGGTTCAATTTTAGCAACTCCGGGAGCAATACGACATATGGGCATGGGACGGGGTCGAGTCTGCGGTTTCTCGCTCTTGTTCTTTCTTGAAACGGTCTCTGTACCTGTTGTTGCTGACCCTGTAGTCGTTGTTGTTGAAACTGTGGTTGTTGTTGTTGAACCTGTGGTCGTGGTTGTTGAACCTGTGGAGTAATAGTCACCGCAGCCGTTTGGTAGTAACCTTGAGAATAACTTCTGTCTCGGCCCCTATACACAACATTCGTCTCGCCTTCTCTTCTTCTTTGGCCGTTGCCAAAAGGTTTTCTCACACCGGAAGAACTAGCGCTGCTTGCATCCTGGATCTTTCCCATTTTCAGAAAATTCTCTATTCTTTCTCTAGCAATGACGATATCAGAAAAACCAATGGACGGGCAGGCGGCCAGACGATCCAAGTAAACACCTTGCAAGGTGCCCATAAACATGTCTGCCATTTCCCGATCCAGCAAGGGAGGTTGAACCTGTGCGGCTAGCTCACGCCACCTCTGGGCGTACTGCTTAAAACTCTCTTTAGGTCCTTGAGACAAGTTCTGCAACTGGGTGCGATTCGGAGCCATATCAATATTGTATTGATACTGCTTGAGGAATGCCTCAACAAGAAGAAGGGTAAAAGTCAACAGAAGTCTTACAGTGGTTAAGCATCTGGTGTTCCATGATATCATTGTTAGAAGGAGAGTCACATTCGAAAGGTGTGCCCTAAACGCCTGAAAGATCATGGTGGTAAGGATAATGAAAACGCGACTATTGTTCAAGATGATTTCAAATCATTTGATGTTCTTATGGTTTCAAGTGGTGACTTAAAAAAAGAGTGGATTATGGATTCATGTTGTACTTGAACATGACTCTAAACAAAGATTTGTTTGAGGAATTATGTGATCAAAATGGTAGATCAATATTGTTGGGAAACAACAAAGCTTGGAAAATTGCAGGTATTGGATCTGTGAGATTCAAGCTCCATGATGAGTCAATAGGGCTATTGGCTGAAGTTAGGTATGTACCTGACTTGAAGAGAAATTTAATTTCTCTCGGTGAATTTGACAAGAAGGGATATGTTTTTTAAGGAGAAAAAAGTATCCTAGGAGTCATGAAGGGGTCAAAGGAAGTCTTGAGAGGCGTGAAAAAACAAGGCTTATATACCTTTGAGATTGAAGTTGTAAGTGGTTTGATAAATGTTGCATCCATAAACTATTGTCGAAGATAAAATTATGGCACATGAGATTGAGCCATGCCACCGAGAGAGGCCTGGTCGAGCTGGAGAAACAGAACCTGCTAGGTGGTGACAAAGTCGAGAAGTTAGAGTTTTGTGAACCTTGTGTATTTGGTAAATCTTGTAGGGTGAAGTTTAACAAAGGTAAACAAAGAATACATGGATCCCTTGATTACATCCATGTTGATCTTTGGGGGCCTACAAGGAATCCTTCACATTTAGGTGCAAGATATTTTCTATCCATATTTGATGACTATTCCAGAAAGTTATGGGTATTCATTCAGAAGACGAAAGATGAAACTTTTGAGAATTTCAAGAGTTAGAAGGTTCTAGTCGAAACTCAAACTGGCAGAAAAGTCAAGAGGTTGAGAACTGATAATGACCTTCAATTCTGCAATGAAGCTTTCGATAGTCACTGTGTCGAGTCTTGGATTGTAAGGCATAAGACTGTAGCAGGTACTCCTTAGCAAAATGGTCCAGCTGAGAGATTCAATCAAACAATCCTCGAAAGTGTTATATGCATATTGGTTAATGCTGGATTGAAAAAGGTGTTTTGGGTTGAGGCTGTTTCAACAACAACATATCTGATAAACATATGTCCTTTGACTGCGTTAGATATGAAGACACCTGAAAAAGTTTGGTCGGGACATCCACCAGATCTCGATAAACTGAGAGTATTTGGATGTATAGCCTATTCCCACATTAGGCAAGACAAGGTCGAACCTATAGCTCTGAAATGCATGTTCATGTGATACCTTGAAGGAGTCAAAACTTATAGGCTACCGTGCCTAGATCCAGGTCACAGGAGGTGTATCACCAGTCAAGATGTAGTTTTCAATGAAGTTGAGATGACTTTCAAGAAAATTGATGATGTTGTCGAAGAGCTGGAACATGGAGAAATTCCTGTTGAGGTGGAGCATAGTGATGCTGAATTGCATGACCCAGATGAAGTCGAAGACGAAACAGAAGATGTCGAAGATGAGGAGAATGATAATGACTACATGCTGGCAAGAGACAGGTCGAGAAGAGTCATCAAGTCACCTCAGAGACTTGGTTATGCAGATCTTATAACTTATGCCTTAATCTCTGCAAGTGAGATTCTAGATGAAGAACATAGGGTACAAACTAATATCTCTTTAGATTTAAATATAACATTACTAAGTCAATTATAAGTTATAACCATGGTATTTGTAACACCCCAATTTTCGTAATTAGTTATTAATTAATTGAGTGATTTCGTGCCTAATTGAGTTAATTGATTAAATTGAACTATATGATTTAATTAATTAATTTATTTGGTTTATTAGAAATAATTTAATTATTTGATTTACTTGAATTATTTAATTTATTAGATGTATTTTATTAGTGAAATAAAATAGATATAATATATTTGTCTAATTGGGCTATTTGAGTGTGTAATTAGTAAGTTAGTTAGTGGATTAAAAAAAAAGAAGCCCAACAAGAGTTAGAGTGTTTATGAGTAGTTGTTAAGGTTTAACAAAAGAATAGAAGAGTAGAAGAGATAAAAAGGAGGCAAAAGAGAGAAAGAGGAGAAGAGAAGCTCAAGAACAAAGCTAAGAAAACTCAAGAAAATCCAAGGTAAGGGGGAGTTTTAATTAAATTATTTGGGATTGTTGGATAATATAGAATGGGTAGGAATATGATTAGGGTAAAATCTCAATCTTTCATGCATTTAGAATTCTTAGGTTTTACTAAAAATCTTGGATTTGATTTGTTTATTTGATTATGTTTGGAATTTGTGTTAAGGAATATCATAGAGACCCATTTGTAATTGGGGTAAACTAATTTATACCGATTCCTATTTGTATGAACAATATTTACAATTTTTTTTTATATAACTGGGTAGTTAATAATAGGTAGCACTTCATTGAGAGATAATAAATGGCGCAAGGGTTTTATATCAATAAATTTGGTGAGTTGGTTCTAGGGATTAAATAGATGAATGGTGATAGTAATATCTCACAATACAAACGTGATCCTTGTAACACTACTTATATCATTATTGTAGCCACCTCCCTTTATAGAACTAATAATATAAGGATGTGTAGTATCTATGCCCTACATATATTATAATGTGGCTCCACCATTCCATGTATGATATCATGATTATACACATGTCCAAGATGTGAACACCACCACCTGTAAGTATACATATCCTTCTTTTGAAATAGCAGTGATATTAAATAATTTACCTTAGTGAGATCTAATACAACTACTTCACAGTCTTACACATATTATGGATAGAGCAACATTTAGAAGATAATATGTATTTCTCTAATGCCACTGTAGTGTTTCTTTTATCATTAAAAAAATCAAGATTTAATGTAGTACCTTATATTAAATTAAGAATTATATTTAATTATTTAGTATAGTTATTGGATTTTGAATAATTGTTAAACATTGAATATTTATTAGATATTGAATTCAATTATTGGTGGTGGATTAATTGTTCTAAATTAATCGGTATTGTGTGTTTTGTGATTTGAGATTGAATTGTGTTGATAATCGTGTATTACTTATTAAATGTGTTGGTATTGTTTGAAGTAAGGATACATTGATTTGAATGTGTGGCTGTGTATGCAATTGTGTGATAATTTGAAGGTGATGAATTATTGATATGCATGATTATTAAGATTAGAGAATGATCTTAAATGCATATGGCTGTTGTAATTGCACATGCATTATTTTGTCAAGAGGAAATGCTTGTTAGTTCCGTGGAAGCTAGTAACTTGTCCCAAACCTAGAGGACGGGTTTGAAAGCTTAGAGGGCGGGCTTTTGGTGTGTTATCGGTCTATAGGATGGACCCGGTTTAAATGTAAAAACCGAAAAAGGTAACAAGTGATTGGTACCACTTTCATGAGTTGCATTTGAGTCTTGCATCGAGTCTCATTATGTCTATGGTTACAATATGAGATTATGTGTATTATGTGAATTGTTGAATTGGTGAATTATGTAATTGTGAGTATGTACTTGTTAATAGTATGACTATTTGAGTGATATTATCTTGATGAAACTTTTGAAGTGTGAGAATAATTGTGATTATGCTTGTATGCCTTAAATTATATATTATCTTATGATTTCAATAATTATGTGAATTCTCACCCTTCTGTTGGAATGATGTTTTATACGACATCAATCAGGTATCGAGGAGTAGGGTTGCTTCTAGCTCGAGATAGCGGTTTGGAGTAGTTTGTTTAGTCTTTTTATTTGTATTGGGTCGAGTCATGCTCTGATCACGTAACACTGGGGATGTTATTCGATTTATGTTTCGAGAGATACTTTATGTACTCTACTTATGTTGTTATTGTTATTTGACTATTATGGAGTATTGACATGTTATGCCTAAGTATTGAGTATGAAACTCTATTTATGTTTAACATGATTGAAGTATATCCGTTGTTACATGCAATTGTGAAAAATTATCGGAAAAACATGAATTTATTTTCAAGTGTGATTGAGCATGACAGGTGTTGTATGATGTTTTGAATTATATGTGACACCCTTACTTAAGATGCATGATGAATTACTCTGATTATATATATTTTACGCGGGGTTTAGAAGGGTGTTATAATATGTATACTACTACCTACCTCACTCTCATTGATTTGGTGCATATACATGTTTTTCATGTTTCATATGATTGTTTTCTTTTTCAAATTTTAATGCCATTAATGTTAACTTCATTGATGAAGCTTGCAAAGGCACTAGTGTGTGAACCTACTTCAACTCTCACAACAATTCTCTATTATGGAAACTTGCTTCCTAGGAATCTTAACTTAGGGAGATTAGTGAAAAGTGAATTTCTTCAACAAGAAAATTATTTCTTCCATTTTCTTCCAACTAATGGTTAGTTGGTCTTGTTGTGATTGTCAGTGGACTTGATAGAGAGAACCACAGTTCGATCCTTCATAATTACGATCGAGAAGGGACCGAAATCACTTGATACCAAAACTGACCCATAAACCAGACTAAATAGGTGGTGATAAAAAAAAGTATTTCTTCCATTTTCTCATTGGAATGTTGAGGTGTGTATGGTGATTATAGGATTAGGACATAGGTATCAAGTTATGTGGTAATTGAAGGGAACAAATTAGTGTATGTACTTAGTGCAAAAGGAATGTGTGAAGATTAATGTAGATGTTTCATGTTTCCATAGACATGTTTCTTTGTTTGTTCCCCCACCTTATCATGTTTTTTTTTTTTCATTTTGTTTTAAGAAAAATTATATCATTAATTATATTTTCCTAACTCGAGGAATTAATCTCTCCAACTGCATACATATGATAGTCTGATTCCTAAAAAAAATCCTCATACATTATGGATTAATATTTCATTTCATCAAAAGGGATAATACAATTTTTGGGAAAGTCTTATAATGTTTGGATTTAGAACTACATGTTTGTAACATATTTGGAGTTGATGTTTTCAATGAATTTATTACGTAGTAGCTTACCTTAGGAAACACTCTCCCATCTTAATTATAAAAACAAAAAAAAACTTTCATATATGATTAAAATATGGTCAAATGTATTTAGTTTGAATCTTCTGTATATATTGTTAATAATTCTTATTTTTCGAGATTTCTGAATTAAAAAAAAAAAAACAATAATGTGCAAGAAGGAAAGAATAAAGATAGATATAAATAACATTCATGAATATATTATAGGCAATTTGATGTGTTATGAGATTAGAAAAAATGGTGAAAAAATTGTTTGAGAATAAAACAATGTAAAATATAATATAATATAAAATGAAAAATGAAGATTTCTTGAACGGAAGGAAGAGAGGAAGATTGACGAACATAAAAGATTTCTTGAACAAAAGGAAGAAAGTAAGATTGACGAATATAAAATGAAAACAGAAAAAATTTGTGGATCTATATGTTTGCAGGTATGAAGTCTGTAACAATTTACTTGGTTTTGATGTCGACAACACTCTTTAAAAAAATATTCATCAGAAGTGTCGATCAAGGCTTGTGGTTTGGATGATGACAAGTGAAGTTGTCATCTAATGTGATTAAGTAGTGGTGCTTGAAGATCAAGATATCAATGCTTAGTTGTTATGATCAAGTTGTGGTGATCAAGATATCAAAGCTCAGTTATTGTGACCAAGTTGTGATAATTGGAGATCAAGTTATAAAAGCCTGTCTTAGAAGAATAATACATAATGTCAAGTAGAGTTCAGTGAAGTCAATGAAGATCTATGATCAAGTAGTATGTCTGATGATAATGCATATCTCAAGGCTCATCAGAAAAAAATTCAAGATTTCAATGAAGTGCTAAAATCAAAGATAATGTGGCAAGGAACCCGAAGCTTTAGAGTTATGAAAGAGAGCAAGTGTGAAAGTTCGTCATGTTTGGTTAGAGTGATTTCTACCTGTAAAGGTATAAAACTAGGTATCGACTTTACTAACACAAATCAACATGCATTTTTGATTGATCAGAAAGACTCTCTTATTTTTTGAAAATCACATGAAAATATTTTGTGCCTAGCTAGTTGACTGAAAGCTCAAAATGTTCTTTATCAGTGTAATTTACACTATATAATCGGTTAACCCTTATACCTAATCGAGTATCTTTTTTTTGTAACACCAAATAATTTTCTATTAAGGCATATTATCGACTAGTAAAATCTCTTTATACAAATATTTCTTTTAGTACTTGATAATTGATTATGCAATTGACTTAATAGGTATCAGCCTTAAAAATCCCATGGATTATTTCCATATTTGAGTCACATTTTGTCCTATAAATAAAAGACTCATTTCTCATTTCTAACACACTAGAAAATATATATAATGTGAGGATCTATATGTTTTCACTTTTGCCTTAGTGCTTTTGAGAGTGAGTTTTTTTTTTTACATGTGAGGTGTTTGAGTCTGGTGTAAGGGTAATATTGTAAATTCTATTTAGTGAAATATTTTTTTGGTTGTGAGTTAAACCAGGTAAAAAAGCTTCTATTTGGTTATTGAAGTAAACCATTCAAACCCTCTAGTTGGTTAGGGAGGTCTCCATAATTAAAAATCTCAGTCAATTCATGAGCGAGGAGATCTTGTGCTAAGGGGCGATAAAGATCTTTACTTTAAAGTCCATCAAAAAGATATCCCGAGGGGCGACAAATATCTTCATTATGAAGTCCAATAAAAATATGTTGCCATGAGGGACGAAAAAGATCTTTGTTATGAAGTCGAGCAAGATGATATTGCCCTGAAAAGAGGCAAAGATCTTTAATATGAAGTCCAACAAGAAGATGTTACCCTAAGGGGAAACAAGGATCTTTGCTATGAATTCCTACAAGATGATGTTTCTCTGAGGGGCGACAAAGATATTCATATGAAGTCTAACACACAACATTTCCAGGATAGATAGTCCTTGTCGGGAACAAATCACTTAATAATTATTCAAAGGTACATATACATAATGTTTAATAGAGAATTACAAATAATTCTAAATGTAATAGTATATAAGATTAAGAGCGTTCCAGGTTCGAGGAAAAAGTGACCCTTCTAGTTCATGCAACTTAGATGCTTTATGTGGGACCTTTTGATATATGAGATATAGTCCCTTCTAGTTAGTTTGCAACTTTCCCTACTATGTGGGTAGAATTACTTCTTTCAAAACTAGATCACCCTTTTGCATTTTCTCTAGGTTTGACTTTAGAGTTATATCTTCTGACAACTTTGTGTTTGACAATGAATTGTTAGACATGAGAAGCTTTCCTTACTTTATCGATCAGGTCTGTTGCATACTTTAAGTGTATCTCATCCACCTCTGTTCCATTGTCTCGGTGGATGAGGGAATGATGAGACGATGACTCACCATTTTGGTGTCTATTCTTGGCATGTCATAGGGAGTCCAAGTGGACAAGTCGACATTTTTAATGAGTTGGTTGACTAGTTCTCGTTCCACCTCTCCAAACAATGCAATGCCTATCTTTATTAACTGATGAGCATGAGAACCTATATGGACCTACTTCAAATCTTCAATGGGCGTGAGCCTCTTAGACTCCACGCCCAATCTAAGGTCATAACACTCGAAGTAAGTGTAACACATCAATAACATATACATCCATACCATACATATCAACCACATATACATCCACATCATACACATCAACCACATATACATCCATGCCATACACATCAATAACAATGCTTGCAAATGAGACTCAACCATAGACTCAATGCATGTGGTACCAAGAATCAATCCCTATTTCATGATCCAATTCCCGTCGAAACCCTCGACCTTTTCCATGGTCCAATGTAACCCCTTTTTCATGATTACACCATCGACCCCTGTTTTATGGTCCAGAGTGACCCCTATTTTATGATTTCACCCTACTCCATGATTGAACACAATCACCTCACCAACAACGACAACATGCAACAACGACAACAATATGTAACAACAACAACAAAACCTACATATTCATCATTACATCAACATCATTCAACCATTACTTGCATTTAGCTAACATACATCATTATGTTACTACCACAACTCTACCTCCTTACACCATTCAATAATGCAACTATAACCACGACATAATATGTTATAACAACTATGTAACAACATTCTACTACAATAACTCATCCACCTCAACATGTTACAACAACTACATACTACAACAAATTCATACTACAACGACTTAACGACGACATGCTATGACACGTTAGCAACGACAACAAACAATAACAATTCAGCCACAACATATGCACATTCATTTATTCATGTATTTCTCATCATCACATTTAATATTCAACAAAACAAGTATATAACCTATCAACACATGCTCCTAACACCACCACATCAACACAAAACCACTAGGATAGAGAATAAATAATTTATGGAAATCTTTACTAATAAAATGTTTATTTTTGGTCATACTAACAATTTTAAATCAACAACACATACACAACTAAACATACATCATGCATTCAAATGTTTCACACAGCAACATTCAACATCGACAAAATATATAGACAACCTCTCTAAACCTGCTCACACCATATCAACAACATGCCAACCTTCCTAAAACATAATTTATTTTACACTAGTTTATACTAGTTTCGGTCGAATATCAAATTAAATCTGGGACTGTTCAAAATGATACGAAACTTCACATATCATTTATATATTTTACGAGGGAAGGTTATGATGGAAGTCCATGCAAAAAATCATCGGAAAATTAGATTCTATAAAACTTTTCAAAATGCAAGTGTCGGTCAAAAATCATAGTATATTATAAACTAGTTTCAGTCAAAAAAATATAATCTAATTAGGGACTATTTGAAATGATACGAGACTTTTCAGATCATTTATATATGTTAAGAGGTAAGGTTATGATGGTAGTCCATGCTAAAAAAATCATCTGAAAACTAGATTCTATGAAACTTTTCGAAATGCAAGTTTCAACCAAAAAATCATAACATATTATACACTAGTTTATACTAGTTTCGGTCAAAAATTAAATTAAATTGGGGACTGTTCGAAATGATACGAAACTTCACAAATCATTTATATATTTTACGAGGGAAGGTTATGATGGAAGTTTATGCAAAAAATCATCGGAAAATTGGATTCTATGAAACTTTTCGAAATGAAAATTTCGGTAAAAAATCATAGTATATTATACACTAGTTTCTCTCAAAAAATTCAAATTTAATTGGGGACTATTTTAAATGATACCAAACTTTTAATATCATTTAAATATGTTTAGAGGGAAGGTTACGATGGTAGTCCATGCCAAAAAATCATCTGAAAACTAGATACTATGAAACTTTTCGAAATGCAAGTTTCGGCCAAAAAATCATAATATATTATACACTAGTTTATACTAGTTTCGGTCAAAAATCAAATTAAATCGGGACTGTTCGAAATGATACGAAACTTCACATATCATTTAATATTTTACGAGGGAAGGTTATGATGGATGTCCATGCAAAAAATCATCAGAAAATTAGATTTTATGAAACTTTTCGAAATGCAAGTTTCAGTCAAAAATCATAGTATATTATACACTAATTTCATTCAAAAAAATATAATCTAATTAGGGACTATTTGACATGATATGAGACTTTTCAGATCATTTATATTTGTTAAGAGGTAAGGTTATGATGGTAGTCCATACAAAAAAAAATCATCTGAAAACTAGATTCTATGAAACTTTTCGAAATGCATGTTTCGGCCAAAAAATCATAATATATTATACACTAGTTTATACTAGATTCGGTCAAAACCCAAATTAAATCGGGGACTGTTCAGAATGATACAAATCTTCACATATCATTTATATATTTGATGAGGGAAGGTTATGATGGAAGCCCGTGCAAAAAATCATCGGAAAATTGGATTCTATGAAACTTTTCCAAATGCATGTTTCGGTCAAAAATCATAGTATATTATACACTAGTTTCGCTCAAAATATTCAAATTTAATTGGGGACTATTTTAAATGATGCGAGACTTTTTAGATCATTTAAATATGTTTAGAAGGATGGTTATGATGGTAGTCCATGCCAAAAAAATCATCTGAAAACTAGATTCAACGAAACTTTTCGAAATGCAAGTTTCAGCCAAAAAATCATAATATATTATACACTAGTTTATACTAGTTTCGGTCAAAAGTCAAATTAAATCGGGAACTGTTCGAAATGATACGAAACTTCACATATTGTTTATATATTTTACGAGGGAAGGTTATGATGTAAGTCCATGCAAAAAATCATCGGAAAATTAGATTCTATGAAACTTTTCAAAATGCTAGTGTCGGTCAAAAATCATAGTATATTATAAACTAGTTTCAGTCAAAAAAATATAATCTAATTAGGGACTATTTAACATGATACGAGACTTTTCAGATCATTTATATATGTTAAGAGGTAAGGTTTTGATGGTAGTCCATGCTAAAAAAATCATCTGAAAACTAGATTCTATGAAACTTTTCGAAATGCAAGTTTCAACCAAAAAATCATAACATATTATACACTAGTTTATACTAGTTTCGGTCAAAAATTAAATTTAATCGGGGACTGTTAAAAATGATACGAAACTTCACATATCATTTATATATTTTACGAGGGAAGGTTATGATGGAAGTCTATGCAAAAAATCATCGGAAAATTGGATTCTATGAAACTTTTTGAAATGCAAGTTTCGGTAAAAAATCATAGTATATTATACACTAGTTTCGCTAAAAAAATTCAAATTTAATTGGGGACTATTTTAAATGATACGAAACTTTTCAAATCATTGAAATATGTTTAGAGGGAAGCTTATGATGGTAGTCCATGCAAAAAATAATCTGAAAACTATATTCTATGAAACTTTTCGAAATGCAAGTTTCGGCCAAAAAATCATAATATATTATACACTAGTTTATACTAGTTTCGGTCAAAAATCAAATTAAATCGGGAACTGCTCGAAATTATATGAAACTTCACATATTATTTATATATTTTACGAGGGAAGGTTATGATGGAAGTCCATGCAAAATATCATCAGAAAATTAGATTCTATGAAACTTTTCGAAATGCAAGTTTCGGTTAAAAATCATAGTATATTATACACTAGTTTCAGTCAAAAAAATATAATCTAATTAGGGACTATTTGACTTGATACGAGACTTTTCAGATCATTTATATTTGTTAAGAGGTAAGGTTATGTTGGTAGTCCATGCTAAAAAAATCATCTGAAAACTATATTCTATGAAACATTTCGAAATTCAAGTTTCAACCAAAAAATCATAACATATTATACACTAGTTTATACTAGTTTCGGTAAAAAACCAAATTAAATCGGGGACTGTTCGAAATGATACGAAACTTCACATATCATTTATATATTTTACGAGGGAAGGTTATGATGGAAGCACGTGCAAATAATCATCGGAAAATTGGATTCTATGAATCTTTTCGAAATGCAAGTTTCGGTAAAAAAATCATAGTATATTATACACTAATTTCGCTCAAAATATTCAAATTTAATTGGGGATTATTTTAAATGATACGAGACTTTTCAGATCATTTAAATATGTTTAGAGGGAAGGTTACGATGGTAGTCCATGCCAAAAAATCATCTGAAAACTAAATTCTATGAAACTTTTTGAAATGCAAGTTTCGGCCAAAAAATCATAATATATTATATACTAGTTTATACTAGTTTCGGTCAAATATCAAATTAAATCGGGAACTGTTCGAAATGATACGAAACTTCACATATCATTTATATATTTTACGAGGGAAGGTTATAATGGAAGTCCATGCAAAAAATCATCAGAAAATTAGATTCTATGAAACTTTTTGAAATGAAAGTTTCGGTCAAAAATCATATTATATTTACACTAGTTTCAGTCAAAAAAATATAATATTTTAATTAGGGACTATTAGACATGATATGAGAATTTTCAGATCATTTATATTTGTTAAGAGGTAAGGTTATGATGGTAGTCCATGCAAAAAAAAATCATCTGAAAACTAGATTCTATGAAATTTTTCGAAATGCATGTTTCGGCCAAAAAATAATAATATATTATACATTAGTTTATACTAGATTCGGTCAAAACCCAAATTAAATCGGGGACTGTCCGGAATGATACGAATCTTCACATATCATTTATATATTTGATGAGGGAATGTTATGATGGAAGCCCATGCAAAAAATCATCGGAAAATTAGATTCTATGAAACTTTTCGAAATGTAAGTTTCGGTCAAAAATCATAATATATCATACACTAATTTCGCTCAAAAATTCAAATTTAATTGTGGACTATTTTAAATGATACGAGACTTTTCAGATCATTTAAATATGTTTAGAGGGAAGGTTATGATGGTAGTCCATGCAAAAATATCATCTGAAAACTAGATTCTATGAAACTTTTCGAAATGCAAGTTTCGGCCAAAAAATCATAATATATTATACACTACTATATACTAGTTTCGGTAAAAAAATCAAATTAAATCGGGAACTGTTCGAAATGATACAAAACTTCACATATTATTTATATATTATACGAGGGAAGGTTATGATGGAAGTCCATGCAAAAAATAATCGGAAAATTAGATACTATTGTAACACCCCAAATTTGCCCTCTTATTTTTAAGTATCATATCGCATCATGTTCATCATATTCATATCAATTTCATAGAAAAAAATGAAGCACGACATTCATTGTTGAAGCATAGCATAAGCTGGCAGTGATTTCAATTCATCGATTTGATTCAGAGGGACGTTTGACCTAATCTGGGTCAAACTATCGAGGGATTATTTCAACTGCAAGTCATCTACGTTGGTGATTATTGCTCAGGCGACGTGTTTCAAAGTCGGGCTGCTTGGTGTGCAGGGGTCATCAGTTTTCCAGGCAATGGTTCATGTGATGGTTTTAGGCTTAAGGATTCAGGTTTGGTATGATTATACACTCATTTGTGTGCATCTGCGGATGTATTCTCTCAGAGGATGGTTTATGGGTTGTGATAGTGGCACTTCAGGCTTTTATCAGAGGCGTGTGGAAATAATACAAGCTGAGTCATGATTGTGTGTGTGGATGATAGCTGGTTCATTTTATAAAATCGGTTTATAGCCATTTCATAACCATTTTTCTTTCTAAACCAGTGGTCCAGTTTCATTCGCCAGTATCCAAATTCTATTCGAATACCCAATTTTAGGCCATCATCCGTTCTCCACTATATTCGTCTATAATATCTACGTATATATCTTTATATCCATAATCCATGTCCGATTACCCGATTCATGATCAATTCAATTTTCTTTTCGTTACCAAATATTCCCAAATAAAAATATCCATATTACCCACTATTCCTTTTATTTCAAAAAACTTAGTTGTTATTATACTTTTATTTTTCTTAAATCATTTTTCATCCATTAAATCCATAATCATTATCCACCAAATTCCCATTAGTCTTCTAATCATATGTCTTTGTTTAAATCATTTTTCATTTATATTTCTCATTTTTCTTTGTGATTTGTTATTTTATCCAAAACTCATCACCATTAATAAAAAAAAAAGAAAAAGAAGAAATAGGTTGAGAGTGAAAGTCACGCCACATCATCAACTATAGAAGACCATTTATCTTTCAGCTTTTCTATCCAAGCCTAAGCCACGTCACAATGAGATTCTCCCAGCTAATATCAAAGCGCATGACCAAAGCAACAAAAAATCGCAGCTGATTTAATAAAAAACGCAATGGATTGAAATTGCACGAAATGGACAAAAACAAAAAGTCGAGAGTAACGAGAGAAGGATAACATATTTCTGTTAAGAAAAAAAAAGAAGAACAATTTCATAAATTTTTTTATCATTCATCCCTATCATCAATAACAGAAGAAAAACTCTGTTCATTCTTCATCACAAGAAAAAACCAGAATTCATTTTTTCATCGACTTCATTCATCACCAATAACGTCTTCCGTTTCACCAACAAACCAGAACAGAAACTCGCCTTCATCATATATCATCATCATCAATCTTCAACTGACAAAAAAAAACACTCTCCTTCATCATCAAGAAAATCCGATCGAAGGATCCAATCGCAACCTCTCCTGTCCGCGTAACAATCCTCAATCCGCAAGCAGAATTGGTGCTCCTTGATAGCTATAATCAGTTTCATCGCTGAAGATCGATAGCAGCAACACAACTTTCATCATCAAGAACAGAATGCGATCCAGTCTTCATCAACCTGCAAATGGAGAGCTCTCAACATCATTGTCGAAATCGACGCATTGAAGCTGAACAATAAAATAGCATCGGGAAACAGAAAAAGGAAGAGAAAATTGGCTTGAAGCTGCTTGGAGGATTTTCGGCTCGGCGTTGGATTTCGCTCTTCATAGTTGAAGAAGCACCGGACTTCTCTCCGGTAGGTACGTATTGCGTGAACATTTTCGTGTCGATGATCGTATACTCCATCATAAATGCTTCGTTGTTGTTGCTATTGTTGCTTGTTTGCGGATGGTTATGATCCAGATTTTTGGCTTAGTTTGAGGATTACGGACTTAGATTCGTAACCAGAAAAGGATATTCGGTAAACTCATTTTCGGATTTAAGGTGAGAGAGGAGTTTTAGTGAGGATTTTCTTTCGTGTTTTGATGTTGAAGAGTAGAGGATGTGTGTGGTGTTTTGTTGATCGGATTAGGCTCGGGATGGTTGACGGATAAGGGAAGGTGGCGCGATGAGGTAAGCCAAGCAAGAAGGAGATGAACATGGCGTTTGGAGGTGGTGAACTGCGTTTCGGTGGCTTAGGTTATGAGGAGAGGACGAGCAGTGCGACGGCGGTTTACCGAGAAAAGAAAGAGGAAGGCTCCGGCGGCGGGCTAGGCGTTGAGGGAGAGATGAGGCCGAATAGGTTTGGGTTTAGGTTACGGCGAGCTAGGTCGTGAACAGAGGCCGGCGGCGGGTAGGTATGGGAAGGAAGACGAAGTAGGTGGGGGATGAGTGTGCGGCGGCTCTAGGGTTAGAAAGGGGGAAATTGTTTTGAGAGGAAGATGAAGAAGTTTATGTGAGGGTTTTGCTGTATGTGTGTGTTTCAATTCTATTGTTAAGCATAAATTTAATAAGTTTAATTGTTTAGAAAATATAAAAACGTTTAGTTAGAATATATTGTTTAGGAAAATTAATAATGTTTAGAAAATATAAAACATTTAGTTTAGGATAATAATCAATTAGAATAATTGTTTAGAATTTATTGTTTAGTAATTAGAATAATGAGGTTTAGGAAATATAAAAATATAGAATTAGTTAATGATGTTTAGGGAATGTAAAAGGATTGATTAGTATAATGAAGATGATTAGGGAATAAGAGGATTTTGAGGAGTTGTTTTTGTGTGTTGCTTGGGCCTAAGGCCTCTTGCTGAGCGCACCCCCGTTGTTGGGCCCAGGGTATATTAACTGAATTTTTCTGCTGTTTGCGCCTCCCCCCATAAGCCATGGACTAGTGTGCGTTTTGGGCCTAAGCCAGGTGCTATCCGCACCCCACTCTTCCCAGGCCCATCCAAATTCAACATAAAAGGCCTACTTCATGCACCTCCTTCAACTTTCTTTTATTTTTTTCTTTTCACCTTAATTTCCTTTTATTCAGTTTGCTTTTAATTCATTAAAAATACAAATATTCATCCAAAAATTCCCAAATAAATCATAGATGTTCCTTTGTGTCTCTAAAATTTTGTAACATTTTTATTTTATTTTTTTCATTGATTAGCGTGCCAGAATTAAATCACCAATGTATATAGCTTCATTTGCTTCATTTCTTGACCAGCCTGTCTTGTTGATTTTCTATAGACTTCAATATTTGGAGTTTTGATCCCATTCTTTTTGCATTGAGTTCCTAAGATCTTCTAGTTTTCATGTGATTTTTCTCAGAATTTTTAGGAAATTATTTCTTGAGTTTTGATCTGGTATCTTGTGATGTAAGTTTTATGTCCTAGCTTGTGTTTATACCTCCATTTGACCTAGTTCCTTTATAAATTTTTGCAAATCCTTTTGGCAAGTTGATATAATGTGTTTCATGATCATTTGGTTTTAGTTGTAGAATTTTTAGATGGCTGGTTGATTATTTGTGGATTTTTGTTCTCACCTTGTCCCATTTTGTTTCTTTTGGTTCATTGGATTTCTTATAGGCTTAGAAGGGCACTTGTGCCAACTTCTTCTTCTTGTTTGGGGTTCCTTTGGGGTATGGGAACCTTCCTGGTCCTAGGATAGGTTTTGGTTCTTCTGAATTTTTGAGTTTGCTTCATATTGAAGTCATTTGTTTCTTTAAGTGTTTAAATTCCATCTTTTGGTTCCATTGCTTTTATTTTGATATTGTTTGGTATTGTATGACTTCTCTCTTCATCTTGCTGGACTCTTAGGCCCTTCTTTATACCATTTTGATTCTGGTTTTGAACTTTGTGCTTGTATTCCTTTGTGTATGCTAACCTTGCAGGGGCTATGGTAAGTGTGAGATGTGGGAATTGAGTTCCACATCTCTAATTCTTACCTCTTCCTTTTATGTTTATAAGAGCTAACTCTCTTTTGTTGGGCCTAGGCCTTTCTCATCCCTTCTCCTATCTTCTTCTTCTCTCCTTCATTAGGGTAGAAACCTCACTAACCTTTAGGATATCCATGCATGTTAATACTTAGGATTATTTTAGTTCCCCTTTAGAATTTTTCCTTTGAGATCCTTTGGTGCTCTCTCTTCTCATCTTCAAACTTAATTCTAATTCATTTAATAAAGGTTGAGTACTTTCATGTGGCATGAGACTTTGCTATGAGATGCTCACATGCGTTCCATTTCGGGGCGAGGTGTGAGTCATCACTCGTGGTGGATAGGTCTTAGCATGAGTACCTCACAAAGAAAAGCTAAAAAACACTTCTTAACCAAAAAACCACAAAAACACTTAATAATGGTAATAGGCCAGTGTGCTTGAGCCTTCACTTGTGGGGCTAGCTTTGGGGATTTCCTCCATAGATAGGTGTGCCTCTTGCGCATTCCATTTCGGGATGATGTGAGATGTACACATCCCATTGAGTAAGACTTAGGTACACTTACCTATGCAAACCTTCACAAATAAAAGCCTCATAAAAATCTCAAACAAATGATAAGTGTATTTCCTTCGGGAATGCTTTTCTCATCTCTTTCGCTCCGTACGCGAACTTGCTCCTACTTGTCACTTTGCAAGACGGTTACGCACTCGTCGTCCGAGTCTGCAACACCTGAGTAATGGCATAGGCAGTTCAAGCTTTAATTCACAAGCAATTTCTTTTCTACCCCTAGTTAGGGGAACTACGGCGTCTCTGATCCTCATTATCCTGATGAGGTACGTAGGCAGCGGGGTAGGGCCCGTTCGAGCATAATCTTTATTTTCCCTACATTTTTCTCTTTGTTTCTTATTTCATTTCATTTCCAGTTCAGTTTATTTTCTTTTGCTGCAGTTTTCATACCCTCACCCTTTGAAAAAGTTTCTTTTGCAAGCGTGGATCCCGTCGGGTACGGCGGACGATCTGGGTGCTAATACCTTCCCAGGTCGTAACCGACTCCCGAACTCAGATCTTTGGTTCGCAGGACCTTGTCCTTTCCTTCTTCCTCAGGTTTGTGCAACATTACCTTTCCCTTTCTTTCGGGATAAAAATGTCTGGCTGACGACTCTACCTTTCCGCGCCACTTTCGCGTTTGTACTAGGATGAAAATCCCGGGAGCGACAACTATGAAAATTTTCGAAATGCAAGTTTCAGTCAAAAATCTTAGTATATTATACACTAGTTTCGCTCAAAAAATTCAAATTTAATTGGGGACTATTTTAAATGATACGAGACTTTTCAGATCATTTAAATATGTTTAGAGGGAAGGTTATGATGGTAGTCCATGCAAAAAAATCATCTGAAAACTAGATTCTATCAAACTTTTCGAAATGCAAGTTTTGGCCAAAAAATCATAATATATTATACACTAGTTTATACTAGTTTTGGTCAAAAATTAAATTAAATCGGGAACTGTTTGAAAAGATACGAAACTTCAAATATCATTTATATATTTTACGAGGGAAGGTTATAATGGAAGTCCATGTAAAAAATCATCAGAAAATTAGATTCTTTGAAACTTTTCGAAATGCAAGTTTTGGTCAAAAATCATATTATATTATACACTAGTTTCAGTCAAAAAAATATAATAATTTAATTAGGGACTTTTTGACATGATATGAGACTTTTCAGATCATTTATATCTGTTAAGAGGTAAGGTTATGATGGTAGTCCATGCAAAAAAAATCATCTGAAAACTAGATTCTATGAAACTTTTCGAAATGCATGTTTCGGCCAAAAAATCATAATATATTATACATTATTTTATACTAGATCCGGTCAAAACCCAAATTAAATCGGGGACTGTTCGGAATGATACGAATCTTCACATATCATTTATATATTTGATGAGGGAAGGTTATGATGGAAGCCCATGCAAAAAATCATCGGAAAATTAGATTCTATAAAACTTTTCGAAATGCAAGTTTCGATCAAAAATATTAGTATATTATACACTAGTTTCGGTCAAAAAATCAAATTTAATTGGGGACTGTTTGACATGATCAAGACTTTTCAGATCATTTATATATGTTAAGAGGGAAGGTTATGATGGTAGTCCATGCAAAAAAATCATCTGAAAACTAGATTCTATGAAACTTTTTGATATACAATTTTCGGCCAAATAATCATAATATATTATACACTAGTTTATACTAGTTTCGGTCAAAAATGAAATTAAACCGGGGACTATTCAAAATGATACGAAACTTCACATATCATTTATATATTTTACGAGGGAAGGTTATGATGGATGTCCATGCAAAAAAATCGTTGGAAAATTTGATTCTATGAAACTTTTCGAAATGCAAGTTTCGTTCAAAAATCATAGTATATTATACACTAGTTTCAGTCAGAAAAATCGAATTTAAGTAGGGACTATTTGAAATGATATGAGACTTTCAGATCATTTATATATGTTAAGAGGGAAGGTTATGATGTTAGTCCATGCAAAAAAATCATCTGAAAATTAGAGTCTATGAAACTTTTCTAAATGCAAGTTTCGGCTAAAAAATCATAATATATTATACACTAGTTTATAATAGTTTCGGTCAAAAATTAAATTAAAACGGGGACTATTTGAAATGATACGAAACTTCACATATCATTTATATATTTTATGAGGGAAGGATATGATGGAAATCCATGCAAAAAATCATCGGAAAATTATATTCTATGAAACTTTTCAAAATGAAAGTTTTTGTCAAAAAGCATAGTATATTATACACTTCTTTCGTTCAAAAAAATCAAATTTAATTAAAGACTGTTTGAAATGATACGAGACATTTCAGATCATTTATATATGTTAAGAGGGAAGGTTATGATGGAAGCTCAAGCAAAAATAATCATCTGAAATCTAGATTCTATGAAACTTTTCGAAATGCACGTTTCAGACAGAAAATCATAATATATTATACACTAGTTTATACTAGTTTCGGTTAAAAATCAAATAAAATCGGGAACTGTTCGAAATGATACGAAACTTCACATATCATTTATATATTTTACGAGGGAAAGTTATGATGGAAGTCCATGCAAAAAATCATCGGAAAATTAGATTCTATGAAACATTTCGAAATACAAGTTTCGGTCAAAAATCATAATATATTATACGGTAGTTTCGGTCAAATAAATCAAATTTAATTGGAGACTGTTTGACATGATATGAGTCTTTTCAGATCTTTTATATATAGTAAGAGGGAATGTTATGATGGTAGTCCATGCAAAAAAATCATCTGAAAACTAGATTCTATGAAACTTTTCGAAATGCATGTTTTGGCAAAAAAATCATAATATATTATACACTAGTTTATACTAGTTTCTGTCAAAAATCAAATTAAATCGGGGACTATTCGAAATGATACAAAACTTCACATATCATTTAAAGATTTTACGAGGGAAGGTTATGATGGAAGTCCATGCAAAAAATCATCGGAAAATTAGATTCTATCAAACTTAAAGAAATGTAAGTTTCGGTCAAAAATCATAGTATATTATACACTAGTTTCAGTCAAAAAAATCGAATTTAATTTGGGACTATTTGAAATGATACGAGACTTTTCAGATCATTTATATGTATTAAGGGAGAAGGTTATGATGGTAGTCCATGCCAAAAAAAAATCATCTGAAAACTATATTCAATGAAACTTTTTGAAATGCAATTTCGACCAAAAAATTATTATATATTATACACTAGTTTATGCTAGTTTCGATCAAAAATTAAATTATATCGGGGACTGTTCGAAATGATACGAAACTTCACATATCAGTTATATATTTTACGAGGGAAGGTTATGATGGAAGTTCATGCAAAAAATCATCGAAAAATTAGATTCTATGAAACTTTTCGAAATGCAAGATTCGGTCAAAAATCATAGTATATTATACACTAGTTTCGTTCAAAAAAATCGAATTTAATTTGGGACTATTTGAAATGATACGAGACTTTTCAGATCATTTATATATGTTAAGTGGGAAGGTTCTGATTGTAGTTCATGCAAAAAAAATCATCTGAAAACTAGATTCAATGAAACTTTTTGAAATGCAAGTTTTAACCAAAAAATCATAATATATTATACACTAGTTTATACTAGTTTTTGTCAAAAATCAAATTAAATTGGGGACTATTCGAAATGATATTAAACTTCACATATCATTTATATATTTTACGAGGGAATGTTATGATGGAAGTTCATGCAAAAAATCATCGGAAAATTAGATTCTATGAAACTTTTCGAAATGCAAGTTTCGGTTAAAAATCGTAGTATATTATACACTAGTTTCGGTCAAAAAATCAAATTTAATTGGGGACTGTTAGACATGATACGAGATTTTTCAGATCATTTATATATGTTAAGAGGGAAGGTTATGATGGTAGTCCATGCAAAAAAAATCATCTGAAATCATAATATATTATACACTAGTTTATACTAATTTCGGTCAAAAATCACATTAAATCGGGGACTATTCGAAATGATACAAAACTTCACATATCATTTATATATTTTACGAGGGAAGGTTATGAAGGAAGTCCATGCAAAAAATCGTCGGAAATTTAGATTCTATGAAACTTTTCGAAATGCAAGTTTCGGTCAAAAATCATAATATATTATACACTAGTTTCAGTCAGAAAAATCGAATTTAATTAGGGACTATTTGAAATGAAACGAGAATTTTCAGATCATTTGTATATATTAAGAGGGAAGGTTATGATGGTAGTCAATACAAAAAAATCATTGTAAAACTAGATTCTATAAAACTTTTCAAAATGCAAGTTTCGGCAAAAAAATCATAATATATTATACACTAGTTTATTCTAGTTTAGGTAAAAAAACAAAATAAATCGGGGACTATTCGAAATGATATGAAACTTCACATATCATTTATATATTTTACGAGGGAAAGTTATGATGGAAGTCCATGCAAAAAATCATCGGAAAATTAGATTCTATGAAACTTTTCAAAATGCAAGTTTTTGTCAAAAATCATAGTATATTATACACTTCTTTCGGTCAAAAAAATCAAATTTAATTAGAGTCTGTTTGAAACGATACGAGACATTTCAGATCATTTATATATGTTAAGAGGGAAGGTTATGATGGAAGCCCAAGCAAAAATAATCATCTGAAATCTAGATTCTATGAAACTTTTCGAAATGCAACTTTCGGACAGAAAATCATAATATATTATACACTATTTTATACGTTTCGGTTAAAAATAAAATTAAATCGGGAACTGTTCGAAATGATACGAAACTTCACATATCATTTATAAATTTTACGAGGGAAAGTTATGATGGAAGTCCATGCAAAAAATCATCGGAAAATTAGATTCTATGAAACATTTCGAAATGCAAGTTTCGGTCAAAAATCATAATATATTATACACTAGTTTCGGTCAAATAAATCAACTTTAATTGGCGACTGTTTGACATGATATGAGTCTTTTCAGATCATTTATATATAGTAAGAGGGAAGGTTATGATGGTAGTCCATGCAAAAAAATCATCTGAAAACTAGATTCTATGAAACTTTTCGAAATGCATGTTTTGGCAAAAAAATCATAATATATTATACACTAGTTTATACTAGTTTCTTTCAAAAATTAAATTAAATCGGGGACTATACAAAATGATATGAAACTTCACATATCATTTATATATTTTACGAGGGAAGGTTATGATGGAAGTCCATGCAAAAAATCATCGGAAAATTAGATTCTATCAAACTTTTAGAAATGTAAGTTTCGGTCAAAAATAATAGTATACTTTACACTAGTTTCAGTCAAAAAAATCGAATTTAATTTGGGACTATTTGAAATGATACGAGACTTTTCAGATTATTTATATATGTTAAGAGGGAAGGTTATGATGGTAGTCAATGCCAAAAAAAATCATCTGAAAACTAGATTCAATGAAACGTTTTGAAATGCAATTTCGACCAAAAACTCACAATATATTATACACTAGTTTATACTAGTTTCGATCAAAAATCAAATTAAATCGGGGACTATTCGAAATGATACGAATCTTCACATATCATTTATATATTTTACGAGGGAAGGTTATGATGGAAGTCCATGCAAAAAATTCATCGGAAAATTAGATTCTATGAAACTTTTAGAAATGTATGTTTTGGTCAAAAATCATAGTATATTATACACTAGTTTCGGTCAAAAAAATCGAATTTAATTTGGGATTATTTGAAATGATACGATACTTTTCTGATCATTTATATATGTTAGGAGGGAAGGTTAATATGGTAGTCCATGCCAAAAAAATCATCTGAAATCTAGATTCTATGAAACTTTTCGAAATACAAGTTTCGGATAGAAAATCATAATATATTATACACTAGTTTATATTAGTTTCAGTTAAAAATCAAATTAAATCGGGAACTGTTCGAAATGATACGAAACTTCACATATCATTTATATATTTTACGAGGGAATGTTTTGATGGAAGTCCATGCAAAAAATCGTCGGAAAATTAGATTCTATTAAACATTTCGAAATGCAAGTTTCGGTCAAAAATCATAATATATTATACACTAGTTTCGGTCAAATAAATCAAATTTAATTGGGGACTATTTGAAATGATACGAGACTTTTCAGATCATTTGTATATGTTAAGAGGGAAGGTTATGATGGCAGTTAATGCAAGAAAATCATCTTAAAATTAGATTCTATGAAACTTTTCAAAATGCATGTTTCGGCCAAAAAATCATAATATATTATACACTAGTTTATTCTAGTTTTGGTCAAAAATCAAATTAAATCGGGGACTATTCGAAATGATATGAAATTACGCATATCATTTATATATTTTACGAGGCAAAGTTATGATGGAAGTCCATGCAAAAAATCATCAGAAAATTAAATTCTATAAAACTTTTCAAAATGCAAGTTTCGTTCAAAAATCATAGTATATTATACACTAGTTTCACTAAAAAAAATCGAATTTAATTGGGGACTATTTGAAATGATACGAGACTTTTCAGATTACTTATATATGTTAAGAGGGAAGGTTATGATGGTAGTCCATGCAAAAAAAATCATCTGAAAATTAGATTCTATGAAACTTTTCTAAATGCAAGTTTGGGCCAAAAAATCATAATATATTCTACACTAGTTTATACTAGTTTCGTCAAAAATCAAATTAAATCGGGGACTATTTGAAATGATACGAAACTTCACATATCATTTATATATTTTAAGAGGGAAGGTTATGAGGGATGTCCATGCAAAAAATTATCGGAAAATTAGATTCTATGAAACTTTTAGAACTGCAAATTTTGGTCAAAAATTATAGTATATTATACACTAGTTTCGGTCAAAATAATCGAATTTAATTTGGGTCTAATTTGAAATGATACGAGACTTTTCAAATCATTTATATATGTTAAGAGAGAAGGTTATGATGGTAGTCCATGCTAGAAAAAATCATTTGAAAACTAGATTCAATGAAACTTTTTGAAATGCAATTTCGACCACAAAATCACAATATATTATACACTAGTTTATACTAGTTTCGGTCAAAAATCAAATTAAATTAGGGACTGTTCGAAATGATATGAAACTTCACATATCAGTTATATATTTTACGATGGAAGGTTATGATGGAAGTCCATGCAAAAAATCATCGGAAAATTAGATTCTATGAAACTTTTCGAAATGCAAGATTCGGTCAAAAATCGTAGTATATTATACACTTGTTTCGGTAAAAAAATCAAATTTAATTGGGGACTGTTTGAAATGATATGCGACTTTTCAGATCATTTATATATGTTAAGAGGGAAGGTTATGATGGTAGTCCATGCAAAAAAAATCATCTAAAAACTATATTCTATGAAACTTTTTGAAATGCAAGTTTCAGCCAAAACATTATTATATATTATACACTAGTTTATACTAGTTTCAGTCAAAAATCAAATTATATCGGGGACTGTTCGAAATGATACGAAACTTCAAATATCATTTATATATTTTAAGAGGGAAGGTTATGATGGAAGTCCATGCAAAAAATCATCGGAAAATTAGATTATATGAAACTTTTCGAAATACAAGTTTCGGTCAAAAATCATAGTAATTATACACTAGTTTCGGTCAAAAAAATCGAATTTAATTTGGGACTATTTGAAATTATACGAGACTTTTCAGATCATTTATATATTTTAAGAGGGAAGGTTATGATGGTAGTTCATGCAAAAAAAAAATCATCTGAAAACTAGATTCAATGAAACTTTTTGAAATGCAAGTTTTGGCCAAAAAATCATAATATATTGTACACTAGTTTATACTAGTTTTTTGTCAAAAATCAAATTAAATCGGGGACTACTCGAAATGATATTAAACTTCACATATCATTTATATATTTTACGAGGGAAGGTTATGATGTAAGTTCATGCAAAAAATCATCGGAAAATTAGATTCTATGAAACTTTTCGAAATGCAAGTTTCGGTCAAAAATCGTAGTATATTATACACTAGTTTCGGTCAAAAAAATCTAATTTAATTGGGGACTGTTTGTCATGATACGAGACTTTTCAGATCATTTATATATGTTAAGAGGGAAGGTTATGATGGTAGTCCATGCAAAAAAAATCATCTGAAAACTAGATTCATATACTACAAAATTAGTCTTTATATCACATAAATAACTAATTGTTCTTCTATAACTAAAATCATATAAAACGTCCTCGACTCTCAAGTTACATATAAGAGGAGACGTCACTAATTTGAAGTAATTCTACTTCACCAACCATAGACTCTAACTACGCCTGAGCACCTACACGTTACCCACGTAGATGTAACATTCAAACAAAATGGGTGAAATTCTTAAATCAATTAAAGGAGGAAAATGATATAAATATAAGGCATATATCACATAAGTACAACCACAACATACTTATCACGACAAGAATCACAATCCAACTACACATCTACAATAAACACATCAACAACATATAAATCCATATCATACACATCAACCACATATACATCCACGTCATACACATCAACCACATATACATCCATGCCATACACATCAACAACAATGCATGAAAATGAGACTCAACCATAGACTCAATTCATGTGGTACCCAGAATCGATCCCTATTTCATGATCTATTTCCCGTCGGAACCCTCGACCCCTTTTCCATGGTCCAGTGTAACCCCTTTTTCATGATTACACCATCAACCCCTATTTCATGGTCCAGTGTGACCCCTATTTCATTATCACACCTTACTCCGTGATTGAACACAATCACCTCACCAACAACGACAACATGCAACAACAATGACAATATGCAACAACAACACCTACATATTCATCATTACATCAACATCATTCAACCATTACTTGCATTTAGCTAACATTCATCATTATGTTACTACCACAACTCTACCTCTTTACACCATTCAATCATGCAACTATAACAACAACACAACATGTTATAACAACTATGCAACAACATTCTACTACAACAACTCATTCGCCTCAACATACTACAACAACTACATATTACAACAAATTCATACTACAACGACTTAACGACGACATGCTATGACACGTTAGCAAAACATACAATAACAACTCAACCATAAAATATGCACATTCATTTATTCATGTATTTCACATCATCACATTTAATATTCAACGAAACCAGTATATAACTTATCAATACATGCTCCTAACATCACCACATCAACACAAAACAACTAGGATAAAGAATAAATAATTTCTGGAAATCTTTACTAATAAAAATGATTATTTTTGGTCAAACTAACAATTTAAAATCAACAACACATACATAACTAAACATACATCATGCATTCAAATGTTTCACACAACAACATTCAACATCGACAAAATACACAGACAACCTCTCTAAACCTTCTCACACCGCATCAACAACATGCCAACCTTCCTAAAACATAAAACACAATTTTTCATGAATTTTAATGAATTAAAAACACATTTTCTCACTCCCAGATCTCGCTAAGCGACCCCCTTGCTCGCTGAGCAAGAAAGCTACTGACTTTAAGAGCCGAAAATTCTCAACTGCTCGTTAAGCGAACAAAGCAATTTTGGCAGAAAACCCCTATAATTTCTGCACTTCTCCCCTGCGATTCTCAACCTAAAATAGTCAACAAAATCAGTGCCAATCCCTATTTTGCACCAGCGAATTCACATCTTACATTACCAACATAAACATACAATTCAAACATCATGAATTACTCAATTTCATACGACATTCATCAATTCATCAATCACCCAATCCCACTAACATACCTAAGGACATCTACCATAATATTCATATCATAATACCCTTAAAATATGAAAGAGATCCCACCCTTACCTTAATTCGATGAAAAATCTCTTCCTTTCTCACAGAATCTTTGCCTCTAGCCCTGCCCTAGTCCTTCTCCTTTTCTCTCTTCTTCACGCTCTTCCAAAGTTCCACGATCAGTTTTATACGAACTGATTGCTCTTTTTTCTCAAATTTCCCAACATAACCCTTAAACCCCTAATATTGGAATCCTCATCTTGCCTTCACTAACCTCTCACTTATTTACCAACATATCCTTTCCACTTGGTATTCCTCTAATTAAATTATTTCACCATATTAATATAAATTATTAAACTTATATTAATTCAAATAATATAATTCTTACACGACACATCTTCCTTCATCTCAACACCTCCACCCTTCACTAAGGATATGCAACCTCCAATAAGACACAACAACACATAAAAATATACATTAATCGAATAAATAATTAAACAATTAAATTGGGGCGTTACAACAATGCATGAAAATCAAATTAAATCGGGGACTGTTCAAAATGATACGAAACTTCACATATCATTTATATATTTTATGAGGGAAGGTTATGATGGAAGTCCATGCAAAAAATCATCGGAAAATTAGATTCTATGAAACTTTTCAAAATGCAAGTTTCGGTCAAAAATCATAGTATATTATACACTAGATTTGGTCAAAAAAATCAAATTTAATTGTGGACTATTTGAAATGATACGAGACTTTTCAGATCATTTAAATATGTAAAGAGAGAAGGTTATGATGGTAGTCCATGCCAAAAAATCATCTGAAACTAGATTCTATGAAAATTTTCAAAATGCAAGTTTCGGCCAAAAAATCATAATATATTATATACTAGTTTATACAAGTTTCGGTCAAAAATCAAATTAAATCGGGGACTGTTCGAAATGATATGAAACTTCATATATCATTTATAAATTTTACGAGGGAAGGTTATGATGGAAGTCCATGCAAAAAATCATCGGAAAATTAGATTCTATGAAACTTTTCGAAATGCAAGTTTCAGTCAAAAATCATAGTATATTATACAATAGTTTCGGTCAAAAAATCAAATTTAATTGGGGACTGTTTGACATGATACTAGACTTTTCATATCATTAATATATGTTAAGTGGGAAGGATATGATGGAAGCCCATGCAAAAATAATCATCTGAAAACTAGATTCTATGAAACTTTTCGAAATGCAAGTTTCGTCCAAAAAATCATAATATATTATACACTAGTTTATACTAGTTTCGGTCGAAAATCAAATTAAATCGAGGATTGTTCGAAATGATACGAAACTTCACATATCATTTATATATTTTACGAGGGAAGGTTATGATGGAAGTCCATGCAAAAAATCATCAGAAAATTAGATTCTATGAAACTTTTCGAAATGCAAGTTTCTCCTAAAATGGATATTTTAGGGCTAGGTAGAGGGTGGAGACAACTTTCTCCAGCGCGTTGAGGGCGGTTCGCCTTATGATGATGTTGTATGGCGAGTAGGCGTCCACAATAAAGTAATTAACGTCAATCACATTGGATTTTGTGCCTTATTCGCATGTGGTTTATATGGTTACATACCCCATTATTTGCACATGTTTTCATGTCAACCCCGCCAAAAATCCATTGAACATTTGTATTTCGTTCGGGTTAAGTTGCAGTTTCTAGAAGGAATCCCAAAATAGGACGCCAACGAAGCTACCAAGGTCTATCAGAACGTGCTTGATGTCCCAGTTTTCCTCTTGCACAATGATGACCAAAGGATCATCATCGTGAGGGTTGAGACTAAGGGTGTCCTCCTTGTAGAAGATGATATTAACCTTTATTTTCCCTTAGGAATATTTATGGAAGCCAAGGGATATTACATTTGTCGCAAACACCCTCCTAATGTATTTATTCAAGGAAGATCTAGAGTTACCCTCAGAATAAGCCTCTGGAGATTGTGCTTACGTTGTAGGTTATAGTTTTGTCTGCCATCTTCAATGGGAAGAATGAGGGAATTATAGTAGGAGTATGACCCACGTTATTTTTAGTGGGGCCCAACAGTGGGCATCATTGTACTTGTAAAAATAGTATTGGTGTGTATGTTCCCCCTACAAGTACATGAAGACTTAGAAGTCTTAGTAGGTTTATAATACGATGTGGTGGTTAGGATTTGCCCACGACGATGAGAAACCCTACAATATGGTGCTTTGAGGTTGTTTAGTATACCTAATCACGTGAGTTGAGAGGCTCTGATGATAACGTGTGATGCTTGGTAGCAAGCGTGTACTTACAGACAATTGTGTGTTAAGACTATAATGAGTAATGTGCTCGTAGAGAATGTGTATCAATTATGGTGTGTTGATTAGGATTTGTACCTTCTATTTTTAAGGGGCCTCTAGAGCCTAGGGTTTTCTTGGAAAGGGTCACCACACACTCAGTTAATGGTGGACAGTTGAATCTATTTTTCCAAAGGAGTCATGGATCAATTAATGACTTGGAATTTAACTCTACCCAAGAAGAGTCTTATTCCAGGTTTTCCACGTAAGGGAGATGAGAGATCACATGGCGAGTTGATACTTCCTTTTGGGCGACATTCTATTGTCGCCTCCTCTGGACAATCTAAGGACATCGCTCTAGGCAAAGACTTTTACAAATATAACACTACAAATGCTATGATAATAACACAATACATTAGAAAAAAAGTGCCTATTAAAAAAAACATTAGAAAAAAAAATGAGATTATCAAAACTTAAATTAATTATAATTAAATACATTTTAGTAATATATAATTATATTTTTTATCTCTCATTTTTAATTATTATAATGGGTTAAATATGTTTGTGGTACTTCTAAATATCTCATATTTTATTTTTAGTCCCTAAAAATATTTCATTCAAAGAATAGTCCTCTTAAATTTTTGCATCTATACTTTTGGTCTCTAATACTAAAATCATCACTAAAACGGTTGATAATTTAGTCTCTAAATAAAAAATTGTCGCTAAAACCATAACAAATTTTGTCGCTAAGTTGTAAAAATAGTCGCTAAATTGCATGAGGGACAAAAAAGTATAGATACAAAATTTTTTGAAAAAAATATTTTAAGAAACTAAAAACAAGATTTGAGTATTTAAGAGGACTACAAACATATTTAATTCTATTGTAATTGAAATTTTTTTTATTAACATTATTTTTAAAATTAGAACGGGTCCTGAATTGATTGGGACAAGCTTATTATAAGCTGTCAAAAATTTTTTTTTCGAAAATGAAACCCACGTTTTGAGTCGTACTACCTTATGATATTGTAGCTTAATCATGCCCAAAGGTTTACAGGCTTTTGAACTTTGCATTGGTTAAAGCCATTGTGTAATGGCCATGGCCATATATCATACATGCAGCAGCCAGAGTATACTTAGCAACTAAGCAAAGTGATATGTAAAGATATATGTAAAAATAAAAAAGAGAGCATGTCAAGGGTCATAAAACTACCTAGTTTAAGGTTTGGTTTAATGTATAAAGCTTCTCCTTAACTCTATCTATCCCTCTATCTTTCATCTCAATGGAGTTTTGAGTTTTTCTCTTCATGAGAGCTTCATTTCTTTTCTTTGAGGTTTCATCAATCTACTGATTCTTACCTTAACTTTATGTTCAATCATTCTAAAAAATACACACACATTTATATTTACCTTGAACCACAACATAGCCTCTAAAATATCCAACAATAAAAAAAAAACATTTTCCTTCTTAGCAACAAGATTTCCTCATATTCTATGATACAAATATTAAGGTGGCTATTGAAGCCAAAACTCCATTCAAAATGGTACAATATTACAACACTAACCATAATTTTCTGCCTGTTTTTTTTTTAATTTTTTTATTAGAAGTTGTTACCTTAATATTCTTCTAATTTATGTTTTTTATTTCATTTTGGAAAAATAATAGTGTATATTACGTAAAGTGTATAAAGACGCGGTTAGAGACAATACAGAAGAAAAGAAGATTTGTTCAGAACTTTACAAAGAGTGATATCGCAGAACTTCTTAGAAGAGGACGTGATTATGATGCATATAAAAGGGTAATATTTTTCTTTAGACACGACACTAACACACAGATACATCAGTATCAGTATCAGACAATCTTAATTTATGTTTTTGAATTTGAAGATAAAATTTCTGTTTGCATTTGAAACAGACCGAATGGCTTCTTTCCGAAGAAAGAATGCTATCATGCTATGAATTTATCGAGAAGTTTATTGAATGCATATCAGATCATCTTGAAGAATTAACTAAGCAAAGGTGTGTTTTTCTATATATGCATGCATGTGTGCATGCACGCACTTAATTATGTTTTAATTCTCAAACATGAAAAAATTGTGATCTTGTTATATATAGTGATTGTCCTGAGGAATGCAAGGAAGCTATACCGTCGTTGATATATGCTGCAGCAAGAATTTATGATTTACCGGAATTGCGTGATCTTAGGACTGTGTTTACAGAAAAATATGAGAATTCTCTTGAACCATACATAAATAAAGAGGTAATATATATATTTTTGAGAAAATATATAATTATTGTTTTTTAAGATTTGTTTAAATAATTGTTGTTTATTAGTTTGTTGAGAAATTGAAAAGAGATCCTGCTACAAGAGAAATGAAGATTAAGTTATTATATGATATTGCTAAGGAATTCTCTATCAAGTGGAATGCAAAGGGTCTCAAGAAATTACTATATGAAGTAAGTAACCAACTTATACGCTGTTGTCAGATATTTCTATATAACTATCAACTGATCTGATTTAATGAGAGACTGTTCATTTTTTTTAACGGAAGAAATCTGGCGGAGAAGAATATAAATATGAAAGTGATGAATTCGATACATTCAAAGAAAATGAAACAAAACATCAATATAGTAGTGATGATGAAACATCAAGCACAAGCACAGACACATCATCAACACATCATGGAAGAGAATCTAGTTCAAGTTCATTTGGAAGTGTTTCCGAAGACGATGAACAAAAAGTAGAAGAAGAAATCAAGAAACCAAGATCCTTTTTGCTAATTCCACCCCCTTATCAGATCAAACAAAAAACTAACAACAATTCCGACAAAACAATGGATTCTGAAGTAGTACTTGAGAAAAATGTTGATCCGAGTGAAATGAAGCCGACAACTTCGGTGGACACGACATCATCGTCAAAAGAGAATGCAGGTGCATGGCGTTTGCCTCCTGATTATGATGAGTTCATTGCTCGTTTTAAGGCTTTAACAGGAAGATCATAGAAACTTATTATGGATATTGTTTGTTATATATGGTGGACTTATAATTGGTTACTTATATGTATTGAACATACGAAAATGAATTTTAGGATTAGAAGATAAATACAATACAATATAAATTTAATTTTAATATATAGTAAACATAAATATTTTAACATTCTTATACATAATATAAGTTTAAGTACTTACAATTAAACTATGGTTAAATATTTACGTGGTTCCTATAAATCATTATTATATATATATATATATATATATATATATATATATATATATATATATATATATATATATATATATATATATATATATATATATATATATATATATAATGATTTTAAACGATTCTTATCATGCTGAGTGTAATCGTTCAAAGTTTTGAAAGATGATGAAGAACTTATATTGACTTTATCATACAATAATAATTATTTGATCTGTTTATAATCTTATGATTTCTACCCATATAGAAATAAAGAACTTTAAACTAATCTCAATGAATCTCTAACCCGTCAACTCATATCTCTTAAACCAATACTAGAATTTAATCAGAGATGAGAGCAGAAACTTACCTGTGTTAATAGTGTCTATATCCCCACTAACAGATACAAACTGACATCCCTATTCCAGAGCTCAAGAGGTGAAACCCTTTCTTGGCTTAATGTCTATTTCATACTACATATAATAGTGTCTATAATTATAAGTAATTATCGTTTATAATGACTAATTAAAATTTATAATGACTAATCTTTTATTATAATAAGGTAAATTATTCACAATAAAGGCAAAAATTTCTTGATTAACATCCCTTCTCAAATTGATGTGACCGGTCAAATAACACTAATTTGCTAACAAGAAAATAAATGTTGTGGGCATGGAACAATCTTAGTAAGAATATCTATGACATACATGAGTACTGACACGAGGAAGTGATATCAGTCGGTCATCATAGGAGTCACAACTTGAATCAAAATAGACTTCGATATGTTTGGTGCATTCATGAAAAATAGAATTTGCAACAATTTGAATGAAATATGTATTGTCTGCACAAAGTAAAGTTGGTTATGTTTGGAGAAATTCAAGTTAAACTAAAAGAACAAAAAGCCAAAATATTTTAGATTAAACAGCAGACAAGGCACAATAATCATATTTAGTATAAGAATTAGAAACTCTTGTCTGCTTCTTACTTTTCCAAAATATTAATGAATAACCAAGAAATATGCACCAATTAGTGATAGATCAATGAGTACCAGGATACACTGCCTAATCAGCATCACTGTAACACCCTAAATCCCAAGACTTATATATTAAGCTTTACACGACAATCTAAGGTGTCACCAACGACAAACCTTTAACAAAACAACATCTAACAAACACGCGATGGAATTTAACATCATGCAACACCTGTCATTGCACGCCCACCTTCACTTAGGGTATCATCGCGACAATATCGATCTTGTTTCAAATAATAAAAACATTGCAACTTAGACTTTTAGTCTCAATCTTCAAATCACGATAAATGGTTTTTTATTTATTTTAAAAAGAGTAATCATGTTCTACTCCTTAACAAAATCAAACCCAAATAAAACAAGTTAAGCTCAAACAAAACAAAATAAGCAAACAAATATTTCTAACCCTGATGTTATAGGATCACAGCAAGACTTCTAAAACAACGATAAACTAAACGAAGTAACTCTAGGAGCTAACTTTCACTTACAACATCAAATTATACTCCTGAGTATTTGCAAGATGTCCATGGTGGACAACATGAAAGCAAAGGGGGTGAGAAACAACAAACCAATATAAATAGTGTAAAGAATGCTAAGAAAGATAACATATTACAAAACACATATTCAGTTACACAAACCAACAACAATATAGTCTCACACCCTTCACAACAACACGTAGACATTCACACCCAACATAACATCATGAACAATCAAATACATATGCAATCATGTATGCTAATGTACTCCACATCTGACTCATTATTATGCATGTGGTACCTTCATGAACACTCAAGTTCATCTCTTTTCCAATCTCCACATATGACAAGAGCACACGAAATCGTTACCATCTTCATAGATAATGTTTCACCAATTCCCAACTAAAATCGACTACTTGCTCCTGATCCCCACCATGGAATCAGAGCACACCAAAACTGGACCGAACTCCGTACACCGTGATGCATGACTCTTAATAAGTTGCATTATCACTAAAAGATTCACCAAAAGGATCCTCATACACATCTCACCTTTTATGCATCACATCATTCATCATACACAACAATCAATCCATGTAACGACATCAATAAATACAACAATCGTAAAATAGTAGTCATTCAACAAATTCAAATTCATGGACATTTATTTATGTTAATTCACCATAACAACAATACCTCATTGGATAAACAAAACAGTTCGCTAATCATGATACAAATCATTATCAACATCACAAATTCATTGTTCGCTAATCTTTTATAAAAATCACTAAACACTCATTTGATATGCTCCTAACCTATCTCATTGAGTTTGAAGGATTTATATTTGCTACAATAAAACCCCACATTCACACATTTAAACATATCTGACTGTCTCTTATCAAAATTGAACTAAGCAAATAATCTTTAAAAAAATTGTTTTGTGTGAATTGTACAACTAAAATAAGCTAATATCATATTGATAGTACGTGATTGTGAATACCTTAAATCCGACAGTACGAGTTTAAATTAGTTTGAAGATTACTTATAACTACCATTAATTGGTAAATTAGTTTATCACAACTCATTCAAAGCCAAAATTCATTAATTGATACGAGTTTCTGTTAAGGATCAAAGATTCGAGAAATATCGAATTCGATTTCTGGTAGGAACAATATTTGACGAGTGTCATAACCTCTCAACACGAACTCTGGACTATTAGAATCTCTTTCTCCTAAGAACCAGAGGGTAAAAAATTAAAAAAAAATTAAAAAAAACAGTAATTAATGCTTTCTGCTACCAATAGACTATAATCCATAATAATATTATCAATTTATAATTAATTAACAAAATCTTAAATAATCCAACTTGTATTAATCATAAATACCAAAACGCCATCGTTTTGTTGCCTTAACGTCGACGTAGTTGTAAACTATGCTTTATACAAAGTTGAGATTCCATATATCACTTTCTAAGCAATAACATTCACATTCTCCACTAAAACGGCATCGTTTTGTTTCCTTGACACTCAAGCTTTCAACCCTTCCACACTGTCACACATCATCATCTTCCCAATCGAATCAAATCCCTGCTTACAGAACAATAGCACTAATAATAATAATAAGGTTTTAGAACACATCACTGACCGTGAAAACGGCACAAAAAATATAAAAAAAATGGGCTGTTACCAATCAAAAATGGAGAACGAAGAAGCCATCACTCGCTGTAAAGACCGTCATTACTTCATGAAGCAGGCTGTTTCATCTCGTAACAACTTCGCGGCGGCTCACTCTTCCTACGCCGCCTCGCTCAAAAACGCAGGCGCTGCTATCATTGATTTCGCGCAAGGCGAACAACAGAACCTTACATTTTCTCCTTCTTATGATGCTCCCTTGCCTCCTCCTCCTCTTCCTGATTTACCTGCTGCTCTTCGCCGTGCTATCACCATGCCGGATTTTGAATCTGTGGAAACTGGTTTGGAAGAGGTTGATGATGATGTAGATGAAGAAATTGTTGGTTTGAGTAGAAGAGTGAAAAAAAGTGAGAGTATGAATATGATTCAGGTGTTGAGTGAGGTTGATAATCATTTTATAATGGCTTCTGAGTCTGCTCGCGAGGTTTCCGTTATTCTTCAGGCCACTCGTCTTCATTATCATTCCAATTTTTCTAATACTACTGGAGGTAACCATGAAAGTGAAAACTTTTGTTTCTTTGTATTTTCTTTTCAGGATCTTTAGCACCGGCACACGCGTGTTCGGTTCGGTGTCAGATACGTGTCAACGACGGATATGACACAGACACGGACGCAAGTTATTATGTTTAATTTCTAAGTCAATGAGAGAATGAAAAGTAATGAGAGTGTGAAAATGAATTTGAATCCTTGAAATCATCTGCTTTGAGCGGTTATAATCGTCCGTGTGAGGTAAGGTTCGTTGCGCGGACATCAGTTGGATCTAATCAGACGATGTTAGATGTGTCTGGAAGGCGGAATTGCCTGTTTCTAAATGAATGAGAGATCACCTGCTCCACGCGCTTTACTGCTGGATGGTGCTCTAGGACCTTTTGGTTTGGCCCTTGCGAACACGCTTTATACGTTAAGATTTTAAGTCTATAGAGTAATTATGGATTTGTGGCGGTGATTATTTGCTTCATAAGTTAATTACTTATGGTTATCAAAAGAAAAAGAAACTGCATGTTGTAAAACTATCTTTACTTCTGAATGATAATTTTGGTATTTTTCATTTTCAGGAAACCTTGATTACTCTGCAAGGATTATGCGAGTTGTAACGTGGGACAGATCTTTCAGAGAAACACAAAATATAGATGAAGTGAAAGATGATTTTGACTCAGAGAAGCATGAAACTCTTGCTACTGTATTAGACAAGTTACTAGCATGGGAAAAGAAACTTTATAGTCAAGTTAAGGTGAGTTTAGAACAAACTTTACTCTACTATACTTTCTTCAATTTCTTATTCAATTTTGCAGCTGCAGTTAGGTAGAAAGATCCACACATTTTGTGTTATGTTTTGAATTTTGCAGCTGAATATTGTTTCATAGGCTGCTGAGTTAACGAAATCCGAGTACCAAAGAAAAGTTGTCACTATCAACAAGATAGAAAAAAGAGGTAAAAACATTGAAATGTTGGAGAAAGAAAAAGCGGTTCTCAATCATTTGGATTCGATTTACATCGTAGATATGCAGTTATTGGAGTCAACAATCTCAGAGATAAATATTCTACGCGATCAACAGTTGTATCAGAAACTCATTCACCTTGTTGATGGGTGAGTTACTATTTCACAATCGGTAGTTCTTATATCAGTTAATAACAACAGTTTGGTACGATTCGGTTCACAAAGAAGAATATAAGACTAAAGGTGCTTTTTATGCAATACAGGATGGCCACAATGTGGGGAACCATGCATTACCACCATAAGAAGCAGTTAATTGTTATGAAGTTAGTGAAATCACTGGATTCTCAATTTCCTGCTGAAACAAGTGAACATCATCATGATAGAACATATCAGTTATTGAATGTTATGCAAGAGTTGGAATCACAGTTTGAAAAGTTGATAAACAATCAAAAGGGTTTCATAAAAGCCTTATACAGTTGGTTAAAAATTAATCTTACCCTTGTTGAAAATGATATAAAGGAAAAGATTTCTTCACCGTCGATACAAATCCTTCTTCATGCTTGGAATGATCATCTAGAGAAACTTTCTATTGAACTTGCTTGGAAAGCCATATCACACTTTGTTGCTGTGATAGATTCTCTTTACCAACAGCAAGAAGAAGAGTTGGTTATGAGGAGAAAATGCCAGGAGATGCGAAAGGAGCTTACCCGCAAAATCCAACGATTTGACCACTGGGAGTGCAAATACAAGAAAAAGAATAGACTAGACGAGTTTGATACAAATAGGGAACAGGGTGATGATAGTAATGAACCTGATGAGGTTGTAAAGGAAAAGAGAGTTTTGATTGAATTAGAAAAGAAGTTGGAGGAGGAAAAAGTTTCTCTTGAAAGACAGTGCTTACATGTGAGGCAAAAATCTTTGGTGTGTCTCAAAAATAACTTGGCAGAGCTCTTTAGGGCTATGACAGATTTTTCTATTGAATGTTCTAAAATGTATAGTGAAATGAGGATCATAGCACATAAATTAAGATCAGCACAAAGTTCATACTGAGAATTGGTTTATATATTAACTTTTTGGTATTTATCTATAAAGCACATACTCTGACACAAACACTGGAACACCACACGACGTAGACACTTTGACACTGATAATTTCAAAATCATATGACAACGACACCGCTTAAAATCTAATGGTATTTGACATTCACATATCCATCTATTATTAAAAGAGTTGGAGATAGATTCATTTGTCCTAGTTACATTAAGTGGCAGTATGCATCAAGGGAGTGTCGGAGATGGATGAATTCTCCTCAGTTTTCATGGTGATCTCTGAGTCCATAGTTCTGTTGTTTAGAAAATTTGAGTACCACACGGAAGAAAGTTTAGGTTGCCTCGTCAAAGTTGGATCTTTCAAATCTATGTAATATAAGCCAAAACTTGCTTCATATCCACCTAGTAACTCAAACGCATCCAAAAGGGACCATACAAAGTAACCTTTAATATTCAATCCGTTCCTGTTAATGTGAAAAAAAAAAACAGTAAAAATATGTTTTCACTAGTATTTGGGTGAATATTAGGAATATTGGTAATTTGTAGTTGAAAATGGAAATAGAGGTACCTCAACATATCAAGTAGGCTCCCTATGTATGCATGCATATACTTCACCCTTGACCAATCATCTAATGATGGATTTCTAGGTGTTTGTTGACCTGAAAAATTCAAAGATTCATCATAACCCTTGAAGATTTTGGTGTTATTGATAAAAATCAAATAGAAATAAACTAGGTTGGACCAAATTTAATAAAATAACATTTATGATCATTTTACAGTCGTCTGCGATTCAGTCTCTTACTACTCAAACCTATATAAAAGTTTATTATGCAATAAGGTGTTTAATTAAGTCATAAGATCTATTGTTGTACAAACTTATACGCTCAACTCTACATATAAGTTTACATACAGCAATACCACCACCACCAATCAACTATTTTTCCACTATGTTTTATCGGTTTCATGGATCAAACTATGCTATAATGTTCTTTCAAAAATTATATTTTTATCAAACTCATTAATCTCAAAACCTCTCTTTTACAGTTTCTCTTATAGTTTTTTAGATCTTCATTTACCTCTAACAATTGACTATTAATGTTGACATATTTGATAGGTAACCCTTCAAATGTTTATGTAATGGAGACATACCATTTTCATGAATGTAGATTGGAAAATTGCCATAATCATTCTTCAATGATTGAAGCAGCCCTTCCAAAATCTCGGGTATAACTGGAACCTAAACAAACCAATCGGCAGTAAGTGGAATAGGTTGTAGCTTCAATGATAAAAAAAATAATATTAACTTCAATGTTCATACTCTACCTTTACCTTAGCTTTAGAAGTATCATTTCCAGTGTAGGCTGCAAATAGGGGTAAAAAGAAAAACATTAAAAAGTTGAAATTTCCTCAAAAATAGACTAACAAGGATTGAATAAAGAGACGCATGTGTGAATTTTACTTGTTTTACCTCAATATATAACTGGTTATGCAATCAAAATTGGTGCAGTAAATGGCACAAAAATAATCATACCTATAAGCTCCACAGCCATATCTGCTTTGTAATCTCTATCCTTTTTCTGCAGGCTTTTCGGGTCGTTCTTAATATAAAATCCATAGTAAAAATTGATTCCAAGGAAGTCAATTGAGCCCTTAACCAAATTTGATTCCTTGATGGTGAAGTAAGGAAGCCTTGAACCAACATTCTTTTTCATGGAGTCAGGATATTCCCCAAATATGAAGGGATTCAGAAACCTGTCACAACAAGGAAAAGATAAAATTAAGTCTACTAATTCATTATTGTATAAATATATGGCTACGACTATTAAGGTATTGAGTGAATTGGAAAGTTGGTCCTCAAAATTGTTGCATCAGTTTCAATTTTGTGAGTTGGCAAATACATCTCCGAATTTGTAAATGTAATTACAAATGGTCTGTTAGCTTCTATTATTAGAAGAGATCACATTAAACGAACATGTCACATTGCATGATAATATCACGTCACTACCACCTCAGTAGAGATTAATTGCTTAGAAGTATTAAATCATTTCATGGACATATTTGTGGTTGCATTGATGTGGGATCAACATGGAGGGGCCAAATATTTGGTTAATGTGTCATGTCATAATTTCTACCAGTGAAAGCTAATAGAGGGACTATTTTGAAGGATACTTTACAATTTATGGATATATTTGCGAATTTACAAAATTCAAAAACTATTTTAATTGAAGTTTACAATGAAGACCAACTTGCATACTCTAAAATGGTCAAATAAAATTACAAAGACAATATATTTTAGAGATAGATATCACAATGAAAATGTTACTTACCACCCAATATAGAAGTCACGTGCCCTTTGAGCGGCAATTATGTCTTCACTAGTGTTTGTTAGTGGAACAAAACCAAAAACAATAAGATTAAAACCAACAAACCCCCTTTGTTTGGCCTGCGAGTTACCATAGGTAGCATTTATAAGGAAAAGATACGTTGATTATCATAGTGAAAATGATATCATAATAACCCAATTTTGTCAAATAGCAGCGGCTATAGCCTATAGCGCGTAATAACATTCTAGCATATCAGAATATAAACAAATTGATATAGCTATGGGATATACTCTTTAGTACAAAGTATTACCAAATATAAATTTATAGCAGTCATATATAGCATTGCAACATTGTAGTATAGTAGAATTTAAACAAGTTAATCTTTTCTGCGATTGACAAGACTTTAACTATGTTACCAAATGTGAAAAGCTTTAGATAAATGACAAAGTAAAATGGCGCATGTGGCATACACTGGTTTACCTTGTACTTTGTCCTATACAGTCTTGCAGCTGATGCATGTGCTAACAACATATGATGAGTTACCAAATATGGTTCAGTTGAAGAATCACCATTGGAGCAGTTAGATATAGAGTAAGATGAACACCTTTGAGGCGGTAAAATTCCATCACCATAGCCCCCAATTGAACATATATTTCCTTCATTCAATGTAGTCCAATGTTTCACTCTATCTCCAAACTCTCTAAAGCATACATCTGCATATGCTGTGAAGTCTTTTCTGGAAGAAAACATAAATAAATATCCAACTATTAGTTAGTGAAAGATTGTTTTTCTTATTTTGTGTTAGATATAGTTTATTTGAACACCGAACTACTATCTAACACAAGATGGCCGTGTTATTAGTCAATTTCAGTTTGGTAATCATACATAACAGTTCGGTTAACCCATCCCCCGTATTCATCTTCAAGTGCTTGTGGTATATCTATATGATGCAATGTAACATGTGCTTGGATTCCTACAAATAAAGTGGGAAAAGAATAACTATGTTATCCAAAAGAACTTAATTTTAGTGTTAATTAAACTTAGTGTTGTCAACTAGCAGCTAGAGTGGCATTACAGCACTGTAGCACAGAATAATTTGAACAAACCACTTTTTTCCGCAATTTGCAATTGACAACGAAAACTGAACTTTAAAGGGAAAATCTAGTTTGCAAAAGAACCTTGGCTCGCTAGTTCATTGATAAGGTTGTTGTAATACTCCAATCCCTTAGGATTTATTGGCCCTTTTCCATCTGGTATTAGAATGAAATCAATGTCAGAATAACAAACAGTTGACGCAAGAAGATATAAATTTATAGATGCGCTTTAAGAGATTCACTGAGTGAAACCAGAATCAATCGAAGTACAATCAGCTTTAGAAATTAGTCTTGATTCTGATGCTAGAATAATAACTACTCTTACTCCATGATCACATACAAGAATATACCATTTGTAACCTTTGGTGGATCATACCTGGAATAAGTCTTGACCATGATATGGAAAATCTGTAGGCATCTAAGCCCATTTTTGCCATGAGTTTGACATCATCCTGCATGAAATGAAAGCATATGTAAACCAATATAAATATACAAAGAAATAATTTGAGGGTCCTTTTTGGTACAAAATATTATTTAGGTAATGAAAAATTATCTTAAATCCAATGTTTTGATATGTCAAAGATAAGAAATTCCAAGGATGTTTCTAGTGCATACCTTATATTTGTGATATTGATCACATGCAATGTCACCGTCTCCCTCGTATTGCCCTCCTGTAAGTTTAATTGAAATGAAGAATTTTATCCTTGTAACTATGACTCTGTAACATGATTAAGAAATAGTAGCATCAACTAATAGCATAACATGAATAAAAGAAATAAATAAGAAAGAGCACCATTGCCGGCGTGTGCAAAGGTATCCCATATGCTTGGTTTCCTGCCATCTTCATTTGCTGCACCTTCAACCTGCCATATCATCCCAATTTCAACATAAAATAGTAGCGTTAGAATGAAAATAGTGATTTCATTCTATAGATTCATTCATATAATCGAAAGCTCTTACTAAACATTTCAATAAGATTCAAAAATTATTTGGACTTTATCAAATAACTTGAAAAGTAAGTGTCAAGTACAAATTACATGAGTATGAATGATGGTTAAAATCAAACACATGGTGTGCTCTGCAATGAAACAGCTATATAGTTTGCTGATGCAACCGGCTCAAAATCAAACACATGGCGTGCAAAAGTATGAGAAAAAGCTGAATCAATTATCTACTCCTATAAACAACTTTGACTCCTACATAGTGAATTGATATGAGAGAGATGAACCTGATAAGCAGAAGTTGCAGCACCAAACAAGAAGTTTGGAGGAAAATCATTCTTTGTGAGTGAATTAGCAACACAAACTATTGCTATAAATGAAACTGAAAATAACAGATTCATCATCACTGCAAAGAAATTAAACTTCATCAACAGTATTAACAAAATAACTAACAATGACTATACCCTATGTTTTAAATAATGGTGGTTATCTTTGCGTTGTGATCGTGTAAAATTTTTGCGATTTCGATCTATATAAGTGTTGTATTATTGTGGTCGTGATGTATATTAATCAGAATTGATTCATTATAAAAATGGTGAATATGATATCAGTATCTTCAATGTGAAAATGGTGAATAATAAATTGTCAATGAGAAAATGGTGTATAATAAATAAATCAGAATTTTTAAACATTGGACTATTCTATAAGTAGAACGTGGTAAGGTTCCTTTCAATGCGAAAATTGCATAATAAATTGTCATGTGTTATTTCACTTCACCAATAAATACGTTTCTTATATTTATAAATATATAAGTATGTATGAATCATTAAATGTTTTTGTTTGTATTGATATACCCACTTTTGACTTTTGACTGCTTACATAATATTGTGTTTATAATATACTCTAGTGTGTTTATAATATTGTTTTGATCAGTGTTTATAGAAGTTAGGGAAATCAATAGATCTAAAACGACAAAGGAAGATAAAGTATAAAACATAAAAAAAATTCAGAATTTTTCATTCTCTTGAAAAAAAACAAAGATAATACAAATGTATAGCTAGGGTTCCCAAATCTAACGAGCCATGGGCCACTAGAAGGACACAATACAAACAAGATTAAATAAATACTAATTGGACCTCTTAATTAATGATAAAAACCCTTCAATAAAATCGAGAATTTCTTACTGCATCCTTTGAATTTCTCAGGCACCATGCGTGCTTCTCAAAATATTGTTCCTGCTTTCGGGGATGTATCTCCAGACACATTTTTTTTTTGTTTTCTTAATTAATTTTGCAGATAAATCTATGGAAGTTTTTCTTAAGTATAAATGCGGAAGAAACCTAGAGGCAGAAACAACACAAATGAACATAGCACCCCAAAATTCAACATTCATAAAATAAGATAGATATTACACTATTGATTTCGAGATAAAATTAAATGCTACATTTCAATAACCCGATGGATTTTGGCACATCTTCAAGATTTCATCGACCATTTTTCCTATAGTCGCCTCCAATTCGAGGGGATATTTCTCTTTAAAACCAAAATATGTATCACACATAACTCCAACATCTGAATCTTAAGCTCAAATTTGTTTAACACGACGTTCTCTTCGTTGTCAACTGAAGGCGAATGGTATTCGAGTTTCTTAACCTTCCTTCGGTTGTTGTAAGGTAATGGGATAATGTATTTCGTCGATGATATCATCGAACGATGTGAAATTAGTGAGTTTGAAAGTCAGCCCATGTGTTTTGCCGTTGGTGTATGAGACACTTGCGACATACCAACGAATTTTGATATCATACAATTGAGACATTTTTGTGTTTGTGTGAAAGATAACACATGAAGCTCCTATTTTTATAGAAAACCTAGATGAATATGGACCAACCATTTTCTGGTCATCTGCTTCTGCAGATATATCCACGGAACTAGCCTAAATGAGTTGTTTATGTCGATGTATCTGCGGAACATTTCAACGTTAGATGCTTCCGTAGGTATATCTACAGAAGTTTTGTTGATATATTTTCAGCATATAACAACAAAATTATTAGTGCAGATTTGTAGGTATGTAAGTGGATAGAAGACGAAACTGATCGGTGGCCTCAATTACCATCTCCTCAACATTGAAGATCCGATCGATGTATTTGTCCATAAACACCGGCATCTCGTCAATGAATGGAAATTTCGATGGAATCGGTGTCGGAGGCGGTTTGCTTATGCAGGCTCCTTTCAATCCACTTTGAGATTTTGGAGTCAGTGATTTGAGATAAAGTTTGTCTACATGCTCACAATATGAGGGGGGCGGGTAATCGAGTTATCATTCGGTGTATGCTTCACTTTCTTTGGAGCATCTTTTGTCTTTATCGGTTGAGAAGGAGACTTCATATCGGTTGTCTTCGGAAAGGAAATATTTCTCAATTGTTCTTTGATAGGGAGTTTCATGTTGCCATCGACATTATCAAATCTCGCTTGTATCACTTCCCATTCAGCCAAAATGGAGATAAGTGATTTACCTTCTTCTATGAAACCATCATCATCAAACTTTAGTTTTTTCCAATGAGGGAAAACTTCATCAATCAGTATTGGTTCACCTGATTTCATCTTTTTTGCAATAACACAAGCACATGAGAGACCATAAGTTTTCACAATAGTACAACCACATTTTACGCTATCTGTGCCTACATCTTCGGCTCGTTTGGCCTCGTGAAAGATGTAGTTCAACCCGACCCGAGAAACGTTTTCCACCAACTAAGAGTAAAGTACATTGTCTTTAAACCGATGCTCAAATATTGTAATGCTCCGAACAAAAGTTGTTTGTATTTCATTATGTTGGTTGTTAATCATGATATTCACCGAGTCTCAATCTTGACACAAATCTCTCTTGCTAGTGCCCAACCAATTTTTCAATGTTGCATGTGCCGACTCAACTCTATTGGTGGTAGTGTTTCCAAGATGTCGTACATTATCAGTCCACACACAAACAATTTTTTCTTTCACTTGATCAAGAATGGTGGATTCAACATATTTCAACAAAGTCAAATACTTCTCACACACCTTCCATAAATTAATGACGGAATCCGCATATAAATCTTTCGTGGAAGAATTGATAATACGATTCCAAACATCCATTATCTTTTCAACAATCACACCAGACTTCACCAATTTTCCGTCTTCGGATGCCACTTGTTTCGTCCCTACCGCGGGTTTAACTCGACTTCTCACATTCTTTATTATGCGATATCTACAAAATAATGCATAAGAAGAAGGGAATACCTTTGCAACGACATTCACCAAGGCGGTATCACAGTCCGTAACAATAGCCTTCGGTTACTCAACATGATCTTTCAAAGGTAACTGACACACCTCTAAAGCCCAAGTAAAGTTATCTTCTTTTTCGCATTACAATAAATAAAAACCAACAGAATATGTTTTCTCGGTGGAGGTTACACCAACCATCTCAAATAACGGAAGCCTATACTTGTTGGTCTTGTAAGTAGAATCAAGAATGAGCACCATCGAAAAAGTGTTGAACAATTTTATCGATTCTGGATGAGTCCAAAAAATGTCTCTAATAGTGACTTCATTGGCCCAAGTTCGGTACCGGGACACATAATTGTTATCATCTAACAATTTCAACAGTTGTTGCATCTCTTATATGTCTTCCCTAATAGCCTTATTATTGTGGTACTGAATGTTATAAACTTGCCTAATATTTGAAATATTTTTCAGTTGCTTCCGTTTCAATGTGGCAAGAATATTTTTGGATTGGACAAGATTCAAGATCATGTCATTGATGCATGTCTTCTCTTCCGGTTTGAGACAACATACACTAGGATGACCTTGTAACTTTGAACACAATTCATGGTTATGTAAACCACTAATGACATCAAATCTCCACTTCTTGCTAGCCAACATGTAACCACGAATTTTAAAAGGACACTCGCATTTTCTACTACCCGTGTCGTCTTTTTTTAACTTCTGTAGTGGAACTTGATACATCCCGCTTCTTTCGCACAACAATGTTACAAAAGCATTTCTTATTTTCGATTCATTATCTGATCTTCCAATAACCACACCAAAACCAAGTGTAGTTGCGATCCTACGAATTCATGTGATCATGCTATCGCGATCATCAAACTCTTGCTTGTGATTAAAGTTATCGCCAACATCTACCATCTTCACAACAACCCCCTGTACATTACGAACTACATCGTTTAAAGGAACTAATTCTTTTGAGATGTTATCGGGGTGCACCATACCTATTTGTAAAGAATAAGAAAGAAAAAAAAATGCTGCATTAAATCAAAATAGAGGAAACAACGAAATTTCCGCAGATGTACCTGCGAAACTGTTCTTCATGAACACGTTCCACAAATGTACATCCGGAAGCAACATAACTGTTTTTTTTACAAAATTTTGATGATCAATGTGAGCAATGTAGTAGATAAAGTGAAATCTTTACTTGAAATTGATCTTTTCTTACTCCCTTTGATTTCTCGCACAAAAAAAATTGCAGTGTTGGAGTGAAAAATGATGTTGATGATATAGGATTTTTAGGTTGGTGAAGAGAGCTTTTGGAAGATAGAAAGACAACAATGAAGGAGTCGGGGAAGTAATCATGCAGTTTTAAAATATATCAAAAACTTTCGGATGTGCACCTGCGGAGTCGTTCCGCGTGTGTACATGCAGAAACAACCAAAATTTGAAAGAAAAAAAAAGGTGCGTCCGGATATATACATCCGAAAGCAAAAGACATTTAAAGAATTTCACCAGTACAAAAGAGTTACATGGGATGAATTAAGAAATTCAAATAAAATTAATATTCTCTTTAATGGGCCTTGGTCTCCTCATAACACTTTTCTTCTTATGATGTTCCCTTGGCTCCTCATCCTCTTCCTGATTTACCTGCTGCTCTTCGCCATGCTATCACTGTGCTGGATTTTGAATATGTGGAAACTGGTTTGGAAGAAGTTGATGAAGAAATTGTTGGTTTGAGTAGAAGAGTGAAAAAAAGTGAGAGTATGAATATGATTAAGGTGTTGAGTGAAGTTGATAATCATTTTATAATGGCTTCAGACTCTGCTCGTGAGGTTTCCGTTATTCTTCAGGCCACTCGTCTTCACTATCATTCTAATTTCTCTAATACCATTGGAGGTAACCATAAAAACTACAAGCTTGTTTCTTTTGTATTTTTTAGAGCTCTTTAGCACCCGCGGACGCTTGTTCGGTAGGACACAGACGCGGATGCAGGTTATTATGCTTAATTTCTTTATATTCATTTTTCAAGATAAAATTTAGTCCGTTACCGAATCAAACTGACCTGCAAGATTAGAACTACAACTTTTAAGTCAGTGAGAGAATAAGAAATAATGTGAAAGTAAAAATAAAATTGAATAGCTAAAATCGCGTGTTTTTCTCTTTATATAGGGAGAGCGATCATAATTATCCGTGTGAGGTAAGGTGCATTGCACGGGCAACAGTTGGATCTAATCAGAAGATGATAGACATGTCCGGAGGACGAAATTGTCTGTTTCTGAATGAATGAGAGATCACTTGCTCCACGTGCTTTACTGCTGGATGGTGCTCTAGGACCTTTCGGTTTGGCCCTTGCGAACACTCGTTATATGTTAAGATCTTAAGTCTATAGAGTAATTATGGATTTGTGGTGGTGATTACTTGCTTCATAAGTTAATTACTAATGGTTCTCAAAAGAAAATGAAACTATGTATTTTTCATTTTCACGAAACCTTGATTTCTCTGCAAGGGCTATACGAGTTTTGAATTATAGTTTTGTATTTTTCATTTTCAGAAAACCTTGATTACTCTGCAAGGGTTATACGAGTTGTAACATGGGACAGATTTTTCACTTGAAAGACAGTGCAGTGCTTACATGTGAGGTAAAAATCTTTGGTGTGTCTCAAAAATAACTTGGCAGAACTCTTTAGGGATATGACAGATTTTTCTCTTGAATGTTCTAAAATGTGTAGTGAGTTAAGGATTGCAGCACATAAATTAAGATCAGCACAAAGTTCATAATGAGAATTGGTTTATGTATTAACTTTTTCGCATTTATCTATAAAACACAGATACCGGGACAAGACACGACGCATACATTAAGACACTGATAATTTCAAAAATATATGACACCAAACCGCTTAATATATAAGTTTTTGACATTCAGATATTCATCTATTATTAAAAGAGTTGGAGATAGATTCATTTTAAATAGTCCTAGTTACATTAAGTGGCAGTATGCATCAAGGGAGTTTTGGAGATAGAAGAATGCTCCTCAATTTTCATTGTGATCTTTGAGTCCATAGTTCTGTTGTTTAGAAAATTTGAGTACCACACAGAAGAAAGTTTAGGTTGCCTCCTCAAAGTTGGATCTTTCAAATCTATGTAATATAAGCCAAAACTTGCTTCATATCCATCTAGTAACTCAAACACATCCAAAAAGGACCATACAAAGTAACCTTTTATATTCAATCCATTCCTGTTAATGTGAAAGAAAAAAAACAGTAAAAATATGTTTCACTAAGGTTTGGGTGAAAAATATGAATATTGGTAATGTGTAGTTGAAAATGAAAATAGAGGTACCTCAACATATCAAGTAGGCTCCCTAGGTATTCGTGCATATACTTCACCCTTGACCAATCATCTAATGATGGATTTCTAGGTGTTTGTTGACCTGAAAAATTCAAAGATTCATCATAGCCCTTGAAGATTTTTGTGTTATTGATAAAAATTCAAATAGAAATAAACAAGGTTGGACCGAATTTAATAAAATAACATTAATGATCATTTTACAGTCGTCTGGATATCAGTCTGTTACTGCTCAAACCTATATAAAAGTTTATTATGTAATAAGGTGTTTAATTAAGTCATAAGATCTATTGTTGAACAAACTTATAAGCTCAACTCTACATATAGGTTTACATACAGCATTACCACCACCACCAACCAACCAACTATTTTTCCACTATGTATTATCGGTTTCATGGATCAAACTATGCTATAATGTTCTTTCAAAAATTATATTTTTATCAAACACATTAATCTCGAAACCTCTCTTTAACAGTTTCTCTTATAGTTTTTTAGATCTTCATTTACCTCTAACAGTTGACTAGTAATGGAGACATATTTGATAGGTAAGCTTTCATGTTTATGTAATGGAGACATACCATTTTCATGAATGTAGATAGGAAAATTTCCATAATCATTCTTCAATGATTGAAGCAGCCCTTCTAAAATCTCGGCTATAACTGGAACCTAAACAAACCAATAGGAAGTAAGTGGAATAGGTTGTAGCTTCAATGATAAAAAAAATAAAAGGAACATCAATTTTCATACTCTACTTTTACCTCATCTTTAGTTTTATCATTTCCACGGTAGTCTGCAAATAGGGGTAAAAAATAACATTAAAAAGTTGAAAGTTCCTCAAAAATAGACTAACGAGGCATTGAATAAAGAGACGCGTGTGTGAATTTTACTTGTTTAACCTCAATATATAATTGGTTATGCAATCAAAATTGGTGCAGTAAATGGCACACAAATAATCATACCTTTAGCCTCCACAGCCATATCTGCTGCGAAATCTCTATTCTTTTTCTGCAGGAATTTCGGGTCGTTCTTAATTGAGAATGCATAGTAAAAATTGATTCCAAGGAAGTCAATTGAGCCCTTAACCAAATTTGATTCCTTGATGGTGAAGTAAGGAAGCCTTGAACCAACATTCTTTTTCATGGAGTCAGGATATTCCCCAAATATGAAGGGATTCAGAAACCTGTCACAACAAGGAAAAGATAAAATTAACTAATTCATTATTGTATAAATATATGGCTATGACTATTAAGGTATTGAGTGAATCGGAAAGTTGGTCCTTGAAATTGTCTACACCAATGTCATTTTGGTGAGTTGGGAAATACAAATGGCCTATTAGCTTTTATTATTAGAAGATATGACGTGACAAGTTAATCAAATGTCGTATATAGGGTTGACAATGAATCGAACCAACTCAAAAATAGTTTGAAACTCGGTTTGACAATTAAATCGTTGAACTAGGTTCATGAACCAAATGAGCTGAGTATGAGCGAAAAACTAAGTTCGTTGACTAAATGAATTGAACTTAAACTATGTATAGTTCAACTCGTTAGGTTCATGAGTCAACTCGATTACATATAAGAAGGATTATATTGTCTTTAAGATTTGGTTTAATGATTTACTCCAAATCTTAATCCTAAATATGTCCCTTATGTACTAGTTATGGCAGTAAAGTTGACAGTTGCATTTAGGATCATCCTTGTTGGAGGCATAATGATATTTGCTAAAACAACATGTGTATTGAAGGTTACAAGTGATGTAATCATTCTGTGATGGAAATGTATCTATTTCTAGTAATTTTTGAAGTACAATTTTATTAAATTTGTATGGTTCCTAAATATCTATAAGAAGTTGTGGATTATTTAAACAATCAAAATGTTAGATATCACAATCAAAATGTTACTTACCACCCAATATAGAAGTCTCGGGCCCTTTGAGCGGCAATTATGTCTTCACTAGTGTTTGTTAGTGGAACAAAACCAAAAACGATAAGATTAAAACCAATAAATCCCCTTTGCTTGGCCTGCAAGTTACCATAGGTAGCATATATAAAGAAAAGATACGTTGATTATCATAGTGAAAATGATATCATAATAACCCAATATTGTCAAATAGCAGCGGCTATAGCCTATAGTGCGCAATAATATTCTAGCATATCAGAATATAAACAAATTGATAATCTTTAGTACAAAGTGTTACCAAATATAAATTATTGCAGTCATATAGCATTGCAACATTGTAGCATAAAAGAATTTAAACAAGTTAATCTTTTCTACGATTGACAACACGTTAAGTCGTTAACTATGTTACCAAATGTGAAAAACTTTAGATGAATGACAAAGTAAAATGGTGCATGTGGCATACACTGGTTTACCTTGTACTTTGTTCTATACAGTCTTGCAACTGATGCATGTGATAACAACATATGATGAGTTACCAAATATGGTTCAGTTGAAGAATTGCCTTTGGAGCAGTTAGATATAGAGGAAGATGAACACCTTTGAGGCGGTAAAGATCCTGCATCATATCCCCCTATTGAACATATATTTCCTTCATTCACTGTAGTCCAATGTTTAACTCTATCTCCAAACTCTCTAAAGCATACATCTGCATATGCTGTGAAGTCTTTTCTGGATAAATAAATATCCAACTATTAGTTAGTGAAAGATTGTTTATCTTATTTTGTGTTAGATATAGTTTATTTGAACTCTGAACTACTATCTAACACAAGATGGCCATGTTATTAGGCAATTTTAGTTTGGGAACCATACATTACTCTACGGTTAACCCATCCTCCGTATTCATCTTCAAGTGCTTGTGGTAGATCCCAATGATACAATGTAACATGTGCTTCAATTCCTACAAATAAAGTGGGAAAAGAATAACTATGTTATCCTGAAGAACTTATTTTTTAGTGTTAATTAAACTTAGTGTTGTCAACTACCAGCCAGAGTGGCATTACAGGACTGTTCACAGAATAATTTGAACAAACCACTTTTTTCCGCAATTTGCAACTGACAACGAAAATTGAACTTTTCAAGGTGAATCTAGTTTGCAAAAGAACCTTGGCTCACTAGTTCATTGATAAGGTTGTTGTAATACTCCAATCCCTTAGGATTTATCGGCCCTTTTCCATCTGGTATAAGAATGAAATCAAGGTCAGAATAACAAACAGTTGATGCAAGAAGCTATAAATTTATAGATACTCTTTTAAAGAGATTCATTGAATGAAACCAAAATCAAACGAAGTACAAACAACTTTTGAAATTATTTTAGAAATTAGTCTTAATTCTAATGCTAGAATAACTACTTCTCATACTCCATGATCGCGTACAAGGATTAATCATTTGTAACCTTTAGTGGACCATACCTGGAATAAGTCTAGACCATGAAATGGAAAATCTGTAGGCATCTAAACCCATCTTAGCCATGAGTTTGACATCATCCTTCATTAAATGAAAGTATATGTAAACCAAAATTAATAGACAAATAAATAATTTGAGGGTTTTTTTTGGTACAAATTATTTCTTAGGTAAGGAAACTTAACTAAAATCCAGTGTTTTGATATGTCAAAGATAAAAAAATAAATTGATATATTCCTTGATATTGTTTCATGGATGGAATATATAAGATGTTTCTAGTGCATACCTTATATTTGTGATATTGATCAAGTGCAATGTCACCGTCTCCCTTGTATTGCCCTCCTGTAAATTTAATTGAAATGAAGAATTTCATTGTTGTAACTATGACTTTATAACATGGTTAATTGAAATTGTAAAACAAATTTATCTATAACATCAAATTAAATTGGAAGAGAAAAGAGATTTTATGGCAACTGATGCGTCGGCAGGGGCAAGATAACATGAAAATAATTTTTCAACACCAAACCTTGGCTACATGCAACTCTTATAATCAAGGTTTTATTTTTCTCTACCCAATATTCTATAGCCATAGCTTGTGATTCTTACTTATTTCTAGATATGATAGTTTATCTATTACTACATGAATAACAATACTTAATTTTACGTGTCAACTCAGTGGTAAGAGTTTGATTTTTATAAGACAAATACACCCTATGAATATCCAAGGAAACAAAATATGAAGCGTATGCGTATATGTAAAACAGATAAATAAGAAAGAGCACCATTGCCGGCGTGTGCAAAGGTATCCCATATGCTTGGTGTCCTGCCATCTTCATTTGCCGCACCTTCAACCTTTCATATCATTCCAATTTTAAATAAAAAAGTAGGTTTAGAATCAAAATGGTTGTATAATAAATAGTGATTTCACTTGAAATTAAAGTAGAACAACACCTTTGTGTGTGTAGTGTAGCATGTGTATCATGTGAGAACTGATAGAATCAGTTGGAGTTACTTGCAAGTTGGTTAAGATTAGTTAGCTTAGTTGGGATCACTAATATTGTATCAAACACATGGCGTGCAACAGTATGAAAAAAATATACCCAAAATTTGCAAGTTCAGAAAAAGCTGAATCAATTATCTACTCCTATAAACAATTTTGACACCTACAATCTACATAGTGAATTGATATGAAAGAGATGAACCTGATAAGCAGAAGTTGCAGCACCAAACAAGAAGTTTGGAGGAAAATCATTCTTTGTGAGTGAATTAGCAACACAAACTATTGCTATAAATGAAACTGAAAATAACAGATTCATCATCACTGCAAAGGAATTAGACTTCATCAACATTATTAACAAATTAACTAACAATGACTATACCTATGTTTTAAATAATGGTAGTCATCGTTGCGTTGTGATCGTGTAAAATTTTCGCAATTTCGATCTGTATAATTGTGGTCCTGATGTAAATTAATCAAAATTGATTCATTATAAAAATGGTGAATATGATATCAGTATCTTCCATGCGAAAATGGTGCATAATAAATTAATCAGAATTTTCAACATGGCGCATAATAAATTGTCATGTCATGTGTATGAGAATCTTCAACATGTGTTATTCATTTCACCAATAAATACATTTCTTATATTAATACTATTCAATATTTTGAGCAATAATATGATTGATAAATTAATATTATTAAATATTTGGAACAATAACATAATTGATAAATTAATTTTATTAAATATTTAGAACAATTAAAGTTGTATCCGTTTATAAGAATAATCGTTTTTCCGTATATATAAAAAAATTAGTCAACAATGTATTTTTTCGAGTATAAAAATATTTGAACCAACAATGTATTTTTGTCCGTTAGTAAATACACAAATTATATTACATCAAATTTTATCTATATTAATATTATTCAATATTTGGAACAATAATATAATTGATAAATTAATATCATTCAATATTTGGAACAATTAAAGTTGTTCCCGTTTATAACAATAATATTTTTCTTCGTATATAAATAAATTAATCAACACTGTATTTATTCGCGTATAAAAATATTTGAATCAACAATGTATTTTTTCCCGTAAGTAAATATACATATTATATTACATAAAATTTCATCTATGTTAATATTATTAAATATTTAATATATTCAATATTTTGAACAATAATATGATTGATAATACTGAAATGGATACTGAGGGAATTATCGGTAATACTGTTGTCGCTGCTGTCTTTGAAAACTGTTCTGGACTGGGCCATGACGTTATGCACGGCATGGCCCAATGCTCGTCGGATCCAGGCCCAAACGACCGGGCACTTGAATGTGTCGGGCAAAGGTCTTTTCCCCCACGTCAGAGGGACGTCACCTCGACAGCTTGACCGTGTGTCGGGCAAAGAGTGCATTGTCCGCTCAATGATCTTCATCCACAGATCATCAACCTATGTCACGAGCATCTAAGCTACGTCGGGCAGACCCACGTCTGCCACCTCATCTGGCACGTCACCCAACTCCCCCGTATTATCTCGTTAGGGATAGGGGCAGTTGGACCAGGGAGCAGACCTTTGGTCTAGGTCTTCACGCTTCTTACGCGTCCCCTGGCAGCTCCTCCTTGGGCCTGGCTAATCCAGCCCATTAGGAGCCTTGGCCCAGCGCTGGGGGCTCAGTATAAATACCCTTTCATAGCAAAGGGTCAGGTATGCTAACTTACTCTCTGATAACCATATTCTGTACCTCTTCTGACTTAAGCATTGGAGCACCTTGCAGGTACACCCCCTCTCACTCACCTTACTCTCTAGCCCAGTCTACAATCCTTGGAAGGCCCTCCTGATCAGGTAAGATCAGTGGCGCCGTCTGTGGGAAATAGCTGTCCCCATCTTCACCAAACAGAAGATCAAAGCTCATTCACTTCTGCCCTTCCAACATGGTCGGAGAATAACCTAGCGAGCGCGGCCGTCCCCTTGTCGACTACACTATGGACGATGGCCCGCAACCCCATGAAGCAGACGCTCGAGACGGTCGCCCATCCACCCCGTCTCCAGAGCCCCAGAACAACGGGGATGCCCCTCACACCCAAAACCAAGGAGCAGAGACATTTCATCCCATCCCCGTTCCCGTCGAAGGAGACGCCACAATGATTGCCATGGTGAATGCCCTCAACCAGGCCGGTTCTATGCTCTACCAGCAGCACGAAAGAATCGTGGCCCTCGAAGCCGAGCGACAAGAGGCCCGACCCCAGCAGGAGCGGAGAACACAGCTACGTCCAGAGCCAACAAAGAAGCGTGGGTGTCGCTCTCCCGAACCCCACGTCAGCAGGGCATGCGCCCGTCGTGACAATGGTCGAGCGGGAACATCACCAAGGCGCGGGCGCAGCCCCGACAACAATGAATTATCTCCATTAAGGAGCGACGAGGAAGACTTGCACTGCCCCCTGTCTCGGGCAATAATGGAAGCCCCGCTCCCCAAAGGCATGGAGAAACCGCCCAATCTAGCTGTGTACGACGGGACCACAGATCCCGACGACCACGTCGACAACGTCAACGCGATGCTCGACTACCGCAATGATATCACCGGTCATCTCAAATGCCGACTATTTTCAACAACCCTCAGGAAAGGGGCCATGGCTTGGTACAAAAGCTTGGCTCCCGAATCCATTACATCTTGGAGAGTCATGAGGTCCATGTTCACCAGACACTTCACGGCTTCCCGTCGTCACCCCAAGACTGAGGCGACCCTTGAAGCCATAGTGCAAAAGAAGAATGAAACACTGCGCTCGTATATCGAGCGATTCAACCAAGAAGCTGTCGAGGTGGATACCACCGAACACATGAAGAAGTACCTCCTCGAGAGAGGGCTCCTGCCCGGCAGTGAGCTTAGCAGAGCCGTCGGGATCGAGCCTCCCCGCACCTTGAACGAACTTCTGCACAAGGCCCAGGCCTACATCAGATACGAGGAAAAACAGGTAGCACACAATGCCCGCAGTGGCCGTAATGCTGGGGATACCGAGCATTCCAAACGCGAGGACCCGAACATCCCCCGTCGCAACGGGGACAGGCGAAGAGAAGAGAGACCTCGCGAGCTCCGGGAAGGAAGAGGCCCCGCGGGCCGGTACAGCGAGTACACCTTACTGACAGCTCCTCGAGAGCGCATCCTCGCGGAATGCATCAACTCTGAATTTAAACAGGGCAGAGTCAGGTTCCCAAAACCATCTGCACCAAAGCCTCACACCGACAAATCTAAATACTGCCGGTTCCACAGAAGCCACGGGCATGTGACCGAAGACTGCGTCCACCTGAAGGATGCAATAGAAATATTAATCCAAGAAGGGCACCTAAAATAGTACACGAGGAAGAACGAAACCCCCAGACATGACGAAGCAGAGAAGAAGAGACCCCGGGAAGAAACAACCCCCGACAACTCTCCTTACCAAGTGGCCCTCTGCGTGTCACGCCCGGAAGACTTCTTCCTCCCCGAGCCATTGCCTGAAGGCAGAATTGCTGCACTCAGTCCCTGGGAAGACTTCCCAACCGCACTGGTAATATCAGGTGGGGGAATTAACGGTGAAGCCGCGGCCCTCTCAGTCAAACGCAAGTTCGACGAGCTCCTACTGACTGCCCCCGAGCAAAAGGCGACGCTGACAAAATACCGGGGGAAATCCAACCCAATATCCTTCTTCCTGGAGGAACTTCCGGGCGGATCCCCGAACTCGGGCATCCCACTTTTGATCAGGGCAAAGATGGCCCAGTTCGACGTCCGACGCATCCTGGTCGATCAGGGCAGCTCGGTGGATATCATGTACGTCCACCTCTTCAAGACTCTGAAATTAGACAAGACCAACTTGGCCCCCTACGTCGGATCAGACCTCCAAGGATTCAATGGAGCAACAACGAGGCCGTGGGGATATGTCGAGCTCCTCGTCACCTTCGGCGAGCAGGAAACGGCCAGGGAAATCAAAATCCAATTCCTGGTCGTGGACTGTTCGTCCCTTTACAATTGCATCTTTGGACGCCCGACACTGGCCGAACTCACCGTGGTCCCATCCACCGTCCACCTGAAGATAAAATACTACACCAAATTGGGTCGCGTGGTCACCATCCACGGTGACATCGAAGCTGCCCGGCGGTGCTACGACGCTGCGGTGAAAGGACAGGCCGTGGTCAGCACAAAGAGTAGCTGCAACAACAAAAAGCTCAGGACCGAGGACCCTCCCCGGGGAGTTAACGCCATCGACCTTGATTGTCGTAATGGGCTAGACGAAACCGAATAAGGGAAGTCCACCGAGGAACGATCTCTCGAACACCCGGTCCGACCAATCCCCGACGGAGAGTTCGAACTCATTCCCCTCGGGGACGATCCAGGAAGGACAGTGAAGATAGGCAAGGGACTGCCCGAGGGAACAAGAGAGAAGCTTGTGGCATGCCTCAAAGAGAACTCTGACCTCTTCGCTTGGAATTCCGCAGAAATGCCCGGGCTGGATCCTGAGATCGCGTGTCACAAGCTAGCTTTAGACCGAGCAGCCAAGCCCATAGCACAGCGTAGGCGCAAACAGTCCCCCGAGAAGGCAGAGGCTGCCGAACGGGCTGTAAAAGACCTCCTAGAGGCAAATTTTATTTCTGAAGCCCAGTACACAACCTGGCTCTCTAATGTAGTCCTCGTTAAGAAAAATAATGGAAAATGGCGTATGTGTGTTGATTATACTGATCTTAATAGGGCTTGCCCGAAAGATGCTTTCCCTCTCCCTAATATAGATATGCTCGTAGACAATTCTGCAGGTTTTAAACTCTTGTCCTTCATGGACGCATATAGTGGATACAACCAAATCCCTATGTCGCCCACAGACAAGAGACACACAGCATTCATGACCCCAACGGGCAATTACTATTACAACGTAATGCCGTTCGGGCTCAAGAACGCTGGTGCCACATACCAACGCATGATGAACAAAGTCTTCAAGGAAGAAATAGGGGACATGCTCGAAGTGTACATGGACGACATGATCGTCAAATCACACGAGGAGGTTACCCATGCTCGACACCTATCCAAAGTGTTCGAGCAGGCGAGGCAGTGCAAAATGAGGTTCAATCCCGAAAAGTGCACGTTCGGAGTACGGGCAGGAAAGTTCCTGGGGTTCTACCTCACCGAAAGAGGGATCGAAGCCAACCCCGAAAAATGCCGGGCATTCTCAGAATTCCCGACCCCGAGGACCAAGAAATCGATCCAATCCCTCAATGGAGTGCTCGCCTCACTCTCCCGTTTCATCGCCAAGTCCGCCCAGCACGCACTACCATTCTTCAGACTCCTTCGCAAAGAGGCCAGCTTCGACTGGACCGACGAATGCGAGCAAGCATTACTCCATTTAAAGAAGGTTCTCTCCGAACCCCCGGTCTTATCACGACCATTAGAAAAGGAAACCCTATACCTATATATGTCCGTGGCGACCGAGGCCGTCAGCGCCGTTCTAATAAGAGAGACCGACGAAGGACAAAAACCCATCTATTTTACGAGCAAAGCACTCCAAGGCCCTGAGCTCCGATATCAGCAAATCGAAAAGGTCGCCCTGGCCCTCATCAATGCGGCGAGGAGACTGCGATATTACTTCCTCGCACACACGATAAAAGTGAGGACCGACCAGCCGATCAAACAGCTACTCGGGCGACCAGATATGGCCGGGAGAATGCTCAAGTGGTCGCTAGAACTCTCAGAATTCGACATACAATACGAAAGTAGGAAAGCCTTGAAATCCCAAGCACTGGCCGACTTCGTCGCGGAAATGACCCACTGCCCAACACCAGCAGATGGCGCCCACAAGTGGACGATCTTCGTCGACGGCGCCTCTAGCACATCAGGCAGCGGAGTCGGGATCATCCTCGAGAATGAGGATGGGATCCTGATCGAGGTTTCATTAGCACTGGCTTTCCCGACGTCGAACAACCAAGCCGAATACGAGGCTTTTATCGCAGGCCTGAGGTTAGCCGAGGACCTGGGAGCAAAAGAAGTAAAAATATCCACAGACTCCCAGCTCGTGGCCTCACAAGTGCGAGGAGAGTACCAAACCAAGAACGACAACCTCGTCGAGTACTTGTCCCTTGTCAAAGAAAAACTTGAGAAATTCGAGAAGTGGGAAGTTCAACACGTACCTCGCGAGCACAATACACGGGCAGATATCCTCTCGAAACTAGCCAGCACGAGGAAAAAGGGTGGAAACAAATCAGTAATTCAAGAAATCCTTCCTCGACCCAGCATTGACAAACTACCTCCTCCATTCGAGGTCAACACTATCGGGGATGCTCACTGTTGGATGACGCCCATCTACAATTACCTCACAAGAGACGAACTCCCAGTTGACCCGAAAGAGGCGGCCACTGTCAAACGACGAGCGTGCTCGTACGTACTCCTCGAAGGTAAACTCTACCGTAGAGGGTTCTCCGTCCCGTTACTTAAGTGTGTCGAGGAAGAGAAAGTCCCCGACATACTTGGAGAAATACACCGGGGAATTAACGCTCAACACCTCGGCAGGCGATCGCTCGCACGAAAAGCTCTTCGAGCAGGCTACTACTGGCCGACCATGCAAAACGACTCAAAGGAGCACGTCAAAAAGTGCGACAAATGCCAAAGACACGCCGACATGCACCTCGCGCCCCCGAATGACCTAAAATCACTATCTTCCCCATGGCCCTTCGCATGGTGGGGCATGGACATCCTCGGACCCTTCGTCACCGGATCATCCCAGAATAAATACCTCATCGTCGGGGTGGATTACTTTACAAAATGGATTGAAGCAGAGGCACTAGCTAAAATAACCGCGCAGAACATTCTCCGGTTCTTTAAACGCAACATCCTCGCTCGGTTCGGCATACCCCAGGCCCTCGTCACAGACAACGGGACACAATTCACGGACGGAGGATTCCAGGACTTCGTCGTCAGCCTAGGCACTAAACAGCATTTCACGTCTGTCGAACATCCACAGACGAACGGGCAAGCGGAGGCGGCCAACAGGGTAATCTTACGTGGCCTTAAACGAAGACTCGGCGACGCAAAAAGGGCATGGGTCGAGGAACTACATAGCGTCCTATGAGCTTACCGCACGACACCACATTCCACCACCGGGGAGACCCCATTCCGACTGACTTACGGCACCGAAGCAGTCATCCCGGTGGAAATACGGGAACCAACGAGGAGGATAGAAGAGCCCCTAGACGAGGAAATGAACGACGAGACCCTTAGAGTCGAGCTCGACCTAGTCGAAGAGATCCGTTCCGAAGCAGCCCTAAGGGAAATGTCCCTCAAACAGAAAATAGCACTACGCCACGACGCGAAAGTCATAAGAAGAGAGTTCCAGGTCGGCACCCTGGTCCTCAGAAGAAACCAGAAAAACCCAAAAGAGGGTAAACTGGCCGCCAACTGGGAAGGCCCCTACCGCGTCCACGATAAGACGGGCAACGGGGCCTATTACCTAGAAAACCTACAAGGGGAAGAACTCGCTCGACCATGGAACGCAGAAAAACTTAGACAATATTACAGCTAAACATATCACGGGGAGACGTGGGTGGTACGACCACGCTCTTCGTCTCCAAAACCCCAAAGAGGAACCGCGATACCCGGGGACGAGCCGGGGCCACACAGCGAACACAACCCTCCCCGACGATTGGGATCTTGATCGAGACTCAACGTCGAAGTACCACGACAGGCAGGGCACCCAGCTCGCGATGGGAAAGCCCAAGCCTCGAGACCGGAGTTCGAACAACGGACCCGGGCTTCGATCCCAACGGGCACAAAGCCCGACACTTCATCGGTTCCCTAAACCGAGGAGATTAACGAGGTCGAGCAGAGTACAAATTCATAAAAGCAAATATCATACATACACGAACACAATGAATGACAACAAAAACATTCATAGATTAAAAATAATAACAAACGGCCGAAGCCAAGTACGCCCGAAGGCCATATTACACATGCCCGAAGGCCAAAACACATAACGGGCACGCAGGCCACATAATAAGGCACGCAGGCCATAACAAAAACTATAAATCAAAAAACAAATAACTAAGACTCCGCTCGGAGCACTTCCTCTTCCTCCTCCTCTTCCTCATCCCCCAGCTCCTCCTCCGCTTCAAACGGGCAGACGATCTCTCCATCCCTGACACAGTAGTTATGGGCCGACCCCTCTGTCACCAACTCAGGGTTCAGAAGCCTAAGTTGTTCGACAGCATTGTCGAAACCCTCTTTGAAAACGGCCACAAGGTCTTGGTTGAGAGAGCGTATATGCCCCAGCAGCTCACCGCGAGAACCAAGGGCACGCTCCTCCTCGGTCTCATCGGCCAGAGAACGGACCTTTTCCTCGAGAGATTCAATCTGAGCCTGCAGGCCAGCATTGTCCTCGGTCAGCTTCTGGTGATCGGCCACCTGCTCCTCCAAGCTCACCTTAGCAGCCTTCAACTGGTCCCGCTCCTTCTCTGCCTCCTCCAGCTTCTTGCTCAGCCCTTCCTGCAGCTGATGCTCCTCCTTGTAGTCCGACAGGTCTTTGGACAGCTTGTCCTTCTCTGACCGGACCTGCACAAGGGCATCCTCCAGGGAGGAAGTGGAGACCGAAGTGTCGGTCAAGACCATGGCCGTCTCCATCACCCGCATGACAGCTGCCAGGTCCCTAGCCAGCTCCTTGCGTCGGGCACCAGCATCTTGGTCCAGAATAGCCTTTGCCTCAGGCGCCGGCACAGCAATCGCGTCCTCGGCCTTGAAGAATGACCGTTCCACGTAACAAGGAGGTAACAGATAGCTGCCCGGTCCGCCCGGACTTCCCAGTGATGACCTCGAAAGAGTCCCCGCCGGACGCTTCCGTTTGTGGAGAGGAGAAGCCGCTGGCGACGGACTGTCAGGTATATCTATCGCCCGAGGAGGAGAGGAAGGCGTCAAACTGGCCGCATTCGAAGTCCCGGCCCCAGCATCATCGGCGGTCTCCAGGACACGGGCCACAGTTTTCTTTTTCTTCTTCGGCACCCGGTCAGCCGCGCCGGCCTGATTCGCCAGCTTCAAGACTCGTTCACGCGCGCTGGGCATGGCACCTGCGAAACATTACACACAAACATTAGCGAGCGAAAACATAGACAAAAATAAAAGACTAAACAAAATCTGCCTACTCAATAATGCTAGCGCCTCTTCCTCGGTCCCGCACTCGAGCAAAGCCTTGGTATTGATGTAGCGCGTCTCAGTAATCGGCGCTCCGGCCTCATCAAGGTAGGGCACGCCCTGTCGATTCGCCCAGACCCCCAAACTGAAGCTCTGCACGTAATCAACCAGCTTCTTATACGCGAGCCTATCCTCAGTGTCGAGCATCGCATATTTAATCCTATAGTGGGCGGTGGAGAGGTCGAAGTGATCGCGCTGCCACCTCAGCGGTATCTTCGACATCAACTTCTCCTCCCCGTTTGATGCTCGTTGATAATAGTACAGGGAGTGAAGGGCAACGCGGGTGATCGGTTTCACCACGTACCAACGACCCTTGAAGTGCCGAGCAGAGTCCACATACGTCTTGAACAGGCGCACAGGCTGTTTGAAAGAAACCCAACTATGGCGCCCACGGAAGCCAGACCGCTGGAGATGGAAGACGTGGAAGAAGAGGGCTCGAGTACACCCGATGCCGAGGAACCGGCAGACCAACTCGAATGCCCGCATGAAGGCGAGAGCGTTGGTGTTGCACCCCAAAATTTGCCCTCACAATACAAGACTTTGTGTTCTCTGAAGGTTCACAAGGTTCACAAGCTTCTCAACATTTACAAGACCTTTCATGAGGTTCATGAAGTCTACAAGTCACTTTATGAGGTTCACAAGGTTCACAAGATTCACAATGCTTTCAAGACCTTTCATGAGGTTCATGAAGTCTACAAGTCACTTTATGAGGTTCACAAGGTTCACAAGGTTCACAATACCTCCCATAAGGTTCACAAGACATCTTATGATGGTTCACAAGGTTCACAAAGTCCACAAATAGTCAGAAGATTTGACAACTCCCTCAGACAATGCACCTCCTAAGCAGTGCATCCAAAACTAGGGTTTTGACTTTAATCAGGCTAAATGAATTTCACAAAAAAAAAAAAAACAGTTTTTCTAAAATAACTTGTTTCAAAACTTCAAGACAGACATAAGCATTGCATTTTTGAATATATTTGTTTGCATATACCTGAGTGTTTGACAAATGGAGAAACTTACAGGACGGATGTTCAATGAACCAAAGTCCTTCCGATAAACAAAGTTGCTTCCTGGATCAAAGTCCATGTATACAAAGGGGCATAATCATTATCTCCCAATCAAGGGGGCAGGCCATGGTACTGCCTAACTCATTTGGGGCAATCAGGACAAGATTCAACTATGTTTAAGCAGCCAGAGACAGATCTCCCCATCTACCCGAAGTGCCAAGGGTAACATTACAGAATTCATAATGCCAGGGGCATAATCATTGTTTCCTAATCAAGGGGGCATACCAAGTTACTGTTCAAATCATTCAGGGCAACCAGTTCCAGATCCAACAGTGCTTAATAGCCAGAGGCAACTTTTCTCATATATTTGAATTACCAAGGGTAACACTGCAAAGTTCATGATGCCAGGGGCATATGCTTATGGGGCATTCTGCTTGTTTCTCTTGAGGTAGCTCATTTCAGATACTTCCATTATGGGACAATTCATCCCCAACCAAGGGGCAATGCTTTCTTTTCAAATCTAATACCCGGAGCGTATATGGTCCATCACTATTTGAAGACACGTTCCTCTCATTGTATTACCTTGATATTGGATTCTCAGCAGAAGCCATTGTGGAAATTAATTGTCTACGCCAGTAGTATCAGATGGTGTCAGTATCATGTCTTCAGATCCAGCTATGAGGATTTCTGGAAAGGTATTCAGGAAAGTTAAGAATTTCAGGAGCTCCAAATCCAATTGGTTATACACTCTCGAAGTTGAAACGATTCGGTTTTCAAGTTCAGCTTTACTTTTCCCTCTGAATCCAGATTTACTTTTACCTTATTTACATAAGCGAAACGTCCATTAGTTGTGTTTGAATGTATGTATGCTTTTGAATATGATTGATGTTTACCAGAAATGCATAGACGCTTAATATGATTGATGTTTACCAGAAATGCATGAAAATGCAGTAATAGTATTTACTAAGGACAAACGAGGAAAGGATTTCAACGAAGCTTCGCCGGTTCATTCCCACAAGACAGTTACAAGTTCCCTCAGTAGGGCAGATCCATCTTCATAAAGTCACATCTCCCCTGGAATTTATATCCATCTCTTTTATCCTCATACGGATATTCGGGAATTTACTTTCCATTAAGAGTACGGCGAACGAAGACGGGAGGTTATATATACCTTACTATCCCCAGCAAACGGAAGGTTATATATACCTTACTATCCCCAGCAGACAGGAGGTTATGTATACCTTCTTATCAAACAAGACGGGAACGAGTTCTTCATATTCTTCAGCAATGAATTGGGATTCATTTTCCCTGGCCAGCAGTTGTTTTACGAAGATATCCAGACGCCTCCAGCAGCATCATATCATGCATACATCATTTACATCATACCATAACATACATATCCATAAATGCATAATACATTTACTTAGGTGCATCATACTATGCATGCATACATATTACATAAACTAACATTTTCCTTGCAGGATAGTTACATGCAGATAAAACAGCATCAACAATTCACAACAGGTCAGAAATGATCCATACATTACTCAAGATGTCCTCGGAGAGTAGGCAAACGGTCTGTAAGAAGATCCATTCCCTAGTCCAGGATATTTCCAGAAGATTTCATCTATCTGGTCTTGAATAGCAGGCAAACGGTCTGTACAAAGATCCATTCCCTGGTTCAAGATATTTTCAGAAGATTTAATCTATTTCCTCGGAGAGTAGGCAAACGGTCTGTAAGAAGATCCATTCCCTAGTCCAGGATATTTCCAGAAGATTTCATCTATCTGGTCTTGAATAGCAGGCAAACGGTCTGTACAAAGATCCATTCCCTGGTTCAAGATATTTTCAGAAGATTTAATCTATTTCCTCGGAGAGTAGGCAAACGGTCTGTAAGAAGATCCATTCCCTAATCCAGGATATTTCCAGAAGATTTCATCTATCTGGTCTTGAATAGCAGGCAAACGGTCTGTACAAAGATCCATTCCCTGGTTCAAGATATTTTCAGAAGATTTAATCTATTTCCTCGGAGAGTAGGCAAACGGTCTGTAAGAAGATCCATTCCCTAATCCAGGATATTTCCAGAAGATTTCATCTATCTGGTCTTGAATAGCAGGCAAACAATCTGTACAAAGATCCATTCCCTGGTTCAAGACATTTTCAGGAGATTTAATCTAGTGGCCCTTGAATAGCAGGCAAACGGTCTGTACAAAGATCCATTCCCTGGTTCAAGATTTTTTCCAGAAGAACAAATCCTGACGTTCTTTTGACCTTGGAGAGTAAGCAAACGGTCTGTAAAAAGATCTATTCCCTAATCCAAGATATTTCCAGAAAAGATAATCGTCACGAAGATTTATTTCTACTGGTCTATTCAACAAATTCAAATTATAAACGATTCAGAGACGGCCTATACGAAGACCTAGTACTGAGATCCAGTATCAACACAAAGCTATCATCACATCCAGTTCTTTAGATGGCATCTCTAAGCCCATCTCCAGTTCTTCCAAGTGGCATCTTTAAGCCCACTCAATCATATTCAACTAGCCATCTGTATCACTTCATGCACTGGTGAGTTCAAATTTTTGGGCTTTTGTGTTCAATCCCCTTCAACCTTCCAGGTCATGACTGGCAAATATACCAATCTAACCCCTCAGGTTTCAGAAAATTGAACAGGGGCAGTTGTTGCACCCCAAAATTTGCCCTCACAATACAAGACTTTGTGTTCTCTGAAGGTTCACAAGGTTCACAAGCTTCTCAACATTTACAAGACCTTTCATGAGGTTCATGAAGTCTACAAGTCACTTTATGAGGTTCACAAGGTTCACAAGATTCACAATGCTTTCAAGACCTTTCATGAGGTTCATGAAGTCTACAAGTCACTTTATGAGGTTCACAAGGTTCACAATACCTCCCATAAGGTTCACAAGACATCTTATGATGGTTCACAAGGTTCACAAAATGTCCACAAATAGTCAGAAGATTTGACAACTCCCTCAGACAATGCACCTCCTAAGCAGTGCATCCAAAACTAGGGTTTTGACTTTAATCAGGCTAAATGAATTTCCAAGGCTTCAAGTGGGATTCATAACATCTTATATGTGTTTAATAATCCTTATTACAAATTTCAAAACTTTTCCCAAAGTTTTGCTCAGTCAGATGATCAGATAAGTCAAAATCAGTCAAAGCAGTTAAAAAGTCAAACTGAGGTCAACTGTGGTCAAACCAAAGTCAAACTTCATGATTTTTTGCCAACATCAAGTATATGAAGTAAAATTCATCATTTTATCAAGGGTTGATCATGATTCATCAAGGAGATTTCAGATCATCAAGAATCAGGAGTTTCTAAATTAGGGTTTCCTTAGGAAAAGTCAACTGAACTTTGACCAGCCATAACTTTCACATGCTTCATCACCAAGTCTCCATCCAAAGCTCATTTTGAAGGAAATTTAATTCTCTACAACTTTGTGTCTCACAAGCCAAGCCCAAAAATGCTTCATTTGGAGGGTATGAGCTAAGACATTATAGGTCCTTTTGAAAGTCAACAAAAAGTCAACAACTTCAAAAGGGCATAACTTGAGATTGGTAAATGATATGGACGTGAAACCAGTGAGGTTGGTTAGAGGACTCTTCAAGCTTTCCAAAATGTCCAAGAACACCCTCATAGCATTAAAATTGAAGGATGTGTGCCCTTGCAAAGTTGGGAAATTTTTGGTTGGTTTATGAAGAAAATGGAGGTCTAAAACTAATTTCTTCTAAATGGGCTTGCCATATGATGACCCAATCCACACCAAGACATCATGCACGAAATTAACTTAATATTTTCATTATTTTCATTATTTTATTTTTATTTATTATGATTTTTTATATTAAAAATCATTTTAAATTCAAATAAAATATGAAATAGTGAAGATTTAAAATTATTTTGCTTCTAGAATGTCATAAATGATATTTTGATCTAATTGATACAAGAGTTATGAAAATCATCCCAAAATAGCAAGGCTAGATCAAGATATTTCAAGTTTTAAAACCAAATATTTTTCAATCTTAAAAGGTCCAAATATCCACAAGTTTGTGAAAGCTCTTAACCTAATTTCATTCACTCCTATATATACAACATGAAACAGCTTCAAAGAGAGGATTTTGGCAGCCTCTCACCTGGTCTCAAAACTTCAAAAAATCATACAAAAACTTGATTTCGGTTTCTAAGTTAGAGTGCTATAGAGATGATTTCTGGACAACAACATTGAGACATCACTGAACCTATTCCAATCATCCTCATCATCAAATTCATGCCAAATCATACAAACCAAATTCATATTCTTGCCTTTCTTTTGATTTTTTTTCAATTTCAATGATTTACGTATGATTAATTGATTCTGATTACATAATATGTTTGTTTGGTTGTGTAGATGGTTTTTGGATAGTTGAATTTAAGTTTCGATGCAGGAATCATAGGGCACCATGGAGAACTAAACTATTGGTTAATCTGCTGTAATCTGTTTTCGTCGATACATCGAAGGCTGCAGTAGTGATAAACATTACAGGCTGACAGGTAAGTCAGGTAAGTACTACTGTTTCGATTTGCTCCGAATTTTTTCCAGAAGTTCAGAAAAAAATCGACAAACAATACTCTTTTAGAATAAAATTCTAAAAGATTTCGACCCTCAAAATCGCAAATTCCTCTTTTTTCTATTTTATTTGATTTATTTTCTATTTTCATATTCTCAAAAAAATCTAAAAAAAATTGTGCGTTCTTTATTTGATTTTATTAGATTTTTAGCATCGTTTTAATATTTTTTAGATTTTATTTTAATCGCTTTTCTTATTTTTCATTATTTTAAAATCTGCAGCAATTTTATTTGATCCTGTTTATTTCTTTTTTTATTCTTCCAACAGTATATACCAAAAATAGGCAGGTGGGAGGAAAAAGATGGTGTGTGGCATGCGCTGATTGCCCTAGTGACAAAGACCTAAGGCCCACAACCTAGTGGCAAGGAACTGAGGTTTGGAGCATTTTGATGAAGAAACGTGGGTGTCCTAGTGACAAAGAACTCAATGAAGCAAAAAGGGCAAACCCCCAATATTTTTGGTATCTCTAACTTTATTTTTCCCTTTTTCATCAAATTATGTATTTTCTTTGAATTTCCTTATTATTATTATTAAACTAATTTCTAAAAGATAAAACAAAATCCTTTTTTTTTAAAACTTATATTTTTTTCATAAACCTTAATTTTTTCCCTAAACCTTAATTTTAAACCTAAATCTTAATTTTTTTCATAAACTTTAAACCCTAAAAATTTAGCCTTAATCTTTATCTTAAAACCCAAATTTCGCCATAATTTTTACCCTAAAATTTTTTCCTAAACCTTAAATTGTTTTTTAAACCTTAAATTTTTTCTCAAACCATAACCCTAATTGTTTTCTTAACCTAGTCTGCAAACTTTTTTTCTTCTAATTTATTCACTCATTTTTATGTTATTCATTCACTGTTTTCCTGATTATGTAACTGCTTCGCCTTTGTAATAATTGGTTTTTATTATTTTCCGCCATTATTATTATTATTATGTAACTGCCCCTAAGCCATGTAATAGTGTAGGAATTTTATTTTCTGCCTTTTAATTTCTGCCATTTATTTTTCATATTAACTGCGTGGTTAGTAAATAGGGTGTGGAAACTATTTGTAATTAAAATTAATTTAGATAATTAACTTTAAAAGATAAATATTTGAAAATAAACACTCACACACGTAAGTCGATCTTTGATCGCCATCTTGCACTTCCTAGGGTATTCCTCTTGGTTGCCTTAAAATAAAATGGTCAAGTCCCTCGAATAGGGGTGTCTTAAGCAAAGTCCCTTCACTTATAAAATCATCAAGTCCCTATAAATTTAAAAGATCAAGTCCCTTCGAGGTTGCCTACGGAATAATGATCTTGTCCCTTCGAATAAATGATGATAGTCCCTACGAATTGCTAAAGACATCCCTTAAGTTGCCTTCATTGACCATACGATGACCCTACGTTTGTCCCTTAACACATCCAAGGTAATGACTACCTATTCCTTAATAATAGGGATAGTCTTACCACTTAAAGGATTCAAGAACAAAAAGACTTAAACTTTAGGGTAGGTTTCTCATAGTTACTTGCTCACTATTCAAAAACTTTTCAAACACTTCACAATTTCAAACAATTTTCAAACACAAGTTTTTTACGCATCCGTACATGGATCATTATCAAACTCTTATGAAAATTTCTATTCACACACTTCACATTTTCAAAAACATTTTAAAGTGAGCTAAGTAACTAAGAGCCCATGGATAACCATGGATGTAAAGGGTGCTAACACCTTCCCTTTACATAACCTACCCCCCGGACCCAAAAATCTTTTAAAAGGTCTTTCCTGTTCTTTTATGCCTTTCCTTTGGATAAAATAAAAGTCGGTGGCGACTCTTGCTATCCGCAACATTACTAAAGTCAGTTCTCCCACCGTGTTACAGAACTGGCGACTCTGCTGGGGATTTAATAAAAGAGGGGTACCCTTAGGAATTAGATCACTTTAAAGTTGTTTGCTTTGTTTGCTTTACTTTACATGTTGGCTGCTTTTATGTGTGAAAGATCCTAACCCGGATCTAGTGTACCTTAGGTAAATGGCAATAGACCAAGGAAACTGTACGGCGTATACCGATATGGTTGATCTGGTGGCCATAGTTAGTGTGACTTCTTGGTTGGTGCTTATGTTCCTTAAGTCAAGTTGAGGATAATATGAGGCTACCATATGTTGTCAATACACTAACTAACTTTTAGAACCCTAGTTATCCTATCTTAGCCTTTAGAAAGTAGTGAGATAACCGGCTTTGGTGAAGACTAAAGTTGGTTGATACTCGATACTACGCTCATTGATATTCTAAACTTGGAGGGTTTTGGTTGTCAAGTAAGTTGCCTACTGAACAACCACCCTTGTGAAGGATCAATGATATTGAGATCCCTTAGAACCTGGTTACTTTATAGGACAGGATGAACCATCTAAACTTCAGGGGAGGGTACTTACCTTTGAACCTCATGCAAGCCTTTAAACCTAGGGCTATGGTGTGACTTGTTTGTGTGTGCCACATGTTTGTGATTGATCATAACATCATAGCATCATCATGCATCATAAGCATAGCATTTTCACTAACCATTTCAAGGACCAAAGGATTTATCTTTGTTCTTTGTTGCAGGTTATGGCTTCTGCTCGTAGGAATACCATCCTGATCAACTTTGTAGGAATACCTCCCAAGCTTAAAGAATTGGTTTCCCAAGTTTCTGAAAACTCTCAGTTCATCAAGAGACATGGTTACCTATTGTATCTAGTCACTTCAGGGTTCAATGAAGACATGATGAGTGACCTATTTTAGTTCTTTGACCTTAAACATCACTGTTTCACATTCCCCGACTATCAGCTGGTTCCTACAATGGAGGAGTTCTCCAAACTGTTGGGTATACCTATCCTTGATCAAAGACCCTTTACAGGCTTAGAAAAAGAGCCTAAACCTGAAGTCATTGCTGCAGCTCTACATCTGAAGAAGTCAGACATTGTTCTAGAAACGAGAAGCGGAGTTAAGGGTATTCTTGCTAAGGTGTTGATAGAGAAGGCTCAAGTGTTCTTGAAGGCTATGAGCTATGATGCTTTTGAGGAGATCTTAGCCTTGTTGATTTATGGCTTAGTGTTGTTCCCCCAATCCAGATCAGTTCATAGATGTTCATGCCATCAACATATTCCTGAGTCACAATCCAGTGCCTACATTGCTTGGAGACATCCTACATTCTCTTCATACTCGTACTACAAGGGCAAGAGGAACCCTGATGTGTTGCATACCTTTGTTATCTAGGTGGTTTATTTCTCACCTTCCTCGCTTAGTAATGAAGAATGAACAAGGGTTCAGGTGGTCTAAGAGGATCATGTCACTCTCGCATTCAGATATTCATTGGTGCTCCAGATCTGTGGAGAATGTCACCATCATTGACCGTTGTGGGGAGTTTCCTAATGTGCCACTTCTAGGCATAAGAGGAGGCATTACCTACAACCCCTCTCTAGCTTTACGACAATTTGGTTACGCTCAGAGTGATGGCCCACATGACATGTTGATTCAGGGTATCGTGTTTGACTACGACAACGATCCTCAAGGTTACCGTCAAAGGTTCATACGAGCATGGGGAAAAGTGAACAAGGTTGACAGCAAGACTCTGGAGCCTAAGTACACTATTCCTATGGAAGCTTATCTCAGATGGGTGCGATCTCGTGCTCAGACTCTCATGATGCCATATCCTGCTATCCTGCCAGTTACCATGGAACCTGTTGCTGAAGGAGATACTTCTTATACCATCCTTCACCCAGACATGCCTACTGACATGGAAGACTTACAGAGATCCTGGATCCAGTTGAAGGAGCAAAGGGATACTTTCGAGGCTCATTACAAAGCAAGCCAAGAAAGAATCCTGGAACTAACAAAGCAACTTCACGAGGAACGGAATCTCAACTCATACCTCAACAAAAAGAGGAAACGTCCATGGGAGACTTAAAACCCCATCTTTTGTAAGCCCAAGGGGCAAACAAATTTATTACTAATAACAGTTTACTTTCTTGATTGTTTAAGCAAATTTAAATCCTGCGGTCCTTGAAAACATTGCATACGCATTTGCATACCATATCATTGCATCACAGGTTTCTTGTGCACAGGTATCTTATCTTTTCGCTGTTTATTTCAGCAGAAATGGATCTTGAACAGACTATCAAAGATCTCCAAGCTCAGAATGCACAATTCCAAGAGTTGATTCTGAACTTGTCCAAGGGACAAGATGAGTTGAAGACACTGCTGGCTAAGAAGAAGAGTCCTGAGGACAACAAGGATGGTCAGTTGGAACAACTACAAGCTGAGATGACAGAAATGAGGACCCAGATGAATGACCAGGTGGTTCTTATTCAAAGTTTAGCTCAAGGGCAAGAAGAGTTAAGATCCTTTGTCCATAAACTTCAAAGTAATGGAGTCAGGAATCTAATTGTTAGTCAACCTCCATTAAGACAAGCTGATTTAGTTGAAAGAAGGATGAGGATAAAAGAGGGTAAGAGACAGGTTGCCATTGATTATTCTTCAATTGAAGAAGAAAGACCTGATAAGGTTAATCCACCTCAATACCAGAAATGTAGAAGGTAGTTTATCAAGATCAGCACTCCAATGTCACAAGTTTTGCAATGCCTGTTGGAGATGAAGCTGATTTCCTTGGAAAATTCTCCTAAAAAACCTAATACCTTTTCTCCTCGCTATAATCCCAAAGCAAGGTGTATGTACCACTACAATTGTCCTGGACATGACACTAATAACTGTTGGGCATTGAAGAATAAGATTCAAGACCTAATTGACGAAGGAATACTCGAGGTTACGCCAGAAGGCCAGGTTGAGTTCTTCTATCGTCCATCAAGCATCAAAGTTTCCAGATAACTGGAGTGACAAGTTTAGAGGAAGAGACTTTGAGAACATTTGAATTTTCATTTGTAATTTCTCTTATTTGTTTGAACACTTATTATTATGTTAAACTTTTGTTTTCATTAATGCATTGCATATGTTTGTCTTGAATTAATCCATTTGTTCCACTATATTTTGAATTATGCTTCTTATTTCTATCTTGTGATATTTAACTCCTGATAAAGCTATAAGCCTGTAGAGGGAGGATGACGAAAACAATACCATAATATTAGCCAGTATGCTTTTGAACAGACTATGCTGACGATGTACAGGCATTGTTTCAATTCCTAAACAGTGGAGATATAAGGAAGTTAATCCCTAGTCAACCCTTTTGAGCCTATGAAGTAGGAGTTTTTATTCTCGCACAAATCAAAACCCTTATTCATAACCCGGGGCAGGGTAGTTACTCGGTTAACTCAAATATGCCAATTATTTGTGTTGTACACAACTAATGATGGTTCTCTGTAATCATTAACCCTGACAGTCAATATCCAGCAAAAGAAAAGCTCACTAAGTCAAAACCTATGAAGGAGACTTAGTAAAACATCAAGACATCCCACTGACTGTAAACCTTGAAATAAACAGTTCAGACAAAAAGGGATAACAAAGTCAAAAAGAAAAAAAAAAGAGGTCACTATGAATCCTCAACAAAGAAAGATGACTGAATATTCAAATAAATATTTGATTCCTGAACCATCACAAATGTCAGTGATACAATTCCAAACTCATTTGAGCCTCAATGCATAAGTTAACTGAGTATAGGACTGAAGAACATCATGGAGATTGGGTTGGGTACAAATAAAATTTGAGCCTATATCCTTTGTTTCTTAAACCATGAACCAGGCCACGTTATAACCCTTTAAAAGTCCTAACTGAAGCATGGTTAGTTCGAAAGCGTACTGCTACAAAAAGGTATCCTGACTCCTTTAGGGCTTGTTATAAAACTTGAGTTAATATCACAGTTTTCACAAAAAAAAAAAAAACAGTTTTTCTAAAATAACTTGTTTCAAAACTTCAAGACAGACATAAGCATTGCATTTTTGAATATATTTGTTTGCATATACCTGAGTGTTTGACAAATGGAGAAACTTACAGGACGGATGTTCAATGAACCAAAGTCCTTCCGATAAACAAAGTTGCTTCCTGGATCAAAGTCCATGTATACAAAGGGGCATAATCATTATCTCCCAATCAAGGGGGCAGGCCATGATACTGCCTAACTCATTTGGGGCAATCAGGACAAGATTCAACTATGTTTAAGCAGCCAGAGACAGATCTCCCCATCTACCCGAAGTGCCAAGGGTAACATTACAGAATTCATAATGCCAGGGGCATAATCATTGTTTCCTAATCAAGGGGGCATACCAAGTTACTGTTCAAATCATTCAGGGCAACCAGTTCCAGATCCAACAGTGCTTAATAGCCAGAGGCAACTTTTCTCATATATTTGAATTACCAAGGGTAACACTGCAAAGTTCATGATGCCAGGGGCATATGCTTATGGGGCATTCTGCTTGTTTCTCTTGAGGTAGCTCATTTCAGATACTTCCATTATGGGACAATTCATCCCCAACCAAGGGGCAATGCTTTCTTTTCAAATCTAATACCCGGAGCGTATATGGTCCATCACTATTTGAAGACACGTTCCTCTCATTGTATTACCTTGATATTGGATTCTCAGCAGAAGCCATTGTGGAAATTAATTGTCTACGCCAGTAGTATCAGATGGTGTCAGTATCATGTCTTCAGATCCAGCTATGAGGATTTCTGGAAAGGTATTCAGGAAAGTTAAGAATTTCAGGAGCTCCAAATCCAATTGGTTATACACTCTCGAAGTTGAAACGATTCGGTTTTCAAGTTCAGCTTTACTTTTCCCTCTGAATCCAGATTTACTTTTACCTTATTTACATAAGCGAAACGTCCATTAGTTGTGTTTGAATGTATGTATGCTTTTGAATATGATTGATGTTTACCAGAAATGCATAGACGCTTAATATGATTGATGTTTACCAGAAATGCATGAAAATGCAGTAATAGTATTTACTAAGGACAAACGAGGAAAGGATTTCAACGAAGCTTCGCCGGTTCATTCCCACAAGACAGTTACAAGTTCCCTCAGTAGGGCAGATCCATCTTCATAAAGTCACATCTCCCCTGGAATTTATATCCATCTCTTTTATCCTCATACGGATATTCGGGAATTTACTTTCCATTAAGAGTACGGCGAACGAAGACGGGAGGTTATATATACCTTACTATCCCCAGCAAACGGAAGGTTATATATACCTTACTATCCCCAGCAGACAGGAGGTTATGTATACCTTCTTATCAAACAAGACGGGAACGAGTTCTTCATATTCTTCAGCAATGAATTGGGATTCATTTTCCCTGGCCAGCAGTTGTTTTACGAAGATATCCAGACGCCTCCAGCAGCATCATATCATGCATACATCATTTACATCATACCATAACATACATATCCATAAATGCATAATACATTTACTTAGGTGCATCATACTATGCATGCATACATATTACATAAACTAACATTTTCCTTGCAGGATAGTTACATGCAGATAAAACAGCATCAACAATTCACAATAGGTCAGAAATGATCCATACATTACTCAAGATGTCCTCGGAGAGTAGGCAAACGGTCTGTAAGAAGATCCATTCCCTAGTCCAGGATATTTCCAGAAGATTTCATCTATCTGGTCTTGAATAGCAGGCAAACGGTCTGTACAAAGATCCATTCCCTGGTTCAAGATATTTTCAGAAGATTTAATCTATTTCCTCGGAGAGTAGGCAAACGGTCTGTAAGAAGATCCATTCCCTAGTCCAGGATATTTCCAGAAGATTTCATCTATCTGGTCTTGAATAGCAGGCAAACGGTCTGTACAAAGATCCATTCCCTGGTTCAAGATATTTTCAGAAGATTTAATCTATTTCCTCGGAGAGTAGGCAAACGGTCTGTAAGAAGATCCATTCCCTAATCCAGGATATTTCCAGAAGATTTCATCTATCTGGTCTTGAATAGCAGGCAAACGGTCTGTACAAAGATCCATTCCCTGGTTCAAGATATTTTCAGAAGATTTAATCTATTTCCTCGGAGAGTAGGCAAACGGTCTGTAAGAAGATCCATTCCCTAATCCAGGATATTTCCAGAAGATTTCATCTATCTGGTCTTGAATAGCAGGCAAACAATCTGTACAAAGATCCATTCCCTGGTTCAAGACATTTTCAGGAGATTTAATCTAGTGGCCCTTGAATAGCAGGCAAACGGTCTGTACAAAGATCCATTCCCTGGTTCAAGATTTTTTCCAGAAGAACAAATCCTGACGTTCTTTTGACCTTGGAGAGTAAGCAAACGGTCTGTAAAAAGATCTATTCCCTAATCCAAGATATTTCCAGAAAAGATAATCGTCACGAAGATTTATTTCTACTGGTCTATTCAACAAATTCAAATTATAAACGATTCAGAGACGGCCTATACGAAGACCTAGTACTGAGATCCAGTATCAACACAAAGCTATCATCACATCCAGTTCTTTAGATGGCATCTCTAAGCCCATCTCCAGTTCTTCCAAGTGGCATCTTTAAGCCCACTCAATCATATTCAACTAGCCATCTGTATCACTTCATGCACTGGTGAGTTCAAATTTTTGGTCTTTTGTGTTCAATCCCCTTCAACCTTCCAGGTCATGACTGGCAAATATACCAATCTAACCCCTCAGGTTTCAGAAAATTGAACAGGGGCAGTTGTTGCACCCCAAAATTTGCCCTCACAATACAAGACTTTGTGTTCTCTGAAGGTTCACAAGGTTCACAAGCTTCTCAACATTTACAAGACCTTTCATGAGGTTCATGAAGTCTACAAGTCACTTTATGAGGTTCACAAGGTTCACAAGATTCACAATGCTTTCAAGACCTTTCATGAGGTTCATGAAGTCTACAAGTCACTTTATGAGGTTCACAAGGTTCACAAGGTTCACAATACCTCCCATAAGGTTCACAAGACATCTTATGATGGTTCACAAGGTTCACAAAGTCCACAAATAGTCAGAAGATTTGACAACTCCCTCAGACAATGCACCTCCTAAGCAGTGCATCCAAAACTAGGGTTTTGACTTTAATCAGGCTAAATGAATTTCCAAGGCTTCAAGTGGGCTTCATAACATCTTATATGTGTTTAATAATCCTTATTACAAATTTCAAAACTTTTCCCAAAGTTTTGCTCAGTCAGATGATCAGATAAGTCAAAATCAGTCAAAGCAGTTAAAAAGTCAAACTGAGGTCAACTGTGGTCAAACCAAAGTCAAACTTCATGATTTTTTGCCAACATCAAGTATATGAAGTAAAATTCATCATTTGATCAAGGGTTGATCATGATTCATCAAGGAGATTTCAGATCATCAAGAATCAGGAGTTTCTAAATTAGGGTTTCCTTAGGAAAAGTCAACTGAACTTTGACCAGCCATAACTTTCACATGCTTCATCACCAAGTCTCCATCCAAAGCTCATTTTGAAGGAAATTGAATTCTCTACAACTTTGTGTCTCACAAGCCAAGCCCAAAAATGCTTCATTTGGAGGGTATGAGCTAAGACATTATAGGTCCTTTTGAAAGTCAACAAAAAGTCAACAACTTCAAAAGGGCATAACTTGAGATTGGTAAATGATATGGACGTGAAACCAGTGAGGTTGGTTAGAGGACTCTTCAAGCTTTCCAAAATGTCCAAGAACACCCTCATAGCATTAAAATTGAAGGATGTGTGCCCTTGCAAAGTTGGGAAATTTTTGGTTGGTTTATGAAGAAAATGGAGGTCTAAAACTAATTTCTTCTAAATGGGCTTGCCATATGATGACCCAATCCACACCAAGACATCATGCACGAAATTAACTTAATATTTTCATTATTTTCATTATTTTATTTTTATTTATTATGATTTTTTATATTAAAAATCATTTTAAATTCAAATAAAATATGAAATAGTGAAGATTTAAAATTATTTTGCTTCTAGAATGTCATAAATGATATTTTGATCTAATTGATACAAGAGTTATGAAAATCATCCCAAAATAGCAAGGCTAGATCAAGATATTTCAAGTTTTAAAACCAAATATTTTTCAATCTTAAAAGGTCCAAATATCCACAAGTTTGTGAAAGCTCTTAACCTAATTTCATTCACTCCTATATATACAACATGAAACAGCTTCAAAGAGAGGATTTTGGCAGCCTCTCACCTGGTCTCAAAACTTCAAAAAATCATACAAAAACTTGATTTCGGTTTCTAAGTTAGAGTGCTATAGAGATGATTTCTGGACAACAACATTGAGACATCACTGAACCTATTCCAATCATCCTCATCATCAAATTCATGCCAAATCATACAAACCAAATTCATATTCTTGCCTTTCTTTTGATTTTTTTTCAATTTCAATGATTTACGTATGATTAATTGATTCTGATTACATAATATGTTTGTTTGGTTGTGTAGATGGTTTTTGGATAGTTGAATTTAAGTTTCGATGCAGGAATCATAGGGCACCATGGAGAACTAAACTATTGGTTAATCTGCTGTAATCTGTTTTCGTCGATACATCGAAGGCTGCAGTAGTGATAAACATTACAGGCTGACAGGTAAGTCAGGTAAGTACTACTGTTTCGATTTGCTCCGAATTTTTTCCAGAAGTTCAGAAAAAAATCGACAAACAATACTCTTTTAGAATAAAATTCTAAAAGATTTCGACCCTCAAAATCGCAAATTCCTCTTTTTTCTATTTTATTTGATTTATTTTCTATTTTCATATTCTCAAAAAAATCTAAAAAAAATTGTGCGTTCTTTATTTGATTTTATTAGATTTTTAGCATCGTTTTAATATTTTTTAGATTTTATTTTAATCGCTTTTCTTATTTTTCATTATTTTAAAATCTGCAGCAATTTTATTTGATCCTGTTTATTTCTTTTTTTATTCTTCCAACAGTATATACCAAAAATAGGCAGGTGGGAGGAAAAAGATGGTGTGTGGCATGCGCTGATTGCCCTAGTGACAAAGACCTAAGGCCCACAACCTAGTGGCAAGGAACTGAGGTTTGGAGCATTTTGATGAAGAAACGTGGGTGTCCTAGTGACAAAGAACTCAATGAAGCAAAAAGGGCAAACCCCCAATATTTTTGGTATCTCTAACTTTATTTTTCCCTTTTTCATCAAATTATGTATTTTCTTTGAATTTCCTTATTATTATTATTAAACTAATTTCTAAAAGATAAAACAAAATCCTTTTTTTTTAAAACTTATATTTTTTTCATAAACCTTAATTTTTTCCCTAAACCTTAATTTTAAACCTAAATCTTAATTTTTTTCATAAACTTTAAACCCTAAAAATTTAGCCTTAATCTTTATCTTAAAACCCAAATTTCGCCATAATTTTTACCCTAAAATTTTTTCCTAAACCTTAAATTGTTTTTTAAACCTTAAATTTTTTCTCAAACCATAACCCTAATTGTTTTCTTAACCTAGTCTGCAAACTTTTTTTCTTCTAATTTATTCACTCATTTTTATGTTATTCATTCACTGTTTTCCTGATTATGTAACTGCTTCGCCTTTGTAATAATTGGTTTTTATTATTTTCCGCCATTATTATTATTATTATGTAACTGCCCCTAAGCCATGTAATAGTGTAGGAATTTTATTTTCTGCCTTTTAATTTCTGCCATTTATTTTTCATATTAACTGCGTGGTTAGTAAATAGGGTGTGGAAACTATTTGTAATTAAAATTAATTTAGATAATTAACTTTAAAAGATAAATATTTGAAAATAAACACTCACACACGTAAGTCGATCTTTGATCGCCATCTTGCACTTCCTAGGGTATTCCTCTTGGTTGCCTTAAAATAAAATGGTCAAGTCCCTCGAATAGGGGTGTCTTAAGCAAAGTCCCTTCACTTATAAAATCATCAAGTCCCTATAAATTTAAAAGATCAAGTCCCTTCGAGGTTGCCTACGGAATAATGATCTTGTCCCTTCGAATAAATGATGATAGTCCCTACGAATTGCTAAAGACATCCCTTAAGTTGCCTTCATTGACCATACGATGACCCTACGTTTGTCCCTTAACACATCCAAGGTAATGACTACCTATTCCTTAATAATAGGGATAGTCTTACCACTTAAAGGATTCAAGAACAAAAAGACTTAAACTTTAGGGTAGGTTTCTCATAGTTACTTGCTCACTATTCAAAAACTTTTCAAACACTTCACAATTTCAAACAATTTTCAAACACAAGTTTTTTACGCATCCGTACATGGATCATTATCAAACTCTTATGAAAATTTCTATTCACACACTTCACATTTTCAAAAACATTTTAAAGTGAGCTAAGTAACTAAGAGCCCATGGATAACCATGGATGTAAAGGGTGCTAACACCTTCCCTTTACATAACCTACCCCCCGGACCCAAAAATCTTTTAAAAGGTCTTTCCTGTTCTTTTATGCCTTTCCTTTGGATAAAATAAAAGTCGGTGGCGACTCTTGCTATCCGCAACATTACTAAAGTCAGTTCTCCCACCGTGTTACAGAACTGGCGACTCTGCTGGGGATTTAATAAAAGAGGGGTACCCTTAGGAATTAGATCACTTTAAAGTTGTTTGCTTTGTTTGCTTTACTTTACATGTTGGCTGCTTTTATGTGTGAAAGATCCTAACCCGGATCTAGTGTACCTTAGGTAAATGGCAATAGACCAAGGAAACTGTACGGAGTATACCGATATGGTTGATCTGGTGGCCATAGTTAGTGTGACTTCTTGGTTGGTGCTTATGTTCCTTAAGTCAAGTTGAGGATAATATGAGGCTACCATATGTTGTCAATACACTAACTAACTTTTAGAACCCTAGTTATCCTATCTTAGCCTTTAGAAAGTAGTGAGATAACCGGCTTTGGTGAAGACTAAAGTTGGTTGATACTCGATACTACGCTCATTGATATTCTAAACTTGGAGGGTTTTGGTTGTCAAGTAAGTTGCCTACTGAACAACCACCCTTGTGAAGGATCAATGATATTGAGATCCCTTAGAACCTGGTTACTTTATAGGACAGGATGAACCATCTAAACTTCAGGGGAGGGTACTTACCTTTGAACCTCATGCAAGCCTTTAAACCTAGGGCTATGGTGTGACTTGTTTGTGTGTGCCACATGTTTGTGATTGATCATAACATCATAGCATCATCATGCATCATAAGCATAGCATTTTCACTAACCATTTCAAGGACCAAAGGATTTATCTTTGTTCTTTGTTGCAGGTTATGGCTTCTGCTCGTAGGAATACCATCCGGATCAACTTTGTAGGAATACCTCCCAAGCTTAAAGAATTGGTTTCCCAAGTTTCTGAAAACTCTCAGTTCATCAAGAGACATGGTTACCTATTGTATCTAGTCACTTCAGGGTTCAATGAAGACATGATGAGTGACCTATTTTAGTTCTTTGACCTTAAACATCACTGTTTCACATTCCCCGACTATCAGCTGGTTCCTACAATGGAGGAGTTCTCCAAACTGTTGGGTATACCTATCCTTGATCAAAGACCCTTTACAGGCTTAGAAAAAGAGCCTAAACCTGAAGTCATTGCTGCAGCTCTACATCTGAAGAAGTCAGACATTGTTCTAGAAACGAGAAGCGGAGTTAAGGGTATTCTTGCTAAGGTGTTGATAGAGAAGGCTCAAGTGTTCTTGAAGGCTATGAGCTATGATGCTTTTGAGGAGATCTTAGCCTTGTTGATTTATGGCTTAGTGTTGTTCCCCCAATCCAGATCAGTTCATAGATGTTCATGCCATCAACATATTCCTGAGTCACAATCCAGTGCCTACATTGCTTGGAGACATCCTACATTCTCTTCATACTCGTACTACAAGGGCAAGAGGAACCCTGATGTGTTGCATACCTTTGTTATCTAGGTGGTTTATTTCTCACCTTCCTCGCTTAGTAATGAAGAATGAACAAGGGTTCAGGTGGTCTAAGAGGATCATGTCACTCTCGCATTCAGATATTCATTGGTGCTCCAGATCTGTGGAGAATGTCACCATCATTGACCGTTGTGGGGAGTTTCCTAATGTGCCACTTCTAGGCATAAGAGGAGGCATTACCTACAACCCCTCTCTAGCTTTACGACAATTTGGTTACGCTCAGAGTGATGGCCCACATGACATGTTGATTCAGGGTATCGTGTTTGACTACGACAACGATCCTCAAGGTTACCGTCAAAGGTTCATACGAGCATGGGGAAAAGTGAACAAGGTTGACAGCAAGACTCTGGAGCCTAAGTACACTATTCCTATGGAAGCTTATCTCAGATGGGTGCGATCTCGTGCTCAGACTCTCATGATGCCATATCCTGCTATCCTGCCAGTTACCATGGAACCTGTTGCTGAAGGAGATACTTCTTATACCATCCTTCACCCAGACATGCCTACTGACATGGAAGACTTACAGAGATCCTGGATCCAGTTGAAGGAGCAAAGGGATACTTTCGAGGCTCATTACAAAGCAAGCCAAGAAAGAATCCTGGAACTAACAAAGCAACTTCACGAGGAACGGAATCTCAACTCATACCTCAACACAAAGAGGAAACGTACATGGGAGACTTAAAACCCCATCTTTTGTAAGCCCAAGGGGCAAACAAATTTATTACTAATAACAGTTTACTTTCTTGATTGTTTAAGCAAATTTAAATCCCCCGGGAAATGATGGCATATACGGTCCCCCTCCTTAGGGGCACAACAATACCAGTTCGGCGGGTCCTCCCGGCTTATGTTTTCGACCATGGCGTAAGCGGTGACAGCCTCATCGCAGAAATATGATCCCTCCTCCAAAGGCTCGTCGGCAACCCAGGAGAAATCAACCTGCCCGGAAGAGGAGGCGTGCTCGGTACCATCCCTGACACTCCCATCCCCTACAGGTAGGCGAGCGATGGCCGCATCTTCAGTCGAGGACCCGGAATCTTCCCCCCTCGGTCGTAAACGCCTGGTAGCACCTGAAACGCAGACAGAAAGAGTGAATTCGACGTCATATCAAATCCACCCTTCCACCGCAGGTCAAGTGAAAGGGCGTAGCAGCAACAGACACTAACTGTGCTCGACTAAGAGACACGCACGTTCTTAAGAGACCGGGCAGAAAATTCATACAGCTTATGCAAATATTGCCCGACATGTGTAATTTCTGCCCGGTACAGTATAACCCTAACCCTATTTTCTACCATCTACAGTCCATTACACTATTCCTAAGTCAAATCTAACCACATTTCTACAAATATGACATACATTTGACATAAAACAGAAAGGAAAATGATGGATTATGGAAGCAAAATGGTACCTGACATATAGAAGTTGAAAGGGAGACGGTGGCGCACGGGCAGAGACGGTGGTTCAGACAATGAGACGGGCGGAGACGGCGGTTCAGACGGCCAAACGAGCAGACAAGAGAGATCTTTAGAACTTCCGGTGAACGTAGGAGCGAAAAACTGAAAATGAAGTTACTCAACTTCCTTTTATAGTGCCTGGCGCGTGGACCAACGCGCTAGGTCATCATTACCTACTGCCTACGCCGTCTTTGCACACAAAACGAAGCGACGCCATTAAGTCTGAGACACGTCTATCCAAAAAAGAAACTGAAACGACATCGGGCATCTGTCCACCTCCCCGACTCATCAAGACGCCACGTCCCCGCGTCGAACCCTCGGCTGTTACGAGGAAGATGCGTACCCACCGATCACTTTCCATCCCCGGCACTACCGTGGAAAGAGGAGCTCGCAAACAAGTCTTTTACGACCTCACATGCCGAACAACCGCACCTCCCCGTCGACACGGGGAACCCCCAGTTGCAATATAAGTCATCACTCTGACTCAGAGACTCGACTTGGGGGGCTCCTGTTCTGGACTGGGCCATGACGTTATGCACGGCATGGCCCAATGCTCGTCGGATCCAGGCCCAAACGACCAGGCACTTGAATGTGTCGGGCAAAGGTCTTTTCTCCCACGTCAGAGGGACGTCACCTCGACAGCTTGACCGTGTGTAGGGCAAAGAGTGCATTGCCCGCTCAATGATCTTCATCCACAGATCATCAACCTATGTCACGAGCATCTAAGCTACGTCGGGCAGACCCACGTCTGCCACCTCATCTGGCACGTCACCCAACTCCCCTGTATTATCTCCTTAGGGATAGGGGCAGTTGGACCAGGGAGCAGACCTTTGGTCTAGGTCTTCACGCTTCTTACGCGTCCCCTGGCAGCTCCTCCTTGGGCCTGGCTAATCCAGCCCATTAGGAGCCTTGGCCCAGCGCTGGGGGCTCAGTATAAATACCCTTTCATAGCAAAGGGTCATGTATGCTAACTTACTCTCTGATAACCTTATTCTGTACCTCTTCTGACTTAAGCATTGGAGCACCTTGCAGGTACACCCCCCTCTCACTCACCTTACTCTCTGGCCCAGTCTACAATCCTTGGAAGGCCCTCCTGATCAGGTAAGATCAAAAACCATTTAAGTTTGAGGGTTCTCACTTCAAACGTTGACAAGCTAAGATGAAATTTTTCTTAACTTTAAAGAAGGGTGCTCATGTTCTGACTGAGGATATCCCTGTTGCTCCTTCTGGATCCACTGAACTAACTAATGGTAAGATAATTGTGGATTCAGACGAGAATCTCAACTCGTCTGAATTAGACTCTTCTTCTAAGGTTAAGGCAGATGATTTACAACTCCCGAAAGAGATTACCATCTGAAAAGATAATGATTATCTTTGCAAAAATCATATTTTTAATTGCCTTGCTGATGATCTTCTTGCATGTATCTTGTCTCTAGTTTATCTCACTTATCTTTTGCGAATTCACTGCTTTGATAAATATCGAACAAGGAGTCTGACTTACAGTTGAGAATATGACTCATGCAAATGTAATCATCATTGTCCCATTTTTGTCTCTCCCCCTTGTTTCATTGATTGTTTATTCTCCCTTTTCTATTGGTCTTGTTGTATTCAAAACACTTTCAAAGTTGCAAGCAAAAATTTCATCTTTTTCTGTCAATGAATAAAGTTTCCTCCATCAAACTTATCCAATTTCACAAAATTATATATCATTTCTTTGATTGATGCTGCCATTGATTAAAGAAAAGTTTGAACCTAAAGATTATTGGATATTTTGGTTGTTGGAAATATGTAGCAGCACTTGAACAAATAAGGTGTTGATGAAGATTGTCCTTGAAAATTCGAAGCGTGTGAATATCACACTAACCTTTAAGTTCAATTCGCCCATACCAATTATTATATATTGAATGCAATAAGAATTAATGACGAATTCCCTTAAGGATACTTTAAATACCTTAATATGAATTGCACAAACACACTAAACTTATCTTTTGAATACCTTAATGGATGTGAATATTTCTATTTTCGTGTATTCTTTCTAGTTTCCAAATATCTCTATTTAAAGAAATTCATGCCATTTGATGAAGAGAAATAATTTTTGTGAATAAATACTGCACCTAAATATGAACGAGTATATAGATATAATGATCATAAAACTTCACAAAGGTTGCAATGGTTGAGTTGGTAAAGGCATGCAGGTGTAATCCAAACATTCAAAATGTGGTCAATATAGAATTCAAATCACACTATGATTAAAGAGTACACTCCCTTACCTAGGCCATGCAATTCAATGTTTCAATTTTGCTTCTCAATATTATACATTAAAACAGAAGTATATATTTCCATATTTTGACACAAAGTTCATAATGAGAATTGGTTTATGTATTAACATTTTGGTATTTATCTATGAAGTACATACTCTCACACTGACATTGATGCAAACCCTTTGACACTGATAACTTCAAAAACATATGACACTGATACCGTTAAATATATATAATAGTATTTGACATTCACTTAATCTATCTTTTATTAAAAGAGTTGGAGATAGATTCATTTTAACTAGTACTAATTACATTAAGTGGCAGTATGCATCAAGGGAGTGTTGGAGATGGATGAATTCTCTTCAGTTTTCATAAAGATCTTTGAGTCTATAGTTCTGTTGTTGTTTAGAAAATTTGAGTACCACACAGAAGAAAGTTTAGGTTGCCTCCTCAAAGTTGGATCTTTCAAATCTATGTAATATAAGCCATAACTTGATTCATATCCATCTAGTAACTCAAACACATCCAAAAAGGACCATACAAAGTAACCTTTTATATTCAATCCATTCCTGTTAAAGTGAAAGAAAGAAAAAAACAGTAAAAATATGTTTTCACTAGTATTTGGGTGAAAATTATGAATATTGGTTGGTAATGTGTAGTTGAAAATGAAAACAGAGGTACCTCAACATATCAAGTAGGCTCCCTATATATGCATGCATATACTTCACCCTTGACCAATCATCTAATGATGAATTTCTACGCATTAGTTTACCTGAGAAACACAAAGATTCATTGCAGCCCTTGAAGATTTTGGTGTTGTTGATAAAAATACAAATACAAATAAACTAGATTGGACCGAATTTAATAAAATAACATTAATGATCATTTTACAATCATCTGCGTATCAGTCTCTTAAAGCTCAAACCTATATAAGAGTTTATTATGTAATAAGGTGTTTAATTAAGTCATAAGACTATTGTACAAACTTATATGCTCAACTCTACATATAAAATGATAGGTAAGCTTTGTAAATGTATATGAAATGGAGACATACCATTTTCATGAATGTAGATTGGAAAATTGCCATAATCATTCTTCAATGATTGAAGCAGCCCTTCCAAAATCCAGGGTATAACTGGAAGCTATACAAACCAATCAGCAGTAAGTGGAACAAGTTGTAGTTTCAATGATAAAAAATTAAAAGGAAAATCAAAGTTCATACTCTAACTTTACCTCATTTGTAGTTGTACCATTTACAGTGTAGGCTACAAATATTGGTAAAAAAAATATTAATAGATAAAAGTTCCTCAAAAATAGACGAAAGAGGCGCCGAATAAAGAGACCCTTATATAACTGGTTATGTAATCAAAATTGGTGCAGTAAATAACACAAATAATAATACATTTAAACTCCACGGCGATATCTGCTGTGAAATCTCTATCATTTTTCTGCAGGCTTTTCGGGTTGTCCTTAGCATATAATGCATAGTAAAAATTGATTCCAAGGAAGTCAATTGAGCCCTTAACCAAATTTGATTCTCTGGTGGTGAAGTAAGGAAGCCTTGAGCCAACATTCTTTTTCATGGTATCAGGATATTCTCCAAAAATGAAGGGATTCAAAAACCTGCCACAACAAAGAAAAGATAAAATTAAGTCTAATAATTCATTAATGTATAAAGAAATAGCTACAACTATTAAGGTAGTGAGTGAATTGGAAAGTTGGTCCTCGAAATTGTATACATCACTGTCATTTTTGTGAGTTGGGAAATACAAATGGCCTATTAGTTTCTATTATTAGAAGATATGATGTGACAAGTTAAACAAACATGTCACCAAAGTTATTAATAGCGGCAGCTATCAGTCAGATCCTGTGAGTTTCAGCCGGAGCAGCCACCCTCCGCGACTATTTCACGGTGCGGTTCGCAGATTGAGATCGCGGGCACTATTGCACTATAATATCATACCAATACAATAACAATTATGTGGAAGGAGCTTGTGGCCAATTTGAAGAGGAAATTGGCTTCTTGGAAGTGCAGACATCTTTCGATTGCGGGAAGAGTGGTGATGATCAATTCCATTTTGAACGCAATTCCTATTTATTCTCTGTCTTTCTATAAGGCACCCTTCAAAGTCATTGCGGATATTAGAAGTGTTCAAGCCAACTTCCTATGGCGGGGTTGCGAGAATAATCGCTCGGTTCCCTGGGTGAGTTGGCTTAATGTCTGTAAACCTCGGGAGGAAGGAGGTTTCGGCGTTAAAGATATTGAAAGCCTTAATAGAGCTCTCTTGAGCAAATGGAAGTGGAGGCTGCTAACTGATAAGGAAGCGGTTTGGAACGGTTTTCTTAGAGATAGATATGGGAAGTTTGAATTAAAAGTGCAGAGTGGTGATGCTGGGGTGTTATCATTTTGTTGGATAAGGCGAGTACAACAGAGGACATCGGTTTCATGGGAGCTATCAGGAGCGAAGTTAACAAAGGTTCCGATACGGCTTTTTGGCACGCTAAATGGTTAGGCAACCAATCTCTAAGGGATGCCTTTCCCGAAATTTAACAGACGGAAGCTAGCAAGTTTTCAGCAGTAGCAGAAGCAGGAGCTTGGAATTCTGGTGTTTGGTCATGGAAATTGGAGGATTTCGTGGGAGAGCTTAGAGTCGTACACACAGATATTTGGGAGGAGTTTTCGAATCTGGTTCAGGATTCTGAGCTGCTTCTGGACAGCAGTGATAGATTTGCTTGGACATGTGACTCTAGCGGAGCATTCACGGTGAGTTCCTGTTATTCTTTTTTTTGTTCCGCTGCATCGTTTTGCCCTTACTCTTCTTCGGTTCTTCTTGCTGTCAACCACCTGTGGGAGCTGAAAATTCCATCCAACGTGCTGTTATTCGGATGGAGGCTGCTGATCGGAAGAGTTCCGACTAAGGATCTGTTATTTCAGAGATCTACCTTAACAGATCCTATGGACTTACGGTGCGCACTTTGTAACTCGGAGGAGGAATCGATTCTGCACCTTTTCGATCATTGTTTGATTTCAGCTCGAATATGGAGGAAGGTATATGAGTGGTTAGGGGCTGACTTCGATTTATCTTTTGAAGAATTTGAGCATTTTTTCTATCATTGCAACAAGGTGATATCTAAATTGAAGAGGTGGATTGCTGGAGTTATTTTGGATAGCTTCCATTTGGTCTATTTGGTTGAAGAGGAACGCCATTATTTTTAAACAGGAAGAGTTCAGTTTTATGGATTGTATGTCGGATATAATTCTTAGGTCGTGGAAGTGGTTGTGTATGTGCTGTAGATTAGTGGATCATTGTAACTTCTCGGTTTGGAATATTCTACCTCTGATTTGTTTTAAGAGGTAGGAGCCTTCTGTCTTTTTGTAATCGGTCAAAGTATCCCTTATACTTCCTTTATTAAATTCATTGCCTATTAAAAAAAAATACAATACCAACTCAGTAGGGACTAATTTGCTAAAAGGTGTTAAATCATCTCATGGAGATATTTGTCAAATATTGTACTTGTGAATGGGCTAATAATGGGAAAATTAATCTCCAAGAGACCAAAATTTCATAAGCAAATTAATCCCTATGTTAGATATCACAATGAAAATGTTACTTACCACCCAGTATAGAAGTCTCGGGCCCTTTGAGCGGCAATTATGTCTTCACTAGTGTTTGTTAGCGGAAGAATACCAAAAACAAGAAGATTAAAACCAATAAATCCTCTTTGCTTGGCCTGCGAGTTACCATAGGTAGCATTTATAAAGAAAAGATATGTTGATTATCATAGTGAAAATGATATCATAATAACCCAATGTTGTCAAATAGTGGTTGCTATAGCCTTTAGTGCGCAATAAGATTATAGAATATTATTGGATATAATCTTTAGTACAAAGTGTTACCAAATATAAATTATAGCAGTCATATAGCATTGCAACATTGTAGCATAGTAGAATTTAAACAAGTTACTCTTTTATGTGATTGACAACACTTTAACTATGTTAGCAAATGTGAAAAGCTTTAGATGAATGACAAAGTAAAATGGTGCATGTGGCATACACTGGTTTACCTTGTACTTTGTCCTATACAGTCTTGCAGCAGATGCATGTGCTAACAACATATGATGAGTTACCAAATATGGTTCAGTTGAAGAATTTCCTTTGGAGCAGTTAGATATAGAGGAAGATGAACACCTTTGAGGCGGTAAAATTCCTACATCATAGCCCCCAATTGAACATGCATTTCCTTCATTCACCGTAGTCCAATATTTAACTCGATCTCCAAATTCTCTAAAGCATATATCAGCATATGATGTGAAGTCTTTTCTGCATGAAAACATAAATAAATATTCAAATGATTATTTTTCTTATTGTGTTACATATAGTTTATATGAACTCTGAACTATTATCTAACACAAGATAGTCATGTTATTAGACAATTTTAGCTTGGGAACCATACATAATTCTTCGGCTAACCCATCCTCCATATTCATCTTCAAGTGCTTGTGGTAGATCCCAATGATGCAATGTAACATGTGCTTGGATTCCTACAAATGAAGGGGGGGAAATAATAAGTATGTAATTTTGAAGGACTTCTTTTTTAATGTTAATTGAACTTAAGTTTGTCAAATATGAACAAAATGTTGTTCCTCGATATTCGACTTAGTAAAGAGTTGTTAAATAGCAGCTAGATTACAGCACTATAGCACTGAAAACGGAAATTGAACTTTTCAAGGTAAATCTAGTTTGCAAAAGAACCTTGATTCACTAGTTCGTTGATCAGGTTGTTGTAATACTCCAATCCCTTAGGATTTATTGGCCCTTTTCCATCTGGTATTAGCATGAAATCAAGGTCAGAATAACAAACGGTTGATTGATGCAAGAAGCTATAAATTTATAGATGACCTTTAAGAGATTAATTGAGTGAACCAGAATCAAACGAAGTATGATCAGCTTTTCAAATTATTTTAGAAATTGCTCTTATTCAGACGCTAATAACTACTCTTACTCCATGATCACATACAAAGATATATCATTTGTAAACTTTTGTCGGTCATACCTGGAATAAGTCTTGCCCATGATATGGAAAATCTGTAGGCATCTAAGCCCATTTTTGCCATGAGTTTGACATCATCCTGCATGAAATGAAAGCATCAATATAAACATAAAAATAAATAATTAGAGGGTCCTTTTTGGTACAAATTATTTCTTAGGTAAAGAAGATTAACTTCAAACCAATGTTTTGATATGCCAAAGATAAGAAATTTGATATATTTCATGGATGGAATATATAAGATGTTTCTACTTTCTAGTGCATATATACCTTATATTTGTGATATTGATCACATGCAACGTCACCGTCTCCAATGTGTTGCCCTCCTGTAAATTTAATTGAAATGAAGAATTTCATCGTTGCAACTATGACTGTGTAACATGATTAATTGAAATCGTAAAACTAATTCATCTATAGCATCAACTAATGGTATAACATGAATAATTGCAGGTACTAATATGAAGAATATATATAAAAGATAAAAGAAAGAGCACCATTGCCGGCGTGTGCAAAGGTATCCCATATGCTTGGTTTCCTGCCATCTTCATTTGCTGCACCTTCAACCTGCCATATCATCCCAATTTCAACATAAAATAGTAGCGTTAGAATGAAAATAACTGAAATTCAGTGTGAATGAAACACCTATAGTTTGCTGATTCAATAGGTTCAATATCAAACACATGGCGTGCAAAAGTATGAACCTGATAAGCAGAAGTTGCAGCACCAAACAAGAAGTGAGGAGGAAAATCATTCTTTGTCAGTGCATTAGCAACAGAAGAAACTATTGCTATCAATAAAACTGAAGCTAACAGATGCATCATTATTTTTTCTTTCAATTTTTTGGTACAAGGTTTGTAATGTTCCTTTCAAAGGAAAAATGATGCGTAATGAATTGTCATGTGTATGAGAATCTTCAACAATGTCTGGTCTAGATATCACCTAGTATGCACTTTGTACTGTGGTTCATATTCATTTCACCAATAAATGTATTTCTTATCTTTATAAATCTTAGTATCTTGTTATTAATCAAAATTACATTATATTATAATTTAAACTTGACTTAGTATGTTTTAATCGTACAATTAAGAATAATTTTGTCTTAATTGCGCATTCTTTTCATCTTCTTTGTCATGTACGTCTCACTTTTTCTACTCTAATCTCTAATCTCTTATGTTCTGTTTCATTTTCTCATTTTTATATTCTTGTTTTCTCTTTCAATTACATTTTTATTGTACATTTCTTCTCTAATTTCACTTTTTTTTTCAACCTTTCTCTGATATCTTTCTCTCTATTTTTTTATTTTATTTTATTATGATGTTTTTTTTACATTATTTTATGTAATTGTTTTAATTTTTTTATTTCACTTTTTTTTAATCTGATTTTTGTATATTGAATTAGAAGTTTTTGTTAAAATATGATAAATTTCATCGCTATTTGATAATGTATGAATGATTAAACATAAAGTTATGTTGTTCTCTATAAATGTATCTATGACTCAATAAAAATATTATAAAAAATCGAATCAACCTAAACCGCATTAGTTTGATTTTGTTTGGTTTGATTTTATTTCTAAAAGTCGACCGAACCAAACTTTATATCTTTTTCTCTTGTGGTTCAGATAATTTTGTAGCGTCAAAATCGCTCAAATGCAATGCGATCACTTCTGGTTATGAAACAAAAAATTATTCGGTATAAAAAGATAAATTTATTTGTAACTAGATTTGCTTTTGAATAATTTGTTAAGAAAATCGATCTTATCTAATCTAATTTTATGTGATTTAATTTTGAACGATTTTTAAATATTTAAATTACAAATTAAATTTTTTATATTAATAAAAATATTGAAACAATAATAATAGATTTGATGTAATATATAATATATAATAAATTAAAAACTAATTTAACAAAATGATAGCAAAAGCCTTATACAGTTGGTTAAAACTGAATATTATCCATACAAATCCTTCTTCATGCTTGGAATGATCATCTAGAGAAGCTTTCTATTGAACTTGCTTGGAAAGCCATATCACACTTTGTTGCTGTGATAGATTCTCTTTACCAACAGCAAGAAGAAGAGTTGATTTTGAAGAGAAAAAGCGACGAAATGCGAAAGGAGCTTTTGCGCAAATACAAGAAAAAGAATAGACCGGTTTTTCTTGAAAGACAGTGCTACATGTGAGGCAAAAATCTTTGGTAACTCAAAAATAACTTGGCAGAGCTGTTTAGGGCTATGACAGATTTTTCTTTTGAATGTTCTAAAATGTATAGTGAATTAAGGATCGTGGCACATAAATTAAGATCAGCACAAAGTTCATAATGAGAATTGGTTTATGTATTAACTTTATAGTATTTATCTATGAAGTACAGACTCTACCACAGATACTGGAACACCGCAGACACTGATTATTTCAAAAACATATGACGCTGACACTGTAGTATTTGACATTTACATATCAATCTATTATTAAAAGAGTTGGAGATAGATTCCTTTTAACTAGTACTAATTACATTAAGTGGCAGTATGCATCAAGGGAGTGTTGGAGATGGATGAATTCTCTTCAGTTTTCATAAAGATCTTTGAGTCTATAGTTCTGTTGTTGTTTAGAAAATTTGAGTACCACACAGAAGAAAGTTTAGGTTGCCTCCTCAAAGTTGGATCTTTCAAATCTATGTAATATAAGCCATAACTCGATTCATATCCACCTAGTAACTCAAACGCATCCAAAAAGGACCATACAAAGTAACCTTTTATATTCAATCCATTCCTGTTAATGTGACAAAAAATCAGTAAAAATATGTTTTCACTAGTATTTGGGTGAATATTAGGAATATTGGTAATGTGAATGTAGTTGAAAATAAAAATAGAGGTACCTCAACATATCAAGTAGGCTCCCTATGTAATCATGCATATACCTCACCCTTGACAAATCATCTAATGATGAATTTCTACGTGTTTGTTGACCTGAGAAATTCAAAGATTCATGGATCAAACTATGTTATAATTCTTTAAAAAATTATATTTTTATCAAACTCATTAATCTCTAAACCTCTCTTTAACAGTTTCTCTTATAGTTGTTTAGATCTTCATTTACCTCTAACAATTGACTAGTAATGGAGACATATTTGATAGATAAGCTTTCAAAATGTTTATGCAATGGAGACATACCATTTTCATGAATGTAAATTGGAAAATTGCCATAATCATTCTTCAATGATTGAATCAGCCCTTCCAAAATCCAGGGTATAGATGGAACCTAAACAAACCAATCGGCAGTAAGTGGAATAGGTTGTAACATCATGATCAAAAAATAAAAGGAACTTCAATTTTCATACTCTACTTTTACCTCATCTTTAGTTGTATCATTTCCAGTGTAGCCTACAGATAGGGGTACAAAAACATTAAAAAGTTGAAATGAAAGTTCCTCAAAAATAGACTAAGGAGGCACTGAATAAAGAGATGCGTGTGTGAATTTTACTTGTTTAACCTCAATATATAACTGGTCATGCAACCAAAATTGGTGCAGTAAATGGCACACAAATAATCATACCTTTAGTCTCCACGGCCATATCTGCTGTAAAATCTCTATCCTTTTTCTGCAGGCTTTTCGGGTCGTTCTTAATAGAGAATGCATAGTAAAAATTGATTCCAAGGAAGTCAATTGAGCCCTTAACCAAATTTGATTCCTTGATGGTGAAGTAAGGCAGCCTTGAACCAGCATTCTTCTTCATGGAGTCAGGATATTCTCCAAATATGAAGGGATTCAGAAACCTGTCACGACAAAGAAAAGTTAAAATTAAATCTACTAATTCATTATTGTATAAATATATAGCTACGACTATTATGGTAGTGAGTGAATTGGAAAGTTGGTCCTCAAAATTGTATGGAGTTAGGATATTAAAATTACTAAGACAACATATTTTAGAGATAGATATCACAATCAAAATGTTATTTACCACCCAATATAGAAGTCTCGGGCTCTTTGAGCGGCATTTATGTCTTCACTAGTGTTTGTTAGTGGAACAAAACCAAAAACAAGAAGATTAAAACCAATAAATCCCCTTTGCTTGGCCTGCAAGTTACCATAGGTAGTATTTATAAGGAAAAGATATGTTGATTATCATAGTGAAAATGATATAAAAACCCAATTTTGTCAAATAGTACAATAACATTATTGCATATTAGAATATAAATAAATTGATATAGTTATTGGATATAATCTTTAGTACAAAGTGTTACCAAATATAAATTCTAGCAGCCATATAGCATTGCAACATTGTAGCATAGTAGAATTTAAACAAGTTACTCTTCTCTATGATTGACAACACTATAACTATGTTACCAAATGTGAAAAGCTTTAGATGAAGGACAAAGTAAAATAGCGCATGTGGCATACACTGGTTTACCTTGTACTTTGTCCTATACAGTCTTGCAGCTGATGCATGTGCTAACAACATATGATGAGTTACCAAATATGGTTCAGTTGAAGAATCACCTTTGGAGCAGTTAGATATAGAGTAAGATGAACACCTTTGAGGCGGTAAAATTCCAGCATCATAGCCCCCAATTGAACATATATTTCCTTCATTCACTGTAGTCCAATGTTTAACTCTATCTCCAAACTCTCTAAAGCATACATCTGCATATGCTGTGAAGTCTTTTCTGGATAAATAAATATCCAACTATAAGTTAGTGAAAGATTGTTTTTCTTATTTTGTGTTAGATATAGTTTATTTGAACTCTGAATTACTATCTAACAAAAGATGGTCATGTTATTGGGGAATTTTAGCAAGGGAACCATACATAACTCTTCGGCTAACCCATCCTCCGTATTCATCTTCAAGTGCTTGTGGTAGATCCCAATGATACAATGTAACATGTGCTTCGATTCCTACAAATAAAGTGGGAAAAGAATAACTATGTTATCCTGAAGAACTTCTTTTAGTGTTAATTAAACTTAGTGTTGTCAACTAGTAGCTTGAGTGGCATTACAGGACTGTAGCACAGAATAATTTGAACAAACCACTTTTTTCCGCAATTTGCAACTGACAACGAAAATTGAACTTTTCAAGGTAAATCTAGTTTGCAAAAGAAACCTTGGCTCACTAGTTCATTGATAAGGTTGTTGTAATACTCCAATCCCTTAGGATTTATCGGCCCTTTTCCATCTAGTATAAGAATGAAATCAAGGTCAGAATAACAAACAGTTGATGCAAGAAGCTATAAATTTATAGATACTCTTTTTAAGAGATTCATTGAGTAAACCAGAAACAAACGAAGTACAATCAGCTTTTGAAATTATTTTAGAAATTAGCCTTAATTCTGATGCTAGAATAACTACTTCTCTTACTCCATAATCGCGTACAAGAATTAATCATTTGTAACCTTTAGTGGATCATACCTGGAATAAGTCTTGACCATGATATGGAAAATCTGTAGGCATCTAAACCCATCTTAGCCATGAGTTTGACATCATCCTGCATGAAACGAAATAATTAGAAGGTCCTTTTTGGTTCAAAGACAAAAAAATTGATATATTCCTTGATATATTTCATGGATGGAATATATAAGATGTTTCTAGTGCATACCTTATATTTGTGATATTGATCAAGTGCAATGTCACCGTCTCCCTTGTATTGCCCTCCTGTAAATTTAATTGAAATGAAGAATTTGATTGTTGTAACTATGACTTTATAACATGGTTAATTGAAAATGTAAAACTAATTCATCTATAACATCAAATTAAATTGTATAAAAGAAAAGAGATTTTATGGCAACAGATGCGTCGGCAGGGGAAAGATAACATGAAAATAATTTCTCAACATCAAACCTTGGCTACATGCAACTCTTCTAATCAAGGTTTTATTTTTCTCTACCCAATATTTTATAGCCATAGCTTGAGATTCTTACCTATTTTCTGGATATGATAGTTTATCTATTACTACATGAATAACAATACAATATTTTACGTGTCAACTCAGTGGTAGGAGTTTGATTTTTATAAGAGAAATACACCCTATGAATATCCAAGGAAACAAAATATGAAGCGTATATGTAAAACAGATAAATAAGAAAGAGCACCATTGCCAGCGTGTGCAAAGGTATCCCATATGCTTGGTGTCCTGCCATCTTCATTTGCCGCACCTTCAACCTTTCACATCATTCCAATTTCAAAATAAAAAAGTAGCATTAGAATCAAAATAGTTGTATATAAATAGTGATTTCACATGAAAGTAAAGGAGAACAGCACCTTTGTGCTTGTGTAGTGTAGCATGTGTATCATGTGAGAACTGTTAGAATCAGTTGGAGTTAGTTGCAAGTTGGTTAAGATTAGTTAGCTTAGTTGGGATCACTAATATAAAGTACATACTCATAAATCATAATACTGTATAAATGTAGCGAGCTAATTTAGAGTATCTAAGTGTAACCATATACAAAGGCAGAACCGGCTTGAAGGGTGTGCAAGATGGGCTACATCACAGAGTCTCAAATTATGGTTAAATAGAGTCTCATAATAGATCTGTTTCGGTTAAACGATGACTAAATAAAACCTATATTTCTTTGCTGACAGTTTAACCACAACTAACCAACACCGGGTCTCTAACCACTTCAGACGACTGTGCAAACTACAAAATTACACGAGTATGAAATTCTAATTTAACTGAAATTTAGTGTGAAAGATGGTTAATATATTATGAAGAAGTTTGGTTTAGGAGGCTCGTTCTGCAATGAAACACCTATATAGTTTGCTTATGCAACAGGCTCAAAATCAAACACATGGCGTGCAAAAGTATGAAAAAAATATACTCAGAATTTGCAAGTTCAGAAAAAGCTGAATCAATTATCTACTCCTATAAACAATTTTGACACCTACAATCTACATAGTGAATTGATATGAAAGAGATGAACCTGATAAGCAGAAGTTGAAGCACCAAACAAGAAATCAGAAGGAAAATCATTCTTTGTGAGTGCATTAGCAACACAAACTATTGCTACAAATGAAACTGAAACTAACAAATTCTTCATCACTGCAAAGTTTTTCCTTGGTCTTTGTTTATGAACATATACTTCTGAAATTACGCAGATTAACTTTTTATAGAAAAAACTAAAAGTAGATTAACTTTTTATAAAAAAAACTAAAAGTAAATGCAAATGCAAAAATAATTTTATAGAACTAAAATTCAAACTTTTTTTTATAAAAATTAATATTAATTATAAAGACAAAAAAAAAATTCTTTCTTTATGGTTTATAATAATATCGATATTGATATTTTTGGCTTTGACTAACTATACTATAAGTAGGTCGGTAACGTTCCTTTCAAAGGAAAATTGGTGACTGATATGAGAAACTTCAACATGTCTTTTCAGCCGTCTGGTCTATAGATATCATCTATGCACTTTGTGTTGTCCATATTCATTTCACCCAATAAAGACATATTTCTTATTTCTTTAAATATAAGTATTTAAGAATTTATGACTAGTTAAAACCTGATTTTTTTTGTTGGTATTGATATGGACACTTTTGACTTTTATATGCCTTTCTAGTCTCACTATCGGTGTGTAGGAGTACATAATACATATTGTAGAGGTGTTATTAGTACACTTTGGATTGGTGATGAATCTAAAAATACTAGGGGTGGCAAAATGGGTCGTGGTCCGCCGGCCCGGTCCGCGCACCCGCCTAAAAATGGCGGGTTGGGTTGGGATTTCGAGCCCGCCGCCCACCAGAGCCCGCCCCGCTAAAGACCACCATCCGCCAAAGCCCGTCCTGCCAAAACCCGTCACCCGCCAAAGCCCGCTGCACCTATGAAATAAACATTTTTCCTTATATTTTGCTTATAATTTAGGTGAAAGCTTGTTGAAAGTTCTATTTTTTATTGAAGATTAATACTTGATGAACTTAATCTTTTGTCATTTATGCTTTCAAAATGTTGGTATGATGTTTTTTTATTGAAATTAAAAAAAAAACATTTAATTTATTTTAAAAAATAGAAAAAAATAAATAAATAATGAAGGCGGGCAAGCCCGCCGCCCGCCAACCCGCCACTTTGGTGGGGCGGGCTAAACTTTTATGCCCATTTCAACTTGGCGGGCATGCCCGCCCCGCTCGTTTTTTGGCGGGCTTTAGGCGGGGCGATGTGGGACGGGGCGGGCGGCCCGTTTTGCCACCCCTAAAAAATACATCTTTAATTCAGATAAATTTATTTGTCATTTGTCATTTGTCATTCGGTTCGATTCAAATTTTGTTAAAAAATCAAATTTTGATTTGATTTTATATATTTAAATTATAAATTATATTCTTTTATTTATATTTTAGTTCTGTTGATATCATATTTTTTTTTCTTTTAAAATTAAGTGTGGGGAAAAAGTCTTGATTAGAAAATGGAAGATTGAACACTATATAAGTAAGAGAATCCACACACATATCACCTTAAGGTTTTAGGTGGATATGTGGCGTGTCTCTCACAAATGTGTATCCTAAGAAAAAATTCTCTCTCGTTGATCCTCCGAATCGCCCCAACATTTTTGTCTTTTGTTACGATATCAAAATCAGTGTTAATATCAGTTCTTTATCATTTGTTACGATATCAAAATCAGTGTTGATATTAGTTCCTTACCTTTTATTACGCTATCAAAGTTAGTGTTGATATCGACCTTTTGTTGTGATACCAAAGTCAGTGTTGGTATTGTTTTCTTTTACCTTATGTTACGATATCAAAGTTAGTGTTGATATCGTTTACTTTATCTTTTGTTACGATATCAAAGTCAATGTTGATATCATATTTATATTTTTTTATGATATCAAAGTTATTGTTGATATCGAATCTTTATTTATTGTTACAATATCAAAGTTAGTGTTGATATCGGCTCTTTATCTCTTGTTACGATATCAAAGTCAATGTTGGTATCATCTATTTATCTTTTGTTGTGATATCAAAGTCAGTGTTAATATCGACTCTTTTACTTTTGTTACGATATCAAATTCATAGTTGATATCGACTTTTTCCCTTATTTCAATCCAAGCCTCGACCCACGGGTTGACGACAATCCTTTCTCTATGGACATAACAATTACACTAAAGCAAGATAGTAAAGAAAAAAAACCTGAGAATGGGCAACAACCATTCATATTTCGAGAAAAAGAAAATCTCTGAGAATTCACAATATCTTAACTCATTTCATTCCCACCAAATTTGCTTTCCATTTCACATCTTCAACAAGATAAATTCTCAATAAGCACATGCATAATTATTGTGTTGCATTGCATTCCATTCCATTACATAAAATAGAAATTTTTTGGTTCTTCCTATATTTAACTACCTTCTACCATGATCATATGAAAGACGTTATCCTTCATATCCGTTGGTGCAAGATAGCTAAATAGGGGGAGCTGTCATACCCTAAATTTTATCCTGAGTTTCTTTTATCTGCATCAAAATGGCATAATCATTCCATTTGACCATACATTCCATCAATCAAATCATTCAAATCATTCATTAGGGTTTGAGATGAAAGACAAAATTTTGACACTTCATCTGATCTTAATGGCATTCATTCATCATTCATGTCTCATAGATCAAATAGAGTAACAATTAAAGTTAACTTTTATTTCATCTATAAAATTTTAAGGAATCATATGCACTCATGCATAGAAGATAGAAGGAAATAGTCAAAAGTTTGGATCTTTTCATCTGATTTTTCATCCATATTTCATCAGTGTTTAAATAGAAGATCATAAGAAGCCAAAAGTTTGACTCTTTGACTTTGTTTTTAGCACTAGTAAATTTCATTCACATTAGTTATTTCCCATGCACACAATTAATTGAAGTTGAAAGATCAAAGTTTGTTATCTTGATTTTATTCATGTGTTCATCTTGCTTGTTTAGGGAAAAAGTCAAAAGTTTAACTTTTAACCCTTATTGAAGTTCATTTCCTTTTATCAAAACTTAATTTTGTTCTTCTTTCTTTATAATTTGTCTTTAACTAAAGACATTTTTTATCTATTTGGTATAAAATAAAAGTATGAGACAAAATTAAATTAAGATAAATGAAGAAATAGTTTTTTATTAAAATATATTCATGTCCAAAATCTTCAGTTTTTCTTTTACATTGGGGTTTAAATTTGAGGATATTAGATTTTAGAACACTTCTTAATTATATATGGTATCCATTGGTCTATGTGAACTTCGAAAACAATCAAAATAAATTGTATGGACGCTCTTGGTCAAATTTATAATTCATTTACCTCATACTCAGGGGCAGATCCAAATATTATATATTGATGTGGCTAAATATGATAAAATGTATGAACTAAATTATATTCAAAATAAGAAATAATATGAAATAAATTTACAATGAAAATGATCTACTATCTATTTTTTATGAGCTAAAATAATATCATTGTTATTTGTTCCCATAACATCTCTTTCTATAACGATCATTTAACCATTGATCATTCATTTTGTTACATAGTTGACTCTTCACAATTTTGTTCATTGAATAACCTTAAAATAACATTGAACATTTCTAAGATAATTCGAAGCTAATGTCGCAACACAACTAATCAATTGATTATAAAAAAACCATTTGTGAAAAATTGAGAAAATTGATTTTTTTATCAAATTGGAGTTTTAGGATTTAGCTCAAAAAGGAGAAAAGAACAAGAAAAAAAGATCAAATACTCAATTCATCTTTGATTTTCAATCAGCCATAAATAAATATGATTAAAATAAAAGAAAAAAATTGGAAAAAATAAATAAATAAAGGATTAACCAATATAAAATGAAGAAACAAATGTCTGAAATGGTGAGGTTTGAGAGGAAAAGGAAAAAAATTACTATAAGAGAGAAAAATGTAATAAAGAATTGTTGAAAGAAAAATAAAATGATTTGCTAATATTTTTTTCTTTCAAAAATTATCTAATTTTTTTATTAACTAAGTTAGTGTATAAGTATAATATATAAAAAAGTTTCAAGCTATAGCTGCATATAAAAAATTTCCTACTAAGTAGAGTTTGTTCTTTATAGGTTTTGAAGTGTTTCAGTGATCTTAGAATGTCTCAATTTGTTAGTTTTTTTTATTTACATTTCTTTCTAATTGGTCTATGTGATAATAGGATTATAAAAAACTTGAAAACTGGTGTGGCTATAGCCAAACTATTCCAAAAGGTAGGTTTGCCCATGCTCATACTCAGAGGCTGGAGATTAAAAGATGTTTTTTTGAAATATTTGGATTTGGGGGTTGTTCTAATGAAAATTCTGTTGAGAAACAAGTGTGAGTTTTAAGTCACACATTTCTTAGAAAAGTGAAGGTTGGTCCTTTTATAAGTAAGACGACTCATACACCTTAAGTATTTGGTGAATATGCGGTGTCTCTCACACTTGTTTGAATGAGTCTTTGATCTTTAGGTGAGTGTTTGATCCAATGCGTATGATTCCCCCTTGTGATGATCCAATAGCGGTATCAGAGCTGGTAGTTTGAGTAAAGGATCAACTCATTTTGTCAAAAGTCTTCCTGACATAGTGGCTAGGCAACGTGTTTTGTTGAAGTGCCTATGACGAGATAAAAGTGTCTCTCAATGACAATACAAGTATGTGGATGAAAGAGATTCCGCTTGAGGGGGAGTATTTTGGATGGACCCACACTTAGGGGGAGATATTGAAAAAAGTGTGAGTTCTAAGTCTCACGTTGATTAAAAAAGTGGATGTTGAGCACTTTATAAGTAAGATGACTCATACACCTATCATCTTAAGGTTTTGGATTAATATGTGGTGTCTTTCACTTGTTTGGATGAGTATTTAACTCTTAGGTGAATGTTTGACCCAATGTGTATGCTTCCCTCTCACGATGACCCAACTTTCACATTTTGGGAAGGTGTATATTTGGATTGGTCGGTCATACAACTGTAATATGTGAGAATAAATGACATCTGCGGTATCTAACATGGATTAGACGTCATCGACTTTCTACTTTCATATCCTCCTGGAAAGAATGGAAGTTTAAAACTTACAAGAGCTATTGGTGACATTAAATTTAAACATAACAAATTTCTGCCCACAGAAAAAACAGTTGCAACTGCTGAGGATGTTAGAATTGTACCAACCTTCAAGATATATAAAAATGAAAACCAAGTGAAGTTAATCGTATACCCTATTCGCGACGTGTTGAAGTAGTCTCTCAAGAATTGCACCCTTTAAAATTCATCATGATTTGTGATACATCCCTCTTGTTATCTTCCTTTTTCCTCTTCATTCTCCCCAAGCCTGACCAATCATCTTCACAACTTCCATCTGATGTGGAATGTGTTTTGATGAACAAGTATTGAATCTAACACATGAGCAATCTCGTCTTCCACCAGTTTCAGATGCTAATGCTATAAAATTTGAAAACCTACATGATATTCATCCATGGTTGTTGGAACATGTTGAAGTATCATTAAACAAGTGGGTTATATAGTCGAGTTTATAAGTTTCAACTTCAGTTGCTCCAAATGAAGGCATACAAATTTCCAATGCTAACCATAAATACAATGAGCACCGCAAAAAGGCACGTGGGAAAAAAAACGGCCAAAGTCTTCACTTTGGAAGGAATCCACGCTAGGAATGATGAGCAAAGACCCGAGACATCGAAAAATATGACAAATGTTCGAGTTTTATTTTATCCTTCCACCCACTTTTTTCCTTTAGAGTAAACAATTTTAATCATGCAGACAATATGTAAACTTGCGCACCCCTTATATAAAGGCACATCCTTATCATGACATAAAGTATCATAAATATGAGATTTCCTAAAAGAAGATTCTCCTATATTAAAAATCATCATCTTCATGTATTTGTAATGTCCCATTTTGATTTTTATTCATTTCATCATGCCACATCCATATTGTATAATTTTGACAAATTCCATAATAACATAGGTTATTGAATATTTCTTTCTTTGAACTATTTTTGACATTCCTGCAATTAACACAAAGGTAATAAAAGGGATCATTATTGTTTGGAAGATTTTGTTCAACGTATTCAAGGAATTCAAGAACTCCTTTCTCATACACCGAACGTAAACTATCAATTTCATCCAACTATGATCCATAATAAATTTTGAAATTTATGTCAAGAACTTGTAGAAAATCACTAAACCACAACAATATATAACATTCACAACAACATAAAAATAATTGCAATATCACTCAATCACAACAACACTAATGTGAATGACACGCTAATTCTACACACACAACATACTGATATGGTTATATGTTTAATATAAACTCATGTATAAACATAAACCCTCAACTACACCTCTTCAAATTCCAACAATAGGTAGTGAAAAAATAACAACAATAATAACCACAATAGTCTCAATTAGCAAAATCAAACTCTTGTATAAACCCAGACTCTTAACTACACCTCTTCATTCACAACAATATAACATTTAACAGCACTATAACTTAAAACTCAACATGAGTGGTGATAAAGGTGATGGAATAGAGAATGTACCGTAAATTGAAGAAGAGGAAGATACCAAAAAATAATTTTTGTATGTGCTAGCTTCTTGAAGTATGGACGTTCCAAGAAATGAATGAGAGGCGATGAAGATTGGAAGCTCCAAGAAATGATAAAGGTGATGAAGTCTAATTCGTCTGTTTCGCTATCGCTTTCATCTGTTCTTCGCTAGAGTGCTTGTGTTATGAAAGAAATAAACTATACCTGAAATGTTTTAATTTTAAAAAACACATTTCACCATGGGTAAAAAGACCAACACTATGTCAAACAAGACATTAGACAGCGTTTTTTTTTTACCTTAGACAACACTTTAAAGTGCTGTCTAAACCTGCGCTGCTAAAGGTTTAGACAACACTTTGCAACTGTAGTGAAACATTAATTTTAGTGAAACATATTAACACAATTGAATAATACAACCGCGATGACACAATTTACCGATTTACTACAAAACTAAAAAGCAAGCCATTTACCATTTTATTAAACCTTAATCATTTTGCTTTCAACCTACATATTTCATTCTTCAAAAGTTAATATTGCATATTTAAAAATTTGATTTAAAGATTAATGTTAAGATTCACTTTATCAAATAAACGATAAGTTTTGAATCTTGACATTAATCTTTAATACCCAAATTTTCAAGATATAAAATAAATGAATGAATATATAGCAAACAAAATGTATATGAGATTATAAAAGCTATGTGTCTTTTTTTTAAAAACTTAACATTTTTCTATTTATTTTATACAAAAAAGGGAAAATATGTTCTTTTTCCATTTCTTACTTGAAAAATAAACCCTTTTTTAGTTTGTAAATGCCACTTATCATTATGGTTATTATAAATGTTTGTGGTAAAAGGTATTTTAGTTTTAATATATTTATATTTATATTGAGGGACACATCATTTTTTGTTTTGAAAAAATAAAAAAAAAAGATATTGGTGTTGGGATTTAAAACCTATAAGTTTTAACTTATCACAACAGTTAGTAATATGGAACCATAGTGAAAGATGTTTTAATAAAATAAAAAAAATATACAGACGGCTAAAAAAAAGTTAATATCTCGGTTGATTGAAATAACCGAGGTGACAACATGTTACAATATATATTTTGTAATAGTGAATTTAGTTTTAGTGACTTTGAAAAAATATATGCAATTGTTCTTTGGTGGAACAATCTTCGATCAACACACTTCTTGAGCAACTAATTCTTGTATCCTGTGAAATCACATATCAATATGTTGTCACTCTCTAATAGCAACTAGGAGAAGATTGTTGCCATTCAAACTTAATCTATACAATATTAGTGATGCAGATTTAGCAATATTAAAGACTTTGTATCATAACATCTTAAATAGTATATAGACATATTTGCATGCATAGTCATAATAATATTGAAAAATGTGTAAGTCATGTTTGTTAAAATTCTAATTCTTTTCATAAGTTTAAACACCATAAATTCATGCCATTTTCTTTTATATGGTAACACATAAAGCAAAAATTGACCTAGGAAAAAAAAAAAGGAGAGGAAGCAAGAGACAAAAACATGTATTTTAACTAGTCCTAATTACATTAAATGGAAGAATGCATCAATGAAATGTTGGAGATAGATGAATTCTCCTCAATTTTCATGGCGATCTTCGAGTCCATAATTCTGTTGTTTAGAAAATTTGAGTACCACACAGAAGAAAGTTTAGGTTGCCTCCTCAAAGTTGGATCTTTCAAATCTATGTAATATAAGCCAAAACTCGATTCGTATCCGCCTAGTAACTCAAACATATCTAAAAAGGACCATACAAAGTAGCCTCTAATATTCAAACCATTCCTGTCAATGTAACAAAAAAAACCAGTAAAAATATGTTTTCATTAGTATTTGAGTGAATATTATGAAAATTGGTAATGTGTAGTCGAAAATGAAACTAGAGATACCTCAACATATCAATTAGGCTCCCTATGTATTCATGCATACACTTCACCCTTGACCAATCATCTAATGATGAATTTCTGCGCGTTTGTTGACCTAAGAAATTTGATTGTTCGTGTTATAGAGAATAGTTCAAGTAAAAATAAGCCAGACCGAACTATAGTTATTCGGCCTTTGTTGAAAAGTTCAAGTAAAAAGGATTGGGAAATTTTCCAAATGTTGATGTAAAGAAGACATACCAATTTCATGAATGTAAATTGGTAAATTGCCATAATCATTCTTCAATGAGTGAAGTAGCCCTTCCAAAATCCAAGGTATAACTGGTATCTAAACAAACCAATCAACAATAAGTGATATTGATCGAAGCTTCAATGATCAAAATCGGGGAATTGATCGAAACTTCAAAGAAGATACTCGAACTTTACCTCATCTGTAGATGTATCGTTTCCAGTGTAATCTACAAATAAGGGGAGAAAAAACATCAGTGCGCATAGAATAAAGAGACACTCATGTGAACTTTACTTGTTTAACCTCAGTATAATATAACTGGTTATATAATCAAAATCGGTGCAGTAAATGGCGCAGAAATAATCATACGTTTAAACTCTGCAGCCAAATCTGATGAAAAGCTATTCTCTTTCTGCAGGCTTTTCGGCTTGTTCTTAACATATAATGCATAGTAAAAATTGATTCCAAGGAAGTCAATTGAGCCCTTAACCAAATTTGATTCCCTGGCGGTGAAGTAAGGAAGTCTAGAGCCAACATTCTTTTTCATGGAGTCGGGATACTCTCCGAAAATGAAGGGATTCATAAACCTATCTCAACAAACAAAAAGAAAAGATAAAATTACAATGACAACATATTTAAGCGATCGATATCACAATCAAAATGCTACTTACCACCCGATAAAGAAGTCTTGGGCTCTTTTAGCCGCAATTATGTCTTGACTAGTATTTGTTAGTGGAAGAAAACCAAAAGCAAGGAGATTAAAACCGATAAATCCCCTTTGCTTGGCCTGCAAGTTACCATTGGTAGCATTTTTTATATGAAAATGATATCATAATTATGCAACGTTGTCAAAAAGCAGCTTATGCATAGTTTACCTTGTACTTTGTCCTATAAACTTTCGCAGCCGATGCATGTGCTAACAACATATGATGAGTTACCAAGTATGGCTCAGTCGAAGAATTGCCTTTGGAGCAGTTAGAGAAAGAGGAAGACGAACACCGTTGAGGCGGTAATAATCCGTCACCATAGCCTTCCATAGAATCCACATTTCCTTCATTCACCGTAGTCCAATGTTTAACTCTATCTCCGAACTCTCTAAAACATACGTCTGCATATGCCGTGAAGTCCTTTCTGCTTGAAAACGTTATATAAAATACTATCTAACGAAAGATGGTCATGTTATTAGGAAATTTTAGTTCGTGAGCCGTACATAACTCTTCGGCTAACCCATCCTCCGTATTCATCTTCAAGTGTTTGTGGTAGATCCCAATGATGCAATGTAACATGTGCTTCGATTCCTTCAAATGAAGCGGGAAAATAACAGAAAATGAACAAACGACTAACAACTATGATCCAACTTTACATAGTAAATATAGTTTGTAAAAGAACCTTGGCTTGTTAGTTCATTGATAAGGTTGTTGTAATATTCCAATCCCTTAGGATTTATTGGTCCTCTCCCATCTGGAATTAGAATGAAATCAGATGTTAGAATAACAACTTCTCTTACTCCATGATCGCGTATGCATCTAATCCCGTTTACTGAATCATACCTGGAATAAGTCTTGACCATGATATAGAAAATCTGTATGCATCTAAGCCCATTTTCGCCATGAGTTTGACATCATCCTGCATTAAATCAAATCATATGTAAATTAATATGAATATTGATATGTCAAAGATGATTCTTGGAATATAGAAGATATGTTTCTAGTGCATACCTTATACTTGTGATATTGATCACATGCAATGTCACCATCTCCCTTGTACAACCCTCCTATAAATTTATTCAAAATGAAGAATTTCATTGTTACAATTGTAACTATGAATTTATAATATGAATAACTGATAAATAAGAAAGAGCACCATTGCCAGCATGTGCAAAAGTATCCCAAATGCTTGGTTTTCTGCCATCTTCATTTGCTGCACCTTCAACCTGTCATATCATCCCAAGATTGAAAAATTAGTATTGAACGAATTGATCAAACACATGGCGTGCAAAAAGAGATGAACCTGATAAGCAGAAGTTGAAGCACCAAACAAAAAATCAGAAGGAAAATCATTCTTTGTGAGTGCATTAGTATCACAAACTATTGATACCAATAAAATTGCACCTAGCAAATTCATCATCACTGCAAAAAAATTAGACATTATCCACATTATTAACAATTGACCAATATATATATCAAAATAATATTCCTTACGTCTCTATAATTGGAATATTGAAAAAAATAAGTAGTATAATTAATGTGAATTGGAATATTTAGAAAAAATATTTAAAAATAAAATTTGAATTTTATAATATATAAAAACTTTTGACTTTTGACTAGGTTAGTCCAATCTTACATGTTCAAAGTCTCACTCATTGTTTCTAGATGATATGGACATTTGTAACTTTATTGTCTCTTTAGTCTCTCCCTTGTGGTGTATATAGTATACCATTCAAAATACATGCACTAAAGTAAACTACTACACATGATATGTTGAAAATTTTAAGATTATGCTTTCTTTACTTTTTTTTTTCTTCTTAAATTCTAATTCTAATTCTAATGAATTATGTATTTTTTGTTATTTTAATTTAATATAATTCCTTGGTTATTTTAATTTAATATAATTCCTTATTTAAAATTTCTTAAGTTAGTCTTTTTATAATTTATACTATTGTTATTGTGAATCAGATTTTTTTTATCAATGAATCGGATACCTTAGAAACAAAGTATAATACAGTTTCTTTAAGAGTAATAAACTCACAAGGGTTAGGGTTTATGAGAATACAAGAGAAACAACAAGGATTGATTATTAACTGATATTCTTTCTTTTCTCTTCAAACAAGATTACAAGTATACAAGAATAACAAATAACCTCTCTCACTTGAAATTAGAGTTTTATCTTCTTATTTTCCCTTATCCCAAGATGAGAGACTAGTATGCTATTTATGATAAAACTAACATACTAACCTAATGAGATTTTTAACAATTACCCATTACAAGCTAACTTAGGGTACAAGCTAACTTAAACAATTGGATCCATAACACAAGACCCAATTAAACAATAGCATATGAGCGAACTTCGACGACATGCTAAACCTACTAGGGTTTGTTCTAATATTCCACAAATCTCCACCTTGGAACAAATCCTATACCAACAAGAAAACAAACTAGCTTTTTTCATGCAACTTTATCAACTGCATACAGTGGAAAAATTTGCAACTGGGTAACGTCTTGGTGATCATATCAGCAACATTATGATATGTCAAAACCTTCAGCACTTGGACTTCTCCACGCTCGATTACCCCTCTGACGAAATGTAGCTTCACATCAATGTGTTTGGTTCGCTCATGATAGATTGAGTTCTTCGACAGGTGTATAACACTTTGACTATCACATTTAAAAGTGATACATTGACCTTGAAGTTTCAGCTCCTTTACAAAACCTTCAAGCCATAATGCTTCTTTCATAACTTCAGTTAAAGCGATATATTCCGCTTTAGTGGTTGATAAGGCAACAACCTTCTAAAGTGTTGTTTTCCAACTGATTGTTGTACAAAACATAGTGAACACGTATCCAGAAATAGATTTTCTAGAATCCATACAACCTGCATAATCAGAGTCGACATATCCTTCGATTTCTGCTTTACTATCTTCGCAAAAGATTCCACCATAAATTAGGACTCTATTCAAAGACTCATTTATGTACCTTAGAATCCACTTCAATGCTTTCCAGTGATCCTTTCCAGGATTCGCCATGTACCTGCTTACAAGACTTACTATATATGTTATGTCGGGTCTAGTACAAACCATAACATACATCAAAGAACCAAATATATTAGCATATGAAATATTATTCATATAAGCTATTTAGACATCAGTATTGGGACACTTATCTATACTCAGCTTGAATTGAGGGTTTGTTGGAGTCACAAAAGACTTTGAATTCGACATACCAAACTTTTCGAGAATCTTCCATTGGTATGCCTCTTGAGATAAGCATAATTTCGACTGCTTTCTATCTCTTCAGATGTCAATCCCAAGAATCCTGGACGCAACTCCCAGATTCTTCATATCGAACTCCTTATTGAGTTCAACCTTCACCCTTATTACATCTTCGACATTGTTGCTTGCTATTAGAATATCATCCACATAAAGCAACAAAATAACAAATAAATTATCCGATCGAAATCTGAAGTAAACATAGTGGTCGAACTGACTTCTAATGAAACTTATGTGTGTCATGAACTTGTCGAATCTCTTATTCCACTATCAAGGAGATTATTTCATCCCATATAAAGATTTATTTAGTTTGCACACATAATCTTCCTTCCCCTCTTCGACATGCCCTTCAGGTTGCCTTATCAGGATAGTTTTATCTAGATCACCATACAAGAACTCGGTCTTCACATCCATCTGTTCCAGTTCAAGGCCTAACTGTGCCACCATGGCAAGCAACATTCGAATGGACATGTGTTTCACAATAGGAGAGAACACATCATTAAAGTCGACACCTTCTTTTTGAGTGAATCCCCTAGCAACCAACCTTGCCTTGTATCTCTTTGATATCACTCATTTAATTCCTTCATTAACTTTGAAAATCCATTTACAGCTGATTAACCTGGCTCCAGCAAGTTTCTTGATCAGTTCCCAAGTATTATTTTCATGAAGAGATTTCATCTCATCATCCATGGCCTTCAGCCATTCAGTCTTATTTCGACTCCTCATAACTTCCTTATAATCTCTGGGTTCTTCGTCTAGAATCTCACTTGCAGAGATTAAGGCATAAGTTATAAGATCTGCATACCCAAGTCTCTGAGGTGGCTTGATGACTCTTCTCGGTCTGTCTCTTGTCAGCAGGTAGTCATTATCAGTCTCCTCATATTCGACAGAAGCTTCTACTTCTCCTTCGACTTCATCTGGGTCATGCAGTTCAACATCACTATGCTCCACCTCAACAAGAATTTCTCCTTGTTCCAGCTCTTTGTCAACATCATCAGTTTTCTTGAAATTCATCTCAACTTCATTGAAAACTACATCTCGACTAGTGATACACCTCCTGTGACCTGGATTTAGTCACCATAGCCTATAAGCTTTGACTCCTTCAGGGTATCCCATGAACATGCATTTCAGAGCTCTAGGTTCGACCTTGTCTTGCCTAATGTGAACATAGGCTATGCAGCCAAATACTCTCAATTTGTCGAGATCTGGTGGATGTACCGACATAACTTCTTCAGGTGTCTTCATATCTAATACCATCGAAGGACATATGTTTATCAGATATGTTACTGTCGAAACAGCCTCAACCTAAAACACCTTCTTCAATCCAGCACTAACTGTCGTACCTCGAAAAATACGATCCTCGCGATGGACGCGGTAAGAACAACAGAGTCGCCACCTAGTTCTATTTATTCTAACTAAAGAAAATGGAGATATAGATACAACCTAATAAGGATAGGAAATGGTCAACGAAATCAAATTCTAAGTTCAGGAGTCGGTTACGCAAGAGGAATGTATTAGCACGCCTCACGTCCATTGTACTCAACGAGAACCTCTTAGTCTAACTATGTGATTAAATGTTAACTTATGTCTTTGTCTTCTTCTAATGGTAAAAAGTTTGCTAAGATTGTTTGTAAGGGAAGTGAGTGTTTTTTAATAATATTATTTGTTATGGAGAAATGAGAAGTTTTTTTATTAGTGTACTCGCCAAGGGTTGAAATCCCTGTGCCTATGTATTCCCTTGTACAATGAGAAAGTCAGAGCTTCGTAGTTCGTGCTACTACGATTTGTTGGTGTTTTTTAATGAATGATTGTTTCAACCGCTCTCTAACTGCTAAGCGTTGGCTTGTCTGCTCGCGATAAGAGGCTGAAACGCTAGCTTGTTTGCGAGATAGAAAAAAGTTTAAACAATGTGTGTTTAGAGAAAAGGTTTGATCTTGTTTAGTATTTTAAGAATGAAAGAGAGAATGAACCACGTCCCATGGGGCGAGCCTCATGAATGATCCATTCAAGAACTTATGGAATGCTAGACTCTAGAATTCAGTTCTTTCATTATTTGATATGTAATAATTAAGTGTCTTAAAAGACAAAAAGGCGAACGAACCACGTCCCGTGGGGCGAGCCTCATGAATGATTTATTCAAGAATCCATGGAATGCTAGACTCCAGAATTAAGTTCTTTCGTAATTTGATTATGAGAATAGTTTGAATGTTTGTAATGGAAAAGCTTGGTTAACATTGGTTTAAGGTTAATTGTTGAGTGTGTTTTAGAGACGAAAGAGAGAATGAACACGTCACGTGGGGCAGACCTCAAGAGTGATTCATTCAAGAACCCATAGAATGCTAGACTCCAGAATTCAGTTCTTTCGTTATTTAATTATAAGAGATTTGATAAGATCACATCTGTTTTGAATTTTTAGTTTATCAACAACTAAACAAAATTACAACTAAACTTAAAAACTAAAATTAAATAATTACTAAACAATAATATTTTTTATTATATTTTTAAGTGTTAATCACATATATATACTTTACTTCTAAGATTACTAAATAAATTAGACAAAACTATATTTTGAAATGAAGAAACTAAAGTCAATCTAATAACTTAAACTAATAAGGAAATTTTTAAATAATTTAAATAGATAACAAACTAAAATAAATAAATAAAAACTAGTAAAATAAAAATGAAAGAGAAATAAATAAACATGGATATTTATCATAAGCTAACATATACTAACACTATAACAACAATAAAATATGAACACATAAAAAAATATTACATTTTTACAACATAGCTTCACAAACTAAAATATAAATAAATAAAGGATGAATGATACTCACAAACTCCAAAGCTAACGAATATTGAGCTTGTTGCGTAGAAGAAAATGAATGTGTTTTGATGGAGGTTGTTGTTGTGGTGAAAATGGTGAATGTTTATGGGTATTGTGTAAGTAAAAAAAAATTTGACTTTGAAAAATATGTAATGAATGTGCTAGATTTTGAGAATTTAAGTGTGATCTTGTTAGTCCCAAATGAGAGAAAGAGAAATCTTATTTATAGTGTGAATGAGGTAGGAGTGTTGATGTGGCAATCCATGTGACTTTATAAGAATGATTATTGGTCATTGATAACTCCAAGTTGGCAACTCATGTGAAGTGTGAGAATGATTCTTGGTCATTAAAAAGTCCAAGTTGACAATCCATGTGAAGTGTGAGAATGATTTTTGGCCATTGATAAATCCAAGTTGTCAATCCATGTGAAGTGTTTGTACTACATTGTAGTGAACCCACTCACCATTTTTCCTTTTTTGAACATGAAGAAAAACAAAAGAAAAGTAGTAATAATAATAATAAATAATATTAATAAAACTAATAATAATAATAATAAAAGATAATAATAATATAACTAATAATAATAATAATAAAGATGATAATAATAAAAATAATAATAATAATAAAAATAAATTGAAAATGGTTATTAAAAAAAGAAATTATATTGAATTAAATAAATTGAAGTTAAACTAAATCAAAGATAAACTAAATAAATTGAAATTGAAATTAAACTAAATTTAATATAAAATTTAACTAAAATATAAATTAAACTAAGATTAATTCTAAATAAACTAAAATAATTATCTAAATAGAAATCATAAAAATCAAAAAATGGTATGGAATGTTAAAAATCAGTTAAAAATGCATGATTATTGACCAATGAAATGTTTACGCTAAAATGACTGACTATCGATGCTACGATAAAAATGCTTCAGATGAATGAAATTATTGAGAGATACTCGGTCAAAATTTAGGGTGTGATACTAACCAACATGCATCTAACCCCTTCAAGGATTGTTCGATTGAATCTCTCAGCTAGACCATTTTGTTGAGAAGTACCTGTACAGTCTTATGCCTTGCAATCCCAGACTCGACACAATAATTGTCGAATGATTCATTACATAATTCAAGGCCATTATCAGTTCTCAACCTCTTGACCTTTCTGCCAGTTTGAGTTTCGACCAAAACCTTTCAACTCTTGAAATTCTCAAAAGTTTCATCCCTAGTCTTCTGAATGAATACTCATAACTTTCTGGAATAGTCACCAACTATGGATAGAAAATATCTTGCTCCGGAATATGATGGATACCTTGCAGGCCCCCAAATACCCGCATGAATGTAATCAAGGGATCCATGTGTTCTTTGTTTGCCTTTGTTGAACTTCACTCTACAAGATTTTCCAAGTACACAAGGTTCACAAAACTCCAACTTTTCGACTTTGTCTCCACCTTGCAGGTTCCGTTTCCCCAGTTTAACCAAACCTTTTTCGCTGACATAGCCCAATATCATGTGCCATAATTTTGTCTTAGACACAGGTTTCATGGATGCTACATTTGTCGAACCACTTACAACCTCATCCTCAAAGGTATATAAGCCTTGTTTCTTCACGCCTCTCAAGAATTCCTTCGAACCCTTCATGACTCTTAGGATACTTTTCTCTCCTAAAAAAACATATCCCTTCTTGTCGAATTAACCAAGAGAAATCAGATTTCTTTTCAAGTCAGGTACATACCTAACTTTAGTCAATAACCTTATTGACTCATCATGGAGCTTGATTCTCACAGATCCAATACCTGCAATTTTGCACGCTTTTTTATTTCCTAGCAGCACTGATCCACCATCTTGATCACATAATTCCTCAAACAAATCTTTGTTTGGAGTCATGTGCCAAGTGCAACCTGAATCCATAATCCACTATTTTCTTGAGTCATCGCTTAAAACCACAAGAACATCATATGAGTCGAAATCATCCTCAACAATGGATGTATTGCCATTATCCTTTACTCCATGATCTTTCAGGCATTCAGGGAACACCTTTCGAATGTGACCCTCCTTCTTACAATGATAACATCGAACACCAGATGTTTCACCACTATAAAACTTATGTTGGCTTTTACCTTTCTATTTGTCGAACTTACCATCCTTTCACAAGAATTTCTCCTTAACGGACAAACCTTCACCAACCTTCGAAGGTTTATGCTCCTTTCGTCCATTCAAGTCCTTAGCGTACAAGGCAGGTTGAACATCTTCAAAGGTCAGAGAATCTCTTCCATACAAAAGGGTTTCTTTGAAGTGAGCATGTGTTCTGGGCAAAGCGCATAACAACAACAATGCTTGATCTTCATCATCGATCTTCATATTAATATTCTCAAGATCAAGAATCAGCTTGTTGAACATATCCAACTGCTTAGCCAACACTTTGTCTTCACTCATATTGAATGAATACAAAACTTGCTTCAGGTAGAGTTGATTAACTAGCGATTTGGTCATGTGCAACCCTTCAAGTTTTAATCATAACCCTGACGCCTTCGTCTCCTTTGATATCTGTAACGTCCAAATATTTAATTATTTATTTAAATGAATATTTAATTATTTATTTGCGATTATTTTGGTTGATTTTGTGTTGCGGTGAATTAAGTCGCTTAGTTGGGATATTAAGTCGGAAATTCATGCAAATAATATTAGAAGTAACATTATTGTTGTTGGAGTGTGTTGATTAGTGGGCTAGAATTCGTGTAAAAATTAGCAATTAGAGGGGTATGTTGTTTAGATCCATTAGTAATATTATTAATTTAATAATATTTGTTCAAACGAAAATAAATAGAAGTTAGTGAGTTAGGTTTTGTATCAGTAAGAAGTGGAAGAGGCACAAAGCACGATCGTGAGAGAAGAAATTGCGAGAGAGAAACTGCAATCGGTGCGATTTTCCAGAATCCAATCAAGTTAGAGTTGCCTTTAATCCAAGGTAAGGGTGGGTTCAACTTTTATAATCGAATATGATAATTGGTACGTAGGGTTGGGTAATTCGTGTGTTGTTGTGAAATGTTGATGTTATTGTTGTATTATGATTTCTTACAGTTGTGACTTATCAATGTTGTTAAGTTGTTTAATTGATAAGCTGTTTAGGTTGAATAAATGAACTGGCTGGGAATGTTGCATAAATCGTAAACAAATTATTTAGTAATGTTGAGGGTGAATCTGTTGTGTTGTTGTATGAAGTTAATTCGACAGTTGGTATTGAGAGGTATTTGGAAATAGTGCAGAGAATACGAAGGAAACAAAGAGGAAAAATGGATATTTTGAGGTTGGCACGTTCGTCCCCTAAGCCTGAAGACCTCCAGGGAGAGGTGATGCTCGTCATTTCCCTGTGTCGTCTGTTATAATGTGACGATAGTCACATATGTGTGACGATAGTCACAGTGATGAAGATGTTTAGATTTGACATTCTGTTTCGTGTTTGTTAGACTGAGTAGTTTGGCTTGCTGAGATGCTTAGATGTTATTATAGAACCTTGATTTAAAATAAGTAACTAAGTATAGAAAGTAATTATTTGACTTAGGATGCAGTAAGAAGTTAAACAACAAATACTGAGATGAATTTACCAGAAGTTAATTATGAAATATTACTATAAAATTGATAGCATGTTTAAGGAGTTGTTTACTACAATAGATTTAACTAAGACTTAGGAATAGTCTGGTTGACAAGTTGTTATTGTGAACTTAAGGCGTAGAGCCAACGTTGATTTGTCGTTGTTGTTGTTATATTGAAGAACTTTGGCCAACGTTGATAAGTTGAATGTTTCTATGTTGTTACGTTGTATTAGTTGCTGTTGTTGATAATCATGTTGAGTTGCATATCATATCATTGTGTATGTTGGGGCTGTTGCTTACACTACGTTGGCCTGGATTAACACTTAGTTGAAAGTTGAAGGCTAATGCCTTGATGCCTCGGTAAATTGGAAATTTTAAGTTGGGAGTTTTACTCCGAATGGTACCACATGCATAATATTTGTCGAGTCGCATTAAAGTTGCATTTTTCAAGTTGTTGTTGATTGTTGCCTTGTTGTTGATGTGAAGTGGTGGTAGTTGTATGATTCCTATCTATGCATTATTTATCATGCTTCGTTTATAAATTTCGATATCTCACCCCTTCAGTTTGAATGTTGTCCCTATGTTGGCAATGTGCAGGTAATCAAGAGGAGTAGCCGTCTACCTTTAATCGAGTCGGTGGTTGTCGCTCTGATACGTAGCACTCGGGGGGATGATGCGTGTCTTGTTTTACTTAGTTGTTTCAAATGCTGAATTTTTAAGTTGAATTACCGAAGATTACTATGTTGATTTATTTAAGTCGAATTTTGTTGGTTAAAGATGCTATGATTTGAGTATGGAATCCACTGCGTAGTATTTTATAAAGTTGAACTGTTTGGAAGAGTATATGTTTATTTATGAATTCTCCCTGAACATGTTATGTATCATTCTTGACTGTTTATTAAGTTAATGATTTTTAAGTTGAAAATATGATATCCCATTTAAGTTGGAAATTTTATAACTATGATTTTAATATATTTATCGGGTAGAAAATTGGGTGGTACCTTAGTGGTATCAGAGCAGGTCGGTCTGTCCGGCCAAGTGTCGAGTCATAGTTGTTTAACAATAGAGTATTGTTATTTAGTTCTAACTTTTGTTGATGTTGTAGTGATAAGTTGAGATGACCGGAAGAAATGATGCTGCAATGGCTGCTGCAATGCAAGAAATGGTTCAGGCTGTGTAGAATTTGCCGAACGCCGGTGAAGATGCTGAATCACATAGCTTGACGACTTTTCAGAGAGAGAATCCATATGTCTTTAAGGGAAAACATGATCCAGATGCAGTGTTAGGATGGCTGAAGGAGATAGAAAGAATATTCCGAGTTATGGACTGTACTCCAGCGTAGTAGGTTCGGTATGTTACTCACATGCTGACAGTCGAGGCTGATGATTGGTGGCTAGAGAGTCGTGAGAGATTGGGTGTTGCAGGTGAAGAAATCACTTGGGATGTGTTCCGTAGGGAATTTATAAGAAAATATTATCATTATCAGTTAGGAACAAATTCATTACCATTATCAGTTCTAATGCCCTTAATGGTTTTGTTGTGTTGTGTTAAGGCCATGGACACAAAGGCTTTTAGTAGGTTACTAGTCTCTGATTTATGTTTCATGAGAAAGATTCATGTAAAACGACTCTTATCATCAACAATAGTTAAGAAATATCTATGGTAATTAATTGATGGAATGAATAATGGTCCCCAAATATTCATATGAACTAAATCAAAGATATCTTTGGACTTGTGGTTGCTGTCAGGAAAAGGAAGTCATTTTTGTTTGGCATAAAAACAGATATCACAAGGTGTATTAGAGATTGTAACAGTCACAAAAGAAAAACTCTTCTTTATTTCAATCAGCTTGACATTGGAAAGGTGACCAAGCCTCCAATGCCAAATGTTACAATTAGATATGTGGTAAGAATGTACAAAGGTATTGGCTGAGTTATCTATGGATTTGACAGATGGAGAAATAGTGGGAGGAATGGTGACTAAGGGTTGATTGAGAATGCACAGTCCTCCCTTCAATTCAACTGCACCAATCATCCTCTTGGAGTAAGAGCTTTGTATGAAACAAGAAGATTTGTCAAAAATCAAATGACAAGCCAAATTAGATGTGAGCTTAGGCTTAGAAATGAGATTGAATGTAAAGTGTGACATATATAGAACATTGGTCAGCACAAAATCATCATTAAAGTAAATTGTGCCAGCAAAAGTGGTTGCGACTAATGATCCATTTGGCAATTTAACAGTAATTTCAGGGATTCTTGTTAAACAAGTAAATAATCTTCTAGAGAAACACACATGGTCAGTTGCTCCTATGTCCAAAATGAATGACTCAAATGTTTCTTGAGATGGAAAAGTACAGATAATACATGAATTGGATAGGTTTTGAGTGAACATGTGATTTACAGTATGAGAATTGGATAGGTTTCTTGAGATGTTTCACCTTGTCTAAGAGTGAAAATCTCTTCTTGAATTTCATATATCCTGAAAACATCACCATGATAAAAACGATCTTTAAGCTCTTGCCATATACCTAAAGCAGTTGAAGGGAGAGCAAATCATAAATGGAGAAAGAGAAAATCATAAGAAACAAAAGAGAGTTGTGAAGAACTGAAAACAATGAATCTAGCGGAATGGGAATGGAGAATCAGCCACAGGTCGATGATACCATGTGAAATCTCAACATTTGCACCATTAATGAACAAAAGAGAAAGCTGACATTACATAGAAAAGGAAGAAGAAGAAGATCAAGTTCTATATTTCACAACTGTTTTACTATTACAATGCACATTGATATTTATAGAATGTTAGAGTTAGTTATTCTCTAACTAATTTCAGTCAACCAATAACCAACTCACTAACAAACTATTGAGTTAGTTCATTACTTGCACAACAAGTAATCTAACTTATGTGGATGGCTCATCTTGTTTAACAATATAAGAGAAGGAGCACAAGAGGATGATTCATTGATAATTAAATGCAGAGATAGGCAATTGTGACTAAGACTATATTAAGTGATAGCATGCATCATGGAAGTGTTGGGGGAGAGTACATATGAATTCTCCTCAATTTTCATGCTGAACTTTGAGCCCATATTGTTTAAAAAATTTGAATACCACACAGAAGAAAGTTTTGGTTGCCTCCTCAAGGTTGGATCCTTCAAATCTATGTAATATAAGCCAAAACTTGTTTCATATCCTAATAGCAACTCAAATACATCCAAAAAGGACCATACAAAGTAGCCTCTAATATTCAATCCATTCCTGTTAATGTGAAAAAAAACCAGTAAAAATATGTTTTCATTAGTATTTGTGTGAATATTAGGAATATTGGTAATGTGTCGTTGAAAATGAGAATAGAGGTACCTCAACATATCAAGCAAGCTTCCTATGTATTCATGCATACACTTCACCCTTGACCAATCATCTAATGATGAATTTCTACTTGTTTGTTGACCTAAGATTTTGATGTTATTGATAAGAGTTAAAAGTAGAAATAGACTAGACCGAATTTTCAAAAAGTTTTTGTAATAGAGACCTGAGAAATTCTTGCATGGAAACGTACATAAATCAATATTATTTTTTAATTAATAAAAAAATTGTGATTGGTTGTGTGTAAAACTATTTCTTATATCTCTGTCTATCTAAGAATTTTCCTAAAGACATACCATTTTCATGAATGTAAATTGGAAAATTTCCATAATCATTCTTCAATGAATGAAGTTCCCCGATCAAAATATCGGGTACAACTGGAATCTAAAAAAACCAATCAATAGTGAGTGGAATAAGTTATAGCTTCAACGATAAAAAATAAACGGAATTTTAGTGTTCATACTATACTTTTACCTCATATGGAGACATATCATTTCCCGAGTATGCTACAAATATGGCGGAAAACATTATCAGATGAATTTTTTTCAAAAATAGGCTAAGGAGGCATAGAATAATGAGACATTTATGTGAATGTTACTCATACTTATAAAATATGCAGCCATATCTGATATGTAATCTCTATCTTTTTTCTGCAGACTTTTCGCGTTGTTCTTAATATAATATGCATAATAGAAATTTATTCCAAGGAAATCAATTGAGCCCTTAACCAAATATGATTCCTTGGTGGTGAAGTAAGGAAGCCTTGATCCAACATTCTTTTTCATGATGTTAGGATATTCTCCAAATATGAAGGGATTTAGAAACCTGTTACAATAAAGAAAACTATTTTAACTGATGTTTACAATTTTAAGGAAAACCCTGACAACAACATATTTTAGAGATAGATATCAAAATCAAAATGTTACTTACCACCCAATAAAAAAGTCTCGTGCTCTTCGAGTGGCAATTATGTCATCGCTAGTATTTGTTAGTGGAACAAAACCAAAAACAATGAGATTAAAACCGATAAATCCCCTTTGCTTGGCCTGCAAGTTACCATAGGTAGCATTATGAAAATGATATCATAATTATGCAATGTTGTCAAAAAGCAATTGATGCATAGTTTACCTTGTACTTTGTCCTATACAGTCTTGCAGCAGATGCATGTGCTAACAACATATGATGAGTTACCAAGTATGGCTCAGTTGAAGAATTGCCTTTGGAGCAGTTAGAGAAAGAGGAAGATGAACACCTTTGAGGTGGTAAAAATCCTCCATCATAGCCCCCAATTGAACAAGCATTTCCTTCATTCAACGTAGTCCAATATTTAACTCTATCTCCAAACTCTCTAAAACATACGTCTGCATATGCTGTGAAGTCTTTTCTGCACGAAAAACATCAATAAATAGTCAAATGTTAATTATACAAAGATTGCTTTTCCTATTGTGTTCGATATAGTTTATTTGAACTCGTAACTTTAATCTAACACAAGATAACCTTGTTATTAGGCTATTTTAGGTTGAGAACCATACATAATTCTTCGGCTAACCCATCCTCCATATTCATCTTCAAGCACTTGTGGTAGATCCCAATGATACAATGTAACATGCGGTTGAATTCCTACAAATGAATGGGGGAATGCAAAACTAGTATAACTCTAGCTAGAGATACTAGTGTGATGCATATACATGAAAAACAGATAAATAAGAAAGAGGACCATTGTCAGCATATGCATAGGTATCCCATATGCTTGGCTTCCTTCCATCTTCATTTGCTGCACCTTCAACCTTTCATATCATCATAATTTCAAAATTAGAAAAAAAAATGCAACTTTAGAATCAAAATAGTTGTATATTGGATACTAATTTCATATGAAAACAAAGTTATAGTTTGTTAAAGCTAAGGATTGTCTTTATTTTTGAGATACAAAATTCTTATTTTTAAATTTCTAAAGTGTTCTATTTTTCTTATGGACCACTATCAGCAAAATATCTATTTCATTTTAATTAATAATTGTCTTTATTTGAGATATACAATTCTTATTTTCAAATGTTAAAATTTCTATTTTTTTCACGGGTCACCATCAACAAAATACATATTTTATTTTAATTAACAATTGTATTTATTTGAGACACAAAATTCTAATTTTCAAATGTCAAAATTTATATTTTTTTCACGGGCCATTATCTACAAAATACCTATTTTTTTAATTAACAATTGTCTTATTTGAGATACAAAATTCTTATTTTCTAATGTCAAAATTGAATATATTATTATTATTATTATTATTATTATTATTATTATTATTATTATTATTATTATTATTATTATTATTATTATTATTATTATTATTAAATAACTCATTTTAAATTTACATATATATTTAAATAAAATCTATATTCTCAGTTAATTCCATTAATATTATTGTATTGAAGTGTCTAAGTTTAATAGTTATACACAAATGACCATAATCGATTAATATTTTAACTCAGTTAATTCCATTAAAAAAATATTAAACTCGGTTAATAAATTTTTATAAATATTATACTTTATTAATTCAACCATTAAATGAAAAGTTCTTCTTAGACATTTCATAAGATTCAAAAACTATTTGAATATTGTAATTGTGTTTATGTATGTCGGATATGATCATACATGTTGTATATTTATATGCAAATATAGTTATACACAATCGGTAATAATATAATTACACTTATGACGAATTGAATATTAATTATTACTAATTAATTTCTAATAGATTTTTAACACGTTCCCTCAAGCCAGGTCATATATATTATATGATCAAAGTTTGTTACAAATATAATCTACTCTAGAACACTTAGAACACTTGAGAGACTTGGTGAATTTATCAGCCAATTGATCATCATACTTGACAAACTCTTTGGTTATTTTTTCTGACAATACCTTGTCTCTTACATAGTAACAATTTTTTTTTCTATGTTTGGTTCGTTCATGAAAAACCAAATTAGATGTAATGTGGAGTAATACTTGGTTTTCGCATATGAGTTTTGTGGCATGAAGGTCTCACAACCTAAGTTTTAACAACAAATTCTTAAGTCATGGAAGTTCCTTTGAGGCTGTCGCCATAACATGGTATTCAACTTCAACACTAGACAATAAAAATGTGATTCGTTTATTGCTCCTTAACGAGAACATATTCTTGGTGCATTCTTTATACATTTCAGAATCTGAATAATTGTGTTCCAATGACTATCGCAAACGTAATATCTGGTCTGGTGACAATAAGATGATTAAGTCTACCCACAAGACATTGATATCATCCCGTGTATTTCAATAGCTCCCCTTAATCCAAAAGAAGTTTGACGTTGGGATTTATAGGTGTATCAATGAGACGACAATCAATCGTACAAGTTTGACTTAGAATGTTTAATGTATACTTATGTTGGTTAATTGCAATGTCCGATGAAGACTGAACAACTTCAATACCTAAGAAGTATCTGAGTGGGCCATAAAAACCTATCTGACAGAAGGAAAAGAATCAAAATAAGAAAAGTGAAATAAAAGAGATTTATTACCAGTCATATGATCAGAGGCGCCATAGTCAAAAACCTAAGAACCAGTAGAGGATGTAAAGACAAAGACTACATAATTACTAGACTAAGCAACAACCATATATGATGATGGTTGATGGACTGCTTTGAATTGAAGGAAATCATTGTAATAGGAGAAAAAAATAGTAACATATGTAGTGATCGTCGATTGAGCAATGACAACTCCCCTGGATGTCATTGTTGTTCTCTTGCCTTTGTACGAGAATCGGATTCAATGTGACTGTAACGATTGCAATATTTACAACGAATACCATGACAATGAACATTGCGTCCTCTAGTTCATCCACCATGACCATGGTAGTGGTAAGAAAGAGCAGATGATTCAATGGGAGATGGAGTAGAAACCGATCCAAAAGCATGAGGTGTAGCCAAACACAATAGTTGTTCACTAACTGCTTCATAGTCAGGAACATTGTATGCCGATAAAATTTGGTTACGAACGGAATCGAGTTCTGGTGGTAGTCTGACAAGTGCCAAGATCATGAAATACTTACTGCGTAGTTCAACATGAGTTGTTGCATCTATTGTAAAAGGCAGTAGGATTGTGAAATTAGCCTTCAATGCATACTCAGATAGGTTTGCATATCCATATTCTCCCATTTCAAAGAGTTGAGTTTGAAGATGAAATAATAAATATTATAGACATCGTTATAAAACACTTTCTTATCCTTTTCCAAACCTCGTAGCAAGTGGTAAAAACTTGGTACTGTTCTTGGAGAGTATCAGTTTGTTTCCACAACACAATGCATAGAGAAACAATGGTTTGTTTCCATTTATCGTGTTTGGCGACGAGGATATTATCTGATTTTGTGGTTATATGATCTTCATATCCCTGACCATGAAACCACATTTTGACAGCATCGACCCATATGTTGTAGTTGGTTGTCCCGATTAGTTTCTTACACGGGATAAGCGGTATCTTAGTAAACGTGATGAAATCGGTGTCTCCCATGAAACGAAAAACTAAGTACATATTTGGAAAGAGGACATGACCACGACAATAGCTATCAGAAACACGACAGAGAGGGGCGTCAGACAAGTTGTCATGCGCAGTTGGAGCGGTGGCGCATTAGATCCACACGCGATGGGATGAACGACACATGGAAAAGCAGGCAACACGATTTTCGGGACAAGCCAATCTAGAGGAGGCAATTCTGGCGATATAGGTATCTCGGCAGAAGATCGCCGAGAACGGGTGACACTAGTGGTTGTAGTGCCGATTGTGGCCGAAAAAAGCATAAGAGAAAAGAAAATAAATTGGGAAAGATAGTGGATCAACCAATTCTAAATACTATTTTGTGATAGTATTTCTGTGTGTCGAAATCCTACCTGAAGAATATAGTTATACATAATTGATAATAATATAATTACACTCATAACTAATTATAATTAATTTCTAAGGATTCTTAACAAATTTTATCAAATAACTTCCAAAGTTATTGTCAATTAGAAAATTATATGACGAAGAATGTCTATCTTAACAAAAGTGTAGAGTAAAAGATGGTTAAAACAATATGAGGATATGTGGTTTAGGAGTCTCATTCACCTATAGTAGATGCAACATGGTCACACATAGATATGATTATATATAAAAAATACTACATGATAATAATTCACAATGCAAGCACCATAGATATGAGAGGAGAAAAAGAGATGAACCTGATAAGCAGAAGTTGAAGCACCAAACAAGAAATCAGAAGGAAAGTCATTCTTTGTGAGTGCATTAGTATCACAAACTATTGATACCAATAAAATTGCACCTAAAAAATTCATCATCACTGCAAAGGAATTCGACATTAATTATCAACATTCTTAGTATTGTGTTTTTGAACACATACATGTCAAATATGTGTGTGAACAATTATTATACTAGAACTATGTCCATAAGGTTCTTCCAAAACAACAAAAAGTGTAAAAATTGCTGTGTGTACAAGAAGCTTCAACCTTTCTTTTTCACCTGTCTGGTCCTGATAGCCGATAATACTATCCATGCACTTTGTGGTGTCCATATCATTTCACCAACAAACACACTAGAATGTTCCTTACAGATAAAACAATTTTATTGGAAATTTTAATTTTATTAACAAACATTAGAAACTTACTTTATTGGTCATGACTCTTTATAATGTTCATTTTAGCAGATAAAACAATATTATCCTATTGGGTCAATCTTTTGAGAGTGATATTGTCTTGGCTAAGCCATTGAATGCAAGAAGGTGGTTATCGTAGTTAACTAGTCTTTTTTTTTAATTTTTATTTTAATTAGAAGGATTGTATCCAACATATGTTAATCCAATAAGTAACTAATATATTTTGCTATTTGTGGATCTATGTGTTTGCAAGTATAAAATTGAAAATTCCAGGAAGATCCATCTGAAATTTTGATGACGACAATGATATTTAAGTTGGTGGCAATAACTTTCCACCTTGATGGTGATGATATAACCAATGAAAACATATCATGCCTCGTCAAAAAAGGAGAATCAAGATCAAAGTGTTTATATGATCAGAAGCAATCTAGTAAATAATCTTAAAACCTATGATAAAGTGTGAAAGCTCGCAAGGTAATGTATGCCTGTCTGTCTGAGTGACGTGAGTTTTGTAAAAGTAAGGAAATAACTCAAAAGTACTAAGACAACTCAAAAACACACCTTAACATATCTTTTTAAATGTTTTTAGCTTGAAAATTATTTTCTAAGCCAAACCAAATGATTAAAAAGTTGTCAAAACATTTTCCAAACAATTTTTGAACTAACCAAACGATTGGTAAATTGTGTCAATCGATTGGAAAAACTTTTCTGATCCAACCAATCAATTGGAGCATTAAGTCAGTCGATTGACAAAAAAATTATGATCCATCCAATCAATTGGAGCATTAAGTCAATCAATTGGACAAAAGATATTTGATTACCCAATTGATTAGGACATTACATTAATGGCTTGCAACGACTATATATAAAATGTTTCCTTTTTTGGCATGATAATCGATTAAAAATGAATGGGCCAATCATTTGTAGCATCGTGCCAATCTATTGGCTCATTAATTCATCTCATAGGTCATTTCCTTTTTTATTTTTTCTACTCATATATAAATGAGGCTTATATTATATACACTTCATTTCACGTCACTTTCCAACAATTTACATTTTCTTTGGAATTTCTCTCTCTAATATCTCTCTCATTCTCTCTATAAAATATTTCTTTAATTTAAAATTACCTTAGTGCTTGTGAGAGAAACTTTTCTTGTGAGGAAGAGTTTTTCAAGTGGTTGTATTGTTTATTTAATTCTTGGAAGTATGATTTGAGAAGATTGATTTTCATTCATGAGATAAACCAGTCATAAAATCTCTATTGTGGTATCTTGAGTTTTGCTGGAAAAAGTTATGCTTTGGTTATTGAGATAAGCCTAAAAATTTCTAAGAATGTTCATTAGCTTAGCCTTTGGTAAAAATTATCTTTGGTTAGGGATAAGCCTATAAAATCTCAAGACAAGATTGTATAAAAGGTTTGTGGGAATAACCTTCAAAAGCTCAAAGTTTAAGTCAAACTCTCAAAAAGACCTCTTTGAGATAGGACTAGACCAACGTTCGGCTAAACCTGTATAAATTTATGGTAAAATCCATCTAACCATGTCCTTTTATTTTCTTCTATTTACTTTTACTTGTTATTACCGCTGCAATTCACTCATACCAAACTAATAACACGATCTTAATTGAGAAAAGTATAAAAGTAATCACGAATTTAAAATACCACAATTCACCCCTCTCTTGTGTTTGAATTCAGTTATTAGGATCTCATGTCAATAGATGTTATATGCTTATAGTGTTTTATTATCTAAGGGCAGGTCTATGATGAATCTAGTAATTTGGATATTCAGTTTGAATAATCATGGTTGCATGAATTATTGATATTAGATTGATCATTCGATTAATCAAATTCAATTTGATATATGTGTTAAAATTTATTTATGATATCTTTTTAATTTCTTGTTAAGCAACTTCATCCTTTTCAATTGTTCTAATTTATGATTATTTGAGTTAACTGTGTCATAGAATTAATCATATGTTTTATAAAATCTTAGCTAGATATTACTTCTGTCTATTAGTTGCAACTTCTACATTACCTAAATTTAACTAACATTTTCATACTCTCCATAGTAGATATCCTAGATATAAATTCATTAAAGTATTTCATTACTCCTTTTAAAAAAAAAATTTAATTGGACCATGCAATCAATAAAACTTCAATTTAGAAGTAAAGAATGTGTTTATCTAAGTGTGCCACCTAAAAATAAAGGAAACAACTGAATTAGAAATGTTGCAATAGAGAATACAATGTTGGGCCTTGCGCATAGTTGAACATACATAAGACTTCAAATAAAAGAAGAATAAGAATGTTCTTTATTTTTATCCATTTGAAAAATATTCTAAGGGAACTGGTCCAAAATTTGTGAAGAAGATGCCCCCTATCTAGTTTTGTTTTGATGAAAACAAGAATTATCAAAGAAGAAAAAAATTAAGAGTGTGATGACATGTACTTATCAATGATGGAGTTAAGCGAGAAGGTTGAGAATTATAAAACAAAGAAGAATTGAGATTATTTTTCATGATTAAGGTATACATTGCAAATCATATTATATCACTTTAGATGCTAATAAATTTCTAGCAAACTTCATCTATAATCCTCTTAAACATTATGCATTCAAACACATGATGTCTAGCGATAAGAAGTTGTATTTTTCACTTTTAGTTCAGTGGTAATCGATTATTACTATGTTATAATCGACTATGAGTTTTCAAAATTTAATTTTTTTAATGTTTGTTGGAATAGTATTTTAGTAGGGGGGGTTAATAGTATTTTAGTAGGGGCTTGTTATCGTCTCCACAGGAATTGTATGGATATATCGTCGTTCAATATTTCAAAGGTCTTAAGCAAACGTTTTCAAAGTTGTTTTGTTCGGTATCATATGTTTTTCACTTGTTTGGTAGCAATGCTTGTAAATAAAAGAGTTTGTTTATTTTTATAAAAGATATGCCAAGATTAGGGTTTGCTAATCCTTTTCAAATTTATTCAATCAATTAAGCATATGAACGTGATTACGACTAATATAATCATGTACCCCCTCAATATGTATCCTCTCAATCCCGATAGCATGAGAGTTATTATACCGATTCGATAATTGCTCTCGCACATTACCAATCAATACAATAATCATGAAGATCAATACAAAGCGAATATTTATTCACAAGTCCGTTTCCGGAACTTGATAGTTAATAGATGAAACAACTAGATCAAGGTTTAAAAATCTTATTTCTAGCTTAAACAAAAACATACAAATCCAAGAAACACAAATTACTTCATCATATATTAACCATAACCTTATTCATATACAAAAGATAAAAAGAAACATAATAAAAAGATTAACTACCTCTAATTTTGACACAAGAGAAAACTTAGTCAACCATTACCATGGAAGCTTGTGGTGCAAGAAAGGAAGGAAGTTGTACAAGCATCAAAAGTCCGAAGAATCGAGAGTTGATGCGGTAAAACTTTGATCCTTGATGCTTCAAGAAAAACTCTCTCTCAAAACTCTAGAAATCTGATCTAAACTCAAAATATGTGAAAAATGAAAGTACTACTTTACAAAATATCTAAAGAATATATTTATAGAGGTGCCTAAAATCTACCTCTAAAAGGAAGGGTCCTAAGTGGCTTAGCGCCACTAGTCCAAAGGCGCGACAAATAGTCCTAGCACGCTTAGCAAGGCCGCAGTGGGGTCAAAACGCCCAGATTCCAGTAGTTACTGTCATACCCTAAATTTTTCGATTTTTGTTCATTTGACGCATTTTTGCCGATATATTGAAAAATCAATCATTTTGCATTTTTAAGTTAAAACATTTCTTTAATCATACATTTCATCATCACAATTGTCATCTTTTATTTATTAGAATTTGTTTCTTTTTAAATAAGAATGTTTGTTGGTATTTGAATCATTTTTGTATAGATCTTTTAGAATTTGATCCAATCTTAAAATTTTAGTTAGAATATTTTGTCACACTTTGTAATTTAGTTATGTTTATTTTTTAGTTAAATATTTATTTTAGATTATTTTTAGAGTTTAACTTAGTTTAATTGTAATTTTAATACTAATTTCTAAGTTAATGTAATTTTAAAATGTGAGTTTAGTTTATATTAGATTGTTTAGAACTATTTTCTAATTTAATTTTAATTTAGGTTAATTTCAATTTAGTTAATTAATTTAATTTAAATATTTCAATTTAGCTTAATTACAATTTATTTTAGAGATTAGTTTTTATTATTAGTTAATTTTTAATTGTTTATTTTTCTCTAATTTATTTTTAGTTTAATTTATTTATAAAAAAAAATAGAATATAGTTTATGTAACTGGTCTTTAGATTTAGTTTGGTCCTAATATTTTGGACTCCCCATGCTCTCTCCATCAGTCTTAGTCATATACCAATTTTACACTCCATATCATAAAATTATATAGCAGACCTTTTCTTCAACATAAAGCCAAAACACACAGCTCCAAAATTACACAAATTTGTGTTTACAAAAACCTGCAGGTAAAAAGTGATTTTGACCATACCACTTTTTTGAAAAGAGATCCTAATAAAGAATAGGTGGAGAAACAACGCAGGGGGAGAAAACCTTTTGCTCACCCTCTTAACAAAAGGGGACATCTTTTCGTAAGAACAAAAAAAACAGAAACTTGGCATCACCAGACCCAAAAACCACACAAATAATAACAACAGTAAGATTCTGATTATCCAATACAAAACCAAAAAACTCTTTCGTTACTCTTCTCTCGTATGACTCAAAAAATTACCAAAAAAAAAGAAGAAACCGAATTCAAGGTTCCTGAAACCATTACACATGCATCAACCCTTCTTCATCAAACTAGAAAAACTTTCACCACACACCAACCATTTCAAATCCTCACTGCTCATAACCCCGTCAAACTTTAACCGTGGCGAACAATATCTAAGCAAAGGAACCGCGAGTGAAACAAACCCGCGAACAAACCACAACCACCGTGACCAACCGAAAACTCAGAAACGAGGAAGAGACCGAGCGAACCATTGAACCGCACATATCACCTTCTTCATCTTATCTAAACACACAGAACCGTGAGTGAGAGTTTGAAACCCAGAACCACAGTAAATCGAAACCTTCGAACATCACAACAACATCACCACCACACCGCGAAAATCTGAACCAAAAAAGACTTCATTACATCTCATCTCCTGCAAACAGAAATTCTCTCAAAAATAGAAAAAAAAACAATTTGTTACATGCTCTCCATTTTTTTCTCTTTATAAACTGCAATAAGCTTCAAAATCACCGTATTACCTTCATCCACCTTCCAAAAACGCTGAAAACACATCTCCACAAACCTAACCATCCAACGAACAACCAAACTCACTCCATAAAACCGAAATCACATAGAACAAAAAGGGTTCCCGCCGCCGTCGAACCAAACCGCGGCGCGGTTTCGAAATAGAAAATATGAGACCGCCGCGAGGACCACTTTCATCACCGAAATCGCGATTCAGATCCACACCACCGCAGAAATAAAGCCGTTTGAGAAATACTGCAGAAACGTCGTCGTGAAACAAACCAAACACCGAACCATCGGAGAAACACAGGAAGAAAGGAGAACAGACGGATAGAACCGTGGACAGAAACGAGGTAAAGGGAATATTGAGAGAGTGAACATTTTGTTTCTTCGTGTGTTTGGTTTTCTTTACGATTTATTTCCTTTTATTTTAATGTCATAAATTATCATTACTGTTATTTTAATTTCCTTTTTTTAATTTGGTTCAAAGATAGAAGATTTTCTAAGTGTACCGTTTATGTATATATATTCCTTGAATTTATTTTATTTTAAAAGTTTTAATGGTATCATCTTAATAGGTAGCATTTAATGACTATTAATGTTTTACTATCAAGATCTATCCTTTCCAACTTTTATTCCTTTTCTTTCTCTTTTATTTTATTTTTATTAGTAGAATATACTTAGGTAAAATTAGGTTTAATTTAATTTTTGTTATTAGAATATATTTAGATAAAATTAGGTTTAATTTAATTTAGTTTGTAGTTTTGTTTAGATTGTTGTTGCTAAAACCAAGACCCATGGTTTCTTACTCACACTCATGTTTCTTTGTTACCGACGTCTTACCACCCTTTTTTTTATTTATTTTCTTTTTCTATTATTTTGTTAACTATACTTAAAAGAATATTAAAGATGTTTTGTTTTAGTTTTTTATGATATTATTATTATTAGGATTTAGTTTCATTTTAATTTTTTTTTCTAGGATTTAGTCATTAAACCCATCAGTATTTATAAATTTATTTAGTTTTAATTAGTTTATTAATTGATATTTCATTTTAGGTTTAAAATTTTGATTAGTTTAATTTAAAAATTTAGGAATTTTAGTTTATTATTTAAAAAAATCATAAAAATTTCTCACTTTATTTTAGGATTTTATTTTTAGTTCAGTTATTTATTTTTTAGGATTTTGTTTAGTATAATCTAGTTAGTTAGTTTAATTAGTGATTAACTTATTTTTCTTAGAATCCTTTAAAGATGACGACTTGTCAATTTCTTTTGAATACAACTTAAAATCTACCAACAAAATACAAATCATTTTTATAATTAATTAACAAGGAACTGAGCTTCGGAATCTAGCATTCCGCGGGTCTTTAATGAACCACACCTGGGCTAGCCCCACGCGTAGTGTTTTCATTTACTCCTTCGTTATTAAAAACTTTCAACCCTAATTCATCCAAAAATAATCGCAAAAACCGATGCTTAATACACATATTAATTAACATAAGAACTAAACTCAGGAATCTAGCATTCCTCGGGTTTTTGAATTGAATTACTGTTGGGGCTAGCCCCTGATTTATAACTCATTCGCTCTTTCGTTTTCAAAATGTAAATCTTAAATTAAATTTGTGAAAGAACTAAACTCAGGAATCTAGTATTCCTCGGATTTTTGAATTGAATTACTCTTGAGGCTAGCTTTCGAGATGTAATTCATTTGCCCTTTCATCTCCAAAACATCGCGTCTTAATTCACAAATCAAATAACAGAGGAATTAAACTCCGGAGTCTAGCACTCCGCACGTTCTTGAATTAAATCACTCCCGGGCTAGCCCCACGTGACGTGGTTTATTCGCCATCTCGTTCCTAAAACATAGAAACCTTTAAATAAATTATACGAAGAACTGAACTCAGGAATATAACATTCCTCGGGTGCTTGAACTGAATTACTCTTGAGGCCAGCCTTCGAGTTGTAATTCATTCACTCTTTTGTATTCAAAACAATTCAACAACCTTGAGGGATTAGGCATGATTCATCTCCATAGAAAGATATTTCTTCTATTCCCACAGACACAAACAAAAATCTTTCAATCAATTATTCTCAAAGGAAGAATGTGACATTGCTTGTCGATCCTCGTATCCAAGTTTAAAGCTTCTTCCTATTTTTTTTATTTCTCAAAGAAAGAATGTGGCATTGCTTGTCGATCCTCGTATCCAAGTTTAAAGCTTCTTTCGATTTCTCTTCCTCAAATGTTTGTGGTGGAATAAACGGGATATCTCCCCTTAAAGATGACGACTTGTTTCTTTCTTTTCAAATACAATTTAAAACTTACCAACCAATGCAAATCACTTTATAATTAATCAACGAGTAACTGAACTCCGGAGTCTAGCACCCCGCACGTTTTTGAATGCAATCACTCCTGGGCTAGCCCCACGCGACGTGGTTCATTCGTCCTCTCGTTTTAAAACACCTTAACAAAGGTCAAACATTTTTCTAAAAAACGAACATTGTTTAAATCTTTCTATCTCGCAAACAAGCTAGCGCTTCAGCCTCCAATCGCGAGCAGATAAGCCAACGCTTAGTAGTAGAAAACATTTAACCTTTCCCCATAACAAATAATAACTAAAATATTTCCTTAAAAGCAATCTTAACAAAAAGAAGACAATAACATAAATTAACATTTAAGCGCAAATTAAACTAAGAGGTTCCCGTTGAGTATAACGGACGTGAGGGGTGTTTAATACATTCCCCTATCGTAACTGACTCCCGAACTTAGATTAGTGGTTTCGTTGACCATTTTTTTCCTTTATTTAGGTTGTGTCTATATCTCCCTTTTCTTTAGTTAGAATAAATAGAATTAGATGACGACTCTGTTGTTTGTTTTAGGATCGTATTTTTCGAGGTACGACAACTACTACCTGGAGCACGCTGAGAATGCACTAGCACTTCCCAAACTTCATGTTTATGATCATTCAAGCTCTCCTTCTTCATCCTTGGGCCTTAGGCACCCATCTATGCATAAAAAAACCTACAAAAAACAAGAAAAACATCATAATATGAGTAATGGAAAGAAAAAACGGTAAATTACGTATTTATACTAAAAATAATGGTTAAACAACCGATATAACAGGAAATATTGTAAATTATCATAAAATAATATGAAATACAACTCTAATTTGACATTTAACAATGTTATGAAGTCATAATCAATTACATTACTCATAATCGATTTCAAGTTGAAAAATGGAATTTTTTTCTCCGTAAAACAACATGTTTGTAAAATAATGAAAGGCTTCATGGAACTATTTCAAATTCATAAATCCACTCATAGAGGTTCCTAATGATTTATTCCTAATGGTTTATTTAAGGCTATATACATCATAAAAAAAATTTACCTCTAAAAAAACATAAAATCCACACACATTTTTCAAAGTGTTTTTTTTTTTTTTTTTATGTTTTGAAACTTTTGCATAATATCATATATCTCATAAAAGTTTCATTAAACATTTAGAACAATGAAAGTATATAAGTTTAAATTGTGATGTAGAGAAAGATAATATCAAATCATTCAACTTGAAATCAAGCTAAGAACAATATTATTCAAATTCATTTAAAAGTGTGTTGTAATTTAGTCATCAACTTTGGGATGATAAGTAATTGTAAAAAGAAAGTAGGGTTCTTTCTTTTTGTTTATGCGTTATAATGTGAATTTTTTTTTAAGATAACATACTTTATTAATTTAATTTCCAAAATAACAATGTTTTAAAATAAATTACCAAACTAACATAGTTTGCATGCATGTTCGCCAATCCATTTGGAGAACAAGTTCATTTTCTCACTAATTCGCCAAATGGATTGGCTTGTTTCAATTTCTTTTAACTAATTCGCCAAATGGATTGGCGAATGAGTGTTTTTGTTTTGTATGTATTCGCCAAATGGTTTGTTGTGTATGTATGTATACTCATATATATATATATATATATATATATATATATATATATATATATATATATATATATATATGTATATATAAATATAAATATATATATATATATATATATATATATATATATATATATATATATATATATATATATATATACTTATATAAATATATATATACTATATTTATATAAGTATATATATATATATATATATATATATATATATATATATATATATATATATATATATATATATAATTATATATATATATATACATATATGAATGAGTATACATAGATATATACTTATATAAATATATATATATATACTCATATATATATATATATATATATATATATATATATATATATATATATATATATATTCTTTTATAAATATATATATACTTTTATATATATATATATATATATATATATATATATATATATATATATATATATATATATATTTATATATAAGTATATAAAAGAAAATTATAATATAAAAGAAAATTATATTAAAAGAAAATTATTCATATAAAAGAAAATTAGAGAATCTGACAAAGAGAAATATAATATAAAAGAAAATTATTATTAATAATCCAACAACGACAGTACAAAAACTAATTTCCCGCCCGATCTAACTGTCCCTCAGTACCACATCCACGGGGATGACCCCGTCTTCGAACTCTACCACCAGGTGGTCGAGGTTCCGCTTGTATTTGTGTGTTTGGTGGAGGCGGTTGTTGTTGAGTCCATGATTCTGTTATATTTGCAACTGCTTGTCCCCAATTACGTGGAGGGTTGCTGCCAAAGGCGCTTCCGTAACTGAGTTGTGTGCCCATGTTTTCAAAGCTGGGTTGGATTGGGTTGGGTGAGGACGATAAGCTTGACCAAATGAGGATATTGCCTCGTTTTGAGAACGAAACAAAGGTGGGGGGCTATAGGTTGGTGTGGATATGAAGGTGTTGTCAGGGGTATATTGGTGTTGGTAAGGCTATTGTTGTTGTGATTGGGTTTATGGCATGTAGGGGTTACATGTTTGGAGGAATGGTCTATGGGTGTTTGAAGTCGATGGCTGGAATTGGGTGGGGTAGTCATGTTGTGGGGTTTGTGGTTGGGCGTATGCTGCGGCCTGCGAGCGCGAGTCAATCAAGTATGGGTTATCAGACACCCATTATTGCGTAGTAACTGACCTAAACCAAACTAAATATTCTCTAGTTGGTTTGACATTTTGCAGCACTTGGTCAGTTAGGAAAAGTTGACGTCGATCCCTTCATTGTTGACGTAATTCCCTTGCAAAGTCTCTTCAATCTTCCATATTCCACATGTCACTTACTCTTTTCAAATGCCATTCTCCCAAACATGTCGGCGGGCCCGAAATATCCTGTTGCATTCCGAACTGCATTTTCACCCGATCTCTTTGGTGCATTACAATCGTAGTGAACCAGATGATTGGTGTTTTTGCTGTCCAAATTTCAGCATCCTCTGGGTTAGGCTCATGGTCGAGGGCTAAATATGGCCTCCAGATGAACTACGTAAAAAAAATTCGTTTAGTAGAAAATTATTTTAGTGAATAATATGCATTAAAACGAAAAGATATTTTTTATATATGACAATACCTGATCGATCCCCACGTGGTCTAACAAACTGCGATATAAAACTATGGAACTTCTTGGATTTCTACTATAATCCATCCCAAGATCGGACCAGCTAAGCACAATAGATTTAAAAGCATTTAGATACAATAACAATTTAAATATTTAAAATTTAATATGTTTGGAAATAAAAATTAATAGTAGACTTACTGGTTTGCGTAGGGGAACGGGCATGGATTCATGTTGCGTGGGGCAAACATCGGCAGTCTTGAATACCCCCAAGCTTGTAACAAAAATGCACAACCAAAAAATGTACAAGTATCCTTTGCGGCATTTTTACAAAGGCTACTGTACAAATGTGCCAAAACAGCCGAACCCCAACTATATGTATTTACATTGTTGATGTTTCGCAACAATGGTAAGTACATCATATTTATTGTGTTTCTGGTACCGTCGGGAAATAAAAAATGACCGAATAAAAGCATAATATAACACCGAGTTTTTTGAATTTTTTCTAACTCGGTTGATTCTTCGTTTAAAATAAAACTAGCATAGCGAGCTCTAAGGACTCCTAGATTAATACCTGAACCCCTGCTACGAGTATTTGTTGGCTGCTCCTCGTCAATGAGAGGGGCACCCAGCAAGTCCGCTACTATATAAATTTCATGGTTGACCTTACCAAAGACAGCTCTACCGGATACACGTAACCCCAAAATCATGTAGACGTCTTCCAATGTGACAGTGCATTCACCGAACGGAAGGTGAAAGGTGTGTGTCCCTGGCCTCCACCTCTCTTGTAGTGCCAAAATGAATTTTGAGTCTATAGAATTGTTGTGCACCTTTATGACTTCACCAAATCCGCATGAACGTAGATACGGTTCAATGATCGGATCAAACTCTATGTAGTCGTGCACCCGACACCGAAATCTTTTTACATTCTGTAAAAATATTATTCGAAATAAGTTAAAATATGCAAGAGTAAAAAGTATATATAAATATATGTGTAAAAAAATATACGAAGAAAAGACTTACAAATGACGCGATATTTTCTATTGTGCCTCGATGTTGATCTCCCATTGTTAGTAAAGCCATTGAAAATATTTTGTAAAAAATGCCTAGAAATAATTATGAGACTATTAGAAGTTGTTGATGTGATATATGAATTGATTGTGTGATTTATGCCTAGACCAATTTATAGAATTATTTTTCAAAATATTTGCATGCAGTAGCCACACCATTTGGCGAATTCAAACAAAAACAATTGTACATATTCGCCACTTGGATTGGCGAATATGTATTCAAACACTTGCATGTTCTCTGATTGGTTCAACAACATAGTTGTGGATTGTGAAGCTTCATTCTGATTGGCGAATGAAGGTCTTGAAGGATCACCAAGTTGGCTTTAACATGCAAAGCTTCTTGTGCAGCATGTTCAATGGAATCTTGACCATGGCAGGACATTGAAAGCAAGCACGAATCTCTGTTTTTTCAGCTTTAGCAGGTATTGTTCAGTAGCCAGGTTGATTGGCGAAAGCATGTAAGATTTCGTCAATCCATTTGGCGAATAGGGTTACACCTGCCTTGGTTAACCAATCCATTTGGCGAACGTGTGTATACGGGTTAGGGTTTATTTTAGTTTATTAAGTTTATTGAGTATAATATAGATGATATATATATATATATATATATATATATATATATGGTTTATTAAGTTTATGTTAGTTAGGGTTTATTTAAGTATGATATATATATGATATATACATAGGGTTTATTAAGTTTATGTTAGTTAGGGTTTAAGTATAATATAGATGATATATATAGGGTTTATTAAGTTTATGTTAGTTAGGGTTTATTTAAGTATGATATATATATGATATATATAGGGTTTATTAAGTTTATGTTAGTTAGGGTTTAAGTATAATATAGATGATATATATATATATATAGGGTTTATTAAGTTTATGTTAGTTAGGGTTTATTTAAGTATGATATATATATATATATATATATATATATATATATATATATATATATATATATATATATAAGTTAGGGTTTATTTATTAAGAATTATGATATATATATATATGTATGTATATATTAGGGTTTATTAAGTTAATATATTTATTAAGAAGTATGATATACATATATATATATATATATATATATATATATATATATATGTAAGTTAGGGTTTGTTAAGTTAATACATTTAAGAAGTATGTGCAGAAGATAAGACATATGTGGAAAAATAATATAGTCTATATGTGCAGAAGATAAACCTATATGTGCAGAAGATAAGACATATGTTTAGAAGATAACCCTATAGGTGCAGGAGATAAGCCTATGAGACAACTAGAACACATTAATTCAAAACAGTAAATATATCCATAAAATAATTTTTAACTTTACTATTTATAGATTATTTTCATATCTTCATTGTACCATAAACTTCAAAACATTTTCGTATCTAAAAGTGTCTTTGTATATGAACTATGTCTCAATTACCCCAGTATATGATCAACGCCCATATAAATGGCGAAATATTTGAATGTAACCATTATGGTTTCGACTTTCGTAACACCGAGGTTACTCGGTTCTCAATAACCCGACAATCCAAGGTTGTTGCCGTTGTATTCGGAAATTGGGAGGACTCGTACAAAGAACTCCCAAAGATTTTGCTGGCACTAAAGCACTATGCACCAGGGACCGTTGTCATACTTGAGACCTTGCCGGCGTATACTTCAGAAAGTCATTGTGTTAGTGGAAATGGCATATTCCACCGACTCTTTTGGGCTTTTGACCCATGTATAAAGGGTTTTTCCTTCTGCAAGCCTATAATCCAAATTGATGGAACATGGCTCTATGGCAAATACAAAGGAACTCTATTGATGGCAGTGGCACAGGACGACAACAACAATATCTTCCCAATTGCATTCGCTATAGTCGAGGGAGAGACTGCCGAGGGATGGAGTTTTTTCCTTAAAAATCTCCGCTTGCACGTGGCTCCCCAGTCTAACTTATGTTTGATTTCGGACAGACATGCATCAATTGAGAGTGCATGGAAGAATGTTGATAACGGCTGGCAGGAACCGCCTTCAACACATGTCTATTGTATTAGACACATCGCGCAAAACTTCATGAGAGAGATCAAAGACAAGACATTGCGGAAGAAGGTCGTGAACGCAGGGTACTCATTAACCGAACCGTCATTCAAACATTATCGTGACGAAATCAGACTGACAAATGAAGATGCGTTCAGATGGATAAACCAGATTCCTTTGGATAAGTGGACCAGAGCCTACGACAAAGGACAACGCTGGGGTCACATGACAACAAACCTCGTGGAATCAATGAACTCTGTTTTCAAAGGAATCCGCAACCTACCGATAACCGCTTTGGTGAGGTCAACCTACTTTAGGCTCGGAGCACTTTTTGACACCAAGCGTTCAAAGTGGAGTTTAATCCTACAGTCTGGTCAAGTGTTCAGCGATAGTTCTATGACATTCATAAAAGACGAAGCATCCAAATCTAACACACATGTGGTCACCGTGTTTAACCGCAATAAGGGACATTTCAATGTTGCTGAGATCATGGATCACAACGAAGGGAGACCGGGGGGATCCTATCGGGTAGAACTTGATAACAATTGGTGCGACTGTGGAAAATTTCAAGCCTTTCGCATGCCTTGCTCCCATGTCATAGCGGCATGTTCGAAGGTTCGACTGGACCCTTCAGGCTTACTATCCCCTGTTTACCAAGTGCACAATCTTTGTAACGTCTACAACAAAAGCTTTCCGGTTGTTGCAAATGTGGACTACTGGCCCACCTACAACGGGGAAATAGTCTGGCACAATGAGAACATGCGAAGAAAGAAAAAAGGGCGTCCTAACAGCACGCGTATTCGCACTGAAATGGATACGGCGAATAAGATGGTGAGACTGTGTAGTTCATGGCGTCAACCCGGTCACAATCGTAAAAAATATTCCAACGTTGGACCAAGCTCAACATCATAAATTAAACCATTGTAACCGTATTTATTTTAAATAGAAGCATATTTCGTTTCATTCATATCAGTAAAATCATACAACCACAAACACGAACATACATAAATAAAACAAGGAAATACATGATTCAAAACATGACCGTACATAAATAAAACTAAAAAATACATAAATTCAAACATGACCATACATAAATAAAACAACTGGAACATTCAACATATCTAGCCTATCAGAACCATCAGGACAACTTCACCTCCGCCTAACATCATCGAAAGAACACCTGCATCATTGACAACTTTTCTCCATTTCGTCACACCAGACTCCACAACCCGTTTCTCAATTTTAATTATCTTTTCTTTGTGGCCGATCTCTCCTTCTAACCAGCGGTTTAATTCTCTACGCAAGTGTTCCAAGTTTGCGGGTTCCATAACAGCATCTTCAAAGGAGACTTTGTTGCCGAGAAAAATACCAAAGCATTTTTCTTCAAAATATAAAATTTTGGAAGCGGTTCTTCTGATGTTGAGGAAGACGGTGTCGATGCAAAACTATATGGACGAGGAGAAGCCATGTTGTAAGAGGGAGAGATTGAAAGGAATGAATGAGAGAGGGTTTGTAAGGAAGGAGTGAGATAAATATGATGTGTATGAGTGATAACCGGGCATATGTATTTATAGAAAAAATTTGCAAGCCCTAAACATACACAACAAACCATTTGACGAATACATACAAAACAAAAACACTCATTCGCCAATCCATTTGGCGAATTAGTTAAAAAAATTTGAAACAAGCCAATCCATTTGGCGAATTAGTGAGAAAATGAACTTGTTCTCCAAATGGATTGACGAACATGCATTCAAACTATGTTAGTTTGGTAATTTATTTTAATACATTGTTATTTTGAAATTTAAATTAATAAAGTATGTTATCTTAAAAAAAAATTCTTATAATATTGTAAAAAGGTCTAGGTCAATACTTGTACGAGGATTTAAAATATAATGGATAATTATCTAAATATAAGAATTAGATGTACCATTAATTGATAATTCATTAAGCTTAAAGTAGCATTCTAATTATTGCGTCCAATAAAATAAAAAATTAAGAAAAGTTATGTAAATACAAGAAAAATTCAGCAAGACTAATTCACCCTCTGAATTGCATCTCATAGTTACAAAATTAAATTGATCACTTTTGACAATTGTAGCTACACTCGATAAATAATGTTTCATTTAAAATATCTCTAAAACTTGGTTCATATAAGTTTCTTGTGATAGACCTAAAACACATCTAGCTGAAGTTACATTGCTTCTTTCTCATGGGTTTATGTTTTGTTTATATAGTTATCGAGTCTCCTTTTAAATCTATTTTTACATATACATAATTAAAAGTATTTATTATACTTTAAGAAATATATTTCAAGTGAATTTGTTGAGATTTTGGATCAAGAACTATATTTGAGAATTGTTTAAGTCATACGATGTTATATTCTCAAAAATCATTTCTATTTTACAAAAAATAAAGATTTTGAAATTGTGATTTAAATCACACTATTACACGACTCTAATCATCATTATAGAGAGTCCATAGATTGTTTTCATGTTGCCATGATTCGTATCATAATTTCCTGATTTGAATAAGACAAAATTGTAATTTCCATAAGTTTTCTTCTAGAACTATGATTTGAATCACATATTTGCATAACTCGAATAATGTGATTTGAATCAAATATGTGTGACTCGAATCACACAAATGGATTCTCATATGTTCTTGGCTCTTGAATCAAATCAATTGATCTTTTGAATTGAATCATATCTCTTGATTATTACTTAAATCATACACCATCTTTGTAGTCATTTTTGTGTTATATCTCCAGAAAACATAAAAGATTTTTTACTCAAAACCTTTCACATTGTTGGAAACTATACAGTTCCACTATTTATTTGAAATTTCACAACACACTTGTTCTCTCATTTTCAAAAAAGGCTTTTGAATCTGTTATAAGTGTTTTGCAATTGAATTCTTTGATCTTCAACGTCATTTTGTTTCCATTTTCGCGTGGATCTAAATCTCATCTTATAAGATGTGTGATTGTTAAGAAAATTATGTTGCATGTGTTTCATATTTCCTTGAAAATTTCTTGATTCTTTAGAGGTTTGAAAGGTGTGTGTAGTTATGGATGGTTTTCACAAGTCTAGTGAAAAGAAAAAGGTTTTTCTCTCTATATTTATTTCGGTATTGTTGTGATGAAGCTTATAGATAAAGTGTGAGTTCTTCTCAATAGTTGGACCGACCAACGCTTAAGATATCAATATTGTTCTGAACAAGTCGAACATGTGTCCATGACCTTCAACGTAGGGCAATGCACTACAACAAACAAGACCTTAGACAGCGCTTTTTTTAGCCTTAGACAGCGCTTTAAAGCGCTGTCTAAACCTCCGCTGCTAAAGGTTTAGACAGCGCTTTTTAAAATGTTAAAAGCGCTGTCTAATCCCCCACCCTTAGACAGCGCTTTGGCCAAAAGCGCTTTATAAGACCCTCTTATTTTAAATTTTTTAGGTACACCTTAGACAGCGCTTTTTAAAAGCGCTGTCTAAGCCCCCCCCCTTAGACAGCGCTTTGGCCAAAAGCGCTGTCTAAACCCCTCCTATTTTAATTTTTTTAGGTATACCTTAGACAGCGCTTTTCACAAAGCGCTGTCTAAGCCCCCCCCTTAGACAGCGCTTTTGCCTAAAGCGCTTTCTAATCCCCCCCTTAGACAGCGCTTTTGGCAAAAGCGCTGTCTAAGGTATACGAAATTTTTTGTAGGATTTGTTTGAAACCACATTTTTTCCAGGTTTATAAACCAGAATTGGTACCTGTTTTCAACCAGATTTTGGCAGACAATTATCACATTTTATATATGCCATTTTGGCCTTTTTTTTTACCAATTTTTGGCTAACCAATTCAAACCAATTCAAACCAAATTTGCCATAAATGTATCAAAATATATACAAATTTATGTTTACATTTATAAGTCATTACATATACTACTACAAATGTACACATTAATTACACACTTTGAGCTCTATCATGTATTGACACCACTCCTCTTTGATTTCGTCCACTTGATCCTTTGTATAAGATGCACACTTGAATTCATCAAAGTACTACATAATAATATAACATATTTTGAATTAATTCCAACTATTTAATTATATGAGATATGTGTAAATATAAAAATAACTCATAAGTTAGAAATACATACATCGGTGGGAATCTCTAATCGGGCCAACATGAGAGTATCTCGCATAAACCTCAACATGAAATACCCGCAATCTATTTGATTACGTTGAAGAGGACACTACATATGAAAAAAAAATATGGATTATAAATCCTAAGTTTTATCAAGTGTAGTCATCACTAATATAATAAAAAACGCGGTAATTAAAAATATACCGCCACTTTAATCCATGCAATGGAGTTGGCGCCCCTCCTTGAGGTTTGGATAACTCGTTGGGCCCGAAAAGCTTGTAGGACGCTAATAAAATAAAAATGAAGCAATTAGAACAATTCACATAAACTAAGAAAATTTTTGAACATTCTCACTTACGTGTCAATTAGGACCTTCATATCCGGGTATGTTGTCCAATCATTTCCTAACGAGTCAAGATAATACACAATTTCTCGGATAGGATTGATTGCGAGCAACAACCAATGTCCACTGTAATGATTAAGCAAATGTTAGATGGTAACTTGGAAAATAATTATAATAGATGAATTTAGAATGAAATGCTAACCCGGTATTAAACGGTATAAAAAACAACTTCTCCGCATCTTTATTGTCCATGAGGATCCGAAGAACGTACTCCGTCACGGTATCCGGTCTACTTAACATTAAACTATAGTTGACGGTCGCGGGTGCTAAGAATCCGAATGACACGTCCAAACCATTGGGGCGCATCAATTTGTCATACAAAAACCTAATATAAAAACATCATTAACATAAAGTAAACATCATTAAAATAAGTTGTTTAATTAATAAAACAAAGTAGTCCGGATTTACCTAACATATGTATTGACAACGTTGACGCCGATTTCTTCACGACCAAAAACTTGCATGAAGTCCTCATTACCAATCATTTGTTCGTAATCAAAGCCGAAAATCCCTACCTCCATATGTATAGTCCGAACACCTCCGGTCGGTATATCGGTCATCTCTAGAAATGTCCTGAGGCACGACCTATACTTGGTGGTAGGTTTTTTCCTAGCTACGGACTTCTTAGCACCAGAACTTTGTACCCGTGCGGAGGCGTTGCTAACCTCCTTTTTTTGTTGTGCGGAGGCATTGCTAGCCTCATTTTCTTGAAGCTACATGTCATATAAATAGTTAGATCAAATTAAGAATGTAACAACTTCCATGAATATATGTCATATAATTGTATATTACCTCTTTTCTTGAAACCGTGGACTCGGTATGCCGTGGAATCGCACTATCTTTTGATTTGGATTTTGTGGGAGTCTATTTAACATAGGAAAATATGTAAGTAAAATATTAAGCATAAATTTTAAACTTTGAATATACCAAGGAAGTTAACAAAAGTTTTAATCATACCTCATATCCTACGCATATGAGGTTTGTCGGCCATGCAACAAACGAACCTACTGCTTCGTGCACCGTTGTTGCATCCGAATCATCGCTAGGATATGGTAATGCTGCATTCGGCTCAACTGCAATATCAACTGATACCTTCAAACATCCAGCAGGGAGCTCTCTAGTGTGGAGTAATACTCCGCTAACGTTATGCACTTTTCCCTTGCCAACCATCCGATAGTATGGTGACGACAAATACAGCTGACAATGGGAAATGCCCTAAAACCAATAATAACAAGAAATCGTTAATGTGTATATATGTCAAATACATAATTTAAGCAAATAGTTCAATTTAAGCCAATTATATGTAATTACCTCTGGAATGTTCGGCTGAAAGGTACAGTTGATACTGTCTTTGTCCGAAGCATCTCTGTATACTGTTGAGGCGCTAGCCTCTCTTTCTCTCCTCAATGCATCAAGCTCAGCTTGCATGGCTTCCATTCTTGCATGAAGCTCCCGATTACTAGGAGCCTTTCCTTTTTTAATACTCAGGGAGGTCGGAGTGACTCCAAATCCCTTACCCCTCACCCGACCAGAATACTCAGGGACATCTAATGCCCGACCAAGTATGCTCCTAGTATCATCGGGAGATAAAGACTGAGATAGCTCCTCCTGAAAAATCAAATGAATACCGTACACTTGTCAAATATTTGTGTATAAAAATGTTATTCAAATAATGAAAAAATGTTATACTTACACATTTCTGGTATACGTGTAAAACTTCTTCTTGAGGAACTCCAGATTTGCCCACACGGGCTTCCTTCCACAAAACATGTGCAGGAAGAGATGTTTCTGAACTTTCCTCCTTCTGCAGCTACACATTAAGTAATACAATTTGATCAGATAAAACTAATATATGATGAACAAATTTGTTATCGCAATTTAAAAATACTTACCATGGATTGTTCTAACCGTCCATATCCGACACGTCCTTTTCGGTACGGATATGCGGGACTTGATGCTCTTTCCCGATTTGTAGCACTTATTCTTTGAAAAACCGGGTCTTGTCTTTTGGATTTGAAAGCTTCCCATTCTTCAGCCGATATCAAACTTTCATATTTTTTGGGAAGCTCCGCATCCACAAAATTACCATTCGCATCCTTAAGGAACTTGGATGATAAAAATGTCCGAAACCCTCTTAGAAGCTTTCCGGCCAATTTCATACAAAAGCCTCTTCTTTCTTCTTCGATGTTAAAACATCGCTAAGAAAAACATACAGATTGATAGTTAGTATCGGTAATTGAAAAAACATAATTGATACCGTATAATTAAGGGCCAAATGATTGTACCTTTATCTCACTCCAAATTTTTTCTTTGGATTCATTCAGCTCTTTGTTTCTCCAATCATCACATGTAATGGGAATTTCATTCCTTACTAGTGCACCGATAAAACTAGTTAAGGTATGCCCATTAGGTTCTATAAGCTGTCCCTGGGTGCTCCAATAGACATCTAGTATGATGCCTCGAGATCTTCCTTGGACCACCCTTCTCATTACTGTGATGCCTCTTCGAATTTCTTCTTCCGCGGATACTTTTTTAGGAACTTCCTCATGTTGGTCATCAGCCATGTCTAACCTGTAATAAACCAAGGAAACCATCAAATATCAAATATAACTTATAATCAAAGCAATTGAAAACAAAAAAATAAATAAATCATGCATTATCATATATAACTTATAATCAAAGCAATTGAAAACAAAAAAAATAAAGAAATCATGCATTATCAGATATAACTTATAATCAAAGCAATTGAAAACAAAAATATAATGAAATCATGCATTATCACATATAACTTATAATCAAAACAATTGAAAAAATAAAATAAAGAAACCATGGATAATTTACCTAAGTCACTAACATCTCTTTCTTTTCTTTGTTGGAATATTAATCACTTGTTTCTTAGCAATGCGTACGGATGAATTGATCCAAATTCCCTCATTATGATCGTTTCTTATATATGACTCATCTGGTATAAGATCCTCAACTTCATCATTTCTATTCAACTCATTCCGTCTAATGCATGACTCATTCTCAACATCAATATCATATTGATCGACACCGCTTTCATCAGTCACTTTGTTAGAGAAAAGCACTATAGACCATTTTGTACTCTTCGGGTCATTCACATAGAACACAGGCCACAGAGGTAGGTTATAAATCATAAGAATCACAGGCCATGTGGTATGTGAAATACTTTGAAGACCATGTGGGTTCATTCCATCAGTAGATAATGCCAATCGAAGGTTTCTTGCTTCTGATCCAAACTCAGGATAATCATTATCAATCTTCGACCACTGTGGTGAATCAGCCGGATGCCGATACTTTCCATCAGTAATTCTTTCATCTGCATGCCAAGTAAGATGTCTTGCATCGGTTTCACTACGAAACATGCGCCTAAATCTCGGAATTATCGGAAAATACCATAAGACTTTTGCGGGAGATAATCTTTTCTTATATCGAGACAAACCGCATTTAGGGCACTCCGTTAACGTTGCATATTCGTTACGAAACAAAATGCAATCGTTAGGACAAACATGTATCTTATCATAGCTCATGCCAATAGAGCACAACATTTTTTTTGCCTCATAGGTTCGATTAGGAAGAACATTATCATCCGGTAGCATTTCTCTCATAAGGGCCAACAACTCTGTGAAACTTTTATCCGACCATCCATTGCCCGCCTTTAAGTTGTACAACTTTAATACCGCAGAAAGTCTTGAGAATTTAGTGCAACCTTTGTACAACGGTTTCTCTGCATCGCTTACCATCCTCTCAAACATTTCAGGACAATCATGAAGATCTTCTTCCAGTGCTTCTACAATCTCTTCAACTCGATCACAATCATATGTTTCCGTGTCTTTGTCGTATGAAGCATAGGTCGTATTACTTTTTCCACTCGATTCAACATTCCCGTTAATTTTTTCACCATGAAATATCCAACACTGATAACTTTGATCAATTCCATGCCTCAGCAAATGCGATTTCAATCCATGTGCGTCAACCTTACCAATATAACAACAACGCAAGCAAGGACAATGCATTCGTCTGGGGTTTTCAGCGTGTTGAACAACATACTTAACGAATTCCGCAACCCCACTCTCGTACTCTTTGGTCATTCGATCGGCACAGATCCATGTTTTATCCATGGTTTTCCTACTTAAAAAACGTATACATAACCAATGTTAATATAAACTTCAATAACGTATCCGATACGCCAATATACCAACTTTAATTACCTCATCACTTTCATTTTTTATATTACAAGAATCAAACTTTTTCTATTACAATATACCTATAACTATACCTATAACTATATAAGAGTTCGTTCAATCATTTTATGGGAGAAATCTTTTGGCTAGATTTACAGCCAGAAAGCAAACTGTTGTTGCTTTAGAATGAAATGTTAGTGGACCTGTCATGTCCTCCATGGATTCTATGAGGAACCACATTAGATTGCTAATGGTTGTTATCAAGGTGTATTAGCAGTTGGATCTATTTGTGGAATTCAAGATTTGAAGTTCCTTTGAAGAAAAAGAGAGAGTTATTCTCTATTGAAGTGGAGTTTCTTACACCTATTATAAGGGATATTTTTTCTATTCAACATCCTTTGATACAATCAACACCATATTCAAACAAATAAAACTAAGTTGTTAGAAGTGTAGTTATATCAAAATGGAAGTTCTAAACTAATAAATGGAAGAGACAAAGTCCTTTAACGTGAAACAAAGTTTATTCAAAGTCCTTTAACGTGAAACATCTAATTACAAGTATCAAAGTTCAGAACATCTAAATACTGATATCACCATTAAGAAACACATTATATGGAATATCAAGACACTTGTTTGTGGCATCAATTGGAACAAAAACAATCAACAAAGAAACATTATATTTTCAACAATTTACAAGCTTCAGACAGTCACACACATTTTTCTGAAAAGTAAAAACTCTACACACATGATCTCTTAACAAATTAAAAGCATGATAGTATCATGGGTCAACTAAAACCAAATGACCTTACACCTAAAAAAATGAAGTAAAAATAAGACAATGAAAAGGAAATGAAACAAAGAAATTGTAAAATGTGAGAAGACTTCTCTCTTTAGTATCATAGAACAAATAGGAAAAATAAATAAATAAATTTAGCAGGACAAACTACAACAATAGCAGGCTGGTCGCTGGTAGGGTTTGTCAATATATCTTTCTTAAAGCTTATCAATAAACTCTTAAAAAACAAACATGTATCAAAACAATGGCAGCACATTTAAAATTTGTATCAAAACCAAAGCAGGCTGGTCGCTGGTAGGGTTTGTTCGAAGAAATGAAACAGAACAAATGAAAAAATGAACATACCTCAATGAAGAACAGTAGAAACGATTGATTCTTTAAACTCTTTCAATGACTGAAATGAATGAAGGAAAACAATCTATTGAAGTTCGCTGTAATGGGGTTCGTTCGCTGGTAGGGTTCGTTCGCTGGGAGGGAAAACAAAAAGAACAGAGAACGAAAATAGAAGTCTGAAATTTAATTTTAATAAGACCTTAGACAGCGCTTTTGAGGAAAGCGCTTTCTAAGATATGCCTTAGACAACGCTTTCCAAAAGCGCTTTCTAAACCCCCCCTTAGACAGCGCTTTTGGTTTTAATTTTATTTTTAATTTAAAGACTTTAAACAGCGCTTTATCAAAAGCGCTGACTAAGGTATATATTTAAAAGCGCTTTCTAAAAGCGCTGTCTAAGGGGGGGGTCTTAGACAGCGCTTTTAGAAAGCGCTGTCTAAGACCCCCCTTAGACAGCGCTTTCATTATTTTTTTGGACCATTTTCCGTGTTTTATTTTAATTTTAACCTTAGACAGCGCTTTCTTTTAAAAGCGCTGTCTAAGATGCGCTGTTAAAAAACGTTTTTGGCGTAGTGATGACAATAGTGGATAAGAGGTGGCGGGGTATCAACAAGGTACTCTAACGCTCAATTAAGTTTCGGGGTGAGAGCTAAAACAAGACGAAAAACGTTAGAAAAGTGTAGAATTGGATAAAAATGAATTGAATACCCGACCCTCCAAAGGGGAGGGTATTTATAAGGGCATATGGCTGATATACACGAGCGCGAGGTTCATGACTAGGCTCAACTGCCTCCGTGAGTTTCAAATGGGTAGTGGGTCGTGTGATAACTACCAAACGCGTGAGGGGGAGATCCCAAACAACTATAATTCTAACGACTACATTCCTTATTGGGCCTTGTCCGAATCTGGACTGAGTTGGCCCTTGTCTATTTGTTGGGCATCTTCCAGTGGTATAATAGAGACTTCAGAGCATAATTATTGTTGCTAGAAGATTTCGAGCAAAGATTTTCGAGGGTCCAGATTAAAGATTTTATAATTTGAGAATTATTAGGATTGTGATTATACCGAACATCTTGTAATGTTTCACAAAGACCATAGTTTTCAATGGAAAATCATTGGAGAATGGAGTATGGTTAGCTATAAAATATCCGAACTATTATAAATCTGGCATAATCTATCTCTCTCTCTCTCTCTCTCTCTCTATATATATATATATATATATATATATATATATATATATATATATATATATATATATATATATATATATATTATATATGCCAATTTATTAATTAAGAGTAGATTTTGTTAGATTGACACTACAAATTATATTGTTGTTTATTAAGACTCAAAATTGTGGTCTTAAAATTTTACTTATTTAATTTGTAGTTGATATTCCACTTTGATTAATTTGATTAGGAGGTCTATTCTACCCCCTCATATTTTTGCATTCTCGTAGTCTCACCCAACATATTTTATCACAATTGAAAGTTTCAACCCTAGTGAAATGTAGCACAATATCTAGTTTTTCACATTGAATCTTTGCCCCGAGATAAAAAGTAGCGCACTTTCTATCAACCCCTTTATTTCCACGAACAATCAACCATGATAAAATCCCTTTTCCAAACAGTGGTAATAAATAATTCTTTATGTAGTGATATTTAAACCAGAACATATCATTCTCATAAACATCTTTTTTATCTAAAAAGTGTAGTCTTTTTTTCCTCTTCCTCCGTATTTTTTCTAGCGCTTTCTTGTAAAAACACTCTTAAAGTCGTGCTTTGAAGTCCTTAATTCGGTGAAACAAAAATCTAAAACTTTTATCACACTTGTCATCAAATTCGATACACTCACATCTAGATAGACAAAATTGCTTCATGGTATGTTGAAATGTAGTGTGAAAACAACATTTACCAATTGCAATATGAACCGAATACTGGTGGTGGAAAAAAAATATCATAAGCTAGATTATGAGTTATCTAATATAAATTCGTTTTGTATAAACTAACTTACAAACTCTAAGTTATTTTTCCTTAATAGAGCCATAATATGTGGTGCAATATCCAACTTGTATTACACACCTATATGTATAGATATATAAAAGATTATTAACATCTTCTAAGTCTTCACACCATGGTTGCATTGGAGAGAATTTGTGGAGTTAATCCTTCATTTGATCATTGAAATTATAAACAGAGTTAGTACAAGAGAAACACATTATTTGGCATATCAATTAGTTATCTATTAAGGTTTAGAAGCTTACCTTTATCATACAATGTTGATTTATAATTGTACGGTTTTTTGTATCCACCAATACCTCACATGATAGTTTTACCTATTAGAATAAGACAAAAATAAAATCAGTGTTTTTGAGAATTGATAAAAAGGAAAAGAGGAGGATGTGGAAGTTTCCTATCATGTGAAGAATGTTCCTACAATCATGTAAAATTAAGCATGTCATCATAATATATGATCTGAACATATATTTATAAGTGGTGGTAATCCTCACTCTAATAACTGATTTTATAGGAGTGAGATAAACATGATAACAGAGTCGGGACAATCCCGACAATCCCGATTCAAGACCATGATAATATCTTACTAATTGAATAATAATAACAATACCTTGAAAACGCTAGGGAAGCGAAAGAGAAAAAGTCCAAGATTTCCCACAACTTCAATAGCCGTATGAAACCATATCCTACCCTTCCCAAGATCCTGCATAAAATGCGCCACTTCCGTCGACGGCAGTCCACCAAACTCAAGATCTCCGAACACATGCGCCGAGCCCCACCCCACCACCCGCCATCCCTCCGTCTCCACATGACCGAGCTTCTGTCCACGATACTTTATTCCGACGTCAACCTCCGACAGTTCCATCCAACACAGAACCTTGTTGTGAACCTTCACCGCCACTGACAGCCACACGGTAGCGCTTAACGGCGGTAGAGGATGAACCTTTGCTCGTTTCACGGTTAACTTTTCCATTTCAACTTCGGGATTCACTGGCCATAGGAGAAACGCTGCTATTACAATGGCTGCTAGAATTACTGTCCATAGTAGACAGATGAATGGTCGTATAACAACGTAGTTTTTGGTGTGTTGTTTTGAGTATGTCATTGGTTGTGTTTTGTTCTTGAGGTTAGGAAGAAGAACAGTATGAAATAAACTGTTATTATTGGTTATAAGGTGAGTAGTTTTGGTTTCATGAGGAACATAGTAACATGGCGTAGATGAAGGGTCTTTTGGGGTTTGTACTTTTTGAAGGAAATTTTGAGGGTTGCTTCCTATTTTGTATGTGTATTTATGGAGTGTCTTTTTGTGGGTAAAAATATTTACTTTGCATGATCCTAAGTTTAATGTTCTTCTTTTCTAACATGTCCTAATTAGTGTTTAGGAAATGATGCAATCTAGTACACATATATGTAGTAACTAATACGGTTTTGGTTAGTTCATATCCATTGGACAAACAAAAAGAGATAATATTTTCATTAATAGGAAAATGAAGATGAAAAAAAGAAAAGAGAATCATATTAATTCAACTTTATTTTTACAATAATGTTTAATACCTTCCTCAAAGTGGAGTAGGTGTTATACATTTCTTGTTTGGTAGATAGAGGGTGAAAGAGAGTATTGATGACACTTTATTAATTAAATTATATTTTTGGTCGAAGAAATAGATCAAAATAGGTCAAAGAGGAGTAAAAATGAAGAATAAAGATCAAAGAGAGATGCAAATTTGACCAAGTATGAAGAAACATTGACTTAATGAAAATTTGATGGAAAAAGGAGAAAAAAACATGCAATTATTGCAATAATCGTGTGCAACATCACACACAAAATAAAAAAGTTTTACCAGTATCACGTATCCGATGAAAACTAACACGTGCATGATAGGTCCTTTTCGGGACCTATTCTGACGCATTTTGGACTGATTTGACAACTATAAAAGGGATTTTTTGACATCTTTTCTAGGGTTCTGCTAATTTATATTGAAAGTGATGGTAAAGAGCACCAAGATGCCAATTTTGAGAGCATTGGAAATCATTGGAGGCTAGTTCTTCAAGGATTTTCAGATGCAACTTTCATCTCATTGCTTGATATTTGATTGTATCTTTATAAGTAGCTAAACATCTCTAAGTTAAGTTTTGTTTGATGAACTTATTTTGAACCTATTGGGACATATGTTTAATTTTCATTGCATGAACAATGCGTTATATTTCTATTCAATTGCTTATTTTGCTTAATGGTTTTCATGTGAGGTATTATTTTAATCTGATCTTGGACGCATAAGGAATATTGACCCTTAGTCTATGCATTGGAACTAGGGAAGTTATTGTACTTACGTTGGTTGAAAAGGGATAGAAGACCCTGAGTAGTGACATATGAACTAACGTTCTATTGCATCGCCTAATTTAACTTATATTGGCTGAATATGAATAGAGACCCCAAGTAGGAATTAGTGAGCTATACACCAAGGGATTTCATATAATGGTTGTGTTGATTCGTCGTGGAAATATAATGACTTTCTCATTCATGTAATGCATTAGACATCAACGTGAGAGAATTAGGGGATTCTATTTAAAACTTGACTGTTTTTGTAATTATTTCAAAACAACTTTTATTGTTTGCATTCAAACTCAAACCTCCCCCAATTGTAAATATTTATACTTGCGCAGCTATTGTTTTGTTAAATAGCAGTCATTGTGGAATCAATATCTTTTTATTACTACAATATTATCGATACACTTGCGAGAATTCATCAAGTTTTTGGAGCCGTTGTCAGGAACAATTGATAATATCAACAAGCAACGCTTGTGCAACGATTTAATTCCTTTTATTTTAATTTTACATTAGTTAATTCATTTTTCTTTTTTATTGCAACATTACTACGAGTATTTGTTTTATGTTAGTGCATTTCAGGTTTAAGGCTTAGAGAAACCCACCAAGGAAGAACCAACAACACAAATTATGGGAGACTACTTTCGGCCTACCGATGCAACACAAGTTAATTTATCTAGGTTATGTCCCACCCACTCCAGTAAATTTCAACATCAAATACTCAGATCTTTGAGATAAACAATTTGACGGGAACACAACAAGTGGCCTATGGGAACATCTAGTGCTGTTCTACGAGACAATATCGATGTGTTAACCAGAAGGTATTATAAAAGATCAGGTTAAACTGAAATTATTTAGCTTCTCCTTAGCGGAGAATGCGAAGATTCTTCAAAATTGTAACTTTGTGTCTTGCTTTGCTTCTTTAAGCTTCCAATGCATCCAATAGGCCTTGCAACCTACAAATTTGCACAAAAATTATCAAACAAAATCTATTTACATAATAATGTTAAGAATTACATATTTACACTAAAAATAACATAAAATAAAGTCATTCCATTGAGATCAAGTGAAAAAGGGACACAAAATACTATGGATTATTTATACAAATTAGCCCTTAACAACTCTCTCCAACTTAAAAATTTGTTTGTCCCCAAACAAAAGTCTTTCAAACCAAAGGACACAAACAACCTCCAAGAAATCAGAAACAACGAGTTTTTAAGAATGCAGACAATTTCATGGTTCAAATTGAAAAGCACAACAAAGTAAAGCTTACCTCTATTCTAAAATAAACCATGTCTTTGAAACAAATGCTAAGTGCATACTTCATATCAAAATTTCTAAAACAATGCAAATTCAAACATGAATCACACCTAAACTCACATTCATCAGTGGATGAGAAACAACATGAGGGACTTTTATTCTCATCCAAAAATCTTGCTATTATCCTGATCAAATTATGCATTCATCAACAAATTGTATCGAAAGCACAAATGCATGAATCACTAGGGACTTTCAAGGGTTGTAACTTGGCTTGGGTAACAAGGAATGATTGTTTCTTAAGTTATTGAAACGAAATTGCCTAATCTTATTAGAGCATTCACACCCCACATACTTAAACAATCACATTATCTTTACCCTTTTTATTTGATTAATTGATACAACCTTGAGCTCACTTGTTGGCATATAATTCTTGCCATTTTTCTTTCTTTTTTCAAAGCTCTTCTTTGCATTGTTTCTTTTCTTTTCACAAAATTTTTCTCTTCTTCTTTTTCAACCACTTTCTCTTTCACAAATTATCAGCCAACCTCTTTCTCCCAAATTTTGAACAAACCCCATGAATGCTACCCTACTTTCTAATGTTAGAAAAAAACGCAACCACAATTTATGGTTGATGTTTCAAGTGTTTCTCAACAAAATTTCAAGATCCATTTCACAACTCAATGGTGAACTTAATTTTCATATACAATTTTCACAATTTAATCATCAATATGGATCATGACACAAAAGATCAAAAGGGTTAAACAAATTCTCACTCACTCACAATATGGATTGATGAATTTTCGAGGCTAAGTGGTTATGCTCAATTAAAAAAAATTACATTGGTCACTTTCATGCTCTTAAACTAATCAACACAAATTCATGATTAAACATAATAAGATCGAGTTAAAACAAGGAATGTCAATATCCTGCATTTAGTGTACAATGGATAACTTCCTCACACTTGTTTATGATCTAAAGTGATTCATCTATAAACATGCAATCCAAAAGAACTCATGGCATAATGTTTTAAAATATCACAAGTTTCAAGTTCAAGCTACATTTATAAAGTAAATAAACATGTATCTTATACTTGTTACTTCTTTTAAGAACTTATCATTACCACTCAATTGTATGTTGATCCATTTAGCTTGAAAGTATCTTATACTTGCTACATTTATTTGTATTGTTTAATAATGGTGTTTCAACATATTTTGACATATCCAAGATGACAAAATCAACGAGGAAAAGTAAATCATCAAACCTTACCAACACATCCTTTTGTACTCCATAGAGCAAAGAATAATGAATCTACCTGAATCTGTTAGTTTGAGTGGTAGCTTGCGTTGGATAATTGTGCTACATTCTTTAGCTAAAGCAATATTTTCATCATTCTTAAATTTTCGTTTACTATTTAAAAGCTATTTCATAAATTTGGCATATATGGGCATTTGTTCCAGCACATCACTAAACGAAATATTTACTTGTAACATTGTGAGCATATCCATAAACTTTTTAAACTGCTCCACTTCCATCTTTCTATTTGGTTTCTTCTTAATGAACGGGTAAGGTTGTTTGATATAATCGGGTAAGTCGAGGGTTGGTTCCCTGATGATATGATTTTTTGTTTTTCTAAAATGTGTTTATTTATCAATGAATTTGTCAAGTGTCTCTCCCCTTATAATGGTTTCGTTAGAAACATCATCCTCTGCAGGTTATTTTGGGTTGCTCATTTTTCTCATTGCTTTGTTCCATAACTATTTTATGCTTGTTCACACTGGGAAAATATGAAACTGTCAAATTTCTCAATTCTATTTTGTCACAAATTTCTCTTTCTTTTGCTAGTGATGTGATTTACTGAGATAGACTCAACATTTGCCCTTCCAAACTTTTCATTGACTCCTCGTGCTTTTCGTTCAACAAGTTCTGTAGTCTATTAACCTTCAAAACTTCATTTTGTGTTACCATCATAAATTTAGTAAGTGTTTATTCCAACGAGTCAATTATCCCAGTTTTCCATTTTGTACATAACTAATGATGGTTTCTCGTAAGTCAATATCTAAAAGAAAAACCCACTAAGTCAAAACCTATGAAAGAGACTTAGTAAAAATTGAGACATCCCGCTGACTGTAATCTTGAAACAAACAGTTCGGGCAAAAGGAAGGGATAACAAAGTCAAAAGAAAAAGAGGTCACTACAAATCCTCAACAAAAAAAAAGATGACTGACTTTTCAAATAAAGTTCTGGTTTCTGAACCATCGCAAATGTCAGTGTTACAATTCCAAACTTCTTTGAAGCCTCAATGGATAAGTTAACCGAACATAGGACAGAAGAACATCACGAAGGATGGGTCGGATACAAATAAAATTTAAGCCTTTATCCTTTGTTTCTTAAACCGTGAACCAGGCCACGTTACAACCCTTTAAAAGTCCTAACTGAAGCATGGTTAGTTCGAAAGCGTACTGCTGCAAAAAGGTATCCTGACTCCTTTAGGGCTTATTATAAATCTTGAGTTAATATCACAGTTTTTACAAATATTGTTTTGCTAAAATAGTTCTTTTTCAAAACTTCAAGACAGACATAAGCGTTGCATTTTGAATATCATTGTTTGCATATACCTAAGTGTTTAATAGCAGAGAAACTTACATGATGAACATTCAATAAACCAAAGTCCTCCCGATAGACAAAGTTGCTTCCTGGATCAAAGCCAATGTATATAAGGGGCATAGTCACTATCTTCCAATCAAGGGGGCATGCCATGTTATTTTCTAATTCATCTGGGGCAGTCAGGTCAAGATTCAACAATGCTTAAATAGCCAGGGGTAGGTCTCCTCATTTGAATTACCAGATGTAACATTATCGAGTTCACGATGCCAAGGGAAAATTATTGTAGAGCATTTTGTTATTTCTCTTGAGGTTGCCCCTTTCAAATACTTCCATTATGAGAAAAATCATCCTCAGCTAGAAGCAACACTCTCTTTTCAAATCTAATCAGATCAAATTCAATTGCAAGCTCCTTAACCATTACCCAGGGCGTACACGATCCACCACAGTCTGAAATCACATTTCTCTCATTACATTGCCTTGATACCGGATTTCAGCAAAAGCCATTGTGGAAATTAATTGTCTGTGGCAATAGTATCAGATGATGTCAGTATCATGTCTTCGGATTTAGTCCTGATAATTTCTAGAAAATTACTCGGGGAAGTCGAGAATATCAGAAGTTCTGAATCCATTGGTTACTTTGAATGAATATATGCTTTCAAATATGATTGATGTTTACCAAAATGCATAAAATTACAATAATAGCATCTACTAAGGACTCTCGGAGGTAGGAATCCCCAACAAAGTTCATATCCAACAGATCTTCACAGATTCATCCCCATAGAGTAATCTTTACGGATTTATTTCAGCGAAGTATTCCAAGTAGCCTCTTGTACTTCCAGCTCTACAAAAGTCCTAGACAAATTTCTCTCAAACATGATATCCTCCGAAGAATTGACACTTTGTTGGATAAGCCTCCCAGGTAAATGTCCATCTCTTTTATCCCCAATCAGGGTATTCAGGAATTTAATCTTTCAATAAGAAGTGCGACGAACGGAAGGTCCTAAGTACAATATTCCGAAACGAGACGGGAATGACGCCTTCATACTCCTCAACAACGAATCAAGATTTATTTTCCCCAGCTAGCAATTGATATACGAAGTGACTAATGGGCTTCAACTGTATAATTCAGACATGCATCATTTACATCATATCATGCCATACACATCCATAACGCATACGACATTCTAATTTACATTAAGAACGTCATGCCATGCATGCATACATCAAATAAACTTGCATAAAACTAACCTTTCCTTTTCAGGATAGTTGCAGTCAGATAAACATTATCAACACCTTGAGACAGTTCAGAGACGATCTAAACGAAGATTTAGTGCTGATACTTAGTGCAGGATATTGTCCAGAAGCAATTCAGAGATAATCAAAACGAAGATTTAATTCTGATGCTTAATTCAAGAAATTGTCTTTGAGACAGTTCAGAGACGATCTAAACGAAGATCTAGTGCTGATATTTAGTGCATGATATTATCCAGAAGCAATTTAGAGATAATCGAAACGAAGATTTAATTCTGATGCTTAATTCAAGAAATTGTCCTTGAGACAATTCAGAGACGATCTAAACGAAGATCTAGTGCTAATACTTAGTGCAGGATACTTTCCAGAAGCAATTCAGAGATAATCAAAACGAAGATTTATTTCTGATACTTAACTCAAGATATTTTCCCAGAGACAGTTCAGAGATGATCTAAACGAAGATCTAATGCTGATACTTAGTGCATGATACCTTTTCCCCCCAGAGACAGTTCAGAGACGATCTACACGAAGATCTAGTGCTGATACTTAGCTCGGGATATGTTACAGAGACAGTTCAGAGATGGTCGAGACGAAGATCTAGTTCTGATACTTAGTGTAGTAACAACATTCAGATAAAGTCAAACGTAGACACATTCTGACATTCCTACCCATAGATACTTTGAATGGAATCTATAAGCCCATCTCCAAATACTCCGAATGGAATCTCTAAGCCCATTCAAGCAATACGATCAACCAACATTATTACTTTGCGCACCGGCGAGTGCAAATATTTGGGCTTAAGTGTTCAATCCTCTTCCACCTTCAGGTCACGAATGACGTACATGCCAATCTAACTTCTCAGGTTTCAGAAAATTGAACAGGGGCAGCTGTTGTACCCCAAAATTTTCCCTCACATCTTCAAGACAATATGTCTCAAGAGGTCTTCTAATGATCACAAGATTCTCAATTGCTCAAAGGAATTCTAGGTTTCATCAAACTAAGCCTCCTCCTAAGCAACAAATCTTAAACTAGGGTTTTGAGTTTCCAAAGGTAAATTGGACTTCTAAAGCCTCAAGTGGACTTCATGGTATGCCACATACTTCAAAGGATCCTCATATCAAGTTTTAAGGCTTTCCCTACAAGTTTGGTCAGTCAGATGCTTAGATGATCCAAAAATCAGTTAACTTGGTCAAAAAGTCAATTGTGGTCAACATACAGTCAAACTTCAAGATTTTTGGTCAACATCAAGATTATGAAGTAAGATTCATCATTTCATCAAAGGTTGATCATGATTCATCAAGGGAACCTCAGAATCATCATGAATTAGGAGTTACTAAATTAGGGTTTTGTGCAGGAAAAGTCAACTGTACTTTGACCAATCATAACTTTCACATGCTTCATAAAAAATTTCCCATCCAAATCTTATTATGAAGGAAATTCAATTCCCTACAACTTTGTGTCTCACAAGCCAAGACAAAAAATGCTTCATTTGAGATATATGAGCCAAGACATTACAGGTCCTTTGAAAAGTCAACAAAAAGTCAACTTTTTCAAAAGCTCATAAATTAAAAATGGAAGATCAAATGGACATGAGACCAAAAGGAGTAGCAAGAGGAACTCTAAACTTTCTAAAAAGTCCTAGAACACATACATGAGATAAAAATTGAGAGAGTTATGCATTGTTGAAGTTGGGCAATTTTGAGGAGGTGTATAAAGCAAAAATGGCCAAAACTCAAGTTTCTTCCAAATGGGCCCATATTTTTCCTATCCAAACTCAATTATAAGATCATGCACGACCCATAGATCATAATATCTGATTTTTTATATTTATTTTATAATATATTGGATTTATTTCATTTAAATTTAATTTTAATTAAGATAAATATTGAAAAATCAAATATTTTATCCTAGGTCTATTTTGAGATCAAATATTTGATGTTTATGATGATTGTAAGTGTCCAAATTAATGCAAGACCAAAATAGTATGATTTCATCTAAATTTTTGACCAATTTAGAAACATCTTTTCTTCATCCTCAAGTAACCTCTCAATCCATCACAAAATCCAAAATCTGACATAAATTACACCCTCTATAAATACTTATCATCTCCACAAGTCAAGAGGACGAAATTTTTGATCAAAAAGAGCATACAAAACTTCAAAAAGCTTAAGAGTAAGTTGGATTCAGTTTTAGGGTTGCAGCCATTCTCAAGGAGGTTTGAAGGTCCAAGAACATTCCTTAGCCTCTTCTGAAGGCGTACCAATCATCACATTGCTCCAAAACCTCATAAAACGCCATAACCGAATTTGCTTTTTTTTTTGTTTTTTTTTCTTCCAATTTTTCGATTTCATATTTATACGCATGATACATCTAATCTCTTTGTATATTTGTGTTTTGTATGATGCCAGCAAGCTATCTGGGCGATCAAATTGAAGTTTAGGGCACCATGGAGAACTAAAATGTTGGTTAATTTGCTGTAATTTGTTCCCGCCGATACTTTGAAGGCTGCAATAGTGATACAAATTCCAGTCTGACAGGTAAGTCAGGTAAGTGCTACTTTTTCGATTTACTCTGAATTTTTCTAGAAGTTCAGAAAAACATCGAAGAACAATACTCTTTTAGAATAGAATTCTAAAAGATTTCGACCTTCAAAATCACAAATTCCTCTTTTTTCTATTTTATTTGATTTATTTTCTATTTCTATATTTTCAAAAAAATCTGAAAAACATTGTGCGCTATTTATTTGATTTTATTAGATTTTTAGCATCGTTTAATATTTTTTAGATTTTATTTTAATCGCTTTTCTTATTTTCCATTATTTTAAAATCTGTAGTGATTTTATCTGACTCTGTTTATTTTTTTAATTCTTCTAATATCATGATAAAAAAACATATCCTCCTCTCATCTCAAAGACTCAATATTCTTCCGATCTTTTCGTTTCGATTATTTTACAATTTCTAAAGATAATGTAACTACTAAATCCTTGTAATAATTTAGGTTTATTTTCCGCACTTTACGTTTTCGGTCAGGATTTTTTATATTTATGTATCTCTCCCAAAGCCATGTAATAGTTTAAACTAGCGTTTTATTTTTCTGCACTATAAACTGTTAGATGTATGCTTAATAGGATTGTATGGCAAGACTAAAATCAACTGTTAGCTAACCCTAATTCACAAGATAAAATATCTGAAATCAATATTCACACACGTAAGTCGATCGTTTTACGATTGCCATCTGCACCTCCAGGGTATTCCCTTCTTGCTGTCTTACAAAAATGGTCAAGTCCCTCGAACGTGAGGGTATCTTAGTAAAATTGCCTACGAATAAAAATCATCAAGTCCCTTCAAATAAAAGATCATAGTCCCTTCGGGTTGCCTACGAACAAATGATCTAGTCCCTCGATGACCCTACGAAAATGATGATAGCCCCTTCAAATTACTAAGATACCCCTACAAGGTTGCCTTCTATGACCATAGGATGACCATACGTCTGTCCCTTTTAACATCTAAGGTAAAGACTACTTACTCACTAATAGTAAGGACAATCATACCCTTAAAGGAAAGAAATAACAAGAAAGACCTTACAAACTTAGGGTAAGTAGTTCTTAAGTACTTGCTCACTCTTTCAAAATACTCTTTACACCCCATTTTTCAAACATTTTCAAAACTAAACACTTTGTATACATTCGTACGAGGATCATTACAAAGTCTTCATGAAAATATTTTCTAAACACACACTACACCATTTTTCAAACAAAAGTAAAGTGAGCTAAGCAATTAAGAGCCAATGGATAACCATGGATACAAAAGGTGCTAACACCTTCCCTTTGTATAACTTATCCCCCGAACTCAAAATCTTTTTAAAGGTCTTTCCTGTTCTTTTATTCCTTTTCCTTATTGGATAAAATAAAAGCCGATGGCGACTCTTGCTATCCGCAACAGTTTTTGGAAACAAAAACGCCCAAGTCAGTTCTCCCACCGTGTTACAATATCAAATCAACATTTTTGAATGGTCCTTTAGGTGAAGAGGTGTAAGTCACACAACCTCCTGGATTTGTGATTCCGGAGGAATCAAGTAAAGTATACAAGTTGCACAAAGCACTCTATGGTCTCAAGCTGGCACCTAGGACATCGAACAAGAAGACCGACTTATACTTGATTGAATTGGGATTCGTCAAATGCAAATTTGAGTATGTTGTCTATGTTCAGGTTGTGGCACAAGATATACCAATCATCTACTTATATGTTGATGGTTTGTTAGTAACTGGAAGTAGCTTGGAGAACTTGTCGAAGTTCAAAGGGCTGATAAAAAAGGAATTTGAAATGTCGGATATGGGAAAGCTGTTGTACTTCTTAGGAATGAAATTTCAAATGTCGAAGCAAGGCTTAGTGCTACATAAAAAGAGTATGTCAAAGAGATACTCAAGAAAAAATCGATGCGATTTTGTTCAAACAAATTGTCGGATCTCTGAGATATGCGTGTAATAATAGACTTAATATATGTTTCTTAGTTGGATTAGTGAGAAGATATATGAGTGAATCAATGGTGTTACATATGAAGGATGCAAGAAGAATCCTAAAATACTTAAAGAGAATAAAGAAATTCTAATATTTGAAATAAACTTACAAAATAAGTGAATTGCTAAAACCTTTGTACAAATATAAATCATATAGTAATTCACAAATTAAGGAACTCAATTGCACCTTATACATATTTTACTAGCTAGCTTTCTTCATTTATCTCTAATATTTCTTCATCATTCATCACTTCAATATTCTTCACAAACATTTTGGAGCATGGTGCTGCAAATCGAGCTGAAAATGACCTTGAAAAATGATCATGATCATTGATAAAACCATCATCAAAATTTTGTAAATAAGAGCAAGGATCATAAAGAAAGTTAGGTGAGGATGTTCTAAAAATTCTCCTCTTTTTCTCCCTTTTGATTTTCCTCCATAGTGTTTTCAACCTTGCTATCTTGATTTTGCTCATAAATTGATTGGCACATACAATAGGGTCATGGCCAATTCTCTCATAACTTGACCAAATGTTTATGTTTCTTGATCCTAGACAGTTGCAATTTTGAACATCCATAGTATTAATGTATGGAGTAGATAACCTAGAAATCATAAAGTAGTTTAAGGAAGCAATGTGTTTGGAGTAGATTTACTAAGACTAAGATCAATGGCTATTTATATAGTGATGATATGAGTCACTTCTCTTTTTCTTTTTTCAATTTCATCATCACCACCTCATCAATGCACAAACTTTGGGCTACATTGGACCAACAAAAAGAAAAGTAAAAAAGTTTGGATAATCCAGCTATATTTAAAATACCTTTTGATGTCCACATTTAAAGTTGATACTATATTACTTTTTTAAAGATTAATTGACTGTAATACTACGTAGACTACATGGGATTGTTTAATTGTCAAGTTACTATGCATATTTTTTTATAACCGAATTTAATAAAACGAGATTAAGGAAATCTCAACCAAATGGATTACAAAAACCAACTAGTATCTTATAACTAATTACATGAAACCGAAGGAGAATTTACACCAGTTATAAAGACTACAGTTCATACTTTTGCTATTATCCAAAATCAACCAATTCCAAACTGATATAATAATATAAAAAATAATCTCATCAATAATACAAAAACCATTTAGCTATGCATATGATTTTAATGGAGACACGCCATAGGAGCCTATGTGAACTATTTATTGGGGAAAATTTATTGAGAAAAAGAGCAAGGAGGGTTATTGGAATGTACAACTTCTAAAATTATTGTAATCAAATAGAATACAAAATATTATTCTAAGTATATATAGTATAAAATTTAAAAATATTTTTATTTTATTTTTATAAACAATATATCATCTGCATATAACTGTAGAAATTAATCTTTCGAGTTAAAGAAGACTACAATAAATCGAATACTGATGAAAAAAATACCAATGTGCATGTCACCCCTACAAAGGGTTGGGATGCTCAAAGATCTTAGTAGGCATATTACATTTTATGATGGTTAAAATTTCCTCGTACGGAGAAAAGCTCTATACAATATGATGTTTTTGGTTTTTTAAGAGAACATGTTCATGTTAGGTGACAAACTAGGTGTGAAATGTTTTGCTTTGGGTAATACACATCTTTATTGAGACTTTTAGGACCTAGCTTTTTGGAAATCCTTAGTGGTGACAACTGCTCCCTTGTGACTAGGGGAGATTTGTTGACCACCTATTCTTTTAGGGGATTGTGGAGAATTTCATTTTCACTGACTAATGGGTGACAATAGTATTATACATCTCACCAGTCCCATGAGAGAGCCCCTTGTTCTGTCTAGATGTTGTTCTGGCGACATCATTCTAAGACGGGAATTTCGAAGCCTCCTTTCTCTAGCACTAGATAGTCCATCAAGCACGAGGATTGGGTAAAATGGCGAAGTGTTTTCAAGGCTTTATTTTGTAGGTGAAGACAACCTTATCTAAAGATAACCTTATTTAATTGTGTAAGTTATGAATCGAGGGAGGAGTCATTTGTCAGATGTCCTCTGATTAGCTAAAATATGACAATTGAAAATGTCAATCAATCATGCAGCTCGTCGGGCTTACTTCCATTTAAAGTAAGTAATGATAACTTGTTTTTCGATGTATTTACTAAGAGCCTGTTTGATTTACTTTCTAAAAGCTGTTTTTCTCTTTTCAAAAATTTAAACATGAATAAATCCTATTGTTTTTAAATTTTTGAAAAGAGAAAAACAGTTTTTAGAAAGTAAATCAAACAGGCCCTAAGTATTTACAAAATAAATTTTTAATCTTTAAAGAACTCTATGGTCAAAATATCTGTCAAAATAATGAAATATATGAAAATTTAAAATGAGAAATGGAATCATGATATAGAATATTTACTTTTATAAATTCTAATATTTGAAATAGACTTACAAAATAAGTGAATTACTAAAACCTTTGTACAAATATAAATCATATAGTAATTCACAAATTAAGGAACTCAATTGCACCTTATACATATTTTACTAGCTAGCTTTCTTCATTTATCTCTAATATTTCTTCATCATTCATCACTTCAATATTCTTCACAAACATTTTGGAGCATGGTGCTGCAAATCGAGCTGAAAATGACCTTGAAAAATGATCATGATCATTGATAAAACCATCATCAAAATTTTGTAAATAAGAGCAAGGATCATAAAGAAAGTTAGGTGAGGATGTTCTAAAAATTCTCCTCTTTTTCTCCCTCTTGATCTTCCTCCATAGTGCTTTCAACCTTGCTATCTTGATTTTGCTCATGAATTCATTGACACATAGAATAGGGTCATGGCCAATTCTCTCATAACTTAACCTAATGTTTCTGTTTCTTGATCCTAGACAGTTGCAATTTTGAACATCCATAGTATTAATGTATGGAGTAGATAACCTAGAAGCCATAAAGTAGTTTAAGGAACTAATGTGTTTGTGGTTGATTTACTAAGACTAATAAGATTAATGGTTATTTATATAGTGATGGCATGAATCACTTTACTTTCTCTTTTTTCAATTTCCTCATCACCACCTCATCAATGCACATACTTTAGGCTACATTGGACCAACAAAAGGAAAAGCAAAAGAGTTTGGATAATATAGCTGTATTAAAAATTGCTTTTGATGTCAACATTTAAAGTTGTTACTATATTACTTTCTTTAATGATTCCTTAATACTACGTAGACTACATGTTACTATGGAGAAATAAAAACAATGTTTCAAAATTTAGTGGAGAGACCATTTCATCCTACGTCATATGAACTATTTATTTGGAAAAATTTATTAAGAAAAAGAGAGGGGCTTATATTTTTTTATAATAAGCTATGATTCATTAAGAACTCGAGAAAACCGAGTACAAGAGATACTCGAAACGCTTACAAACAATCATTTAAAAGTGCAAGAATAAGGAGAAGAAATACAAATAGAAAAACTAATCTTCGAATAGGAACTAAACGCGACCTGAAGCCATTCCCACAAATTAAACTTAACCTTCGACCAACACTCCTCAAATTTCGAAATAATGCTTTGAATATGACACCATTACGCACTTGCCAGATATTCCACACAGCCGCCAACCAAATAACGCTAACTAAACTACAGACTAATTCGCCCCTTCACCAAATGGTGCTTGAAAGGAAACATGGAAAGATCCTCCCACGTCAACTTGAAAGCCGTACCTAACAAATAAATTGTAGCCGACCAAATTCTCATACTAAAGTCATAACTAACGAAAACATGTTGTTTCGATTCATCTACCAAAAAACACAACACACAATACTTGTTGGGAATTCACCAAAACCTATGAAGAATTTCAATCAATCTTGACGAACAATCTGTGGGATTTTCTTTTCTTATTCACTCTGCAAATGCAATAATCTATGAATTACAATATATTAAAGTGTTTATAAAATAAGGGTTACTCCTTATTTATAGATTTAGGTTAACTTGAACTCCAAGTTAAAAGCCCGAAACTATAAAAGTCCAAAATTCCTATTTTAACTAACCTTACTAAGGCCTAAGTTGAAATCTGTATGAAGCAACCTGCTTCGACACTTCAATACACATACACTAATATAATTCGACACTTTCTTATTCGAACTCTAATGACTTCGGCACGAGGAATTACAACTCAACACCACTTACTAAACAAAAGGTCGTATGCTTGTCGTCCTTCACCCTACAAAGAGTATTACCTAAAAAATAATTGTTAACTTAAAAAAAATCCACCATCGATAAGTCTCACAACCATAAAGAATCACCTCGATTAGTCGCTAAAATGTCACTGGTAAAGATCATCACTTCAGGCTTTATGTACCTATAATTAATCAAATTTCTCCAAATTGCATTTTTCTCATTTATTATCCTCCATTTCCATTTCATTAACAAGGCCTTAATGAAAAAATAGTACTAAAAAATCCGCAAAAACCATATCAAAGTTCACAGCATATTCCCCAGCAAAAAATTCACAGCAATTCCTGCGGAATTTCAAGAGTATTTTGAGATTTTGACTGATAATTATTTCCTGCAAAAGAAATTACAATTAAATTCGCAAGAATATTGATATATTATTTTAAAATAACAAACCGTATGTAAAGTCTCAGAAATTCCTACAAATTTTACTGTTAGATATATCTCACAGGAAACAATGTTTCATAATAAAAATGTATAGCAAATATCGCAGGTTTAGTTGCGGATAATTTTCTACAGGAAAATCTGCAGGTAAAACATGAATTTCTAGTAATAAATATTTTGAAGAATAAATTAAATTCGTAGTTAAGAAATATTATGTTGACTTTAATTTGACTGTCTGTGTACTTGCTTGACTCTACTTTGGTTAAATAAATTTTCAAGTCTATGTAGTGTCAGTTTATTAAATTTTAAGTAAAAACATAATCTTAATTAATTATCATGACTAGTTAAGAACTTGTAGTTATTCCATTACAATAACAATGCTCAAAAAAGACTAAATCAATCTAAAATAAGATGAACAAATTGAAATTGAGAATGCTGAAAATAATTTCCTTCTATCTTAATCATCTGTGTATTTGAATTTATAAGAGAAGAAAAATGTAAACAGAGAATAAATAAAAATCTAAAATAATTTTCTTCTATCTTAATCATATAAAAAAAACATCCACTTCTTACTTTGTTCTTTTGACTCAGCCACTTGCTACTTTTAGTTTTGTTACTTTGACAACATTTTTCTTAAAAGGTAACAAAATTACTGTCACATCATTTTTTTTCTTCTTTTATCGTCTTTATTTAATGGACGACCAAACCTTTGAGAAATCTAGAGACTACTTTTTTCTTTTAAAGTGAAAGGATCATTTCACTTACAATCTTCATTTTCTTGTCTACATAGTTCCAAACAAAACTAGAAACGCAAAAAGAGTGTTGGTTAACATAGTTTAACTATTTAAATTAGGGTTATACTAGTTTGCGCCTAAAGTTACTAAAGCTTCTTTCGATAAGATTAAAAGGGGTTTTGAATAATATTTTTTCTCGGTGTGTCAAAGTGCTTTTGTTTCAGGAAGATAATTGTTGGACGGTGTGTTAATAGCTAGCGAGATGGTGGATTTTGCTTCGAAGAAGAAGAAATAATGTTTATTCTTTAAGGTGGATTTCGAGAAGGCGTATGATAAAGTTTCTTGGAATTTTCTTAGATTTATGTTGAGAAGGATGAGTTTCGGGAAAATTTGGATGAAGTGGATGGAAGCTATGGTGTTTTCTAGCAAGATGTCGATTTTGGTCAACGAGAGTCCCACTAAAGAATTCGTGGTGGAAAGAGGTTTGAGGCAAGGAAATCCCCTTTCTCATTTTCTTTTTGTCATAGTGGCGGAAGGATTAAGAGGATTGGTAAAAAACTCGGTGTTGAATGGTAGTTTCAAGGGTTTTTCTTTCGATATGTGGTGTTTCGTGGACGTCCTCCAATTTGCGGATGACACTTTGTTGGTTGGGGATGGTAGTTGGGAGCACATTTGGGCTATCAAGGCGGTTCTTTGGGGTTTTGAGTTGGTTTCAGGTCTCGGAATCAATTTTCATAAGAATAAGCTTATAGGCTTGAACATTAGCCCGAATCGTTTGGATGTGGCTTCTTGTTTTCTCGCTTGTAGGAGGGAAGATAGCAATTTCTCTTTTCTTGGAGTTCCTATTGGTCATAGTTCTAATAAAGTCTCGATGTGGGAGGGTCTGATTTCAAAGATGAAACAGAGGCTTGCGTGTTGGACCAACCGAGTTGGCTTAGCTTCGGCGGAAGATTGACCCTTTTGAAATCGGTCCTATCTAGTATCTCTATATTTTCACTATCATTTTATAAAGCTCTTATCAAAGTGATCAAAACCATTACGTCCATGCAAAGTAATTTTCTTTGGGGTGGAAAGGAGGGGAAAAGGTGAATTCATTGGGTTAGTTGGAACTCGGTTTGTCGTCCGACTAGTTTGGGGGGGCTTGGCCTCCGTCGGGTTGACGAATTTAATGTTGTCCTTCTTCACAAATGGAGATGGAGGGTGTTAGCGGAGAAGGATGCTCTTTGGCTTGATGTTCTTAAGGCTCATTATGGAGATATTACGTTGAAAGTTGTTAATAAGGATGATAGTAAGCTTAAAGGAGAGAGTTATTCGTTTTGGTGGCGGAAGATTATTAATTTGGGAGAATTCTTTCCGGAAGATGTTTTTTTCCCTAATTGCAACATTTATTTAAGGAATGGTTTTCACACTTCCTTTTAGAAATCTCATTGGTTGCTTGGATTGGATTGGCAATATAAAATATTTATTTGTAACTAGTTGTAACTTTGTGGATACAAACACATGACCTATCTTTAATATGCTTCCTGGTACTGTTACTGTTACTAGTGCTGGTTTGGAAATAGGTTCGGCGTACACTGCTGGTCGGGCATCAGGATCTTCAGGAGCAGCTTCTGTTTCTGGTGTGGCACCTGCTTCGGTTTGTACAAGTGTTTTTTCAGGGGGCGTTTCTGCAATGCCTAATTCTGACTGGTTATGCAGAATTCAGCCCAGGAGTAGTGCAAAACAGGAGGCGGACAAGACTTCTTTCAGGGAGTGTTTGCTGTCGGCTTTAGGAGGAAGGACGGTTACGGATCAAGATATGCTTCAAGATGATAGCAGTCGAGAGATTGAGGCAGAAGACAAGGAGGATTCTTACGGCGAATCTTCTTCAGCCCAGGATTTTTCAAACAATGTTTTTCTACAACAAGCTGCGGCTTTGTCGGAGTGTTTGAGAGGCTCGGGTACGGATTCGGGGGAAGCAGATCAAGTCATGTGGAAGGCGGATGAATCTGGTATTTTTTATGTTTCTAGATTTTACTATTTATCCGAGTCTTTTCGGATTCCGTATGGGCCTAGGAATGAGTTTGATGATGCATTCATCAAAATTTGGAAGATGGTTATCCCGTTCAAGGTTGAATGTTTTTGTTGGAAGGGTGTTTTTTTTAATAGATTACCTTCAAAAGCTAATCTTTCAAATAGAAGTTGTCTTCGAGACAAAAATGACATCAATTGCGTTTTTTTGCCATTAGAGTCCTGAAATAGTGGAGCATTTGTTCTTGGGGTGTAAGGTGACCAAATTAATTTGGATAGAAGTGGTCGATTGGTTGTGTTGTAGTTTCCGGGTAACTTCGAATTTGAAGGACAACTTTTTAGTTTGGTGCAATTTGGGCAAGCGGTTAAGTTTGAAGCGAGGTAAGGAAAGGAGTGTGTGGTTGGTAACATGTTGGCAAATTTGGTTGTTACAAAATGAAATTGTTTTTAAGAATAGTTCGTGGAATGTCTTGGACGCGGCTTGGAATGTTAAAGCTTTACTGTGGAGATGGTCGTTCATCGGGAAGATTACACATCCCAATTGCAATTTTTATGAATTTGTCAATGATCAAATTTTTTATCTTTCATAATTAGCAATTGGATTGTAATTTTCTTTGGGCTTTTTGCCTTCTTTTGTAAGCTTGTGTGAGAACTCTTAGTTCTCCATTATCAATATATATCTTGCTTATGAAAAAATATATATTTTATTTCGTATTAGAATTAGACATGGACAAAATGTTTAAGATGATCACGACGTAGAAGTTTCTGATACAATGGTTACATTTTTTCGATAAATAGAGAAGAGCACATGCAACAAGTTAACATTTCTTGAATCGGTTTCACTATGAAACATGCGTCTAAATCTAGGAATTATAGGAAAATACCATACAAATTTTGTTGGAGACAACCTTTTCTTATATCAAGAGACACCGCATTTAGGACACTCATTTAACGGTGCATACTCATTTCAAAATAAAACGCAATCGTTTGGACAAACATGTATCTTATTATAACTTATACCAATTGAGCATAACATCTTTTTGGCCTCATATGTTCGATTGGGACGAAAATTATCCTCTGGAAGTATATCTTTCATAATGGCCAATAACTTTGTGAAACTTTTATCCGACCATCCATTGTCTGCCTTTAAGTTGCACAATTGTAATACCACAGACAATCATGTGAATTTAGAGCAACCATTATACAACGATTTCTCTGCATCGCTTACCAACCTCTCAAACATTTTGGGACAATCCTCAAGATCATCTTCGAATGCTTCTGCAATCTCTTCGACTCGATCATAATCATATGTTTGTGTGCCATTGTCATTTGAAGCATAGGTCGTATTATCCTCCGGTTCAACATTCCCGTTACTTTTCTCACGATACAGATTCCAACATGTATAATTTCTATCAATTCCACGCCTCTTTGAATGCGATGCCAACTGAACCGCGTCAACCCGACTCCCATAACAGCAACCCAAGCAAGGACATGTCATTCAACTTGGGTCTTTGACATGCGCAACAACAAACTTAATGAATTATGATACCCCATTCTCATACTCTTTCGACAATCGATTCGAATACATCCATGTCTTATCCATGGCTTTACTAATTAAGCTAAACAAAAACAAAATATAAAATATTTACCTGTAGGAAAACGACCTGACTTTCACACTTTGATCATAAGTAACCCCTATATATAGCAAATTCAATAAGTTAGTTCCCAATTATTGTTAATTATTCACGCAACTATAGAAAAAGAATAACTAATTACCCATAGAGCAGTAAGCAACTTCTAATTATTCACAATGACTATAAAAAATAAGTTCATCCTTAATTATTACTAATAGGTGTTTATTGAAGTTATTTTCAAAACTAGAACTAAGAATCTACTACTTTAACATTTTTAAGAATCTAATCACATTTTTATACAAACAAAGCCACCACATGAAATACATATTAGCATCAATGTAATTGAAACAAAACCGTGTGAACCTATCTTCTAACATGTGTGTTTTACGGCTAAACTAACATTGAGTCTAAAATAAAAAAAACTAACTAACTTAATGTAACCAAAATTATAGTATCTTTGATTAAGCAAAAAAATACTCAAATTATAACATCCAATTACTCTTACTTAGTACCATTATTAGATATTATATTGAAATAACTCTACTCATCTCAATATAAAGTAGAAAAGTTTTCAAAAACTCTATTATCAAATGATGTAAGATTAAATCTTTTTTTTTAAAAATATATTATTTATACATATGTAACATCACTAACACATGGAATGTATTATTTCAATAATAATCTAATAACACAAAACTATATGATAAACCCATATTAGAATCGAATTTTATTTTTGATTATTAGAAGAACAAATTTGGATGGGACTAGGTTTAAAAGTGTGATAAACACTTGGTCCATGGAATCAATAAAACCAACATTTTGTATCAGAATCAACAACAACAACAACAATGTCAACAACAACATTGTATCATAATCAACATAATCAACAAAACCAATGTTTTGTATCAGAATCAACAGAACCAAAATGTCAACAACAACAACATTGTATCAGAATCAATAATATAATTAACATTGTAAAAGACAACAATAACAACGACAACAACGACAACAACATTGTATCAACAACAACATACCTATTCTTCTGCTTCACGTGAGAGAGAGATGAGGGAGCAATTTCGAAATAACAATGGCGGTCGGACTGAGAGCAAATAGAACAGTGGGGTCAGAGAACGGCGGTGGTCAGAGAATGAAGGTCGGTGGGAGAATAGAGTCAGAGAAAGGAGGGAGAAGTCGCGAGAGAGAAAGGAGAGATAGTGAAAATGATTAGAAACAATAATGAACAGGGTTCTGAAAATTTGGTGTTTTTAATATTTTAATTAATAAATGACCTAAGGCAACACTTTTCTGAAAGAGTTTTCTTAAGGGCTAGATTTAGCAGCGTTTTCCTTAGAAAGCGCATTAAAACGTGGAGCGAATTTCAGGACCTTAGCAACGCTTTTTGAAAGCGCTGTCTAAGGTTAACATTTATCAGTGTTTTTTAAAAGTGCTTTCTTAAGTTATACCTTTAACAATGCTTTTTTAAAGCGTTTTCTAAGGTACGACATTTAACAACGCTTTTTTAAAGCGCTTTCTAAAGGCATATTTTAGCAGAACTTTTTTTAGCGATTTTTTTAAAGACTTATAACAGCACTTTCTGAATAAAGCGCTGTCTTTTTGGTACTACGAAAAAAGAATTTTGGATAGTGAGTAATAATGTTAATAATACCAAATTAAATATTTATTTTATTTATTATTGCATTTAATTTGGAACAACGTTAAATATAATTTATTGTAAATATTTTATTAACATTTGTTTTTTTTAATGATGACATTAATGTTTTTAATAATTTCTTATAATAATTTTTGATATTTTTGTCTTAAAAATAGTTCTCATCATTATTAGTGACAAATAAACTTTATTTTTTATAGATGATAATTTTTCTTACAGAATACAATTATTTTTTACAGAATAAAATTATGAATAATTTATGTAGTAATATTTTTTTATTTATAAGCATAATGTTATGAATCTAATACTGTAATGTTTATATGATGAACAATATAATAATATCTATGTTTATTATATATCATTTCACAAAAAAATTGATTATTAAAAATAATAAATATAATTAACTATTAACATGAAAAAAATGATGTAAAAAATAATCTCTTTTATTTATTTTCATATTGATTGAAAATAGAATTCCATAAAAAAAAAAGCAAATCAAAATCTATTTGCCTTGTACCAGAGTAGTTTGTGATGAAGATGCAGTTAGCATGTTTTTGAAAATTTAAACTAAATACATTTTTTGCTAAGAGAGAACAATCCCCAGATTGGGGGATCCAGCTAATAGTAACATGTGGCTAAGTCCATTTCAAAACAAAAAGTGAGGGACTAAAATAAAAGAGGTAACAAGTGGATGTGTTTTTTGAAATAATAAGTAGATGTCATTTTAAAATATTAAAGTTGCCATTTTTGTTCATTTTTTAAATAATAAGTGGATGTCATTTTAAATTAATTAGTTGTCATTTTTGAAATAACATTCTTATAATTTTTTGTCAAAAATATGAATCCAAGTAAGTAGCCTTCTCATTGCATTAACAAAAGAAATTTTCTTATGCCACAAGCTAGGAAAGATGAAGTTGATTCCAAGAACTCTTCCATTAAATTGATGCCAAACAAATTGCTCTTGTAAAGATTCACACGAATACCCAAAGATAATTTAAAGCCTTTTTATACAACCTTGATGAACCACAAATTTTTTCATAATTCATCCATAATGGTTATGGTATCATCGACAACTTTCAACAGATTAAAATTAAAATGTAAATCATCCTTAATTTGAAAGACTTGGAATTGGCCTAATCTCCTGTCATTGCTTACCAGTCCGGCTAAACCCTCAACAGCTAGAATAAATAAAAAATGAGAAAATGAGTCCTTTTGGTGCAAACCTCTACAAACTTGGAAGTCCATAAAGGGACTACCAATAGAGTGTATAAGTCCATCGAACCAGGACTTTTCTCACTATCACTATGCCACACCACCTCCTTTATTTCTTCATACAAAAAAGGACTTTCAAGGAAACATCTTTCTGTTGGATCGTCATGAGGAGCATTAAAATTAGATCAAGAGTAACACATAAGTGAGAGAGACATTATATATTAACCCAAAACCTTAATGTGATAGGTGTATGAGTCTTCTCACTTATAAAGTGCTTAACCTCCATTTTTTTTTCTAAGTAATGTGGCACTTTCAACTCACGCCTATACACTACCATCTCCCCATCAAGTGTGAGTCCATCCACTATGCTCCTCAAGCATAAGCTCTTTCATCCACATATACTTGTACCACAGTTGTGGACACTACAACAGAACACGTCGTCTGACCACCACATTGTTAGGAAGATTTTCGATACAAGGAACATGTCCCTTAACTGAACCATCAACTATAATACCATTGTTGGGTCATCACGACAAGCATCCACCTTGGGTCAAGATTAACACACAAATGAGGGAGACATCACATATTCATCCAAAAACTTAAGGTGATAGGTGTATGACTCTCCTCACTTATAAAATGCTCGATCTCCATTTTTCTAAGCAATGTGAGACTTCCAACTCACACCTATACACAACAATCTCTCCATCAAATGTGAGTCCATTCACTATGCTTTTTCTCAAGCGGAAGCTCTTTCCACAAATACACATTTGTCTTGCCGTTGTGGGCACTACAACAGAACACGCCGTCTGACCACCACATTGTCAAGAAGACTTTCGATACAAGGAGTACGTCCCTTAACTGAACCATCAACTATAATACCACTGTTGGGTCATCATGAGAAGCATCCACATTGGGTCAAGAGCAACACACAAATAAGAGAGACATCACATATTCACCTAAAAACTTAAGGTGATAGGTGTATGAGTCTTCTCATTTATAAAATGCTCGATCTCCATTTTTCTAAGTAATGTGAGACTTGAAACTCACACCTGTACACAACAATCTCCCCATCAAGTGTGAGTCCATTCACTATGCTCTTTCTCAAGAGGAAGCTCTTTCATCCATGTACATTTGTCTTGCCGTTGTGGGAACTATAGCGGAACATGCCGTCTGACCACCACATTGTCAGGAAGACTTTCGATACAAGGAGTTGTCAAATGCAGTATAGTGTGGATTTTAATTATCGTTTTCACATGGATTGTTGTGATATTACCTCCACTCTATAGTCTAAAAGTGTTTGTTTGATTCGTAACAATTTGCATAAAAAGTAATTTCAACGGTAAAATAGATCGCTTTTGAACGATTTCTAAAAATATGCTAAGATTAGGGTTCGATAATCCATTTCGTACGTATTTACTCGATCAAGCATGTGAACTCGTTTAACAATAAACATAATCACATATCTTCTCAACATGTTTATCTCTAACACAAGTTGTGAGATTTACCACATTGATCTTTAGATGATTTCTGACTCTAACTATCAATATGGTAACATTAAAGTGTGATATTTATGAACATCAACTCACATAACTATCTCTAGCCTATGTTTGTTGATGGATTTAAACCTAGATAATTTCTTAGAAGATACTTTTCAATCGTGAACCAAAACAAAGAATAAACCATACAAAACAAAGTTTTTCACCATATATTTATCATCAACATGTTCACAAGCTTAAATCAAGATCAATGCATATAAAAGAAAGGATTAATTACCTCTAATCTTGACACAAAAGGTGTTTAGCTACCTATTGACATGGTAGCTTGTTTGACAAGTAATGAACAGAGCTTTAGTTGCATCAATCTTCAAAGGATCAAGGATTGATGCATAAAAGCTTTGAAAATTAGGAAAAATAAAAAGATGAAGAAGTTCTCTTCACAAAATGATTCTAGGTTACAAAAGTTTCAAGAAAAGATAAGATATCTTCAAAATATCTTCAAAGTAACATATATAATATGTTCTTTCACAGGAAATTTCGCTGGGCAGAACCAACATTTCAATGGGAGAAGCCCATTAACTATGCCACATGTCAGCTACAGTGACAACGTGACCTATAGAAAACATCTCCAGGTATCGGGCGAAGCATCTTTGCGTTGGACGAAGCCTTCTTGTGTCGGGCGAAACAGCCTTCATGCGTCGCTTTATCGTCGGGCGAAACACTTTTGAGTTGTAACCTTTTGTCATAAATTACTACAAAAATGCACAAACACATCAAACTACATAATATCCACATCGATGCAAGAATTGCTTAAATAATAAGTCATTTTCTTATTAAAGCAATAAAAAGAGCTTAAAGGCATCAAAATTAATTATAAAAATAAGTTTTTCTAGACACCTAACAGGAGCCGATCCCTTAATTGAACCATCGACTCTGCTATCACTGTTGAGTCATCATGAGGAGCATCCATATATGGGTCAAGAGAAACACACAAGTGAGAGAGACACCGCATATTCACATAGAACCTTTAAATAATAGGTGTATGAGTCTTCTCACTTATAAAATGCTCAACATCCACTTTTCTTAGCAATGTGAGACTTCCAATTCACAATTGCATACAATATTTTCTTCTAATGAGAATTGATTAAAAGAGACACCCTCCAAAATTGACCTCATGTAAGTGGAATCTTTGAATCTCTCTTAAAAGTGCTATTGACTTCTAACTTGATCTCATCTACATTTTCAATCCACACTCTAGACGTTTTAAGGCCCAAGATGTTATTCCTTCTTGACCTATGCTTTATGAATATGTGAAAATACATTGAATTTACCTCTTCATTTTTGATCAATTTAGGCCTAAAAATACTTTCCCCAACATGCATGGATTGCCACACTTTGGTCGAAACTAAAGTTCATATTGCTTATAAAAAAAGTTCTCTCTTCTATCACATTCTCACTGACAACTCCTAAATCTTTAGCCACCAAAGAATCCAAAGCATTAATTTCCTTAACCTCATCATCCTCCTCTGAATTAAGGATTCCAAAAACTTCTCTATTCTAAATTCTCAATTTAATTTAGGCTTAATATCCTTTTTGGTTCTCTAACTATAGGCCAAAGTTCAATTTTGTCATCTTTCTTTTAAAAGTTTCAAATTGGTCTCATACGCTTTTAAAATAGTCCATGCTGATCCTTTTCGTTAAATAAAGGCTAACCGTGTAAAAAATGATGATGTTGAATCAATGAGGTGGATGAGTTAGTTGCACAATCAGCATCCCCTTCATCATGAGGTGGCAAAATTATTTTTTATTATTTAGAAAATTTATTTAAATTAATTTTTACATACTTAAATATAAAACATTTGGATCTAAAGCATGTGTTTCTTATACTAGAAGCCCATTCATAAAGATTTGTTATTGTAGTATAAACAAGTACTTTATTAACACTTAATTTTATTATGGAAAATTCAATGTGGAACTTTTCTTAAAACTTCTGCATTTAATAATGAAATATAATGAGATATTTGTGATTTCAAGTTTCTACAAAACTATCATAAAAGACATATTCTCAATTTGACTATGGTAACTCATTGTTGGGTGAACATGCTGCTCTGCAATTTCATAAAATCCATCATGAAAAGCCATGGAGAAACTGTTGCAGACTTCATTCACTCTTGTGTAGAAATGACAATTAGTTAAAATAGATTAGCTGATGTCTTAGATGTTTGAAACATTTTTTTTTCCTTTCTGCAAAGTATCTTGACAAATAAACAATGCCCCATTAGTCTACGTAGTATTACAGTCACAATAAATCTTTAGAAAAGCAATATAGTAGCAACTTTAAATGTTGACATCAAAAGGAGTTTTTAATACAGCTGGATTATCCAAACTTTTTTCCTTTTCTTTTTGTTGGTCCAATATTAGCCCAAAGTATGTGCATTGATGAGGTGGTGACGAGGGAATTGAAAAAAGAGAAAGAAAAGTTATTCATGCCATCACTTTATAAATAGCCATTAATCTTAGTCTTAGTAAATCAACTACAAACACATTAGTTCCTTAAATTACTTTATGGCTTCTAGGTTATCTACTCCATACATTAATACTATGATGTTGAAAATTGCAACTGTCTAGGATCAAGAAACAGAAACATTTAATAAGTAAAATAAATTAAGTACACAATTCAATAAATAACGTCTTTTATCTCGATTGAAAAGAGGTCTTATCTCGATTTCACATAGGAACTATCAAAGGACATCAAGAAAAGTGTACACTTTACCGACATATATATGTAAAGGTCATGTATTCGATCTCGAAGGAGATCTTTTTGAAATTCTGAAATGACAAAAACACATGTCTCTTCGGTTTTGTCATTTCACCGACAAATATATCACATTTTCACCTCTATTATCTCATAAAACCGAGAAAAACAATTATATGAACAATTGTGTTATATTAGAAGAACAACTTAGATTGATTACTGATTTTGAAGCATCCTGTAACTCATCATTCATCTCATGTTGTTTTATGATTAAAATCTCCAATGTTTCAAGTTATTTATTCAACACTTCATTTTCAACTAATTCATTCTTGAAAGCATAATATTTGATGATTTGAGAAATGAACAAATATAGAAGAAAACGAAAACTAAAAGTATTGGAGTGATTTTAACGATAAAAGTACATTAGATGAATGATGAGTTGCAAAATGCTAGAAAATCATTAATGAGTGTAAGATAAGTTTCAGATACAACATAATTTTGCATATGATTATTTTCAAAATCAATTTACTATGTTACATATTCAAAGAGGGGTTAGTGAAACAAACATTCGACATTACATATAATAAACTCAACTCGAAAGAACAATATAAGCAAAAACAACATCAACAAAAAAACATAATCTAAATATCAATATCAACAATAAAAAATACAAAAAAAGCAACAACAACAACAACAACAACAACAACATCAAGAACAATAACATCATTAAACAATCAACGACATCAACAACAATATCAATAACAACAACGTCAATAAACAACCACTAGGATTTAGGGTCTCAACTAGAATAACAACAACATCAACAAAAAAACATCAATAACAACAACAAAAAACAACAAGAAAACCTCTAGGGTTTTAGATCTCAACAACATCACAACAATAATTACAACAACAACAACAATATGACAACAATATTAGTAGTGATGTTTGACATACCAGATCTCTGAAGAAGACGTAAAAGAAAATGTTTTGAATCTTTGAAGAAGAAACGAGACACTAAATACATAACATCACCACTACAAAATACGTAAACAACAACGTTAGATTTACAACGAATTCATATATACCGTTGCAATAGGTTAAAAAAATTTATAATGTCGAATTTAACGACGGTTAAACTAAAAACCGTTGTAATACATACAGATTTAACAACGATTGTATTTAAAACCGTGTACATGAGATTTAACAAGCTTTGATTCCCTGCAACTATATATTTTTTTTTCCATTTGTTAGAGTATATTAAGTGTGTGTCACTTAAGGCTATTATTTAAAATATAAATTATAAATGATTTTACAACGGTTAATTAGACAATCGTTGTTATAGCAGGTAGTTTAGTTGCTGGTCAAAAAACTCGGTTTTAGGGGAAATTATTTCCTTTTTCTAAATTTGTTTCATGCATTTGAAGCAGAAAAACCATGCAATCAATATCTCATACTATGGAGTAATTACGGGACATCACCCTCAAAACCCCAAATTCATCTTTTTTTCTTCTTCTATTTTTAATGAATTTTTTACTGCATTCGTAGTCTTAAAAAATTCCAAAAAAAATTGTGTTTTGTATTTTTTTTTAAATTTATTTTAATCATATTACTCACATTTTTTCAAAATGCTGACAGACCTTTCACCACAGGTATTTAAAAATCCATGGTTATAGGTAGAAATTTTTACTTATTTTTTTAAAATGCTAACAAAACTTTCACCACGGGTATTTAAAATAATCGTTATCATATGTAGCATCTGATCATGGGTTCAATTCCCAACACCAACATTTTTTGTTTTATACTTATTTTTCCAAGTCCCAAAACCAACATTTTTTGTTTTTTTACTTATTTTTCCAAGTCTCAACACCAACATTATAGGTGGCGTGCTTATTGAGTTTATTCAGTCCTTAAACAAATCGTGATCGTCCATTTAGTGATTATCAACGACCAAGTCACAACTATTAGTGATCCGTGTGAAACCTAATACTTAGACGAATTACATTTTCTACCTCCAAACATCATCTTTCATTTACGATACTCTATTTTGAAATCTAAATCAAATTTCAGAACTCCAAGAAAAGTATGGATTCGAGTTAGCAATATTAGTTGTCGGTGTTCTTTTTAATTGTTGTTGTTCATGTTGATCTTTTTTATTATTGTTGTTCTTGGTGTTATTGTTGTTGTTGTTGTTGTTGTTCTTCTTCTTCTTCTTCTTCTTCTTGTTGTTGTTATTGTTGTTGTTGTTGTTGTTGTTGTTGTTGTTGATATTCTTGCTGCTGCAATTTTTTTTATTAAAATACATACAACAATGGTTATTTTAAATAACTGTAGTTATATGTAGTTCTCTACAACAATGATTATTTAAAATAATCGTTGTGATATGGCACACGCTTTCTAGAATACAACAACAATCTCATGATCGTGATTGTAAGTACTGAATATACAACAACACTCTACATAACAACGCCCTCGCCCGCGTCATTATATGTCTTTCTCAACCATTTTTAAATGAGTTTTCTGTAATAGTGCATATTCGTATTGAAGATGTTATGTATTTATGGCTCTTATTGTTTAGGACTCTTTTCTTAAGGGCTCTTCGTAAGTGAAACTAAATGCTACAAGCTAAAGCTATATATATATATATATATATATATATATATATATATATATATATATATATATATATATATATATATATATATATATATATATATATATATATATATATATATATATATTCATCTCGATTGAAAAGAAAACCGAGGTGAAATATGTCGTATTTTTAAATTAAAAATAAAATATTCAAGAAAACGCCACTTTTAATGAGATAAAAACAAAAACTGAGGCTGATCGGATTCAAAGCATGTACACTTAATAGGTTTAGTCTTCGGTTTTCAAAATAACCGATGGAATATATTGTATATTATAAATTAAAAAATATGGTGCATCCATGAACTATATATATTTCGGTTTTTCAATAAGTGAGGTGAAATCATTATCATGAAATATATTATTTATAGTAGTGACAAGGGGTACTCAAGCCAAATTAGAAGAGTCTCAATTCAGTATGAAAATATCCAATACAATTTTCCACCAATCATAAAAATAGCTACACCGACTACTTTCAACTCTATTACATGTGACATCCAAAATACAACTTTAAAATTTGTTAAAATGTCATCCACTATATTTATATATTCTGAGCCATTTTGTTATACTCTGAGCCAATCCATTTGTTCCTCCAGAAGTAGATATCAATGCCCTCACCTAGTCTTCATGTCTCTCCACCATATGAGTCTTTATTACCTTATATATCTGCCTATTAACTAATCATATTCCACTTCAAATTTCCATATTTTTGTGCTAACATGCCCCTCCAGATTTCTTCTTGGTGATTTAACAACCTCCACATCGATTTTCACAACATGTTTAGGTGCTGCAAAAAATGATCACATATAATTGGGAATGTTATTTAATGTTAAGTTTAATAATGTGAACCTTCCACAAATTGAAAGTAGCCTTCCACTCCATGTTGACAAATTAGTTTTCATTTTCTCTATGTCCGATATATATATATATATATATAGTGTAATTCAAAAATTAAATTTTTGGAACTCTCAGAATACTCAGCAACAAGACATCCGATTTAAGTTTTTGAACTCCGGAACTAACAAGTAAGCTAAATCCGATTTATAAATTTTTACATTTACACACCGGAAGTAGCTGTATTGCTAGTTCTGGTTTAGGTTTTCTTTTTCAAGTTACACACCGGAAGTAGCTATATTGCTATTTCCGATTTACATTTGTTCTGGGTTTACACACCGGAAGTAACGTCTAAGCTACTTCAAGTTGAGTTTCATTATTTATTTATTTATTATTTTGTTTTATTTTGTTTTTTTGTTAAATTATTTATTTTGTTTTTTTGTTTATATTTTTTTAATTTTATTTTGGTTTATTTTTTCAGTGTCTCGCATTAGAGGACGCGACAAATATATTCATCAGCGATTGTCTGATGGAAGGACAATTCTGACGCATATAATTATTCCGATGAATTCATAAATAATTAACATGTAATCAATCGTGCATTAGAAATATAAAAAAAACATGAAAATATATCATAATATAATATGTTTTGCGAGAATCGGTGTAAGCTTGTGTCAATGTTGTAACCGTCTAGAGAATCCCGTTATCCAAGATGTTGCATCTGATGAGCAATTATTCTGTCAATCCACTGTGACTGGCGGTAAGGGAAATCCTTCGTTCATGTTTACCTATTACAAAAATATATTAGTGAGATGGCAAAATAAATAATATAATAGTATTGGAAAATAAATATTTATAATATAGGGGTATTGGGGTAAACGTAGGATAAAATTGAAAGTTAAAAATATGTAGGGGTATTGGGGAAAATGTAGGGGTACAAGGTAAAAGTTAAAAATAATTAAATAAATAGAAATGATAAAATTGGAATATTATAAAATATGTAGGGGTATTGGGGAAAACGTAGAGGTACAAGGTAAAAGTTAAAAATAATTAAATAAATATAAATGATAAAATTGGAATATTTAAAATATGTAGGGTATTGGGGAAAATGTAGGGTACAAGGTAAAATTTCCAAAAACTCGCTACCCATTAGCCCCCGTATGGGCCATTGGTTGCTCATTAGGCCCCCATAGCTATACATGTTTAAAAAATTATATTAATATTTATGTTGTCTTACTCCAAAATAACACATTGATTTTTCTCACCTCACTAAATTTTATCTCTATTCTATTTAATCTTTCTCTTTTAAATTTTATACATTAATATAATCAACATTATTTCCTCGTATTCTATTAGTTTCTATTACGTTAAATATTCGAGCATTATTTGATACAATTTATATTTAAGAGAACATTATAGTATTTATTAGATATAATATTTTACTTAAAAATATATTATGTTTAAAGATATTTTTTATTTCATTTATAATAAATTCTATGGGGTTTTTCTTTTAATTTAAAAATATATATTCATTTAGGATCGGGTAACTCGAAGCCCATCTAGGACCGAGCTCGAGTAGAAATTTTCGAGTCCATATTACAACAGTGTTTTTTTAGCCCCACCTTCAAAAGCCTGAATTCCGCTAGGGTCGACCCCTTTAGGGTCGGGTATCCCATTTTAACAGCTCCAACAGAAACAATATATTATTATAAAAATGGATAATTATACAAACCCCCTGCCATTAGGGCGTGATTTGGTATTCCCCCATTGAAGTTTTTTTTATAGAACCCCCCTTATAAAAACCAAAATCAAATTTTACCGCCCCCTTTTATCATCTATGATGACTGTGTGTCTGTTGGCATGCTGACTAGACGTCCCTAGGTGCCATCATCTGTTGGTATGCTGTTGACTGTGTAATAGAGGAAGCTTAAACTTCAGAAAATGCAAAATTAGGGTTCCAAGCATCAACCCAGTAACAAGTCTCCTTCACAGCATATTGTAGGCACATAATTTCGACACCATGAATTTAAGATGTAAAATCATTTTTTACCAAGGAAATGGTCACCAGATAAAGGAGAAAGAAAATAAAGATGTTCAGAAGTTTTGATATTTTCGACAAAAACCAGATGCTCAAATACTTCGACAGAAATACAAAGAATGTTTCAGCAAACAAAGTTTGAAGATCTTTTATTATAGTTCAGCATTTGACAGAATTTGAAGAATTGGTATGCTTTTCGACATTTCGACAGGAGATAGGTTGGAAGAGGTTTCGACAAAGGCATTATCTTGTAAAGTTTGAAGAGTTTTGTTCTCTTCGACAATTCGACAAAATGAAGAGATGCAACATTTCGTCACAAAGAGGAAGAATTCAAATTTAAAAGTTACAACATTTGGCAGTTGGACGCGTGGAAGCTTCAGGAAGAGAAGAATTCATGCAGATTGACAAGTGTCACTTAGTTAGGATTTTTCCGTTTTAGGCAGTTATTTTATTTGTATATAAATAGGGTAGTTATTGTAGAATCCTGTGTGTGAAAAACTTATACAATATTCCTGTAAAAATACTCTAAGTACCCAGTGTGAGAGAAATGAGTTTGATATGTGGAGAAATGTATGTGTTGAACACCAATTTCATTCAAGTTATTTAAATTACAACTCTTTTTCATCAAATTATTTTACTTCTAGTTTCTTTATTTTTCTGCAAAATTTATAGTCTTTTCGCCATTTTTCTTTACTTTTTGTTCAACCTTTAGTTACTTTACTTTTACATTCAAACGTTCAAGATTTTAATATCATTAACAAAACGAACCACAAACACTTATCAACACTAAAAGTAATTTGACCACAAAATTGCACATGTGTCCTAGGACTTGTTTGGTTGGTCCTGCAAGTAACCCAGTCCTGTAAAATATTGGTTAACCAGAGGTTGTTCGTCAGAAATCACAGCGAACAAATTGGCACGCCCAGTGGTACCAGTGCAATTATAAGTACAAATCCTCTTAGTTAGAAAGTTTCTTACTGCGTTGTATGATTCTTAGAAGCGATAAACTAGCTGTAACCGACGTAGAAAGACCAAAGAGAACAAGAGGAAGAAAGATGGAAAATCCGCCAAATACTTCAAACAATCCTAACGAAACCATTCCAGTGTCCAATCCTATCCCTTCGTCAGAAGGAGGTGCAGGTTCTGGCCCTGTTTTAGAACAGATTGTGCCTTCATCAGCAGATTCGATACCAGCGGTTTCAGGATCCTAAAATGCGCCTGGTTCTTCCACCATGGGGCACTCAATGCCCATGGGAACGCCTCCTCCTGGAGGAAATACCTTTAGGCCATTCTTTAATTATTCCATGCCCATGTCTGGTAGAGAACAACCATACGGAATGCCAACTTCAATGATGGCAAACTTACATAATTCATCACCATTGTTTTCTGATGCTATGGTCCAAATATCTTCACCATTACAAGGGTCAGGATATGGTGGAAATGGGAGTAGATTAAATCAGATTCCACCAGGATTCCAAATGCCAACTATTACGAACCATTCTGCGCAAGTAATTCGTCAACAGATGGATGAAAGTAACCATGATATGGTACAGGTGTTACACCCCAAAATTTGCCCTCACAATACAAGACCTTGTGTGCTAAGAAGGTTGACAAGGTTCACAAGACCTTTCATGAAGTTCATGAAGTTTACAAGACACTTTATGAGGTTCACAAGGTTCACAATACATACAAGACCTTCCATGAGGTTCACAAGGTTCACAAGACATCTTATGATGGTTCACAAGGTTCACAAAGTTCACAAATAGTCAGAAGAGTTGACAATTCCCTCAGACAATGCACCTCCTAAGCAGTGCATCCAAAACTAGATTTTTTGACTTTAATCAGGCTAAATGAACTTCCAAGACTTCAAGTGAGCTTCATAACATCTTATATGTGTGTAAGAACCCCCATGACAAGTTTCAAGACTTTTCTCAAAAGTTTGCTTAGTCAGATGATCAGATAAGTCAAAACCAGTCAAAGCAGTTAAAAAGTCAAACTGAGGTCAACTGTGGTCAAACCAAAGTCAAACTTCATGATTTTTTGCCAACATCAAGTATATGAAGTAAAATTCATCATTTGATCAAGGGTTGATCATGATTCATCAAGGAGATTTCAGATCATCAAGAATCAGGAGTTTCTAAATTAGGGTTTCCTCAGTAAAAGTCAACTGAACTTTGACCAGCCATAACTTTCACATGCTTCATCACCAATTCTCCATCCAAATCTCATTTTGAATAAAATTGAATTCTCTACAACTTTGTGTCTCACAAGACAAGCCCAAAAATGCTTCATTTGGAAGGTATGAGCTAGGACATTATAGGTCCTTTTGAAAGTCAACAAAAAGTCAACAACTTCAAAAGGGCATAACTTGAGAATGGTAAATGATATGAATATGAAACTAGTGGGGTTGGTTAGAGGACTCTTCAAGCTTTCCAAAATGTCCAAGAACACCCTCATAGTATTAAAATTGAAGTATGTGTGCCCTTGCAAAGTTGGGAAATTTTTGGTTGGTTTATGAAGAAAATGGAGGTTTAAAACTAATTTTTTCTAAATGGGCTTGCCATATGATGACCCAATCCACACCAAGACCTCATGCACGACCCAAGTCTATAAAAATCAGATTTTTTATCATTTTATTTTATTTATTTTGATTTAATTCATTTAAAATCATTTTAAATTAAAATAAAATATAAAAGTCAAAGATTTAAAAGGGATTGAGCTTCTAGAAATTCATAAAGGTGATTGGTATCAAAGTGGTAAGAGAATCATGATGATTGGCTTGAAATAGAAGGTGTTCATACAAGAATATTTGAATTTTAAAGCCTTATCTTTTTGAATCTTTTCTAATCAAATCTTTCACACAAACATCAAGTTTTTTGACCTAGAATGATCACACTATAAGTACATAACTTAAACCTAATCATAGGACACGAAAATTCTGCCTCAAGAGTAAGTTCCAAATCTCAAAAAATTCTTCAAAAGTGAACTTTCGGTTTTGATCTTAGAGAAGGTAAAAATGTATTCTATGGACATAGACATGATCCCTGGACCTCCTTGATGCTATTTGCACTCTCATAAGCATCCATAGCTTCATAAATTGGATAATCCGAATGCATTTTCTTCTTCTTTTTTTGATTTTCGATTACATTCATTTATCAATTACCAATTGATTTTGTGCCTCTAACTTTGTTTGTCATCATGTATAGAAGGTTTCTGGGTGCAAACATTGAAGAAACCGTGACTAAACCTTGAGATGCCATAGTTAGGGTTTGGCCCAAGCTTTTAGGGTTTCTTAATTAAGAACATATAAATTAATTTTGATGCCATAATTGAATTGTACAGGTCACAAGGAGTTTAACAATGTCTTTAATTTGATGAAATCGCACTGTTTGTGTATGATTGAAAAACACAGGTTTTGAGCGCAGGAAAAGTCGTAGGAAATTTCCCAGGAAATTTCGCAGGAAATCCTACGAATTCAAGGAAGAAGATGAAGTGGGCTGCGCGCGAAAAACAAATTCAAAATTTTGTTTTAAAATATTATGTTATTATTTCTGTTTATTTATCACACATGAACATGTGTCCCAGTGGTGAATGTATGCGCGCAGGAAGTCAGTGTCCTTAGTTCGAATCCTGGCTTCCCAATTTTTTCTTGTTTTTTTTCAGTTTAATTGTTAGGCATAATATATTATGTATTATAGTTGCTATGTTGACAGGTGCGCTCTCCCAGCTGGAATGATTAAGGTGTTTGTGCGATGTTTGAAGGTCCTGGGTTCGATCCCCCCAGACCTTTTGTTTTGTTTTATTTTTCTTTGATTTTCAGGAACAATGCATAAAACAAATTCTTCTCCTTTCCTTGGCATCAGGCGCGCGTTGGCCTAGTGGTTGCTGTTGTTGGCTGGGGTTCTTGGAGGCAAAGGGGCTGGGTTCAATCCCCAGCCCAGGTAAGTTTTTTTTAATTCTGTTTTATTTATTTTATTAATTGTTTATTATTGAATATTATTTATATGATTAATATGTAAATATATTTAAATGAATATGTAAATATTATATGTTATAAAAATAATTTCTAAAATAATAATAATCATATTTTCTAAAACTAATTTCTTTTTATTAATATGTATATATATAATTTATTTGTATAATTAGATTAATATTTAATATTTAACATTTTTTTTTATATAAAACCTAATTTATTTTTATAAACCCTAAAAAACATATTTCTTTCAAACCCTAATTTTTCTTCTTCTATTTGTTTAATATTATTATTTGTATATATTATATTCATGACTTAATTAAAATTCTTAATTTAATTTTCATTAATGTATAAATTGTTTATAATTTAAATTTCTTGTATGTAAATATGATTAAAAATTAAAATTCTTAATATGATAATATGACATAATTTATTTATAATTTAATTTTGCATGTAAATAATTTTTATTATATGATTAAAAATTGCTAATTTAATTTTTATAATTATAATTCTATTTTCACATTATGTTCATAATTAATTTTTTATATATAGTTTACATATAACTTAAAATTTCATAGTAATTAGTATAATTATTTATATTTTAATATTAAATAGTAATTGTTTATAAAATTGATTTTTTTTTAATATTTTTGCTTATTTCATTATTATTATTATTAATATTCTTATGATTACTAACCCCATTTAATTTAATATTTTTATTATTATTATTATTTTCACTAACCCAATTATTGTTATTATTATTTAATATTTTGCTTATTTATTTAAATTGCTTTTATTATTATTATGTAATTGCTCCTTGGTGTAATATTTATTAATAATGTTTATTATTTATTTTATGCTATGGTTAGTAAATAGGGAGTGTAAACATACTTGTATTTTAAAATTAATTTAGATCATTTAAATTTAAAGATAAATATTAAAATCGTACACTCACACACGTAAGTCGATCTTTGATCGCCATCTCACTTCCTTAGGGATACCTCTCATGTTGCCTAATCAAAAAGGTCAAGTAGGGTGTATAAAGCAAAAGTCCCTCAAAATAAAGTTATCTAGTCCCTTAACAGATAAAAGATCAAGTCCCTTTCGAATGCTGCCTTCGTAATGATCTTGTCCCTTTCGAATACAGATGATAGTCCCTTCAAAATTGCTTATACACCCCACAGTTGCCTACATAACAGATGACCCTTCACTTGTCCCTCACATCCAAGGTAATGACTACCTATTCCTTAATAATAGGGATAGTCTTACCATTTAAAGGATTCAAGAACAGAAAAGACTCAAACTTAGGGTAGATTCCTCATAGTTACTTGCTCACTCTTCAAAAACATTTCAAACACTTCATACATTTCAAACAAATTTTCAAAACAAATGTTTTATACGCATCCGTACATGGATCATTATAAAACACTTAAGAAATTTTTTTTCACACACTTCACATTTCAAAAACATGGATGTAAAGGGTGCTAACACATTCCCTTTACATAACCTACCCCCGGACCCAAAAATCTTTTAAAAGGTCTTTCCTGTTCTTTTATGCCTTTCCTTTGGATAAAATAAAAGTCGGTGGCGACTCTTGCTATCCGCAACATAACTAAAGTCAGTTCTCCCACCGTGTTACAGAACTGACGACTCTGCTGGGGAATTAATAAAAGAGGGGTACCCTTAGGAATTAGATCACTTTAAAATTGTTTGCCTTGTTTGCTTTATACTTATATTGTTGGGTGCTCTTATGTGTGAAAGATCCTAACCCGGATCTAGTGTACCTTAGGTAAATGGCAATAGACCAAGGAAACTGTACGGCGTATACCGATATGGTTGATCTGGTGGCCATAGTTAGTGTGACTTCTTGGTTGGTGCTTATGTTCCTTAAGTCAAGTTGAGGATAATATGAGGCTGCCATATGTTGTCAATGCACTAACTAACTTTTAGAACCCTAGTTATCCCATCTTGGCCTTTAGAAAAGTAGTGATATAGCCGGCTTTGGTGCAGACTGAAGTTGGTTGATACTCGATACTACGCTCATTGAGATTCTAAACTTGGAGGGTTTTGGTTGGCAAGTAAGTTGCCTACTGAACAACCACCCTTGTGAAGGATCAATGATATTGAGACCCCTTAGAACCTAGTTACTTTTATAGGACAGGATGAACCACCTAACTTCAGGGGAGGGTACTTACCTTTGAACCTCATGCAAGCCTTTAAACCTAGGGCTATTGTGTGACTTGTTTGTGTGTGCCACATGTTTGTGATTGAACATAACATCATGACATCATCATGCATCATAAGCATAGCATTTTCACTAACCATTTCAAGGACCAAAGGATTTATCTTTGTTCTTTGTTGCAGGTCATGGCTTCTGCTCGTAGAAACACCATCAGGATCAACTTTGTGGGCATACCTGCTAAGCTTAAAGAATTGGTTTCTCAAGTGTCTGATCATTCCCTGTTTATCAAGAGACATGGTCACCTATTGGATCTAGTCACCTCAGGGTTCAATGAAGACATGATGAGTGTTCTATTTCAGTTCTTTGACCCCAAGCACCATTGCTTTACATTTCCTGACTATCAGCTGGTTCCTACAATGGAAGAGTTCTCTAAACTTCTGGGTATACCTGTTCTTGATCAAAGACCCTTCACAGGCTTGGAGAAGGAGCTTAAACCAGAGGTTATTGCTGCAGCTCTACATCTGAAGAAGTCTGACATTGTTCTAAAAACAAGAAGCGGAGTTAAGGGTATTCTTGCCAAGGTGTTGATAGAAAAGGCTCAGGTGTTCTTGAAGGCCATGAGCTATGATGCTTTTGAGGAGATCTTAGCCTTGCTGATTTATGGCTTAGTATTGTTCCCCAATCCAGATCAGTTCATAGACGTTCATGCCATCAACATATTCCTGAGTCACAATCCAGTGCCTACATTGCTTGGAGACATTCTAAATTCTCTTCACACCCGTACTACAAGGGCAAGAGGAACTTTGATGTGCTGCATACCTTTGCTTTCTAGGTGGTTTATTTCTCACCTTCCTCGCTCAGTAATGAAGAATGAGCAAGGGTTCAGGTGGTCCAAAAGGATCATGTCACTCTCGCATTCAGATATCCATTGGTGCTCCAGATCTATGGAGAATGTCACTATCATTGACCGTTGTGGGGAGTTCCCTAATGTGCCACTTCTGGGTATAAGAGGAGGCATCACCTACAACCCCTCTCTAGCTTTACGACAGTTTGGTTATGCTCGAAGTGATGGTCCATATGACATGCTAATTCAAGGCATTGTGTTTGACTACGACAACGATCTTCAAGGTTACCGTCAGAGATTCATACGAGCATGGGGAAAAGTAAACAAGGTTGACAGCAAGACACTGGAGCCTAAGTACACTATTCCTATGGAGGCTTATCTCAGATGGGTGCGATCTCGTGCTCAGACTCTCATGATGCCATATCCTGCTATCCTGCCAGTTACCATGGAACCTGTTGCTGAAGGAGATACTGCTTATACCATCCTTCACCCAGACATGCCTACTGACATGGAAGACTTGCAGAGATCCTGGATCCAAATGAAGGAGCAAAGGGATACTTTCGAGGCTCATTACAAAGCAAGCCAAGAAAGAATTCTGGAACTAACAAAGCAACTTCACGAGGAACAGAATCTCAACTCATACCTCAACACAAAGAGGAAACGTCCATGGGAGACTTAAAACCCCATCTTTTGTATTTATTTCATTTCATTTCTGTAAGCCCAAGAGGCAAAACAAATTTATTACTAATAAAAGTTTACCTTCTTGTTTGTTTAAGCAAATTTAAATCCTGCGGTCATTGAAAACATTGCATATGCATTCACATACCATATCATTGCATCACAGGTTTATAATTGTGCACGTGTTTCTTATCTTCTCGCTGTTTATTTCAGCAATGGCTCTTGAACAAACAGTTAAGGATCTCCAGGCACAAAATGCACAGTTCCAAGAGCTGATCCTGAACCTGTCCAAGGGGAAGGATGAATTGAAGACGCTGCTGGCCAAGAAGACTAAGAAGACTAGAAGATCAGGTGGCCTGATCAACATGGGAAGAAGGTTCAAAGGTCTTGCCAAGACCAAAGAACCAGTTGAAGATTATGAGTCTGAAGAGTCTGAAAAAGAGGGAGGCAGTCTCCACAACACTATGGGGGACTCTGATTCTGAGGCTAATTACTACCATGAGCCTAATGAAGACAAATTCAAGATGCTGGTGGATAGAATGGATGCTATGGAGTTGCAGAAGTCTTCTGGGATGGATTTTGAAGATTTGAGTCTGATATCTGGGGTAGTCATACCCATTGGTTTCAAGGTTCCTACTTTTGTTGTTTATGATGGGGTCTCTTGTCCCAAGCTGCATCTGAGGTCTTATGTCAGGAGAATCCAACCTCACGTTGCTGATAAGAAGTTGTGGATCCATTTCTTCCAAGAGAGCTTATCTGGAGCTCAATTGGAGTGGTATTATCAGTTGGAGAGTGTCAACATCAGGGATTGGAATGATCTTGCTGAAGCCTTCTATAAGCAGTATCAATACAATGCTGATTTAGCTCCCACTCGCATGCAGCTGCAAATTATGTCTATGGGCGCCAAAGAAAGTTTCAAGGAGTATGCTCAGAAGTGGAGAGATTTAGCTGGAAGAGTACAACCCCCTTTAACTGACAGGGAATTGGTTGATATGTTCATGTGCACGCTGAATGGTCCTTTTTACAGTCATCTCATTGGAAGCTCATAATCTGGCTTCACTGAGTTGATAATGACAGGAGAGCGCGTGGAAAATGGTATAAAGAGTGGCAAGATTCAGGTGGGTACTTCTTCATCAGGTACTGCAAAGAAGCCTCCCACTGGGAAGAAAGAATCCAATGCTGTTTATGGTCAACCTGATCGTAATAGAAGGCATCAGTCTGTGAGTGCAGTTCATATTTCAAATCCAACTCCTACAACACCAGAGCAGCCACAAGGCAACCAACAGAGGGCTAGAAGGCAGTTCACTAAGATCAACATGTCAATGGCTCAGGCATTGCAACACTTGTTGAAGGCTGAACTTATCACTCTGAAAGAGGCTCCTCAGAATCCCAATGTTACCTCTCCCAGGTACAATCCCAATGCACGATGTGCATATCATTCGAATTGTCAGGGACATGATACTAATAGCTGCTGGGTCTTGAAGAACAAAATTCAAGATATGATTGAGGCTGGAGAAATTGAGTTTGACCCTCCGGGTACTCCAAATGTGATTACTGCTCCCATGCCAAATCATGAGAAGACTGTCAATGCAATTGATGAAGATTTACATATCTATTCAATTGCAGAGTTGACCACACCACTGTCTGTTATCAAGAAGAAGTTAGTGCAAGCTGGGTTCTTTCCAGGTTGTCGTGAAGATTGTTTGTATTGTACCTATAAGCCGGATAGTTGCTGGAGATTGAGAGATGGAATTCAGCGTCTCATGGATAAATATACCATAGTGTTTGAGAGGACTCCATCTTCTGTAGAGAGTATGGTGGATCATATTACTAAAGGTAGGAAGACTGAAGAGGTTGATATGGTTGATAAAGTGCCGGTAAGGATCACTTCCAAGGGACCTGTTAAAATCACTCATAAGGGTCCAATTAAGATTACTGCTGAAGGCCCTGTGAAGATTGTTGCTGAAGCTAGAGTGGCTCCTATGGTCATTACCACTCCTGGTCCTATTCCGTATACGTCTGATAAAGCTGTGCCTTGGCATTATGGGTCTGATGTTTATATCCATGGTGTTAAGCAGGAACCCTTAGCTGATGTGCCTATTGATGTTGATAATATTGTTGGGTCTAGTAAGATCACACGAAGTGGAAGAGTTTTCTCTCCTCCAGTGACTTCCAAGAATGCAGTTACTCCTGCTGCTACCTCCACCACTGATGCTCGGGGCAAAGGTCCTGTTATTGAACCTATACCAAATGATGTGCCAGCTGCTGATGACCTCTCTAAGCAAATGGAGGAAGTATTGAAAATCATTCGCAAGAGTGATTATGACATTGTTGATCAATTGGGGCATACTCCCTCCAAGATTTCCATGCTGTCTTTGTTGTTATGTTCTGAGGCTCATGCCAAAGCTTTGATTAAGTTTCTGAAGACTGCTCATGTACCCAATGCAATTTCTGTTGACCAGTTTGAGAATTGTGTTGCCCACCTGACCTATGATAATGGGTTAGGGTTTTTTGATGCTGATTTGACTCCTGCCAAGAGGGATCATAACAGGGCTCTGCATATCTCAATTGAATGCAGGGGCACTACCCTGTCACATGTATTGATAGACAATGGCTCCTCTCTGAATGTGTTGCCCAAAGAAGTCCTGAATAAGCTGAGTCCTGAAGATGTTGTGCTGAAGCCCAGTAATATAGTGGTGAAGGCTTTTGATGGTTCGAGAAGAGTGGTGCATGGAGAAATTTATCTCCCAATCAAAGTTGGGTCTCAGGTTTTTAATGTTACATTTTATGTGATGGATATTCGTCCTTCGTACTCTTGTTTGCTTGGTCGTCCCTGGATCCATGGGGAAGGTGCTGTAACCTCTACATTACATCAGAAGTTGAGATATCCGGTAGAAGGAAAGGTTGTTACTGTCTATGGAGAGGAGGAATATTTTGTTAGCCATGTGAACACCTTCAAGTATCTGGAAGTGGAAGGTGAATATGTTGAAACTCCATGTCAGACATTTGAAGTGGTTCCTTGGATTGTTAATGATTATGAAGCTCCTCCTGTTGTCAAGAAAGTTCCTGTGGTTACTAGAGTACCTCCAACAATGGCCTCCCTTAAAGATGCTGGAGCTGTGGTGGATGAAGGTGGTTGTACTATTTGGGGTCAGCTTCCTGATATCCCTTACAAGTCTGACAAATTTGGTTTGGGTTTCACTGCAGAGTCCCAGAAGGCTGTTCGTCGTGCTCGTGCTGTTCGGATCACCAATCAGGGGATTGTGAAAGACCAGATCAATGTTGTGGGTGACTATGATGAAGACTACAACTTGGATGCTTGGATTTTTCCTACTGTGGGTGCTGGACTCAATAATTGGAAAGCTGAAGATGTTATTCCTATCTCCTTTAGTCAGGAGTAAATACTATTACTGTGTTGTTGCTTTTTAAGTTTGTAATTTCTTGAACAATTGAACTCTTAAGCCTTGTGCCTTACCCGGGGCACAATGGTGTGCTTGTTACGGAATGTCATTTCATTTGCATACTTCATTCAATAAAAATCAGTGGACGTTTCGTTTTCGTAAATATTGTGTTCCTTGTCTTTCTTTTCTTTTATTTTTGCTTTATCAGCTATGTGTTCTTACACACACCCACATCACTAAAATGCAGATCCTCATCCACTCTGGATCCTGTTGATAACAGTTCTACTATTGCCAATTATAATTTCGAGAATCCGATCTATCAAACTGAAGACGGAAATGAAGACGATTGTGAAGTACCTGTAGAGCTTGCTAGGATGTTACAGCAAGAAGAGAAAGCCATACAGCCACATGAAGAGCCAGTCGAAGTTGTGAATTTGGGAACTGAAGAAAACAGGAAAGAGGTCAAGATAGGGGCTGATTTAGAGGATAGTGTCAAGAACAGATTGATTCAGATGCTACGTGACTATGTGGAGATCTTTGTTTGGTCCTATGAAGATATGCCAGGGTTGGATATAGACATTGTGGTTCACCGTTTACCAGTGAAAGAAGATTATCGTCCAAAGAAGCAGAAGGTTCGTCGTATGCGTCCTGAGATGTCAGAGAAGATTAAGGCAGAGGTAATGAAACAGTTCAATGCAGGGTTCTTAGCTGTGACTTCTTATCCTCAGTGGGTTGCAAATGTGGTACCAGTACCTAAGAAAGATGGAAAGGTACGTATGTGTGTGGACTATAGAGATTTGAACAAGGCTAGCCCCAAAGATGACTTTCCACTTCCTCATATTGATGTTTTGGTAGACAACACTGCTCAACATAAGGTATTCTCTTTTATGGATGGTTTCTCTGGTTACAATCAAATCAAGATGGCACTTGAAGATATGGAGAAGACAACATTTGTTACACAGTGGGGGACCTTTTGCTATAAAGTGATGCCATTTGGTTTGAAGAATGCAGGGGCAACATATCAGCGTGCTATGGTGGCTTTGTTTCATGATATGATTCATCATGAGATAGAGGTATATGTAGATGATATGATAGCCAGGTCCCAGAATGAAGAGCAACATCTTGATCATCTGCATAAATTGTTTGAGAGGTTGAAGAAATACAAGTTGAGACTGAATCCAAACAAGTGTACTTTTGGAGTTAGGTCTGGTAAACTCCTGGGTTTCATAGTCAGTGGAAAAGGTATTGAAGTGGATCCTGCAAAAGTGAAAGCTATACGAGAGATGCCAGCTCCCCGTACTGAGAAGGAGGTTAGAGGTTTCTTGGGACGATTGAATTACATTGCAAGATTTATTTCCCAATTAACTGCCATCTGTGAGCCAATCTTCAAGTTGTTGAAGAAAGATCAGGTGATGGAATGGAATGATGAGTGCCAAACTGCCTTTGATGAAATCAAGAGATATCTGCTAGAACCTCCAATTTTGATGCCGCCAGTTGATGAAAGACCCTTGATTATGTACTTAACAGTATTAGACAACTCAATGGGGTGTGTATTGGGGAAACATGATGAGTCTGGTCGAAAAGAGCAGGAAATATACTACCTTAGCAAAAAGTTTACCGACTGTGAAACAAGATACTCACTGCTCGAGAAAACTTGATGCGCTTTGGCATGGGCTGCTCGCCGACTAAGACAGTATATGTTGACTCATACTACCTTGTTGATCTCAAAGATGGATCCAATCAAGTACATATTCGAGAAACCTGCTCTCTCCGGAAGAATTACAAGATGGCAAATGATATTGACAGAATATGACATACAGTATACTACTCAGAAGGCCATTAAAGGAAGTGTTGTTGCTGATCATTTGGCTCATCAAGCAGTGGATGATTACCAGTCAATGAGTTTTGAGTTCCCTGATGAAGACATTATGATTATTACCAAAGAACCTGGACAATATGACGGACCTGAACAAGGATCCCGATGGACTATGGTTTTTGATGGTGCCTCTAATGCACTTGGTAATGGTGTTGGTGTTGTGATTAGTTCCCCTAAAGGTTGTCATACCCCGATTACTGCCAGACTTTGTTTCCATTGTACCAATAACATGGCTGAGTATGAGGCATGTATCCTGGGTATTAAAGCTGCTATTGATATGAAGATTCAGTTCCTTGATGTGTATGGAGATTCAGCCCTGGTAGTAAGTCAGATTAAAGGAGATTGGGATACCAAGCATGATAATCTCATTCCTTACAGAGAGCATGTTTTGTCTTTGATCCCACATTTCAAAGAGATTACCTTTGGACATATTCCACGAAGAGAGAATCAGTTGGCAGATGCATTAGCTACCATAGCATCCATGTTTGAGATTAGCTGGGATGATGAAGCTCCCAAGATTACCATTGATAGATTTGAGAAGCCTGCATACTGCAATGAGATTGACACTGAAGAAGCAGAAGAGAAGCCTTGGTTCTATGAAGTAAAAAGATATCTTGAAGCTCAGGAGTTCCCTGAAGGGGCATCTGTCAAAGATAGGAAGTTTCTGAGAAGGTTTTCTGCTAAGTTCTTTTTGAGTAATGGGATTTTGTACAAACGCAATCATGATTCAACTTTGCTTCGTTGTGTGGATAAGAAGGAAGCAACAGAGATTATGGATGATATGCATGATGGAATCTTTGGCACTCATTCTAGTGGTCATACCATGGCAAAGAAGATATTGAGAGCAGGGTACTATTGGTCTACCATGGAAGCTGACTGCTATCAACACTCCAGAACATGTCACAAATGTCAAATCTATGCTGATAAAGTACATATACCTCCATCACCATTGAATGTGCTGACTGCTCCTTGGCCCTTTGCCATGTGGGGCATTGATATGATTGGTGAGATCAAGCCTACTGCTTCTAATGGGCATCGTTTCATCCTGTTTGCTATTGATTACTTCACGAAGTGGGTGGAGGCAGCTTCATTTGCATCTGTTACTAAGAATGTTGTGGCTCGATTCATTAAGAATAATCTCATATGTAGGTATGGCATCCCTGAAAGGATTATCACTGACAATGGCTCTAATCTGAACAACACTATGATTACTGATCTCTGCACGCAGTTCAAGATTAAGCATCACAACTCTTCTCCGTATCGTCCAAAGATGAATGGGGCAGTTGAAGCTGCTAATAAGAACATTAAGAAGATTATACAAAAAATGATTGTTACCTACAAGGATTGGCATGAGATGTTACCATTTGCTCTTCATGGTTATCGCACCACAATACGTACTTCAACAGGGGCAACCCCATTCTCCTTAGTCTATGGTATGGAAGCAGTTCTGCCCATTGAAGTTCGGATTCCCTCTTTAAGAATTATGAAGGATGCAGGCTTGGATGAAGATGAGTGGATTCAGACTCGACTGGACCAGATAAATTTGATTGATGAGAAGAGACTAGCAGCAGTTTGTCATGGCCAAATGTACCAGAAACGAATGATCAAAGCTTTTAACAAGAAAGTTAAGCCAAAGGTATATCAGGCTGGTGATTTGGTAATCAAGCGTATCATATTACCACAGGGTGATCCTAGGGGCAAGTGGACCCCAACATATGAAGGACCATTTGTAGTCAAGACAGTATTCTCAGGAGGTGCCATGATACTCACTACTATGGATGGTGAAGACTTTCCACAGCCTATAAACGCAGACATAGTTAAAAAATACTACGCATAAAAAGAGACCCGCTAGGTTGACTGGCCTAGGCAAAAATAAGGGCATCCCGGCAAACCAAAAGGGTTTGGGCAAAAATTAGGGATATATATAAAAAATGTACACCCGGCAAGTCGAAAACCTGAAAAGGCGGCTTGGGCAAAAAAGGGTATCCCGGTGGATTGAAAACCTGAAAGGGCAATCCAGGCAAAAGTTAGGGATTAAAGCGTATGACTATGTCTCGTTTGGATCACCCATGAAACTGCAACCAGTTGTGTTACTTACTCAAGCTCGAACAGATAAAGCTCAATCCAATCGTTTCCGTTTCAACAGCAGAAGATGAGATACTTGAAGATAATGGCAATAGTAGAATTGAAACTCAATAGGATTATTTCCCACATAGCTGATTTTCTTTGTTTTGTAAAAATTTTACGACAAATTCCTCTTACTAGGATTTTTGTCTCCTTGTACAAACCTGCCTATGTATAGGTCACTTTTTTGATATGAATAAAATTCCATTTTTGAATTCAGATTTACTTTTACCCTATTTACATAAGCGAAACGTCCATTGGTTGTGTTTGAATGTATGTATGCTTTTGAATATGATTGATGTTTACCAAAAATGCATGTATGCTTAATATGATTGATGTTTACTAGAAATGCATGAAAATGCAGTAATAGTATTTACTAAGGACGAACGAGGGAAGGATTTCAACGAAGCTTCGCCGGTTCATCTTTACAAGACAGTTACAAACCCTCAGTAGGACAAATCCATCTTCATATAGACACATCTCCCCCGGAATTTATATCCATCTCTTTTATCCTCATACGGATATTCGGGAATTTACTTTCCAATAGGAGTACGACGAACGAAGACGGGAGGTTATATATACCCTACTATCGAACAAAGACGGGAGGTTATGTATACTTTGCTATCCCCAGCAGACGGAAGGTTATGTATACCCTACTATCAAACGAAGACGGAAGGTTATGTATAATATATTATCAAACAAGACGGGAACGAGTTCCTCATGTTCTTCAGCAACGAATCGGGATTTATTTTCCCTGGCCAGCAGTTATTATACGAAGATATCCAGACGCTTCAGGCAGCATCATATCATACATACATCATTACATCATACCATACATATACATAAATACATAATACATCACTTAAGTGCATCATATTATACATGCATACATAATGCATAAACTAATATTACCATACAGAATGCTACCTTGTTTTCAGGTTAATGCTCCAGCAGACAAATTTCATCAACAAATCGTGACTATTGGGCCGATGTTTATCTTCCCAAAGGTTATCATTTCCTCAGGACGTTGTTTATCTTCCTGAAAGCTTCTTATACCTCAGAACGTTGTTCATCTTTCTGAAAGCATATCATCACCTCAGGATGTTGTTTATCCTCCTGAAAGCATATCATCACCTCGGGACGTTGTTTATCCTCCTGAAAGCATATTACCTCCTCAGGACGTTGTTATCCTCCTGAAAGCTATCAATCCCTCAGGACTGCTTTATCCTCCTGAAAGCATATTATCTCCTTAGGCCGTTGTTTATCTTCCCAAAGGTTATATCATTACCTCAGGACTGCTTTATCCTCCTGAAAGCATATTATTTGGGCCGTTGTTTATCTTCCCAAAGGTTACCACTTCCTCAGGACGTTATTTATCTTCCTGAAAGCTATCACCCCTACCTCAGGACGTTGTTTATCCTCCTGAAAGCATATTATGTCCTCAGAACATTGTTTATCCTTCTGAAAGGATATCATTTCCTCAGGACGTTGGTTATCCTCCTGAAAGCTATTATCATTACCTCGGGACGTTGTTTATCTCCCTGAAAGCTATCATTATACCTCCATATTTTGGACTGCTTTATCCTCCAAGAAATGTACCTGAAGAATTTTTATCCAAGTGGCATCTTTAAGCCCACTCAAGCATATTCAACTAGTCATCTGTATCACTTTATGCACTGGTGAGTGCAAATTTTTGGGCTTTTGTGTTCAATCCCCTTCAACCTTCCAGGTCACGACTGGCAAATATACCAATCTAACCCCTCAGGTTTCAGAAAATTGAACAGGGGCAGCTGTTGCACCCCAAAATTTGCCCTCACAATACAAGACCTTGTGTGCTAAGAAGGTTCACAAGACCTTTCATGAAGTTCATGAAGTTTACAAGACACTTTATGAGGTTCACAAGGTTCACAATACATACAAGACCTTCCATGAGGTTCACAAGGTTCACAAGACATCTTATGATGGTTCACAAGGTTCACAAAGTTCACAAATAGTCAGAAGAGTTGACAATTCCCTCAGACAATGCACCTCCTAAGCAGTGCATCCAAAACTAGGTTTTTTGACTTTAATCAGGCTAAATGAACTTCCAAGACTTCAAGTGAGCTTCATAACATCTTATATGTGTGTAAGAACCCCCATGACAAGTTTCAAGACCTTTCTCAAAAGTTTGCTTAGTCAGATGATCAGATAAGTCAAAACCAGTCAAAGTAGTTAAAAAGTCAAACTGAGGTCAACTGTGGTCAAACCAAATTCAAACATCATGATTTTTTGCCAACATCAAGTATATGAAGTAAAATTCATCATTTGATCAAGGGTTGATCATGATTCATCAAGGAGATTTCAGATCATCAAGAATCAGGAGTTTCTAAATTAGGGTTTCCTTAGTAAAAGTCAACTGAACTTTGACCAGCCATAACTTTCACATGCTTCATCACCAATTCTCCATCCAAATCTCATTTTGAAGAAAATTGAATTCTCTACAACTTTGTGTCTCACAAGCCAAGCCCAAAAATGCTTCATTTGGAAGGTATGAGCTAGGACATTATAGGTCCTTTTGAAAGTCAACAAAAAGTCAACAACTTCAAAAGGGCATAACTTGAGAATGGTAAATGATATGAACATGAAACCAGTGGGGTTGGTTAGAGGACTCTTCAAGCTTTACAAAATGTCCAATAACACCCTCATAGCATTAAAATTGAAGTATGTGTGCCCTTTCAAAGTTGGGAAATTTTTGGTTGGTTTATGAAGAAAATGGAGGTTTAAAACTAATTTTTTCTAAATGGGCTTGCCATATGATGACCCAATCCACACCAAGACCTCATGCACGACCCAAGTCTATAAAAATCAGATTTTTTATCATTTTATTTTATTTATTTTGATTTAATTCATTTAAAATCATTTTAAATTAAAATAAAATATAAAAGTCAAAGATTTAAAAGGGATTGAGCTTCTAGAAATTCATAAAGGTGATTGGTATCAAAGTGGTAAGAGAATCATGATGATTGGCTTGAAATAGAAGGTGTTCATACAAGAATATTTGAATTTTAAAGCCTTATCTTTTTGAATCTTTTCTAATCAAATCTTTCACACAAACATCAAGTTTTTTGACCTAGAATGATCACACTATAAGTACATAACTTAAACCTAATCATAGGACACGAAAATTCTGCCTCAAGAGTAAGTTCCAAATCTCAAAAAATTCTTCAAAAGTGAACTTTATGTTTTGATCTTAGAGAAGGTAAAAATGTATTCTATGGACATAGACATGATCCCTGGACCTCCTTGATGCTATTTGCACTCTCATAAGCATCCATAGCTTCATAAATTGGATAACCCGAATGCATTTTCTTCTTCTTTTTTTGATTTTCGATTACATTCATTTATCAATTACCAATTGATTTTGTGCCTCTAACTTTGTTTGTCATCATGTATAGAAGGTTTCTGGGTGCAAACATTGAAGAAACCGTGACTAAACCTTGAGATGCCATAGTTAGGGTTTGGCCCAAGCTTTTAGGGTTTCTTAATTAAGAACATATAAATTAATTTTGATGCCATAATTGAATTGTACAGGTCACAAGGAGTTTAACAATGTCTTTAATTTGCTGAAATCGCACTGTTCGGTCTCTTCTTCAACATCTTCTTCCTCTACATTTTCGTATGGTATTATTGCTAGTTCATCTCCTTTAGGTGCATTGATAACTTGAGACTGTTGGGTTAGTTGATATTGGTCAAATTTGATATATAACTCAATCGATGGAAATCCATAACATTCATGATTGGAAAACATGGATTCCACATCTTCATCGTCACGAACTTTCAGTGGAACAAATTTAAAATTATTATTCCCAAAATGGACAACATTTATGTATGTAATTTTAGAAATACCACCTGCTCCCATCTTCATAACCAGTCGTTCTTTGAAATGTTGAAATGTTGATCTTCTATTAATATTGAAACGACATATTTCAGTATTTTCGAAGCTATATCCGAGCTCATCAGTTACAACCACACCACCATTGTAATGTGCACAAATAACATAATTTTCTCTTTGAGGCATTTTTGAATGTGATGAATTTTTTGAATGTTTGAGTTGGTGTATAATATGATAGTTTTATAGAAAATTCGTATTGAGTTGGTACAAATATTATATAAATTAAGCACAGATAGGAAATAACACTGCCGCCCATTGAATGGGAGGCAGACTGCACGTGTCAGACATACTTTAACACTTCCGCCCATTGAATGGGAGGCATGCTGCAAATTGCCAAACATGTCATAACACTGCCGCCCATTGAATGGGAGGCAGTCTGCAACGTGGCAGACAAGTTATAACGCAATTAATAGTATTATTATTTTATATTAATATTATTATTATTATTTTATATTAATAATATTAATAATATTATTATTATTTTATATTAATATTTTAAATTATTAAATAATCCATTTTGATTTTAAAAATGCAAAACAAATAAAAAAGAAAGAGAAAATTACGCTTACACTGTGCCGCCAATTCAAAGGGCGGTTGAAAAAACAATTACACTCTCCCTCCCATTCAATGGGCGGCAATGAAGAAAAATAAATTAAAAGTATGGCATATTGGTATATAATTGTGAAAAGATGGTATTATGGGTATTAGTGTTGAAAAAGATGGTAGAACAGTAAAATTTCCCCAAATTCAAGTGTTTTCCAAGCCTCATTGCTTCCACATCAATGTGAATGTCAATATTTTCCTCTTTCCCCATGAGCTGACTATAGAACTCCAACATATTTTGTTTAGCTTTAATCATTGCATAAAAAAATGCATTGTTGCCATCTCCATTTCTCAACCAGTCAACTTTAGATTTTTGCATCAACATTTTGACTTCCATCTCATTTAAAGCAATTACTTCCTCAGTCAGAGTTTTGATCTTTTCTATAGCACCACTATCCATTCTATGAGTTATCAGATCCTCTTGAAGTCTTTTAAGCTCATCCCTAGCCTCAGCCAGTTTGTTCTTGAAGTTAGCAAAAAGTTTACCTAAAGTTCTGAGATCCTTTTGCAGGCTGAGAAACTTCTGCCAAAAAATGTACATAGCTCTACCCCTGACAGGTTTACTCCAGCTGTTAAGCACCATGTCATCATAGCTAGGTAAATCCACAATACAGTTGTTGAATCTGAATTGTTTACATCTTCTCTTAGTATCCCCCTTTTCTTTTAGAAAAAGAATACCATGATCAGAAACATTAGGTGGGAGCACATTCAGAATAATGTCTAAGTGCATCTGGAACCATTCAGTGTTAGCTAAAACTCTATTTATCCTAGAATAGATAGTCCCAACCATTTGCTTATTAGACAAATTGTAATAATCACCCACATTTTCCATCTCACTAAGCCCAATCACATTCAACAAGTCCTATAAATCCTCATATTCTCTCTCAATGACCAGGTTACCACCAATTATGTCTTGGGTTTTTAATACATTATTGAAATCTCCCAATATACACCAAGGCCCCTGTAGATTTCCATGAAGATGCTCTAATTCCTTCCATAAGACTTTTCTCTTATCTAGCTGATTATGAGCATAAATTGCAGTAAGCCAATATAGGAATCTACCATGATTATCACAAACACTAACATGAATAAGCTAGCTAGTACTATGAACCATCTTGAGTTCCACTTTATTGTTGTCCCAGTTGATCCAAATGCGACCATTACCATGGTGTTGATAGTTATCAATGAAATTGTCATAAAGATAGAATTTGTCTCTAATAGCTTTGGCTTTATTCTCTTTAACTCTAGTCTCAATCATAATAGAGATAGTAGGCTGTAATTTCTGGAGATGGGAGCTAATCTCCTTCAGCTTGCCAAGCTTATTGATCCCCCTAGTATTCCAAGACATTAACATGGATTAACAACATTTTCCACTTGCAGGTCATTCAAAACCTCAAGGGCCTCAAAAATGTTGTTGCAATTAACACCATTAGAATAATCAACAAAGGCACTCTTACCTTTATCTCTGTTTTGATTTCTGACTCTAGTCCATCTTTCCTTATCTTCCTTTGTCAACTCTAATTCTTGGTCTATCAGTTGCTTAGGGGTGTGAATACCAGAGGATTCAGCCACTAACACCTCATCAACCTCATGGCTTACAATTGATGTGTCTTGAACTTTAGGTTTTGGTTTCCAAATTTGTTTCATGACAGGTTCCTTGCACTTGTGCCCAGTCTTCTGACAAATATCACTGAACAAAGGTTTCCATTCATACTCCACTTTTTGTTTCCTCCATTTTCCATCTAGACACATACTCCACTAAACCCTATTTTTAATTTCAAACTATTCATTGATATATTATCACATCAAAATTCCAACACAAGATAACAAACTTGTGTAAATCCACAATATTGCTACATAAAGATGTTAAATACAAACACAAAATATCAAATTTGTGGAAATCCACAATAATTTGAACGAGTCCCAATATAAAGAAAAAGAGAATGCATATGAGTCAACATCAATCACTCATATCTTCTAGATCCAATGACTGCTCATCAGAGTCATCATCGTAATGACCATGAGTATTAGGATAGACACTAGAAGAAGGAACAGTGGAAAGACCCGCCTGACTCGACTTCCAAGCAAACATTTCTTTTTGAAATTTGTGAAACTGCCTTTTTAAATTTTCTGTCTCGGCCATAGCTTTGTCTGCACGTGCATTAACTGATGCAGCCTCTTCACATATTATAGCAACCTCAGCTCAAGCCGCCTCAATCGCTTGTCTCTCCACTTCTCTATTCTGGTTTGAAAAGGTCACTTGTGTCAAATAAGACACAACATATCGTATGTTAACCACCATCCAGGCAGTTCCATAACAACAATTGCGCGACTTACCGCCGACAACTTCTTTCCAAATTTGTAGCCTTTCTGACCCATCCACATTATTATTAGTTTGAGTGGCTTGTTTCATACAGTTCACATAATCTTCCTGTAAAACATAAGACACATAAAATCAGCCTCATTTCAAGAATTCTATAACAGTAGGCCACTCAATACATACAATTATTCTTTCAAATTATATAAATCATATGTGCTGTTATTTTCTTTCAAATAAAAATTATTCTTAAAATTGTGTCTAAACGTGTGCCTTTGTCCATTGGCATGACAAAAGACCAAGCAAATTAAGGTAAGATAATATAATATGGAGAAAAAAATGTAACATTTATATAACTTAGAATAATTAATAAGTAAGCCTCAATTCAAATTATTATTGGTGTAAGGTGATGTTTTTCTATTTTTACATTTCTTACTCGTGTGTATATATATATATATATATATATATATATATATATATATATATATATATATATATATATATATATATATATATATATATATATATATATATATATATATATATATATATATATATATATATATATAATTAAAATAATAAAATAAGTTTATCTTTTTAAAATAAATTTTAAAAACTTTGTTTGAAATTAGGATTTTTATATATTTTATTTTATGAATTTAGTTTTTAATTTTTAGTTTTAATTAGTTTTTTAATATATAGTTTTAATAAAAATTATTGTTATAAATAATTAAAACAATAAAAAAAAGTATAATATGGAGAAATATACCTTATTTTTGTAATAAACTTAGTGTTGCCCTTGGCCAACGCTAAACTAAAATTAGTAATTTTCTTACCCAATTAAAAAAGGTGGCAAGAGAAATTTGGGGGTAATGAATTTTCTAGCCCCGACATTAGCGTCGATTTACACCATTGCCATCATAAAAAAAATTATCTAAAAGTTAAAATGGAGGTAACTAAATTTGCGAAGAAATTGAATTATTTTCACATCAATATTAGTGTCACCAATAGTCGTCGCTACTATAAAAATAAATAAATATCTAAAACTTAAAAAACGAGGCAACACAATTTATAGGGGAAATGAATTATTTTCGCACCAACATTAGCGTCGCAAAATAGTCGTTACTACTATAAAAAAATAAATAATCATGTAAACACTTGAATGAAATTATCAGAATTATTTAATTAAAATTAATTATACCCAAATATAGCGTCGGCATTAACCGACGCTAATAATAATGATCTATAAAAATTAAAACAAATGATTTTAACCATTAGCGATGGCTATTTCTGATGTTATGTCAACACTAGTAGCATCATAATCGGGGCCGACGCTAAACATTTGTAGCTAAAACATGTTTTTCTTGTAGTGCCATAAACCTGTGTGGTTGATGATGAAGGAGGTTAACTAGGGTCCAAAACCATTCAAGGTTTTCAATGCTTGGTTGCATCATCCAGAGTTTATGTATTTTGTAGAAGGCATTTGGAATGAGTGTGATTTGAATGGTAGTCCATCTTTCGTGTTATTGGGCAAACGAAAAATTCTTGGGACAAATTGAAATGGTGGAACAAATCTGTGTTTGGGTGGCTAGACTTGGAGATGGATAAAGGAACTAAGGAGCTGAATGAGATTGAGGAATCATTAGATGGAGTGACTGTGGCAGATGAGGATTCATATTTGCAAGCTAGGAGTTATGCTCTTGATAATGTGTGAAGAAATTTAAAGATGAAGGAATGTCCCATTGCGCAGAAATCCAGAGTCAAGTGGACAGCTGATAGTAAGTTTTCCATTCCTCTTTGCGCCAAAGGTCCAGAAGAAAAACTTTGTTAGTTGTAAGACAGGGCAACCATATGGTTGAAGATGTTTGTCTTGTGAAGCAGGTGGTAGTGGAGTTTTTTAGAAGGGAATTCCAGGTTCTTGGGGAAGTCAGGCCAGTGCTGAAAATGTCTAATTATTCGGGTGCTGATAATAGACATCTTACGTCTGTTTTTAGGAATTGGAGATCTTGGAAGTTATTATTGGTTGCTCTGGCAATAAAAGCCCCGACCCATATAGGTTCAATATGGAGTACCTCAAGAATTGTTGGCATATTGTGGGAAATATTTCGTAGATGTCATTGTTCACTTCCACAATTTTGTGTCTCTTCCAAAAGCAATGGTATCCTCTTTCATTTCCTTAATTTCCAAGAAATATATCCCTTTAAAGCTGGACGAGTATAGACCCACCAGTCTTGTGGGTTTAATGTATAAGGTCATTGCGAAGTTGTTGGCAAAGAGGTTAAGTTTGATGGTGTGTAAGTTGGTCTCAAAGTCCCAATCTTCCTTCATCACCAGGAGGAAGATGTTGGATGGTGTTCTACTAGCTAACGAATTTATCGAGTTGGCAAAGAGAAGAAAGAAAAACTGCCTTTTATTCAAGGTTGACTTTGGTAGAGCATATGACACTATTAACTGGGATTTTTTAATCCAAACATTTGAGGCTATAAACTTCTGTAGAAAATGGATTGATTGGATCAAAGGCATGACTTTGAATCGCTGGCTTTAAAGAAAATAGGGGATTGAGGAAAGGATATTTGTTATCTCCTTTCCTTTTCACTTTGGTAGCGGAAGGGTTAGCCAAGCTAGTTCAAAGGGGAAATTTTATAGGTGTCTTCACTGGCTTTGAAGTCTGTGATTCGAGTCTTGTGAGTCTCGCCCAATTTGCGGACGACACTCTCCTCATTTGCAATGGATCTAGTTGAAACTTATGGGGGCTAAAGGCGATTCATAGGGGTTTGAGTTAGTCTCTGGTTTGAGAGTTAACTATGCTAAGAGTCGTGTTTTAAGGGTGGGCATTCATCATTCTGTTTTGTTTTTCGCTTCTCAATTTTTGGCGTGCAAGATTGGAAAGCTTCCTTCAAAATTTCTTGGGATGATGCTAGGTGTAACCATATAAGGGTGGAGTTTTGGTAGCCGTTTATTCAGACTATTAATGCTAGATTATCATTATGGAAGGGAAAATTGTTATTGATGATTGGTAGATAGACTTTACTAAATTTTGTTTTGACTAACCTTTCAGTGCACTATTTATCTTTCCACCTTATGCCATCTTAGGTGGCCAAGAAGATAACTGCCATCCAATGAGGTTCTTTTAGTCGGGTGTGAAAGATTCGTCTCACATGTCTTGGATAAGGTGAGCTTGGTTTGTAGTTCCAAGCATAATGGTGGAGTGGGAGTAAAGAACATCAAGGATTTCAATAGAGCCTTAATTTTCTAAGTGGCTTTGGAGAATGGTGAATGATCAAGGAGCTGTCTGGAGAAATATTCTTTAAGCAAGGTATGGTGATTTAAGGAATTTTGTGTTTTTAAATGTTGGAGTCTCTAAACCTCCTTTGGAATCTTAGTGGTGGAGAGATGTGAAGAAAGTTGGAAGTATCTCTAGTAATGATGCATTTCTTAAGAACATTGATTCGTCTTTAGGAGATGGGTCGTTAATCTCCTTTTGGCATGCTTGCTGGTTCGGTAGGTCGATTCTCTTTTGCTCTCGTTTCACGAATCTGTTTTTGGCAACAAACTGTAAAATGATATCAGTTGGGGATCTTGGTGATTGGGAGGAAGGGCGATGGGTCTTAAAGCTTCATAGGTTGTAAATAGAGGGCTTGGAGGTGGCGAAGTCCCTTAGGGAATCTCTCCAACAACTTAAGCATCAGCTGGTAGAAATGTTTCCTTGTGCAGATGCGGTAGACACATGGAGGCGGGGTGGAAGCTTTGCTTCTTTATCATTTACCGTAAGTTCGATGTATAAGAGTATTGCATCCACTTCTGATATTAATGATTTAGAGATTGCGCTCAAGACTGATCTGAATTTGTTTTGTGAATCAAAAGTGTCGTTAAAGACCAAACTCTTTGGTTGGAGATTGTTCCATTTGAGACTTCCCACGAGACATAATCTCGCAGCCCGGGGTATAGTCTCTAAAATTCATGAGGTCTCGTGTGTGTTCTATTTTAGAGTGGTGGAAGAAACGAACCACAAGTTTTGTGGTTGTAGCCGCATTAAAAAGGTGTGGGATAGAGTGGTGGGATGGTTGGGGATTAGCTGGAGGATTTAAAATATTGTTCTTGATTCCTTTCTATCTTGGATGCAACAAATGAGTTACGTTAAGGCCAAGGCTGGTCTCATTTAGCTAGTTTCGTGTTGGGTCATTTGGTGGACACGAAACCAAATTCTGTACAATGACGCTATAATGGATGAGGAAGGCATGTTCCATAGAATTTTATTCATTTCGTGGTGTTGGCTAAACTTGTGTTCTCCTAGGAAGGTTAAATGCAATTTTTATAAATGGTTTAAACAATCATTTGATTTTTTGTAGGAGTAGTTTTTGGTGATTTTTTGCCTTCTTTTAGAGTTTTATTAAGGGTGGTTTTTCCAAGCTTTTTCTTTTATTTTTTCTTTTATTTTTATACTGGTTGAAGTATCCATTGTACATCTATATTGAATATTTTATTGCCTATAAAAAAATGATTGGAATTGAGAATGCTGTAAATGACTTCTTTTAACTTATTTATTTGAATAATTGTATTTTTAAATTGACTTCCACTTATTATTTTAAAAAAAGTTATACACTTGTTATTTTGTTTTTTGTACTCGGCTATTTCTTTTTAAAAAAGTACTAAACAAAAATAAAAACTTTTAGCTGGATCCCATAACAGAGATTTAGAAGAGTCTTGAGCCGTCTAAAGTGATTGTTTTTCTTTTATGGCAAATATTTTTGGAAAAACTCAAAATTATTAATCATGATGCAATTAACTTTTATAAACATACCGCTAAAGTATCCAATAAACCCAAAAATAAATAGTTGTTGTAGGGAATAAAAAGCAAACAAATTTTCTCTATTTATAACTAAATATGTTTAGTTTTTATTTTTATATTGATTTTGAATTATTTTAATTTTTTGTATAAATATAGTTGATACTTTTATATTATAATAATCTATTGTGATTTTTTTTTTACAAATATAATCAATATTTTTTTAACAATAATCTGAATTGAAGACAAATAAAAAAGACAATATAAGCTCATAAGTTGCAAGTGACAAATAAAATTTATTTTTACAAATTCAAGTAATTATAAAAGATATAATCGGTAGTTTTTTCTTTCATTCTCATTTCTATTATATACAAGTAGCTTATTTAGATATTTATTTTAAGTTGTTTACATATGTATACATATGTGATGCATAATATTTTATATTTGAGTTGTTAAGTTTTGAAATTGTTAAAGTAAAATTTAATTTTTTTTAATATGATAATAAAAAAAATTAAGTTTTATTTTTGAATTGAATTTAAATTATTTTAAGTTTTTTGTATAGGTATAGTTAATACATTTACATTATAGTAATGTATTGTCAATTTATTTTGATAAATATAATCAATATTCTTTTAACAACAATATAAATAAGGAAAATATATGCCGGTAAGTTGAGAGTGACATACATATAATATATTTTTACAAATTTAAGTAATAATAAAAGATATAATCGATGGTTTATTTTTTATTTTCATTCACATTTATTTTTTATATATGTATCTTATTTAGGTATTTATTTTAATTGTTTACATGATACATGCACAATATTTTTATATTTTACTTATTATGTTTTGAAATTGCTCAAGTAAAATTTTAAATTTTTATATATAGAACTATAATAAAAAAATTGTAGTGAGAAAGAAATAGTTGATATAACAATATATGAAAATAATAAATTTTTGTAATTAATAGGATTCGAATCCACGGCCTTTCATAGGGAATAAGTATGTTCATTTTCATAGAGAATATATATGTTTATTTTCTTTTTGAAAAGTTAAGAAGAGTTTTGGAGTGTGCCACATAAGAATTTAGATGATGTGACATAAAAATAGTTTAAGTGTATGTGAAATAATACGTGATTCTTGTTATAAAACTAAATAAAACAATATAGAGATCAAAGAGAGTAAGAGAATAGAAAAGTAAACTTTATATTGCAACGTAAATCTTATTTATAGTACATGATCAATGAATAACCATTAACTTAAGGAATACAAAATGGTTAGGAAATTAACTCATAAGAGTTAAGGAATATATAAAGTTGTATAAATGAACACCTACGTCTATTTACTGTTATTCATAACACTCCCCTCAGATGTTCATTGAGGATATGCCTCATTAAACCCTTACTAGAAAAAATCCAGTGGAAAAAAAATCTAGGGAAGGAAAAAAAAGTACAATATCCTTTTAAAGTAAATTCATTTTTCCCCTTCAGTTCAACGATGATTTCTTCAACGATAGAGACCAAACTTTTGTACTAGTTGATTAAAAGTTCTACGTGGGAGTGACTTTGTGAAAAGGCCTGCAAGATTATCCAAAGAAAAAATTTGTTGGATGTTTATATCACCACTCTTTTGAAGATCATGAGTGAATTTTTTTGGGAGAACCATGTTTTGTTCGGTCTCCTTAAATCTAACCCTCTTTCAATTTAGCGATGCATGCAGTATTGTCTTCATATATGGTTGTTGAATTTAATTTTTCAGAACCACGAGTATTTTGTATGTGTTGAATTTAGGATCTCAGTCAAACACATTCTCGACTTTCCTCATATAATCTAAAAGTTCTGCATGATTAATTGATGTTGCTTTTATGTATTATTTCATCGATCTCCATGAAATAGATCTACCCCACATGTAAACAATTAACATTGTTATCTACCATTATGAGGATCTGACAAGTAACTTGCATCTGCATAACATGTTAATTCGAATCTGGATGCTTTGGTATAAATCAAATTCATGTTTATTGTACCTCTAAGGTAACAAAGTATATGTTTGAATATGTTCCAATGTCTTTGTGTAGGTGAAGAAATGCATCTTGCTAATAGCTAGATTGACAACAAATGATATATCATAACGTGTATAATTAGCAAGGTACATTAGTGTTCCAAATAGAATGAGATATGGTACTTCAGGATCAAGCAATTCTTCATCCTTTTCTCGAGGTCTAAAATGATGTTTCTCCATATCTAATGATATAACAACCATTGGAGCAGACAACGGGTGCCATTTTTCCATATAGAAATATTTTAACACATTTCCTATATAGTTTTCTTGATGTACACATATTCCTTTGTCCAAATGTTCAATTTTCAAACCTAGACATAATTTTGTCTTTCCTGGGTCCTTCATATCAAACTATTTATTTTAACAAGTCATAACTTTTGAAAGCTCTTTAGGAGTTCCAATAATATTTATGCCATCCATATAGACAACTATTATTGCAAATTCCTTTCTTGATCTTTTTATAAAAATATAAGGACAAATGAAGTTATTTGTATATCCCTCTCTAAGAGACTATTGACCGAGATGATTATACCATATTTGTCTACATTGTTTTAGCCCATAGAGAGACTTGTTCAATCTTATGGAGTAGCTTTCTCAAGATTCGAATTTGTGTGCATCTGATATATTGAAACCTTCAGGGAGTTTCATGTAAATTTAAATATCAAGTGAACCATATAGATAAGTTGTTACAACATCCATCATGTGCAAATTAATCCCTTCATGTGCTACAAACCTAATTAAATATCAAAAATTGAATTACATCCACTGCTGGTGGATATGTTTCATCAAAATAAATCTTAGGTCTTTGTGAAGATTAATGATCAACAACTAAAAATTTGTATCTCACAATTTCACCATTTTTATTTTGCTTTTTCGCAAAAAAATCATTTATATCCAATTGATTTTACACGTTAAGGTGTTCGAAATACTGATCCAAAATCGAGTCACATCTAAAGTGAGTTTAATTTTTCTTCAATTGAATATGTTCATACATGTCAATTCTCACGTTGTCTAGAATCTTTGATAGACTTTGACTCATGATCCTCATTATTATTTATTATCTTTAGCGCTATATTGTATACAAAGACATTGTCAATATTGACTTCATTTTGGTTCCATCATATTTCATTCACTTATGCGCGAGAACTTGTGTACATACAATCATGAAAGAAAAGAGCATTTCGAGATGTAAAAAAACATTTACAATGAAAGTCAATACTCCGGAACCGGGGAAGCCAAAGTATAATTTATCGATATATCTTACTTTCATAAATTTCAGGTACTTGGTTAGTTCTTCTAGAACTCAAAATTAAATTATGTTAAATTGTTCTTAGAATTTTCATATCCTCATTTGGGTCATTATTATTTTGAGTTTCTTTTTTTGGTTGAGGACTTTTAATACCGGGACTGACTTTTCTATAAGACTTGAGGCGCGACTATATCTCATTTGCAATATTATATTGTTCTATATGAGAATTCACTTTGAGTGGAATATAAGCAACTAATAATTTGTTTCATAAAATTTGCAAATGAATTGTGTTTTGAATTTTGAGGATCAAAATGATATAATAATATTGTATTTCAAATTGTTCATTTAAACTTCTGGTTCACACTTTGTGCTGCTTGTTCTCTCCTCAAGTATTAAGAAAATTAATTTATAAATTGATAATCAGTCTTTTGGACTTCAAACAAATATTCAATTATTGGAGCAATTGAATAATCACAACACATCCAAAAATTTACTTAGATGAGAAGTATTTATTCTTAATTAGTTTCATTTCATACTAAACTTATATTAATAATATTTGATTGAATATTTTTTATTTTTATTTAAAGTATTTTCAATTATATAAAGTTTTTTTAAATGTGTTTTGAAGGGTATCATAGCCTTCGAAAGTGAAATTTTCCCAATAAATATTTCTTTAGTAGAATGACATAGACTCGTAGAGTGTGTCTCCACTAAAAAAGATACTATTAAGCCTAAAAAAACAAGCATCTATAACTAAATTAGGTGATATCTTAGATGTTCGAAACATAATATGACTACATGAATCTTTCAACAAAAGAAAAAAACAAATACTCACATCAAAAGGACCTTTTTTTTCTTTTTCTTTTGCTTGGTCCTATCTAGCTCAAAGTATGCGCAATGAGCTGGTAAAGGAAAGTGGTTCATGCCATCACTATATAAATAGCCTTTAGTCTTAGTCTTAATGCATTCACTCCAAACATATTGGTTCCTTAAATCATTTTATGCTTCCTTTGTTCTACTTCACACACAATTCCTTTGTTCTACTCCACACACAATGGATGTTGAAAATTGCAACTGTCTAGGCTCAAGAAACAGAAACATAAGGTCAAGTTATGAGAGAATTGGCCATGACCCTATTCTATGTGTCAATCAATTTATGAGTAGAATTAAGATTGCAAGGTTGAAAAAACTATGGAGGAAAATCAAGAGAGAAAAGAAGATGAAATTTTTTAGATCATCTTCATGTGTGTATCTCTATGATCCAAACTCATACTTACAGAATTTTGATGATGGTTATATCAACGATCCTGATTATTTTTCAGTGTCATTCTCAGCTCGATTTGCAACACCTAGCTCCAAAATGTCTGTGAAGAATATTGCAGTGATGAATGATCAAGAAATATTGGAGATCAACCATGAGAGTTAATTAGCTATTATATATATATATATATATATATATATATATATATATATATATATATATATATATATATATATATATATATATATATATATATATATATATATATATATATATATATATATATATATATATATATATATATATATATATTAGTTTCTTAATCTGAACTATTTTTTTTTAGTTCTAAGTTATAGTTGTACAAAGGCTTGAGTAATTCATTTTAAATCTATTTCAAAAATAGATCTTGTAAAAGTGATATTCTATATGATGATTTCATTTTTTTTTTGTTATAATTCATTTTTCTTATTTTGACTATATAACTTTTTATATTAGTGTAAAAATTAATTTTTTTTTAGTAAATAAAATGAATTAGGGAGTAAACACTATAACAAATAGCGTTTTTATGTCGATTGAAAAATAGGTCTTACCTCGATTTCACATGCGAGATACTGAAGGACATCATGAAAAATGTACACTTTATCGATGAGTGTGTGTAAAGGTCATGTGTTCGATCCCGAGGAAGACTTTTATGGAATTATGAAATGGCGAAAACAGATGTTCCCTCGGTTTTTTCATTTCACTGACGAATATATTACATTTTCTACTCAGTTTTCTCAAATTTTGTTAGTAAAATAATTATATGAACAATTGTGTTCTATTAGAAGAATAATTTAGATTGATTAGTGATTTTGAAGCATCTTACAACTCATCATTCATCTCAAGCTGTTTTATGGTTAAGATCTCTCTAATGTTTCAAGTTCTTTATTCAACACTTCTTTTTTTACTAATTCATTCTTGAAAGCATACAATTTGAAGCTTTGAAAAATGAACAAATATGGAAGAAAGTTGAACGAAAACTAAAAGTATTGGAGATTTTAACGATAAAACAATATGAGATGCATGATGAGTTGCAGAATGCTAGAAAATTATTAATCAGTGTAAGATAAGTTTCAAATACAACATAATTTTGCCAATGATTATTTCCAAAATTAATTTACTAGGTTATATGTTCAAAGAGGAATTAGTGAAAAAAAAGACATTAGATATAATAAACTCAACTCGAAGAAATAAGATGAGAGATGCATAAAAGAATCATAAAAAATATAATCTCAATATCAATATCAACAACAAAAATAAGAAGAAAACAACAACAACATCAACAACAATATCAAGAACAACAATGTCAATAAACATTTGGAATGAATCGGTTTGTAAAAAAAGGATTTCTTTGATTAAATGGAAGGTGGTGTGTATGCCTAAAGAAGACGAGGGCTTGGTATTTTAGACATTAATCTTTTAAATAAGGTTTTATTGTCTAAATGGATTTGAAATTTTTTATCGGAGAGTAGCTTTATTTGGAGGGGTATTATTGTGAACCGATACCTGGATCATGATCTTTCTTTGCATTTAGGTGAAATTCCGAAGTATAGCGTGCCCACTTCTATTTGGTGGAGAGATTTGTTTAGGATTGTATCTGATTTTGGAGGTAACTCATTCACGGATCTAATTCATCATAACATTGGTAATGGCTTGAAAACATTTTTTTGGCTTTCTCGTTGGTGTGGAAATGTTTATTTTGCAGGTATTTTCCCGGAGCTGTGGTTGGCGGTGGCGGACAAATTCTGTTTGGTGAAGGACAACGAGTACTTCGAGGGTGACTTATGGTGCTGGAAAGCGATCACTTTTGAGGGAAATGAGACTGTTGCTGAAACGACTATTTTGATTGATCAACAAGCTCAACTGTCTGAGCTGCTGCGCGACTGGAATGTTGCTGTCGATCAACACCATTCCCGATCTTGGTCTCCTGCAAATAATGGAGTCTTTTCGGTAAAATCTGCATATTTTTTCTTACAGTAGCCTACGGTTTTACAACTCCATGACAACATAAATTCGTCAACTCTGGAGGTATTCTGGTTAGTGTGGGAAGCACCCATTCCTTTAAAAGTTATGGTATTCGGTTGGAGATTAATTCATAATAAAATTTTGACGCGTGATCATCTTCGTAGGCGTGTAACATTTGTTTTTCTCATGATGAATCAGTGGAACATTTGTTGTTTCATTGCTCTAAATCCGTTTTGATTTGGAAGTATGCTTGCAATTGGGTTGGTATAGATGAGATATATATTGAAAATATTCTAAAGGCATTATAGAAATTGGATTGATAAATTATCTTTGAAGATGATTGAGGTTAAAAAGGTTTTTGGCTTATGATTGATCATTTGTTGGGTTTTATGGTTTTCTAGGAATAAGATTATGTTTAGGGAAGAATTTTTGGATTTTGATACTATCTCAAATAGAGTTATCAATTTTTCTTGGTGGTGGTTAGGCACGAAACATAGAAAAATTAACACTTGTAACTATTTTGAATGGTTGAATGTTTCTTGCGATTTTTTGTAGTCCTCTATAATTTTGATTTTGAAGCTATTATGTATATGGGTTAGGATACCCCTTTGTATCCTTTATATTAATATATTTTTGCTTATTAAAAAAATACAATATAAAATATTTATTTCACATGAAAACAAAAGTTTTGCAAAAGATAATAAATATATCATGATGTCTAGTGTAGAAGGTGGTGGAAATGTGCCATCAAGCCCATCATATATTGTTTTTGGAGAAGCCCATCATTCCATTTATTTAATGTGTTATAATGCTTAGAGCTAAATTCTAAAATCATAATGTTTTTTTTTTATTTTTTTTTTATATTGTGTTGGTTCTTTTTATCTAACCGTGGTGAATTTTGTGCACAACCTTCCTCGAGTAGTGTGAGCTATCTCAGAAAATTCATCCACCTACAAAATAAGTAAAAAAAACTCGAAATGCTTAATGAGCCCCTAATGTTTTTATATTTGGTTTAGAGTAGATTTATTTTAAAACTAATTTAATTTGTTAATTTTAGTAGGACCGTGAGACAAGCTAAGGAGTTGGTAGTTTAATAATAAAATAATTGTCAAACAAAATACTCTCTCCATTCTTATTTATAGTAAATTTTAACTTTTAAGGTTCTTTGAATAATTTATGTATTTAACCTATATGTAGTCCAAATACATCATTTATTCAATGAACCTAAAAAGACAAAATTTGCTTATAAATGATACAAAGCTTTTCATATCATTTATAAATTTTACGAGAGAATGTTATGATGGAAGTGCATGAAAAGAATCATCTGAAAATTAGATTCTTTGAAACTTTTCAAAATGCAAGTTTCGGTAAAAAAATCATAAATATTATACAATAGTTTATACTAGTTTCGGTCAAAAAATCATAAATATTATACACTAGTGTAGTGGTAAAATCATGAGTGTAAGCCATTAGTTAACTTAACTCAAAGTAAACAGAGTCGCCACCGCGCTTTATTTTTATTCCAAAAAGAAAAGGAAAAAAGAGCGAATAAATCCTAATGAATCTAAAAACAAAAAGCTAAAGAAACACAACAGAGAAACATGTAAGGGGATATGTTACACAATGAAAAAGTTTTACGTGCCCAAAATGTTTGTGGTACTCCACGGGAGCCCTTTGAAAAATTACTGCTTTTGGTTTGAAAAAAAAGTTTGTTAAAAGAGAGTGGAGGGATAAGAAAATAATTATTTTTTAATATTTTTGTGTTTGGAGAGGTTTACCACCTCATGCCTACGTACCCACAAAGTGCAATGTAAGATCAAAACCCCGTAGTTCGTGGTACAAATAGTGAAAAGGGCGTGTTGTAATTAATTTTATTAAGTGAAGAGAATTTGTCATCTTCAAGTGGATGACCAAACAAACTACCATGAGAATGAAGGCATCGACTCATACATCATTATGGGGAGGGTGTCAACTCGGATAAAATCAACAAGTATGCCATTAAACCCCCACAAATGACAAGAGAATCAATTACATCAAACTACAACCATGGAGATTGAAAGACTTGCACCCGACTAAAGAATAATGACTCATAATAGGTACTCTTTTTAAAGAAAATACACAAAAGTGCACAAAGGAACAAAACAACTTGAATGAGTTTGATTCTTTTATTTTTGAATTAAGGTCAACATGATTAGATTCATTGATTTAAAAGAAAATAAAAAGAGTAAAAAGTCACTTGACAAAAGTCAAGGTTTTTGTTTATTAAAGAGGTGATGATTTAAAAAGACGGAATCCTTTAAAAAAAGGGAGAAGATTTTGAAAATTAAAGAAGGGGAGGAGATGAAGGGACTATCATAAAAAAAGAAAATAAGAAGATAAGGGAAGAAAGATCTAACAAAACTTGATGATACTTCAAATTATGAGTATAAGAGTTTCATCCTTATAAGCTAGAAAATGGTCAAATAAAGGCAAATTCCAACTTCATGAAGATCAAGGCAAAAGAAGTGTGTCCTAAGAATCTAAGTCCAAATCTTCATTCCAAAGCCAAGGATAGTAACCAATAGTCCACAAATTAAAGTCATAAGTTGTTAAAAGTTTAATCATTTATTAATGTTTTTGTGTCCAAATGGACAAATGGAAGATCAATAACAAAATAAGAGCAAATAATAAACATGATATGGATGAATAAAGCATAATAAAACAAAATAAAATAAAAGCAATAAAAGTGCAAGAATTTAAATGTTAGAAGCAAAAGCAATTAAAGTGCAAAAATCTAAAATATTAATAATAATAATAATAGTATAATAATATTTACATAATAATAATGACATGGTGAACTTAATCAACCACAACCAAAAAGAGCAACCAAAATCGAAAGGCAATCGGATCCGCTTAGCATCTTACACTATAGAAATTAATCAAGGAAAACCGAACCAAATTCAATGAAATTTGAAAGGCGATTGGGAGACCCAAAGCACCTACGCATCAAAAATTCAAAAGTCTCGATTCTTAATGCAATATGATTAACCACTTTGGGATTACGCGATCAACAAGAGATCCGGTCAACGAAAGTGCAAGTACCCAATTAAGTTTTTATTCCGAAGTCGGGACACATTTAGGTCTATGTTAAGCAATCGCCGAGTAATTTACGAAGTAATTACCCCACAAATGAGGCCGGCCACCACCAATTAAGGTGCATAATGTTAGTGCTAATGCATGCGAGATAAACGATATGTAAATCGCTATCCGGATGCAATACCGCACGAAACTAAAGGTGAATACCAAATTGAGCCGCACTTATGGTATTCTTCCACCCTTAAGTTCAATCACTCATCTCGGTGGATTCAAGCATGAAAATGTATCACTAATGCAAAGTGCCTTAAATGAATTAAATAATCCACTTAAAGGTAGTTTTGAATTAATGAACATTAACTACTCTAATCTACACCCAAAGTTCATTGAAATTAAGGAGAAATCACTCCCAAAAGTGCTTCCCAAGGTAAAAATAAAAGGAGGAAGAAGAAGAAGAAAGAGGAACCAAAAAGAGGCTTAAAATAAGTCAAAAAGTCAATTCTGTCTTGCGTTAACCGGTTAACGCATATGGTTAACCGGTTAACGCTGAACCAGCAGCAGAAAATATGCAGAAGTTCAGCATTGCTCCATTTCCAACACCCTTTTTAAACATTTGGTGATCATGATCTGAATTTGCACGAATTTTAAAACCAAAATACGGTGAAATTCCTACAATAAAATAACAAATAAAGATCCAAAGGATCTAGAAACAAAGGCACCAAAGATCTACATCTTGAATGTTGATGGTGAATATGGATTTATGGAGAAAGATGAATTACCAAAAGCACTTCTTCAAATTGGACCAAATCAAGTTTAGATCTACTGAAAAGGATGAACAAAAGAAGGAAAGGATGAAGGTTTAGCTCAAGTTAGTCAAGAATTCAATGTGAATTCTTGATAACTTCAAAAGAAAGAAAGTGTGCTTTGGAGAATTTTTGTGTTGGGGGAGTATTTTGCAAGAGGTTTTGTGGCTCTCAAAAGCTTGGTGAATAAATGAAATTATGGTCCTATTTAAAGACTTTAGGTATGGGAATTTTGTGGAATGGATCTTGCTTTGGTAATTAAAATTAGGCTTGGTAGTTGCAATTTTGGTGGGAAATGGAAAAGAGTGGTGATTAGTGAGAGATTATGATAGGAAATGATCAAAGTGATGTAGAGAAATCAGAAACCAATGGATTTAGAATATTCCAATTAAATCAATGATCTAAGGATGCTGAATTTGAATAAAATATTCAAATTTCACACTGGTTAACCGGTTAAAGCATATGGTTAACCGGTTAACCAAGTCAAAATTTGAATATTTTATTCAAAGGTGATTGCTTGGTTGTTGTGGCCCGATTCTTTTTGTACGTCGAAGAAATAAACACATGAACCTTGGAAATCCTTTGAATGAATCAATTAATTTGAGAAATCCTTGATCATATAAGTTTGAATTATTTGCGGATCAACTTCGAATTTTGTCTATGAAATTTACTCGAGCTGCAGGACTGCTATTTTTGGCATTTTCAATGGTTCCTCTTCCTGAAAAAAGAGTTAGTAAAGGGAAACAAAGAAATATTTTTTGGATTTTGATTAAGGGTTAGTAAACATAAACAAATAAGGTAATTTAAAGACAACGGTGATCCCCTACGAGGCATAAACCTAACCCGATCTTGTTTGTATGCAAGATGCAGATGAAAATGCAAAGAAAACTTAGGGAAAAAATTAGGGTGCAACAGCTTCCCCTATTTAAGTTTCTTCAATCTGAAGATATGAAGATTGACATCTCTGTCTCTGCAAGATGGGAGAGACTTAAATACAGAAAACCCATTTTTTTTGTCCTAAGAGAACATGATATGATATGAATATGCTATGGTATGCAAACCCAAGATCTCTGTGGGGAACATACGACCATCATAGGAAAGCAAAAGCTTGGGGACACAGAAGAAAAATCCCGTCGGGGAAAAGAAAAGACACCAAGAGAGTTACCAGGAAAATAAATCACTGGATAGCTGACTCGACATGGGGAAAAGTTCAATGATATAATCAAAGTAAAAGATTCACCGAGGAAGAGTAAACACTCTGCCAGGGAAATAATAACGAATCAAAATATTCGAATCCAAAGATGGAGGAATACCGACTGGGTAAAGAATCATCAACTACCGATTTACTGGGTTGGAGATATGGAAATAATGGGCTCAAATATCAATTTACTGGATATGAGCAAAACAAAGAGGGATAACCTCCACTACCTTTTTACTGGTTAGAAAAATTCTCAACTACCGGATTTACTGAGTAGGAGTATAAGCAAAGGGAAACAACTTCTATTACCTTTTTACTGGGTAGAAAGAAGAACTCTCGACTACCGGATTTACTGGGTAGGAGTACAAGCAAAAGAGCTTGATTAGCTCGGTAACGTTACCCACTATCGAATAATGGATAACTTAATTCCAAAGTAACATACTCAAACTGGGGAAACTATTGCCAACTATCAAACAATGATAGCTTAATTCCAAAGCAAATATTAACTCATCAAAAGGGACCAAAATTCAATCAAAGAACAAATTGGAGAGAAACGGTCAAACAAGACTCATCCCGAGGAGGAAATATCTCAACTGGGGAAATTCTATCCAGATAATAAACTGGGGAGGAAACTGAATCAAAATCATCCACGAGAAACAAACTCAGTGAGGAAATAGAAAGGATCAACACTTTCTGCTTTATGGTCGACACTCTAAACTTGAGAGGAAGACAACACACACACACACACTCTGTGGGGAAAGATCACACCAAAGAGCGGGGGACAAAGATAAATGCAAGAATGCAAGCAAACGATGTTATGCTTATACGTATGAATATGCTGACAAAACAGACATAAAGATAAGCAACAGATGACATAAACACCACAACAACCGGATACTCGGCTAATCAGGGTAACAAGGCCAGGAACCATGCTGGAGATGTAAATCACAATCCTGCAGGGGGAACGTCTAAAGCCATTGAAGGAATAATATCCTGCTACAAGGTATAACTCAGACTGGGGGAAACAAATGCCAGGGATCCAATCCACAAAGCAATCTTCAAGAACCCATAGAGGATAACACCAGAAATTCCACTCTGAGAGGACAGCATGTCGGAGATATAACAACAACACAAAATCTTCCACACTTTGGGGATGGAGGGAAAAGTCCCTATTAAACTCTAGTGGGGATAAATATCTTCATAACTTTGTTTGGGGAAACAAAATAAAGATCTACCAGTGATGCAAATAAAGCATAGCCTACTGGAGTATCAAACATCAATCATCAACTCTGCATAGGAATACTACTTTGCTGAGGAAAAGGTAACAATCTGTCGGGGATGGGGAAAACTTCCATGATCCTTGTGGAAGACAAAAGTGTTCTTAATCATCATACTATTCCTGATCCACTATGGGAAAAAGTCATGCCGCTCTTGCTCTGCTTGGGGGAGGAGTTATGCCACTCTTACTCTGCTTGGGGAAAAAATGTAAAACTTGTTGAAGATCAAATAGAAATCTGTTGGAAACCATCACACACAGACCTACTGGGGATCTATGGAGATCAATCATCACCGAAACTTTGGACTTTTCGACCCATGTGGGGATAGCAGAAATTAATCATGGCAACCACAGTTACGAGGGATTTTAAATCAATACCCACCAGCAGGTGAAAGAAAACCTCTAAACTGATTACTATACCAATACTTCTGCTAAGGGATACAACCAACACCAACTGAGGAACAAGAACTCGATTGAGGATTCCCAATACTTCTTAAGTCAAAGGTAAATTGTTGAGGAAGAGATCAAAACTCAGCTGGAGATTTTCTAGGATATCCCTTCCAACCACTCTTCTGGGGAAGGGAACCAAATTAGGAGCATTTACAATCCCCACCCATGCTGGTGGGGCACAAAACATCATTAATATCAACATGCCAGGATTATTCAGGAGTTTTGTAAGGACACAATCAGATTCAACCCTGCTTTGGGAGAGACAAGTTACACACATCTGGATTTTACTATCCATGGAATCACTATTGATATCCTTTCTTTGTTCACATATCAAAAGAAAAATGTTTTTATAATCTTCAAAGATTAAATTTATTAAATTTGTTTAAAAAATCATCATCAACAATAAATTGAAATTATGTAAATAGAAACAACATAAAGAATTTCAAATAATTGGATAAAAAGCTCAAATTCATTGATAGAATGGTAGTCAGCAAATGGCATGACTCCATGGATCATTACAAGTTTGAAAAATGGTAAATACATGGAAAAGGGATTCATTGAAATACAATGATCACTATTCTCCCCATCAACTTTGAACTCCACTGTGTCCGAAACATCAGTCAAGGATGAGTGAATAATAATCTTTGATGGGTAATTCTTCTGAGGGATAGAATCTGAAATCCTCAATTACTACAAGTGATCCAGTCTATCGATGCAATTACTTTCCATGATCCCTAACTTTTACCTAGATTTCCCTTTCGGGTTTTCAATCTACCGGAATAATTATTTCTGTTTATGTCTCTAATTTTTGCCTGGACCGCCCTTTCGGGGTTTCAATCCACCGAGACGCTCATTTTTTCCTAAGCCACCCTTTCGGGTTTTCAACTTAGTGAGCTATTCTTTTATTTTTATAGGCGAAGTATTTCTTGACTGCATCCGCATCCACAGGACGAGTAATCTCCTCACCATCCATAGTTGCAAGAAATAATGAACCGCCAGAGAAGGCTTTCTTAACAACATATGGTCCTCTCAGCTCAATAGCTTCCTCAAGACCCATAATACATGCTTCATACTCAGCTTCATTATTGGTACAAGGAAAAGTCAACCTTGCAGCAAAAGGAATATGTGAACCATGAGGAGTAATGATCATTGTCCCAATTCCTCTTCCGCGTGCATTTATAGCACCATTAAAAACCAAACCCCATCGAGATCCAGGCTCAGGCCCTTCCTCAATTAAAGGTTCATCACAATCTTTCATCTTCAAAAACATCACATCCTCATCCGAAAAATCAAACTTGACAGGCTGGTAATCATCAATCAGTTGATGTGCCAATTGGTCAGCCAAGATACTACCTTTTATAGCTTTTTGAGCTCGGTACTCGATATCATATTCTGACAACATTTTCCAACGAGCAATCCTCCCAGTAAAAGTAGGCTTTTCAAAGATATACTTGATTGGATCCATTTTAGAGATCAACCAAGTTGTATGATTCAGCATATACTGGCGAAGAAGCTTTGCAGCCCAAGCTAAGGCACAACAAGTTTTTTCAAGCATGAAGTACCGAGACTCACAATCAGTGAATTTCTTACTCAAGTAGTAAATTGCATATTATTTTCTTCCAGACTCATCTGGCTGACAGAGCACACAACCCATGGAATCTTCCAACACAGTCAAGTATATAATCAACGGTCTACCTTCCACCAGAGGAGACAAAATAGGAGGTTCAAGCAGATATTCTTTGATACTTTCAAACGCCTTCTGACAATCATCTGTCCAGACACAACCTTGGTCTTTTCGAAGCAACGTGAAGATCGGAGCACAAGTGGCAGTCATGTGAGAGATAAACCTCGAAATATAATTTAAACGACCCAAGAATCCTCTTACTTTCTTTTCAGTTCTTGGAGCAGGCATTTCCCGAATAACTTTCACTTTATCAGGATCAACTTCAATGTCTCTTTGGCTGACAATGAAACCTAACAACTTTCCAAAACATACACCAAACATGCACTTGTTTGGATTCAAACAAAGCTTAAACTTCCTTAACCTCTGAAACAACTTCAGCAAATGTTCAACATGATCCTCTTCAGTCCTCGACTTAGCAATCATATCATCAACATACACTTCAATTTCTTTGTGCATCATATCATGGAAAAGTGTGGTCATAGCTCTCTGGTATGTCGCACCAGCATTCTTCAATCCGAAGGGCATCACTCTGTAGCAGAATGTTCCCTATGGTGTAATAAATGTGGTCTTTTCCATGTCCTCGGGTTCTATCTTTATTTGATTATAACCGTAAAATCCGTCCATAAAGGAGAACACATCAAACTTAGCCGTATTATCTACCAACACATCAATGTGTGGCAATGGAAAATCATCTTTTGGACTGCCTTTATTCAAATCTCTATAATAAACACACATTCGGACTTTTCCTTCTTTCTTTGGAACAGGCACAATATTGGCCACCCATTGAGGATAATTAGACGTCACAAGAAAACCTGCATCAATCTGCCTTTGAACCTCCTCTTTGATCTTTACTTCCATATCAGGATGAGTTCTTCTCAACTTTTTCTTCACAGGTGGACACTCAGGCTTCAACGACAATCTATGCTCCACAATATCAGTATCAAGACCCGACATGTCCTAATAGGACCAAGCAAACACATCAACATATTCTCTAAGAAGCTCAACCATCCTCTTCATAACATCAGGACCAAGCAATGATCCAACTTTGACTTCTCTCTTATCATCTTTAGAACCCAAGTTGACCCATTCTATAGACTCTCCATGAGGCTGAATAACCTTCTCCTCATGCTCAAGTAACCGAGAAATCTCATCAGGAATCTCTTCAACCCTCTTCCTCAGCTTCAAACACAGGGAATTCAAAGTTGGGAGTGGGCATAAGATCATTGTTTTCAATGGGTTTATCAATCAAAATGCACAATGATTTTATTTTTATTTTAGAGTATGAACAAAAGTGAAAACATTATGCAGATAAACAGTGATTATTATTATTTTGGGTTTTTTATGTTACCATTTTTCAGAATAAAGCAAAAAAAGAAAGAAAAACACATATGAAAATAACAAAATAACATTTTATTGATGATGATAAAATCTGAAACAAAGCCCGACAAACACCACTCTCACCTTGAGCAGAGTGAAAGGATTTTTTGAAAGAAAATAAAAAAAAAACTTTGAAGTATGAACAATAGAAGGAACATCAACATCAATCCAGTTCTTGCAAATCTTTCTGTGTGTAACAAAGTTAGGTTTTTCTTCATTTTCATCATCTTCAATGACGGGAGCAGCAGAATGATTATTGATAAACCCATCACTTCGGAATCCTTCCTGAATAGTCTTCGGGTTATTGAGAGCCACACCTGGTGCAAAACCAATACCAAATCCTTCTTTGTTGTCAACAACATCAATAACTCGTCCCCAACCGTCAGATCGACCAGTTTCAAGCACACACAAAGCATCCTTGAGAGAAGACATTGGCATAACATTCTTCTTAGCAGAATTATTAACAACAGGATGAGTCTGGAATGAAGTTCCCACCTCTTCTTCAGTATCAATATAAGAGAACGATGATAAATTGCTCACATGAATCGCTTGTTCACCGCCAATAGTCACTAACTTCTCATCTTTCACAAACTTCAGCTTCTGATGGAGAGTAGATGTCACAGCTCCTGCCTCATGAATCCAGGGTCTTCCAAGGAGAAAAATGTAAGCGGTACGTATATCCATTACTTGAAAATTAATATGTAATATAAACGGTCCAATCAAAATAGGAATATCAACTTCACCAATCACAGTTTTCTTTGATCCGTCAAAAGCTTTCACAATAATCCCACTATGCCTCATGGGAGCGCCTTGGTACACAAGCCTTAACAAAGTCAATTTTGGAATCACATTCAGAGAAGATCTGGTATCAACCAACACCTTAGACATACCGTCTTCCTGACAGTTCATTGAAACATGCAACGTCAAGTTATGGTTCTTTCCTACTTTAGGCAAGTTATCATCACAAAAATTCAGATTGTTGCATGATTTGATATTAGCCACAATACTATCAAACTGATCAACAATCACATCATGATCAACATAAGCTTGATCAAGAATCTTCTGCAAAGACTGCCTATGAGCCTCAGAGCACATCAAAGGTGATAAAACTGATATCTTCGACGGAGTATGCAACAACTGCTCAGTAATGTTGTACTCGCTCTTCTTTATCAATCTCAACACCTCATCTTCACTATCTTTCAAACCAACATCTGACCGAATAATAGTATCCTTAATCTACTTACTCGCATTTGAATCTTTAGCTCTCTTCGGAGGATCCGAAGCATAAACTCTACCACTTCGAGTAACTTTTGACACATCAACAATGCTCACCACAAACTTTGGAGAAGGAATAGGAATTTCCTTACCATTTTCTTTCATTGTAGCATTATACCGGTACGGAACAACTTTATCAGACACATATGGCATTGGACCAGGCAAATTGATCACCAAAGGAGAAACAACATTTTTGCGGCTATAAAAATAAATAACCACCTTCAGGAACAACCTTCTCAGGAATATTGAACTGATGAACAATAACATTCACTTCATTATTATACTAATATCTTTTTGTTGTTACTTCAATCAACTTATCATCCATCATCTTTTGAACATCTCTCTTAACAATCACGCAACCACGAGGGTTCATCGAGCAAATGCAACAACCAACATAATCGTGATCAATATCGTGATATTCACTTAAGAAAGCATGCATCTCAACCAAAGACCTTCGAATATGACAGACCTCATAAATATTGAACAAACCAGGAAAACCATCAACCATGTTCACGGACATATTACCATGATTCGGAAGTGGATTCGTCTTCACATTTATATTAACATCATTGAAAGACAGAACATTGCTCCTTATCAATTTCTGCACTTCAAACTTTAATGGATAACAGTTCTCAACATCGTGCCCCGGGGTACCTTGATGAAAAACACAGTGAGCTTCTGGCTTATACCACCATGGAATAGATTATGGAATTGGAGGTGGAGAACGTGTTTGCACAAGACTCTCTGCAATTAAAGATGGAAGCAAATCTGCATACAACATTAGAATGAGATCAAAATTCGGCTTAGCACGACCCTCTTGATTTCCGCTCTGTTGCACAAATGGATGTTAATAACGAGACTGGTATTTTGGAGCTACTGGCATAGTTGGAGTCACATTAATCATCGGAGTTACAAAAGCTACATGCTGATGATGACGATTCTCACGACCACGAGGTCTTCTATAACTTTCACGAGACACAACATTTGTCTCACCTTCTTTCTTCTTACCGAAGTTGAACCTCTTAGAACTCGAGCCATTACTACTTTCTTTGTTCAACCGTCCCTCACAGACAACTTCTTCTAAAAGAATCCCCATACTCACCATTTCAGTGAAATCAGAAGGAGCACTTGCAATCATCTTCTCATAGTAGAAAGAACCTAAAGTCTTTAAAAAGATCTTTGTCATCTCTTTCTCTTTCAGAGGAGGAAAAATCTAAGCTGCTAGCTTGCTCCATCTCTGCCCATATTCTTTGAAAGTTTCTTTGTCCTTCTGGGACATAGCACTGAGCTGATCTCTGTCCACTACTATCCAAACTCATGTACCATCTCATGGCTGCACCAGTCAAACTATATTGGAAATAATGAATCAGTAACTGATCGTTGTCTATATGAGCAGACATCTTCCTAGCATACACAGTCAAATGACTCAGAGGACAAGTGTTACCCTTATACTTCTCGAACTCAGGCAACCTGAACTTGTACGGAACCTTGACATTTGGAACCAAACAGAGATCATAAGCACCTTTACCAAACAAATCTTTGTGATTCAAGGATCTCATCTCTCTCTGTAACTCAACAAAACGGCCTTGAAAATCATCAAATCTTTCAGTTACACCAGTGCCTTCACTAGGTTCAGTATGGTAAATCACTTCACCATGGTGCGGAGTAGTGTGCGTCACATGTGGTGCAATAGTCATTATTGGTTGAAGAGTATTAAATGAAGCAGTCTCAGGAGGAGGAAGAGGATGATAACTAGCAGGAGTGAAATTGGCCGGCATACCCCACGGTTGACCAGGAGGCATGCGGTAGCAAGGAAAAAGGACAACTTCGGCAGGGATCGATGCAGTGACAATATCAGAGATGACTGTATTCTGAAATGAAGAATTAGGAGGAGGGGGTAGCTGATTCTGAGCAGCCACCAAGCTTTCCATCATGACAGTAACTCTTTCCAAGCTATCCTTCAGATATGTAACTTCCTCGTGAAGATCGCGATTCTCTTGTTGTAAAGCTTCCGACATCTTCTTTCGATTAGCTCGAGTATCAACCTTGTGAGTCAGCTTGATAGGAGAACTGAATGAAGACCAAGAAACAACATAAGATCCCTAGAGAACACTCAAGAAGCAAGCAAATGCGGGTAAGATGCATGGTATGCGTATGCAAATGCAAAGATTTCAAAGGACTATAAGATAAATTGCAATATTTACAAAAGAAACACTTTTTTGAAGTACTTAAAAACTCATTCTCATTAAAATCAAAGTAAAGATTACAAGTGAAGTACAAGCCTCAACAATCCTAATACATGAGAGAAAAAGTAAACTAGGCATAGGGGATCACATCTGAAGAAGATCCAAATCCCGGTTGGTACTTCATGCGAATCCTCTTAATCTCTTTCTTGTACCGATCCCCCATATCTTCCTTATCTTTCACCAACTGGTCAACAATGGCTTTCCAAGCACCAGATGTAGGAGGAATAGTAGACGGTGTACTAGAGGAAAATAAATCCTCTCTTGGCCTCTTCGTAACACGTCGCTCAAGTAACTCAATGAGATCATCTTTCTCCTTCAGTGGCTCTCACATCGTCGTCTTCTCAAGTAGCCATTCTTCTCTTTCTTTCTTCATATTGTCCAATTCTTCTTGAAGAGCAACCTTCTCATCAATGGGAGGAAGAAAAGCGGACAATGGTAGCATAGGAAACAAAGGCTCCTCAGATGGATCAGGCATCTTGAGCTTGGAAGCCCTAGATCGAACCCACTGGATGGAACACTCAGAGGGAGCAAGGTGTTGTCTTCCTAATTGACCCTTCTCTTTCTGATGAACCACATGCCAAGAATGATCAATCCTTTTCTTCATCTCTACATGATTTGCACCATTAAGAAAGAAGAAACTGGATAAGGAAAGGTTACTTGGTATGTCCTTCAAGCAATATCCCAATTGTCTCCTAGCAAGAATAGGGTTGTAACAAATTTCCCCACGTGTACCAAGAAGAGGTACATTGGGAAACTCTCCACAACTATCAATAAGCACTCCAGTATCATAATAGGAACAATACCAAGTCACATCCTTATGAGAAAGAGACATAATCCTTTGAGACCATCTTCGCTTCTCTCTATTATCCTTGAAAACATCGGACTTTGGTAGGTGCGAAATAAACCACCTATAGAGAAGAGTCGCACAACACACATTCTCTCCATCACCTTTGGAGGTCCTATAATGAAAGGCATGATACATGTCTCCAAGCAAAGTAGGTACCGAATTTATCTTCAAGAAGATCTGAATGGCGCTCTCGTCCACAATAACATCTAAGTTAGGAAACAAAACAATCCCATAAATGAGAAAAGAAAGAATAGCCTCAAATGCATCCTTGTGACCCAAAGCAAGAGAAGTAAAAGCTTTCCCCATTAAGAACTTGGCATTAATACCACAAACACTCCCTTTTGGAAGAAACTTCCCACTAAGATCGGACTCCTTGAGAAAAAGGGCTTTGGCGATGACTTTGGTCGTAAGCTCCTTCCCTAAACCACTGAAAAGAAATTCCTTGTCCAAAATAGGTAAACCCATCCAATGAGAGTACTCCTCTAAGGTAGGCACAAGCTGATAATCAGGAAAGGTAAAACAATGATGCAACAGATCATAAAACTGAGCCAAGGTAGGGAGAATCCCCTCTGGTACATCGGTATCCAAAATAAACAAGTGCTTTCCATAACATTTTCGGAACTCCTGGGTGTCATCAACTAATGCTCCTAGCTTTCTCAGCTCTACTAGATTAGGATTCTTGAATTTGTACTTCTTTTCCTTCTTTCAAAATTCATAACCATGGACATCTGAAACTTTGCAATAGTATCTTATGAGTCCCTTGAAATCTCAAAAACAACGCTCATGAATGCCTGAGTGCATGTATGCATCAACCACAAACAAGATCACACAAAGCACACGGGTCTAGGTTCCGAGTCACGAGCATGAAGTCAAGGTAGCAGAATACCAAACCACACAGGTAAGTACTAAGGTTTGTCTTCATTGTACCTACGGAAAACCAAAAGGGTGCTAATAGAAGTGCCCGGAGTTAACAACCATCTTTAGAATATCATCGGTACGTTGGATTACTCCCCAAGCAATAAAATTCTTAAAATAGACCTCGTCCGAGTGTAGTATCGCGTGACAACCACCTTAGGTTTACACCCAGATAGTTTCCGCACTACGTTCCTAAATTGGCTTGGATGGGTTAAGGGTTCTATGGTCCTCAGTATGATCAACTCAAGGTCGGAAAATAATGCCACATATGATTACTCATCATGACATTGATAATCCAAGAGATCCTAACCGAGTGGAGATTATCAAATTGATATAGCTTTGGACTACTCTATCACTTATCGCTTCGAATATAGCCATCCTATCATAAGTTCAACTCAGATCCGGGTTAAAATCTATCTCACTCACAGAGGATCACCAAAACCGAAACAGAACAAACAAATAACAAACAAATCAAACCAAAGCAGTAAATAAATCAAAGTAGGCCAAATCCACTTAGAGATTACTCCCCAACAGAGTCACCACTTTTCTGTAGCGGTAAAATCATGAGTGTAAGCCATTACTTAACTTAACTCAAAGTAAATAGAGTCGCCACCGCGCTTTATTTTTATTCCAAAAGGAAAAGGAAAAAAGAGCGAATGAATTCTAATGAATCTAAAAGAAAAAGCTAAAGAAACATAACAATGAAACATGTAAGGGGATATGTTACACAATGGGAAGGTTTTACGCACCCAAAATGTCCGTGGTACTCCACGGGAGCCCTTTGAAAAATTTACTGCTTTTGGTTTGAAAAAAAAGGTTTGTTAAATGAGAGTGGAGGGATAAGAAAAGAATTATTTTTTAATATTTTTGTGTTTGAAGAGGTTTACCACCTCAAACCTACGTACCCACAAAGTGCAATGTAAGATCAAAACCTCGTAGTTCGTGGTACAAATAGTGAAAAGGGTGGGTTGTAATTAATTTTATTAAGTGAAGAGAATTTGTCATCTTCAAGTGGATGGCAAAAAAAAACTACCATGAGAATGAAGGCATGGACTCATACATCATTATGGGGAGGGCGCCAACTCGGATAAAATCAACAAGTATGCCACTAAACCCCCACAAATGACAAGAGACTCAATTACATCAAACTACAACCATGGAGATTGAAAGACTTGCACCTGACTAAAGAATAATGACTCATAATCGGCACTCTTTTTAAAGAAAATACACAAAAGTGCACAAAGGAACAAAACGACTTGAATGAGTTTGATTCTTTTTATTTTTGAATTAAGGTCAACATGATTAGATTCATTGATTTAAAAGAAAAGAAAAAGAGTAAAAAGCCACTTGACAAAAGTCAAGGTTTTTGTTTATTAAAGAGGTGATGATTTAAAAAGACGGAATCCTTTAAAAAAAGGGAGAAGATTTTGAAAATTAAAGAAGGGGAGGAGATGAATGGACTATCCTAAAAAAAAGAAAAAAAAAAGATAAGGGAAGAAAGATCTAACCAAACTTGATGATACTTCAAATTATGAGCATAAGAGTTCCATCCTTATAAGCTAGCAAATGGCCAAATAAAGGCAAATTCCAACTTTATGAAGATCAAGGCAAAGGAAGTGTGTCCTAAGAATCTAAGTCCAAATCTTCATTCCAAAGTCAAGGATAGTAACCAATAGTCCACAAATTAAAGTCACAAGCTTTTAGAAGTTTAATCCTTTATTAATGTTTTTATGTCCAATTGGACAAATGGAAAATCAATAACAAAATAAGAGCAAATAATAAACATGATATGGATGAATAAAGCATAATAAAACAAAATAAAATAAAAGCAATAAAAGTGCAAGAATTTAAATGTTAGTAGCAAAAGTAATTAAAATGTAAGAATCTAAAATATTAATAATAATAATAGTATAATAATATTTACATAATAATAATGGCATGGTGAACTTAATCAACCACAACCAAAAAGAGCAACCAAAATCGAAAGGCAACCGGATCCGCTTAGCATCTTACACTATAGCGATTAATTAAGGCAAATCGAACCGAATTCAATGAAATTTGAAAGGCTATTGGAAGACCCAAAGCACTTACGCATAAAAAATTCATAAGTCTCTATTCTTAATGCAATATGATTAACCACTTTGGGATTACGCGATCAACAAGATATCCGGTCCACGAAAGTGCAAGTACCCAATTAGATTTTTATTCCGAAGTCGGGACACATTTAGGTCTATGTTAAGCAATCCGAGTAATTTACGAAGTAATTACCCTACAAATGAGGCCGGCCACCACCAATTAAGGTGCATCATGTTAGTGCTAATGCATGCGAGATAAACGATATTTAAATCGCTATCCAGATGCAATACCGCACGAAACTAAAGGTGAATACCAAATTGAGCCGCACTTATGGTATTCTTCCATCCTTAAGTTCAATCACTCATCTCGGTGGATTCAAGCATGAAAATGTATCAATAATGAAAATGGCCTTAAATGAATTAAATAATCCACTTAAGGGTAGTTTTGAATTAATGAACATTAACTACTCTAATCTACACCCAAAGTTCATTGAAATTAAGGAGAAATCGCTAACAAAAGTGCTTCCCAAGGTAAAAATAAAAGGAGGAAGAAGAAGAAGAAAGAGGAACCAAAAAGAGGCTTAAAACAAGTCAATAAGTCAATTCTGACTTGCGTTAACCGGTTAACGCATATGGTTAACCGGTTAACGCTGAACCAGCAGCAGAAAATATGTAGAAATTCAGCATTGATCCATTTCCAACACCCTTTTTAAACATTTGGTGATAATGCTCTGAATTTGCACAAATTTTAAAACCAAAATACGGTGAAATCCCTGCAATCAAACACCAAATATAGATCCAAAGGATCTAGAAACAAAGGCACCAAAGATCTACATCTTGAATGTTGATGGTGAATATGGGTTTATGGAGAAAGATGAATTACCAAAATCACTTCTTCAAATTGGACCAAATCAAGCTTAGATCTACTGAAATTGATGAACAAAAGAACGAAAGGATGAAGGTTTAGCTCAAGTTAGTCAAGAACTCATTGTGAATTCTTGATAACTTCAAAAGAAAGAAAGTGAGCTTTGGAGAATTTTGGTGTTAGGGGAGTATTTTGCAAGAGGTTTTGTGTCTCTCAAAAGCTTGGTGAATGAATGAAATTATGGTCCTATTTAAAGACTTTAGGTATGGGAATTTGGTGGAATGGAGCTTGTTTGGTAATTAAAATCAGGCTTGGTAATTGCAATTTTGGTGGGAAATGGAAAAGAGGGGTGATTAGTGAGGGTTTATGGTAGGAAATAATCAAAGTGATTTAGAGAAATCAGAAACCAATGGATCTAGAATATTCCAATTAAATCAATGATCTAAGGGTGCTGGATTTGAATAAAATATTCAAATTTCGCACTGGTTAACCGATTAACGCATATGGTTAACCGGTTAACCAAAGCAAAAATTGAATATTTTATTCAAAGGTGATTGCTTTGTTGTTGTGGCCCGATTCTTTTTGTACGTCGAAGAAATAAACACATGAACCTTGGAAATCCTTTTAATGAATCAATTAACTTGGGAAATCCTTGATCAAATAAGTTTGAATTATTTGCGGATAAACTTTGACTTTTGTCTGTGAAATTTACTCGAGCTGCAGGACTGCTATTTTTGGCATTTTCAATGGTTCCTCTTCCTGAAAAAAAAGTTAGTAAAGGGAAACAATAAGATATTTTTTGGATTTTGATTAAGCGTTAGCAAACATAAACAATGAAGGTAATTTAAAGACAACGATGATCCCCTGTGAGGCATAAACCTAACCCGAGAAGAACCGAGCAACCATCGCGGTCTTGTTTGTATGCAAGATGCAGATGAAAATGCAAAGAAAACTTAGGGAAAAAATTAGGGTGCAACAACTAGTTTATAATAGTTTCAGTAAAAAAGTCAAATTAAAACGAGGTCTGTTCCAAATGATACGAAAATTTTCAAATCATTTATACATGTTACAAGGGAAGGTTATGATGGAAGTCCATGCAAAAAATCATCTAAATATTAGCTTCCATAAAACTTTTCAAAATGCAAGTTTCGTTCAGAAAATCATAGTATATTATATACTATTTTATTCTAGTTTCAGTCAAAAAATAAAATTAAAACGAGGACTGCTCGAAATGATACGAAACTTTCCAGATCATTTATATATATATATATATATATATATATATATACATATATATATATATATATATATATATATATATATACACGAGTGAAGGTTATGATGGAAATCCAAGCAAAAAATCATCTGAAAAATAGATTCTATGAATATTTTAGAAATGCAAGTGTCGGTCAAAAAATCATAATATATTATACACTAGTTTATACTAGTTTCTGTAACAGCCCGGGCCCCTCGCAAGGCAATCCCGGCACTGCCACCTCACGATCTTCTCTACTCCCCTCACAAGTAGAGTTTTTGCCTTCCGTGGGAATCGAACCCTATACCTTGGGGTTCAAGTACATGCTCAATCCATTCCCACTACCAATTGAGCTATCGTGAGGTGGCAGTGCCGGGATTGCCTTGCGAGGGGCTCGGGATGTTACAGTTTCTGTAAAAAAAACAAATTAAATCGGGAACTAATCGAAAGGATAAGAAAATTTTCAGATCATTTATATATGTTACGAGGGAAAGTTATGATGGAAGTCCATGAAAAAAATCATCTGAAAATTAGCTTCTATAAAACTTTTGGAAATGCAAGTTTCGGTCAAAAAAACCATAGTATATTATACACTAGTTTATACTAGTTTCGGTAAAAAAATAAAATTAAATCGAGGATTGCTCGAAATGATACGAAACTTTTTCAGATTATTTATATATTTTATGATGGAAGGTTATGATGGAAGTCCATGCAAAAAATCATCTGAAAATTAGATTCTATGAATCTTTTCAAAATGCAAGTTTCGGTAAAAAAAAAAATAATATAATATAGACTAGTTTAAACATATATAGGTCAAAAAGTCAAATTTAATCGAGGACTGTTCAAAATGATACAAAACCTATCAGATCATTTATATATTTTACGAGGGAAGGTTATGATGGAAGTAAATGCAAAAAATCATCTAAAAATCAGTTTCTATGAAACTTTTCGAAATGCATTTCGGTCAAAAAATCATAATATATTATACACTAGTTTATACTAGTTTCAGTCAAAAAATCAAATTAAATCGAGGACTGTTCCAAATGATACGAAACTTTTCAGATCATTTATATATTTTGTGATGGAAGGTTATGATGGAAGTCCATGCAAAAAATCATCTAAAAATTAGATTCTATGAATCTTTTCGAAATGCAAGTTTCGGTCAAAAAATTATAATATAATATACACTAGTTTATACTAGTTTTAGTCAAAAAACTCAAATTAAACCGAGGAATGTTCAAAATGATACGAAACTTTTCAAATCATTTATATATTTTACGAGAGAAGGTTATGATGGAAGTCCGTGCAAAAAATCATCTAAAAATTAGATTCTATGAAACTTTTCGAAATGAAATTTTGGTCAAAAAGTCAAATTAAAATTGATGATTGTTCCAAATGATACGAAACTTTTCAGATCATTTATATATTTTACGAGGGAAGGTTATGATGGAAGTCCATGCAAAAAATCATTTGAAAATTAGATTCTATGAATCTTTTAGAAATGCATGTTTTGGTCTAAAAATCATAATATATTATATACTATTTAATACTAGTTTCGTTTTGATAATCAAATTAAATCGGGAACTGTTCGAAATGATACGAAACTTTTTAGATCATTTATATATGTTACGAGGGAGGTTATGATGGAAGTCCAAGCAAAAAATATCTGAAAATTAGCTTCAATAAAATTTTTCAAAATGCAAGCTTCGGTAAAAAAACCATAGTATATTATACACTAGTTTATACTAGTTTCGATCAAAAAATCAAATTAAGTCGAGGGGTGCTCGAAATGATACGAAACTTTTCATATCATTTATATATTTTAAGAGGGAAGGTTATGATGGAAGTGCATGAAAATAATCATCTAAAATTAGATTCTTTGAAACTTTTCGAAATGTAAGTTTCGGTCAAAAAATAATAATATATTATACACTAATTTATACTAGTTTCGGTAAAAAAATCTTAAATATTATACACTAGTTTATACTAGTTTCAGTCAAAAATTCAAATTAAATAGAGGACTGTTCCAAATGATACGAAACTTTTCAGATCATTTATTCATGTTACAAGCGAAGGTTATGATGGAAGTCCATGTAAAAATTTATCTGATAATTAGCTTCTATAAAACTTTTCAAAATGCAAGTTTCGTTCAGAAAATCATAGTATATTAATAACTATTTTATTCTAGCTTCTGTCAAAAAATAAAATTAAAACGAGGAATGCTCGAAATGATACAAAACTTTTCAGATCATTTATATATATACGAGTGAAGGTTTTGATGGAAATCCAAGCAAAAAGTCATCTGAAAAATTGATTCTATGAATATTTTAGAAATGCAAACGTTAGTAAAAAAATCATAATATATTATACACTAGTTTATACTAGTTTCGGTAAAAAAAAACAAATTAAATCGGGAACTATTCGAAAGGATAAGAAAATTTTCAGATCATTTATATATGTTACGAGGGAAGGGTATGATGGAAGTCCATGAAAAAAATCATCTGAAAATTAGCTTTTATAAAACTTTTGGAAATTTAAGTTTCGGTCAAAAAACCATAGTATATTATACACAAGTTTATACTAGTTTCGGTCAAAATATCAAATTAAATCGAGGATCGCTCGAAATGATACGAAACTTTCCAGATCATTTATAAATTTTACGAGGGAAGGTTATGATGGAGGTCCATGCAAAAAATCATCTGAAAATTAGTATATATAAAACTTTTGGAAATGGAAGTTTCGGTCAAAAAACCATAGTATATTATACACTTGTTTATACTAGTTTCGGTAAAAAAGTTAAATTAAATCGAGGATTGCTCGAAATGATACGATACTTTTCAAATCATTTATATATTTTACGAGGGAAGGTTACGATAGAGGTCCATGCAAAAAATCATCTGAAAAAATAGATTCTATGAATCTTTTTGAAATTCAAGTTTCGGTAAAAAAACATAGAATATTATACACTAGTTTATACTAGTTCGGTCAAAAAGCTAAATTAAATCGAGGACTGCTCTAAATGATAAGATACTTTTCAAATCATTTATATATTTTATGAGGGAAGGTTACTATGGAAGTCCATGCAAAAAATCATCCAAAAAATTAGATTCTATGAATCTTTTCGAAATTCATGTTTCGGTCCAAAAATCATAATATATTATACACTATTTCATACTAGTTCCGGTCGAAAAATCAAGTTAAATCGGGAACTGTTCGAAATGATACGAATCATTTCAGATCATTTTTTATATTTTACGAGGGAAGGTTATGATGGAATTCCACAAAAAAATCATTTGCAAATTAGATTCTATGAAACTTTTGGAAATTCATGTTTCTGTCAAAAAACCATAGAATATTATACACTAGTTTAACTAGTTTCGTTCAAAAAATCAAATTAAATCGGGAACTATTAGAAATGATACGATACGTTTCAGATCATTTATATATGTTACGAGGGAAGGTTATGATGGAAGTCCATGAAAAAGATAATATGAAAATTAGCTTCTATAAAACATTTAGAAATGCAAGTTTCTGACAAAAACCATAGTATATTATACACTAGTTTATACTAGTTTCGGTCAAAAAATCAAATTAAATCGAGGATTTCTAGAAATGATACGCAACTTTTTAGATCATTTATATATTTTACGAGGGAAGGTTATGATGGAGGTCCATGCAAAAAATCATCTGAAAATTAGTTTCAATAAAACTTTTGGAAATGGAAGTTTCGCTCAAAAAACCATAGTATATTATACACTAGTTTATACTAGTTTCGGTCAAAAATTCAAATTAAATCGGGAACTATTAGAAATGATACGAAACGTTTCAGATCATTTATATATGTTACGAGGGAAGGTTATGATGGAAGTCCAAGAAAAAAATAATCTGAAAATTAGCTTCTATAAAACATTTAGAAATGCAAGTTTCTGTCAAAACACCATAATGTATTATACACTAGTTTACACTAGTTTCGGTCAAAAAGTAAATTAAATGGAGGACTACTCGAAATGATAGGATACTTTTCAAATCATTTATATATTTTATGAGGGAAGGTTACGATGGAAGTCCATGAAAAAAATCATCTGAAAAATTATATTCTATGAATCTTTTAGAAATTCATGATTCGGTCAAAAAATCCTAATATATTTTACACTATTTCATACGAGTTCCGGTCAAAAAATCAAATTATATCGGGAACAATTCGAAATGATATGAAACGTTTCAGATCATTTATATATGCTACAAGAGAAGGTTATGATGGAAGTCCATGCAAAAAATAATCTGAAAATTAGCTTCTATAAAACTTTTGGAAATGCAAGTTACTGTCAAAAAACCATAGTGTATTATACACTAATTTACACTAGTTTCGGTCAAAAAGTAAATTAAATGGAGGACTGCTCGAAATGATAAGATACTTTTCAAATCATTTATATATTTTATGAGGGAAGGTTACGATGGAAGTCCATGCAAAAAATCATCTGAAAATTAGTTTCTATAAAACTTTTGGAAATGGAAGTTTCGGTCAAAAAACCATAGTATATTATACACTAGTTTATATTAGTTTCGGTTAAAAAATCAAATTAAATCGGAAAATATTAGAAATGATTTGAAACGTTTCAGATCATTTATATATGTTACGAGGGAAGGTTATGATGGAATTCCATGAAAAAAATAATCTGAAAATTAGCTTCTATAAAACATTTAGAAATGCAAGTTTCTGTCAAAAAACTAGAGTATATTATACACTAGTTTGTACTAGTTTCGGTCAAAAAATCAAATTAAATCGAGGATCACTCGAAATGATACGAAACTTTCCAGATCATTTATAAATTTTAAGAGGGAAGGTTATGATGGAGGTCAATGTAAAAAATCATCTGAAAATTAGTTTATATAAAACTTTTGGAAATGGAAGTTTCGGTCAAAAAACCATAGTATATTATACACTTGTTTATACTAGTTTCGGTAAAAAGTTAAATTAAATCGAGGATTGCTCGAAATGATACGATACTTTTCAAATCATTTATATATTTTACGAGGGAAGGTTACGATAGAGGTCCATGCAAAAAATCATCTGAAAAAATAGATTCTATGAATCTTTTTGAAATTCAAGTTTCGGTAAAAAAACATAGAATATTATACACTAGTTTATACTAGTTCGGTCAAAAAGCTAAATTAAATCGAGGACTGCTCTAAATGATAAGATACTTTTCAAATCATTTATATATTTTACGAGGGAAGGTTACTATGGAAGTCCATGCAAAAAATCATCTAAAAAATTAGATTCTATGAATCTTTTCGAAATTCATGTTTCGGTCCAAAAATCATAATATATTATACACTATTTCATACTAGTTCCGGTCGAAAAATCAAGTTAAATCGGGAACTGTTCGAAATGATACAAATCATTTCAGATCATTTTTTATATTTTACGAGGGAAGGTTATGATGGAATTCCACAAAAAAATCATTTGCAAATTAGATTCTATGAAACTTTTGGAAATTCATGTTTCTGTCAAAAAACCATAGAATTTTATACACTAGTTTTACTAGTTTCGTTCAAAAAATCAAATTAAATCGGGAACTATTAGAAATGATACGATACGTTTCAGATCATTTATATATGTTACAAGGGAAGGTTATGATGGAAGTCCATGAAAAAGATAATATGAAAATTAGCTTCTATAAAACATTTAGAAATGCAAGTTTCTGTCAAAAACCATAGTATATTATACACTAGTTTATACTAGTTTCGGTCAAAAAATCAAATTAAATTGAGGATTTCTAGAAATGATACGCAACTTTTTAGATCATTTATATATTTTACGAGGGAAGGTTATGATGGAGGTCCATGCAAAAAATCATCTGAAAATTAGTTTCAATAAAACTTTTGGAAATGGAAGTTTCGGTCAAAAAACCATAGTATATTATACACTAGTTTATACTAGTTTCGGTCAAAAATTCAAATTAAATCGGGAACTATTAGAAATGATACGAAACGTTTCAGATCATTTATATATGTTACGAGGGAAGGTTATGATGGAAGTCCAAGAAAAAAATAATCTGAAAATTAGCTTCTATAAAACATTTAGAAATGCAAGTTTCTGTCAAAACACCATAGTGTATTATACACTAGTTTCGGTCAAAAAGTAAATTAAATGGAGGACTACTCGAAATGATAGGATACTTTTCAAATCATTTATATATTATGAGGGAAGGTTACGATGGAAGTCCATGAAAAAAATCATCTGAAAAATTATATTCTATGAATCTTATAGAAATTCATGATTCGGTCCAAAAATCCTAATATATTATACACTATTTCATACGAGTTCCGGTAAAAAAATCAAATTATATCGGGAACAATTCGAAATGATATGTGTAACACCCCAAAATTTGCCCTCGTTATTTATAAATATTAATTGACTTTACGCTTCGCTTTTAGCTGCATCATCTAATAGTTCATCATACAGATCATTGTCTCCTAAGGCAGTGGATTAAAGGATTTAGGGTAATGTGGATTGACCTTATCCGGAGGTGATTTGTTTCGCATTGTGGCAAATTTCCAACGTCCCCCGCAGTGGGCAAAAGTCTCCCACAGTGAGCAAAAGTCCAGCCGCAGACTGGCCAAAGTCCATCTTCAGGTGGCAAGTTTCAAAAGTCTCCCGCAGTGAGCAGAAATCCACCCTCAGTGTGGTAAAAATGTCTGAAGTCCAACCGCAGATTGGCAAAAGTCCATCCCCAGGGTGGCAAAGTATCATGAAATTCGATCTCAAATTGTTAAAAGGTCCACCCGCAGCGTGGCAAGCCAGTAGCCTTCTGGCATTACACAAAAGGCATCCCCCGTTTATATTCTCCCCATCATAATTATATCCAAGCAGAGTTCGTTCGGTTGAGTTTATTTCCCTGTTCTTCTGCCATAGAGTGCAAATTTTCTGGTTGTTTCTAGTATTCAATCCCTGCATACCTTAAATGTCTGAAAGTAGCTGCTATCATCCATTTACGTCCACAGTGATTGAATAGGGGCAGCTGTAACACCCCAAAATTTGCCCTCGTTATTTATAAATATTAATTGACTTTACGCTTCGCTTTTAGCTGCATCATCTAATAGTTCATCATACAGATCATTGTCTCCTAAGGCAGTGGATTAAAGGATTTAGGGTAATGTGGATTGACCTTATCCGGAGGTGATTTGTTTTGTCCATACTTTAATCGAGTCGGAGAAAAAGTTGAGCTCACATCATCATTAGTACATCGTATGGTGGGGTTTATCAAGTTCCAAAATTTCCCCTATTCGGAGATCCTATCACAAGCGTTGGGGCAAGACATATCAAGTTTATTTACTTTCGAAATCTCATGCTTCTCACTTCACCAGACATACTCCAAATGCTAGAGTTTCATCAGGATTATGATTGAGTTTTACTAGGAACTATGACCCTCATTGGCTTGGGCCATTTGTATTACTTGAATCATGAAGCGAGGGGTTATTTTTCATAAGTGTAAATTTCAAGAGATTTCTTTCGGAAATGTTGTTATCATCATCTTTTGCCATGCAGAGAATTTCAGCCAGTGAGCAAGGATTCAAATTATTGACAAGTTCTTGATGTGTTTGTAGTGATTAAAGTTTGTTCATGAGATATAAGTATTCAGGTTTCACACAAGGATTTGATATAATATTTGCGTATGGAGGATTATTGGTTAAGTTTAAGACATGCCTTCCGTTTTTCATGGGATAATTGTTTCTGTGATGCCAAAGTTTCAAATTTACGTTAAGTTCGAATTCAAAGCAAGGAAAATAGAGACGCATTAGCATCTTGTTCCACCAATAAAAGGCCAATATCATTTTACAATAAAAATAAGTGACTTTAAGTTCAGAATTTTTCGTTTGAAGTTGGGCCAAAGGTCTCATATTTAAATATGTCTATAGTATTGATTTCAAAAAATTCAGAACTTACTAGGACAGAAAATAAGTAATTCTAAGTTGGAAATTATCGGTACAGAAAAATAAGGCTTGCGAAGCGTTTTTAGTAGGCCCACCAAGAAAAATTTATACAGGAATCAATACAAAAATTTCCTCCATATTAATCAGAAAGTTCGTAAAGAAATACAAACAGAATCCCAGAAATTGATACAAGAAGTGACAAAATTCCATATTAAAAAAAAAACTCAGCAGAAGAAGAGAGTAATACAACACTTCAGTTACCGAAAATCAACAAACAAACCTTCTAACCAATCCTAACAGAAATTTAACAAACCCTTAACCGAAAAGCTTCCGGAAGCTTCAGATTTGATCATATATAAACCAGGATTCATCCACTTCTTCTTCTTCTCCCCGACTTCGACTCTTGGCACTGATCCACACCATTTTTTCCTTCGAATTCCATCATTCTTTTGGCATAACTTCATTCTGCAGCATCTTTTTCCATCAACCTTTAACCTCATTCAGTCTTCTCCATTAGAAACCGGCATCAATCATACTTCACCTCTTCATATCTTCACCATCATTATTGCAACCAAGCCTGCATAATACATTTTTCAAACAACTCAGAACCATGGAGAAAACAGAGTGGGAAGGAGACTTATGAATCCAATTCAGAATCAAACACAAAGCAAAGAAGAAAGGTCGGAATCGCATAGCATAGCATACGAAGAAGATCAAGAATAGTTAACAACACAGCAGCATCATCAATACCTCTTTACGCACGAAATCGTCATCGTCACTCTTCTTCACCCACTGCAGCGTTAGATCTGAACATCGATAATCTTCATTACCTTCAAGTCACCTCATCCGTCCTTCAATCTTCAATTCACCAAAGGTTTCACCTGTAGGCAGAAAGATCTAAATCAACACGCAATCAATCAGCATCTACCTGCATCAGCATCGCCGAGCACAAGCGTCATTTTGTTTAGAGAACTCAGCGTCGCATAAACCGCGAACATGGCAAGTTCGCGGAAGTAAAAGAAGCCCAAGAATTACCTCCGCAGGCCCAATTTCATCGTCGATTATCACCTTTATTAACGCAAGGGTCCTACTTCAATCATCTGCTTCTTCACGGCCACACAGTTAATGCTGCCGTCGTCCTCGCCGCCTTAACGAACAACCTGTAAACGTCAAGGGTTAGCAAGTGAATCGAAAACAAGCTGAACGTAGCAAGAAGGGTAGTATGGTCGTTCATCAGTATCGGTTTCTTCACCAAGGTCTCGCGACGGATCATCGAACATCACCAGCCGTGTATCGATTGAAGGTATGAGAATTCGAATCCAGCTTGGTTTCTTTTCCCTCTTTTGCTTCTGAATGTTTCGATCCGTGAATTTGTGAGGGATTTAGGGTATGTTGTTAAAGGATTAGAGATAGGGTGAAGGAAAAGGAGAAGTTTGTTCTTTAATTAAGGCTTGGGAAGGGCCATTGGCGGCGGAGAACTGACGGCGGCAAGAAGAAAGAAATAGGGTTCTATTTTTGGAGAAGAAGATGAAAAGTAAGAGAAGATTAGAGGGGATGATCGGAGATGAGGATTTGATTTCATCTAGGGTTACTGTTTAGGGTTCGTGTTTGAGGGTGAGCCTGTCCGGCGAGAATCCGGCGGCGGCTAGGGTTTCTCAAAGGGGGATGTGCGAGCGTTTGTGAGAAGGGAGAGAGCTGAAGCTTTTCTTTCTTTTCTTTTGTTTAGTTTATAAGCATGATATTTGATTTTCTAAGTTATAATTTAATCCAATTTTTGGAAAGATTAAAAGACATAATATACTTTGTGGGAAATTAGAAAGTTAATTAAATCTTAATTAAGTCCACCATTTGACTTCTGTTTTCAAAATTTGGAAAAGATAAGCTTCTGCGAATTGGGCCCAGGGAATTGCTATTCCCACCCCTATCTCAAGCCCAGTTCTCATTATAAACTAATAACATTTCTATTGTCACCCCCTCCTATTCTCCTTTCTTTTTATTTTTCTATTTTAATCCATTTTTCAATTAATTCACAAATAAATATTAAAATGCATATTAAAATTCCCTAAAAAATACATTAGAATATTAACTCAATTTTGAACTTTTCCCAATTTTTATTTTTTGAATTTAATCATTTTTCAATTTAATGTCGAATTTTAATTTAATTGATTTTGTATTGAATTTTCACTTGGACACATGAATTTGTACAATTTATTTCTATCACTTCCTGTAACATTTTGGATCCATTCTTTTTGCCATGATTAAAGGACAAATAGGAGTACCTAGAATATTTTTGTTGAATTTTTTAGAACATTTTTCTACTATTTTGATAGTGTAATTTGTGTAAATTTGTGATTAAACCTTACATAGAATTAGGTGGTAATTTACCATAGTTAAGATTAGAATTTTTTGAAAGATTTTTTGACATAGTGTTATAATCAAGTTTAAGACCTTAGGAATTTAATTTCACATTTTTTCCATGACTTTTAATATTTTTGGCATTTAAATTCATTTCCATCATATTGTGCATATTCATGGTTCATGTCATTCACTAACTATTTGTTTTTTGTGTGCAAGGTATTTTTCAAGGTTTGGCTTATGGACTTGGATATTATTTTATGCCTCGATTATACTCTTGTGATTTGTGCTTCGTGATGTAATAGCTTAGAACTCGTATGCTTGTATAGTTTCTTTAATTAGGTTAGAAAAGGATAAAATGAATCGATAGAAAACCGAAATCTCAAAAAATGAAATAAATAAAAGGCTCGATCCAACGTTGAGTAAATTTGCAAATAAATAAATAAAGTTGCATGTGACATTAAAGTTCCTCGATTACCATCGTTCCACTCCATTCAACCAAAAGCAAGCCTTGTATGTTTCATACCATAAGTCGTGCGTCTTGGCACCACGCAATCGACCCACCCGATCCATTGTTTCATCCCATTTACATTTCATACCGTGTTTACCCACCATGACTTAGGAGGACCATATTGTTCACTATTAACTTCTTTTACTTGCATTTCTAGTTTAATATCTCTTAGGTAGATTTAATTTCAAACCTCACCAACCATAGGTTATCCATGAATTCAATTAACTTAGGGTAAGTCTAGTTTCCCTTAGAATTTTTCCTTTGATAACTTGAGTCTCAATTCTCATCTTAAAATAAAATCAAAAACACTTAATAAAGGAAAATGTGTACAATACGTCACGATCCTTAAGCTATACGGGAAATGACTAGTGGAGGTCTCCTTCACTCTTCTAGGATGCTTTACAAACGTTCCATTGGGGGAGATCTTGGAAAGTATTCGCTCCTGTGTCATAGTCTTTAGTGTTGTACATATGAAAAACACAAACTCAAAAACACTTCTTCTAAAAAACAACAAACCAAGAAGTCACGTCTTCTCATCTCATCTCATACTCTTTGTAGACGAACATGACTTGTCTCGACAGTTCAAACAGCGATACGGTAAACACCCTCGAGTCAGAGCCGGTAACACCTGAGCTAGAACTTGGCAACGTCATCCTAAAAACCACAAACGAGTGTAAGCCTTAGTTAGACGAACTACGGCGTCTCTGATCCTCATTTATCCCGATGAGGTACGTAGGCAGTGGGGTAGGGCCCATTCGAGCACAATCTTTATTTTCCCTACATTTTCCCTTTTATTCCCATTTGTTAATTCCATTTCTTTTCTCATTTCCATTTCATTCCAGATAGTCATTCTTTCCTTTGAACAACATATTATTTCTCACCCTTTGAAAACAGACTTTTAAGCATGGATCCCGTCGGGTACGGCGGACGGATTGGGGTGCTAATACCTTCTCAATTCGTAACCGACTCCCGTATCCAGATCTTTGGTTCGCAAGGCCTCGTCCTTTTCCTTTTTCCTTAGGTTTGTGCAACATTACCTTTCCCGTTCCTTCGGGATAAAAATGTCTGGCTGTCGACTCTAACCGTTCTGCGCCACTTTCGCGTTTGTACTAGGATGAAAATCCCGGGAGCGACAGCTGGCGACTCTGCTGGGGACTTTTAGAAATTCTAATTTCCCCTTTGAGAGTCAATCCTAGCGCTTGTCTGTTTTGTTTTCTTTGGGTGCTTATTCATTCGCTGTTATGCTTTAGTTTAGCTTTACTGTTTTGTTTACAGTTTATCGCTTTCCTTTTCAGCTTTCTTTACAGCTTTCTGCACTTTACTTTACTGTCGCATATACTGGCATATACTGTACTGGCTGTTCTGGTTTTCCTTGGCGGGATGGGATTGTTGTGAGATAAGCCAAATACCCGGCTTGAGTATACACATAGGATTTAGAGTGGGCAGTCGTGTGGCTTGCGTGGTCTTGAGCACGTGTAGTTTTCACGAGTCCCACACCCAGATCAGGCTCTCTTGGGATATGTTTTATACTGCCTAGGCAGACCATAGAATGTTCCCACCTGAGCTGCTAACACTGGGAACCGATCATCGAGGACCTTAGTGGAAACAACCCTCTCCAGTGGTGACAGTGGCAGACCACATTTCGTGGCAAACCCATTCGCACCCGAGGGCCCACTAGGAAATCGCATAGGATGACCTTGTTCTCTCGTAGGAACCTGGTTAAAACAACTGGTCGTATGACGGTAGTATTGTACCCTTCGGGATGAATGTACTATTGTTTCTCGACTTCAGTGCTTGAAGCCGGGAACTTATGAGGGATGCTTGTTTTTCCAGAATTCAGCTAAGGCCTCCCTGAGTAGTACATAATGCCAAACCGATTCCCTGATTTGGTCATGAGCCATTTTTCGGAAATGGTGAACGTATTATTGCAATTCGGCTTTGAGAGTCCGTGATGTTGACCCGTAGTAGCACACCCGTGAGATTGAGAGGGGTTTACAGGTTTGCAGGAACCCTAATAACTTCCAACATACCCGCTTTTGCCAGTGTTGCTCCATGATATAATCCGGTCCTATATGATACTTGGTTGAGAATTCTAGAACTTCTGCACAGAGATACTGATATCATGATCTTCACCAACACTTGGTTATCTGATCCACACCAGCGTCGGACCGCTGACCACATGCCAGTTGCATACATGACATCATAAGCATTTTAGCATACATGTTCAGTTATTGCTAAGGATCCCATATCTGAATTATGTCGGATTTTTTCTGCATTAAAACTTGGATCAAAACAGACGGACTCCTTGGAAATAACTGAACATGGCATTTGCATACATCCTTGCATTTTTGACAGGTATTCAGGGACAACTTCTTATCCTTACTTGGTTTCTCTTCAGAATGGCCAATTTGAATCACGACTGTCAAGGTTTAGACATGGAACAACTCCGAGCGGAGGTGACTGAGATGAAGGCCCAACTGGGGCATGTTGTAGTGGACATTCGAGCGTTGTCCCAGGATCAGAAATTGCTGAGAGAGGAATTCAACTTGATGAAGACCCAGATAAAGCTGCTTACAGGAATCATGAATGTTATGTCGAAAAAGGAAGATAGTTGTGTGTCTACTTTTCAAACAGAAGGTCATGTTTCTCCCATTTCTTTGGGATGTCCAATAAATCAGGGTTCTTTAGATGGATTTCCTCTACAGTTCGAATCTCTTCACCAGCAATCGTCACTCATCAGTCAGGAAGAGCATCAGATAGGAACCAACTCCACATGTGAACTAAATGACCCTATACCAATCGTCACCAAAGAAATGAGCACTTGCTTTCCTTGTCAGGGATCCTCCTCAGCTGTTACGCCTTGGTATCCAGGAGAAATACTTCAACCGATTTCATCTATAACTCCTCCATTACTAGCAACCCGTCATCAACAGGTTCAAGAAAGGGTTATTGATCCGATACCCATGTCTTATGTTGAATTATGTCCACAACTGATCAAAATGGGATTGATTGAGTGTCACGAGCTAACTCCTCCTTCAGCATGCAGGAATACAAAAGAAGTGGTCAACTTTCCTTCTTCAAGAATCATTGCTCAGTCCAAGTCTTCAAAGGGGCTGCATCAACAATCTTCATTCACTCCTCGGCCAAGTACGAGTAAGAAAGTACAGGGACACGTCAGGCGTCCAACGCCGTGTCAACAACGAAGTTTTCGATCGCGACCACAGGGTCAGCAACAACAGGTACAGAGACCGTTTCAGGAAAGAACAAGAGCGAGGAACCGCAGACTTGATCCTATCCCATGTCCATATGTTGTATTACTTCCAGAGCTGCTGAAGTTGAACTTGGTTGAGCTCCGAACCATGAGGGCTCCTTCTACTAATAACCTACCACCAAATTTTGATCCAAACTCCAGGTGCGAATTCCATTCAGGTGCCCAGGGGCACAGTATTGAGAAATGTTAGGCTTTTCAGAACAAGGTACAAGACCTAATTGAGTCCAAGACAATCATTTTTTCTCCTCATCCAAAGGTACTCCAGAATCTGATGCCTAATCACGACGGAACCAGTGTCACGGTTATTCTACCAGATGGTCCATGTTAAGCTGAAGTCTTCAGGTTAATCACCCAGGACACCAGGGTATTCATGAAGTAAATAGAGCCCACAGTATTCAAATACTCTCAGTGATGGCATTTATGTGTTTGCCTTTCTTCATTGTTCATTTTCATCCCTATTGAGGGGAACTACGTCGCTCTGATTCTTCATTGGTCATTAGTCAATGGAGATACGTAGGCAGAAGATCGTCAGGTCTTTCCGAGCAACCTTATGGGGCAACTTTACTCCCCAGCTTCACTTTTTTCCTTCAAAACGTCTCGTGTCAGAGTCAGAATAGTTAGAAGAGGAAGTATCACTGCCATGGTTAGGTATACGACTGCGAATTGAAGATTACAAGTCTGTAAAAGAGTTACTGATCACTGAAAGTATCCAAGACTGACGGGTCCAGACGGAGCCAAGTCTCCTCAACTACGGCAATATTCAGTTTCTTTACTGCATTTCCATTTGTAGTTTCTTTTATATGCTAAAACATTTGTCTACATGTATGAAATTTGTTTGCTTTTGAATGTTAGCAATAATAAAACTCACATGTTTTTCTTGAAGTAAATTCATTTGCATCCCCTTATAATTTTGCATATGTACATCGCAATACCAATTGTCATGCTTAAATTCTATGAGGGAGAATGACGAAACAAAAACGCAAAATCTCTAATTGTGTGCTCTCGAGTAAGGCCTTGTTGACGATGTACAGGCTTTGTTTCAAATCCCTAAACACTGGAGATATAAGGAAGATAGACCCTCGTTAACCCCTTTGAGCCTTGAAGTAGGAGTTTCTTTTCACATAAAAAAAAACCTCACATGTAACCCAGGGGCAGGGTAGATGTCAGCTAGTCGGACCAAGTGTTCAAGCTTTCATAAAGAAGTGTATTTGAAGATCCATTGCATTCTACTATGCTAATCAAGAGGTCCAAAGACCCGAAACCACAATGGTTACCCAAGTCAAAAGGTCCAAAGATTGAAAACCACAATGGTTAGCCTTCGTCGACCAAAGAATGAGGCAGTCACAACCCTCGTGAAGCAATCAAGACAAACAGTGTCACACGACTCGTTCAAAAAAAAAAAGAGAGAACAAAAAGAAAAGAAAAAGCCTGCTAAGTCGAAACTTGAAAACAAGCGACTTAGGAAAAAGTTAGGGCATCCCGCTGGACTCCACAGTCAAAGATTCACAAGAATCAGTCCAGGCAAAAGTTAGGGATAAGCAAAATAACGCAAAAGCAAAAGACAGAAAGGATTACACTAGAAAGATCCTCAAGATGAGAACAAAGTCGTGCGACACAGACACGAAAGATAGAGGAGTGACTAACTCTCAGCAATAACCGGATTGGTGCTTGAACTGATAGCAGCAATGGTTCCTCAATCAACACGGAACCCTTATGAAAGGTGAATGCTTGTGAAAGCTAGCTGAATGTAGGAATGGAGAACATCACGAAGAGTGGGTGGGCGCAAATAAATTTCGAGCCTATACCCTTTGTTTCTATAACCGTGAACCAGGCCACGATACAACCCTCAAAAGTCCTAACTGAAACAGGGTTAATTTGAGAGCATACTACCACGAGACCGCGTTCCTGACTCCTATGAGTTATGCTAAAACACATTTGTTGGTATTGCATGTACATACTCTCATTCAAAATAAGGTCGTATCTTAACCAGTGATTCTCTCACGAAGGTTAAACGATCCATTTTCAAAACTTCAAGTTTAACGTGTGTGTTGCATTAGAATTTTCATTCTAAAAATAAAACATTTTTTGCTTGCATACATTTGTTTGGCATCATAAATGGTTTACATGCGGAAATTCAATCCAGAAGCTTAAGCTTGCCAAGTTGAGAAGTCTAAAACTTCCAAAAGACTGTCACGTCAAGGTGCACTTTTTTGAGAAAGCTTCATTGAGTAAGGACTGTCCTAATTAGTCACAGTAAGAGCTAGCCAATCCGGGGCAGTTGCGTCGAGCAATCTCTTCAAGTTTCAGTCAAACTGGGGCAATCACTTCGAGATTCAGATCTCTCAAAGAGCGAAGATTAGTCAGTCAAGTGCAAAACTATTCAAGTACTCGTACTGGGGCAGGCCACCCCAATAAGTACGAGAGTTCATTCTTTCCTGAAGACAGACGATCGGAAGCATTTACCCGGAGTTTAGAATATCGTGGTCACTAGTCAAGCCAACTATCTCGTTCAGCACTTCTGACAGATACAAACTTATCTGCATTGGCAATGGTTACCTCCCCAGCAAGGATGTTACGCTAGTTCATGCAGTCATTACGATACCTAAGAGTTTAAAGACACCAAAGTCTTTTGTAAAATCCTCTTGAGGTAAAAATCCCTACAGAAGCAACTAATCCCCAACACGGGACAACTTGAAATCTTTCCTCCTTAGCAGGACGTGTCTCGGTGTTGTCATCACCAACAGGCAAATAAAATCTATCCTCACTAAAGTCAGAAGTTTTTCCTTCAGAAGGTTTCCTTGATCTCGGTTCCTCAACAGATCTAAGGCAATTCCTATTCCCCTAGAAGATTTCAGATAAATCATTCTCCTCCCCAGCAGATCCATAAGAGTGGATATTCCTCAATAATCAAGGTATCCCTGGGCACGGCCCTCAAATTTAAAAGTCCAATTTATTTTTGGCAAAGGTGATGATTCGCGACAGATGAATTATTCATGCTCCTCTCCGACAGATGATGTTATCTCCACAGGACTTCTTGAGATCGAATACGCGATCATTATGTTTCCCCACAGAGTTAGCAGAGACTTATCACTTCCGCGTCAGGAATTTCCTTTACATTCATACCAGTTCATTAAAAATACTCATGACATAACATCCCCAGTGTCATGGGGCAACATGTCATGCAATTCAACATATGCAAAAGTCCAGCCGCAGACTGGCCGAAGTCCATCTTCGGGTGGCAGATTTCAAAGTCCAGCCGCAGACTGGCCAAAGTCCATCTTCGGGTGGCAGATTTCAAAGTCCAGCCGCAGACTGGCCAAAGTCCATCTTCGGGTGGCAAGTTTCAAAAGTCCCTCGCAGTGGGCAAAAGCCTCCCGTAGTGAGCAAAAGTCTCCCGTAGTGAGCAAAAGTCCACCCGAAGTGTGGCAAATTTCCAAAGTCCCCCGCAGTGGGCAAAAGTCTCCCGTAGTGAGCAAAAGTCTCCCGTAGTGAGCAAAAGTCTCCCGTAGTGAGCAAAAGTCCACCCGCAGTGTGGCAAATTTCCAAAGTCCCCCGCAGTGGGCAAAAGTCTCCCGTAGTGAGCAAAAGTCTCCCGTAGTGAGCAAAAGTCTCCCGTAGTGAGCAAAAGTCCACCCGCAGTGTGGCAAATTTCCAAAGTCCACCCGCAGTGTGGCAAATCTCTAAAGACCCCCGTAGTGGGCAAAAGCCTCCCGTAGCAAGCAAAAGTCTCCCGTAGCGAGCAAAAGCCTCCCGTAGCGAGCAAAAGTCTCCCGTAGCGAGCAAAAGCCTCCCGTAGTGAGCAAAAGTCCACCCGCATTGTGGCAAATTTCCAACGTCCCCCGCAGTGGGCAAAAGTCTCCCACAGTGAGCAAAAGTCCAGCCGCAGACTGGCCAAAGTCCATCTTCAGGTGGCAAGTTTCAAAAGTCTCCCGCAGTGAGCAGAAATCCACCCTCAGTGTGGTAAAAATGTCTGAAGTCCAACCGCAGATTGGCAAAAGTCCATCCCCAGGGTGGCAAAGTATCATGAAATTCGATCTCAAATTGTTAAAAGGTCCACCCGCAGCGTGGCAAGCCAGTAGCCTTCTGGCATTACACAAAAGGCATCCCCCGTTTATATTCTCCCCATCATAATTATATCCAAGCAGAGTTCGTTCGGTTGAGTTTATTTCCCTGTTCTTCTGCCATAGAGTGCAAATTTTCTGGTTGTTTCTAGTATTCAATCCCTGCATACCTTAAATGTCTGAAAGTAGCTGCTATCATCCATTTACGTCCACAGTGATTGAATAGGGGCAGCTGTAACACCCCAAAATTTGCCCTCGTTATTTATAAATATTAATTGACTTTACGCTTCGCTTTTAGCTGCATCATCTAATAGTTCATCATACAAATCATTGTCTCCTAAGGCAGTGGATTAAAGGATTTAGGGTAATGTGGATTGACCTTATCCGGAGGTGATTTGTTTTGTCCATACTTTAATCGAGTCGGAGAAAAAGTTGAGCTCACATCATCATTAGTACATCGTATGGTGGGGTTTATCAAGTTCCAAAATTTCCCCTATTCGGAGATCCTATCACAAGCGTTGGGGCAAGACATATCAAGTTTATTTACTTTCGAAATCTCATGCTTCTCACTTCACCAGACATACTCCAAATGCTAGAGTTTCATCAGGATTATGATTGAGTTTTACTAGGAACTATGACCCTCATTGGCTTGGGCCATTTGTATTACTTGAATCATGAAGCGAGGGGTTATTTTTCATAAGTGTAAATTTCAAGAGATTTCTTTCGGAAATGTTGTTATCATCATCTTTTGCCATGCAGAGAATTTCAGCCAGTGAGCAAGGATTCAAATTATTGACAAGTTCTTGATGTGTTTGTAGTGATTAAAGTTTGTTCATGAGATATAAGTATTCAGGTTTCACACAAGGATTTGATATAATATTTGCGTATGGAGGATTATTGGTTAAGTTTAAGACATGCCTTCCGTTTTTCATGGGATAATTGTTTCTGTGATGCCAAAGTTTCAAATTTACGTTAAGTTCGAATTCAAAGCAAGGAAAATAGAGACGCATTAGCATCTTGTTCCACCAATAAAAGGCCAATATCATTTTACAATAAAAATAAGTGACTTTAAGTTCAGAATTTTTCGTTTGAAGTTGGGCCAAAGGTCTCATATTTAAATATGTCTATAGTATTGATTTCAAAAAATTCAGAACTTACTAGGACAAAAAATAAGTAATTCTAAGTTGGAAATTATCGGTACAGAAAAATAAGGCTTGCGAAGCGTTTTTAGTAGGCCCACCAAGAAAAATTTATTCAGGAATAAATACAAAAATTTCCTCCATATTAATCAGAAAGTTCGTAAAGAAATACAAACAGAATCCCAGAAATTGATACAAGAAGTGACAAAATTCCATATTAAAAAAAAAACTCAGCAGAAGAAGAGAGTAATACAACACTTCAGTTACCGAAAATCAACAAACAAACCTTCTAACCAATCCTAACAGAAATTTAACAAACCCTTAACCGAAAAGCTTCCGGAAGCTTCAAATTTGATCATATATAAACCAGGATTCATCCACTTCTTCTTCTTCTCCCCGACTTCGACTCTTGGCACTGATCCACACCATTTTTTCCTTCGAATTCCATCATTCTTTTGGCATAACTTCATTCTGCAGCATCTTTTTCCATCAACCTTTAACCTCATTCAGTCTTCTCCATTAGAAACCGGCATCAATCATACTTCACCTCTTCATATCTTCACCATCATTATTGCAACCAAGCCTGCATAATACATTTTTCAAACAACTCAGAACCATGGAGAAACCAGAGTGGGAAGGAGACTTATGAATCCAATTCAGAATCAAACACAAAGCAAAGAAGAAAGGTCGGAATCGCATAGCATAGCATACGAAGAAGATCAAGAATAGTTAACAACACAGCAGCATCATCAATACCTCTTTACGCACGAAATCGTCATCGTCACTCTTCTTCACCCACTGCAGCGTTAGATCTGAACATCGATAATCTTCATTACCTTCAAGTCACCTCATCCGTCCTTCAATCTTCAATTCACCAAAGGTTTCACCTGTAGGCAGAAAGATCTAAATCAACACGCAATCAATCAGCATCTACCTGCATCAGCATCGCCGAGCACAAGCGTCATTTTGTTTAGAGAACTCAGCATCGCATAAACCGCGAACATGGCAAGTTCGCGGAAGTAAAAGAAGCCCAAGAATTACCTCCGCAGGCCCAATTTCATCGTCGATTATCACCTTCATTAACGCAAGGGTCCTACTTCAATCATCTTCTTCTTCACGGCCACACAGTTAATGCTGCCGTCGTCCTCGCCGCCTTAACGAACAACCTGTAAACGTCAAGGGTTAGCAAGTGAATCGAAAACAAGCTGAACGTAGCAAGAAGGGTAGTATGGTCGTTCATCAGTATCGGTTTCTTCACCAAGGTCTCGCGACGGATCATCGAACATCACCAGCCGTGTATCGATTGAAGGTATGAGAATTCGAATCCAGCTTGGTTTCTTTTCCCTCTTTTGCTTCTGAATGTTTCGATCCGTGAATTTGTGAGGGATTTAGGGTATGTTGTTAAAGGATTAGAGATAGGGTGAAGGAAAAGGAGAAGTTTGTTCTTTAATTAAGGCTTGGGAAGGGCCATTGGCGGCGGAGAACTGACGGCGGCAAGAAGAAAGAAATAGGGTTCTATTTTTGGAGAAGAAGATGAAAAGTAAGAGAAGATTAGAGGGGATGATCGGAGATGAGGATTTGATTTCATCTAGGGTTACTGTTTAGGGTTCGTGTTTGAGGGTGAGCCTGTCCGGCGAGAATCCGGCGGCGGCTAGGGTTTCTCAAAGGGGGATGTGCGAGCGTTTGTGAGAAGGGAGAGAGCTGAAGCTTTTCTTTCTTTTCTTTTGTTTAGTTTATAAGCATGATATTTGATTTTCTAAGTTATAATTTAATCCAATTTTTGGAAAGATTAAAAGACATAATATACTTTGTGGGAAATTAGAAAGTTAATTAAATCTTAATTAAGTCCACCATTTGACTTCTGTTTTCAAAATTTGGAAAAGATAAGCTTCTGCGAATTGGGCCCAGGGAATTGCTATTCCCACCCCTATCTCAAGCCCAGTTCTCATTATAAACTAATAACATTTCTATTGTCACCCCCTCCTATTCTCCTTTCTTTTTATTTTTCTATTTTAATCCATTTTTCAATTAATTCACAAATAAATATTAAAATGCATATTAAAATTCCCTAAAAAATACATTAGAATATTAACTCAATTTTGAACTTTTCCCAATTTTTATTTTTTGAATTTAATCATTTTTCAATTTAATGTCGAATTTTAATTTAATTGATTTTGTATTGAATTTTCACTTGGACACATGAATTTGTACAATTTATTTCTATCACTTCCTGTAACATTTTGGATCCATTCTTTTTGCCATGATTAAAGGACAAATAGGAGTACCTAGAATATTTTTGTTGAATTTTTTAGAACATTTTTCTACTATTTTGATAGTGTAATTTGTGTAAATTTGTGATTAAACCTTACATAGAATTAGGTGGTCATTTACCATAGTTAAGATTAGAATTTTTTGAAAGATTTTTTGACATAGTGTTATAATCAAGTTTAAGACCTTAGGAATTTAATTTCACATTTTTTCCATGACTTTTAATATTTTTGGCATTTAAATTCATTTCCATCATATTGTGCATATTCATGGTTCATGTCATTCACTAACTATTTGTTTTTTGTGTGCAAGGTATTTTTCAAGGTTTGGCTTATGGACTTGGATATTATTTTATGCCTCGATTATACTCTTGTGATTTGTGCTTCGTGATGTAATAACTTAGAACTCGTATGCTTGTATAGTTTCTTTAATTAGGTTAGAAAAGATAAAATGAATCGATAGAAAACCGAAATCTCAAAAAATGAAATAAATAAAAGGCTCGATCCAACGTCGAGTAAATTTGCAAATAAATAAATAAAGTTGCATGTGACATTAAAGTTCCTCGATTACCATCGTTCCACTCCATTCAACCAAAAGCAAGCCTTGTATGTTTCATACCATAAGTCGTGCGTCTTGGCACCACGCAATCGACCCACCCGATCCATTGTTTCATCCCATTTACATTTCATACCGTGTTTACCCACCATGACTTAGGAGGACCATATTGTTCACTATTAACTTCTTTTACTTGCATTTCTAGTTTAATATCTCTTAGGTAGATTTAATTTCAAACCTCACCAACCATAGGTTATCCATGAATTCAATTAACTTAGGGTAAGTCTAGTTTCCCTTAGAATTTTTCCTTTGATAACTTGAGTCTCAATTCTCATCTTAAAATAAAATCAAAAACACTTAATAAAGGAAAATGTGTACAATACGTCACAAGCCTTAAGCTATACGGGAAATGACTAGTGGAGGTCTCCTTCACTCTTCTAGGATGCTTTACAAACGTTCCATTGGGGGCGATCTTGGAAAGTATTCGCTCCTGTGTCATAGTCTTTAGTGTTGTACATATGAAAAACACAAACTCAAAAACACTTCTTCTAAAAAACAACAAACCAAGAAGTCACGTCTTCTCATCTCATCTCATACTCTTTGCAGACGAACATGACTTGTCTCGACAGTTCAAACAGCGATACGGTAAACACCCTCGAGTCAGAGCCGGTAACACTTGAGCTAGAACAATGGCAACGTCATCCTAAAAACCACAAACGAGTGTAAGCCTTAGTTAGACGAACTACGGCGTCTCTGATCCTCATTTATCCCGATGAGGTACGTAGGCAGTGGGGTAGGGCCCATTCGAGCACAATCTTTATTTTCCCTACATTTTCCCTTTTATTCCCATTTGTTAATTCCATTTCTTTTCTCATTTCCATTTCATTCCAGATAGTCATTCTTTCCTTTGAACAACATATTATTTCTCACCCTTTGAAAACAGACTTTTAAGCGTGGATCCCGTCGGGTACGGCGGACAGATTGGGGAGCTAATACCTTCTCAATTCGTAACCGACTCCCGTATCCAGATCTTTGGTTCGCAAGGCCTCGTCCTTTTCCTTTTTCCTTAGGTTTGTGCAACATTACCTTTCCCGTTCCTTCGGGATAAAAATGTCTGGCTGGCGACTCTAACCTTTCTGCGCCACTTTCGCGTTTGTACTAGGATGAAAATCCCGGGAGCGACAATATGAAACATTTCAGATCATTTATATATGCTACGAGAGAAGGTTATGATAGAAGTCCATGCAAAAAATAATCTGAAAATTAGCTTCTATAAAACTTTTGGAAATGCAAGTTATTGTCAAAAAACCATAGTGTATTATACACTAATTTACACTAGTTTCGGTCAAAAAGTAAATTAAATGGAGGACTGCTCGAAATGATAGGATACTTTTCAAATCATTTATATATTTTATGAGGGAAGGTTACGATGGAAGTCCATGCAAAAAATCATCTGAAAATTAGTTTCTATAAAACTTTTGGAAATGGAAGTTTCGGTCAAAAAACCGTAGTATATTATACACTTGTTTATACTAGTTTCGGTAAAAAAGTTAAATTAAATCGAGGATTGCTCGAAATGATACGATACTTTTCAAATCATTTATATATTTTACGAGGGAAGGTTACGATAGAGGTCCATGCAAAAAATCATCTGAAAAAATAGATTCTATGAATCTTTTTGAAATTCAAGTTTCGGTAAAAAAACATAGAATATTATACACTAGTTTATACTAGTTCGGTCAAAAAGCTAAATTAAATCGAGGACTGCTCTAAATGATATGATACTTTTCAAATCATTTATATATTTTATGAGGGAAGGTTACTATGGAAGTCCATGCAAAAAATAAACTAAAAAATTAGATTCTATGAATCTTTTCGAAATTCATGTTTCGGTCCAAAAATCATAATATATTATACACTTTTTCATACTAGTTCCGGTCGAAAAATGAAGTTAAATCGGGAACTGTTCGAAATGATACAAATCATTTCAGATCATTTTTTATATTTTACGAGGGAAGGTTATGATGGAATTCCAAAAACAAATCATTTGCAAATTAGATTCTATGAAACTTTTGGAAATTCATGTTTCTGCCAAAAAACCATAGAATATTATACACTAGTTTTACTAGTTTCGTTCAAAAAATCAAATTAAATCGGGAACTATTAGAAATGATACGATACGTTTCAGATCATTTATATATGTTACGAGGGAAGGTTATGATGGAAGTCCATGAAAAAGATAATATGAAAATTAGCTTCTATAAAACATTTAGAAATGCAAGTTTCTGTCAAAAACCGTAGTATATTATACACTAGTTTATACTAGTTTCGGTCAAAAAATCAAATTAAATCGAGGATTTCTAGAAATGATACGCAACTTTTTAGATCATTTATATATTTTACGAGGGAAGGTTATGATGGAGGTCCATGCAAAAAATCATCTGAAAATTAGTTTCAATAAAACTTTTGGAAATGGATGTTTCGGTCAAAAAACCATAGTATATTATACACTAGTTTATACTAGTTTCGGTCAAAAATTCAAATTAAATCGGGAACTATTAGAAATGATACGAAACGTTTCAGATCATTTATATATGTTACGAGGGAAGGTTATGATGGAAGTCCAAGAAAAAAATAATCTGAAAATTAGCTTCTATAAAACATTTAGAAATGCAAGTTTCTGTCAAAACACCATAGTGTATTATACACTAGTTTACACTAGTTTCGGTCAAAAAGTAAATTAAATGGAGGACTACTCGAAATGATAGGATACTTTTCAAATCATTTATATATTCTATGAGGGAAGGTTACGATGGAAGTCCATGAAAAAAATCATCTGAAAAATTATATTCTATGAATCTTATAGAAATTCATGATTCGGGACAAAAATCCTAATATATTATTCACTATTTCATACGAGTTCCGGTCAAAAAATCAAATTATATCGGGAACAATTCGAAATGATATGAAACATTTCAGATAATTTATATATGCTACGAGAGAAGGTTATGATGGAAGTCCATGCAAAAAATAATCTGAAAATTAGCTTCTATAAAACTTTTGGAAATGCAAGTTACTGTCAAAAAACCATAGTGTATTATACACTAATTTACACTAGTTTCGGTCAAAAAGTAAATTAAATGGAGGACTTCTCGAAATGATAGGATACTTTTCAAATCATTTATATATTTTATGAGGGAAGGTTACGATGGAAGTCCATGCAAAAAATCATCTGAAAATTAGTTTCTATAAAACTTTTGGAAATGGAAGTTTCGGTCAAAAAACCATAGTATATTATACACTACTTTATACTAGTTTCGGTTAAAAAATCAAATTAAATCGGAAACTATTAGAAATGATACGAAACGTTTCAGATCATTTATATATGTTACGAGGGAAGGTTATGAAGGAATTCCATGAAAAAAATAATCTGAAAATTAGCTTCTATGAAACATTTAGAAATGCAAGTTTCTGTAAAAAAACCAGAGTATATTATACACTAGTTTGTACTAGTTTCGGTCAAAAAATCAAATTAAATCGAGGATCACTCGAAATGATACGAAACTTTCCAGATCATTTATAAATTTTACGAGGGAAGGTTATGATGAAGGTGCATGCAAAAAATCATCTGAAAATTAGTTTATATAAAACTTTTGGAAATGGAAGTTTCGGTCAAAAAACCGTAGTATATTATACACTTGTTTATACTAGTTTCGGTAAAAAAGTTAAATTAAATCGAGGATTGCTCGAAATGATACGATACTTTTCAAATCATTTATATATTTTACGAGGGAAGGTTACGATAGTGGTCCATGCAAAAAATCATCTGAAAAAATAGATTCTATGAATCTTTTTGAAATTCAAGTTTCGGTAAAAAAACATAGAATATTATACACTAGTTTATACTAGTTCGGTCAAAAAGCTAAATTAAATCGAGGACTGCTCTAAATGATAAGATACTTTTCAAATCATTTATATATTTTATGAGGGAAGGTTACTATGGAAGTCAATGCAAAAAATCATCTAAAAAATTAAATTCTATGAATCTTTTCGAAATTCATGTTTCGGTCCAAAAATCATAATATATTATACACTTTTTCATACTAGTTCCGGTCGAAAAATCAAGTTAAATCGGGAACTGTTCGAAATGATACAAATCATTTCAGATCATTTTTTATATTTTACGAGGGAAGGCTATGATGGAATTCCAAAAAAAATATCATTTGCAAATTAGATTCTATGAAACTTTTGGAAATTCATGTTTCTGCCAAAAAACCATAGAATATTATACACTAGTTTTACTAGTTTCGTTCAAAAAATCAAATTAAATCGGGAACTATTAGAAATGATACGATACGTTTCAGATCATTTATATATGTTACGAGGGAAGGTTATGATGGAAGTCCATGAAAAAGATAATATGAAAATTAGCTTCTATAAAACATTTAGAAATGCAAGTTTCTGTCAAAAACCGTAGTATATTATACACTAGTTTATACTAGTTTCGGTCAAAAAATCAAATTAAATCGAGGATTTCTAGAAATGATACGCAACTTTTTAGATCATTTATATATTTTACGAGGGAAGGTTATGATGGAGGTCCATGCAAAAAATCATCTGAAAATTAGTTTCAATAAAACTTTTGGAAATGGATGTTTCGGTCAAAAAACCATAGTATATTATACACTAGTTTATACTAGTTTCGGTCAAAAATTCAAATTAAATTGGGAACTATTAGAAATGATACGAAACGTTTCATATCATTTATATATGTTACGAGGGAAGGTTATGATGGAAGTCCAAGAAAAAAATAATCTGAAAATTAGCTTCTATAAAACATTTAGAAATGCAAGTATCTGTCAAAACACCATAGTGTATTATACACTAGTTTACACTAGTTTCGGTCAAAAAGTAAATTAAATGGAGGACTACTCGAAATGATAGGATACTTTTCAAATCATTTATATATTCTATGAGGGAAGGTTACGATGGAAGTCCATGAAAAAAATCATCTGAAAAATTATATTCTATGAATCTTATAGAAATTCATGATTCGGTCCAAAAATCCTAATATATTATTCACTATTTCATACGAGTTCCGGTCAAAAAATCAAATTATATCGGGAACAATTCGAAATGATATGAAACATTTCAGATCATTTATATATGCTACGAGAGAAGGTTATGATGGAAGTCCATGCAAAAAATAATCTGAAAATTAGCTTCTATAAAACTTTTGGAAATGCAAGTTACTGTCAAAAAACCATAGTGTATTATACACTAATTTACACTAGTTTCGGTCAAAAAGAAAATTAAATGGAGGACTTCTCGAAATGATAGGATACTTTTCAAATCATTTATATATTTTATGAGGGAAGGTTACGATGGAAGTCCATGCAAAAAATCATCTGAAAATTAGTTTCTATAAAACTTTTGGAAATGGAAGTTTCGGTCAAAAAACCATAGTATATTATACACTACTTTATACTAGTTTCGGTTAAAAAATCAAATTAAATCGGAAACTATTAGAAATGATACGAAACGTTTCAGATCATTTATATATGTTACGAGGGAAGGTTATGAAGGAATTCCATGAAAAAAATAATCTGAAAATTAGCTTCTATGAAACATTTAGAAATGCAAGTTTCTGTAAAAAAACCAGAGTATATTATACACTAGTTTATACTAGTTTCGGTCAAAAAATCAAATTAAATCGAGGATCACTCGAAATGATACGAAACTTTCCAGATCATTTATAAATTTTACGAGGGAAGGTTATGATGGAGGTGCATGCAAAAAATCATCTGAAAATTAGTTTATATAAAACTTTTGGAAATGGAAGTTTCGGTCAAAAAACCGTAGTATATTATACACTTGTTTATACTAGTTTCGGTAAAAAAGTTAAATTAAATCGAGGATTGCTCGAAATGATACGATACTTTTCAAATCATTTATATATTTTACGAGGGAAGGTTACGATAGTGGTCCATGCAAAAAATCATCTGAAAAAATAGATTCTATGAATCTTTTTGAAATTCAAGTTTCGGTAAAAAAACATAGAATATTATACACTAGTTTATACTAGTTCGGTCAAAAAGCTAAATTAAATCGAGGACTGCTCTAAATGATAAGATACTTTTCAAATCATTTATATATTTTATGAGGGAAGGTTACTATGGAAGTCCATGCAAAAAATCATCTAAAAAATTAGATTCTATGAATCTTTTCGAAATTCATGTTTCGGTCCAAAAATCATAATATATTATACACTTTTTCATACTAGTTCCGGTCGAAAAATCAAGTTAAATCGGGAACTGTTCGAAATGATACAAATCATTTCAGATCATTTTTTATATTTTACGAGGGAAGGCTATGATGGAATTCCAAAAAAAAATCATTTGCAAATTAGATTCTATGAAACTTTTGGAAATTCATGTTTCTGCCAAAAAACCATAGAATATTATAAACTAGTTTTACTAGTTTCGTTCAGAAAATCAAATTAAATCGGGAACTATTAGAAATGATACGATACGTTTCAGATCATTTATATATGTTACGAGGCAAGGTTATGATGGAAGTCCATGAAAAAGATAATATGAAAATTAGCTTCTATAAAACATTTAGAAATGCAAGTTTCTGTCAAAAACCGTAGTATATTATACACTAGTTTATACTAGTTTCGGTCAAAAAATCAAATTAAATCGAGGATTTCTAGAAATGATACGCAACTTTTTAGATCATTTATATATTTTACGAGGGAAGGTTATGATGGAGGTCCATGCAAAAAATCATCTGAAAATTAGTTTCAATAAAACTTTTGGAAATGGATGTTTCGGTCAAAAAACCATAGTATATTATACACTAGTTTATACTAGTTTCGGTCAAAAATTCAAATTAAATCGGGAACTATTAGAAATGATACGAAACGTTTCCTATCATTTATATATGTTACGAGGGAAGGTTATGATGGAAGTCCAAGAAAAAAATAATCTGAAAATTAGCTTCTATAAAACATTTAGAAATGCAAGTATCTGTCAAAACACCATAGTGTATTATACACTAGTTTACACTAGTTTCGGTCAAAAAGTAAATTAAATGGAGGACTACTCGAAATGATAGGATACTTTTCAAATCATTTATATATTCTATGAGGGAAGGTTACGATGGAAGTCCATGAAAAAAATCATCTGAAAAATTATATTCTATGAATCTTATAGAAATTCATGATTCGGTCCAAAAATCCTAATATATTATTCACTATTTCATACGAGTTCCGGTCAAAAAATCAAATTATATCGGGAACAATTCGAAATGATATGAAACATTTCAGATCATTTATATATGCTACGAGAGAAGGTTATGATGGAAGTCCATGCAAAAAATAATCTGAAAATTAGCTTCTATAAAACTTTTGGAAATGCAAGTTACTGTCAAAAAACCATAGTGTATTATACACTAATTTACACTAGTTTCGGTCAAAAAGAAAATTAAATGGAGGACTTCTCGAAATGATAGGATACTTTTCAAATCATTTATATATTTTATGAGGGAAGGTTACGATGGAAGTCCATGCAAAAAATCATCTGAAAATTAGTTTCTATAAAACTTTTGGAAATGGAAGTTTCGGTCAAAAAACCATAGTATATTATACACTACTTTATACTAGTTTCGGTTAAAAAATCAAATTAAATCGGAAACTATTAGAAATGATACGAAACGTTTCAGATCATTTATATATGTTACGAGGGAAGGTTATGAAGGAATTCCATGAAAAAAATAATCTGAAAATTAGCTTCTATGAAACATTTAGAAATGCAAGTTTCTGTAAAAAAACCAGAGTATATTATACACTAGTTTATACTAGTTTCGGTCAAAAAATCAAATTAAATCGAGGATCACTCGAAATGATACGAAACTTTCCAGATCATTTATAAATTTTACGAGGGAAGGTTATGATGGAGGTGCATGCAAAAAATCATCTGAAAATTAGTTTATATAAAACTTTTGGAAATGGAAGTTTCGGTCAAAAAACCGTAGTATATTATACACTTGTTTATACTAGTTTCGGTAAAAAAGTTAAATTAAATCGAGGATTGCTCGAAATGATACGATACTTTTCAAATCATTTATATATTTTACGAGGGAAGGTTACGATAGTGGTCCATGCAAAAAATCATCTGAAAAAATAGATTCTATGAATCTTTTTGAAATTCAAGTTTCGGTAAAAAAACATAGAATATTATACACTAGTTTATACTAGTTCGGTCAAAAAGCTAAATTAAATCGAGGACTGCTCTAAATGATAAGATACTTTTCAAATCATTTATATATTTTATGAGGGAAGGTTACTATGGAAGTCCATGCAAAAAATCATCTAAAAAATTAGATTCTATGAATCTTTTCGAAATTCATGTTTCGGTCCAAAAATCATAATATATTATACACTTTTTCATACTAGTTCCGGTCGAAAAATCAAGTTAAATCGGGAACTGTTCGAAATGATACAAATCATTTCAGATCATTTTTTATATTTTACGAGGGAAGGCTATGATGGAATTCCAAAAAAAAATCATTTGCAAATTAGATTCTATGAAACTTTTGGAAATTCATGTTTCTGCCAAAAAACCATAGAATATTATAAACTAGTTTTACTAGTTTCGTTCAGAAAATCAAATTAAATCGGGAACTATTAGAAATGATACGATACGTTTCAGATCATTTATATATGTTACGAGGCAAGGTTATGATGGAAGTCCATGAAAAAGATAATATGAAAATTAGCTTCTATAAAACATTTAGAAATGCAAGTTTCTGTCAAAAACCGTAGTATATTATACACTAGTTTATACTAGTTTCGGTCAAAAAATCAAATTAAATCGAGGATTTCTAGAAATGATACGCAACTTTTTAGATCATTTATATATTTTACGAGGGAAGGTTATGATGGAGGTCCATGCAAAAAATCATCTGAAAATTAGTTTCAATAAAACTTTTGGAAATGGATGTTTCGGTCAAAAAACCATAGTATATTATACACTAGTTTATACTAGTTTCGGTCAAAAATTCAAATTAAATCGGGAACTATTAGAAATGATACGAAACGTTTCCTATCATTTATATATGTTACGAGGGAAGGTTATGATGGAAGTCCAAGAAAAAAATAATCTGAAAATTAGCTTCTATAAAACATTTAGAAATGCAAGTTTCTGTCAAAACACCATAGTGTATTATACACTAGTTTACACTAGTTTCGGTCAAAAAGTAAATTAAATGGAGGACTACTCGAAATGATAGGATACTTTTCAAATCATTTATATATTCTATGAGGGAAGGTTACGATGGAAGTCCATGAAAAAAATCATCTGAAAAATTATATTCTATGAATCTTATAGAAATTCATGATTCGGTCCAAAAATCCTAATATATTATACACTATTTCATACGAGTTCCGGTCAAAAAATCAAATTATATCGGGAACAATTCGAAATGATATGAAACATTTCAGATCATTTATATATGCTACGAGAGAAGGTTATGATGGAAGTCCATGCAAAAAATAATCTGAAAATTAGCTTCTATAAAACTTTTGGAAATGCAAGTTACTGTCAAAAAACCATAGTGTATTATACACTAATTTACACTAGTTTCGGTCAAAAAGTAAATTAAATGGAGGACTGCTCGAAATGATAGGATACTTTGCAAATCATTTATATATTTTATGAGGGAAGGTTACGATGGAAGTCCATGCAAAAAATCATCTGAAAATTAGTTTCTATAAAACTTTTGGAAATGGAAGTTTCGGTCAAAAAACCATAGTATATTATACACTACTTTATACTAGTTTCGGTTAAAAAATCAAATTAAATCGGAAACTATTAGAAATGATATGAAACGTTTCAGATCATTTATATATGTTACGAGGGAAGGTTATGAAGGAATTCCATGAAAAAAATAATCTGAAAATTAGCTTCTATGAAACATTTAGAAATGCAAGTTTCTGTAAAAAAACCAGAGTATATTATACACTAGTTTGTACTAGTTTCGGTCAAAAAATCAAATTAAATCGAGGATCACTCGAAATGATACGAAACTTTCCAGATCATTTATAAATTTTACGAGGGAAGGTTATGATGGAGGTGCATGCAAAAAATCATCTGAAAATTAGTTTATATAAAACTTTTGGAAATGGAAGTTTCGGTCAAAAAACCGTAGTATATTATACACTTGTTTATACTAGTTTCGGTAAAAAAGTTAAATTAAATCGAGGATTGCTCGAAATGATACGATACTTTTCAAATCATTTATATATTTTACGAGGGAAGGTTACGATAGTGGTCCATGCAAAAAATCATCTGAAAAAATAGATTCTATGAATCTTTTTGAAATTCAAGTTTCGGTAAAAAAACATAGAATATTATACACTAGTTTATACTAGTTCGGTCAAAAAGCTAAATTAAATCGAGGACTGCTCTAAATGATAAGATACTTTTCAAATCATTTATATATTTTATGAGGGAAGGTTACTATGGAAGTCCATGCAAAAAATCATCTAAAAAATTAGATTCTATGAATCTTTTCGAAATTCATGTTTCGGTCCAAAAATCATAATATATTATACACTTTTTCATACTAGTTCCGGTCGAAAAATCAAGTTAAATCGGGAACTGTTCGAAATGATACAAATCATTTCAGATCATTTTTTATATTTTACGAGGGAAGGCTATGATGGAATTCCAAAAAAAAATCATTTGCAAATTAGATTCTATGAAACTTTTGGAAATTCATGTTTCTGCCAAAAAACCATAGAATATTATACACTAGTTTTACTAGTTTCGTTCAAAAAATCAAATTAAATCGGGAACTATTAGAAATGATACGATACGTTTCAGATCATTTATATATGTTACGAGGCAAGGTTATGATGGAAGTCCATGAAAAAGATAATATGAAAATTAGCTTCTATAAAACATTTAGAAATGCAAGTTTCTGTCAAAAACCGTAGTATATTATACACTAGTTTATACTAGTTTCGGTCAAAAAATCAAATTAAATCGAGGATTTCTAGAAATGATACGCAACTTATTAGATCATTTATATATTTTACGAGGGAAGGTTATGATGGAGGTCCATGCAAAAAATCATCTGAAAATTAGTTTCAATAAAACTTTTGGAAATGGATGTTTCGGTCAAAAAACCATAGTATATTATACACTAGTTTATACTAGTTTCGGTCAAAAATTCAAATTAAATCGGGAACTATTAGAAATGATACGAAACGTTTCAGATCATTTATATATGTTACGAGGGAAGGTTATGATGGAAGTCCAAGAAAAAAATAATCTGAAAATTAGCTTCTATAAAACATTTAGAAATGCAAGTTTCTGTCAAAACACCATAGTGTATTATACACTAGTTTACACTAGTTTCGGTCAAAAAGTAAATTAAATGGAGGACTACTCGAAATGATAGGATACTTTTCAAATCATTTATATATTCTATGAGGGAAGGTTACGATGGAAGTCCATGAAAAAAATCATCTGAAAAATTATATTCTATGAATCTTATAGAAATTCATGATTCGGTCCAAAAATCCTAATATATTATACACTATTTCATACGAGTTCCGGTCAAAAAATCAAATTATATCGGGAACAATTCGAAATGATATGAAACATTTCAGATCATTTATATATGCTACGAGAGAAGGTTATGATGGAAGTCCATGCAAAAAATAATCTGAAAATTAGCTTCTATAAAACTTTTGGAAATGCAAGTTACTGTCAAAAAACCATAGTGTATTATACACTAATTTACACTAGTTTCGGTCAAAAAGTAAATTAAATGGAGGACTGCTCTAAATGATAGGATACTTTTCAAATCATTTATATATTTTATGAGGGAAGGTTACGATGGAAGTCCATGCAAAAAATCATCTGAAAATTAGTTTCTATAAAACTTTTGGAAATGGAAGTTTCGGTCAAAAAACCATAGTATATTATACACTACTTTATACTAGTTTCGGTTAAAAAATCAAATTAAATCGGAAACTATTAGAAATGATACGAAACGTTTCAGATCATTTATATATGTTACGAGGGAAGGTTATGAAGGAATTCCATGAAAAAAATAATCTGAAAATTAGCTTCTATGAAACATTTAGAAATGCAAGTTTCTGTAAAAAAACCAGAGTATATTATACACTAGTTTGTACTAGTTTCGGTCAAAAAATCAAATTAAATCAAGGATCACTCGAAATGATACGAAACTTTCCAGATCATTTATAAATTTTACGAGGGAAGGTTATGATGGAGGTCCATGCAAAAAATCATCTGAAAATTAGTTTATATAAAACTTTTGGAAATGGAAGTTTCGGTCAAAAAACCATAGTATATTATACACTAGTTTATACTAGTTTCGGTAAAAAATTAAAATTAAATCGCTAACTATTAGAAATGATACGAAACGTTTCCGATCATTTATATATGTTACGAGGGAAGGTTATGATGGAAGTCCAAGAAAAAAATAATCTGAAAATTAGCTTCTATAAAACATTAGAAATGCAAGTTTCTGTCAAAACACCATAGTGTATTATACACTAGTTTACACTAATTTATGTCAAAAAGTTAAATTAAATGGAGGATTGCTCGAAATGATACGATACTTTTCGAATCATTTATATATTTTATGAGGGAAGATTACGATGGAAGTCAATGCAAAAAATCATCTGAAAATTAGATTCTATGAATCTTTTCGAAATTCATGTCTCGGTCCAAATATCCTAATATATGTTATACACTATTTCATACGAGTTCTGGTCAAAAAATCAAATTATATCGGGAATTTTTCGAAGTGATACGAAACATTTCAGATCATTTATATATGTTACGAGGGAAGGTTATGATGGAAGTCCATACAAAAAATAATCTAAAAATTAGCTTCAATAAAACTTTTGGAAATGCAAGGTTCTGTCAAAAAACCATAGTGTATTATACACTAGTTTACACTAGTTTCGGTCTAAAAGTTAAATTAAATGGATGAATGCTCGAAATGATACGATACTTTTCAAATCATTTATATATTTTATGAGGGAAGGTTACGATCGAAGTCCATGAAAAAAATCTTCTGAAAAATTAGAATATATGAAACTTTTCGAAATTCATGTTTCGGTCCAAAAATCCTGATATATTATACACTATTTCATATGAGTTCCGGTCAAAAAATCAAATTATATCAGGAAATATTCGAAATGATACGAAACATATCAGATCATTTATATATGTTATGAGGGAAGGTTATGATGGAAGTCCATGCAAAAAATAATCTGAAAATTAGCTTCTATAAAACATTTGGAAATGCAATGTTCTGTCTAAAAACCATAGTGTATTATACACTAGTTTACTCTAATTTAGGTCAAAAAGTTAAATTAAATGGAGGATTGCTCGAAATGATACTATACTTTTCAAATCATTTATATATTTTACGAGGGAAGGTTACGATGGAAGTCAATGCAAACTGCAAATTAGATTCTATGAATCTTTTCGAAATTCAAGTTTCGGTCCAAAAATCCTAATATATTATACACTATTTCATACGAGTTCCGGTCAAAAAATCAAATTATATCGGGAACTATTTGAAATGATACGAAATGTTTCAGATCATTTACATATGTTATGAGGGAAGGTTATGATGGAAGTCTATGCAAAAAATAATCTTTAAATTAGCTTCTATAAAACTTTTGGAAATGGAAGGTTCTGTCAAAAATCCATATTGTATTATATACTAGTTTACACTAGTTTCGGTCTAAAAGTTAAATTAAATGGAGGACTGCTCGAAATGATACGATACTTTTCGAATCATTTATATATTTTATGAAGGAAGATTACGATGGAAGTCAATATAAAAAATCATCAGAAAATTAGAATCTATGAATCTTTTCGAAATTCATGTTTCGGTCCAACAATCCTAATATATTATACACTATTTCATACAAGTTCCGGTCAAAAAATCAAATTATATCGGGAACTATTAGAAATGATACGAAACATTTCAGATCATTTATTTATGTTACGAAGGAAGGTTATGATGGAAGTCCATGCAAAAAATAATCAAACAATTAGCTTCAATAAAACTTTTGGAAATGCAAGGTTCTGTCAAAAAACCATAGTGTATTATACACTAGTTTACACTAGTTTCGGTCTATAAGTTAAATTAAATGGAGGACTGCTTGAAATGATACGATACTTTTCAAATCATTTATGTATTTTATGAGGGAAGGTTTCGATGGAAGTCCATGAAAAAAATCATCTGAAAAATTAGACTCTATGAATATTTTCAAAATTCATGTTTCGGTTCAAAAATCCTAATATATTATACACTATTTCAAACGAGTTCCGGTCAAAAAATCAAATTATATCGGGAACTATTCAAAATGATACGAAACGTTTCAGATCATTTATATATCTTACGAGGGAAGGTTATGATGGAAGTCCATGAAAAAAATAATCTGAAAATTAGCTTCTATAAAACTTTTGGAACTGCAAGTTACTGTCAAAAAACCATAGTGTATTATACACTAGTTTACACTTGTTTCAGTCAAAAAGTTAAATTAAATAGAGGACTGCTCGAAATGATAAGATACTTTTCTAATCATTTATATATTTTATGAGGGAAGGTTATGATGGAAGTCCATGCAAAATATCATCTGAAAATTAGATTCTATGAATCTTTTCGAAATTCATGTTTCGGTCCAAAAATCCTAATATATTATACACTATTTCATACGAGTTCCGGTCAAAAAATCAAATTATATCGGGAACTATTCGAAATGATACGAAATGTTTCAGATCATTTATATATGTTATGAGGGAAGGGTATGATGGAAGTGTATGCAAAAAATAATCTGAAAATTAGCTTCTATAAAACTTTTGGAAATGCAAGGTTCTGTCAAAAAACCATATTTTATTTTACACTAGTTTACACTAGTTTCGGTCTAAAAGTTAAATTAAATGGAGGACTGCTCGAAATGATACGATACTTTTCGAATCATTTATATATTTTACGAGGGAAGGTTACGATGGAAGTCAAGGCAAAAAATCATCTGATAATTAGATTCTATGAATCTTTTCGAAATTCATTTTTCGGTCAAAAAATCCTAATATATTATACACTATTTAATACGAGTTTCGGTCAAAAAATCAAATTATATTGGGAATTTTTCGAAATGTTACGAAACATTTCAGATCATTTATATATGTTACGAGGGAAGGTTATGATGGAAGTCCATACAAAAAATAATCTAAAAATTAGCTTCAATAAAACTTTTGGAAATGCAAGGTTCTGTCAAAAAACCATAGTGTATTATACACTAGTTTACACTAGTTTCAGACTAAAAGTTAAATTAAATGGATGAATGCTCGAAATGATACGATACTTTTCAAATCATTTATATATTTTATGAGGGAAGGTTACAATCGAAGTCCATGAAAAAAATAATCTGAAAAATTAGAATATATGAAACTTTTCGAAATTCATGTTTCGGTCCAAAAATCCTGATATATTATACACTATTTCATATGAGTTCCGGTCAAAAAATCAAATTATATCGGGAACTATTCGAACTGATACGAGAAATATCATATCATTTATATATGTTATGAGGGAAGGTTATGATGGAAGTCCATGCAAAAAATAATCTTAAAATTAGCTTCTATAAAAAATTTGGAAATGCAATGTTCTGTCTAAAAACCATAGTGTATTATACACTAGTTTACACTAATTTATGTCAAAAAGGTAAATTAAATGGAGGATTGCTCGAAATGATACTATACTTTTCAAATCATTTATATATTTTACGAGGGAAGGTTACGATGGAAATCAATGGAAACTGCAAATTAGATTCTATGAATCTTTTCGAAATTCATGTTTCGGTCCAAAAATCCTAATTTATTATACACTATTTCATACGAGTTCCCGTCAAAAAATCAAATTATATCGGGAACTATTCGAAATGATACGAAATGTTTCAGATCATTTACATATGTTATGAGGGAAGATTATGAGGGAAGTCTTTGCAAAAAATAATCTGAAAATTAGCTTCTATAAAACTTTTGGAAATGCAAGGTTCTGTCAAAAAACCATAGTGTATTATACACTAGTTTACACTAGTTTCGGTCTATAAGTTAAATTAAATGGAGGACTGCTCGAAATGATACGATACTTTTCAAATCATTTATGTATTTTATGAGGGAAGGTTTCGATGGAAGTCCATGAAAAAAATCATCTGAAAAATTAGACTCTATGAATATTTTCAAAATTCATGTTTCGGTCCAAAAATCCTAATATATTATACACTATTTCAAACGAGTTCCTGTCAAAAAATCAAATTATATCGGGAACTATTCAAAATGATACGAAACGTTTCAGATCATTTATATATCTTACGAGGGAAGGTTATGATGGAAGTCCATGAAAAAAATAATCTGAAAATTAGCTTCTATAAAACTTTTGGAACTGCAAGTTACTGTCAAAAAACCATAGTGTATTATACACTAGTTTACACTTGTTTCAGTCAAAAAGTTAAATTAAATAGAGGATTGCTCGAAATGATAAGATACTTTTCTAATCATTTATATATTTTATGAGGGAAGGTTATGATGGAAGTCCATACAAAATATCATCTGAAAATTAGATTCTATGAATCTTTTCGAAATTCATGTTTCGGTCCAAAAATCCTAATATATTATACATTATTTCATACGAATTCCGGTAAAAAAATCAAATTATATCGGGAACTATTCGAAATGATACGAAATGTTTCAGATCATTTATATATGTTATGAGGGAAGGGTATGATGGAAGTGTATGCCAAAAATAATCTGAAAATTAGCTTCTATAAAACTTTTGGAAATGCAAGGTTCTGTCAAAAAACCATATTGTATTTTACACTAGTTTACACTAGTTTCGGTCTAAAAGTTAAATTAAATGGAGGACTGCTCGAAATGATACGATACTTTTCGAATCATTTATATATTTTACGAGGGAAGGTTACGATGGAAATCAAGGCAAAAAATCATCTGAAATTAGATTCTATGAATCTTTTCGAAATTCATTTTTCGGTCAAAAAATCCTAATATATTATACACTATTTAATACGAGTTTCGGTCAAAAAATCAAATTATATTGGGAATTTTTCGAAATGTTACGAAACATTTCATATCATTTATATATGTTACGAGGGAAGGTTATGATGGAAGTCCATACAAAAAATAATCTAAAAATTAGCTTCAATAAAACTTTTGGAAATGCAAGGTTCTGTAAAAAAACCATAGTGTATTATACACTAGTTTACACTAGTTTCGGTCTAAAAGTTAAATTAAATGGATGAATGCTCGAAATGATACGATACTTTTCAAATCATTTATATATTTTATGAGGGAAGGTTACAATCGAAGTCCATGAAAAAAATAATCTGAAAAATTAGAATATATGAAACTTTTCGAAATTCATGTTTCGGTCCAAAAATCCTGATATATTATACACTATTTCATATGAGTTCCGGTCAAAAAATCAAATTATATCGGGAACTATTCGAAATGATACGAGAAATATCAGATCATTTATATATGTTATGAGGGAAGGTTATGATGGAAGTCCATGCAAAAAATAATCTGAAAATTAGCTTCTATAAAACTTTTGGAAATGCAAGGTTCTGTCAAAAAACCATATTGTATTATACACTAGTTTACACTAGTTTCGGTCTAAAAGTTAAATTAAATGGAGGACTGCTCGAAATGATACGATACTTTTCGAATCATTTATATATTTTACGAGGGAAGATTACGATGGAAGTCAATATAAAAAATCATCTGAAAATTAGATTCTATGAATCTTTTCGAAATTCATGTTTCGGTCATAAAATCCTAATATATTATACACTATTTCATACAAGTTCCGGTCAAAAAATCAAATTATATCGGGAATTATTAGAAATGATACGAAACATTTTAGATCATTTATTTATGTTACGAAGGAAGGTTATGATGGAAGTCCATGTAAAAAATAATCTGAAAATTAGCTTCAATAAAACTTTTGGAAATGCAAGGTTCTGTCAAAAAACCATAGTGTATTATACACTAGTTTACACTAGTTTCGGTCTATAAGTTAAATTAAATGGAGGACTGCTCGAAATGATACGATACTTTTCAAATCATTTATGTATTTTATGAGGGAAGGTTTCGATGGAAGTCCATGAAAAAAATCATATTAAAAATTAGACTCTATGAATATTTTCTAAATTCATGTTTCGGTCCAAAAATCCTAATATATTATACACTATTTCAAACGAGTTCCGGTCAAAAAATCAAATTATATCGGGAACTATTCAAAATGATACGAAACGTTTCAGATCATTTATATTTCTTATGAGGGAAGGTTATGATGGAAGTTCATGAAAAAAATAATCTGAAAATTAGCTTCTATAAAACTTTTGGAACTGCAAGTTACTGTCAAAAAACCATAGTGTATTATACACTAGTTTACACTTGTTTCGGTCAAAAAGTTAAATTAAATGGAGGACTGCTCGAAATGATAAGATACTTTTCTAATCATTTATATATTTTATGAGGGAAGGTTATGATGGATGTCCATGCAAAATATCATCTGAAAATTAGATTCTATAAATCTTTTCGAAATTCAGTTTCGGTCCAAAAATCCTAATATATTATACACTATTTCATACGAGTTTCGGTCAAAACATCAAATTATATCAGGAACTATTCGAAATGATACAAAATGTTTCAGATCATTTATATATGTTATGAGGGAAGGGTATGATGGAAGTCTATGCAAAAAATAATCTGAAAATTAGCTTCTATAAAACTTTTGGAAATGCAAGGTTCTGTCAAAAAACCATATTGTATTTTACACTAGTTTACACTAGTTTCTGTCTAAAAGTTAAATTAAATGGAGGACTGCTCGAAATGATACGATACTTTTCGAATCATTTATATATTTTACAAGGGAAGGTTACGATGGAAGTCAAGGCAAAAAATCATCTGAAAATTAGATTCTATGAATCTTTTCGAAATTCATTTTTCGGTCCAAAAATCCTAATATATTATACACTATTTCATACGAGTTCCGGTCAAAAAATCAAATTATATCGAGAACTATTCGAAATGATACGAAACATTTCAAATCATTTATATATGTTACGAGGGAAGGTTATGATGGAAGTCCATGCAAAAAATAATCTGAAAATTAGCTTCAATAAAACTTTAGGAAATGCAAGGTTCTGTCAAAACACCATAATGTATTATACATCAGTTTACATTAGTTTCGGTCTAAAAGTTAAATTAAATGGAGGACTGCTCGAAATGATACGATACTTTTCAAATCATTTATGTATTTTATGAGGGAAGGTTTCGATGGAAGTCCATGAAAAAAATCATATTAAAAATTAGACTCTATGAATATTTTCAAAATTTATGTTTCGGTCCAAAAATCCTAATATATTATACACTATTTCAAACGAGTTCCGGTCAAAAAATCAAATTATATCGGGAACTATTCAAAATGATACGAAACGTTTCAGATCATTTATATTTCTTACGAGGGAAGGTTATGATGGAAGTTCATGAAAAAAATAATCTGAAAATTAGTTTCTATAAGACTTTTGGAACTGCAAGTTACTGTCAAAAAACCATAGTGTATTATACACTAGTTTACACTTGTTTCGGTCAAAAAGTTAAATTAAATGGAGGACTGCTCGGAATGATAAGATACTTTTCTAATCATTTATATATTTTATGAGGGAAGTTGTGATGGAAGTCCATGCAAAATATCATCTGAAAATTAGATTCTATTAATCTTTTCGAAATTCAGTTTCGGTCCAAAAATCCTAATATATTTTACACTATTTCATACGAGTTTCGGTCAAAACATCAAATTATATCAGGAACTATTCGAAATGATACAAAATGTTTCAGATCATTTATATATGTTATGAGGGAAGGGTATGATGGAAGTCTATACAAAAATAATCTGAAAATTAGCTTTTATAAAACTTTTGGAAATGCAAGGTTCTGTCAAAAAACCATATTGTATTTTACACTAGTTTACACTAGTTTCTGTCTAAAAGTTAAATTAAATGGAGGACTGCTCGAAATGATACGATACTTTTCGAATCATTTATATATTTTACGAGGGAAGGTTACGATGGAAGTCAAGGCAAAAAATCATCTGAAAATTAGATTCTATGAATCTTTTCGAAATTCATTTTTCGGTCCAAAAATCCTAATATATTATACACTATTTCATACGAGTTCCGGTCAAAAAATCAAATTATATCGAGAACTATTCGAAATGATACGAAACATTTCAGATCATTTATATATGTTACGAGGGAAGGTTATGATGGAAGTCCATGCAAAAAATAATATGAAAATTAGCTTCAATAAAACTTTAGGAAATGCAAGGTTCTGTCAAAACACCATAATGTATTATACATTAGTTTCGGTCTAAAAGTTAAATTAAATGGAGGACTCCTCGAAATGATACGATACTTTTCAAATCATTTATATATTTTATGAGGGAAGGTTACGATAGAAGTCCATGAAAAAAATCACCTGAAAAATTAGATTCTATGAATCTTTTCAAAATTCATGTTTCGGTCCAAAAATCCTAATATATTTTACACTATTTCATACGAGTTCCGGTCAAAAAATCAAATTATATCGGGAACTATTCGAAATGATACGAAATATTTCAGATCATTTATATATGTTACGAGGAAATGTTATGATGGAAGTCCCTGCAAAAAATAATCTGAAAATTAGCTTCTATAAAACTTTTGGAAATGCAAGCTACTGTCAAAAAACCATAGTGTATTATACACTAGTTTACACTAGTTTTGGTCAAAAAGTAAATTAAATGGAGGACTTCTCGAAATGATAGGATACTTTTCATATCATTTATATATTTTATGAGGGAAGGTTATGATGGAAGTCCATGCAAAAAATCATCTGAAAATTAGATTCTATGAATCTTTTCGAAATTCATGTTTCGGTCCAAAAATCCTAATATATTATACATTATTTCATACGAGTTCTGGTCAAAAAATCAAATTATATCGGGAACTATTCGAAATGATAATAAACGTTTTAGATCATTTATATATGTTATGACGGAAGGTTATGATGGAAGTCCATGCAAAAAATAATCTGAAAATTAGCTTCTATAAAACTTTTGGAAATGTCAGGTTTTGTCAAAAAACCATAGTGTATTATACACCAGATTACACTAGTTTCGGTCAAAAAGTTAAATTAAATGGAGGATTGCTCGAAATGATACTATGCTTTTCGAATCATTTATATATTTTACGAGGGAAGGTTACGATGGAAGTCAAGGCAAAAAATCATCTGAAAATTAGATTCTATGAATCTTTACGAAATTCATGTTTCGGTCCGAAAATCCTAATATATTATACACTATTTCATACGAGTTCCGGTCAAAAAATCAAATTATAACGAGAAATATTCGAAATGATACGAAACATTTCAGATCATTTATATATGTTACGAGGGAAGGTTATGATGGAAGTCCATGCAAAAAATAATCTGAAAAATAGCTTAAATAAAACTTTTGGAAATGCAAGGTTCTGTCAAAAAACCATAGTGTATTATACACTAGTTTACATTAATTTCGGTCTAAACGTAAAATAAAATGGAGGACTGCTCGAAATGATACGATACTTTTCAAATCATTTATATATTTTATGAGGGAAGGTTACGATGGAAGTCCATGAAAAAAATCATCTGAAAAATTAGATTCTATGAATCTTTTCAAAATTCATGTTTCGGTCCAAAAATCCTAATATATTATACACTATTTCATACGAGTTCCGGTTAAAAAATCAAATTATACCGGGAACTATTCGAAATGATACGAAACATTTCAGATCATTTATATATGTTACGAGGAAAGGATATGATAGAAATCCATGCAAAAAAAAATCTGAAAATTAGCTTCTATAAAACTTTTGAAAATGCAAGTTACTGTCAAAAAACCATAGTGTATTATACACTAGTTTACACTAGTTTTGGTCAATAAGTTAAATTAAATATACTATGCTTTTCGAATCATTTATATATTTTACTAGGGAAGGTTACGATGGAAGTCAAGGCAAAAAATCATCTGAAAATTAGATTCTATGAATCTTTACGAAATTCATGTTTCGGTCCAAAAATCCTAATATATTATACACTATTTCATACGAGTTCCGGTCAAAAAATCAAATTATATCGAGAACTATTCGAAATGATACGAAACATTTCAGATCATTTATATATGTTACGAGGGAAGGTTATGATGGAAGTCCATGCAAAAAATAATCTGAAAATTAGCTTCAATAAAAGTTTTGGAAATGCAAGGTTCTGTCAAAAACCAATAGTGTATTATACACTAGTTTACACTAGTTTCGGTCTAAAAGTTAAATCAAATGGAGGACTGCTCGAAATGATACGATACTTTTAAAATCATTTATATATTTTATGAGGGAAGGTTACGATGGAAGTCCATGAAAAAAATCATTTGAAAAATTAGATTCTATGAATCTTTACGAAATTCATGTTTCGGTCCAAAAATCCTAATATATTATACACTATTTCATACGAGTTCCGGTCAAAAAATCAAATTATATCGGGAACTATTCGAAATGATACCCAATGTTTCAGATCATTTATATATGTTACAAGGAAAGGTTATGATGGAAGTCCATGCAAAAAATAATATGAAAATTAGCTTCTATAAAACTTTAGGAAATGCAAGTTACTGTAAAAAAACCATAGTGTATTATACACTAGTTTACACTAGTTTTGGTCAAAAAGTAAATTAAATGGAGGACTGCTCGAAATGATAGGATACTTTTCATATCATTTATATATTTTATGAGGGAAGGGTATGATGGAAGTCCATGCAAAAAATCATCTGAAAATTAGATTCTATGAATCTTTTCGAAATTCATGTTTCGGTCCAAAAATCCTAATATATTATACACTATTTCATACGAGTTCTGGTCAAAAAATCAAATTATATCGGGAACTATTCGAAATGATAATAAACGTTTTAGATCATTTATATATGTTATGACGGAAGGTTATGATGGAAGTCCATGCAAAAAATAATCTGAAAATTAGCTTCTATAAAACTTTTGGAAATGTCAGGTTTTGTCAAAAAACCATAGTGTATTATACACCAGATTACACTAGTTTCGGTCAAAAAGTTAAATTAAATGGAGGATTGCTCGAAATGATACTATGCTTTTCGAATCATTTATATATTTTACGAGGGAAGGTTACGATGGAAGTCAAGGCAAAAAATCATCTGAAAATTAGATTCTATGAATCTTTACGAAATTCATGTTTCGGTCCAAAAATCCTAATATATTATACACTATTTCATACGAGTTCCGGTCAAAAAATCAAATTATAACGAGAAATATTCGAAATGATACGAAACATTTCAGATCATTTATATATGTTACGAGGGAAGGTTATGATGGAAGTCCATGCAAAAAATAATCTGAAAATTAGCTTAAATAAAACTTTTGGAAATGCAAGGTTCTGTCAAAAAACCATAGTGTATTATACACTAGTTTACATTAATTTCGGTCTAAACGTAAAATAAAATGGAGGACTGCTCGAAATGATACGATACTTTTCAAATCATTTATATATTTTATGAGGGAAGGTTACGATGGAAGTCCATGAAAAAACTCATCTGAAAAATTAGATTCCATGAATCTTTTCAAAATTCATGTTTCGGTCCAAAAATCCTAATATATTATACACTATTTCATACGAGTTCCGGTTAAAAAATCAAATTATACCGGGAACTATTCGAAATGATACGAAACATTTCAGATCATTTATATATGTTACGAGGAAAGGTTATGATAGAAATCCATGCAAAAAAAATCTGAAAATTAGCTTCTATAAAACTTTTGGAAATGCAAGTTACTGTCAAAAAACCATAGTGTATTATACACTAGTTTACACTAGTTTTGGTCAATAAGTTTAATTAAATATACTATGCTTTTCGAATCATTTATATATTTTACTAGGGAAGGTTACGATTGAAGTCAAGGCAAAAAATCATCTGAAAATTAGATTCTATGAATCTTTACGAAATTCATGTTTCGGTCCAAAAATCCTAATATATTATACACTATTTCATACGAGTTCCGGTCAAAAAATCAAATTATATCGAGAACTACTCGAAATGATACGAAACATTTCAGATCATTTATATATGTTACGAGGGAAGGTTATGATGGAAGTCCATGCAAAAAATAATCTGAAAATTAGCTTCAATAAAAGTTTTGGAAATGCAAGGTTCTGTCAAAAACCAATAGTGTATTATACACTAGTTTACACTAGTTTCGGTCTAAAAGTTAAATCAAATGGAGGACTGCTCGAAATGATACGATACTTTTAAAATCATTTAAATATTTTATGACGGAAGGTTACGATGGAAGTCCATGAAAAAAATCATCTGAAAAATTAGATTCTATGAATCTTTACGAAATTCATGTTTCGGTCCAAAAATCCTAATAATTATACACTATTTCATACGAGTTCCGGTCAAAAAATCAAATTATATCGGGAACTATTCGAAATGATATGAAACGTTTCAGATCATTTATATATGCTATGAGGGAAGGTTATGATGGAAGTCCATGCAAAAAATAATCTGAAAATTAGCTTCTATAAAACTTTTGGAAATGCAAGTTACTTTCAAAAAACCATAGTGTTTTATACACTAGTTTACACTAGTTTCAGTCAAAAAGTAAATTAAATGGAGGACTACTCGAAATGATAGGATACTTTTCATATCATTTATATATTTTATGAGGGAAGGTTATGATGGAAGTCCATGCAAAAAATCATCTGAAAATTAGATTCTATGAATCTTTTCGAAATTCATGTTTCGGTCCAAAAATCCTAATATATTATACACTATTTCATACGAGTTCTGGTCAAAAAAACAAATTATTTCGGGAACTATTCGAAATGATAATAAACGTTTTAGATCATTTATATATGTTATGACGGAAGGTTATGATGGAAGTCCATGCAAAAAATAATCTGAAAATTAGCTTCTATAAAACTTTTGGAAATGTCAGGTTTTGTCAAAAAACCATAGTGTATTATACACCAGATTACACTAGTTTCGGTCAAAAAGTTAAATTAAATGGAGGATTGCTCGAAATGATACTATGCTTTTCGAATCATTTATATATTTTACGAGGGAAGGTTACAATGGAAGTCAAGGCAAAAAATCATCTGAAAATTAGATTCTATGAATCTTTACGAAATTCATGTTTCGGTCCAAAAATCCTAATATATTATACACTATTTCATATGAGTTCCGGTCAAAAAATCAAATTATAACGAGAAATATTCGAAATGATACGAAACATTTCAGATCATTTATATATGTTACGAGGGAAGGTTATGATGGAAGTCCATGCAAAAAATAATCTGAAAATTAGCTTAAATAAAACTTTTGGAAATGCAAGGTTCTGTCAAAAAACCATAGTGTATTATACACTAGTTTACATTAATTTCGGTCTAAACGTAAAATAAAATGGAGGACTGCTCGAAATGATACGATACTTTTCAAATCATTTATATATTTTATGAGGGAAGGTTACGATGGAAGTCCATGAAAAAAATCATCTGAAAAATTAGATTCTATGAATCTTTTCAAAATTCATGTTTCGGTCCAAAAATCCTAATATATTATACACTATTTCATACGAGTTCCGGTCAAAAAATCAAATTATACCGGGAACTATTCGAAATGATACGAAACATTTCAGATCATTTATATATGTTACGAGGAAAGGTTATGATAGAAATCCATGCAAAAAAAAACTGAAAATTAGCTTCTATAAAACTTTTGGAAATGCAAGTTACTGTCAAAAAACCATAGTGTATTATACACTAGTTTACACTAGTTTTGGTCAATAAGTTAAATTAAATATACTATGCTTTTCGAATCATTTATATATTTTACTAGGGAAGGTTACGATGGAAGTCAAGGCAAAAAATCATCTGAAAATTAGATTCTATGAATCTTTACGAAATTCATGTTTCGGTCCAAAAATCCTAATATATTATACACTATTTCATACGAGTTCCGGTCAAAAAATCAAATTATATCGAGAACTACTCGAAATGATACGAAACATTTCAGATCATTTATATATGTTACGAGGGAAGGTTATGATGGAAGTCCATGCAAAAAATAATCTGAAAATTAGCTTCAATAAAAGTTTTGGAAATGCAAGGTTCTGTCAAAAAACCATAGTGTATTATACACTAGTTTACACTAGTTTCGGTCTAAAAGTTAAATCAAATGGAGGACTGCTCGAAATGATACGATACTTTTAAAATCATTTATATATTTTATGACGGAAGGTTACGATGGAAGTCCATGAAAAAAATCATCTGAAAAATTAGATTCTATGAATCTTTACGAAATTCATGTTTCGGTCCAAAAATCCTAATAATTATACACTATTTCATACGAGTTCCGGTCAAAAAATCAAATTATATCGGGAACTATTCGAAATGATATGAAACGTTTCAGATCATTTATATATGCTATGAGGGAAGGTTATGATGGAAGTCCATGCAAAAAATAATCTGAAAATTAGCTTCTATAAAACTTTTGGAAATGCAAGTTACTTTCAAAAAACCATAGTGTATTATACACTAGTTTACACTAGTTTCAGTCAAAAAGTAAATTAAATGGAGGACTGCACGAAATGATAGGATACTTTTCAAATCATTTATATATTTTATGAGGGAAGGTTACGATGGAAGTCCATGAAAAATCATGTGAAAATTAGATTCTATGAAACTTTTCAAAATTCAAGTTTGGTCCAAAAATCCTAATATATTATACACTATTTCATACGAGTTCCGGTCAAAAAATCAAATTATATCGGGAACTATTTGAAATGATACGAAACGTTTCCGATCATTTATATATGTTATGAGGGAAGGTTATGATGGAAGTCCATGCAAAAAATAATCTGAAAATTAGCTTCTATAAAACTTTTGGAAATGTCAGGTTTTGTCAAAAAACCATAGTGTATTATACACCAGATTACACTAGTTTCGGTCAAAAAGTTAAATTAAATGGAGGATTGCTCGAAATGATACTATGCTTTTCGAATCATTTATATATTTTACGAGGGAAGGTTACGATGGAAGTCAAGGCAAAAAATCATCTGAAAATTAGATTCTATGAATCTTTACGAAATTCATGTTTCGGTCCAAAAATCCTAATATATTATACACTATTTCATACGAGTTCCGGTCAAAAAATCAAATTATAACGAGAAATATTCGAAATGATACGAAACATTTCAGATCATTTATATATGTTACGAGGGAAGGTTATGATGGAAGTCCATGCAAAAAATAATCTGAAAATTAGCTTAAATAAAACTTTTGGAAATGCAAGGTTCTGTCAAAAAACCATAGTGTATTATACACTAGTTTACATTAATTTCGGTCTAAACGTAAAATAAAATGGAGGACTGCTCGAAATGATACGATACTTTTCAAATCATTTATATATTTTATGAGGGAAGGTTACGATGGAAGTCCATGAAAAAAATCATCTGAAAAATTAGATTCTATGAATCTTTTCAAAATTCATGTTTCGGTCCAAAAATCCTAATATATTATACACTATTTCATACGAGTTCCGGTCAAAAAATCAAATTATACCGGGAACTATTCGAAATGATACGAAACATTTCAGATCATTTATATATGTTACGAGGAAAGGTTATGATAGAAATCCATGCAAAAAAAAATCTGAAAATTAGCTTCTATAAAACTTTTGGAAATGCAAGTTACTGTCAAAAAACCATAGTGTATTATACACTAGTTTACACTAGTTTTGGTCAATAAGTTAAATTAAATATACTATGCTTTTCGAATCATTTATATATTTTACTAGGGAAGGTTACGATGGAAGTCAAGGCAAAAAATCATCTGAAAATTAGATTCTATGAATCTTTACGAAATTCATGTTTCGGTCCAAAAATCCTATTATACACTATTTCATACGAGTTCCGGTCAAAAAATCAAATTATATCGAGAACTACTCGAAATGATACGAAACATTTCAGATCATTTATATATGTTACGAGGGAAGGTTATGATGGAAGTCCATGCAAAAAATAATCTGAAAATTAGCTTCAATAAAAGTTTTGGAAATGCAAGATTCTGTCAAAAAACCATAGTGTATTATACACTAGTTTACACTAGTTTCGGTCTAAAAGTTAAATCAAATGGAGGACTGCTCGAAATGATACGATACTTTTAAAATCATTTATATATTTTATGACGGAAGGTTACGATGGAAGTCCATGAAAAAAATCATCTGAAAAATTAGATTCTATGAATCTTTACGAAATTCATGTTTCGGTCCAAAAATCCTAATAATTATACACTATTTCATACGAGTTCCGGTCAAAAAATCAAATTATATCGGGAACTATTCGAAATGATATGAAACGTTTCAGATCATTTATATATGCTATGAGGGAAGGTTATGATGGAAGTCCATGCAAAAAATAATCTGAAAATTAGCTTCTATAAAACTTTTGGAAATGCAAGTTACTTTCAAAAAACCATAGTGTATTATACACTAGTTTACACTAGTTTCAGTCAAAAAGTAAATTAAATGGAGGACTGCACGAAATGATAGGATACTTTTCAAATCATTTATATATTTTATGAGGGAAGGTTACGATGGAAGTCCATGAAAAATCATGTGAAAATTAGATTCTATGAAACTTTTCAAAATTCAAGTTTGGTCCAAAAATCCTAATATATTATACACTATTTCATACGAGTTCCGGTCAAAAAATCAAATTATATCGGGAACTATTTGAAATGATACGAAACGTTTCCGATCATTTATATATGTTATGAGGGAAGGTTATGATGGAAGTCCATGCAAAAAATAATCTGAAAATTAGCTTCTATAAAACTTTTGGAAATGTCAGGTTTTGTCAAAAAACCATAGTGTATTATACACCAGATTACACTAGTTTCGGTCAAAAAGTTAAATTAAATGGAGGATTGCTCGAAATGATACTATGCTTTTCGAATCATTTATATATTTTACGAGGGAAGGTTACGATGGAAGTCAAGGCAAAAAATCATCTGAAAATTAGATTCTATGAATCTTTACGAAATTCATGTTTCGGTCCAAAAATCCTAATATATTATACACTATTTCATACGAGTTCCGGTCAAAAAATCAAATTATAACGAGAAATATTCGAAATGATACGAAACATTTCAGATCATTTATATATGTTACGAGGGAAGGTTATGATGGAAGTCCATGCAAAAAATAATCTGAAAATTAGCTTAAATAAAACTTTTGGAAATGCAAGGTTCTGTCAAAAAACCATAGTGTATTATACACTAGTTTACATTAATTTCGGTCTAAACGTAAAATAAAATGGAGGACTGCTCGAAATGATACGATACTTTTCAAATCATTTATATATTTTATGAGGGAAGGTTACGATGGAAGTCCATGAAAAAAATCATCTGAAAAATTAGATTCTATGAATCTTTTCAAAATTCATGTTTCGGTCCAAAAATCCTAATATATTATACACTATTTCATACGAGTTCCGGTCAAAAAATCAAATTATACCGGGAACTATTCGAAATGATACGAAACATTTCAGATCATTTATATATGTTACGAGGAAAGGTTATGATAGAAATCCATGCAAAAAAAATCTGAAAATTAGCTTCTATAAAACTTTTGGAAATGCAAGTTACTGTCAAAAAACCATAGTGTATTATACACTAGTTTACACTAGTTTTGGTCAATAAGTTAAATTAAATATACTATGCTTTTCGAATCATTTATATATTTTACTAGGGAAGGTTACGATGGAAGTCAAGGCAAAAAATCATCTGAAAATTAGATTCTATGAATCTTTACGAAATTCATGTTTCGGTCCAAAAATCCTAATATATTATACACTATTTCATACGAGTTCCGGTCAAAAAATCAAATTATATCGAGAACTACTCGAAATGATACGAAACATTTCAGATCATTTATATATGTTACGAGGGAAGGTTATGATGGAAGTCCATGCAAAAAATAATCTGAAAATTAGCTTCAATAAAAGTTTTGGAAATGCAAGGTTCTGTCAAAAAACCATAGTGTATTATACACTAGTTTACACTAGTTTCGGTCTAAAAGTTAAATCAAATGGAGGACTGCTCGAAATGATACGATACTTTTAAAATCATTTATATATTTTATGACGGAAGGTTACGATGGAAGTCCATGAAAAAAATCATCTGAAAAATTAGATTCTATGAATCTTTACGAAATTCATGTTTCGGTCCAAAAATCCTAATAATTATACACTATTTCATACGAGTTCCGGTCAAAAAATCAAATTATATCGGGAACTATTCGAAATGATATGAAACGTTTCAGATCATTTATATATGCTATGAGGGAAGGTTATGATGGAAGTCCATGCAAAAAATAATCTGAAAATTAGCTTCTATAAAACTTTTGGAAATGCAAGTTACTTTCAAAAAACCATAGTGTATTATACACTAGTTTACACTAGTTTCAGTCAAAAAGTAAATTAAATGGAGGACTGCACGAAATGATAGGATACTTTTCAAATCATTTATATATTTTATGAGGGAAGGTTACGATGGAAGTCCATGAAAAATCATGTGAAAATTAGATTCTATGAAACTTTTCAAAATTCAAGTTTGGTCCAAAAATCCTAATATATTATACACTATTTCATACGAGTTCCGGTCAAAAAATCAAATTATATCGGGAACTATTTGAAATGATACGAAACGTTTCCGATCATTTATATATGTTATGAGGGAAGGTTATGATGGAAGTCCATGCAAAAAATAATCTGAAAATTAGCTTCTATAAAACTTTTGGAAATGTCAGGTTTTGTCAAAAAACCATAGTGTATTATACACCAGATTACACTAGTTTCGGTCAAAAAGTTAAATTAAATGGAGGATTGCTCGAAATGATACTATGCTTTTCGAATCATTTATATATTTTACGAGGGAAGGTTACGATGGAAGTCAAGGCAAAAAATCATCTGAAAATTAGATTCTATGAATCTTTACGAAATTCATGTTTCGGTCCAAAAATCCTAATATATTATACACTATTTCATACGAGTTCCGGTCAAAAAATCAAATTATAACGAGAAATATTCGAAATGATACGAAACATTTCAGATCATTTATATATGTTACGAGGGAAGGTTATGATGGAAGTCCATGCAAAAAATAATCTGAAAATTAGCTTAAATAAAACTTTTGGAAATGCAAGGTTCTGTCAAAAAACCATAGTGTATTATACACTAGTTTACATTAATTTCGGTCTAAACGTAAAATAAAATGGAGGACTGCTCGAAATGATACGATACTTTTCAAATCATTTATATATTTTATGAGGGAAGGTTACGATGGAAGTCCATGAAAAAAATCATCTGAAAAATTAGATTCTATGAATCTTTTCAAAATTCATGTTTCGGTCCAAAAATCCTAATATATTATACACTATTTCATACGAGTTCCGGTCAAAAAATCAAATTATACCGGGAACTATTCGAAATGATACGAAACATTTCAGATCATTTATATATGTTACGAGGAAAGGTTATGATAGAAATCCATGCAAAAAAAAATCTGAAAATTAGCTTCTATAAAACTTTTGGAAATGCAAGTTACTGTCAAAAAACCATAGTGTATTATACACTAGTTTACACTAGTTTTGGTCAATAAGTTAAATTAAATATACTATGCTTTTCGAATCATTTATATATTTTACTAGGGAAGGTTACGATGGAAGTCAAGGCAAAAAATCATCTGAAAATTAGATTCTATGAATCTTTACGAAATTCATGTTTCGGTCCAAAAATCCTATTATACACTATTTCATACGAGTTCCGGTCAAAAAATCAAATTATATCGAGAACTACTCGAAATGATACGAAACATTTCAGATCATTTATATATGTTACGAGGGAAGGTTATGATGGAAGTCCATGCAAAAAATAATCTGAAAATTAGCTTCAATAAAAGTTTTGGAAATGCAAGGTTCTGTCAAAAAACCATAGTGTATTATACACTAGTTTACACTAGTTTCGGTCTAAAAGTTAAATCAAATGGAGGACTGCTCGAAATGATACGATACTTTTAAAATCATTTATATATTTTATGACGGAAGGTTACGATGGAAGTCCATGAAAAAAATCATCTGAAAAATTAGATTCTATGAATCTTTACGAAATTCATGTTTCGGTCCAAAAATCCTAATAATTATACACTATTTCATACGAGTTCCGGTCAAAAAATCAAATTATATCGGGAACTATTCGAAATGATATGAAACGTTTCAGATCATTTATATATGCTATGAGGGAAGGTTATGATGGAAGTCCATGCAAAAAATAATCTGAAAATTAGCTTCTATAAAACTTTTGGAAATGCAAGTTACTTTCAAAAAACCATAGTGTATTATACACTAGTTTACACTAGTTTCAGTCAAAAAGTAAATTAAATGGAGGACTGCACGAAATGATAGGATACTTTTCAAATCATTTATATATTTTATGAGGGAAGGTTACGATGGAAGTCCATGAAAAATCATGTGAAAATTAGATTCTATGAAACTTTTCAAAATTCAAGTTTGGTCCAAAAATCCTAATATATTATACACTATTTCATACGAGTTCCGGTCAAAAAATCAAATTATATCGGGAACTATTTGAAATGATACGAAACGTTTCCGATCATTTATATATGTTATGAGGGAAGGTTATGATGGAAGTCCATGCAAAAAATAATCTGAAAATTAGCTTCTATAAAACTTTTGGAAATGTCAGGTTTTGTCAAAAAACCATAGTGTATTATACACCAGATTACACTAGTTTCGGTCAAAAAGTTAAATTAAATGGAGGATTGCTCGAAATGATACTATGCTTTTCGAATCATTTATATATTTTACGAGGGAAGGTTACGATGGAAGTCAAGGCAAAAAATCATCTGAAAATTAGATTCTATGAATCTTTACGAAATTCATGTTTCGGTCCAAAAATCCTAATATATTATACACTATTTCATACGAGTTCCGGTCAAAAAATCAAATTATAACGAGAAATATTCGAAATGATACGAAACATTTCAGATCATTTATATATGTTACGAGGGAAGGTTATGATGGAAGTCCATGCAAAAAATAATCTGAAAATTAGCTTAAATAAAACTTTTGGAAATGCAAGGTTCTGTCAAAAAACCATAGTGTATTATACACTAGTTTACATTAATTTCGGTCTAAACGTAAAATAAAATGGAGGACTGCTCGAAATGATACGATACTTTTCAAATCATTTATATATTTTATGAGGGAAGGTTACGATGGAAGTCCATGAAAAAAATCATCTGAAAAATTAGATTCTATGAATCTTTTCAAAATTCATGTTTCGGTCCAAAAATCCTAATATATTATACACTATTTCATACGAGTTCCGGTCAAAAAATCAAATTATACCGGGAACTATTCGAAATGATACGAAACATTTCAGATCATTTATATATGTTACGAGGAAAGGTTATGATAGAAATCCATGCAAAAAAAATCTGAAAATTAGCTTCTATAAAACTTTTGGAAATGCAAGTTACTGTCAAAAAACCATAGTGTATTATACACTAGTTTACACTAGTTTTGGTCAATAAGTTAAATTAAATATACTATGCTTTTCGAATCATTTATATATTTTACTAGGGAAGGTTACGATGGAAGTCAAGGCAAAAAATCATCTGAAAATTAGATTCTATGAATCTTTACGAAATTCATGTTTCGGTCCAAAAATCCTAATATATTATACACTATTTCATACGAGTTCCGGTCAAAAAATCAAATTATATCGAGAACTACTCGAAATGATACGAAACATTTCAGATCATTTATATATGTTACGAGGGAAGGTTATGATGGAAGTCCATGCAAAAAATAATCTGAAAATTAGCTTCAATAAAAGTTTTGGAAATGCAAGGTTCTGTCAAAAAACCATAGTGTATTATACACTAGTTTACACTAGTTTCGGTCTAAAAGTTAAATCAAATGGAGGACTGCTCGAAATGATACGATACTTTTAAAATCATTTATATATTTTATGACGGAAGGTTACGATGGAAGTCCATGAAAAAAATCATCTGAAAAATTAGATTCTATGAATCTTTACGAAATTCATGTTTCGGTCCAAAAATCCTAATAATTATACACTATTTCATACGAGTTCCGGTCAAAAAATCAAATTATATCGGGAACTATTCGAAATGATATGAAACGTTTCAGATCATTTATATATGCTATGAGGGAAGGTTATGATGGAAGTCCATGCAAAAAATAATCTGAAAATTAGCTTCTATAAAACTTTTGGAAATGCAAGTTACTTTCAAAAAACCATAGTGTATTATACACTAGTTTACACTAGTTTCAGTCAAAAAGTAAATTAAATGGAGGACTGCACGAAATGATAGGATACTTTTCAAATCATTTATATATTTTATGAGGGAAGGTTACGATGGAAGTCCATGAAAAATCATGTGAAAATTAGATTCTATGAAACTTTTCAAAATTCAAGTTTGGTCCAAAAATCCTAATATATTATACATTATTTCATACGAGTTCCGGTCAAAAAATCAAATTATATCGGGAACTATTTGAAATGATACGAAACGTTTCCGATCATTTATATATGTTATGAGGGAAGGTTATGATGGAAGTCCATGCAAAAAATAATCTGAAAATTAGCTTCTATAAAACTTTTGGAAATGTCAGGTTTTGTCAAAAAACCATAGTGTATTATACACCAGATTACACTAGTTTCGGTCAAAAAGTTAAATTAAATGGAGGATTGCTCGAAATGATACTATGCTTTTCGAATCATTTATATATTTTACGAGGGAAGGTTACGTTGGAAGTCAAGGCAAAAAATCATCTGAAAATTAGATTCTATGAATCTTTACGAAATTCATGTTTCGGTCCAAAAATCCTAATATATTATACACTATTTCATACGAGTTCCGGTCAAAAAATCAAATTATAACGAGAAATATTCGAAATGATACGAAACATTTCAGATCATTTATATATGTTACGAGGGAAGGTTATGATGGAAGTCCATGCAAAAAATAATCTGAAAATTAGCTTAAATAAAACTTTTGGAAATGCAAGGTTCTGTCAAAAAACCATAGTGTATTATACACTAGTTTACATTAATTTCGGTCTAAACGTAAAATAAAATGGAGGACTGCTCGAAATGATACGATACTTTTCAAATCATTTATATATTTTATGAGGGAAGGTTACGATGGAAGTCCATGAAAAAAATCATCTGAAAAATTAGATTCTATGAATCTTTTCAAAATTCATGTTTCGGTCCAAAAATCCTAATATATTATACACTATTTCATACGAGTTCCGGTCAAAAAATCAAATTATACCGGGAACTATTCGAAATGATACGAAACATTTCAGATCATTTATATATGTTACGAGGAAAGGTTATGATAGAAATCCATGCAAAAAAAATCTGAAAATTAGCTTCTATAAAACTTTTGGAAATGCAAGTTACTGTCAAAAAACCATAGTGTATTATACACTAGTTTACACTAGTTTTGGTCAATAAGTTAAATTAAATATACTATGCTTTTCGAATCATTTATATATTTTACTAGGGAAGGTTACGATGGAAGTCAAGGCAAAAAATCATCTGAAAATTAGATTCTATGAATCTTTACGAAATTCATGTTTCGGTCCAAAAATCCTATTATACACTATTTCATACGAGTTCCGGTCAAAAAATCAAATTATATCGAGAACTACTCGAAATGATACGAAACATTTCAGATCATTTATATATGTTACGAGGGAAGGTTATGATGGAAGTCCATGCAAAAAATAATCTGAAAATTAGCTTCAATAAAAGTTTTGGAAATGCAAGGTTCTGTCAAAAAACCATAGTGTATTACACACTAGTTTACACTAGTTTCGGTCTAAAAGTTAAATCAAATGGAGGACTGCTCGAAATGATACGATACTTTTAAAATCATTTATATATTTTATGACGGAAGGTTACGATGGAAGTCCATGAAAAAAATCATCTGAAAAATTAGATTCTATGAATCTTTACGAAATTCATGTTTCGGTCCAAAAATCCTAATAATTATACACTATTTCATACGAGTTTCGGTCAAAAAATCAAATTATATCGGGAACTATTCGAAATGATATGAAACGTTTCAGATCATTTATATATGCTATGAGGGAAGGTTATGATGGAAGTCCATGCAAAAAATAATCTGAAAATTAGCTTCTATAAAACTTTTGGAAATGCAAGTTACTTTCAAAAAACCATAGTGTTTTATACACTAGTTTACACTAGTTTCAGTAAAAAAGTAAATTAAATGGAGGACTGCTCGAAATGATAGGATACTTTTCATATCATTTATATATTTTATGAGGGAAGGTTATGATGGAAGTCCATGCAAAAAATCATCTGAAAATTAGATTCTATGAATCTTTTCGAAATTCATGTTTCGGTCCAAAAATCCTAATATATTATACACTATTTCATACGAGTTCTGGTCAAAAACCAAATTATTTCGGGAACTATTCGAAATGATAATAAACGTTTTAGATCATTTATATATGTTATGACGGAAGGTTATGATGGAAGTCCATGCAAAAAATAATCTGAAAATTAGCTTCTATAAAACTTTTGGAAATGTCAGGTTTTGTCAAAAAACCATAGTGTATTATACACCAGATTACACTAGTTTCGGTCAAAAAGTTAAATTAAATGGAGGATTGCTCGAAATGATACTATGCTTTTCGAATCATTTATATATTTTACGAGGGAAGGTTGCGATGGAAGTCAAGGCAAAAAATCATCTGAAAATTAGATTCTATGAATCTTTACGAAATTCATGTTTCGGTCCAAAAATCCTAATATATTATACACTATTTCATACGAGTTCCGGTCAAAAAATCAAATTATAACGAGAAATATTCGAAATGATACGAAACATTTCAGATCATTTATATATGTTACGAGGGAAGGTTATGATGGAAGTCCATGCAAAAAATAATCTGAAAATTAGCTTAAATAAAACTTTTGGAAATGCAAGGTTCTGTCAAAAAACCATAGTGTATTATACACTAGTTTACATTAATTTCGGTCTAAACGTAAAATAAAATGGAGGACTGCTCGAAATGATACGATACTTTTCAAATCATTTATATATTTTATGAGGGAAGGTTACGATGGAAGTCCATGAAAAAAATCATCTGAAAAATTAGATTCTATGAATCTTTTCAAAATTCATGTTTCGGTCCAAAAATCCTAATATATTATACACTATTTCATACGAGTTCCGGTCAAAAAATCAAATTATACCGGGAACTATTCGAAATGATACGAAACATTTCAGATCATTTATATATGTTACGAGGAAAGGTTATGATAGAAATCCATGCAAAAAAAAATCTGAAAATTAGCTTCTATAAAACTTTTGGAAATGCAAGTTACTGTCAAAAAACCATAGTGTATTATACACTAGTTTACACTAGTTTTGGTCAATAAGTTTAATTAAATATACTATGCTTTTCGAATCATTTATATATTTTACTAGGGAAGGTTACGATGGAAGTCAAGGCAAAAAATCATCTGAAAATTAGATTCTATGAATCTTTACGAAATTCATGTTTCGGTCCAAAAATCCTAATATATTATACACTATTTCATACGAGTTCCGGTCAAAAAATCAAATTATATCGAGAACTACTCGAAATGATACGAAACATTTCAGATCATTTATATATGTTACGAGGGAAGGTTATGATGGAAGTCCATGCAAAAAATAATCTGAAAATTAGCTTCAATAAAAGTTTTGGAAATGCAAGGTTCTGTCAAAAAACCATAGTGTATTACACACTAGTTTACACTAGTTTCGGTCTAAAAGTTAAATCAAATGGAGGACTGCTCGAAATGATACGATACTTTTAAAATCATTTATATATTTTATGACGGAAGGTTACGATGGAAGTCCATGAAAAAAATCATCTGAAAAATTAGATTCTATGAATCTTTACGAAATTCATGTTTCGGTCCAAAAATCCTAATAATTATACACTATTTCATACGAGTTCCGGTCAAAAAATCAAATTATATCGGGAACTATTCGAAATGATATGAAACGTTTCAGATCATTTATATATGCTATGAGGGAAGGTTATGATGGAAGTCCATGCAAAAAATAATCTGAAAATTAGCTTCTATAAAACTTTTGGAAATGCAAGTTACTTTCAAAAAACCATAGTGTATTATACACTAGTTTACACTAGTTTCAGTCAAAAAGTAAATTAAATGGAGGACTGCACGAAATGATAGGATACTTTTCAAATCATTTATATATTTTACGAGGGAAGGTTACGATGGAAGTCTATGCAAAAAATCATCTGAAAATTCGATTCTATGAATCATTTCGCAATTCATGTTTGGTCCAAAAATCCTAATATATTATACACTATTTCATACGAGTTCCGGTTAAAAAATCAAATTATATCGGGAACTATTCGAAATGATACGAAACATTTCAGATCATTTATATATGTTACGAGGGATGGTTATGATGGAAGTCCATGCAAAAAATAATCTAAAAATTAGCTTCAATAAAACTTATGGAAATGCAAGGTTCTGTAAAAAAACCATAGTGTATTATACACTAGTTTACACTAGTTTCGGTCAAAAATTTAAATTAAATGGATGATTGCTCAAAATGATACTATGCTTTTCGAATCATTTATATATTTTACGAGGGAAGGTTTCAATGGAAGTCAATGCAAAAAATCATCTGAAAATTAGATTCTATGAATCTTTTCGAAATTTACGTTTCGGTCCAAAAATCCTAATATATTATACACTATTTCATACGAGTTCCAGTCAAAAAATCAAATTATATCGGGAACTATTCGAAATGATACGAAACGTTTCAGATCATTTATATATGTTATGATGGAAGGTTATGATGGAAGTCCATGCAAAAAATAATTTGAAAATTAGCTTCTATAAAACTTTTGGAAATGCAAGGTTCTGTCAAAAAAACCATAGTGTATTATACACTAGTTTACACTAATTTCTGTCAAAAAGTTAAATTAAATGGAGGATTGCTCGAAATGATACTATACTTTTCAAATCATTTATATATTTTACGAGGGAAGGTTACAAAGGAAGTCAATGCAAAAAATCATCTGAAAATTAGATTCTATGAATCTTTTCGAAATTCATGTTTCGGTCCAAAAATCCTAATATATTATATACTATTTCATACGAGTTCCGGTCAAAAAATCAAATTATATCGGGAATTTTTCGAAATGATACGAAACATTTCAGATCATTTATATATGTTACGAGGGAAGGTTATGATGGAAGTCCATGCAAAAAATAATCTAAAAATTAGCTTCAATAAAACTTTTGGAAATAAAAGATTCTGTCAAATAACCATAGTGTATTATACACAAGTTTACACTAATTTCGGTCAAAAGGTTAAATTAAATGGAGGATTGCTCGAAATGATACTATTCTTTTCAAATCATTTATATATTTTACGAGGGAAGGTTACAAAGGAAGTCAATGCAAAAAATCATCTGAAAATTAGATTCTATGAATCTTTGCGAAATTCATGTTTCGGTCCAAAAATCCTAATATATTATACATTATTTCATATAAGTTCCGGTCAAAAAATTAAATTATATCGGGAACTATTCGAAATAATACGAAACATTTCAAATCATTTATATATGTTACAAGGGATGGTTATGATGGAAGTCCATGCAAAAAATAATCTAAAAATTAGCTTCTATAAAACTTTTGGACATGCAAGGTTCTGTCAAAAAACCATAGTGTATTATACATTAGTTTACACTAGTTTCGGTCAAAAAGTTAAATTAAATGGAGGATTGCTTGAAATGATACTATACTTTTCAAATCATTTATATATTTTACGAGGGAAGGTTACGATTGAAGTCAATGCAAAAAATAGTCTGAAAATTAGACTCTATGAAACTTTTCTAAATTCATGTTTCGGTCCAAAAATCCTGATATATTATACACTATTTCATACGAGTTCCAGTCAAAAAATCAAATTATATCGGGAACTATTCGAAATAATACGAAACGTTTCAGATCATTTATATATGTTATGATGGAAGGTTATGATGGAAGTCCATGCAAAAAATAATTTGAAAATTAGCTTCTATAAAACTTTTGGAAATGCAATGTTCTGTCAAAAAAACCATAGTGTATTATACACTAGTTTACACTAATTTCTGTCAAAAAGTTAAATTAAATGGAGGATTGCTCGAAATGATACTATACTTTTCAAATCATTTATAAATGTTACGAGGGAAGGTTACAAAGGAAGTCAATGCAAAAAATCATCTGAAAATCAGATTCTATGAATCTTTTCGAAATTCATGTTTCGGTCCAAAAATCCTAATATATTATATACTATTTCATACGACTTCCGGTCAAAAAATCAAATTATATCGGGAATTTTTCGAAATGATACGAAACATTTCAGATCATTTATATATGTTACGAGGGAAGGTTATGATGGAAGTCCATGCAAAAAATAATCTAAAAATTAGCTTCAATAAAACTTTTAGAAATAAAAGGTTCTGTCAAATAACCATAGTGTATTATACACTAGTTTACACTAATTTCGGTCAAAAGGTTAAATTAAATGGAGGATTGCTCGAATAGATACTATTCTTTTCAAATCATTTATATAATTTACGAGGGAAGGTTACGATGGAAGTCAATGCAAAAAATCATCTGAAAATTAGATTCTGTGATTATTTTCGAAATTCATGTTTCGGTCCAAAAATCCTTATATATTATACACTATTTCATACGTGATTCGGTCAAAAAATCAAATTATATCAGGAATTTTTCGAAATGATACGAAACATTTCAGATCATTTATATATTTTACGAGGGATGGTTATGATGGAAGTCCATGCAAAAAATAATCTGAAATTTAGCTTCAATAAAACTTTTGGAAATGCAAGGTTCTGTCAAAATACCATAGTGTATTATACACTAGTTTACACTAGTTTCGGTCAAAAATTTAAATTAAATGGAGGATTGCTCGAAATGATACTATACTCTCCAAATCATTTATATATGTTACGAGGGAAGATTACGATGGAAGTCAATGCAAAAAATCATCTGAAAAATAGATTCTGTGGATCTTTTCGAAATTCATGTTTCGGTCCAAAAACCCTAATATATTATACACTATTTCATACAAGTTCCGGTCAAAAAATCAAATTATACCGGGAACTATTCGAAATGATACGAAACATTTCAGATCATTTATATATGTTACGAGGGATGGTTATGATGGAAGTCCATGCAACAAATAATCTAAAAATTAGCTTCAATAAAACTTTTGGAAATGCAAGGTTCTGTCAAAAAACCATAGTGTATTATACACTAGTTTACACTAGTTTCGGTCTAAAAGTTAAATTATATGAAGGACTGCTCGAAATGATACGATACTTTTCCAATCATTTATATATTTTATGAGGGAAGGTTTCGATGGAAGTCCTTGAAAAAAATCATCTGAAAAATTAGAGTCTATATATATTTTCAAAATTCATGTTTCGGTCCAAAAATCCTAATATATTATACAATATTTCATACGAGTTCCGGTCAAAAAATCAAATTATATCGGGAACTATTCGAAATGATACATAACGTTTCAGATCATTTATATATCTTACGAGGGAAGGTTATGATCGAAGTCCATGCAAAAAATAATCTGAAAATTAGCTTCTATAAAACTTTTCGAAATGCAAGGTTCTGTCAACAAACCATAGTGCATTATACACTATTTTACACTAGTTTCGGTCAAAACGTTAAATTAAATGGAGGATTGCTCGAAATGATACTATACTTTTCAAATCATTTATATATTTTACGAGGGAAGGTTACGATGGAAGTCCATGCAAAAAATCATCTAAAAATTAGATTCTATGAAACACTTCGAAATTCATGTTTCGGTCCAAAAATCCTGATATATTATACACTATTTCATACGAGTTCCAGTCAAAATATCAAATTATATCGGGAACTATTTGAAATGATACGAAACGTCTCAGATCATTTATATATGTTATGAGGGGAGGTTATGATGGAAGTCCATGCAAAAGATAATTTGAAAATTAGCTTCTATAAAAATTTTGGAAATGCAAGGTTCTGTCAAAAAACCATAGTGTATTATACACTAGTTTACACTAATTTCTGTCAAAAAGTTAAATTAAATGGAGGATTTCTCGAAATGATACTATACTTTTCAAATCATTTATATATTTTACGAGGGAAGGTTACGAAGGAAGTCAATGCAAAAAATCATCTGAAAATCAGATTCTATGAATCTTTTCGAAATTCATGTTTCGGTCCAAAAATCCTAATATATTATACACTATTTCATACGAGTTCCGGTCGAAAAATCAAATTATATCGGGAATTTTTCGAAATGATATGAAACATTTCAGATCATTTATATATGTTACGAGGGAAGGTTATGATGGAAGTCCATGCAAAAAATAATCTAAAAATTAGCTTCAAAAAACCATAGTGTATTATACACTAGTTTACACTAATTTCGGTCAAAAGGTTAAATTAAATGGAGGATTACTCGAAATGATACTATACTTTTCAAATCAATTATATATTTTACGAGGGAAGTTTACGATGGAAGTCAATGCAAAAAATCATCTGAAGATTAGATTCTATGAATATTTTCGAAATTCATGTTTCGGTCAAAAAATCCTAATATATTATACACTATTTCATACGAGTTCCGGTCAAAAAATCAAATTATATCGGGAATTTTTCGAAATGATACGAAACATTTCAGATCATTTATATATTTTACGAGGGATGGTTATGATGGAAGTCCATGCAAAAAAAAATCGGAAAATTAGCTTCAATAAAACTTTTGGAAATGCAAGGTTCTGTGAAAATACCATAGTGTATTATACACTAGTTTACACTAGTTTCGGTCAAAAATTTAAATTAAATGGAGGATTGCTCAAAATGATACTATACTTTTCAAATCATTTATATATTTTACGAGGGAAGATTACGATGGAAGTTAATGCAAAAAATCATCTGAAAATTAGATTCTATGAATCTTTTCGAAATTCATGTTTCGGTCCAAAAATTCTAATATATTATACACTATTTCATACGAGTTCCGGTCAAAAAATCAAATTATATCGGGAATTTTTTGAAATGATACGAAACATTTCAGATCATTTATATATTTTACGAGGGATGCTTATGATGGAAGTCCATGCAAAAAATAATCTGAAAATTAGCTTCAATAAAACTTTTGGAAATGCAAGGTTCTGTCAAAATACCATAGTGTATTATACACTAGTTTACACTAGTTTCGGTCAAAAATTTAAATTAAATGGAGGATTGTTCGAAATGATACTATACTTTTCAAATCATTTATATATTTTACGAGGGAAGATTACGATGGAAGTCTATGCAAAAAATCATCTGAAAATTCGATTCTATGAATCATTTCGCAATTCATGTTTCGGTCAAAAAATCCTAATATATTATACACTATTTCATACAAGTTCCGGTCAAAAAATCAAATTATATTGGGAACTATTCGAAATGATACGAAACATTTCAGATCATTTATATATGTTACGAGGGATGGTTATGATGGAAGTCCATGCAAAAAATAATCTAAAAATTAGCTTCAATAAAACTTATGGAAATGCAAGGTTCTGTAAAAAAACCATAGTGTATTATACACTAGTTTACACTAGTTTCGGTCAAAAATTTAAATTAAATGGATGATTGCTCAAAATGATACTATACTTTTCGAATCATTTATATATTTTACGAGGGAAGGTTTCAATGGAAGTCAATGCAAAAAATCATCTGAAAATTAGATTCTATGAATCTTTTCGAAATTTACGTTTCGGTCCAAAAATCCTAATATATTATACACTATTTCATACGAGTTCCAGTCAAAAAATCAAATTATATCGGGAACTATTCGAAATGATACGAAACGTTTCAGATCATTTATATATGTTATGATGGAAGGTTATGATGGAAGTCCATGCAAAAAATAATTTGAAAATTAGCTTCTATAAAACTTTTGGAAATGCAAGGTTCTGTCAAAAAAACCATAGTGTATTATACACTAGTTTACACTAATTTCTGTCAAAAAGTTAAATTAAATGGAGGATTGCTCGAAATGATACTATACTTTTCAAATCATTTATATATTTTACGTGGGAAGGTTACAAAGGAAGTCAATGCAAAAAATCATCTGAAAATTAGATTCTATGAATCTTTTCGAAATTCATGTTTCGGTCCAAAAATACTAATATATTATATACTATTTCATACGAGTTCCGGTCAAAAAATCAAATTATATCGGGAATTTTTCGAAATGATACGAAACATTTCAGATCATTTATATATGTTACGAGGGAAGGTTATGATGGAAGTCCATGCAAAAAATAATCTAAAAATTAGCTTCAATAAAACTTTTGGTAATAAAAGATTCTGTCAAATAACCATAGTGTATTATACACTAGTTTACACTAATTTCGGTCAAAAGGTTAAATTAAATGGAGGATTGCTCGAAATGATACTATTCTTTTCAAATCATTTATATATTTTACGAGGGAAGGTTACAAAGGAAGTCAATGCAAAAAATCATCTGAAAATTAGATTCTATGAATCTTTTCGAAATTCATGTTTCGGTCCAAAAATCCTAATATATTATACATTATTTCATATAAGTTCCGGTCAAAAAATCAAATTATATCGGGAACTATTCGAAATAATACGAAACATTTCAAATCATTTATATATGTTACGAGGGATGGTTATGATGGAAGTCCATGCAAAAAATAATCTAAAAATTTGCTTCTATAAAACATTTGGAAATGCAAGGTTCTGTCAAAAAACCATAGTGTATTATACATTAGTTTACAATAGTTTCGGTCAAAAAGTTAAATTAAATGGAGGATTGCTCGAAATGATACTATACTTTTCAAATCATTTATATATTTTACGAGGGAAGGTTACGATTGAAGTCCATGCAAAAAATAGTCTGAAAATTAGACTCTATGAAACTTTTCTAAATTTATGTTTCGGTCCAAAAATCCTGATATATTATACACTATTTCATAGGAGTTCCAGTCAAAAAATCAAATTATATCGGGAACTATTCGAAATGATACGAAACGTTTCAGATCATTTATATATGTTATGATGGAAGGTTATGATGGAAGTCCATGCAAAAAATAATTTGAAAATTAGCTTCTATAAAACTTTTGGAAATGCAATGTTCTGTCAAAAAAACCATAGTGTATTATACACTAGTTTACACTAATTTCGGTCAAAAGGTTAAATTAAATGGAGGATTGCTCGAAATGATACTATTCTTTTCAAATCATTTATATAATTTACGGGGGAAGGTTACGATGGAAGTCAATGCAAAAAATCATCTGAAAATTAGATTCTGTGATTCTTTTCGAAATTCATGTTTCGGTCCAAAAATCCTTATATATTATACACTATTTCATACGTGATTCGGTCAAAAAATTAAAATTATATCAGGAATTTTTCGAAATGATACGAAACATTTCAGATCATTTATATATTTTAGGAGGGATGGATATGATGGAAGTCCATGCAAAAAATAATCTGAAATTTAGCTTCAATAAAACTTTTGGAAATGCAAGGTTCTGTCAAAATACCATAGTGTATTATACACTAGTTTACACTAGTTTCGGTCTAAAATTTAAATTAAATGGAGGATTGCTCGAAATGATACTATACTTTCCAAATCATTTATATATGTTATGAGGGAAGATTACGATGGAAGTCATTGCAAAAAATCATCTGAAAAATAGATTCTGTGGATCTTTACGAAATTCATGTTTCGGTCCAAAAATCCTAATAATTATACACTATTTCATACGAGTTCCGGTCAAAAAATCAAATTATATCGGGAACTATTCGAAATGATATGAAACGTTTCAGATCATTTATATATGCTATGAGGGAAGGTTATGATGGAAGTCCATGCAAAAAATAATCTGAAAATTAGCTTCTATAAAACTTTTGGAAATGCAAGTTACTTTCAAAAAACCATAGTGTATTATACACTAGTTTACACTAGTTTCAGTCAAAAAGTAAATTAAATGGAGGACTGCACGAAATGATAGGATACTTTTCAAATCATTTATATATTTTATGAGGGAAGGTTACGATGGAAGTCCATGAAAAATCATGTGAAAATTAGATTCTATGAAACTTTTCAAAATTCAAGTTTGGTCCAAAAATCCTAATATATTATACACTATTTCATACGAGTTCCGGTCAAAAAATCAAATTATATCGGGAACTATTCGAAATGATACATAACGTTTCAGATCATTTATATATCTTACGAGGGAAGGTTATGATCGAAGTCCATGCAAAAAATAATCTGAAAATTAGCTTCTATAAAACTTTTCGAAATGCAAGGTTCTGTCAACAAACCATAGTGCATTATACACTATTTTACACTAGTTTCGGTCAAAACGTTAAATTAAATGGAGGATTGCTCGAAATGATACTATACTTTTCAAATCATTTATATATTTTACGAGGGAAGGTTACGATGGAAGTCCATGCAAAAAATCATCTAAAAATTAGATTCTATGAAACACTTCGAAATTCATGTTTCGGTCCAAAAATCCTGATATATTATACACTATTTCATACGAGTTCCAGTCAAAATATCAAATTATATCGGGAACTATTTGAAATGATACGAAACGTCTCAGATCATTTATATATGTTATGAGGGGAGGTTATGATGGAAGTCCATGCAAAAGATAATTTGAAAATTAGCTTCTATAAAAATTTTGGAAATGCAAGGTTCTGTCAAAAAACCATAGTGTATTATACACTAGTTTACACTAATTTCTGTCAAAAAGTTAAATTAAATGGAGGATTTCTCGAAATGATACTATACTTTTCAAATCATTTATATATTTTACGAGGGAAGGTTACGAAGGAAGTCAATGCAAAAAATCATCTGAAAATCAGATTCTATGAATCTTTTCGAAATTCATGTTTCGGTCCAAAAATCCTAATATATTATACACTATTTCATACGAGTTCCGGTCGAAAAATCAAATTATATCGGGAATTTTTCGAAATGATATGAAACATTTCAGATCATTTATATATGTTACGAGGGAAGGTTATGATGGAAGTCCATGCAAAAAATAATCTAAAAATTAGCTTCAAAAAACCATAGTGTATTATACACTAGTTTACACTAATTTCGGTCAAAAGGTTAAATTAAATGGAGGATTACTCGAAATGATACTATACTTTTCAAATCAATTATATATTTTACGAGGGAAGTTTACGATGGAAGTCAATGCAAAAAATCATCTGAAGATTAGATTCTATGAATATTTTCGAAATTCATGTTTCGGTCAAAAAATCCTAATATATTATACACTATTTCATACGAGTTCCGGTCAAAAAATCAAATTATATCGGGAATTTTTCGAAATGATACGAAACATTTCAGATCATTTATATATTTTACGAGGGATGGTTATGATGGAAGTCCATGCAAAAAAAAATCGGAAAATTAGCTTCAATAAAACTTTTGGAAATGCAAGGTTCTGTGAAAATACCATAGTGTATTATACACTAGTTTACACTAGTTTCGGTCAAAAATTTAAATTAAATGGAGGATTGCTCAAAATGATACTATACTTTTCAAATCATTTATATATTTTACGAGGGAAGATTACGATGGAAGTTAATGCAAAAAATCATCTGAAAATTAGATTCTATGAATCTTTTCGAAATTCATGTTTCGGTCCAAAAATTCTAATATATTATACACTATTTCATACGAGTTCCGGTCAAAAAATCAAATTATATCGGGAATTTTTTGAAATGATACGAAACATTTCAGATCATTTATATATTTTACGAGGGATGCTTATGATGGAAGTCCATGCAAAAAATAATCTGAAAATTAGCTTCAATAAAACTTTTGGAAATGCAAGGTTCTGTCAAAATACCATAGTGTATTATACACTAGTTTACACTAGTTTCGGTCAAAAATTTAAATTAAATGGAGGATTGTTCGAAATGATACTATACTTTTCAAATCATTTATATATTTTACGAGGGAAGATTACGATGGAAGTCTATGCAAAAAATCATCTGAAAATTCGATTCTATGAATCATTTCGCAATTCATGTTTCGGTCAAAAAATCCTAATATATTATACACTATTTCATACAAGTTCCGGTCAAAAAATCAAATTATATTGGGAACTATTCGAAATGATACGAAACATTTCAGATCATTTATATATGTTACGAGGGATGGTTATGATGGAAGTCCATGCAAAAAATAATCTAAAAATTAGCTTCAATAAAACTTATGGAAATGCAAGGTTCTGTAAAAAAACCATAGTGTATTATACACTAGTTTACACTAGTTTCGGTCAAAAATTTAAATTAAATGGATGATTGCTCAAAATGATACTATACTTTTCGAATCATTTATATATTTTACGAGGGAAGGTTTCAATGGAAGTCAATGCAAAAAATCATCTGAAAATTAGATTCTATGAATCTTTTCGAAATTTACGTTTCGGTCCAAAAATCCTAATATATTATACACTATTTCATACGAGTTCCAGTCAAAAAATCAAATTATATCGGGAACTATTCGAAATGATACGAAACGTTTCAGATCATTTATATATGTTATGATGGAAGGTTATGATGGAAGTCCATGCAAAAAATAATTTGAAAATTAGCTTCTATAAAACTTTTGGAAATGCAAGGTTCTGTCAAAAAAACCATAGTGTATTATACACTAGTTTACACTAATTTCTGTCAAAAAGTTAAATTAAATGGAGGATTGCTCGAAATGATACTATACTTTTCAAATCATTTATATATTTTACGTGGGAAGGTTACAAAGGAAGTCAATGCAAAAAATCATCTGAAAATTAGATTCTATGAATCTTTTCGAAATTCATGTTTCGGTCCAAAAATACTAATATATTATATACTATTTCATACGAGTTCCGGTCAAAAAATCAAATTATATCGGGAATTTTTCGAAATGATACGAAACATTTCAGATCATTTATATATGTTACGAGGGAAGGTTATGATGGAAGTCCATGCAAAAAATAATCTAAAAATTAGCTTCAATAAAACTTTTGGTAATAAAAGATTCTGTCAAATAACCATAGTGTATTATACACTAGTTTACACTAATTTCGGTCAAAAGGTTAAATTAAATGGAGGATTGCTCGAAATGATACTATTCTTTTCAAATCATTTATATATTTTACGAGGGAAGGTTACAAAGGAAGTCAATGCAAAAAATCATCTGAAAATTAGATTCTATGAATCTTTTCGAAATTCATGTTTCGGTCCAAAAATCCTAATATATTATACATTATTTCATATAAGTTCCGGTCAAAAAATCAAATTATATCGGGAACTATTCGAAATAATACGAAACATTTCAAATCATTTATATATGTTACGAGGGATGGTTATGATGGAAGTCCATGCAAAAAATAATCTAAAAATTTGCTTCTATAAAACATTTGGAAATGCAAGGTTCTGTCAAAAAACCATAGTGTATTATACATTAGTTTACAATAGTTTCGGTCAAAAAGTTAAATTAAATGGAGGATTGCTCGAAATGATACTATACTTTTCAAATCATTTATATATTTTACGAGGGAAGGTTACGATTGAAGTCCATGCAAAAAATAGTCTGAAAATTAGACTCTATGAAACTTTTCTAAATTTATGTTTCGGTCCAAAAATCCTGATATATTATACACTATTTCATAGGAGTTCCAGTCAAAAAATCAAATTATATCGGGAACTATTCGAAATGATACGAAACGTTTCAGATCATTTATATATGTTATGATGGAAGGTTATGATGGAAGTCCATGCAAAAAATAATTTGAAAATTAGCTTCTATAAAACTTTTGGAAATGCAATGTTCTGTCAAAAAAACCATAGTGTATTATACACTAGTTTACACTAATTTCGGTCAAAAGGTTAAATTAAATGGAGGATTGCTCGAAATGATACTATTCTTTTCAAATCATTTATATAATTTACGGGGGAAGGTTACGATGGAAGTCAATGCAAAAAATCATCTGAAAATTAGATTCTGTGATTCTTTTCGAAATTCATGTTTCGGTCCAAAAATCCTTATATATTATACACTATTTCTTACGTGATTCGGTCAAAAAATTAAAATTATATCAGGAATTTTTCGAAATGATACGAAACATTTCAGATCATTTATATATTTTAGGAGGGATGGATATGATGGAAGTCCATGCAAAAAATAATCTGAAATTTAGCTTCAATAAAACTTTTGGAAATGCAAGGTTCTGTCAAAATACCATAGTGTATTATACACTAGTTTACACTAGTTTCGGTCTAAAATTTAAATTAAATGGAGGATTGCTCGAAATGATACTATACTTTCCAAATCATTTATATATGTTATGAGGGAAGATTACGATGGAAGTCATTGCAAAAAATCATCTGAAAAATAGATTCTGTGGATCTTTACGAAATTCATGTTTCGGTCCAAAAATCCTAATAATTATACACTATTTCATACGAGTTCCGGTCAAAAAATCAAATTATATCGGGAACTATTCGAAATGATATGAAACGTTTCAGATCATTTATATATGCTATGAGGGAAGGTTATGATGGAAGTCCATGCAAAAAATAATCTGAAAATTAGCTTCTATAAAACTTTTGGAAATGCAAGTTACTTTCAAAAAACCATAGTGTATTATACACTAGTTTACACTAGTTTCAGTCAAAAAGTAAATTAAATGGAGGACTGCACGAAATGATAGGATACTTTTCAAATCATTTATATATTTTATGAGGGAAGGTTACGATGGAAGTCCATGAAAAATCATGTGAAAATTAGATTCTATGAAACTTTTCAAAATTCAAGTTTGGTCCAAAAATCCTAATATATTATACACTATTTCATACGAGTTCCGGTCAAAAAATCAAATTATATCGGGAACTATTTGAAATGATACGAAACGTTTCCGATCATTTATATATGTTATGAGGGAAGGTTATGATGGAAGTCCATGCAAAAAATAATCTGAAAATTAGCTTCTATAAAACTTTTGGAAATGTCAGGTTTTGTCAAAAAACCATAGTGTATTATACACCAGATTACACTAGTTTCGGTCAAAAAGTTAAATTAAATGGAGGATTGCTCGAAATGATACTATGCTTTTCGAATCATTTATATATTTTACGAGGGAAGGTTACGATGGAAGTCAAGGCAAAAAATCATCTGAAAATTAGATTCTATGAATCTTTACGAAATTCATGTTTCGGTCCAAAAATCCTAATATATTATACACTATTTCATACGAGTTCCGGTCAAAAAATCAAATTATAACGAGAAATATTCGAAATGATACGAAACATTTCAGATCATTTATATATGTTACGAGGGAAGGTTATGATGGAAGTCCATGCAAAAAATAATCTGAAAATTAGCTTAAATAAAACTTTTGGAAATGCAAGGTTCTGTCAAAAAACCATAGTGTATTATACACTAGTTTACATTAATTTCGGTCTAAACGTAAAATAAAATGGAGGACTGCTCGAAATGATACGATACTTTTCAAATCATTTATATATTTTATGAGGGAAGGTTACGATGGAAGTCCATGAAAAAAATCATCTGAAAAATTAGATTCTATGAATCTTTTCAAAATTCATGTTTCGGTCCAAAAATCCTAATATATTATACACTATTTCATACGAGTTCCGGTCAAAAAATCAAATTATACCGGGAACTATTCGAAATGATACGAAACATTTCAGATCATTTATATATGTTCCGAGGAAAGGTTATGATAGAAATCCATGCAAAAAAAAATCTGAAAATTAGCTTCTATAAAACTTTTGGAAATGCAAGTTACTGTCAAAAAACCATAGTGTATTATACACTAGTTTACACTAGTTTTGGTCAATAAGTTAAATTAAATATACTATGCTTTTCGAATCATTTATATATTTTACTAGGGAAGGTTACGATGGAAGTCAAGGCAAAAAATCATCTGAAAATTAGATTCTATGAATCTTTACGAAATTCATGTTTCGGTCCAAAAATCCTAATATATTATACACTATTTCATACGAGTTCCGGTCAAAAAATCAAATTATATCGAGAACTACTCGAAATGATACGAAACATTTCAGATCATTTATATATGTTACGAGGGAAGGTTATGATGGAAGTCCATGCAAAAAATAATCTGAAAATTAGCTTCAATAAAAGTTTTGGAAATGCAAGGTTCTGTCAAAAAACCATAGTGTATTATACACTAGTTTACACTAGTTTCGGTCTAAAAGTTAAATCAAATGGAGGACTGCTCGAAATGATACGATACTTTTAAAATCATTTATATATTTTATGACGGAAGGTTACGATGGAAGTCCATGAAAAAAATCATCTGAAAAATTAGATTCTATGAATCTTTACGAAATTCATGTTTCGGTCCAAAAATCCTAATAATTATACACTATTTCATACGAGTTCCGGTCAAAAAATCAAATTATATCGGGAACTATTCGAAATGATATGAAACGTTTCAGATCATTTATATATGCTATGAGGGAAGGTTATGATGGAAGTCCATGCAAAAAATAATCTGAAAATTAGCTTCTATAAAACTTTTGGAAATGCAAGTTACTTTCAAAAAACCATAGTGTATTATACACTAGTTTACACTAGTTTCAGTCAAAAAGTAAATTAAATGGAGGACTGCACGAAATGATAGGATACTTTTCAAATCATTTATATATTTTATGAGGGAAGGTTACGATGGAAGTCCATGAAAAATCATGTGAAAATTAGATTCTATGAAACTTTTCAAAATTCAAGTTTGGTCCAAAAATCCTAATATATTATACACTATTTCATACGAGTTCCGGTCAAAAAATCAAATTATATCGGGAACTATTCGAAATGATAATAAACGTTTCCGATCATTTATATATGTTATGACGGAAGGTTATGATGGAAGTCCATGCAAAAAATAATCTGAAAATTAGCTTCTATAAAACTTTTGGAAATGTCAGGTTTTGTCAAAAAACCATAGTGTATTATACACCAGATTACACTAGTTTCGGTCAAAAAGTTAAATTAAATGGAGGATTGCTCGAAATGATACTATGCTTTTCGAATCATTTATATATTTTACGAGGGAAGGTTACGATGGAAGTCAAGGCAAAAAATTATCTGAAAATTAGATTCTATGAATCTTTACGAAATTCATGTTTCGGTCCAAAAATCCTAATATATTATACACTATTTCATACGAGTTCCGGTCAAAAAATCAAATTATAACGAGAAATATTCGAAATGATACGAAACATTTCAGATCATTTATATATGTTACGAGGGAAGGTTATGATGGAAGTCCATGCAAAAAATAATCTGAAAATTAGCTTAAATAAAACTTTTGGAAATGCAAGGTTCTGTCAAAAAACCATAGTGTATTATACACTAGTTTACATTAATTTCGGTCTAAACGTAAAATAAAATGGAGGACTGCTCGAAATGATACGATACTTTTCAAATCATTTATATATTTTATGAGGGAAGGTTACGATGGAAGTCCATGAAAAAAATCATCTGAAAAATTAGATTCTATGAATCTTTTCAAAATTCATGTTTCGGTCCAAAAATCCTAATATATTATACACTATTTCATACGAGTTCCGGTCAAAAAATCAAATTATACCGGGAACTATTCGAAATGATACGAAACATTTCAGATCATTTATATATGTTACGAGGAAAGGTTATGATAGAAATCCATGCAAAAAAAAATCTGAAAATTAGCTTCTATAAAACTTTTGGAAATGCAAGTTACTGTCAAAAAACCATAGTGTATTATACACTAGTTTACACTAGTTTTGGTCAATAAGTTAAATTAAATATACTATGCTTTTCGAATCATTTATATATTTTACTAGGGAAGGTTACGATGGAAGTCAAGGCAAAAAATCATCTGAAAATTAGATTCTATGAATCTTTACGAAATTCATGTTTCGGTCCAAAAATCCTATTATACACTATTTCATACGAGTTCCGGTCAAAAAATCAAATTATATCGAGAACTACTCGAAATGATACGAAACATTTCAGATCATTTATATATGTTACGAGGGAAGGTTATGATGGAAGTCCATGCAAATAATAATCTGAAAATTAGCTTCAATAAAAGTTTTGGAAATGCAAGGTTCTGTCAAAAAACCATAGTGTATTACACACTAGTTTACACTAATTTCGGTCTAAAAGTTAAATCAAATGGAGGACTGCTCGAAATGATACGATACTTTTAAAATCATTTATATATTTTATGACGGAAGGTTACGATGGAAGTCCATGAAAAAAATCATCTGAAAAATTAGATTCTATGAATCTTTACGAAATTCATGTTTCGGTCCAAAAATCCTAATAATTATACACTATTTCATACGAGTTTCGGTCAAAAAATCAAATTATATCGGGAACTATTCGAAATGATATGAAACGTTTCAGATCATTTATATATGCTATGAGGGAAGGTTATGATGGAAGTCCATGCAAAAAATAATCTGAAAATTAGCTTCTATAAAACTTTTGGAAATGCAAGTTACTTTCAAAAAACCATAGTGTTTTATACACTAGTTTACACTAGTTTCAGTAAAAAAGTAAATTAAATGGAGGACTGCTCGAAATGATAGGATACTTTTCATATCATTTATATATTTTATGAGGGAAGGTTATGATGGAAGTCCATGCAAAAAATCATCTGAAAATTAGATTCTATGAATCTTTTCGAAATTCATGTTTCGGTCCAAAAATCCTAATATATTATACACTATTTCATACGAGTTCTGGTCAAAAAATCAAATTATTTCGGGAACTATTCGAAATGATAATAAACGTTTTAGATCATTTATATATGTTATGACGGAAGGTTATGATGGAAGTCCATGCAAAAAATAATCTGAAAATTAGCTTCTATAAAACTTTTGGAAATGTCAGGTTTTGTCAAAAAACCATAGTGTATTATACACCAGATTACACTAGTTTCGGTCAAAAAGTTAAATTAAATGGAGGATTGCTCGAAATGATACTATGCTTTTCGAATCATTTATATATTTTACGAGGGAAGGTTGCGATGGAAGTCAAGGCAAAAAATCATCTGAAAATTAGATTCTATGAATCTTTACGAAATTCATGTTTCGGTCCAAAAATCCTAATATATTATACACTATTTCATACGAGTTCCGGTCAAAAAATCAAATTATAACGAGAAATATTCGAAATGATACGAAACATTTCAGATCATTTATATATGTTACGAGGGAAGGTTATGATGGAAGTCCATGCAAAAAATAATCTGAAAATTAGCTTAAATAAAACTTTTGGAAATGCAAGGTTCTGTCAAAAAACCATAGTGTATTATACACTAGTTTACATTAATTTCGGTCTAAACGTAAAATAAAATGGAGGACTGCTCGAAATGATACGATACTTTTCAAATCATTTATATATTTTATGAGGGAAGGTTACGATGGAAGTCCATGAAAAAAATCATCTGAAAAATTAGATTCTATGAATCTTTTCAAAATTCATGTTTCGGTCCAAAAATCCTAATATATTATACACTATTTCATACGAGTTCCGGTCAAAAAATCAAATTATACCGGGAACTATTCGAAATGATACGAAACATTTCAGATCATTTATATATGTTACGAGGAAAGGTTATGATAGAAATCCATGCAAAAAAAAATCTGAAAATTAGCTTCTATAAAACTTTTGGAAATGCAAGTTACTGTCAAAAAACCATAGTGTATTATACACTAGTTTACACTAGTTTTGGTCAATAAGTTTAATTAAATATACTATGCTTTTCGAATCATTTATATATTTTACTAGGGAAGGTTACGATGGAAGTCAAGGCAAAAAATCATCTGAAAATTAGATTCTATGAATCTTTACGAAATTCATGTTTCGGTCCAAAAATCCTAATATATTATACACTATTTCATACGAGTTCCGGTCAAAAAATCAAATTATATCGAGAACTACTCGAAATGATACGAAACATTTCAGATCATTTATATATGTTACGAGGGAAGGTTATGATGGAAGTCCATGCAAAAAATAATCTGAAAATTAGCTTCAATAAAAGTTTTGGAAATGCAAGGTTCTGTCAAAAAACCATAGTGTATTACACACTAGTTTACACTAGTTTCGGTCTAAAAGTTAAATCAAATGGAGGACTGCTCGAAATGATACGATACTTTTAAAATCATTTATATATTTTATGACGGAAGGTTACGATGGAAGTCCATGAAAAAAATCATCTGAAAAATTAGATTCTATGAATCTTTACGAAATTCATGTTTCGGTCCAAAAATCCTAATAATTATACACTATTTCATACGAGTTCCGGTCAAAAAATCAAATTATATCGGGAACTATTCGAAATGATATGAAACGTTTCAGATCATTTATATATGCTATGAGGGAAGGTTATGATGGAAGTCCATGCAAAAAATAATCTGAAAATTAGCTTCTATAAAACTTTTGGAAATGCAAGTTACTTTCAAAAAACCATAGTGTATTATACACTAGTTTACACTAGTTTCAGTCAAAAAGTAAATTAAATGGAGGACTGCACGAAATGATAGGATACTTTTCAAATCATTTATATATTTTACGAGGGAAGGTTACGATGGAAGTCTATGCAAAAAATCATCTGAAAATTCGATTCTATGAATCATTTCGCAATTCATGTTTGGTCCAAAAATCCTAATATATTATACACTATTTCATACGAGTTCCGGTCAAAAAATCAAATTATATCGGGAACTATTCGAAATGATACGAAACATTTCAGATCATTTATATATGTTACGAGGGATGGTTATGATGGAAGTCCATGCAAAAAATAATCTAAAAATTAGCTTCAATAAAACTTATGGAAATGCAAGGTTCTGTAAAAAAACCATAGTGTATTATACACTAGTTTACACTAGTTTCGGTCAAAAATTTAAATTAAATGGATGATTGCTCAAAATGATACTATGCTTTTCGAATCATTTATATATTTTACGAGGGAAGGTTTCAATGGAAGTCAATGCAAAAAATCATCTGAAAATTAGATTCTATGAATCTTTTCGAAATTTACGTTTCGGTCCAAAAATCCTAATATATTATACACTATTTCATACGAGTTCCAGTCAAAAAATCAAATTATATCGGGAACTATTCGAAATGATACGAAACGTTTCAGATCATTTATATATGTTATGATGGAAGGTTATGATGGAAGTCCATGCAAAAAATAATTTGAAAATTAGCTTCTATAAAACTTTTGGAAATGCAAGGTTCTGTCAAAAAAACCATAGTGTATTATACACTAGTTTACACTAATTTCTGTCAAAAAGTTAAATTAAATGGAGGATTGCTCGAAATGATACTATACTTTTCAAATCATTTATATATTTTACGAGGGAAGGTTACAAAGGAAGTCAATGCAAAAAATCATCTGAAAATTAGATTCTATGAATCTTTTCGAAATTCATGTTTCGGTCCAAAAATCCTAATATATTATATACTATTTCATACGAGTTCCGGTCAAAAAATAAAATTATATCGGGAATTTTTCGAAATGATACGAAACATTTCAGATCATTTATATATGTTACGAGGGAAGGTTATGATGGAAGTCCATGCAAAAAATAATCTAAAAATTAGCTTCAATAAAACTTTTGGAAATAAAAGATTCTGTCAAATAACCATAGTGTATTATACACAAGTTTACACTAATTTCGGTCAAAAGGTTAAATTAAATGGAGGATTGCTCGAAATGATACTATTCTTTTCAAATCATTTATATATTTTACGAGGGAAGGTTACAAAGGAAGTCAATGCAAAAAATCATCTGAAAATTAGATTCTATGAATCTTTGCGAAATTCATGTTTCGGTCCAAAAATCCTAATATATTATACATTATTTCATATAAGTTCCGGTCAAAAAATTAAATTATATCGGGAACTATTCGAAATAATACGAAACATTTCAAATCATTTATATATGTTACAAGGGATGGTTATGATGGAAGTCCATGCAAAAAATAATCTAAAAATTAGCTTCTATAAAACTTTTGGACATGCAAGGTTCTGTCAAAAAACCATAGTGTATTATACATTAGTTTACACTAGTTTCGGTCAAAAAGTTAAATTAAATGGAGGATTGCTTGAAATGATACTATACTTTTCAAATCATTTATATATTTTACGAGGGAAGGTTACGATTGAAGTCAATGCAAAAAATAGTCTGAAAATTAGACTCTATGAAACTTTTCTAAATTCATGTTTCGGTCCAAAAATCCTGATATATTATACACTATTTCATACGAGTTCCAGTCAAAAAATCAAATTATATCGGGAACTATTCGAAATAATACGAAACGTTTCAGATCATTTATATATGTTATGATGGAAGGTTATGATGGAAGTCCATGCAAAAAATAATTTGAAAATTAGCTTCTATAAAACTTTTGGAAATGCAATGTTCTGTCAAAAAAACCATAGTGTATTATACACTAGTTTACACTAATTTCTGTCAAAAAGTTAAATTAAATGGAGGATTGCTCGAAATGATACTATACTTTTCAAATCATTTATATATGTTACGAGGGAAGGTTACAAAGGAAGTCAATGCAAAAAATCATCTGAAAATCAGATTCTATGAATCTTTTCGAAATTCATGTTTCGGTCCAAAAATCCTAATATATTATATACTATTTCATACGACTTCCGGTCAAAAAATCAAATTATATCGGGAATTTTTCGAAATGATACGAAACATTTCAGATCATTTATATATGTTACGAGGGAAGGTTATGATGGAAGTCCATGCAAAAAATAATCTAAAAATTAGCTTCAATAAAACTTTTAGAAATAAAAGGTTCTGTCAAATAACCATAGTGTATTATACACTAGTTTACACTAATTTCGGTCAAAAGGTTAAATTAAATGGAGGATTGCTCGAATAGATACTATTCTTTTCAAATCATTTATATAATTTACGAGGGAAGGTTACGATGGAAGTCAATGCAAAAAATCATCTGAAAATTAGATTCTGTGATTATTTTCGAAATTCATGTTTCGGTCCAAAAATCCTTATATATTATACACTATTTCATACGTGATTCGGTCAAAAAATCAAATTATATCAGGAATTTTTCGAAATGATACGAAACATTTCAGATCATTTATATATTTTACGAGGGATGGTTATGATGGAAGTCCATGCAAAAAATAATCTGAAATTTAGCTTCAATAAAACTTTTGGAAATGCAAGGTTCTGTCAAAATACCATAGTGTATTATACACTAGTTTACACTAGTTTCGGTCAAAAATTTAAATTAAATGGAGGATTGCTCGAAATGATACTATACTCTCCAAATCATTTATATATGTTACGAGGGAAGATTACGATGGAAGTCAATGCAAAAAATCATCTGAAAAATAGATTCTGTGGATCTTTTCGAAATTCATGTTTCGGTCCAAAAACCCTAATATATTATACACTATTTCATACAAGTTCCGGTCAAAAAATCAAATTATACCGGGAACTATTCGAAATGATACGAAACATTTCAGATCATTTATATATGTTACGAGGGATGGTTATGATGGAAGTCCATGCAACAAATAATCTAAAAATTAGCTTCAATAAAACTTTTGGAAATGCAAGGTTCTGTCAAAAAACCATAGTGTATTATACACTAGTTTACACTAGTTTCGGTCTAAAAGTTAAATTATATGAAGGACTGCTCGAAATGATACGATACTTTTCCAATCATTTATATATTTTATGAGGGAAGGTTTCGATGGAAGTCCTTGAAAAAAATCATCTGAAAAATTAGAGTCTATATATATTTTCAAAATTCATGTTTCGGTCCAAAAATCCTAATATATTATACACTATTTCATACGAGTTCCGGTCAAAAAATCAAATTATATCGGGAACTATTCGAAATGATACATAACGTTTCAGATCATTTATATATCTTACGAGGGAAGGTTATGATCGAAGTCCATGCAAAAAATAATCTGAAAATTAGCTTCTATAAAACTTTTCGAAATGCAAGGTTCTGTCAACAAACCATAGTGCATTATACACTATTTTACACTAGTTTCGGTCAAAACGTTAAATTAAATGGAGGATTGCTCGAAATGATACTATACTTTTCAAATCATTTATATATTTTACGAGGGAAGGTTACGATGGAAGTCCATGCAAAAAATCATCTAAAAATTAGATTCTATGAAACATTTCGAAATTCATGTTTCGGTCCAAAAATCCTGATATATTATACACTATTTCATACGAGTTCCAGTCAAAATATCAAATTATATCGGGAACTATTTGAAATGATACGAAACGTCTCAGATCATTTATATATGTTATGAGGGGAGGTTATGATGGAAGTCCATGCAAAAGATAATTTGAAAATTAGCTTCTATAAAAATTTTGGAAATGCAAGGTTCTGTCAAAAAACCATAGTGTATTATACACTAGTTTACACTAATTTCTGTCAAAAAGTTAAATTAAATGGAGGATTTCTCGAAATGATACTATACTTTTCAAATCATTTATATATTTTACGAGGGAAGGTTACGAAGGAAGTCAATGCAAAAAATCATCTGAAAATCAGATTCTATGAATCTTTTCGAAATTTATGTTTCGGTCCAAAAATCCTAATATATTATACACTATTTCATACGAGTTCCGGTCGAAAAATCAAATTATATCGGGAATTTTTCGAAATGATATGAAACATTTCAGATCATTTATATATGTTACGAGGGAAGGTTATGATGGAAGTCCATGCAAAAAATAATCTAAAAATTAGCTTCAAAAAACCATAGTGTATTATACACTAGTTTACACTAATTTCGGTCAAAAGGTTAAATTAAATGGAGGATTACTCGAAATGATACTATACTTTTCAAATCAATTATATATTTTACGAGGGAAGGTTACGATGGAAGTCAATGCAAAAAATCATCTGAAGATTAGATTCTATGAATATTTTCGAAATTCATGTTTCGGTCAAAAAATCCTAATATATTATACACTATTTCATACGAGTTCCGGTCAAAAAATCAAATTATATCGGGAATTTTTCGAAATGATACGAAACATTTCAGATCATTTATATATTTTACGAGGGATGGTTATGATGGAAGTCCATGCAAAAAAAAATCGGAAAATTAGCTTCAATAAAACTTTTGGAAATGCAAGGTTCTGTGAAAATACCATAGTGTATTATACACTAGTTTACACTAGTTTCGGTCAAAAATTTAAATTAAATGGAGGATTGCTCAAAATGATACTATACTTTTCAAATCATTTATATATTTTACGAGGGAAGATTACGATGGAATTTAATGCAAAAAATCATCTGAAAATTAGATTCTATGAATCTTTTCGAAATTCATGTTTCGGTCCAAAAATTCTAATATATTATACACTATTTCATACGAGTTCCGGTCAAAAAATCAAATTATATCGGGAATTTTTTGAAATGATACGAAACATTTCAGATCATTTATATATTTTACGAGGGATGCTTATGATGGAAGTCCATGCAAAAAATAATCTGAAAATTAGCTTCAATAAAACTTTTGGAAATGCAAGGTTCTGTCAAAATACCATAGTGTATTATACACTAGTTTACACTAGTTTCGGTCAAAAATTTAAATTAAATGGAGGATTGTTCGAAATGATACTATACTTTTCAAATCATTTATATATTTTACGAGGGAAGATTACGATGGAAGTCTATGCAAAAAATCATCTGAAAATTCGATTCTATGAATCATTTCGCAATTCATGTTTCGGTCAAAAAATCCTAATATATTATACACTATTTCATACAAGTTCCGGTCAAAAAATCAAATTATATTGGGAACTATTCGAAATGATACGAAACATTTCAGATCATTTATATATGTTACGAGGGATGGTTATGATGGAAGTCCATGCAAAAAATAATCTAAAAATTAGCTTCAATAAAACTTATGGAAATGCAAGGTTCTGTAAAAAACCATAGTGTATTATACACTAGTTTACACTAGTTTCGGTCAAAAATTTAAATTAAATGGATGATTGCTCAAAATGATACTATACTTTTCGAATCATTTATATATTTTACGAGGGAAGGTTTCAATGGAAGTCAATGCAAAAAATCATCTGAAAATTAGATTCTATGAATCTTTTCGAAATTTACGTTTCGGTCCAAAAATCCTAATATATTATACACTATTTCATACGAGTTCCAGTCAAAAAATCAAATTATATCGGGAACTATTCGAAATGATACGAAACGTTTCAGATCATTTATATATGTTATGATGGAAGGTTATGATGGAAGTCCATGCAAAAAATAATTTGAAAATTAGCTTCTATAAAACTTTTGGAAATGCAAGGTTCTGTCAAAAAAACCATAGTGTATTATACACTAGTTTACACTAATTTCTGTCAAAAAGTTAAATTAAATGGAGGATTGCTCGAAATGATACTATACTTTTCAAATCATTTATATATTTTACGTGGGAAGGTTACAAAGGAAGTCAATGCAAAAAATCATCTGAAAATTAGATTCTATGAATCTTTTCGAAATTCATGTTTCGGTCCAAAAATACTAATATATTATATACTATTTCATACGAGTTCCGGTCAAAAAATCAAATTATATCGGGAATTTTTCGAAATGATACGAAACATTTCAGATCATTTATATATGTTACGAGGGAAGGTTATGATGGAAGTCCATGCAAAAAATAATCTAAAAATTAGCTTCAATAAAACTTTTGGTAATAAAAGATTCTGTCAAATAACCATAGTGTATTATACACTAGTTTACACTAATTTCGGTCAAAAGGTTAAATTAAATGGAGGATTGCTCGAAATGATACTATTCTTTTCAAATCATTTATATATTTTACGAGGGAAGGTTACAAAGGAAGTCAATGCAAAAAATCATCTGAAAATTAGATTCTATGAATCTTTTCGAAATTCATGTTTCGGTCCAAAAATCCTAATATATTATACATTATTTCATATAAGTTCCGGTCAAAAAATCAAATTATATCGGGAACTATTCGAAATAATACGAAACATTTCAAATCATTTATATATGTTACGAGGGATGGTTATGATGGAAGTCCATGCAAAAAATAATCTAAAAATTTGCTTCTATAAAACTTTTGGAAATGCAAGGTTCTGTCAAAAAACCATAGTGTATTATACATTAGTTTACAATAGTTTCGGTCAAAAAGTTAAATTAAATGGAGGATTGCTCGAAATGATACTATACTTTTCAAATCATTTATATATTTTACGAGGGAAGGTTACGATTGAAGTCCATGCAAAAAATAGTCTGAAAATTAGACTCTATGAAACTTTTCTAAATTTATGTTTCGGTCCAAAAATCCTGATATATTATACACTATTTCATAGGAGTTCCAGTCAAAAAATCAAATTATATCGGGAACTATTCGAAATGATACGAAACGTTTCAGATCATTTATATATGTTATGATGGAAGGTTATGATGGAAGTCCATGCAAAAAATAATTTGAAAATTAGCTTCTATAAAACTTTTGGAAATGCAATGTTCTGTCAAAAAAACCATAGTGTATTATACACTAGTTTACACTAATTTCTGTCAAAAAGTTAAATTAAATGGAGGATTGCTCGAAATGATACTATACTTTTCAAATCATTTATATATTTTACGAGGGAAGGTTACAAAGGAAGTCATGCAAAAAATCATCTGAAAATTAGATTCTATGAATCTTTTCGAAATTCATGTTTCGGTCCAAAAATCCTAATATATTATATACTATTTCATACGAGTTCCGGTCAAAAAATCAAATTATATCGGGAATTTTTTGAAATGATACGAAACATTTTAGATCATTTATATATGTTACGAGGAAAGGTTATGATGGAAGTCCATGCAAAAAATAATCTAAAAATTAGCTTCAATAAAACTTTTAGAAATAAAAGGTTCTGTCAAATAACCATAGTGTATTATACACTAGTTTACACTAATTTCGGTCAAAAGGTTAAATTAAATGGAGGATTGCTCGAAATGATACTATTCTTTTCAAATCATTTATATAATTTACGGGGGAAGGTTACGATGGAAGTCAATGCAAAAAATCATCTGAAAATTAGATTCTGTGATTCTTTTCGAAATTCATGTTTCGGTCCAAAAATCCTTATATATTATACACTATTTCATACGTGATTCGGTCAAAAAATCAAATTATATCAGGAATTTTTCGAAATGATACGAAACATTTCAGATCATTTATATATTTTAGGAGGGATGGTTATGATGGAAGTCCATGCAAAAAATAATCTGAAATTTAGCTTCAATAAAACTTTTGGAAATGCAAGGTTCTGTCAAAATACCATAGTGTATTATACACTAGTTTACACTAGTTTCGGTCTAAAATTTAAATTAAATGGAGGATTGCTCGAAATGATACTATACTTTCCAAATCATTTATATATGTTATGAGGGAAGATTACGATGGAAGTCATTGCAAAAAATCATCTGAAAAATAGATTCTGTGGATCTTTTCGAAATTCATGTTTCGGTCCAAAAATCCTAATATATTATACACTATTTCATACAAGTTCCGGTCAAAAAATCAAATTATACCGGGAACTATTCGAAATGATACGAAACATTTCAGATCATTTATATATGTTACGAGGGATGGTTATGATGGAAGTCCATGCAACAAATAATCTAAAAATTAGCTTCAATAAAACTTTTGGAAATGCAAGGTTCTGTCAAAAAACCATAGTGTATTATACACTAGTTTACACTAGTTTCGGTCTAAAAGTTAAATTATATGAAGGACTGCTCGAAATGATACGATACTTTTCAAATCATTTATATATTTTATGAGGGAAGGTTTCGATGGAAGTCCTTGAAAAAAATCATCTGAAAAATTAGAGTCTATATATATTTTCAAAATTCATGTTTCGGTCCAAAAATCCTAATATATTATACACTATTTCATACGAGTTCCGGTCAAAAAATTAAATTATATCGGGAACTATTCGAAATGATACAAAACGTTTCAGATCATTTATATATCTTACGAGGGAAGGTTATGATCGAAGTCCATGCAAAAAATAATCTGAAAATTAGCTTCTATAAAACTTTTCGAAATGCAAGGTTCTGTCAACAAACCATAGTGCATTATACACTATTTTACACTAGTTTCGGTCAAAACGTTAAATTAAATGGAGGATTGCTCGAAATGATACTATACTTTTCAAATCATTTATATATTTTACGAGGGAAGGTTACGATGGAAGTCCATGCAAAAAATCATCTAAAAATTAGATTCTATGAAACATTTCGAAATTCATGTTTTGGTCCAAAAATCCTGATATATTATACACTATTTCATACGAGTTCCAGTCAAAATATCAAATTATATCGGGAACTATTTGAAATGATACGAAATGTCTCAGATCATTTATATATGTTATGAGGGGAGGTTATGATGGAAGTCCATGCAAAAGATAATTTGAAAATTAGCTTCTATAAAAATTTTGGAAATGCAAGGTTCTGTCAAAAAACCATAGTGTATTATACACTAGTTTACACTAATTTCTGTCAAAAAGTTAAATTAAATGGAGGATTTCTCGAAATGATACTATACTTTTCAAATCATTTATATATTTTACGAGGGAAGGTTACGAAGGAAGTCAATGCAAAAAATCATCTGAAAATCAGATTCTATGAATCTTTTCGAAATTCATGTTTCGGTCCAAAAATCCTAATATATTATACACTATTTCATACGAGTTCCGGTCGAAAAATCAAATTATATCGGGAATTTTTCTAAATGATACGAAACATTTCAGATCATTTATATATGTTACGAGGGAAGGTTATGATGGAAGTCCATGCAAAAAATAATCTAAAAATTAGCTTCAATAAAACTTTTAGAAATAAAAGGTTCTTTCAAATAACCATAGTGTATTATACACTAATTTCGGTCAAAAGGTTAAATTAAATGGAGGATTGCTCGAAATGATACTATTCTTTACAAATCATTTATATATTTTACGAGGGAAGGTTACGATGGAAGTCAATGCAAAAAATCATCTGAAAATTAGATTCTGTGATTCTTTTCGAAATTCATGTTTCGGTCCAAAAATCCTAATATATTATACACTATTTCATACGTGATTCGGCCAAAAAATCAAATTATATCGGGAATTTTTCGAAATGATACGAAACATTTCAGATCATTTATATATTTTACGAGGGATGGTTATGATGGAAGTCCATGCAAAAAATAATCTGAAATTTAGCTTCAATAAAACTTTTGGAAATGCAAGGTTCTGTCAAAATACCATAGTGTATTATACACTAGTTTACACTAGTTTCGGTCAAAAATTTAAATTAAATGGAGGATTGCTCGAAATGATACTATACTTTCCAAATCATTTATATATGTTACGAGGGAAGATTACGATGGAAGTCAATGCAAAAAATCATCTTAAAAATAGATTCTGTGGATCTTTTCGAAATTCATGTTTCGGTCCAAAAAACCTAATATATTATACACTATTTCATACAAGTTCCGGTCAAAAAATCAAATTATACCGGGAACTATTCGAAATGATACGAAACATTTCAGATCATTTATATATGTTATGAGGGATGGTTATGTTGGAAGTCCATGCAACAAATAATCTAAAAATTAGCTTCAATAAAACTTTTGGAAATGCAAGGTTCTGTCAAAAAACCATAGTGTATTTTACACTAGTTTACACTAGTTTCGGTCTAAAAGTTAAATTATATGAAGGACTGCTCGAAATGATACGATACTTTTCAAATCATTTATATATTTTATGAGGGAAGGTTTCGATGGAAGTCCTTGAAAAAAATCATCTGAAAAATTAGATTCTATATATATTTTCAAAATTCATGTTTCGGTCCAAAAATCTTAATATATTATACACTATTTCATACGAGTTTCGGTCAAAAAATTAAATTATATCGGGAACTATTCGAAATGATACAAAACGTTTCAGATCATTTATATATCTTACGAGGGAAGGTTATGATCGAAGTCCATGCAAAAAATAATCTGAAAATTAGCTTTTACAAAACTTTTCGAAATGCAAGGTTCTGTCAAAAAACCATATTGCATTATACACTATTTTAAATGGAGGATTGCTCGAAATGATACTATACTTTTCAAATCATTTATATATTTTACGAGGGAAGGTTACGATGGAAGTCCATGCAAAAAATCATCTAAAAATTAGATTCTATGAAACATTTCGAAATTCATGTTTCTGTCCAAAAATCCTGATATATTATACACTATTTCATACGAGTTCCAGTCAAAATATCAAATTATATCGGGAACTATTTGAAATGATACGAAACGTCTCAGATCATTTATATATGTTATGAGGGGAGGTGATGATGGAAGTCCATGCAAAAGATAATTTGAAAATTAGCTTCTATAAAACTTTTGGAAGTGCAAGGTTTTGTCAAAAAACCATAGTGTATTATACACTAGTTTACACTAATTTCTGTCAAAAAGTAAAATTAAATGGAGGATTGCTCGAAATGATACTATACTTTTCAAATCATTTATATATTTTACGAGGGAAGGTTACGAAGGAAGTCAATGCAAAAAATCATCTGAAAATCAGATTCTATGAATCTTTTCGAAATTCATGTTTCGGTCTAAAAATCCTAATATATTATACACTATTTCATACGAGTTCCGGTCGAAAAATCAAATTATATCGGGAATTTTTCGAAATGATACGAAACATTTTAGATCATTTATATATGTTACGAGGGAAGGTTATGATGGAAGTCCATGCAAAAAATAATCTAAAAATTAGCTTCAATAAAACTTTTGGAAATGCAAGGTTCTGTCAAAAAACCATAGTGTATTATACACTAGTTTATACTAGTTTCGGTCTAAAAGTTAACTTAAATGGAGGACTGCTCGAAATGATACGATACTTTTCAAATCATTTATATATTTTATGAGGGAAGGTTTCGATGGAAGTCCATGAAAAAAATCATCTGAAAAATTAGATTCTATAAAACTTTTCGAAATTAATGTTTCGGTCCAAAAATCCTGATATATTATACACTATTTCATACGAGTTCCGGTCAAAAAATCAAATTATATCGGGAACTATTCGAAATGATACGAAACGTTTCAGATCATTTATATATGTTATGAGGGAAGGTTATGATTGAAGTCCATGCAAAAAATAATTTGAAAATAAGCTTCTATAAAACTTTTGGAAATGCAAGGTTCTGTCAAGAAACCATAGTGTATTATACATTAGTTTACACTAATTTTGTCAAAAAGTTAAATTAAATGGAGGATTGCTCGAAATGATACTATACTTTTCAAATCATTTATATATTTTACGAGGGAAGGTTACGAAGGAAGTCAATGCAAAAATTCATCTGAAAATTAGATTCTATGAATCTTTTCGACATTCATGTTTCGGTCCAAAAATCCTAAAATATTATACACTATTTCATACGAGTTCCGGTTAAAAAATCAAATTCAATCGGGAATTTTTCGAAATGATACGAAACATTTCAGATCATTTATATATGTTACGAGAGAAGATTATGATAGAAGTCCATGCAAAAAATAATATACAAATTAACTTCAATAAAACTTTTGGAAATGCAAGGTTCTGTCAAAAAAACCTAGTGTATTATCCACTTGTTTACACTAGTTTCGGTCTAAAAGTTAAATTAAATGGAGGACTGCTCGAAATAATACAATACTTTTCAAAAGATTTATATATTTTATGAGGGAAGGTTTCGTTGGAAGTCCATGAAAAAAATCATTTGAAAAATTAGATTCTATGAATATTTTCAAAATTCATGTTTCGGTCCAAAAATCCTAATATATTATACACTATTTCATACGAGTTCCGGTCAAAAAATCAAATTATATCGGGAACTATTAAAAAATGATATGAAACGTTTCAGATCATTTATATATTTTACGAGGGAAGGTTATGATGGAAGTCCATGCAAAACATAATATGAAAATTAGCTTCTATAAAACTTTTGGAAATGCAAGGTTCAGTGAAAAAACCATAGTGTATTATACACTAGTTTACACTAGTTTCGGTCAAAACGTTAAATTAAATGGAGGATTACTCAAAATTATACTATACTTTTCAAATCATTTATATATTTTACGAGGGAAGGTTACGATGGAAGTCCATGCAAAAAATCATCTGGAAATTAGATTCTATGAAACTTTTCGAAATTCATGTTTCGGTCCAAAAATCCTGATATATTATACATTATTTCATACGAGTTCCAGTAAAAAAATCAAATTATATCGGGAACTATTCTAAATGATACGAAACGTTTCAGATCATTTATATATGTTATGAAGGAAGGTTATGATGGAAATCCATACAAAAAATAATCTGAAAATTAGCTTCTATAAAACTTTTGGAAATGCAAGGTTCTGTCAAAAAACCATAGTGTATTATACACTAGTTTACAGTAATTTCTGTCAAAAAATTAATTTAAATGGAGGATTGCTCGAAATGATACTATACTTTTCAAATCATTTACATATTTTACGAGGGAAGGTTACGAAGGAAGTCAATGCAAAAAATCAACTGAAAATTAGATCCTATGAATCTTTTCTAAATTCATGTTTCGGTCCAAAAATCCAAAAATATTATACACTATTTCATACGTGTTCCGGTCAAAAAATCAAATTATATCGGGAATTTTTCGAAATGATACGAAACATTTCAGATCATTTATATATGTTACGAGGGAAGGTTATGATGGAAGTCCATGCAAAAAATAATCTAAAAATTAGCTTCAATAAAACTTTTGGAAATTTAAGTTTCTGTCAAAACACCATATTGTATTATACACTAATTTACACTCGTTTCGGTCTAAAAGTTAAATTAAATGGAGGACTGCTCGAAATGATGCGATACTTTTCAAATCATTTATATATTTTATTAGGGAAGGTTACGATGGAAGTCCAAGAAAAAAATCATATGAAAAATTAGATTCTATGAATATTTTCAAAATTCATGTTTCGGTCCAAAAATCCTGATATATTATACACTATTTCATACGAGTTCCGGTCAAAAAATCAAATTATATCGGGAACTATTCGAAATGATACAAAACGTTTCAGATCATTTATATATCTTACGAGGGAAGGTTATGATCGAAGTCCATGCAAAAATAATCTGAAAATTAGCTTCTATAAAACTTTTCGAAATGCAAGGTTCTGTCAAAAAACCATAGTGTATTATACACTAGTTTACACTAGTTTCGGTCAAAACATTAAATTAAATAGAGGATTGCTCGGAAATGATACTATACTTTTCAAATCATTTATATATTTTACGAGGGAAAGTTACGATGGAAGTCCATGCAAAAAATCATCTAAAAATTAGATTCTATGAAACTTTTCGAAATTCATGTTTCGGTCTAAAAATCCTGATATATTATACACTATTTCATACGAGTTCCAGTCAAAAAATCAAATTATATCGGGAACTATTTGAAATGATACGAAACGTTTCAGATCATTTATATATGTTATGAGGGGAGGTTATGATGGAAGTCCATGCAAAAGATAATTTGAAAATTAGCTTCTATAAAACTTTTGGAAATGCAAGGTTCTGTCAAAAAACCATAGTGTATTATACACTAGTTTACACTAATTTCTGTCAAAAAGTTAAATTAAATGGAGGATTGCTCGAAATGATACTATACTTTTCAAATCATTTATATATTTTACGAGGGAAGGTTACGAAGGAAGTCAATGCAAAAAATCATCTGAAAATTAGATTCTATGAATCTTTTCAAAATTCATGTTTCGGTCCAAAAATCCTAATATATTATACACTATTTCATATGAGTTCCGGTCAATAAATCAAATTATATCGTTAATTTTTCGAAATGATACGAAACATTTTAGATCATTTATATATGTTACGAGGGAAGGTTATGATGGAAGTCCATGCAAAAAATAATCTAAAAATTAGCTTCAATAAAACATTTGGAAATGCAAGGTTCTGTCAAAAAACCATAGTGTATTATTCACTAGCTTATACTAGTTTCGGTATAAAAGTTAAATTAAATGGAGGATTGCTCGAAATGATATGATACTTTTCAAATCATTTATATATTTTATGAGTGAAGGTTAAGATGGAAGTCCATGAAAAAAATCATCTGAAAAATTAGATTCTATAAAACTTTTCGAAATTCATGTTTCGGTCCAAAAATCCTGATATATTATACACTATTTCATACGAGTTCCGGTCAAAAAATCAAATTATATCGGGAACTATTCGAAATGATACGAAACGTTTCAGATCATTTATATATGTTATGAGGGAAGGTTATGATGGAAGTCCATGCAAAAAATAATTTGAAAATAAGCTTCTATAAAACTTTTGGAAATGCAAGGTTCTGTCAAAAAACCATAGTGTATTATACACTAGTTTACACTAATTTCTGTCAAAAAGTTAATTTAAATGGAGGATTGCTCGAAATGATACTATACTTTTCAAATCATTTATATATTTTACGAGGGAAGGTTACGAAGGAATTCAATGCAAAAAATCATCTGAAAATTAGATTCTATGAATCTTTTCTAAATTCATGTTTCGGTCCAAAAATCCTATAATATTATACACTATTTCATACGTGTTCCGGTCAAAAAATCAAATTATATCGGGAATTTTTCGAAATGATACGAAACATTTCAGATCATTTATATATGTTACGAGGGAAGGTTATGATGGAAGTCCATGCAAAAAATAATCTAAAAATTAGCCTCAATAAAACTTTTGGAAATTTAAGTTTCTATCAAAACACCATATTGTATTATACGATACTTTTCAAATCATTTATATATTTTATGAGGGAAGGTTACGATGGAAGTCCATGAAAAAATCATTTATATACGATACTTTTCAAATCATTTATATATTTTATGAGGGAAGGTTACAATGGAAGTCCATGAAAAAAATCATCTGAAAAATTAGATTCTATGAATATTTTAAAAATTCATGTTTCGGTCCAAAAATCCTGATATATTATACAATATTTCATACGAGTTCCTGTCAAAAAATCAAATTATATCGAGAACTATTCGAAATGATACAAAACGTTTCAGATCATTTATATATCTTACGAGAGAAGGTTATGATCGAAGTCCATGCAAAAAATAATCTGAAAATTAGCTTCTATATAACGTTTCGAAATGCAAGGTTCTGTCAAAAAACCATAGTGTATTATACACTAGTTTACACTAGTTTCGGTCAAAACGTTAAATTAAATGGAGGATTGCTCGGAAATGATACTATACTTTTCAAATAATTTATATATTTTACGAGGGAAGGTTACGATGGAAGTCCATGCAAAAAATCATCTAAAAACTAGATTCTATGAAACTTTTCGAAATTCATGTTTCGGTCCAAATATCCTGATATATTATACACTATTTCATATGAGTTCTGGTCAAAAAATCAAATTATTTCGGGAACTTTTCGAAATGATAATAAACGTTTCAGATCATTTTTATATGTTATAACGGAATGTTATGATGGAAGTCTATGCAAAAAATAATCTGAAAATTAGCTTCTATAAAACTTTTGGAAATGCAAGGTTCTGTCAAAAAAACATAGTGTATTATACACTAGTTTACACTAATTTCTGTCAAAAAGTTAATTTAAATGGAGGATTGCTCGAAATGATACTATACTTTTCAAATCATTTATATATTTTACGAGGGAAGGTTACGAAGGAAGTCAATGCAAATAATCATCTGAAAATTAGATTCTATGAATCTTTTCGAAATTCATGTTTCGGTCCAAAAATACTAAAATATTATACACTATTTCATACGAGTTCTGGTCAAAAAATCAAATTATATCGGGAATTTTTCGAAATGATACGAAACATTTCAGATCATTTATATATATTACGAGGGAAGGTTATGATGGAAGTCCATGCAAAAAATAATCTAAAAATTAGCTTCAATAAATCTTTTGGAAATAAAAGGTTCTGTCAAATAACCATAGTGTATTATACACTAGTTTACACTAATTTCGGTCAAAAGGTTAAATTAAATGGAGGATTGCTCGAAATGATACTATTCTTTTCAAATCATTTATATATTTTACGAGGGAAGGTTACGATGGAAGTCAATGCAAAAAATCATCTGAAAATTAGATTCTATGATTCTTTTCGAAATTCATGTTTCGGTCCAAAAATCCTAATATATTATACTCTATTTCATACGTGATTCGGTCAAAAAATCAAATTATATCGGGAATTTTTCGAAATGATACGAAAAATTTCAGATCATTTATATATTTTACGAGGGATGGTTATGATGGAAGTCCATGCAAAAAATAATCTGAAATTTAGCTTCAATAAAACTTTTGGAAATGCAAGGTTCTGTCAAAATACCATAGTGTATTATACACTAGTTTACACTAGTTTCGGTCAAAAATTTAAATTAAATGGAGGATTGCTCGAAATGATACTATATTTTCCAAATCATTTATATATGTTACGAGGGAAGATTACGATGGAAGTCAATGCAAAAAATCATCTGAAAAATAGATTCTATGAATCTTTTCGAAATTCATGTTTCGGTCCAAAAATCCTAATATATTATACACTATTTCATACAAGTTCCGGTCAAAAAATAAAATTATACCGGGAACTATTCGAAATGATACGAAACATTTCAGATCATTTATATATGTTACGAGGGATGGTTATGATGGAAGTCCATGCAAAAAATAATCTAAAAATTAGCTTCAATAAAACATTTGGAAATGCAAGGTTCTGTCAAAAAACCATAGTGTATTATACACTAGTTTCGGTCTAAAAGTTAAATTATATGAAGGACTGCTCGAAATGATACGATACTTTACAAATCATTTATATATTTTATGAGGGAAGGTTTTGATGGAAGTCCTTGAAAAAAATCATCTGAAAAAATAGATTCTATGAATATTTTCAAAATTCATGTTTCGGTCCAAAAATCCTAATATATTATACACTATTTCATACGAGTTCCGGTTAAAAAATCAAATTATATCGGGAACTATTCTAAATGATACAAAATGTTTCAGATCATTTATATATCTGACGAGGGAAGGTTATGATCGAAGTCCATGCAAAAAATAATCTGAAAATTAGCTTCTATAAAACTTTTCGAAATGGAAGGTTCTGTCAAAAAAGCATAGTGTATTATACACTAGTTTACACTAGTTTCGGTCAAAACGTTAAATTAAATGGAGGATTGCTCGAAATGATACTATACTTTTCAAATCATTTATATATTTTACGAGGGAAGGTTACGATGGAAGTCCATGCAAAAAATCATCTAAAAATTAGATTCTATGAAACTTTTCGAAATTCATGTTTCGGTCCAAAAATCCTGATATATTATACACTATTTCATACGAGTTCCAGTCAAAAAATCAAATTATATCGGGAACAATTTGAAATGATACGAAACATTTCAGATCATTTATATATGTTACGAGGGAAGGTTATGATGGAAGTCCATGCAAAAAATAATCTAAAAATTAGCTTCAATAAAACGTTTGGAAATGCAAGGTTCTGTCAAAAAACCTTTGTATATTATACACTAGTTTACACTAGTTTCGGTCTAAAAGTTAAATTAAATGGAGGACTGCTCGAAATGATACGATACTTTTCAAATGATGTATATATTTTATGAGGGAAGGTTTCGATGGAAGTCCATGAAAAAAATCATCTAAAAAATTAGATTCTATGAATATTTTCAAAATTCATATTTCGGTCAAAAAATCCTAATATATTATACACTATTTCATACGAGTTCCGGTCAAAAAATCAAATTATATCGGGAACTTTTAAAAAATGATACGAAACGTTTCAAATCATTTATATATCTTACGAGGGAAGGATATGATGGAAGTCTATCCAAAAAATAATCTGAAAATTAGCTTCTATTAAACTTTTGGAAATGCAAGGTTCTGTCAAAAAACCATAGTGTATTATACAATAGTTTACACTAGTTTAGGTCAAAACGTTAAATTAAATGGAGGATTGCTCGAAATGATACTATACTTTTCAAATCATTTATATATTTTACGAGGGAAGATTACGATGGAAGTACATGCAAAAAATCATCTGAAAATTAGATTCTATGAAACTTTTCGAAATTCATGTTTCGCTCCAAAAATCCTGATATATTATGCACTATTTGATACGAGTTCCAGTCAAAAAATCAAATTATATCGGGAACTATTTGAAATGATACGAAACATTTCAGATCATTTATATATGTTATAAGGGGAGGTTATGATGGAAGTCCATGCAAAAAATAATTTGAAAATTAGCTTCTATAAAACTTTTGGAAATGCAAGGTTCTGTCAAGAAACCATAGTTTATTATACACTTGTTTACACTAATTTCTGTCAAAAAGTTAAATTAAATGGAGGATTGCTCGAAATGATACTATACTTTTCAAATCATTTATATATTTTACGAGGGAAGGTTACGAAGGAAGTCAATGCAAAAAATCATCTGAAAATTAGATTCTATGAATCTTTTCGAAATTCATGTTTCGGTCGAAAAATCCTAATATATTATACACTATTTCATACGAGTTCCGGTCGAAAAATCAAATTATATCGGGAATTTTTCGAAATGATACAAAACATTTCAGATCATTTATATATGTTACGAGGGAAGGTTATGATGGAAGTCCATGCAAAAAATAATCTAAAAATTAGCTTCAATAAAACTTTTGGAAATGCTAGGTTCTGTCAAAAAACCATTGTGTATTATACACTAGTTTACACTAGTTTCGGTCTAAAAGTTAAATTAAATGGAGGACTGCTCGAAATGATACGATACTTTTCATATGATTTATATATTTCATGAGGGATGGTTTCGATGGAAGTCCATGAAAAAAATCATCTGAAAAATTAGATTCTATGAATATTTTCAAAATTCATGTTTCGGTCCAAAAATCCTAATATATTATACACTTTTTCATACGAGTTCCGGTCAAAAAATCAAATTATATCGGGAACTATTGAAAAATGATACGAAACGTTTCAGATCATTTATATATCTTACGAGGGAAGGTTATGATGGAAGTCTATGCAAAAAATAATCTGAAAAATAGCTTCGATAAAACTTTTCGAAATGCAAGGTTCTGTCAAAAAACCATAGTGTATTATACACTAGTTTACACTAGTTTCAGTCAAAACATTAAATTAAATGAAGGATTGCTCGAAATGATACTATACTTTTCAAATCATTTATATATTTTACGAGGGAAGGTTACGATGGAAGTCCATGCAAAAAATCATCTGAAAATTAGATTCTATGAAACATTTCGAAATTCATGTTTCGGTCCAAAAATCCTGATATATTATACACTATTTCATACGAGTTCCAGTCAAAATATCAAATTATATCGGGAACTATTTGAAATGATACGAAACGTTTCAGATCATTTATATATTATATGAGGGGAGGTTATGATGGAAGTCCATGCAAAAGATAATTTGAAAATTAGCTTCTATAAAACTTTTGGAAATGCAAGGTTCTGTCAAAAAACCATAGTGTATTATACACTAGTTTACACTAATTTCTGTCAAAAAGTTAAATTAAATGGAGGATTGCTCGAAATGATACTATACTTTTCAAATCATTTATATAATTTACGAGGGAAGGTTACGAAGGAAGTCAATGCAAAAAATCATCTGAAAATTAGATTCTATGAATCTTTTCGAAATTCATGTTTCGGTCCAAAAATCCTAATATATTATACACTATTTCATACGAGTTCCGGTCGAAAAATCAAATTATATCGGGAATTTTTCGAAATGATACAAAACATTTCAGATCATTTATATATGTTACGAGGGAAGGTTATGATGGAAGTCCATGCAAAAAATAATCTAAAAATTAGCTTCAATAAAACTTTTGGAAATGCTAGGTTCTGTCAAAAAACCATTGTGTATTATACACTAGTTTACACTAGTTTCGGTCTAAAAGTTAAATTAAATGGAGGACTGCTCGAAATGATACGATACTTTTCAAATGATTTATATATTTCATGAGGGAAGGTTTCGATGGAAGTCCAAGAAAAAAATCATACGAAAAATTAGATTCTATGAATATTTTCAAAATTCATGTTTCGGTCCAAAAATCCTGATATATTATACACTATTTCATACGAGTTCCGGTCAAAAAATAAAATTATATCGGGAACTATTCGAAATGATACAAAATGTTTCAGATCATTTATATATCTTACGAGGGAAGGTTATGATCGAAGTCCATGAAAAAAATATTCTGAAAATTAGCTTCTATAAAACTTTTCGAAATGCAAGGTTCTGTCAAAAAACCATAGTGTATTATACACTAGTTTACACTAGTTTCAGTCAAAACATTAAATTAAATGAAGGATTGCTCGAAATGATACTATACTTTTCAAATCATTTATATATTTTACGAGGGAAGGTTACGATGGAAGTCCATGCAAAAAATCATCTGAAAATTAGATTCTATGAAACATTTCGAAATTCATGTTTCGGTCCAAAAATCCTGATATATTATACACTATTTCATACGAGTTCCAGTCAAAATATCAAATTATATCGGGAACTATTTGAAATGATACGAAACGTTTCAGATCATTTATATATTATATGAGGGGAGGTTATGATGGAAGTCCATGCAAAAGATAATTTGAAAATTAGCTTCTATAAAACTTTTGGAAATGCAAGGTTCTGTCAAAAAACCATAGTGTATTATACACTAGTTTACACTAATTTCTGTCAAAAAGTTAAATTAAATGGAGGATTGCTCGAAATGATACTATACTTTTCAAATCATTTATATAATTTACGAGGGAAGGTTACGAAGGAAGTCAATGCAAAAAATCATCTGAAAATTAGATTCTATGAATCTTTTCGAAATTCATGTTTCGGTCCAAAAATCCTAATATATTATACACTATTTCATACGAGTTCCGGTCGAAAAATCAAATTATATCGGGAATTTTTCGAAATGATACAAAACATTTCAGATCATTTATATATGTTACGAGGGAAGGTTATGATGGAAGTCCATGCAAAAAATAATCTAAAAATTAGCTTCAATAAAACTTTTGGAAATGCTAGGTTCTGTCAAAAAACCATTGTGTATTATACACTAGTTTACACTAGTTTCGGTCTAAAAGTTAAATTAAATGGAGGACTGCTCGAAATGATACGATACTTTTCAAATGATTTATATATTTCATGAGGGAAGGTTTCGATGGAAGTCCAAGAAAAAAATCATACGAAAAATTAGATTCTATGAATATTTTCAAAATTCATGTTTCGGTCCAAAAATCCTGATATATTATACACTATTTCATACGAGTTCCGGTCAAAAAATAAAATTATATCGGGAACTATTCGAAATGATACAAAATGTTTCAGATCATTTATATATCTTACGAGGGAAGGTTATGATCGAAGTCCATGAAAAAAATATTCTGAAAATTAGCTTCTATAAAACTTTTCGAAATGCAAGGTTCTGTCAAAAAACCATAGTGTATTATACACTAGTTTACACTAGTTTCGGTCAAAACGTTAAATTAAATGGAGGATTGCTCGAAATGATACTATACTTTTCAAATCATTTATATATTTTACGAGGGAAGGTTACGATGGAAGTCCATGCAAAAAATCATCTAAAAATTAGATTCTATGAAACTTTTCGAAATTCATGTTTCGGTCCAAAAATCCTGATATATTATACACTATTTCATACGAGTTCCAGTCAAAAAATCAAATTATATCGGGAACAATTTGAAATGATACGAAACATTTCAGATCATTTATATATGTTACGAGGGAAGGTTATGATGGAAGTCCATGCAAAAAATAATCTAAAAATTAGCTTCAATAAAACGTTTGGAAATGCAAGGTTCTGTCAAAAAACGTTTGTGTATTATACAATAGTTTACACTAGTTTCGGTCTAAAAGTTAAATTAAATGGAGGACTGCTCGAAATGATACGATACTTTTCAAATGATGTATATATTTTATGAGGGAAGGTTTCGATGGAAGTCCATGAAAAAAATCATCTGAAAAATTAGATTCTATGAATATTTTCAAAATTCATATTTCAGTCAAAAAATCCTAATATATTATACACTATTTCATACGAGTTCCGGTCAAAAAATTAAATTATATCGGGAACTTTTAAAAAATGATACGAAACGTTTCAGATCATTTATATATCTTACGAGGGAAGGATATGATGGAAGTCTATCCAAAAAATAATCTGAAAATTAGCTTCTATTAAACTTTTGGAAATGCAAGGTTCTTTCAAAAAACCATAGTGTATTATACAATAGTTTACACTAGTTTAGGTCAAAACGTTAAATTAAATGGAGGATTGCTCGAAATAATACTATACTTTTCAAATCATTTATATATTTTACGAGGGAAGGTTACGATGGAAGTACATGCAAAAAATCATCTGAAAATTAGATTCTATGAAACTTTTCGAAATTCATGTTTCTGTCCAAAAATCCTGATATATTATGCACTATTTCATACGAGTTCCAGTCAAAAAATCAAATTATATCGGGAACTATTTGAAATGATACGAAACATTTCAGATCATTTATATATGTTATGAGGGGAGGTTATGATGGAAGTCCATGCAAAAAATAATTTGAAAATTAGCTTCTATAAAACTTTTGGAAATGCAAGGTTCTGTCAAGAAACCATAGTGTATTATACACTAGTTTACACTAATTTCTGTCAAAAAGTTAAATTAAATGGAGGATTGCTCGAAATGATACTATACTTTTCAAATCATTTATATATTTTACGAGGCAAGGTTACGAAGGAAGTCAATGCAAAAAATCATCTAAAAATTAGATTTTATGAATCTTTTCGAAATTCATGTTTCGGTCCAAAAATCCTAATATATTATACACTTTTTCATACGAGTTCCGGTCAAAAAATCAAATTATATCGGGAATTTTTCGAAATGATACAAAACATTTTAGATCATTTATATATGTTACGAGGGAAGGTTATGATGGAAGTCCATGCAAAAAATAATCTAAAAATTAGCTTCAATAAAATTTTTGGAAATGCTAGGTTCTGTCAAAAAACCATTGTGTATTATACACTAGTTTACAATAGTTTCGGTCTAAAAGTTAAATTAAATGGAGGACTGCTCGAAATGATATGACACTTTTCAAATGATTTATATATTTCATGAGGGAAGGTTTCGATGGAATTCCATGAAAAAAATCATCTGAAAAATTAGATTCTATGAATATTTTCAAAATTCATGTTTCGGTCCAAAAATCCTAATATATTATACACTATTTCATACGAGTTCCGGTCAAAAAATCAAATTATATCGGGAACTATTAAAAAATGATACGAAACGTTTCAGATCATTTATATATCTTACGAGGGAAGGTTATGATGGAAGTCCATGCAAAAAATAATCTGAAAAATAGCTTCGATAAAACTTTTCGAAATGCAAGGTTCTGTCAAAAAATCATAGTGTATTATACACTAGTTTACACTAGTTTCAGTCAAAACATTAAATTAAATGGAGGATTGCTTGAAATGATACTATACTTTTCAAATCATTTATATATTTTACGAGGGAAGGTTACGATGGAAGTCCATGCAAAAAATCATCTGAAAATTAGATTCTATGAAACATTTCGAAATTCATGTTTCGGTCCAAAAATCCTGATATATTATACACTATTTCATACGAGTTCCAGTCAAAATATCAAATTATATCGGGAACTATTTGAAATGATACGAAACGTTTCAGATCATTTATATATGTTATGAGGGGAGGTTATGATGGAAGTCTATCCAAAAAATAATCTGAAAATTAGCTTCTATTAAACTTTTGGAAATGCAAGGTTCTGTCAAAAAACCATAGTGTATTATACACTAGTTTACACTAGTTTAGGTCAAAACGTTAAATTAAATGGAGGATTGCTCGAAATGATACTATACTTTTCAAATCATTTATATAATTTACGAGGGAAGGTTACGAAGGAAGTCAATGCAAAAAATCATCTGAAAATTAGATTCTATGAATCTTTTCGAAATTCATGTTTCGGTCCAAAAATCCTAATATATTATACACTATTTCATACGAGTTCCGGTCGAAAAATCAAATTATATCGGGAATTTTTCGAAATGATACAAAACATTTCAGATCATTTATATATGTTACGAGGGAAGGTTATGATGGAAGTCCATGCAAAAAAATAATCTTAAAATTAGCTTCAATAAAACTTTTGGAAATGCTAGGTTCTGTCAAAAAACCATTGTGTATTATACACTAGTTTACACTAGTTTCGGTCTAAAAGTTAAATTAAATGGAGGACTGCTCGAAATGATACGATACTTTTCAAATGATTTATATATTTCATGAGGGAAGGTTTCGATGGAAGTCCATGAAAAAAATCATACGAAAAATTAGATTCTATGAATATTTTCAAAATTCATGTTTCGGTCCAAAAATCCTAATATATTATACACTATTTCATACGAGTTCCGGTCAAAAAATCAAATTATATCGGGAACTATTAAAAAATGATACGAAACGTTTCAGATCATTTATATATCTTACGAGGGAAGGTTATGATGGAAGTCCATGCAAAAAATAATCTGAAAAATAGCTTCGATAAAACTTTTCGAAATGCAAGGTTCTGTCAAAAAACCATAGTGTATTATACACTAGTTTACACTAGTTTCAGTCAAAACATTAAATTAAATGGAGGATTGCTCGAAATGATACTATACTTTTCAAATCATTTATATATTTTACGAGGGAAGGTTACGATGAAAGTCCATGCAAAAAATCATCTGAAAATTAGATTCTATGAAACATTTCGAAATTCATGTTTCGGTCCAGAAATCCTGATATATTATACACTATTTCATACGAGTTCCAGTAAAAATATCAAATTATATCGGGAACTATTTGAAATGATACGAAACGTTTCAGATCATTTATATATGTTATGAGGGGAGGTTATGATGGAAGTCTATCCAAAAAATAATCTGAAAATTAGCTTCTATTAAACTTTTGGAAATGCAAGGTTCTGTCAAAAAACCATAGTGTATTATACAATAGTTTACACTAGTTTAGGTCAAAACGTTAAATTAAATGGAGGAATGCTCGAAATGATACTATACTTTTCAAATCATTTATATATTTTACGAGGGAAGGTTACGATGGACGTACATGCAAAAAATCATCTGAAAATTAGATTCTATGAAACTTTTCGAAATTCATGTTTCTGTCCAAAAATCCTGATATATTATGCACTATTTCATACGAGTTCCAGTCAAAAAATCAAATTATATCGGGAACTATTTGAAATGATACGAAACATTTCAGATCATTTATATATGTTATGAGGGGAGGTTATGATGGAAGTCCATGCAAAAAATAATTTGAAAATTAGCTTCTATAAAACTTTTGGAAATGCAAGGTTCTGTCAAGAAACCATAGTGTATTATACACTAGTTTACACTAATTTCTGTCAAAAAGTTAAATTAAATGGAGGATTGCTCGAAATGATACTATACTTTTCAAATCATTTATATATTTTACGAGGCAAGGTTACGAAGGAAGTCAATGCAAAAAATCATCTAAAAATTAGATTTTATGAATCTTTTCGAAATTCATGTTTCGGTCCAAAAATCCTAATATATTATACACTTTTTCATACGAGTTCCGGTCAAAAAATCAAATTATATCGGGAATTTTTCGAAATGATACAAAACATTTTAGATCATTTATATATGTTACGAGGGAAGGTTATGATGGAAGTCCATGCAAAAAATAATCTAAAAATTAGCTTCAATAAAATTTTTGGAAATGCTAGGTTCTGTCAAAAAACCATTGTGTATTATACACTAGTTTACACTAGTTTCGGTCTAAAAGTTAAATTAAATGGAGGACTGCTCGAAATGATATGACACTTTTCAAATGATTTATATATTTCATGAGGGAAGGTTTCGATGTAATTCCATGAAAAAAATCATCTGAAAAATTAGATTCTATGAATATTTTCAAAATTCATGTTTCGGTCCAAAAATCCTAATATATTATACACTATTTCATACGAGTTCCGGTCAAAAAATCAAATTATATCGGGAACTATTAAAAAATGATACGAAACGTTTCAGATCATTTATATATCTTACGAGGGAAGGTTATGATGGAAGTCCATGCAAAAAATAATCTGAAAAATAGCTTCGATAAAACTTTTCGAAATGCAAGGTTCTGTCAAAAAATCATAGTGTATTATACACTAGTTTACACTAGTTTCAGTCAAAACATTAAATTAAATGGAGGATTGCTTGAAATGATACTATACTTTTCAAATCATTTATATATTTTACGAGGGAAGGTTACGATGGAAGTCCATGCAAAAAATCATCTGAAAATTAGATTCTATGAAACATTTCGAAATTCATGTTTCGGTCCAAAAATCCTGATATATTATACACTATTTCATACGAGTTCCAGTCAAAATATCAAATTATATCGGGAACTATTTGAAATGATACGAAACGTTTCAGATCATTTATATATGTTATGAGGGGAGGTTATGATGGAAGTCTATCCAAAAAATAATCTGAAAATTAGCTTCTATTAAACTTTTGGAAATGCAAGGTTCTGTCAAAAAACCATAGTGTATTATACACTAGTTTACACTAGTTTAGGTCAAAACGTTAAATTAAATGGAGGATTGCTCGAAATGATACTATACTTTTCAAATCATTTATATAATTTACGAGGGAAGGTTACGAAGGAAGTCAATGCAAAAAATCATCTGAAAATTAGATTCTATGAATCTTTTCGAAATTCATGTTTCGGTCCAAAAATCCTAATATATTATACACTATTTCATACGAGTTCCGGTCGAAAAATCAAATTATATCGGGAATTTTTCGAAATGATACAAAACATTTCAGATCATTTATATATGTTACGAGGGAAGGTTATGATGGAAGTCCATGCAAAAAAATAATCTTAAAATTAGCTTCAATAAAACTTTTGGAAATGCTAGGTTCTGTCAAAAAACCATTGTGTATTATACACTAGTTTACACTAGTTTCGGTCTAAAAGTTAAATTAAATGGAGGACTGCTCGAAATGATACGATACTTTTCAAATGATTTATATATTTCATGAGGGAAGGTTTCGATGGAAGTCCATGAAAAAAATCATACGAAAAATTAGATTCTATGAATATTTTCAAAATTCATGTTTCGGTCCAAAAATCCTAATATATTATACACTATTTCATACGAGTTCCGGTCAAAAAATCAAATTATATCGGGAACTATTAAAAAATGATACGAAACGTTTCAGATCATTTATATATCTTACGAGGGAAGGTTATGATGGAAGTCCATGCAAAAAATAATCTGAAAAATAGCTTCGATAAAACTTTTCGAAATGCAAGGTTCTGTCAAAAAACCATAGTGTATTATACACTAGTTTACACTAGTTTCAGTCAAAACATTAAATTAAATGGAGGATTGCTCGAAATGATACTATACTTTTCAAATCATTTATATATTTTACGAGGGAAGGTTACGATGAAAGTCCATGCAAAAAATCATCTGAAAATTAGATTCTATGAAACATTTCGAAATTCATGTTTCGGTCCAGAAATCCTGATATATTATACACTATTTCATACGAGTTCCAGTAAAAATATCAAATTATATCGGGAACTATTTGAAATGATACGAAACGTTTCAGATCATTTATATATGTTATGAGGGGAGGTTATGATGGAAGTCTATCCAAAAAATAATCTGAAAATTAGCTTCTATTAAACTTTTGGAAATGCAAGGTTCTGTCAAAAAACCATAGTGTATTATACAATAGTTTACACTAGTTTAGGTCAAAACGTTAAATTAAATGGAGGAATGCTCGAAATGATACTATACTTTTCAAATCATTTATATATTTTACGAGGGAAGGTTACGATGGACGTACATGCAAAAAATCATCTGAAAATTAGATTCTATGAAACTTTTCGAAATTCATGTTTCTGTCCAAAAATCCTGATATATTATGCACTATTTCATACGAGTTCCAGTCAAAAAATCAAATTATATCGGGAACTATTTGAAATGATACGAAACATTTCAGATCATTTATATATGTTATGAGGGGAGGTTATGATGGAAGTCCATGCAAAAAATAATTTGAAAATTAGCTTCTATAAAACTTTTGGAAATGCAAGGTTCTGTCAAGAAACCATAGTGTATTATACACTAGTTTACACTAATTTCTGTCAAAAAGTTAAATTAAATGGAGGATTGCTCGAAATGATACTATACTTTTCAAATCATTTATATATTTTACGAGGCAAGGTTACGAAGGAAGTCAATGCAAAAAATCATCTAAAAATTAGATTTTATGAATCTTTTCGAAATTCATGTTTCGGTCCAAAAATCCTAATATATTATACACTTTTTCATACGAGTTCCGGTCAAAAAATCAAATTATATCGGGAATTTTTCGAAATGATACAAAACATTTTAGATCATTTATATATGTTACGAGGGAAGGTTATGATGGAAGTCCATGCAAAAAATAATCTAAAAATTAGCTTCAATAAAATTTTTGGAAATGCTAGGTTCTGTCAAAAAACCATTGTGTATTATACACTAGTTTACACTAGTTTCGGTCTAAAAGTTAAATTAAATGGAGGACTGCTCGAAATGATATGACACTTTTCAAATGATTTATATATTTCATGAGGGAAGGTTTCGATGTAATTCCATGAAAAAAATCATCTGAAAAATTAGATTCTATGAATATTTTCAAAATTCATGTTTCGGTCCAAAAATCCTAATATATTATACACTATTTCATACGAGTTCCGGTCAAAAAATCAAATTATATCGGGAACTATTAAAAAATGATACGAAACGTTTCAGATCATTTATATATCTTACGAGGGAAGGTTATGATGGAAGTCCATGCAAAAAATAATCTGAAAAATAGCTTCGATAAAACTTTTCGAAATGCAAGGTTCTGTCAAAAAATCATAGTGTATTATACACTAGTTTACACTAGTTTCAGTCAAAACATTAAATTAAATGGAGGATTGCTTGAAATGATACTATACTTTTCAAATCATTTATATATTTTACGAGGGAAGGTTACGATGGAAGTCCATGCAAAAAATCATCTGAAAATTAGATTCTATGAAACATTTCGAAATTCATGTTTCGGTCCAAAAATCCTGATATATTATACACTATTTCATACGAGTTCCAGTCAAAATATCAAATTATATCGGGAACTATTTGAAATGATACGAAACGTTTCAGATCATTTATATATGTTATGAGGGGAGGTTATGATGGAAGTCTATCCAAAAAATAATCTGAAAATTAGCTTCTATTAAACTTTTGGAAATGCAAGGTTCTGTCAAAAAACCATAGTGTATTATACACTAGTTTACACTAGTTTAGGTCAAAACGTTAAATTAAATGGAGGATTGCTCGAAATGATACTATACTTTTCAAATCATTTATATAATTTACGAGGGAAGGTTACGAAGGAAGTCAATGCAAAAAATCATCTGAAAATTAGATTCTATGAATCTTTTCGAAATTCATGTTTCGGTCCAAAAATCCTAATATATTATACACTATTTCATACGAGTTCCGGTCGAAAAATCAAATTATATCGGGAATTTTTCGAAATGATACAAAACATTTCAGATCATTTATATATGTTACGAGGGAAGGTTATGATGGAAGTCCATGCAAAAAAATAATCTTAAAATTAGCTTCAATAAAACTTTTGGAAATGCTAGGTTCTGTCAAAAAACCATTGTGTATTATACACTAGTTTACACTAGTTTCGGTCTAAAAGTTAAATTAAATGGAGGACTGCTCGAAATGATACGATACTTTTCAAATGATTTATATATTTCATGAGGGAAGGTTTCGATGGAAGTCCATGAAAAAAATCATACGAAAAATTAGATTCTATGAATATTTTCAAAATTCATGTTTCGGTCCAAAAATCCTAATATATTATACACTATTTCATACGAGTTCCGGTCAAAAAATCAAATTATATCGGGAACTATTAAAAAATGATACGAAACGTTTCAGATCATTTATATATCTTACGAGGGAAGGTTATGATGGAAGTCCATGCAAAAAATAATCTGAAAAATAGCTTCGATAAAACTTTTCGAAATGCAAGGTTCTGTCAAAAAACCATAGTGTATTATACACTAGTTTACACTAGTTTCAGTCAAAACATTAAATTAAATGGAGGATTGCTCGAAATGATACTATACTTTTCAAATCATTTATATATTTTACGAGGGAAGGTTACGATGAAAGTCCATGCAAAAAATCATCTGAAAATTAGATTCTATGAAACATTTCGAAATTCATGTTTCGGTCCAGAAATCCTGATATATTATACACTATTTCATACGAGTTCCAGTAAAAATATCAAATTATATCGGGAACTATTTGAAATGATACGAAACGTTTCAGATCATTTATATATGTTATGAGGGGAGGTTATGATGGAAGTCTATCCAAAAAATAATCTGAAAATTAGCTTCTATTAAACTTTTGGAAATGCAAGGTTCTGTCAAAAAACCATAGTGTATTATACAATAGTTTACACTAGTTTAGGTCAAAACGTTAAATTAAATGGAGGAATGCTCGAAATGATACTATACTTTTCAAATCATTTATATATTTTACGAGGGAAGGTTACGATGGACGTACATGCAAAAAATCATCTGAAAATTAGATTCTATGAAACTTTTCGAAATTCATGTTTCTGTCCAAAAATCCTGATATATTATGCACTATTTCATACGAGTTCCAGTCAAAAAATCAAATTATATCGGGAACTATTTGAAATGATACGAAACATTTCAGATCATTTATATATGTTATGAGGGGAGGTTATGATGGAAGTCCATGCAAAAAATAATTTGAAAATTAGCTTCTATAAAACTTTTGGAAATGCAAGGTTCTGTCAAGAAACCATAGTGTATTATACACTAGTTTACACTAATTTCTGTCAAAAAGTTAAATTAAATGGAGGATTGCTCGAAATGATACTATACTTTTCAAATCATTTATATATTTTACGAGGCAAGGTTACGAAGGAAGTCAATGCAAAAAATCATCTGAAAATTAGATTCTATGAATCTTTTCGAAATTCATGTTTCGGTCCAAAAATCCTAATATATTATACACTTTTTCATACGAGTTCCGGTCAAAAAATCAAATTATATCGGGAATTTTTCGAAATGATACAAAACATTTCAGATCATTTATATATGTTACGAGGGAAGGTTATGATGGAAGTCCATGCAAAAAATAATCTAAAAATTAGCTTCAATAAAACTTTTGGAAATGCTAGGTTCTGTCAAAAAACCATTGTGTATTATACACTAGTTTACACTAGTTTCGGTCTAAAAGTTAAATTAAATGGAGGACTGCTCGAAATGATACGACACTTTTCAAATGATTTATATATTTCATGAGTGAAGGTTTCGATGGAATTCCATGAAAAAAATCATCTGAAAAATTAGATTCTATGAATATTTTCAAAATTCATGTTTCGGTCCAAAAATCCTAATATATTATACACTATTTCATACGAGTTCCGGTCAAAAAATCAAATTATATCGGGAACTATTAAAAAATGATACGAAACGTTTCAGATCATTTATATATCTTACGAGGGAAGGTTATGATGGAAGTCCATGCAAAAAATAATCTGAAAAATAGCTTCGATAAAACTTTTCGAAATGCAAGGTTCTGTCAAAAAATCATAGTGTATTATACACTAGTTTACACTAGTTTCAGTCAAAACATTAAATTAAATGGAGGATTGCTTGAAATGATACTATACTTTTCAAATCATTTATATATTTTACGAGGGAAGGTTACGATGGAAGTCCATGCAAAAAATCATCTGAAAATTAGATTCTATGAAACATTTCGAAATTCATGTTTCGGTCCAAAAATCCTGATATATTATACACTATTTCATACGAGTTCCAGTCAAAATATCAAATTATATCGGGAACTATTTGAAATGATACGAAACGTTTCAGATCATTTATATATGTTATGAGGGGAGGTTATGATGGAAGTCTATCCAAAAAATAATCTGAAAATTAGCTTCTATTAAACTTTTGGAAATGCAAGGTTCTGTCAAAAAACCATAGTGTATTATACACTAGTTTACACTAGTTTAGGTCAAAACGTTAAATTAAATGGAGGATTGCTCGAAATGATACTATACTTTTCAAATCATTTATATAATTTACGAGGGAAGGTTACGAAGGAAGTCAATGCAAAAAATCATCTGAAAATTAGATTCTATGAATCTTTTCGAAATTCATGTTTCGGTCCAAAAATCCTAATATATTATACACTATTTCATACGAGTTCCGGTCGAAAAATCAAATTATATCGGGAATTTTTCGAAATGATACAAAACATTTCAGATCATTTATATATGTTACGAGGGAAGGTTATGATGGAAGTCCATGCAAAAAAATAATCTAAAAATTAGCTTCAATAAAACTTTTGGAAATGCTAGGTTCTGTCAAAAAACCATTGTGTATTATACACTAGTTTACACTAGTTTCGGTCTAAAAGTTAAATTAAATGGAGGACTGCTCGAAATGATACGATACTTTTCAAATGATTTATATATTTCATGAGGGAAGGTTTCGATGGAAGTCCATGAAAAAAATCATACGAAAAATTAGATTCTATGAATATTTTCAAAATTCATGTTTCGGTCCAAAAATCCTAATATATTATACACTATTTCATACGAGTTCCGGTCAAAAAATCAAATTATATCGGGAACTATTAAAAAATGATACGAAACGTTTCAGATCATTTATATATCTTACGAGGGAAGGTTATGATGGAAGTCCATGCAAAAAATAATCTGAAAAATAGCTTCGATAAAACTTTTCGAAATGCAAGGTTCTGTCAAAAAACCATAGTGTATTATACACTAGTTTACACTAGTTTCAGTCAAAACATTAAATTAAATGGAGGATTGCTCGAAATGATACTATACTTTTCAAATCATTTATATATTTTACGAGGGAAGGTTACGATGAAAGTCCATGCAAAAAATCATCTGAAAATTAGATTCTATGAAACATTTCGAAATTCATGTTTCGGTCCAGAAATCCTGATATATTATACACTATTTCATACGAGTTCCAGTCAAAATATCAAATTATATCGGGAACTATTTGAAATGATACGAAACGTTTCAGATCATTTATATATGTTATGAGGGGAGGTTATGATGGAAGTCTATCCAAAAAATAATCTGAAAATTAGCTTCTATTAAACTTTTGGAAATGCAAGGTTCTGTCAAAAAACCATAGTGTATTATACAATAGTTTACACTAGTTTAGGTCAAAACGTTAAATTAAATGGAGGAATGCTCGAAATGATACTATACTTTTCAAATCATTTATATATTTTACGAGGGAAGGTTACGATGGAAGTACATGCAAAAAATCATCTGAAAATTAGATTCTATGAAACTTTTCGAAATTGATGTTTCTGTCCAAAAATCCTAATATATTATGCACTATTTCATACGAGTTCCAGTCAAAAAATCAAATTATATCGGGAACTATTTGAAATGATACGAAACATTTCAGATCATTTATATATGTTATGAGGGGAGGTTATGATGGAAGTCCATGCAAAAAATAATTTGAAAATTAGCTTCTATAAAACTTTTGGAAATGCAAGGTTCTGTCAAGATACCATAGTGTATTATACACTAGTTTACACTAATTTCTGTCAAAAAGTTAAATTAAATGGAGGATTGCTCGAAATGATACTATACTTTTCAAATCATTTATATATTTTACGAGGCAAGGTTACGAAGGAAGTCAATGCAAAAAATCATCTGAAAATTAGATTCTATGAATCTTTTCGAAATTCATGTTTCGGTCCAAAAATCCTAATATATTATACACTATTTCATACGAGTTCCGGTCGAAAAATCAAATTATATCGGGAATTTTTCGAAATGATACAAAACATTTCAGATCATTTATATATGTTACGAGGGAAGGTTTTGATGGAAGTCCATGCAAAAAATAAACTAAAAATTAGCTTCAATAAAACTTTTGGAAATGCTAGGTTCTGTCAAAAAACCATTGTGTATTATACACTAGTTTACACTAGTTTCGGTCTAAAAGTTAAATTAAATGGAGGACTGCTCGAAATGATACGACACTTTTCAAATGATTTATATATTTCATGAGGGAAGGTTTCGATGGAAGTCCATGAAAAAAATCATCTGAAAAATTAGATTCTATGAATATTTTCAAAATTCATGTTTCGGTCCAAAAATCCTAATATATTATACACTATTTCATACGAGTTCCGGTCAAAAAATCAAATTATATCGGGAACTATTAAAAAATGATACGAAACGTTTCAGATCATTTATATATCTTACGAGGGAAGGTTATGATGGAAGTCCATGCAAAAAATAATCTGAAAAATAGCTTCGATAAAACTTTTCGAAATGCAAGGTTCTGTCAAAAAATCATAGTGTATTATACACTAGTTTACACTAGTTTCAGTCAAAACATTAAATTAAATGGAGGATTGCTTGAAATGATACTATACTTTTCAAATCATTTATATATTTTACGAGGGAAGGTTACGATGGAAGTCCATGCAAAAAATCATCTGAAAATTAGATTCTATGAAACATTTCGAAATTCATGTTTCGGTCCAAAAATCCTGATATATTATACACTATTTCATACGAGTTCCAGTCAAAATATCAAATTATATCGGGAACTATTTGAAATGATACGAAACGTTTCAGATCATTTATATATGTTATGAGGGGAGGTTATGATGGAAGTCTATCCAAAAAATAATCTGAAAATTAGCTTCTATTAAACTTTTGGAAATGCAAGGTTCTGTCAAAAAACCATAGTGTATTATACACTAGTTTACACTAGTTTAGGTCAAAACGTTAAATTAAATGGAGGATTGCTCGAAATGATACTATACTTTTCAAATCATTTATATAATTTACGAGGGAAGGTTACGAAGGAAGTCAATGCAAAAAATCATCTGAAAATTAGATTCTATGAATCTTTTCGAAATTCATGTTTCGGTCCAAAAATCCTAATATATTATACACTATTTCATACGAGTTCCGGTCGAAAAATCAAATTATATCGGGAATTTTTCGAAATGATACAAAACATTTCAGATCATTTATATATGTTACGAGGGAAGGTTATGATGGAAGTCCATGCAAAAAAATAATCTAAAAATTAGCTTCAATAAAACTTTTGGAAATGCTAGGTTCTGTCAAAAAACCATTGTGTATTATACACTAGTTTACACTAGTTTCGGTCTAAAAGTTAAATTAAATGGAGGACTGCTCGAAATGATACGATACTTTTCAAATGATTTATATATTTCATGAGGGAAGGTTTCGATGGAAGTCCATGAAAAAAATCATACGAAAAATTAGATTCTATGAATATTTTCAAAATTCATGTTTCGGTCCAAAAATCCTAATATATTATACACTATTTCATACGAGTTCCGGTCAAAAAATCAAATTATATCGGGAACTATTAAAAAATGATACGAAACGTTTCAGATCATTTATATATCTTACGAGGGAAGGTTATGATGGAAGTCCATGCAAAAAATAATCTGAAAAATAGCTTCGATAAAACTTTTCGAAATGCAAGGTTCTGTCAAAAAACCATAGTGTATTATACACTAGTTTACACTAGTTTCAGTCAAAACATTAAATTAAATGGAGGATTGCTCGAAATGATACTATACTTTTCGAATCATTTATATATTTTACGAGGGAAGGTTACGATGAAAGTCCATGCAAAAAATCATCTGAAAATTAGATTCTATGAAACATTTCGAAATTCATGTTTCGGTCCAGAAATCCTGATATATTATACACTATTTCATACGAGTTCCAGTCAAAATATCAAATTATATCGGGAACTATTTGAAATGATACGAAACGTTTCAGATCATTTATATATGTTATGAGGGGAGGTTATGATGGAAGTCTATCCAAAAAATAATCTGAAAATTAGCTTCTATTAAACTTTTGGAAATGCAAGGTTCTGTCAAAAAACCATAGTGTATTATACAATAGTTTACACTAGTTTAGGTCAAAACGTTAAATTAAATGGAGGAATGCTCGAAATGATACTATACTTTTCAAATCATTTATATATTTTACGAGGGAAGGTTACGATGGAAGTACATGCAAAAAATCATCTGAAAATTAGATTCTATGAAACTTTTCGAAATTGATGTTTCTGTCCAAAAATCCTAATATATTATGCACTATTTCATACGAGTTCCAGTCAAAAAATCAAATTATATCGGGAACTATTTGAAATGATACGAAACATTTCAGATCATTTATATATGTTATGAGGGGAGGTTATGATGGAAGTCCATGCAAAAAATAATTTGAAAATTAGCTTCTATAAAACTTTTGGAAATGCAAGGTTCTGTCAAGAAACCATAGTGTATTATACACTAGTTTACACTAATTTCTGTCAAAAAGTTAAATTAAATGGAGGATTGCTCGAAATGATACTATACTTTTCAAATAATTTATATATTTTACGAGGCAAGGTTACGAAGGAAGTCAATGCAAAAAATCATCTGAAAATTAGATTCTATGAATCTTTTCGAAATTCATGTTTCGGTCCAAAAATCCTAATATATTATACACTATTTCATACGAGTTCCGGTCGAAAAATCAAATTATATCGGGAATTTTTCGAAATGATACAAAACATTTCAGATCATTTATATATGTTACGAGGGAAGGTTATGATGGAAGTCCATGCAAAAAATAATCTAAAAATTAGCTTCAATAAAACTTTTGGAAATGCTAGGTTCTGTCAAAAAACCATTGTGTATTATACACTAGTTTACACTAGTTTCGGTCTAAAAGTTAAATTAAATGGAGGATTGCTCGAAATGATACGATACTTTTCAAATGATTTATATATTTCATGAGGGAAGGTTTCGATGGAAGTCCATGAAAAAAATCATACGAAAAATTAGATTCTATGAATATTTTCAAAATTCATGTTTCGGTCCAAAAATCCTAATATATTATACACTATTTCATACGAGTTCCGGTCAAAAAATCAAATTATATCGGGAACTATTAAAAAATGATACGAAACGTTTCAGATCATTTATATATCTTACGAGGGAAGGTTATGATGGAAGTCCATGCAAAAAATAATCTGAAAAATAGCTTCGATAAAACTTTTCGAAATGCAAGGTTCTGTCAAAAAACCATAGTGTATTATACACTAGTTTACACTAGTTTCAGTCAAAACATTAAATTAAATGGAGGATTGCTCGAAATGATACTATACTTTTCAAATCATTTATATATTTTACGAGGGAAGGTTATGATGAAAGTCCATGCAAAAAATCATCTGAAAATTAGATTCTATGAAACATTTCGAAATTCATGTTTCGGTCCAGAAATCCTGATATATTATACACTATTTCATACGAGTTCCAGTCAAAATATCAAATTATATCGGGAACTATTTGAAATGATACGAAACGTTTCAGATCATTTATATATGTTATGAGGGGAGGTTATGATGGAAGTCTATCCAAAAAATAATCTGAAAATTAGCTTCTATTAAACTTTTGGAAATGCAAGGTTCTTTCAAAAAACCATAGTGTATTATACAATAGTTTACACTAGTTTAGGTCAAAACGTTAAATTAAATGGAGGAATGCTCGAAATGATACTATACTTTTCAAATCATTTATATATTTTACGAGGGAAGGTTACGATGGAAGTACATGCAAAAAATCATCTGAAAATTAGATTCTATGAAACTTTTCGAAATTGATGTTTCTGTCCAAAAATCCTAATATATTATGCACTATTTCATACGAGTTCCAGTCAAAAAATCAAATTATATCGGGAACTATTTGAAATGATACGAAACATTTCAGATCATTTATATATGTTATGAGGGGAGGTTATGATGGAAGTCCATGCAAAAAATAATTTGAAAATTAGCTTCTATAAAACTTTTGGAAATGCAAGGTTCTGTCAAGAAACCATAGTGTATTATACACTAGTTTACACTAATTTCTGTCAAAAAGTTAAATTAAATGGAGGATTGCTCGAAATGATACTATACTTTTCAAATCATTTATATATTTTACGAGGCAAGGTTACGAAGGAAGTCAATGCAAAAAATCATCTGAAAATTAGATTCTATGAATCTTTTCGAAATTCATGTTTCGGTCCAAAAATCCTAATATATTATACACTATTTCATACGAGTTCCGGTCGAAAAATCAAATTATATCGGGAATTTTTCGAAATGATACAAAACATTTCAGATCATTTATATATGTTACGAGGGAAGGTTATGATGGAAGTCCATGCAAAAAATAATCTAAAAATTAGCTTCAATAAAACTTTTGGAAATGCTAGGTTCTGTCAAAAAACCATTGTGTATTATACACTAGTTTACACTAGTTTCGGTCTAAAAGTTAAATTAAATGGAGGATTGCTCGAAATGATACGATACTTTTCAAATGATTTATATATTTCATGAGGGAAGGTTTCGATGGAAGTCCATGAAAAAAATCATACGAAAAATTAGATTCTATGAATATTTTCAAAATTCATGTTTCGGTCCAAAAATCCTAATATATTATACACTATTTCATACGAGTTCCGGTCAAAAAATCAAATTATATCGGGAACTATTAAAAAATGATACGAATCGTTTCAGATCATTTATATATTGAAATTCTGTAATGAGATGTCCTAAGAGATGTTCCAACACTTAATAGGACATTTGACAAATTTAACCAAAACTTTAAACAGCAGGAAAAATAAACAACACAGAAGTTTGTTAACCCAGTTCAGTGTATAACCACACCTACATCTGGAGGCTACCAAGCCAGGAGGAAATCCACTATTAGTAATATTAATTCTAGACTTAAACCACCCTGTTTAATCTATCACTTAATACTTACCCAATGCAATTTCTACCTAAGACTCACTTAGATAAGAGTACCCTACTCACTCCCCCTCAATCACACAGTGATTTTGTTTACAAGTTTAATTAAATTGAAGTCACACTTCAAACAAAACAGCTTGATCTTACTTCACAGTTTCAATCAAGTCACAAATGCACTTTTGCTTAAAAGCTCATAAAGTGGTACATAAAAACAGCCTGCTATTAAAACACTAGACACCCTATTTAGTCTTCTGAAATTCGTACTCAATTCTATGAGTTTCTGTTGTTTAAATAGGTATCTGAATTTTGGGCTTTCTGTAGAATGATCCAGCCCTAATGTGCAGCAACTGTCACCTTGAATTTAGGGTTTGTTACCTCCTATATTCTAGGTGCATTAGGTCTTCTGTTTTAATCTGAATCTTCAATTTAAAACTCCCTACAGATGCGCCTTGTTCTGTTTTTATCCAGCATTAATTAATTCCAGATAGTTCTCCTTAAATATCTCTGATCTGTTAATCAATAATTAATTCTGGTAGCAGGTCTGAGATGTCTCAACATCTGTTGGGACATCCTGACAAAACTGAACTTAGTCATTTACACAATGTCCCAACATCTGGTAGGACATCCTGAAATAAGTTCACATACTCTGTTTGCTAATGTCCCAACATCTGATAGGACATTCTGAACTGAATTTAACATTTCTTGTTTGGTCAAAAATTCTGCCAATTCTTAAACATCTACAAACTCCCCCTTTGGCTAATTTTTGGCTAACATCTTTTCTGGTTTTCAGAGTGCAGCAGAAGTTCTTTTTATCAGAGTATATCATTACTTTTCTGTTGATTCATATTTGAGTTTTACTCCCCCTCAAACATATATGAGTCCAGTCTTGTTTCAACAGAAATATTCACACTTATTCAGTTCAGGCATAAACAAACAGATTTCATTCATTTAAACAGCAATTACATTTGATGTTGTTCTCCCCCTTGGTAGACACAAAATTAGGGGCCAAAGAACTATTGCTGTCATTACAAATGCCTCACATACACATATCACTCAGATTCATCACTCTCAGTAGCTTCCTCCACTTCAGTGTCTTCATCTTTATCAGCTTCACTTGCAGCTTCACTGTCTTCACCAGATGCAGCATTCTGATCTTCTTCACTTTCCAACCTCTTAATTATTTCCTCCAGCTTCTTCTTTCTAGCTTCAAGCTCTTTGCAGGTGCACTTTAGCTCAGCAATCAAGGCCCTCTTAGAGATTGGATTCTTAGCAGTGGAGGGACCAGCAGATGTCCCAGCAGGTGTTTCAACATCTGCAGCATGGTGACTGAGAAATAATTTGTAGTGAAAAGCCAGGGGGCTTTCTCTCTTGCAGATTGTGTCCTTCTCAGTTAAAATCCTAGGAAATTGGCTTAATATTATACCACATAGCAATGAAGGAAAAGCTATTGGTAGCTTTGTTGCAGAAGAGCTGGAATGCTTCATGGTTTGATCAAAGATGAAAGCTCCATAGTCCATTTTGGTTTGAGTTCCAACAGCATATATAAATCTGGCTAGACCAGTTGAGATTGAGGAAGTGTGGTTAGTAGGCACCCAATTAGATGTACCAATCCTGTTCAGCATGGCATATTTTCTGGTAAGCATGCTTACAGATAGCTTTCCCTTCACATGCCATGCCTTTACCTGGTCAGCAGTTATCACCTTACAGACTTGAATATCTGTCTTGCCTAGCTCATTAGGTCCATCTGTTTCTCTTCCTAGATACTGATTAATGATTTGGGGAGAGAACTCAACACACTTACCTCTTACATAAACTTTTCTAAGCTCAGAGGACTTACTATTTGAGCAATCCTCCTGAAGATTCACAATGAACTCTTTGACAAGAAGTTCATAGCAGGGAGAGAGGTCTGAGACTGTTTTGAATAGTCCTGCAGCAGAGATGAGATCAATCAGTTCTGTGCACTCAAGTGCATTGCTGCTCAGTTCTCTTTCCAGGGCAACCCTTCTTTGGTACACATACTTCCACCTGTTCACACTAGAGACATGGTGAAATGATATGTTGTCCAAGGGAGCTTCGGGTACAGCAGTTGAAGCTCTGGATGTTGCTGGTCTCTTCTTGGGAGGAGATGTTGGGACATCTGATTCAACATCTGAATCTGATGGTGTGACAGCCTTTCTTTTCTGAGTTTGAACTTTACTCCATTGTTTTGATGGCCCAAAAGAGGCTTTAGCTTTCCCTTTCTTTGGAGAGGCTTTCTTCTTTTCAGGAATTGCTGCTTCAGCTTGCATCTTACCCTTCCTGGACCTGAGTCTTTTGGCTATGCTGGGTTTGACAGATGCTATGATTTCTGCATCAGAGTCCTGCTCCATGTTGACCACTGGAGGAGATTGAGCAGTCTCTTCTTCAGCTTGTTGATCAGCAGGGATTAGATCTTCATCTGAGGCTTTGGTCTGATCCTCAGAGACTTTGTCATTATCTTCATTTAAGGCCGTATTCTGATCCTCAGAGTTTTCTTTATCACTTTCACTTGAGGCCTTCTCTTGGACCTCAGTCTGATCAGCATCAGATGAATTTTCTTTCTCATCTGCAGATGTTCCAACATTTATTGGGACATCTTGTTCTGCAGAAGTGTCCTCTGCAGTTTGAGATGGTTCTTCTTGGGGAGCAGCCATGGTTTGCAATGGAACAGAGATCCCACTCACCTTTCTTTGTTCAAACAGAATTTGGGTGACAATCTCCTTGATTGAATTATCCACATAGTTTGAAGATTTTGGTGGCATGTTAGCAGGAGAAGGAATGCCTCCTTTGGCTTTGCTACAAACTTGATCTTTAGCTCTCTTTGGTGTTCTTGCCTTTTTAGAGTGAGAAGCGCTTCCCCTGAGTTCGTCCAATGGTGTTGATTGCATTGGTACCACAGAGATGGGAGTGGCATGAACTACGTCTTCATGGTTGAGAACTTCCTCAGTAGTTTTAGGGTTTTTGATTTCTGAAGGATTACTAGTTAATGTGATTCGCTTGTGATGGTGTGATGAGACTCTTGATAGCTGCTTATAAGGAATTACTAAATAAGTAGCCGTTACAGTCCAAATGATTAGGAATGAAATTCCCAAGGATCTAGTCCAGACTAGCTTTGCCATCTGGAACTTATGCCATGCAATGTCATATGACATGTTGGCACATCTCATTAACTGCTAGATATCACATAAACAGATTCCAAGTTTGTCCCTTAAGTTCTCAAATTGTGTAGCATCCAATGCCTTGGTAAAGATATCAGCTAACTGCAGATCTGTAGCTACATGCTCCAATGAAATCACCTTTTCTTCTACAAGATCTCTGATGAAATGATGTCTGATATCAATATGCTTTGTCCTGCTGTGTTGGATAGGATTTTTAGATATGTTGATTGCACTTAAGTTGTCACAGTACAATGTCATGACATCCTGTGGGACATTGTACTCAGTGAGCATCTGCTTCATCCAAACCAATTGAGAACAACTGCTACCTGCTGCTATGTACTCAGCTTCAGCTGTAGATAAGGATACACAATTCTGTTTCTTACTGAACCAAGAAATCAGATTGTTTCCTAGAAAGAAGCATCCTCCTGAAGTGCTTTTTCTGTCATCAGCACTTCCTGCCCAATCAGCATCACAGAAGCCAGTGAGAATTGGTTTGCACCCATGAAAGTACATTATGCCATAGTCACAAGTACCATTAACATATTTAAGGATTCTCTTGACTTGATTGAGATGACTGACTTTTGGATCAGCTTGATATCTTGCACAAACTCCTACTGCAAATGCAATGTCTGGTCTGCTAGCAGTCAAGTATAACAATCTCCCAATCATGCTTCTATATAAACTATGATCTACATTCTCACCCTTCTCATCTTTAGTCAGCTTTAAATGTGTAGGAGCAGGAGTTCTTTTATGAGAAGCATTTTCCATTCCAAATTTCTTCACTATGTTCTTGGAGTACTTGCTTTGTGAGATGAACATTGAGTCTTCCATTTGCTTAACTTGCAGACCAAGAAAATAGGTTAATTCACCTACTAGACTCATTTCAAATTCAGCTTCCATCTGCTTGACAAAATGTTTGACCATCTTATCAGACATCCCACCAAACACAATGTCATCCACATATATTTGTGCAATCATGACATTACCTTCTTCATCTTTAACAAACAGGGTTTTATCAATCCCACCTTTTCTGTATCCTTGCTTGATAAGAAATGTGGTAAGTCTTTCATACCATGCCCTTGGAGCTTGCTTCAGACCATAAAGTGCTTTCTTGAGTTTGTATACATGATTTGGACAGCTTGGATCAACAAATCCTTTAGGCTGTTCTACATATACCTCTTCATTAAGATAACCATTAAGAAAGGCACTTTTCACATCCATTTGAAATAGCTTGAATTTCAAGATACAAGCAATTACTAACAGCAGTCTGATTGATTCTAGCCTTGCTACTGGTGCAAATGTTTCATCAAAGTCCACCCCTTCAATTTGAGTGTATCCTTGAGCTACAAGTCTAGCTTTGTTCTTTGTAACAACTCCTTGTTCATTTGACTTGTTCTTATACACCCATTTTGTTCCAATTACATTTATATCATCAGGTCTAGGAACAAGATTCCACACTTCATTCCTTGTGAATTGACCTAATTCCTCTTGCATAGCACAAATCCAGTATTCATCAGTGAGAGCTTCCTTGACATTTTTAGGTTCTATTTTGGAAACAAAACAAGAACCTGAAATCACTTCTCTTGATCTAGTGCTCACACCTCTGTTGGGATCACCAATTATTAAATCTTTGGGATGATCCTTCTGTATTCTGATGGAGGGAGGTTTGCTTGAATCTTCTGACCTTGTATCATTTTGAGTGAAGTTATATTGATCATTCTTTTCTTCAGCTTCAACCTTGATATCAGCAGATGTTCCAACATCTTCTGGGACATCTGTAGGAGCATCATCAATTATCACATTTATGGACTCCATGATAACATTTGTTCTGTAGTTAAATACTCTATATGCTCTGCTGTTTATAGAGTATCCAAGGAAAATTCCTTCATCACTTTTAGGATCCATTTTTCTCCTTTGCTCCCTATCTGCCAGAATATAGCATTTACTTCCAAATACATGAAAATACTTAACAGTGGGTTTTCTGCCCTTCCAGACTTCATATATTGTGGACAAAGTTCCTTTTCTCAAGGTAACTCTGTTATGGATATAGCAGGCAGTATTCATGGCTTCAGCCCAGAAATACAGAGGTAGCTTTTTAGCATGTATCATAGCTCTTGCAGATTCTTGAATAGTTCTATTTTTTCTCTCAACAATCCCATTCTGTTGAGGAGTGATAGGAGAAGAGTATTCATGATTGATTCCTTCTGAAGAGCAGAAATCTAAGAATTTTTGATTCTCAAATTCCTTTCCATGATCACTTCTAATTCTGATCACACAGCTGGATTTTTCCCTTTGTAATCTTTGACATAATTCCTTGAATACATCAAAGACATCTGACTTTTCTTTAATGAAATTTATCCATGTATATCTTGAAAAGTCATCAACCACCACATATGCATACCTCTTACCACCAAGGCTTTCAACTTGCATAGGTCCCATGAGATCCATATGTAACAATTCCAAAACTTTGGAAGTTGTCAGATGTTGGAGCTTTGGATGGGACATCTTGGTTTGTTTGCCTATTTGACATTCACCACAGATTTTGCCATTATCAATCTTCAGTTTAGGGATACCTCTTATAGCATCCATAGATATGATCTTCTTTATGCCTCTGAAATGAAGATGACCTAGCCTTTGGTGCCATAGTTTTACTTCTTCTTCTCTAGCTAGAGAACAAGTTGAAGTGGGGCTGAAGTCTAATGGCTCCCACATGTAACAGTTGTCTTTAGACCTTGCACCTTTCATGATAACTTTTTGCTCTTTGTTAGTCACTATGCATTCAGTTCTTGTAAAGTTTACACTGTATCCTTGATCACATAGTTGACTTATGCTGATCAGGTTAGCAGTTAAACCTTTAACAAGCAGCACATCATCTAGTCTTGGAACATCTTGACAATCCAAGGTTCCAACTCCCTTGATCTCTCCTTTAGCTCCATCTCCAAAGGTAACATACCTGGATGAATGTGACTTTAAGTTTACTAGCAAATTCTTCAATCCAGTCATGTGTCTTGAGCATCCACTGTCAAAGTACCAGTCTTCTTTAGCTGATATTTTCAATGATGTATGTGCTATGTATGCAGTACTTTTCTTTGACCAGATGAGTTGAGATTTCTTTTGATGCCTCTGCTCTGAGTGTTGTTCAGCTGATCTCCAAGCTTGATTGTTGATCTTGTTCTTGTGTATGTGGCTTTGATCAGTCTGAATGTCAGCTTTTGGTCTCCAAACTATCTTGATTACTTCTGTCTTTTGCTTAGGAGGTTGCTGATTTCTATGCAGCACTTTCTTGGTACCTTCTACTTTCTGCTTGGAAGGTTGCTGACACATCTGATTTGGATATCCATGTAGCTTATAACAGTGAGGTTTGATATGTCCAAATCTTCCACAGTGATGGCATCTCCATCTTTGATACTTCTTCTTCATCTTGTTCTTTCCAGAATGTTGAGACATCTGTTGGAACATTATGTTTGTCTTTGTGTTCTGATGTTGAAGCATCTGTTGGGACATCTTGTTTGACTGTATAGTTTTTGAAGTAGTTTTGCTAGAGCTTGCTTTATCTCTGTTATATCCCAGTCCACTTTTGTCCCCTGAATGTTTATTATTGCAGAGAATAGCATCCAGTGTATTTGAGCTGCTGTTCATCATTCTAACAGATTTGGACATATGTTCCAGCTTAGAATTGAGAAGAGTTACTTCACTTTTTAAGGTATCAATGATTACTTGATCACTTGCTTTTTCTTCTTCTAGTACTTCATTCTGCTTCTTTAGCTTTATGACCTCACTGCATACTTCAGTACTTCTCTTGTACAGATCCTTGAAGGCTTGCTCAAGATCTGCATAAGTAAGCTCTTCACAGCTAGAATCACTGTCATATTCACACAGTCCAGCTAAAGCAGCAATGTGCTTAGCTGATTCTTCTTCTGAATCTCCTGAGTCTTCATCAGACCAGGTTACAGATAGTCCCTTCTTTTGTCTTTTTAAGAAGTTAGGACATTCCTTCTTGATGTGTCCATATCCTTCACATTCATGGCACTTGATTCCTTTTTCTTGACTGGTCTTTTCAGCAAGATTTGATCTTCTGTTAGCATCATAGGTTCTCTTGTTTTCAGAAGAGTTTGTGAATCTTCCACTGGAATTTGATTTACCTTCCATACCTCTGAGAATCTGTTTGAACTGTCTTGTAATCAATACAAGGTTTTCTGATAAACTTTTATCATTTGCTAGTTCATCATCTTCTTCTTCATCTGCATTTGAAACCAAGGCAATGCTTTTGTTCTTTTTAGCATGTGTGTCATTCATTCCCATCTCAAAAGTTTGAAGGGAACCAATGAGTTCTTCAGCTTTCATGGAGCATATGTCTTGTGCCTCTTCTATTGCTGTGACTTTCATGTCAAATCTTTTTGGCAAAGATCTGAGAATCTTCCTTACAAGCTTTTCATCAGTCATCTTTTCTCCCAAGGCTCCAGAAGTATTGGCTATATCCAAGATGTTCATGTAGAACTCATGAATTGATTCATCTTCCTTCATTCTCAAGTTTTCAAATTTGGTGGTGAGAAGTTGAAGTCTTGACATTTTTACTTTTGATGTTCCTTCATGAGTTGTCTTGAGGGTATCCCACACATCTTTGGCCAGCTCACAATGATGCACCAGTCTGAAAATATTTCTATCAATGCCATTGAATAAAGCATTTAGGGCTTTTGAGTTGCCTAGTTCTGAATCTTCTTCCTCTTTACTCCATTCTTCTTCAGGTTTCAGAACTATTGATCCATCTTTGGTGTTTTGAACAGGATGTTTCCATCCAACTTTTACTGCTCTCCATGCCCTGTTGTCAAGTGACTTTAAGAATGCAATCATTCTTGGCTTCCAGTAGTCATAATTAGAACCATCCAGTATAGGTGGTCTATTTACTGACCCTATGTCTCTGTCCATGTTACAGAATTTGTTTTCCCTAGATCTCACCCAGTATAAACAGGCAGGGTGCCTGCTCTGATGCCAATTGAAATTCTGTAATGAGATGTCCTAAGAGATGTTCCAACACTTAATAGGACATTTGACAAATTTAACCAAAACTTTAAACAGCAGGAAAAATAAACAACACAGAAGTTTGTTAACCCAGTTCAGTGTATAACCACACCTACATCTGGAGGCTACCAAGCCAGGAGGAAATCCACTATTAGTAATATTAATTCTAGACTTAAACCACCCTGTTTAATCTATCACTTAATACTTACCCAATGCAATTTCTACCTAAGACTCACTTAGATAAGAGTACCCTACTCACTCCCCCTCAATCACACAGTGATTTTGTTTACAAGTTTAATTAAATTGAAGTCACACTTCAAACAAAACAGCTTGATCTTACTTCACAGTTTCAATCAAGTCACAAATGCACTTTTGCTTAAAAGCTCATAAAGTGGTACATAAAAACAGCCTGCTATTAAAACACTAGACACCCTATTTAGTCTTCTGAAATTCGTACTCAATTCTATGAGTTTCTGTTGTTTAAATAGGTATCTGAATTTTGGGCTTTCTGTAGAATGATCCAGCCCTAATGTGCAGCAACTGTCACCTTGAATTTAGGGTTTGTTACCTCCTATATTCTAGGTGCATTAGGTCTTCTGTTTTAATCTGAATCTTCAATTTAAAACTCCCTACAGATGCGCCTTGTTCTGTTTTTATCCAGCATTAATTAATTCCAGATAGTTCTCCTTAAATATCTCTGATCTGTTAATCAATAATTAATTCTGGTAGCAGGTCTGAGATGTCTCAACATCTGTTGGGACATCCTGACAAAACTGAACTTAGTCATTTACACAATGTCCCAACATCTGGTAGGACATCCTGAAATAAGTTCACATACTCTGTTTGCTAATGTCCCAACATCTGATAGGACATTCTGAACTGAATTTAACATTTCTTGTTTGGTCAAAAATTCTGCCAATTCTTAAACATCTACATATATCTTACGAGGGAAGGTTATGATGGAAGTCCATGCAAAAAATAATCTGAAAAATAGCTTCGATAAAACTTTTCGAAATGCAAGGTTCTGTCAAAAAACCATAGTGTATTATACACTAGTTTACACTAGTTTCAGTCAAAACATTAAATTAAATGGAGGATTGCTCGAAATGATACTATACTTTTCAAATCATTTATATATTTTACGAAGGAAGGTAACGATATAAGTCCATGCAAAAAATCAACTGAAAATTAGATTCTATGAAACATTTCGAAATTCATGTTTCGGTCCAAAAATCCTGATATATTATACACTCTTTCATACGAGTTCCAGTCAAAATATCAAATTATATCGGGAACTATTTGAAATGATACGAAACGTTTCAGATCATTTATATATTTTATGAGGGGAGGTTATGATGGAAGTCCATGCAAAAGATAATTTGAAAATTAGCTTCTATAAAACTTTTGGAAATGCAAGGTTCTGTCAAGAAACCATAGTGTATTATACACTAGTTTACACTAATTTCTGTCAAAAAGTTAAATTAAATGGAGGATTGCTCGAAATGATACTATACTTTTCAAATCATTTATATATTTTACGAGGGAAGGTTACGAAGGAAGTCAATGCAAAAAATCATCTGAAAATTAGATTCTATGAATCTTTTCAAAATTCATGTTTCGGTCCAAAAATCCTAATATATTATACACTATTTCATATGAGTTCCGGTCAATAAATCAAATTATATCGTTAATTTTTCGAAATGATACGAAACATTTTAGATCATTTATATATGTTACGAGGGAAGGTTATGATGGAAGTCCATGCAAAAAATAATCTAAAAATTAGCTTCAATAAAACTTTTGGAAATGCAAGGTTCTGTCAAAAAACCATAGTGTATTATACACTAGTTTATACTAGTTTCGGTCTAAAAGTTAAATTAAATGGAAGACTGCTCGAAATGATACGATACTTTTCAAATCATTTATATATTTTATGAGTGAAGGTTATGATGGAAGTCCATGAAAAAAATCATCTGAAAAATTAGATTCTATAAAACTTTTCGAAATTCATGTTTCGGTCCAAAAATCCTGATATATTATACACTATTTCATACGAGTTCCGGTCAAAAAATCAAATTATATCGGGAACTATTCGAAATGATACGAAACGTTTCAGATCATTTATATATGTTATGAGGGAAGGTAATGATGGAAGTCCATGCAAAAAATAATTTGAAAATAAGCTTCTATAAAACTTTTGGAAATGCAAGGTTCTGTCAAAAAACCATAGTGTATTATACATTAGTTTACACTAATTTCTGTCAAAAAGTTAAATTAAATGGAGGATTGCTCGAAATGATACTATACTTTTCAAATCATTTATATATTTTACGAGGGAAGGTTACGAAGGAAGTCAATGCAAAAAATCATCTGAAAATTAGATTCTATGAATCTTTTCAAAATTCATGTTTCGGTCCAAAAATCCTAATATATTATACACTATTTCATATGAGTTCCGGTCAATAAATCAAATTATATCGTTAATTTTTCGAAATGATACGAAACATTTTAGATCATTTATATATGTTACGAGGGAAGGTTATGATGGAAGTCCATGCAAAAAATAATCTAAAAATTAGCTTCAATAAAACTTTTGGAAATGCAAGGTTCTGTCAAAAAACCATAGTGTATTATACACTAGTTTATACTAGTTTCGGTCTAAAAGTTAAATTAAATGGAGGACTGCTCGAAATGATACGATACTTTTCAAATCATTTATATATTTTATGAGTGAAGGTTATGATGGAAGTCCATGAAAAAAATCATCTGAAAAATTAGATTCTATAAAACTTTTCGAAATTCATGTTTCGGTCCAAAAATCCTGATATATTATACACTATTTCATACGAGTTCCGGTCAAAAAATCAAATTATATCGGGAACTATTCGAAATGATACGAAACGTTTCAGATCATTTATATATGTTATGAGGGAAGGTAATGATGGAAGTCCATGCAAAAAATAATTTGAAAATAAGCTTCTATAAAACTTTTGGAAATGCAAGGTTCTGTCAAAAAACCATAGTGTATTATACATTAGTTTACACTAATTTCTGTCAAAAAGTTAAATTAAATGGAGGATTGCTCGAAATGATACTATACTTTTCAAATCATTTATATATTTTACGAGGGAAGGTTACAAAGGAAGTCAATGCAAAAAATCATCAGAAAATTAGATTATATGAATCTTTTCGAAATTCATGTTTCGGTCCAAAAATCCTAATATATTATACACTATTTCATACGAGTTCTGGTCAAAAAATCAAATTATTTCGGGAACTTTTCGAAATGATAACAAACGTTTCAGATCATATTTATATGTTATAACGGAAGGTTATGATGGAAGTCCATGCAAAAAATAATCTGAAAATTAGCTTCTATAAAACTTTTGGAAATGCATGGTTCTGTCAAAAAACCATAGTGTATTATACACTAGTTTACACTAATTTCTGTCAAAAAGTTAATTTAAATGGAGAATTGCTCGAAATGATACTATACTTTTCAAATCATTTATATATTTTACGTGGGAAGGTTACGAAGGAAGTCAATGCAAATAATCATCTGAAAATTAGATTCTTTGAATCTTTTCGAAATTCATGTTTCGGTCCAAAAATACTAAAATATTATACACTATTTCATACGAGTTCCGGTCAAAAAATCAAATTATATCGGGAATTTTTTGAAATGATACGAAACATTTCAGATCATTTATATATGTTACGAGGGAAGATTATGATGGAAGTCCATGCAAAAAATAATCTAAAAATTAGCTTCAATAAAACTTTTGGAAATAAAAGGTTCTGTCAAATAACCATAGTGTATTATACACTTGTTTACACTAATTTTGGTCAAAAGGTTATATTAAATGGAGGATGGCTCAAAATGATACTATTCTTTTCAAATCATTTATATATTTTACGAGGGAAGGTTACGAGGGAAGTCAATGCAAAAAATCATCTGAAAATTAGATTCTATGATTCTTTTCGAAATTCATGTTTCGTTCCAAAAATCCTAATATATTATACACTATTTCATACGTGATTCGGTCAAAAAATCAAATTATATCGGGAATTTTTCGAAATGATACGAAAAATTTCAGATCATTTATATATTTTACGAGGGATGGTTATGATGGAAGTCCATGCAAAAAATAATCTAAAATTTAGCTTCAATAAAAATTTTGGAAATGCAAGGTTCTATCAAAATACCATAGTGTATTATACACTAGTTTACACTAGTTTCGGTCAAAAATTTAAATTAAATGGAGGATTGCTCGAAATGATACTATACTTTCCAAATCATTTATATATGTTACGAGGGAAGATTACGATGGAAGTCAATGCAAAAAATCATCTGAAAAATAGATTCTATGAATCTTTTCGAAATTCATGTTTCGGTCCAAAAATCCTAATATATTAAACATTATTTCATACAAGTTCCGGTCAAAAAATCAAATTATACCGGGAACTATTCGAAATGATACGAAACATTTCAGATTATTTATATATGTTACGAGGGAAGGTTATGATGGAAGTCCATGCAAAAAATAATCTAAAAATTAGCTTCAATAAAACTTTTGGAAATAAAAGGTTCTGTCAAATAACCATAGTGTATTATACACTAGTTTACACTAATTTCGGTCAAAAGGTTAAATTAAATGGAGGACTGCTCGAAATGATACTATTCTTTTCAAATCATTTATATATTTTACGAGGGAAGGTTACGATGGAAGTCAATGCAAAAAATCATCTGAAAATTAGATTCTATGATTCTTTTCGAAATTCATGTTTCGGTCCAAAAATCCTAATATATTATACACTATTTCATACGTGATTCGGTCAAAAAATCAAATTATATCGGGAATTTTTCGAAATGATACGAAAAATTTCAGATCATTTATATATTTTACGAGGGATGGTTATGATAGAAGTCCATGCAAAAAATAATCTGAAATTTAGCTTCAATAAAACTTTTGGAAATGCATGGTTCTGTCAAAATACCATAGTGTATTATACACTAGTTTACACTAGTTTCGGTCAAAAATTTAAATTAAATGGAGGATTGCTCGAAATGATACTATACTTTCCAAATCATTTATATATGTTACGAGGGAAGATTACGATGGAAGTCAATGCAAAAAATCATCTGAAAAATAGATTCTATGAATCTTTTCGAAATTCATGTTTCGGTCCAAAAATCCTAATATATTAAACATTATTTCATACAAGTTCCGGTCAAAAAATCAAATTATACCGAGAACTATTCGAAATGATACGAAACATTTCAGATCATTTATATATGTTACGAGGGATGGTTATGATGGAAGTCCATGCAAAAAATAATCTAAAAATTAGCTTCAATAAATATTTTGGAAATGCAAGGTTCTGTCAAAAAACCATAGTGTATTATACACTAGTTTCGATCTAAAAGTTAAATTATATGAAGGACTGCTCGAAATGATACGATACTTTACAAATCATTTATATATTTTATGAGGGAAGGTTTCGATGGAAGTCCTTGAAAAAAATCATTTGCAAAATTAGATTCTATGAATATTTTCAAAATTCATGTTTCGGTCCAAAAATCCTAATATATTATACACTATTTCATACGAGTTCCGGTCAAAAAATCAAATTATATCGGGAACTATTCGAAATGATACAAAACGTTTCAGATCATTTATATATCTTACGAGGGAAGGTTATGATCGAAGTCCATGCAAAAAATAATCTGAAAATTAGCTTCTATAAAACTTTTCGAAATGCAAGGTTCTGTCAAAAAACCATAGTGTATTATACACTAGTTTACACTAGTTTCGGTCAAAACGTTAAATTAAATGGAGGATTGCTCGAAATGATACTATACTTTTCAAATCATTTATATATTTTACGAGGGAAGGTTACGATGGATGTCCATGCAAAAAATCATCTAAAAATTAGATTCTATGAAACTTTTCGAAATTCATGTTTCGGTCCAAAAATCCTGATATATTATACACTATTTCATACGAGTTCCAGTCAAAAAATCAAATTATATCGGGAACAATTTGAAATGATACGAAACATTTCAGATCATTTATATATGTTACGAGGGAAGGTTATGATGGAAGTCCATGCAAAAAATAATCTAAAAATTAGCTTCAATAAAACGTTTGGAAATGCAAGGTTCTGTCAAAAAACCTTTGTGTATTATACACTAGTTTACACTAGTTTCGGTCTAAAAGTTAAATTAAATGGAGGACTGCTCGAAATGATACGATACTTTTCAAATGATGTATATATTTCATGAGGGAAGGTTTCGATGGAAGTCCATGAATAAAATCATCTGAAAAATTAGATTCTATGAATATTTTCAAAATTCATATTTCGGTCAAAAATCCTAATATATTATACACTATTTCATACGAGTTCCGGTCAAAAAATCAAATTATATCGGGAACTTTTAAAAAATGATACGAAACGTTTCAGATCATTTATATATCTTACGAGGGAAGGATGTGATGGAAGTCTATCCAAAAAATAATCTGAAAATTAGCTTCTATTAAACTTTTGGAAATGCAAGGTTCTGTCAAAAAACCATAGTGTATTATACAATAGTTTACACTAGTTTAGGTCAAAACGTTAAATTAAATGGAGGATTGCTCGAAATGATACTATACTTTTCAAATCATTTATATATTTTACGAGGGAAGGTTACGATGGAAGTACATGCAAAAAATCATCTGAAAATTAGATTCTATGAAACTTTTCGAAATTCATGTTTCTGTCCAAAAATCCTGATATATTATGCACTATTTCATACGAGTTCCAGTCAAAAAATCAAATTATATCGGGAACTATTTGAAATGATACGAAACATTTCAGATCATTTATATATGTTATGAGGGGAGGTTATGATGGAAGTCCATGCAAAAAATAATTTTAAAATTAGCTTCTATATAACTTTTGGAAATGCAAGGTTCTGTCAAGAAACCATAGTTTATTATACACTAGTTTACACTAATTTCTGTCAAAAAGTTAAATTAAATGGAGGATTGCTCGAAATGATACTATACTTTTCAAATCATTTATATATTTTACGAGGGAAGGTTACGAAGGAAGTCAATGCAAAAAATCATCTGAAAATTAGATTCTATGAATCTTTTCGAAATTCATGTTTCGGTCCAAAAATCCTAATATATTATATACTATTTCATACGAGTTCCGGTCGAAAAATCAAATTATATCGGGAATTTTTCGAAATGATACAAAACATTTCAGATCATTTATATATGTTACGAGGGAAGGTTATGATGGAAGTCCATGCAAAAAATAATCTAAAAATTAGCTTCAATAAAACTTTTGGAAATGCTAGGTTCTGTCAAAAAACCATTGTGTATTCTACACTAGTTTACACTAGTTTCGGTCTAAAAGTTAAATTAAATGGAGGACTGCTCGAAATGATACGATACTTTTCAAATGATTTATATATTTCATGAGGGAAGGTTTCGATGGAAGTCCATGAAAAAAATCATCTGAAAAATTAGATTCTATGAATATTTTCAAAATTCATGTTTCGGTCCAAAAATCCTAATATATTATACACTATTTCATATGAGTTCTGGTCAATAAATCAATTTATATCGTTAATTTTTCGAAATGATACGAAACATTTTAGATCATTTATATATGTTACGAGGGAAGGTTATGATGGAAGTCCATGCAAAAAATAATCTAAAAATTAGCTTCAATAAAACTTTTGGAAATAAAAGGTTCTGTCAAATAACCATAGTGTATTATACACTAGTTTACACTAATTTCGGTCAAAAGGTTAAATTAAATGGAGGATTGCTCGAAATGATACTATTCTTTTCAAATCATTTATATATTTTACGAGGAAAGGTTACGATGGAAGTCAATGCAAAAAATTATCTGAAAATTAGATTCTACGATTCTTTTCGAAATTCATGTTTCGGTCCAAAAATCCTAATATATTATACACTATTTCATACGTGATTCGGTCAAAAAATCAAATTATATCGGGAATTTTTTGAAATGATACGAAAAATTTCAAATCATTTATATATTTTACGAGGGATGGTTATGATGGAAGTCCATGCAAAAAATAATCTGAAATTTAGCTTCAATAAAACTTTTGGAAATGCAAGGTTCTGTCAAAATACCATAGTGTATTATAAACTAGTTTACACTAGTTTCGGTCAAAAATTTAAATTAAATGGAGGATTGCTCGAAATGATACTATACTTTCCAAATCATTTATATATGTTACTAGGGAAGATTACGATGGAAGTCAATGCAAAAAATCATCTGAAAAATAGATTCTATGAATCTTTTCGAAATTCATGTTTCGGTCCAAAAATCCTAATATATTATACACTATTTCATACAAGTTCCGGTCAAAAAATCAAATTATACCGGGAACTATTCGAAATGATACGAAAATTTCAGATCATTTATATATGTTACGAGGGATGGTTATGATGGAAATCCATGCAAAAAATAATCTAAAAATTAGCTTCAATAAATATTTTGGAAATGCAAGGTTCTGTCAAAAAACCATTGTGTATTATAAACTAGTTTCGGTCTAAAAGTTAAATTATATGAAGGACTGCTCGAAATGATACGATACTTTACAAATCATTTATATATTTTATGAGGGAAGGTTTCGATGGAAGTCCTTGAAAAAAATCATCTAAAAAATTAGATTCTATGAATATTTTCAAAATTCATGTTTCGGTCCAAAAATCCTAATATATTATACACTATTTCATATGAGTTCCGGTCAATAAATCAAATTATATCGTTAATTTTTCGAAATGATACGAAACATTTTAGATCATTTATATATGTTACGAGGGAAGGTTATGATGGAAGTCCATGCAAAAAATAATCTAAAAATTAGCTTCAATAAAACTTTTGGAAATAAAAGGTTCTGTCAAATAACCATAGTGTATTATACACTAGTTTACACTAATTTTGGTCAAAAGGTTAAATTAAATGGAGGATTGCTCGAAATGATACTATTCTTTTCAAATCATTTATATATTTTACGAGGAAAGGTTACGAAGGAAGTCAATGCAAAAAATTATCTGAAAATTAGATTCTATGATTCTTTTCGAAATCATGTTTCGGTCCAAAAATCCTAATATATTATACACTATTTCATACGTGATTCGGTCAAAAAATAAAATTATATCGGGAATTTTTTGAAACGATACGAAAAATTTCAGATCATTTATATATTTTACGAGGGATGGTTATGATGGAAGTCCATGCAAAAAATAATCTGAAATTTAGCTTCAATAAAACTTTTGGAAATGCAAGGTTCTGTCAAAATACCATAGTGTATTATAAACTAGTTTACACTAGTTTCGGTCAAAAATTTAAATTAAATGGAGGATTGCTCGAAATGATACTATACTTTCCAAATCATTTATATATGTTATGAGGGAAGATTACGATGGAAGTCAATGCAAAAAATCATCTGAAAAATAGATTCTATGAATCTTTTCGAAATTCATGTTTCGGTCCAAAAATCCTAATATATTATACACTATTTCATACAAGTTCCGGTCAAAAAATCAAATTATACCGGGAACTATTCGAAATGATACGAAACATTTCAGATCATTTATATATGTTACGAGGGATGGTTATGATGGAAATCCATGCAAAAAATAATCTAAAAATTAGCTTCAATAAATATTTTGGAAATGCAAGGTTCTGTCAAAAAACCATTGTGTATTCTACACTAGTTTACACTAGTTTCGGTCTAAAAGTTAAATTAAATGGAGGACTGCTCGAAATGATACGATACTTTTCAAATGATTTATATATTTCATGAGGGAAGGTTTCGATGGAAGTCCATGAAAAAAATCATCTGAAAAATTAGATTCTATGAATATTTTCAAAATTCATGTTTCGGTCCAAAAATCCTAATATATTATACACTATTTCATATGAGTTCTGGTCAATAAATCAATTTATATCGTTAATTTTTCGAAATGATACGAAACATTTTAGATCATTTATATATGTTACGAGGGAAGGTTATGATGGAAGTCCATGCAAAAAATAATCTAAAAATTAGCTTCAATAAAACTTTTGGAAATAAAAGGTTCTGTCAAATAACCATAGTGTATTATACACTAGTTTACACTAATTTCGGTCAAAAGGTTAAATTAAATGGAGGATTGCTCGAAATGATACTATTCTTTTCAAATCATTTATATATTTTACGAGGAAAGGTTACGATGGAAGTCAATGCAAAAAATTATCTGAAAATTAGATTCTATGATTCTTTTCGAAATTCATGTTTCGGTCCAAAAATCCTAATATATTATACACTATTTCATACGTGATTCGGTCAAAAAATCAAATTATATCGGGAATTTTTTGAAATGATACGAAAAATTTCAAATCATTTATATATTTTACGAGGGATGGTTATGATGGAAGTCCATGCAAAAAATAATCTGAAATTTAGCTTCAATAAAACTTTTGGAAATGCAAGGTTCTGTCAAAATACCATAGTGTATTATAAACTAGTTTACACTAGTTTCGGTCAAAAATTTAAATTAAATGGAGGATTGATCGAAATGATACTATACTTTCCAAATCATTTATATATGTTACGAGGGAAGATTACGATGGAAGTCAATGCAAAAAATCATCTGAAAAATAGATTCTATGAATCTTTTCGAAATTCATGTTTCGGTCTAAAAATCCTAATATATTATACACTATTTCATACAAGTTCCGGTCAAAAAATCAAATTATACCGGGAACTATTCGAAATGATACGAAACATTTCAGATCATTTATATATGTTACGAGGGATGGTTATGATGGAAATCCATGCAAAAAATAATCTAAAAATTAGCTTCAATAAATATTTTGGAAATGCAAGGTTCTGTCAAAAAACCATAGTGTATTATACACTAGTTTCGGTCTAAAAGTTATATTATATGAAGGACTGCTCGAAATGATACGATACTTTACAAATCATTTATATATTTTATGAGGGAAGGTTTCGATGGAAGTCCTTGAAAAAAATCATCTGAAAAATTAGATTCTATGAATATTTTCAAAATTCATGTTTCGGTCAAAAAATCCTAATATATTATACACTATTTCATATGAGTTCCGGTCAATAAATCAAATTATATCGTTAATTTTTCGAAATGATACGAAACATTTTAGATCATTTATATATGTTACGAGGGAAGGTTATGATGGAAGTCCATGCAAAAAATAATCTAAAAATTAGCTTCAATAAAACTTTTGGAAATAAAAGGTTCTGTCAAATAACCATAGGGTATTATACACTAGTTTACACTAATTTTGGTCAAAAGGTTAAATTAAATGGAGGATTGCTCGAAATGATACTATTCTTTTCAAATCATTTATATATTTTACGAGGAAAGGTTACGATGGAAGTCAATGCAAAAAATTATCTGAAAATTAGATTCTATGATTCTTTTCGAAATCATGTTTCGGTCCAAAAATCCTAATATATTATACACTATTTCATACGTGATTCGGTCAAAAAATCAAATTATATCGGGAATTTTTTGAAACGATACGAAAAATTTCAGATCATTTATATATTTTACGAGGGATGGTTATGATGGAAGTCCATGCAAAAAATAATCTGAAATTTAGCTTCAATTAAACTTTTGGAAATGCAAGGTTCTGTCAAAATACCATAGTGTATTATAAACTAGTTTACACTAGTTTCGGTCAAAAATTTAAATTAAATGGAGGATTGCTCGAAATGATACTATACTTTCCAAATCATTTATATATGTTACGAGGTAAGATTACGATGGAAGTCAATGCAAAAAATCATCTGAAAAATAGATTCTATGAATCTTTTCGAAATTCATGTTTCGGTCCAAAAATCCTAATATATTATACACTATTTCATACAAGTTCCGGTCAAAAAATCAAATTATACCGGGAACTATTCGAAATGATACGAAACATTTCAGATCATTTATATATGTTACGAGGGATGGTTATGATGGAAATCCATGCAAAAAATAATCTAAAAATTAGCTTCAATAAATATTTTGGAAATGCAAGGTTCTGTCAAAAAACCATTGTGTATTCTACACTAGTTTACACTAGTTTCGGTCTAAAAGTTAAATTAAATGGAGGACTGCTCGAAATGATACGATACTTTTCAAATGGTTTATATATTTCATGAGGGAAGGTTTCGATGGAAGTCCATGAAAAAAATCATCTGAAAAATTAGATTCTATGAATATTTTCAAAATTCATGTTTCGGTCCAAAAATCCTAATATATTATACACTATTTCATATGAGTTCTGGTCAATAAATCAATTTATATCGTTAATTTTTCGAAATGATACGAAACATTTTAGATCATTTATATATGTTACGAGGGAAGGTTATGATGGAAGTCCATGCAAAAAATAATCTAAAAATTAGCTTCAATAAAACTTTTGGAAATAAAAGGTTCTGTCAAATAACCATAGTGTATTATACACTAGTTTACACTAATTTCGGTCAAAAGGTTAAATTAAATGGAGGATTGCTCGAAATGATACTATTCTTTTCAAATCATTTATATATTTTACGAGGAAAGGTTACGATGGAAGTCAATGCAAAAAATTATCTGAAAATTAGATTCTATGATTCTTTTCGAAATTCATGTTTCGGTCCAAAAATCCTAATATATTATACACTATTTCATACGTGATTCGGTCAAAAAATCAAATTATATCGGGAATTTTTTGAAATGATACGAAAAATTTAAAATCATTTATATATTTTACGAGGGATGGTTATGATGGAAGTCCATGCAAAAAATAATCTGAAATTTAGCTTCAATAAAACTTTTGGAAATGCAAGGTTCTGTCAAAATACCATAGTGTATTATAAACTAGTTTACACTAGTTTCGGTCAAAAATTTAAATTAAATGGAGGATTGCTCGAAATGATACTATACTTTCCAAATCATTTATATATGTTACGAGGGAAGATTACGATGGAAGTCAATGCAAAAAATCATCTGAAAAATAGATTCTATGAATCTTTTCGAAATTCATGTTTCGGTCCAAAAATCCTAATATATTATACACTATTTCATACAAGTTCTGGTCAAAAAATCAAATTATACCGGGAACTATTCGAAATGATACGAAACATTTCAGATCATTTATATATGTTACGAGGGATGGTTATGATGGAAATCCATGCAAAAAATAATCTAAAAATTAGCTTCAATAAATATTTTGGAAATGCAAGGTTCTGTCAAAAAACCATAGTGTATTATACACTAGTTTCGGTCTAAAAGTTAAATTATATGAAGGACTGCTCGAAATGATACGATACTTTACAAATCATTTATATATTTTATGAGGGAAGGTTTCGATGGAAGTCCTTGAAAAAAATCATCTGAAAAATTAGATTCTATGAATATTTTCAAAATTCATGTTTCGGTCCAAAAATCCTAATATATTATACACTATTTCATATGAGTTCCGGTCAATAAATCAAATTATATCGTTAATTTTTCGAAATGATACGAAACATTTTAGATCATTTATATATGTTACGAGGGAAGGTTATGATGGAAGTCCATGCAAAAAATAATCTAAAAATTAGCTTCAATAAAACTTTTGGAAATAAAAGGTTCTGTCAAATAACCATAGTGTATTATACACTAGTTTACACTAATTTTGGTCAAAAGGTTAAATTAAATGGAGGATTGCTCGAAATGATACTATTCTTTTCAAATCATTTATATATTTTACGAGGAAAGGTTACGATGGAAGTCAATGCAAAAAATTATCTGAAAATTAGATTCTATGATTCTTTTCGAAATCATGTTTCGGTCCAAAAATCCTAATATATTATACACTATTTCATACGTGATTCGGTCAAAAAATCAAATTATATCGGGAATTTTTTGAAACGATACGAAAAATTTCAGATCATTTATATATTTTACGAGGGATGGTTATGATGGAAGTCCATGCAAAAAATAATCTGAAATTTAGCTTCAATAAAACTTTTGGAAATGCAATGTTCTGTCAAAATACCATAGTGTATTATAAACTAGTTTACACTAGTTTCGGTCAAAAATTTAAATTAAATGGAGGATTGCTCGAAATGATACTATACTTTCCAAATCATTTATATATGTTACGAGGGAAGATTACGATGGAAGTCAATGCAAAAAATCATCTGAAAAATTGATTCTATGAATCTTTTCGAAATTCATGTTTCGGTCCAAAAATCCTAATATATTATACACTATTTCATACAAGTTCCGGTCAAAAAATCAAATTATACCGGGAACTATTTGAAATGATACGAAACATTTCAGATCATTTATATATGTTACGAGGGATGGTTATGATGGAACTCCATGCAAAAAATAATCTAAAAATTAGCTTCAATAAATATTTTGGAAATGCAAGGTTTTGTCATAAAACCATAGTGTATTATACACTAGTTTCGGTCTAAAAGTTAAATTATATGAAGGACTGCTCGAAATGATACGATACTTTACAAATCATTTATATATTTTATGAGGGAAGGTTTCGATGGAAGTCCTTGAAACAAATCATCTGAAAAATTAGTTTCTATGAATATTTTCAAAATTCATGTTTCGATCCAAAAATCCTAATATATTATACACTATTTCATACGAGTTCCGGTCAAAAAATCAAATTATATCGGGAACTATTCGAAATGATACAAAACGTTTCAGATCATTTATATATCTTACGAGGGAAGGTTATGATCGAAGTCCATGCAAAAAATAATCTGAAAATTAGCTTCTATAAAACTTTTCGAAATGCAAGGTTCTGTCAAAAAACCATAGTGTATTATACACTAGTTTACACTAGTTTCGGTCAAAACGTTAAATTAAATGGTTGATTGCTCGAAATGATACTATACTTTTCAAATCATTTATATATTTTACGAGGGAAGGTTACGATGGAAGTCCATGCAAAAAATCATCTAAAAATTAGATTCTATGAAACTTTTCGAAATTCATGTTTCGGTCCAAAAATCCTGATATATTATACACTATTTCATACGAGTTCCAGTCAAAAAATCAAATTATATCGGGAACAATTTGAAATGATACAAAACATTTCAGATCATTTATATATGTTACGAGGGAAGGTTATGATGGAAGTCCATGCAAAAAATAATCTAAAAATTAGCTTCTATAAAACGTTTGGAAATGCAAGGTTCTGTCAAAAAACCTTTGTGTATTATACACTAGTTTACACTAGTTTCGGTCTAAAAGTTAAATTAAATGGAGGACTGCTCGAAATGATATGATACTTTTCAAATGATGTATATATTTTATGAGGGAAGGTTTCGATGGAAGTCCATGAAAAAAATCATCTGAAAAATTAGATTCTATGAATATTTTCAAAATTCATATTTCGGTCAAAAAATCCTAATATATTATACACTATTTCATACGAGTTCCGGTCAAAAAATCAAATTATATCGGGAACTTTTAAAAAATGATAAGAAACGTTTCAGATCATTTATATATCTTACGAGGGAAGGATATGATGGAAGTCTATCCAAAAAATAATCTGAAAATTAGCTTCTATTAAACTTTTGGAAATGCAAGGTTCTGTTAAAAAACCATAGTGTATTATACAATAGTTTTCACTAGTTTAGGTCAAAACGTTAAATTAAATGGAGGATTGCTCGAAATGATACTATACTTTTCAAATCATTTATATATTTTACGAGGGAAGGTTACGATGGAAGTACATGCAAAAAATCATCTGAAAATTAGATTCTATGAAACTTTTCGAAATTCATGTTTCGCTCCAAAAATCCTGATATATTATGCACTATTTCATACGAGTTCCAGTCAAAAAATCAAATTATATCGGGAACTATTTGAAATGATACGAAACATTTCAGATCATTTATATATGTTATGAGGGGAGGTTATGATGGAAGTCCATGCAAAAAATAATTTGAATATTAGCTTCTATAAAACTTTTGGAAATGCAAGGTTCTGTCAAGAAACCATAGTGTATTATACACTAGTTTACACTAATTTCTGTCAAAAAGTTAAATTAAATGGAGGATTGCTCGAAATGATACTATACTTTTCAAATCATTTATATATTTTACGAGGGAAGGTTACGAAGGAAGTCAATGCAAAAAATCATCTGAAAATTAGATTCTACGAATCTTTTCGAAATTCATGTTTCGGTCCAAAAATCCTAATATATTATACACTATTTCATACGAGTTCCGGTCGAAAAATCAAATTATATCGGGAATTTTTCGAAATGATACAAAACATTTCAGATCATTTATATATGTTACGAGGGAAGGTTATGATGGAAGTCCATGCAAAAAATAATCTAAAAATTAGCTTCAATAAAACTCTTGGAAATGCTAGGTTCTGTCAAAAAACCATTGTGTATTCTACACTAGTTTACACTAGTTTCGGTCTAAAAGTTAAATTAAATGGAGGACTGCTCTAAATGATACGATACTTTTCAAATGATTTATATATTTCATGAGGGAAGGTTTCGATGGAAATCCATGAAAAAAATCATCTGAAAAATTAGATTCTATGAATATTTTCAAAATTCATGTTTCGGTCCAAAAATCCTAATATATTATACACTATTTTATACGAGTTCCGGTCAAAAAATCAAATTATATCGGGAACTATTAAAAAATGATATGAAACGTTTCAGATCATTTATATATCTTACGAGGGAAGGTTATGATGGAAGTCCATGCAAAAAATAATCTGAAAAATAGCTTCGATAAAACTTTTCGAAATGCAAGGTTCTGTCAAAAAACCATAGTGTATTATACACTAGTTTACACTAGTTTCAGTCAAAACATTAAATTAAATGGAGGATTGCTCGAAATGATACTATACTTTTCAAATCATTTATATATTTTACGAGGGAAGGTTACGATGGAAGTCCATGCAAAAAATCATCTGAAAATTATGTTCTATGAAACATTTTGAAATTCATGTTTCGGTCCAAAAATCCTAATATATTATACACTATTTCATACGAGTTCCAGTCAAAATATCAAATTATATTGGGAACTATTTGAAATGATACGAAACGTTTCAGATCATTTATATATGTTATGAGGGGAGGTTATGATCGAAGTCCATGCAAAAAATAATCTGAAAATTAGCTTCTATAAAACTTTTCGAAATGCAAGGTTCTGTCAAAAAACCATAGTGTATTTTACACTAGTTTACACTAGTTTCGGTCAAAACGTTAAATTAAATGGTTGATTGCTCGAAATGATACTATACTTTTCAAATCATTTATATATTTTACGAGGGAAGGTTACGATGGAAGTCCATGCAAAAAATCATCTAAAAATTAGATTCTATGAAACTTTTCAAAATTCATGTTTCGGTCCAAAAATCCTGATATATTATACTCTATTTCATACGAGTTCCAGTCAAAAAATCAAATTATATCGGGAACAATTTGAAATGATACAAAACATTTCAGATCATTTATATATGTTACGAGGGAAGGTTATGATGGAAGTCCATGCAAAAAATAATCTAAAAATTAGCTTCAATAAAACGTTTGGAAATGCAAGGTTCTGTCAAAAAACCTTTGTGTATTATACACTAGTTTACACTAGTTTCGGTCTAAAAGTTAAATTAAATGGAGGACTGCTCGAAATGATACGATACTTTTCAAATGATGTATATATTTTATGAGGGAAGGTTTCGATGGAAGTCCATGAAAAAAATCATCTGAAAAATTAGATTCTATGAATATTTTCAAAATTCATATTTCGGTCAAAAAATCCTTATATATTATACACTATTTCATACGAGTTCCGGTCAAAAAATCAAATTATATCGGGAACTTTTAAAAAATGATACGAAACGTTTCAGATCATTTATATATCTTACGAGGGAAGGATATGATGGAAGTCTATCCAAAAAATAATCTGAAAATTAGCTTCTATTAAACTTTTGGATATGCAAGGTTCTGTTAAAAAACCATAGTGTATTATACAATAGTTTACACTAATTTAGGTCAAAACGTTAAATTAAATGGAGGTTTGCTCGAAATGATACTATACTTTTCAAATCATTTATATATTTTACGAGGGAAGGTTACGATGGAAGTACATGCAAAAAATCATCTGAAAATTAGATTCTATGAAACTTTTCGAAATTCATGTTTCGGTCCAAAAATCCTGATATATTATGCACTATTTCATACGAGTTCCAGTCAAAAAATCAAATTATATCGGGAACTATTTGAAATGTTACGAAACATTTCAGATCATTTATATATGTTATGAGGGGAGGTTATGATGGAAGTCCATGCAAAAAATAATTTGAAAATTAGCTTCTATAAAAACTTTTGGAAATGCAAGGTTCTGTCAAGAAACCATAGTGTATTATACACTAGTTTACACTAATTTCTGTCAAAAAGTTAAATAAAATGGAGGATTGCTCGAAATGATTCTATACTTTTCAAATCATTTATATATTTTACGAGGGAAGGTTACGAAGGAAGTCAATGCAAAAAATCATCTGAAAATTAGATTCTACGAATCTTTTCGAAATTCATGTTTCGGTCCAAAAATCCTAATATATTATACACTATTTCATACGAGTTCCGGTCGAAAAATCAAATTATATCGGGAATTTTTCGAAATGATACAAAACATTTCAGATCATTTATATATGTTACGAGGGAAGGTTATGATGGAAGTCCATGCAAAAAATAATCTAAAAATTAGCTTCAATAAAACTTTTGGAAATGCTAGGTTCTGTCAAAAAACCATTGTGTATTCTACACTAGTTTACACTAGTTTCGGTCTAAAAGTTAAATTAAATGGAGGACTGCTCTAAATGATATGATACTTTTCAAATGATTTATATATTTCATGAGGGAAGGTTTCGATGGAAGTCCATGAAAAAAATCATCTGAAAAATTAGATTCTATGAATATTTTCAAAATTCATGTTTCGGTCCAAAAATCCTAATATATTATACACTATTTTATACGAGTTCCGGTCAAAAAATCAAATTATATCGGGAACTATTAAAAAATGATATGAAACGTTTCAGATCATTTATATATCTTACGAGGGAAGGTTATGATGGAAGTCCATGCAAAAAATAATCTGAAAAATAGCTTCGATAAAACTTTTCGAAATGCAAGGTTCTGTCAAAAAACCATAGTGTATTATACACTAGTTTACACTAGTTTCAGTCAAAACATTAAATTAAATGGAGGACTGCTCGAAATGATACGATACTTTTCAAATCATTTATATATTTTATGAGTGAAGGTTATGATGGAAGTCCATGAAAAAAGTCATCTGAAAAATTAGATTCTATAAAACTTTTCGAAATTCATGTTTCGGTCCAAAAATCTGGATATATTATACACTATTTCATATGAGTTCCGGTCAAAAAATCAAATTATATCGGGAACTATTCGAAATGATACGAAATGTTTCAGATCATTTATATATGTTATGAGGGAAGGTTATGATGGAAGTCCATGCAAAAAATAATTTGAAAATAAGCTTCTATAAAACTTTTGGAAATGCAAGGTTCTGTCAAAAAATCATAGTGTATTATACATTAGTTTACATTAATTTTTGTCAAAAAGTTAAATTAAATGGAGGATTGCTCGAAATGATACTATACTTTTCAAATCATTTATATATTTTACGAGGGAAGGTTACGATGGAAGTCAATGCAAAAAATCATCTGAAAATTAGTTTCTATGAATCTTTTCAAAATTCATGTTTCGGTCCAAAAATCCTGATATATTATACACTATTTCATACGAGTTCCAGTCAAAATATCAAATTATATTGGGAATTTTTCGAAATGATACGAAACGTTTCAGATCATTTATATATGTTATGAGGGGAGGTTAAGATGGAAGTCCATGCAAAAGATAATTTGAAAATTAGCTTCTATAAAACTTTTGGAAATGCAAGGTTCTGTCAAAAAACCATAGTGTATTATACACTAGTTTACACAAATTTCTGTCAAAAAGTTAAATTAAATGGAGGATTGCTCGAAATGATACTATACTTTTCAAATCATTTATATAATTTACGAGGGAAGGTTACGAAGGAAGTCAATGCAAAAAATCATCTGAAAATTAGATTCTATGAATCTTTTCGAAATTCATGTTTCGGTCCAAAAATCCTAATATATTATACACTATTTCATATGAGTTCCGGTCAATAAATCAAATTATATCGTTAATTTTTCGAAATGATACGAAACATTTTAGATCATTTATATATGTTACGAGGGAAGGTTATGATGGAAGTCCATGCAAAAAATAATCTAAAAATTAGCTTCAATAAAACTTTTGGAAATGCAAGGTTCTGTCAAAAAACCATAGTGTATTATACACTAGTTTATACTAGTTTCGGTCTAAAAGTTAAATTAAATGGAGGACTGCTCGAAATGATACGATACTTTTCAAATCATTTATATATTTTATGAGTGAAGGTTATGATGGAAGTCCATGAAAAAAATCATCTGAAAAATTAGATTCTATAAAACTTTTCGAAATTCATGTTTCGGTCCAAAAATCCTGATATATTATACACTATTTCATACGAGTTCCGGTCAAAAAATCAAATTATATCGGGAACTATTCGAAATGATACGAAACGTTTCAAATCATTTATATATGTTATGAGGGAAGGTAATGATGGAAGTCCATGCAAAAAATAATTTGAAAATAAGCTTCTATAAAACGTTTGGAAATGCAAGGTTCTGTCAAAAAACCATAGTGTATTATACATTAGTTTACACTAATTTCTGTCAAAAAGTTAAATTAAATGGAGGATTGCTCGAACTGATACTATACTTTTAAAATCATTTATATATTTTACGAGGGAAGGTTACGAAGGAAGTCAATGCAAAAAATCATCTGAAAATTAGATTCTATGAATCTTTTCAAAATTCATGTTTCGGTCCAAAAATCCTAATATATTATACACTATTTCATATGAGTTCCGGTCAATAAATCAAATTATATCGTTAATTTTTCGAAATGATACGAAACATTTTAGATCATTTATATATGTTACGAGGGAAGGTTATGATGGAAGTCCATACAAAAAATAATCTAAAAATTAGCTTCAATAAAACTTTTGGAAATGCAAGGTTCTGTCAAAAAACCATAGTGTATTATACACTAGTTTATACTAGTTTCGGTCTAAAAGTTAAATTAAATGGAGGACTGCTCGAAATGATACGATACTTTTCAAATCATTTATATATTTTATGAGTGAAGGTTATGATGGAAGTCCATGAAAAAAATCATCTGAAAAATTAGATTCTATAAAACTTTTCGAAATTCATGTTTCGGTCCAAAAATCCGGATATATTATACACTATTTCATACGAGTTCCGGTCAAAAAATCAAATTATATCGGGAACTATTCGAAATGATACGAAACGTTTCAAATCATTTATATATGTTATGAGGGAAGGTTATGATGGAAGTCCATGCAAAAAATAATTTGAAAATAAGCTTCTATAAAACGTTTGGAAATGCAAGGTTCTGTCAAAAAACCATAGTGTATTATACATTAGTTTACACTAATTTCTGTCAAAAAGTTAAATTAAATGGAGGATTGCTCGAACTGATACTATACTTTTAAAATCATTTATATATTTTACGAGGGAAGGTTACGATGGAAGTCAATGCAAAAAATCATCTGAAAATTAGTTTCTATGAATCTTTTCAAAATTCATGTTTCGGTCCAAAATCCTGATATATTATACACTATTTCATACGAGTTCCAGTCAAAATATCAAATTATATTGGGAATTTTTCGAAATGATACGAAACGTTTCATATCATTTATATATGTTTTGAGGGGAGGTTATGATGGAAGTCCATGCAAAAGATAATTTGAAAATTAGCTTCTATAAAACTTTTGGAAATGCAAGGTTCTGTCAAAAAGCCATAGTGTATTATACACTAGTTTACACAAATTTCTGTCAAAAAGTTAAATTAAATGGAGGATTGCTCGAAATGATACTATACTTTTCAAATCATTTATATAATTTACGAGGGAAGGTTACGAAGGAAGTCAATGCAAAAAATCATCTGAAAATTAGATTCTATGAATCTTTTCAAAATTCATGTTTCGGTCCAAAAATCCTAATATATTATACACTATTTCATATGAGTTCCGGTCAATAAATCAAATTATATCGTTAATTTTTCGAAATGATACGAAACATTTTAGATCATTTATATATGTTACGAGGGAAGGTTATGATGGAAGTCCATGCAAAAAATAATCTAAAAATTAGCTTCAATAAAACTTTTGGAAATGCAAGGTTCTGTCAAAAAACCATAGTGTATTATACACTAGTTTATACTAGTTTCGGTCTAAAAGTTAAATTAAATGGAGGACTGCTCGAAATGATACGATACTTTTCAAATCATTTATATATTTTATGAGTGAAGGTTATGATGGAAGTCCATGAAAAAAATCATCTGAAAAATTAGATTCTATAAAACTTTTCGAAATTCATGTTTCGGTCCAAAAATCCTGATATATTATACACTATTTCATACGAGTTCCGGTCAAAAAATCAAATTATATCGGGAACTATTCGAAATGATACGAAACGTTTCAAATCATTTATATATGTTATGAGGGAAGGTAATGATGGAAGTCCATGCAAAAAATAATTTGAAAATAAGCTTCTATAAAACGTTTGGAAATGCAAGGTTCTGTCAAAAAACCATAGTGTATTATACATTAGTTTACACTAATTTCTGTCAAAAAGTTAAATTAAATGGAGGATTGCTCGAACTGATACTATACTTTTAAAATCATTTATATATTTTACGAGGGAATGTTACGAAGGAAGTCAATGCAAAAAATCATCTGAAAATTAGATTCTATGAATCTTTTCAAAATTCATGTTTCGGTCCAAAAATCCTAATATATTATACACTATTTCATATGAGTTCCGGTCAATAAATCAAATTATATCGTTAATTTTTCGAAATGATACGAAACATTTTAGATCATTTATATATGTTACGAGGGAAGGTTATGATGGAAGTCCATACAAAAAATAATCTAAAAATTAGCTTCAATAAAACTTTTGGAAATGCAAGGTTCTGTCAAAAAACCATAGTGTATTATACACTAGTTTATACTAGTTTCGGTCTAAAAGTTAAATTAAATGGAGGACTGCTCGAAATGATACGATACTTTTCAAATCATTTATATATTTTATGAGTGAAGGTTATGATGGAAGTCCATGAAAAAAATCATCTGAAAAATTAGATTCTATAAAACTTTTCGAAATTCATGTTTCGGTCCAAAAATCCGGATATATTATACACTATTTCATACGAGTTCCGGTCAAAAAATCAAATTATATCGGGAACTATTCGAAATGATACGAAACGTTTCAAATCATTTATATATGTTATGAGGGAAGGTAATGATGGAAGTCCATGCAAAAAATAATTTGAAAATAAGCTTCTATAAAACGTTTGGAAATGCAAGGTTCTGTCAAAAAACCATAGTGTATTATACATTAGTTTACACTAATTTCTGTCAAAAAGTTAAATTAAATGGAGGATTGCTCGAAATGATACTATACTTTTCAAATCATTTATATATTTTACGAGGGAAGGTTACGATGGAAGTCAATGCAAAAAATCATCTGAAAATTAGTTTCTATGAATCTTTTCAAAATTCATGTTTCGGTCCAAAAATCCTAATATATTATACACTATTTCATACGAGTTCCAGTCAAAATATCAAATTATATTGGGAATTTTTCGAAATGATACGAAACGTTTCAGATCATTTATATATGTTATGAGGGGAGGTTATGATGGAAGTCCATGCAAAAGATAATTTGAAAATTAGCTTCTATAAAACTTTTGGAAATGCAAGGTTCAGTCAAAAAGCCATAGTGTATTATACACTAGTTTACACAAATTTCTGTCAAAAAGTTAAATTAAATGGAGGATTGCTCAAAATGATACTATACTTTTCAAATCATTTATATAATTTACGAGGGAAGGTTACGAAGGAAGTCAATGCAAAAAATCATCTGAAAATTAGATTCTATGAATCTTTTCAAAATTCATGTTTCGGTCCAAAAATCCTAATATATTATACACTATTTCATATGAGTTCCGGTCAATAAATCAAATTATATCGTTAATTTTTCGAAATGATACGAAACATTTTAGATCATTTATATATGTTACGAGGGAAGGTTATGATGGAAGTCCATGCAAAAAATAATCTAAAAATTAGCTTCAATAAAACTTTTAGAAATGCAAGGTTCTGTCAAAAAACCATAGTGTATTATACACTAGTTTATACTAGTTTCGGTCTAAAAGTTAAATTAAATGGAGGACTGCTCGAAATGATACGATACTTTTCAAATCATTTATATATTTTATGAGTGAAGGTTATGATGGAAGTCCATGAAAAATATCATCTGAAAAATTAGATTCTATAAAACTTTTCGAAATTCATGTTTCGGTCCAAAAATCCTGATATATTATACACTATTTCATACGAATTCCGGTCAAAAAATCAAATTATATCGGGAACTATTCGAAATGATACGAAACGTTTCAAATCATTTATATATGTTATGAGGGAAGGTAATGATGGAAGTCCATGCAAAAAATAATTTGAAAATAAGCTTCTATAAAACGTTTGGAAATGCAAGGTTCTGTCAAAAAACCATAGTGTATTATACATTAGTTTACACTAATTTCTGTCAAAAAGTTAAATTAAATGGAGGATTGCTCGAACTGATACTATACTTTTAAAATCATTTATATATTTTACGAGGGAAGGTTACGAAGGAAGTCAATGCAAAAAATCATCTGAAAATTAGATTCTATGAATCTTTTCAAAATTCATGTTTCGGTCCAAAAATCCTAATATATTATACACTATTTCATATGAGTTCCGGTCAATAAATCAAATTATATCGTTAATTTTTCGAAATGATACGAAACATTTTAGATCATTTATATATGTTACGAGGGAAGGTTATGATGGAAGTCCATGCAAAAAATAATCTAAAAATTAGCTTCAATAAAACTTTTGGAAATGCAAGGTTCTGTCAAAAAACCATAGTGTATTATACACTAGTTTATACTAGTTTCGGTCTAAAAGTTAAATTAAATGGAGGACTGCTCGAAATGATACGATACTTTTCAAATCATTTATATATTTTATGAGTGAAGGTTATGATGGAAGTCCATGAAAAAAATCATCTGAAAAATTAGATTCTATAAAACTTTTCGAAATTCATGTTTCGGTCCAAAAATCCTGATATATTATACACTATTTCATACGAGTTCCGGTCAAAAAATCAAATTATATCGGGAACTATTCGAAATGATACGAAACGTTTCAAATCATTTATATATGTTATGAGGGAAGGTAATGATGGAAGTCCATGCAAAAAATAATTTGAAAATAAGCTTCTATAAAACGTTTGGAAATGCAAGGTTCTGTCAAAAAACCATAGTGTATTATACATTAGTTTACACTAATTTCTGTCAAAAAGTTAAATTAAATGGAGGATTGCTCGAACTGATACTATACTTTTAAAATCATTTATATATTTTACGAGGGAAGGTTACGAAGGAAGTCAATGCAAAAAATCATCTGAAAATTAGATTCTATGAATCTTTTCAAAATTCATGTTTCGGTCCAAAAATCCTAATATATTATACACTATTTCATATGAGTTCCGGTCAATAAATCAAATTATATCGTTAATTTTTCGAAATGATACGAAACATTTTAGATCATTTATATATGTTACGAGGGAAGGTTATGATGGAAGTCCATGCAAAAAATAATCTAAAAATTAGCTTCAATAAAACTTTTGGAAATGCAAGGTTCTGTCAAAAAACCATAGTGTATTATACACTAGTTTATACTAGTTTCGGTCTAAAAGTTAAATTAAATGGAGGACTGCTCGAAATGATACGATACTTTTCAAATCATTTATATATTTTATGAGTGAAGGTTATGATGGAAGTCCATGAAAAAAATCATCTGAAAAATTAGATTCTATAAAACTTTTCGAAATTCATGTTTCGGTCCAAAAATCCTGATATATTATACACTATTTCATACGAGTTCCGGTCAAAAAATCAAATTATATCGGGAACTATTCGAAATGATACGAAACGTTTCAAATCATTTATATATGTTATGAGGGAAGGTAATGATGGAAGTCCATGCAAAAAATAATTTGAAAATAAGCTTCTATAAAACGTTTGGAAATGCAAGGTTCTGTCAAAAAACCATAGTGTATTATACATTAGTTTACACTAATTTCTGTCAAAAAGTTAAATTAAATGGAGGATTGCTCGAACTGATACTATACTTTTAAAATCATTTATATATTTTACGAGGGAAGGTTACGAAGGAAGTCAATGCAAAAAATCATCTGAAAATTAGATTCTATGAATCTTTTCAAAATTCATGTTTCGGTCCAAAAATCCTAATATATTATACACTATTTCATATGAGTTCCGGTCAATAAATCAAATTATATCGTTAATTTTTCGAAATGATACGAAATATTTTAGATCATTTATATATGTTACGAGAGAAGGTTATGATGGAAGTCCATGCAAAAAATAATCTAAAAATTAGCTTCAATAAAACTTTTAGAAATGCAAGGTTCTGTCAAAAAACCATAGTGTATTATACACTAGTTTATACTAGTTTCGGTCTAAAAGTTAAATTAAATGGAGGACTGCTCGAAATGATACGATACTTTTCAAATCATTTATATATTTTATGAGTGAAGGTTATGATGGAAGTCCATGAAAAAAATCATCTGAAAAATTAGATTCTATAAAACTTTTCGAAATTCATGTTTCGGTCCAAAAATCCGGATATATTATACACTATTTCATACGAATTCCGGTCAAAAAATCAAATTATATCGGGAACTATTCGAAATGATACGAAACGTTTCAAATCATTTATATATGTTATGAGGGAAGGTAATGATGGAAGTCCATGCAAAAAATAATTTGAAAATAAGCTTCTATAAAACGTTTGGAAATGCAAGGTTCTGTCAAAAAACCATAGTGTATTATACATTAGTTTACACTAATTTCTGTCAAAAAGTTAAATTAAATGGAGGATTGCTCGAACTGATACTATACTTTTAAAATCATTTATATATTTTACGAGGGAAGGTTACGATGGAAGTCAATGCAAAAAATCATCTGAAAATTAGATTCTATGAATCTTTTCAAAATTCATGTTTCGGTCCAAAAATCCTAATATATTATACACTATTTCATATGAGTTCCGGTCAATAAATCAAATTATATCGTTAATTTTTCGAAATGATACGAAATATTTTAGATCATTTATATATGTTACGAGGGAAGGTTATGATGGAAGTCCATACAAAAAATAATCTAAAAATTAGCTTCAATAAAACTTTTGGAAATGCAAGGTTCTGTCAAAAAACCATAGTGTATTATACACTAGTTTATACTAGTTTCGGTCTAAAAGTTAAATTAAATGGAGGACTGCTCGAAATGATACGATACTTTTCAAATCATTTATATATTTTATGAGTGAAGGTTATGATGGAAGTCCATGAAAAAAATCATCTGAAAAATTAGATTCTATAAAACTTTTCGAAATTCATGTTTCGGTCCAAAAATCCGGATATATTATACACTATTTCATACGAGTTCCGGTCAAAAAATCAAATTATATCGGGAACTATTCGAAATGATACGAAACGTTTCAAATCATTTATATATGTTATGAGGGAAGGTAATGATGGAAGTCCATGCAAAAAATAATTTGAAAATAAGCTTCTATAAAACGTTTGGAAATGCAAGGTTCTGTCAAAAAACCATAGTGTATTATACATTAGTTTACACTAATTTCTGTCAAAAAGTTAAATTAAATGGAGGATTGCTCGAACTGATACTATACTTTTAAAATCATTTATATATTTTACGAGGGAAGGTTACGAAGGAAGTCAATGCAAAAAATCATATGAAAATTAGATTCTATGAATCTTTTCAAAATTCATGTTTCGGTCCAAAAATCCTAATATATTATACACTATTTCATATGAATTCCGGTCAATAAATCAAATTATATCGTTAATTTTTCGAAATGATACGAAACATTTTAGATCATTTATATATGTTACGAGGGAAGGTTATGATGGAAGTCCATACAAAAAATAATCTAAAAATTAGCTTCAATAAAACTTTTGGAAATGCAAGGTTCTGTCAAAAAACCATAGTGTATTATACACTAGTTTATACTAGTTTCGGTCAAAAAGTTAAATTAAATGGAGGACTGCTCGAAATGATACGATACTTTTCAAATCATTTATATATTTTATGAGTGAAGGTTATGATGGAAGTCCATGAAAAAAATCATCTGAAAAATTAGATTCTATAAAACTTTTCGAAATTCATGTTTCGGTCCAAAAATCCGGATATATTATACACTATTTCATACGAGTTCCGGTCAAAAAATCAAATTATATCGGGAACTATTCGAAATGATACGAAACGTTTCAAATCATTTATATATGTTATGAGGGAAGGTAATGATGGAAGTCCATGCAAAAAATAATTTGAAAATAAGCTTCTATAAAACGTTTGGAAATGCAAGGTTCTGTCAAAAAACCATAGTGTATTATACATTAGTTTACACTAATTTCTGTCAAAAAGTTAAATTAAATGGAGGATTGCTCGAAATGATACTATACTTTTCAAATCATTTATATATTTTACGAGGGAAGGTTACGATGGAAGTCAATGCAAAAAATCATCTGAAAATTAGTTTCTATGAATCTTTTCAAAATTCATGTTTCGGTCCAAAAATCCTAATATATTATACACTATTTCATACGAGTTCCAGTCAAAATATCAAATTATATTGGGAATTTTTCGAAATGATACGAAACGTTTCATATCATTTATATATGTTTTGAGGGGAGGTTATGATGGAAGTCCATGCAAAAGATAATTTGAAAATTAGCTTCTATAAAACTTTTGGAAATGCAAGGTTCTGTCAAAAAGCCATAGTGTATTATACACTAGTTTACACAAATTTCTGTCAAAAAGTTAAATTAAATGGAGGATTGCTCGAAATGATACTATACTTTTCAAATCATTTATATAATTTACGAGGGAAGGTTACGAAGGAAGTCAATGCAAAAAATCATCTGAAAATTAGATTCTATGAATCTTTTCAAAATTCATGTTTCGGTCCAAAAATCCTAATATATTATACACTATTTCATATGAGTTCCGGTCAATAAATCAAATTATATCGTTAATTTTTCGAAATGATACGAAACATTTTAGATCATTTATATATGTTACGAGGGAAGGTTATGATGGAAGTCCATGCAAAAAATAATCTAAAAATTAGCTTCAATAAAACTTTTGGAAATGCAAGGTTCTGTCAAAAAACCATAGTGTATTATACACTAGTTTATACTAGTTTCGGTCTAAAAGTTAAATTAAATGGAGGACTGCTCGAAATGATACGATACTTTTCAAATCATTTATATATTTTATGAGTGAAGGTTATGATGGAAGTCCATGAAAAAAATCATCTGAAAAATTAGATTCTATAAAACTTTTCGAAATTCATGTTTCGGTCCAAAAATCCTGATATATTATACACTATTTCATACGAGTTCCGGTCAAAAAATCAAATTATATCGGGAACTATTCGAAATGATACGAAACGTTTCAAATCATTTATATATGTTATGAGGGAAGGTAATGATGGAAGTCCATGCAAAAAATAATTTGAAAATAAGCTTCTATAAAACGTTTGGAAATGCAAGGTTCTGTCTAAAAACCATAGTGTATTATACATTAGTTTACACTAATTTCTGTCAAAAAGTTAAATTAAATGGAGGATTGCTCGAACTGATACTATACTTTTAAAATCATTTATATATTTTACGAGGGAAGGTTACGAAGGAAGTCAATGCAAAAAATCATCTGAAAATTAGATTCTATGAATCTTTTCAAAATTCATGTTTCGGTCCAAAAATCCTAATATATTATACACTATTTCATATGAGTTCCGGTCAATAAATCAAATTATATCGTTAATTTTTCGAAATGATACGAAATATTTTAGATCATTTATATATGTTACGAGAGAAGGTTATGATGGAATTCCATACAAAAAATAATCTAAAAATAAGCTTCAATAAAACTTTTGGAAATGCAAGGTTCTGTCAAAAAACCATAGTGTATTATACACTAGTTTATACTAGTTTCGGTCTAAAAGTTAAATTAAATGGAGGACTGCTCGAAATGATACGATACTTTTCAAATCATTTATATATTTTATGAGTGAAGGTTATGATGGAAGTCCATGAAAAAAATCATCTGAAAAATTAGATTCTATAAAACTTTTCGAAATTCATGTTTCGGTCCAAAAATCCGTATATATTATACACTATTTCATACGAGTTCCGGTCAAAAAATCAAATTATATCGGGAACTATTCGAAATGATACGAAACGTTTCAAATCATTTATATATGTTATGAGGGAAGGTAATGATGGAAGTCCATGCAAAAAATAATTTGAAAATAAGCTTCTATAAAACGTTTGGAAATGCAAGGTTCTGTCAAAAAACCATAGTGTATTATACATTAGTTTACACTAATTTCTGTCAAAAAGTTAAATTAAATGGAGGATTGCTCGAACTGATACTATACTTTTAAAATCATTTATATATTTTACGAGGGAAGGTTACGAAGGAAGTCAATGCAAAAAATCATCTGAAAATTAGATTCTATGAATCTTTTCAAAATTCATGTTTCGGTCCAAAAATCCTAATATATTATACACTATTTCATATGAGTTTCGGTCAATAAATCAAATTATATCGTTAATTTTTCGAAATGATACGAAATATTTTAGATCATTTATATATGTTACGAGGGAAGGTTATGATGGAAGTCCATACAAAAAATAATCTAAAAATTAGCTTCAATAAAACTTTTGGAAATGCAAGGTTCTGTCAAAAAACCATAGTGTATTATACACTAGTTTATACTAGTTTCGGTCTAAAAGTTAAATTAAATGGAGGACTGCTCGAAATGATACGATACTTTTCAAATCATTTATATATTTTATGAGTGAAGGTTATGATGGAAGTCCATGAAAAAAATCATCTGAAAAATTAGATTCTATAAAACTTTTCGAAATTCATGTTTCGGTCCAAAAATCCTGATATATTATACACTATTTCATACGAGTTCCGGTCAAAAAATCAAATTATATCGGGAACTATTCGAAATGATACGAAACGTTTCAAATCATTTATATATGTTATGAGGGAAGGTAATGATGGAAGTCCATGCAAAAAATAATTTGAAAATAAGCTTCTATAAAACGTTTGGAAATGCAAGGTTCTGTCAAAAAACCATAGTGTATTATACATTAGTTTACACTAATTTCTGTCAAAAAGTTAAATTAAATGGAGGATTGCTCGAACTGATACTATACTTTTAAAATCATTTATATATTTTACGAGGGAAGGTTACGAAGGAAGTCAATGCAAAAAATCATCTGAAAATTAGATTCTATGAATCTTTTCAAAATTCATGTTTCGGTCCAAAAATCCTAATATATTATACACTATTTCATATGAGTTCCGGTCAATAAATCAAATTATATCGTTAATTTTTCGAAATGATACCAAAACATTTTAGATCATTTATATATGTTACGAGGGAAGGTTATGATGGAAGTCCATACAAAAAATAATCTAAAAATTAGCTTCAATAAAACTTTTGGAAATGCAAGGTTCTGTCAAAAAACCATAGTGTATTATACACTAGTTTATACTAGTTTCGGTCTAAAAGTTAAATTAAATGGAGGACTGCTCGAAATGATACGATACTTTTCAAATCATTTATATATTTTATGAGTGAATGTTATGATGGAAGTCCATGAAAAAAATCATCTGAAAAATTAGATTCTATAAAACTTTTCGAAATTCATGTTTCGGTCCAAAAATCCGGATATATTATACACTATTTCATATGAGTTCCGGTCAAAAAATCAAATTATATCGGGAACTATTCGAAATGATACGAAACGTTTCAGATCATTTATATATGTTATGAGGGAAGGTTATGATGGAAGTCCATGCAAAAAATAATTTGAAAATAAGCTTCTATAAAACTTTTGGAAATGCAAGGTTCTGTCAAAAAACCATAGTGTATTATACACTAGTTTACACTAATTTCTGTCAAAAAGTTAAATTAAATGGAGGATTGCTCGAAATGATACTATACTTTTCAAATCATTTATATAATTTACGAGGGAAGGTTACGAAGGAAGTCAATGCAAAAAATCATCTGAAAATTAGATTCTATGAATCTTTTCAAAATTCATATTTCGGTCCAAAAATCCTAATATATTATACACTATTTCATATGAGTTCCGGTCAATAAATCAAATTATATCGTTAATTTTTCGAAATGATACGAAACATTTTAGATCATTTATATATGTTACGAGGGAAGGTTATGATGGAAGTCCATACAAAAAATAATCTAAAAATTAGCTTCAATAAAACTTTTGGAAATAAAAGGTTCTGTCAAAAAACCATAGTGTATTATACACTAGTTTATACTAGTTTCGGTCTAAAAGTTAAATTAAATGGAGGACTGCTCGAAATGATACGATACTTTTCAAATCATTTATATATTTTATGAGTGAAGGTTATGATGGAAGTCCATGAAAAAAGTCATCTGAAAAATTAGATTCTATAAAACTTTTTGAAATTCATGTTTCGGTCCAAAAATCCGGATATATTATACACTATTTCATATGAGTTCCGGTCAAAAAATCAAATTATATCGGGAACTATTCGAAATGATACGAAACGTTTCAGATCATTTATATATGTTATGAGGGAAGGTTATGATGGAAGTCCATGCAAAAAATAATTTGAAAATAAGCTTCTATAAAACTTTTGGAAATGCAAGGTTCTGTCCAAAAATCATAGTGTATTATACATTAGTTTACACTAATTTTTGTCAAAAAGTTAAATTAAATGGAGGATTGCTCGAAATGATACTATACTTTTCAAATCATTTATATATTTTACGAGGGAAGGTTACGATGGAAGTCAATGCAAAAAATCATCTGAAAATTAGTTTCTATGAATCTTTTCAAAATTCATGTTTCGGTCCAAAAATCCTGATATATTATACACTATTTCATACGAGTTCCAGTCAAAATATCAAATTATATTGGGAATTTTTCGAAATGATACGAAACGTTTCAGATCATTTATATATGTTATGAGGGGAGGTTATGATGGAAGTCCATGCAAAAGATAATTTGAAAATTAGCTTCTATAAAACTTTTGGAAATGCAAGGTTCTGTCAAAAAACCATAGTGTATTATACACTAGTTTACACTAATTTCTGTCAAAAAGTTAAATTAAATGGAGGATTGCTCGAAATGATACTATACTTTTCAAATCATTTATATAATTTACGAGGGAAGATTACGAAGGAAGTCAATGCAAAAAATCATCTGAAAATTAGATTCTATGAATCTTTTCAAAATTCATGTTTCGGTCCAAAAATCCTAATATATTATACACTATTTCATATGAGTTCCGGTCAATAAATCAAATTATATCGTTAATTTTTCGAAATGATACGAAACATTTTAGATCATTTATATATGTTACGAGGGAAGGTTATGATGGAAGTCCATGCAAAAAATAATCTAAAAATTAGCTTCAATAAAACTTTTGGAAATGCAAGGTTCTGTCAAAAAACCATAGTGTATTATACACTAGTTTATACTAGTTTCGGTCTAAAAGTTAAATTAAATGGAGGACTGCTCGAAATGATACGATACTTTTCAAATCATTTATATATTTTATGAGTGAAGGTTATGATGGAAGTCCATGAAAAAAATCATCTGAAAAATTAGATTCTATAAAACTTTTCGAAATTCATGTTTCGGTCCAAAAATCCTGATATATTATACACTATTTCATACGAGTTCCGGTCAAAAAATCAAATTATATTGGGAACTATTCGAAATGATACGAAACGTTTCAAATCATTTATATATGTTATGAGGGAAGGTAATGATGGAAGTCCATGCAAAAAATAATTTGAAAATAAGCTTCTATAAAACGTTTGGAAATGCAAGGTTCTGTCAAAAAACCATAGTGTATTATACATTAGTTTACACTAATTTCTGTCAAAAAGTTAAATTAAATATAGGATTGCTCGAACTGATACTATACTTTTAAAATCATTTATATATTTTACGAGGGAAGGTTACAAAGGAAGTCAATGCAAAAAATCATCTGAAAATTAGATTCTATGAATCTTTTCAAAATTCATGTTTCGGTCCAAATATCCTAATATATTATACACTATTTCATATGAGTTCCGGTCAATAAATCAAATTATATCGTTAATTTTTCGAAATGATACGAAACATTTTAGATCATTTATATATGTTACGAGGGAAGGTTATGATGGAAGTCCATACAAAAAATAATCTAAAAATTAGCTTCAATAAAACTTTTGGAAATGCAAGGTTCTGTCAAAAAACCATAGTGTATTATACACTAGTTTATACTAGTTTCGGTCTAAAAGTTAAATTAAATGGAGGACTGCTCGAAATGATACGATACTTTTCAAATCATTTATATATTTTATGAGTGAAGGTTATAATGGAAGTCCATGAAAAAAATCATCTGAAAAATTAGATTCTATAAAACTTTTCGAAATTCATGTTTCGGTCCAAAAATCCGGATATATTATACACTATTTCATATGAGTTTCGGTCAAAAAATCAAATTATATCGGGAACTATTCGAAATGATACGAAACGTTTCAGATCATTTATATATGTTATGAGGGAAGGTTATGATGGAAGTCCATGCAAAAAATAATTTGAAAATAAGCTTCTATAAAACTTTTGGAAATGCAAGGTTCTGTCAAAAAATCATAGTGTATTATACATTAGTTTACACTAATTTTTGTCAAAAAGTTAAATTAAATGGAGGATTGCTCGAAATGATACTATACTTTTCAAATCATTTATATATTTTACGTGGGAAGGTTACGAAGGAAGTCAATGCAAAAAATAATCAGAAAATTAGTTTCTATGAATCTTTTCAAAATTCATGTTTCGGTCCAAAAATCCTAAAATATTATACACTATTTCATACGAGTTCCGGTCAAAAAATCAAATCCAATCGGGAATTTTTCGAAATGATACGAGAGAAGATTATGATAGAAGTCCATGCAAAAAATAATATAAAAATTAACTTCAATAAAACTTTTGGAAATGCAAGGTTCTGTCAAAAAACCTAGTGTATTATACACTAGTTTAGACTAGTTTCGGTCTAAAAGTTAAATTAAATGGAGGACTGCTCGAAATAATACAATACTTTTCAAATGATTTATATATTTTATGAGGGATGGTTTCGATGGAAGTCCATGAAAAAAATCATCTGAAAAATTAGATTCTATGAATATTTTCAAAATTCATGTTTCGGTCCAAAAATCCTAATATATTATACACTATTTCATACGAGTTCCGGTCAAAAAATCAAATTATATCGGGAACTATTAAAAAATGATACGAAACGTTTCAGATCATTTATAAATTATACGAGGGAAGGTTATGATAGAACTCCATGCAAAACATAATATGAAAATTAGCTTCTATAAAACTTTTGGAAATGCAAGGTTCTGTGAAAAAACCATAGTGTATTATACACTAGTTTCGGTCAAAACGTTATATTAAATGGAGGATTACTCGAAATGATACTATACTTTTCAAATCATTTATATATTTTACGAGGGAAGGTTACGATGGAAGTCCATGCAAAAAATCATCTGAAAACTAGATTCTATGAAACTTTTCGAAATTCATGTTTCGGTCCAAAAATCCTGATATATTATACATTATTTCATACGAGTTCCAGTAAAAAAATCAAATTATATCGGGAACTATTTGAAATGATACGAAACGTTTCAGATCATTTATATATGTTATGAGGGGAGGTTATGATGGAAGTCCATGCAAAAGATAATTTGAAAATTAGCTTCTATAAAACTTTTGGAAATGCAAGGTTCTGTCAAAAAACCATAGTGTATTATACACTAGTTTACACTAATTTCTGTCAAAAAGTTAATTTCAATGGAGGATTGCTCGAAATGATACTATACTTTTCAAATCATTTATATATTTTACGAGGGAAGGTTACGAAGGAAGTCAATGCCAAAAATAATCTGAAAATTAGATTCTATGAATCTTTTCGAAATTCATGTTTCGGTCCAAAAATCCTAAAATATTATACACTATTTCATACGTGTTCCGGTCAAAAAATCAAATTATATCGGGAATTTTTGGAAATGATACAAAACATTTCAGATCATTTATATATGTTACGAGGGAAGTTTATGATGGAAGTCCATGCAAAAAATAATCTAAAAATTAGCTTCAATAAAACTTTTGGAAATTTAAGTTTCTGTCAAAACACCATATTGTATTATACACTAGTTTACACTAGTTTCGGTATAAAAGTTAAATTAAATGGAGGACTGCTCGCAATGATACGATACTTTTCAAATCATTTATATATTTTATGAGGGAAGGTTACGATGGAAGTCCATTAAAAAAATCATCTGAAAATTTAGATTCTATGAATATTTTCAAAATTCATGTTTCGGTCCAAAAATCCTAATATATTATACACTATTTCATACAAGTTCCGGTCAAAAAATCAAATTATATCGGGAACTATTCGAAATGATACAAAACGTTTCAGATCATTTATATATCTTACGAGGAAAGGTTATGATCGAAGTCCATGCAAAAAATAATCTGAAAATTAGCTTCTATAAAATTTTTCGAAATGCAAGGTTCTGTCAAAAAACCATAGTGTATTATACACTAGTTTACACTAATTTCTGTCAAAAAGTTAAATTAAATGGAGGATTGCTCGAAATGATACTATACTTTTCAAATCATTTATATATTTTACGAGGGAAGGTTACAAAGGAAGTCAATGCAAAAAATCATCTGAAAATTAGATTCTATGAATCTTTTCGAAATTCATTTTTCGTTCCAAAAATCCTAAAATATTATACACTATTTCATACGTGTTCCGGTCAAAAAATCAAATTATATCGGGAATTTTTCGAAATGATACGAAACATTTCAGATCATTTATATATGTTACGAGGGAAGGTTATGATGGAAGTCCATGCAAAAAATAATCTAAAAATTAGCTTCAATAAAACTTTTGGAAATTTAAGTTTCTGTCAAAAAACCATATTGTATTATACACTAGTTTACAATAGTTTCGGTATAAAAGTTAAATTAAATGGAGGACTGCTCGAAATGATATGATACTTTTCAAATCATTTATATATTTTATGAGGGAAGGTTACGATGGAAGTCCATTAAAAAAATCATCTGAAAAATTAGATTCTATGAATATTTTCAATATTCATGTTTCGGTCCAAAAATACTAATATATTATACACTATTTCATACGAGTTCCGGTCAAAAAATCAAATTATATCGGGAACTATTCGAAATGATACAAAACGTTTCAAATCATTTATAAATCTTACGAGGAAAGGTTATGATCGAAGTCCATGCAAAAAATAATCTGAAAATTAGCTTCTATAAAAATTTTCGAAATGCAAGGTTCTGTCAAAAAACCATAGTGTATTATATACTAGTTTAAACTAGTTTCGGTCAAAACGTTAAATTAAATGGAGGATTGCTTGAAATGATACTATACTTTTCAAATCATTTATATATTTTACGAGGGAAGGTTACGATGGAAGTCCATGCAAATAATCATCTAAAAATTAGATTCTATGAAACTTTTCAAAATTCATGTTTCGGTCCAAAATTCTGATATATTATACACTATTCCATACGAGTTCCAGTCAAAAAATCAAATTATATCGGGAACTATTTGAAATGATACGAAACGTTTTAAATCATTTATATATGTTATGAGGGGAGGTTATGATGGAACTCCATGCTAAAAATAATTTGAAAATTAGCTTCTATAAAAATTTTGGAAATGCAAGGTTCTGTCAAAAAACCAGTGTATTATACACTAGTTTAAACTAATTTCTGTCAAAAAGTTAAATTAAATGGAGGATTGCTCGAAATGATACTATACTTTTCAAATCATTTATATATTTTACGAGGGAAGGTTACAAAGGAAGTCAATGCAAAAAATAATCTGAAAATTAGATTCTATGAGTCTTTTCGAAATTCATTTTTCGGACCAAAAATCCTAATATATTATACACTATTTCATACGAGTTCCGGTCAAAAAATCAAATTATATAGGGAATTATTCGAAATGATACGAAACATTTCAGATCATTTATATATGTTACGAGGGAAGGTTATGATGGAAGTCCATGCAAAAAATAATCTAAAAATTAGCTTCAATACAACTTTTGGAAATTTAAGTTTCTGTCAAAAAACCATATTGTATTATACACTAGTTTCGGTCTAAAAGTTAAATTAAATGGAGGACTGCTCGAAATGATACGATACTTTTCAAATCATTTATATATTTAATGAAGGAAGGTTACGATGGAAGTCCATGAAAAAAATCATCTGAAAAATTAGATTCTATGAATATTTTCAAAATTCATGTTTCGGTCCAAAAATCCTAATATATTATACACTATTTCATACGAGTTCCGGTCAAAAAATCAAATTATATCGGGAACTACTCGAAATGATACAAAACGTTTCAGATCATTTATAAATCTTACGAGGAAAGGTTATGATCGAAGTCCATGCAAAAAATAATCTGAAAAATAGCTTCGATAAAACTTTTCGAAATGCAAGGTTCTGTCAAAAAACCATAGTGTATTATACGAGGGAAGGTTACGATGGAAGTCCATGCAAAAGATCATCTGAAAATTAGATTGTATGAAACATTTCGAAATTCATGTTTCGGTCCAAAAATCCTGATATATTATACACTATTTCATACGAGTTCCAGTCAAAAAATCAAATTATATCGGGAACTATTTGAAATGATACGAAACTTTTCAGATCATTTATATATGTTATGAGGGGAGGTTATGATGGAAGTCCATGCAAAAAATAATTTGAAAATTAGCTTCTATAAAACTTTTGGAAATGCAAGGTTCTGTCAAGAAACCATAGTGTATTATACACTAGTTTACACTAATTTCTGTCAAAAAGTTAAATTAAATGGAGGATTGCTCGAAATGATACAATACTTTTCAAATCATTTATATATTTTACGAGGGAAGGTTACGAAGGAAGTCCATGTAAAAAATCATCTGAAAATTAGATTCTATGAATCTTTTCGAAATTCATGTTTCGGACCAAAAATCCTTATATATTGTACACTATTTCATACGAGTTCCGGTCAAAAATCAAATTATATCGGGAATTTTTCGAAATGATACGAAACATTTCAGATCATTTATATATGTTACGAGAGAAGATTATGATGGAAGTCCATGCAAAAAATAATATAAAAATTAGCTTCAATAAAACTTTTGGAAATGCAAGGTTCTTTCAAAAAACCCAAGTATATTATACACTAGTTTCAGTCAAAACGTTAAATTAAATGGAGGATTGCTCGAAATGATACGATACTTTTCAAATGATTTATATATTTTATGAGGGAAGGTTTCGATGGAAGTCCATGAAAAAAATCATCTGTAAAATTAGATTCTATGAATATTTTCAAAATTCATGTTTCGGTCCAAAAATCCTAATATATTATACACTATTTCATACGAGTTCCGGTCAAAAAATCAAATTATATCGGGAACTATTAAAAAATGATACGAAATGTTTCAGATCATTTATATATTTTACGAGGGAAGGTTATGATGGAAGTCCATGCAAAACATAATCTGAAAATTAACTTCTATAAAACTTTTGGAAATGCAAGGTTCTATGAAAAAACCATAGTGTATTATACACTAGTTTACACTAGTTTCGGTCAAAACGTTAAATTAAATGGAGGATTACTCGAAATGATACTATACTTTTCAAATCATTTATATATTTTACAAGGGAAGGTTACGATGGAAGTCCATGCAAAAAATCATCTGAAAATTAGATTCTATGAAACTTTTCGAAATTCATGTTTCGGTCCAAAAATCCTGATATATTATACATTATTTCATACGAGTTCCGGTCAAAAAATCAAATTATATCGGGAACTATTCGAAATGATACGAAACGTTTCAGATCATTTATATATGTTATGAGGGAAGGTTATGATGGAAGTCCATGCAAAAAATAATCTGAAAATTAGCTTCTATAAAACCTTTGGAAATGCAAGGTTCTGTCAAAAAACCATAGTGTATTATACACTAGTTTACAATAATTTCTGTTAAAAAGTTAATTTAAATGGAGGATTGCTCGAAATGATACTATACTTTTCAAATCATTTATATATTTTACGAGGGAAGGTTACGAAGGAAGTCAATGCCAAAAATCATCTGAAAATTAGATTTTATGAATCTTTTCGAAATTCATGTTTCGGTCCAAAAATCCTAAAATATTATACACTATTTCATACGTGTTCCGGTTAAAAAATCAAATTATATTGGGAATTTTTCGAAATGATACGAAACATTTCAGATCATTTATATATGTTACGAGGGAAGGTTATGATGGAAGTCCATGCAAAAAATAATCTAAAAATTAGCTTCAATAAAACTTTTGGAAATTTAAGTTTCTGTCAAAAAACCATATTGTATTATACACTAGTTTACACTAGTTTCGGTCTAAAAGTTAAATTAAATGGAGGACTGCTCGAAATGATACGATACTTTTCAAATCATTTGTATATTTTATGAGGGAAGGTTACGATGGAAGTCCATGAAATAGATCATCTGAAAAATTAGATTCTATGAAACTTTTCGAAATTCATGTTTCAGATCATTTATATATGTTATGAGGGAAGGTTATGATGGAAGTCCATGCAAAAAATAATTTGAAAATTAGCTTCTATAAAACTTTTGGAAATGCAAGGTTCTGTCAAAAAACCATAGTGTATTATACACTAGTTTACACTAATTTGTATCAAAAAGTTAAATTAAATGGAGGATTGCTCGAAATGATACTTTACTTTTCAAATCATTTATATATTTACGAGGGAAGGTTACGAAGGAAGTCAATTCAAAAAATCATAGGAAAATTAGTTTCTATGAATCTTTTCGAAATTCATGTTTCGGTCCAAAAATCCTAAAATATTATACACTATTTCATACGAGTTCCGGTCAAAAAATCAAATTCAATCGGGAATTTTTCGAAATGATACGAAACATTTCAGATCATTTATATATGTTACGAGAGAAGATTATGATGGAAGTCCATGCAAAAAATAATCTGAAAATTAGCTTCAATAAAACTATTGGAAATGAAAGGTTCTGTCAAAAAACCATAGTGTATTATACACTAGTTTACACTAGTTTCGGTCAAAACGTTAAATTAAATGGAGGATTACTCGAAATGATAATATACTTTTCAAATCATTTATATATTTTACGAGGGAAGGTTACGATGGAAGTCCATGCAAAAAATCATCTGAAAATTAGATTCTATGAATCTTTTCGAAATTCATGTTTCGGTCCAAAAATCCTAATATATTATACACTATTTCATACGAGTTCCGGTCAATAAATCAAATTATATCGGGAACTATTCGAAATGATACGAAACGTTTCAGATCATTTATATATGTTATGAGGGAAGATTATGATGGAAGTCCATGCAAAAAATAATCTGAAAATTAGCTTCTATAAAACTTTTGGAAATGCAAGGTTCTGTCAAAAAACCATAGTGTATTATACCCTAGTTTACACTAATTTCTGTTAAAAAGTTAATTTAAATGGAGGATTGCTCGAAATGATACTATACTTTTCAAATCATTTATATATTTTACGAGGGAAGGTTACGAAAGAAGTCAATGCCAAAAATCATCTGAAAATTAGATTTTATGAATCTTTTCGAAATTCATGTTTCGGTCCAAAAATCCTAAAATAGTATACACTATTTCATACGTGTTCCGGTCAAAAAATCAAATTATATTGGGAATTTTTCGAAATGATACGAAACATTTCAGATCATTTATATATGTTACGAGGGAAGGTTATAATGGAAGTCCATGCAAAAAATAATCTAAAAATTAGCTTCAATAAAACTTTTGGAAATTTAAGTTTCTGTCAAAAAACCATATTGTATTATACACTGGTTTACACTAGTTTCGGTCTAAAAGTTAAATTAAATGGAGGACTGCTCGAAATGATACGATACTTTTCAAATCATTTGTATATTTTATGAGGGAAGGTTACGATGGAAGTCCATGAAATAGATCATCTGAAAAATTAGATTCTATGAAACTTTTCGAAATTCATGTTTCGGTCCGAAAATCCTGATATATTATACACTATTTCATACGAGTTCCGGTCAAAAAATCAAATTATATCGGGAACTATTCGAAATGATACGAAACATTTCAGATCATTTATATATGTTATGAGGGAAGGTTATGATGGAAGTCCGTGCAAAAAATAATCGGAAAATTAGCTTCTATAAAACTATTGGAAATGCAAGGTTCTGTCAAAAAACCATAGTGTATTATACACTAGTTTACACTAATTTCGGTCAAAAAGTTAAATTAAATGGAGGATTGCTCGAAATGATACTATACTTTTCAAATCATTTATATATTTTACGAGGGAAGGTTACGATGCAAGTCAATGCAAAAAATCATCTGAAAATTAGATTCTATGAATCTTTTTGAAATTCATGTTTCGGTCCAAAAATCCTAATATATTATACACTATTTCATACGAGTTCCGGTCAAAAAATCAAATTATATCGGGAATTTTTCGAAATGATATGAAACATTTCAAATCATTTATATATTTTACGAGGGAAGGTTATGATGGAAGTCCATGCAAAAAATAATCTGAAAATTAGCTTCAATAAAACTTTTGGAAATGCAAGGTTCTGTCAAAATACCATAGTGTATTATACACTAGTTTAAACTAGTTTCGGTAAAAAATTTAAATTAAATGGAGGACTGCTCGAAATGATACTATACTTTTCAAATCATTTATATATTTTACGAGGGAAGATTACGATGGAAGTCAATACAAAAAATCATCTGAAAATTAGATTCTATGAATCTTTTCGAAATTCATGTTTCTGTCCAAAAATCCTAATATATTATAAACTATTTCATAAGAGTTCCGATCAAAAAATCAAATTATATCGGGAACTATTCGAAATGATACGAAACATTTAAGATCATTTATATATGTTACGAGGGAACGTTATGATGGAAGTCTGTAGATGTTAGAAATTGGCAGAATTTTTGACAAACAAAGTAAAAGTTATGAACTTAGTTCAGGACATCAGGATGTCACAATAGATGTTGTGACATTGCAAACCTGCTATCTGCCTTAAATGATGCGTAACAGAAGTGCTTAAAATCAGGAAGTAAATATCTGGAATTAATTGTAATAGGATAAGCACTCCAAGGCGCCTCTTTAGGAAGCTTAGTTATCTGGTTTCAGTGTAAAGGAAACAGAAAAACTAACTCACCTTGATTCAAGGAGATAACAAACTAACTCACCTTTATTCAAGGAGATAACTGTGGGATTTATCAAAGTCTGGATAATTTGCAAAAAGCCCACAAACTAAGCATTTATTTAAGGAACTGATACACTCAAGTAAACTGAACGATTTCAAGCAGAGTGTCAAAGGTGTTAGTGAAGCTAGCAGGTTTTAATTGTTTGTTAGTCACTTTATAAGCTTTTAAGAAAAAAGTGAATTGTGTCTTGATTGAAACTAATAAGTAAGATCAAGCTTGTGTGTCTGAAGTGTGACTTCAAACTTATTAATCATTTTAAGTTAAAGATCACTGTGTGATTGAGGGGGAGTTCGTAGATACTCATATCTAAGTAGAGTCTTAGATAGAAATTGCCTTGGGTAGATATTAAGTGAAGGATTAAACTGATTGGTTTAACTCCATAATTAATATTACTTATATTGGATTTCCTTCCTGGCTTGGTAGCCCCCAGATGTAAGTGTGGAGATACACTGAACTGGGTTAACAATTTCCTGTGTTATTTAATTTACTAGCTCATTAATTTATTGTTTAGGATTTCAGTGTCTAAACATCTGGTTCGACATCACATATCTGATCCCAGAATTTCAATTAGCATCAGAGCAGGCACCCTGCCTGTATAACTGGGTGAGATCTAGGGACTACAAATTTTGGGAACATAGACAGAGATATAGGATCTGTGAATCGACCACCTATCTTGGATGGATCCAACTATGATTACTGGAAGCCAAGAATGGTAGCATTCTTGAAATCTCTTGATAGCAGAGCTTGGAAAGCAGCTAACAAAGGATGGGAGCACCCTGTCAAAGACAATAAGGATGGGACAAAAGTGATAAAGCCTGAAGAAGAGTGGAATAAGGAGGAAAAGGAGTCAACACTTGGAAATTCCAAAGCCTTAAATGCCTTGTTCAATGGCATTGACAGGAACATATTTAGGCTTGTGCATCACTGTGAGCTAGCCAAGGATGTTTGGGACACTCTCAAAACTACTCATGAAGGAACATCAAAAGTGAAGATGTCAAGACTTCAAATTCTCACCACCAAGTTTGAGAACTTGAGGATGAAGGAAGATGAGACCATTCATGAGTTTTACATGAACATCCTGGAGATTGCTAATACTTCTGGTGCCTTGGGAGAGAAGATGAGTGATGAAAAGTTGGTAAGGAAGATTCTCATATCACTGCCCAAGAGGTTTGACATGAAGGTCACTGCCATAGAAGAAGCTCAGGACATCTGCACAATGAAAGTTGAGGAGCTCATTGGTTCCCTTCAAACCTTTGAGATGGGAATGAGTGATACTATTGGGAAGAAAAACAAAGGCATAACCCTGGTCTCAAACACTGATAAGGAAGAAGAAAATCATGAAGCAGGCTCTGAGGACAACTTATCAGATGCAATTGCTATGCTTGGGAGACAATTTAACAAAATTCTCAAAAGAATGGACAACAGTCCCAGACCAAGTGGAAGAAACTCAACCTCTGAGAATAAAAGATCTTATGACTCTAATAGAAGGTCAAACTATAATGAGAAGACTAACCAAGGAAAAGGGATCCAATGTCATGGATGTGAAGGTTATGGACACATTTGAAGTGAATGCCCAACCTATCTAAAGAAGCAAAAGAAAGGTCTTTCTGTGTCCTGGTCAGATGAAGACTCAGGTAGTGAGTCAGAAAAAGAGTCTGCAAAGCACATCACTGCTCTAGCTGGAGTATGTGAAACTGAAGGGGGATCCAGTGATGAGGATCTGACATTTGAAGAGCTTGAAACATCTTACAGGATGCTGTGTGAAAGGAGCACTGAGGTATGCAAGGAAAGTAAACAGCAGAAGAAGAAGATTGAGGAATTAAAGGCTGAAAAGGCAAGTCATCTGGAGATCATTGACACTTTAAAAAAAGAAGTCAGCCTACTCAACTCCAAAATGGAGCATATGTCCAAATCTGTCAGAATGCTGAACAATGGCTCAAACACACTGGATGCCATTCTTAACAACAACAAGCACTCAGGGGATAGGAATGGGCTGGGATTTAATAAAGCTCAAAACTCTGAGGCTAGTACCAGCCAAACAACTCCAGATCCTATGAAGTCAAACAAGATGTTCAAGCAGATGTCTCAACATCATGAGAAAAACATGATTAAAAAGAAATATCAAAGGTGGAGATGTCACCACTGTGGAAGGTTTGGTCACATCAAACCTTTTTGCTACAAACTGCATGGATACCCCAATCAGAGTTCCCAGCACCTTCCTAAGAAAAAGACAGAGGTCACCAGGAAAACTTGGATACCTAAGGCTATACATTGTACTGATCAAAGCTACCAGTACATGCCTAAGCAGAAGAACAAGTTCACCAGGCAATCTTGGAACTCCAGAGATGGACACTACCCAGGGCAGATGCATCAGAGGAGACACACATATATCCAACAGTGGGAGCCTAAGAGAGGAAGACAGCCTGATCTGAACTCACAAAGGAAACCTCACAACAGGCACAAGTGGTCCAAGCAGGTTGTCGCCTCTATAGCTCACACATCTCTCAGGGTATCTGCTAAGGAAGACTAGTATTTTGACAGTGGCTGCTCAAGGCACATGACTGGACTGAAGAATCTGTTGGTAGACTTAAAGTCACACTCATCCAGCTATGTAACCTTTGGAGATGGAGCAAAAGGGGAAATCAAGGGAGTTGGGACCCTGGACTTCTCAGGTGTACCAAGTCTAGATGGTGTGCTATTGGTAAAAGGATTAACTGCTAACTTGATCAGCATAAGTCAGTTATGTGACCAAGGTTACATTGTCAACTTCACCAAAGCTGAGTGCATAGTCTCTGATAAAGAGCAGAAAGTTGTCATGAGAGGATCCAGATCAAAAGATAACTGCTATATGTGGGAACCCCAAGATTTCAGCCTCATGTCTACTTGTTCCATAGCCAAAAAAGAAGAAGTGAAGCTATGGCATCAAAGACTGGGTCATCTCCATCTCAGAGGAATAAAGAAGATCATCTCTATGGAGGCTGTAAGAGGGATTCCAAGACTTAAGATTGATGAAAGAAAAGTGTGTGGTGAGTGTCAAATAGGTAAGCAAACCAAGATGTCACACCCAAAGCTTCAACATCTGACAACCTCCAAAGTCTTGGAATTACTGCACATGGACCTTATGGGACCAATGCAGGTAGAGAGTCTTGGTGGAAAAAGATATGCCTATGTGGTTGTTGATGACTTCTCAAGATATACCTGGATAAGCTTCATCAAAGAAAAGTCAGATGTGTTTGAGGTATTTAAAGATCTGTGCCATAGGATCCAAAGAGAAAAGGCAAGCTGTGTGGTCAGAATAAGAAGTGACCATGGAAAGGAGTTTGAGAATAAAAAATTCTCAGACTTCTGTTCATCAGAAGGGATCAACCATGAGTACTCTTCTCCCATCACCCCTCAACAGAATAGGATTGTAGAAAGGAAAAACAGAACTATTCAGGAGTCAGCTAGAGCCATGATTCATGCCAAAAAGTTACCCATGTACTTTTGGGCTGAAGCTATGAACACATCATGCTACATCCACAATAGAGTCACACTAAGAAAGGGAAGTCTATCCACCATCTATGAAGTCTTGAAGGGTAGAAAACCTACAGTCAAGTACTTTCATGTATTTGGAAGTAAGTGCTACATCCTGGCTGATAGGGATCAAAGAAGGAAGATGGACCCTAAGAGTGATGAAGGGATATTTCTTGGATACTCTATAAATAGCAGAGCTTACAATGTATTTAACTCCAGAACCAAGGTTATAATGGAGTCAATAAATGTGACTATTGATGATACCTATGCAAAGACAGATGTTGCTAATGATGTTGGAACATCTGCTGACAATCCAACTGAAGTTGAAATAGAAAGTTATAATCTTGACTTCACTTTAACCGAGGCAAAGTCAGAGCAATCCAGCAAATCTCCCTCCATCAGACTCCAGAAAGATTATCCTAAAGAATTGATAATTGGTGATCTTAACAGTGGTGTCACCACTAGATCAAGAGAGATGATCTCAGGCTCTTGCTTTGTTTCAAAGGTAGAACCTAAGAACATTAAGGAAGCTCTGAATGATGAGTACTGGATCTCTGCTATGCAGGAAGAATTAGGCCAGTTTACAAGGAATAAAGTATGAGATCTTGTTCCTAGGCCTGATGGCATTAATGTGATTGGCACTAAGTGGGTGTACAAAAACAAGTCTAATGAGCAGGGAGTAGTTACAAGAAACAAGGCTAGGCTTGTGGCTCAAGGATATACTCAAATTGAGGGGGTGGATTTCGATGAAACATTTGCACCAGTAGCAAGACTTGAATCCATCAGACTACTCCTAGGAATTGCTTGCATCCTAAAGTTCAAATTATTTCAGATGGATGTTAAAAGTGCCTTCCTAAATGGGTACCTTAATGAGGAAGTATATGTGGAGCAACCAAAGCTATTTAATGATCCAAGCTGTCCAGACCATGTATATAAGCTGAGGATGGCTCTGTATGAGCTAAAGCTAGCTCCCAGAGCATGGTATGAAAGACTGACCACCTTTCTCATCAAGCAGGGATACAGGAAGGGAGGAATAGACAAAACCCTGTTTGTAAAAGATGAAGAGGAAAAGGTTATGATTGCTCAGATATATGTGGATGACATAGTGTTTGGTGGGATGTCAGACAGGATGGTTAAACATTTTGTGACCCAAATGGAGTCTGAGTTTGAAATGAGTCTAGTGGGAGAATTAACTTACTTCCTTGGACTGGAAATCAAACAGATGGAGGATTTCATGTTCATATCCCAAAGCAAGTATGCAAAGAACGTTGTCAAGAAGTTTGGGATGGACAATGCAAGTCACAAGAGAACACCTGCCCCCACTCATCTAAAACTGACAAAGGATGACAAAGGTGAGAGTGTGGACCAAAGCTTGTACAGAAGCATGATTGAAAGTCTACTATATCTTACAGCTAGCAGACCAGATATAGCTTTTGCAGTAGGTGTGTGTGCAAGGTATCAAGCTGAACCAAAGGTGAGCCATCTCAACCAGGTTAAGAGGATCTTGAAATATGTAAATGGTACTTGTGACTATGGTATAATGTACTCTCATGGTTGCGAACCCGTCCTCACTGGGTTTTGTGATGCTGACTGGGCTGGAAGTGCTGATGATAGAAAGAGTACATCAGGAGGATGCTTCTTTCTAGGGAACAATTTAATTTCTTGGTTCAGTAAGAAACAGAACTGTGTGTCTTTATCCACTGCTGAAGCTGAATACATTGCAGCTGGTAGCAGTTGTTCACAGCTGGTATGGATGAAACAAATGCTCACAGAATACAATGTCACACAAGATGTCATGACATTGTACTGTGAAAATTTAAGTGCTATTAATATCTCCAAAAATCCTATCCAACACAGCAGGACTAAACACATAGATATCAGACATCACTTCATCAAAGACCTTGTGGAGGAGAAGGTGATCACATTGGAGCATGTAGCCACAGAGCTGCAATTAGCTGATATATTCACTAAGGCTTTGGATGCTTCCCAATTTGAAAACCTAAGGGGTAAATTGGGAATCTGCATATGTGACATATAGCAATTATGGAGAAGTGCCAGCATGTCTCATGACATCGTATGGCATGATCACCAGATGGCAGCACCAGTCTGGCCAATAACTGTTTGTATTCCAGTTTTAAAAATTCCAATAGCAACGGGCTCTATTTATGTACAAACGTGCTTTCAGCTTCTCACATTCTCATTAGCACCACTGAACCTTTTGCATGCTACAGCTGAAATTCTCAAATCATCTAAATCCATCATCAAACCTTCATACATCCTCACTACATTCGAAAACATGTCACACCATCAGAACCCTAACTCCATTGATGAGGGTCTCATTCAGGAAGATGTAGTTAACGCCACTCCATTGTCTGTAGTACCCATGGATGCTACACCTATAAATGTGATCAGAGGAAGCATTCCCATTGCTCAAAATCCCAGGACTCCCCATGCAAGAAGACCCAAGGAGCCAGTCTTCAGCAAAAGTAAGGGAGCTTCTTCATCTTCCAGTATTCCTAAAGCTTCTGCTTACGTGGATGCAACAATCAAAAAGCTTGTAACCAGGATCCTGGCAGAAGAAAGGATTGTGCCTGGGGTGTCAGTTCCCCTGAACAGTATGCCTGCTCCACAAGATGTCCCAAGCAACCAAGCTGAAGAAGACATACCTGCTCCAAAAGATGTCCCAAGAAATGTTGAAACAACTGAGGACCAGGACAAAGTCCCAAATGATGATGAAGGAGTAAAAGGTTCTACTGATGATCAAGCTACTGATGATCAAGCTGCTGAGAATGAGGCTTCCCAACCTCCACCAGTTGAAAACCTGGATGATGATTCTGATACAGAGATCATAGAATTTGTTGATCCTAGCATAGCCAAGAGGCTTAGGGCTAGGAAGGATAAGAAGCCAGCTGCTCATACAACCCCTGAGAAAAGACAGCCAACTCCCAAGAAGGACAAGGTGAAAACTACTTTTGGACCTACAAAGCAATGGAGTAAGGTCAGCACACAGAAGAGGAAGGCCACAACTCCATCTGATTCTGATGTTGAGGAGGATGTCCCAACATCTCAACCCAGAAAGAGGCCATCACCTCCTAGGACTGCCACTGCTGTCCCTGAAGCACCCCTGGATAATGTGTCCTTCCACTATGTCTCTAGTGTAAGAATGTGGAAATATGTCTATCAGAGAAGGGTGGCTCTGGAACGAGAGCTGGTTAGTAATGCCTTGGAATGCACTGAGCTAATTGATTTAATCTCCAATGCTGGACTGTTCAAGACTGTTTCTAAATTTTCTCCTTGTTATGAACTGCTGGTAAAAGAATTTATAGTTAACTTACAAGAAGGGTGTGCTGATGGGAAATATGAGGATTTCAGGAAAGTGTATGTCAGGGGAAGATGTGTAGACGTTTCTCCTAGGGTGATAAATCAGTACTTGGGGAGAGAAGCAGATGGGCCAACTGAGCTTGGCAAGACTGACAATCAAGTATGCAAAATAATCACAGCTAACCAGGTCAAGACATGGCCAGTCAAAGGCAAACTCTCAGTCATCTTGTTAACCAGGAAGTATGCCATGCTGCACAGAATTGGAACAGTCAACTGGGTCCCAACCAACCACACCTCATCTATAGCTACTGGGCTTAGGAGGTTCATCTGTGCTGTAGGCACCCAAACCAAGCTGGATTATGGGGCATATATCTTTGACCAAACTCTCAAGCATGCAGGAACCTCAACCATCAAGCTTCCAATAGCCTTCCCATCACTACTCTGTGGGGTGATTCTCAACCAATATCCAAGAATCCTTACTGACAAGGATTCTGTCTGTAAAAGGGAGAGTCCACTGTCCTTTCGTTACAAGCTGTTTCTAGGTCATCATGCTGCAGATGTTTAAGCACCAGGTAGGACATCTGCTGGGACATCTGCTATCAAGACACCTATATCAAAGGCAGCCCTAATTATAGAGCTCAGGACAACCTGCAAAGAGCTGGAAGAAAGGAAGAAGAAGCTTGAGGACCTGATTCAAAGACTAGAGCTGGAAGAGGTTGCTGGCAATGTTGATGGATCTGATGATGAGTCTGAGGATACAGATGATACAGAGTCTGAGTGAAGCTGTTTGTTGGTGAAAAATATTTGTTTGTAATTCTGAATGTTTTGTCTGTTTCTGTAATGTTTTGTTTGGCCCCAAAATTTATGTCTAACAAGGGGGAGAAGTGTATTGAACAATGCTATTAATGTCTGTATGCTGAACTAAGTTGATTTTGAATTTTCAATGGTATATCAAAGTGTCACTGGGTGAAATGAATAATTATCAAACTCTGTTGGGCCAAGTCATGGCAGTATACATACATGTTTGAGGGGGAGCAAAATATTAGTTCTCACATGATCCAATAGAAAGGAACTCCGCTGTTCTCTGACAAAACCAGAAGAATATGTTAGCCAAAAATTAGCCAAAGGGGGAGTTTGTAGATGTTAGAAATTGGCAGAATTTTTGACAAACAAAGTAAAAGTTATTGATAACGAGAAAACATATCGATTATATTGCTAAGTTTCATTAACGTTTTATCGCATAATCATTGTTTTAACACTCGATTTCTCGAGTTTTCCTTACCGTTTTGCAGGTACATCATATATGGAGCTAAATCATGAATTAAGAGCAAAAGGAACAAAAACAACCATAAAAAGATGAAGAAATGAAGAAGCCTGCAGAACTGCATAATTTGTTGCACTCACGGTCGTCACCACATTGTCACGACCGTGACACCCCAAAAGAAGCCATCACGACCGTGAGCACATTGTCACGACCGTGACACTTAAATTGCACAGAACACGAGCGTGAAGATCTTATCACGACCGTGACAAGGTAAAAAGTAGGTTATTGACTGAGACCACGTCAAAACCTTACGTGAAGAATTTCCTGCCTATTTTTTAGCCACGTTCCTGCATTTCCTCCACTGTTTCAGCAAGGCCCAATGCAACAAAGTCCAAATACCAAGTCCATTAATTGTTCTATAAATAGTTCAAGTTTTATGAAAAAACTACAGAGCATTTTTTATTCAATTTTCTGCGGAAGCTCTGCCGATTTATTTTACGACCCTGTTTTTATTTCTGCATTATTTTCAGTTTTTCATTCTTGTTGTATCCAAACCAGCCATATAACAATTTCCAACATCAGGAAATTGTTATACATTTACTTGTTTCTAAACCTTCAGAATTTGATTTATTTTCGATTTCCGCCAACTCCAAGCTTTCCGGTCTGTGGAAGAAGGAGTCTGCTATAGTTTTGTTAACCAGGTTTTTATTATATTGAAATTTAATATTTATGTTGTTTATTTATTTTTCCGCCATGAATATTTTGTTTATTGTTTTTCTGTCTCTGTCTGGTTCAACAAAAATGAGTAGCTAATTACCTTAGGGCGGTATGTAGTTAAAACAAACTTAATCGGTAAAATTTAATCATAGGCTTAAAATAATTAATAACTTAACATTCTGGCTGATACTTTTTAATTAAAATCGACCTTTTCGTTACGAGAGTAAGAAAAAAGTATTAGGTTAGGACAAGACCACGAGAGTGTGAGATTTTAACCAGATAGCTAAAGTTAGGCATTTAAATTAAACACAGCGAGAGTGCTTTAAAATAAATTAGAATTACTAAGTTTCCAAAAATTATCTCTAAACACTTATGGGCTAGCGAGAGTAGGCATAGGGCTTTAGGGGTAAGATCTGAGATAAGACCACGAGAGTGTGAGTTGAGGGTATTTAAACTGGTAACCTCTACCGAATAGATTAAGTAAACACCTTTATAAGCCTAGGTTAGATTGACCCACCTAAGTTAGTATAATTATATACCGACCGCCTTAGTATTATTTTATTAAAAACTTAATTTTAATTCCGCCTTTAATATTTTAAAATCAACAAAAAATCGTGACAACCCTTCACCTTAGCTAAACTAGAAGTTCATCTAGCACTAAGTAACCATAGAGTCCCTGTGGATCGATAATCTTAAATATTACTTTGATAGGCTGTGCACTTGCAGTTAAGATACCGCTAGACACATAATTAGACACGTCTTTAGCCCATCAAGTTTTTGGCGCCGTCGCCGGGGACCTTAATTTAGTTACTTGTGCACTTTAGGTAGCATTGTCTAGACTAAGGTATCAACTATTTAATTTAATTTCCGAGTGTATGCCAAGTACTCGCTCTAAAAGCGAAGACTTGCAACCTCTAATCCCTGAATTGGAACGCTTCTTACACGTAAGAAGACGGATATTCGATTACGAAAAAAATTACAATATTCCAGATCTTAAATTAGATCCGCCTAAACCAGTCGTAACATCAAAGGACGCAGAGATGGATGAAGAACAAAATCACCCACTCAAGTATTACGCTAGTCCTTCGCAAGCTGAACCGCATTCAAGCATTGCAGCACCGGCTATCAACCGAAATGATTTCGAACTAAAACCTTCGTTGATATCAGCCGTGCAGCAAAATCAATTCACCGGAAATCCTACCGAGGATCCGAACCTTCATCTTTCGATCTTTGTGCAATACGCAGATACCGTAAAAGCCAATGGAGTTACCCAAGAAGCTATTAGACTACGTTTATTTCCTTTTTCACTTCGAGACAGAGCAAGAGCTTGGCTTCAATCTCTGCCTTCGAACTCAGTAACTACGTGGGAGGAACTTAAGAGAGTTTTCTTGAACAAATATTTTCCACCTAGCAAGACAGCTATGCTGAGAGCTCAGATCAACGGATTTAAGCAAAGGGAAAGCGAATCACTATTCGAAGCTTGGGAACGCTATAAGGATTTGCTGAGACTTTGTCCACATCACGGATTAATAGAATGGATGGTCATCCATACCTTCTATAATGGACTCTTGTACAATACAAGAATGACAATTGACGCTGCCGCGGGTGGTGCATTGATGGACAAAGAATATAATGATGCTTATGCACTCATCGAAAGTATGGCTCAAAACCATTACCTTTGGGGAAGCGAGAGAGTCGCAATCGAGAAACCAACAAAAGGAGGTATGTAAGAAGTGAGTAGTATGGACCAAGTCAATGCAAAGTTTGACCAACTAAGCCAAAAGATCGACAACTTGGCCAAAACACCAACAGCCACCGTGGCTGCAGTAACACCTAACTGTGAGTTATGTGGAGTTCCAGGACACGAAGTTTCTGATTGTCAACTATTGACAGGAACTCCCACTGATCAAGTGAATTATGCTCAAGGAAACCCATACTCAAACACATACAACCCAGGTTGGAAGAATCATCTGAACTTCTCCTATAAGAATAACAATGCTTTATACGCACCAGGTCAAGCACCAGCTACATCACCAGGATATCAAAAGACTGCTCCTAATGTCCCTAGAAAATCGAACCTTGAGTTGATGATGGAGAACTTTATAGCTAACCAATCTCAAACAAACAAGGACTTCTTAAACCAAAACATTCACACTAGTGAGCAGATTAAACAATTAGTGAGCAAAGTAGATGCATTAGCTACACATAACAAAATGCTTGAAACTCAGATTTCACAAGTAGCTCAACAACAAGCACCTACTGCTGCACCAGCTGGAGTATTCCCTGGACAACCTCAACCTAATCCGAAAGGACATGCCAATGCCGTAATACTAAGAAGTGGCAAGGAACTTGACGGACCTACCGATCCAAGACTTGACAATCCAGCCATGTACCAAAAACCGGATAAATCGAATGAAGTGGTGAATGATCCAGAAGAAAAGGAAAATGATAATCAAGAGGTAGTGGAGAAAGAACAACCTTATGTGCCTCCACCACCCTATAAACCACCAATTCCGTACCCTCAGAGATTAACAAATTCCAAGACGACGGGTCAATTTAAGAAATTTGTAGAACTTCTGAAACAGTTGAATATTACTATTCCATTTACAGAAGCTATCACTCAAATACCCTCGTACGCTAAGTTTTTAAAAGAGATCTTATCTAATAAGAAAAAGATAGAGGATAACGGAACAGTTACACTTACTGCTGAGTGTAGCGCCATAATTCAGAATAATATGCCTCCTAAGCTAAAGGATCCAGGAAGTTTCTCTATACCCTGTGTAATAGGAAAATTCGTCATAGACAAAGCTCTATGCGATTTAGGAGCCAGTATCAGTGTTATGCCCTTAACGATTTGCAAAAGGCTAGACATGGGAGACCTTAGACCAACTAAAATGTCTGTTCAACTAGCCGATCGCTATGTTAAATATCCTGTAGGAATACTAGAAAACGTCCCAGTACGTATAGGACAATTCTACATCCCTACTGATTTTATAATCATGGACATCTCTGAAGACTCCACTACACCTATCATACTAGGAAGACCATTCTTAGCTACCGTCGGAGCTATAATAGACGTAAAAAGAGGAAAGCTAACCTTTGAAGTAGGTGAAGAGAAAGTTGAATTTATTTTAACACAATTCTTACAATCACCAGCTATAGAGGATACATGCTATCTATTGGACGTAATTGACGAATGTGTAAGAGAAATGGAACTGAAAGAAACTACCTATTCTGAAATAATGAAAATTCAAATCCCTCCGATTTTCGAAGATGATAATTGGCGTGCACCGTATCAAGACGATAGTCTAAGCGAAAGTTTAGCACTTACACCGGATCCCATGCCAAGTAAAGATAAACCTACATTAGGATTAAAAACTTTACCTCATAACCTAAGGTACGAATTCTTAGACATTGAATGTAAAAGACCATTTATAATAAATTCCAGTTTAGGAACTATAGAAACGAAAAAACTTTTAGATGTCTTGAAGAAATATCCAACTGCATTAGGATATAACATATCTGATCTCAAAGGAAGAATTAACCCAATCCTTAGCACTGTAGTGAAAGAAGAAGTTAAGAAACTAATAGATGCCGGAATAATATATCCAATCTCTGATAGTGAATGGGTTAGTCCAATACATGTAGTGCCAAAGAAAGGAGGTATCACTGTTGTGAAAAACGCTCAAGGCGAATCAATATCGCAAAGAGTAGTGACAGGACATAGAGTATGCATAGATTATCGTAAACTAAACAAAGCCACTCGAAAAGATCATTTCCCACTACCCTTTATAGATCAAATGTTAGAACGATTAGCCAAGCATTCTTACTTCTGTTATCTTGACGGTTACTCAGGATTTTTCCAAATCCCTATCCATCCAGATGATCAAAAGAAGACTACATTCACATGCCCATATGGAACATTCGCTTATAGACGAATGCCCTTTGGATTATGCAACGCTCCTGCAACCTTTCAAAGATGTATGATGTCAATCTTCGCAGATTTTATAGACAACATCATGGAAGTGTTCATGGACGACTTCTCTGTATGCGGGCAAAGTTTTGAAGGATGCCTATCAAACTTAGAAATGGTGTTAGAAAGATGTGTAAAAGTAAACCTCGTGCTTAACTGGGAGAAATGTCATTTTATGGTCAAAGAAGGAATCGTATTAGGTCACGTAATATCCGACAAGGGAATTGAAGTTGATAAAGCTAAGATTGAAGTCATAAAAGATCTTCAACCCCCTAAAACCGTTCGAGAAATACGAAGCTTTTTAGGACACGCCGGTTTCTACCGACGATTCATCAAAGATTTCTCGAAAATCACTAAACCCCTTACTGGTTTATTAATGAAAGACGCTGAGTTCATATTCAATGAAGATTGTCTTAAAGCATTCGAAACTCTAAAAACAGCCCTCATCACCGCACCAAGCATGCAACCCCCTAACTGGAGATTACCTTTCGAAATCATGTGCGATGCGAGTGACTATGCTGTAGGAGCAGTTCTAGGCTAGAGGAAGGAAAAGAAACTTCATGTGATTTACTATGCCAGTAGAACCTTAGATTCTGCTCAGATGAACTACGCCACTACTGAAAAAGAATTGTTAGCAGTTGTCTTTGCGCTTGACAAATTCCGTTCTTACCTAGTAGGAGCGAAAATAATCATTTACACAGACCATGCTGCTATCCGATATCTATTGACTAAGAAAGATGCTAAACCAAGACTCTTGAGATGGATTTTACTCTTACAAGAGTTTGATCTCGAAATAAAAGATAAGAAAGGTACTGAGAACGTCGTAGCGGACCATTTATCTAGAATAGAAGGTATTAAACCCGAACAAGTGCCGATTAACGATGATTTTCCGTATGAACAGCTGATAGCACAAATAGGAAGCGACCTAGTTCAGTTAGACATAAATGAACCAGAACCCGTGGAAACAATCCAGACAACTGTAGGACTGCCATGGTACGCTGACATTGTCAACTACCTAGCCGCAGGAGCTCTTCCACCCGATCTAACCTATCAGCAGAAAAAGAAATTCTTTCACAATCTAAAACATTACTATTGGGATGAACCATTATTGTTCAAAAGAGGACCCGATGGAATCTTTCGCCGATGTATTCCCGAAGAAGAAATAGAAGATGTCATTGCTCAATGTCATTCATCTCCTTATGGTGGACATGCAAGCACTTCCAAGACTTGTGCAAAAATCTTGCAAGCCGGCCTATTCTGGCCTAATTTATGGAAAGATGTCCACATCGCTGTTATAAATTGCGATCGGTGTCAACGCACCGGCAATATTTCAAGAAGAGATGAAATGCCTCAAAAAGGAATATTAGAAGTAGAAATCTTTGACGTCTGGGGAATAGATTTCATGGGACCATTCCCATCATCTTTCGGTAATAATTACATACTCGTAGCTGTTGATTATGTTTCAAAATGGATTGAAGCTATAGCTTCTCCTACAAACGACGCACGAGTAGTAATAAAGCTTTTCAAAAATATAATCTTTCCCAGATTTGGTGTGCCTAGACTCGTCATAAGTGACGGTGGCTCGCACTTCATTTCAAAAATCTTTGACAAATTACTATCTAAGTATGGAGTAAGACACCGTGTGGCAACACCATATCACCCACAAACAAGTGGACAAGTCGAAGTCTCAAACAGAGAAATTAAACAAATCTTAGAAAAAACTGTTGCCATATCTCGGCAAGATTGGTCATCTAAACTTAATGAAGCTTTATGGGCTTATAGGACCGCTTACAAGACACCCATAGGAACTACACCCTTCAAACTAGTTTATGGAAAATCTTGTCACCTCCCGGTAGAACTAGAACACAAAGCTTATTGGGCGATTAGAACTCTCAATATAAACTATAATACTACAGGAGAAAAGCGAATCCTAGACATTAACGAATTAGAGGAATTAAGGCTAGATGCTTATGAGAATGCTAAGATATATAAAGAAAGAACTAAGCGATGGCACGATAAACGCCTATCTAGGAAAGAATTTAATGTGGGAGATGTTGTACTCCTTTTTAACTCAAGACTTAGGCTCTTTCCTGGAAAATTAAAATCTAGATGGTCAGGACCCTTTGAAATAACTAAAGTATTCCCGAGTGGAGCAATAGAAATTAAGGGTAGGAATAGTGAACCATTTATAGTAAACGGACAACGTTTAAAACATTATCATAAAGTTGAAAATAGAGATTATGCAAATAATCTAAGGCTTTTGGAGTTATCCACTAATTCCCCTGATTAATCTAAACCTAAGCATTACGTCAGGCTTTTGACGATAAAAACAACGCTTAGTGGGAGGCAACCCATTTACTCATTTAATTATTTAAACTATTCTCTTTATCATTTTGTTATCTATCGTTTTACTATTTATTTATTTGTTTTTTTTCATTTTATAGTTTTATTTTATATTACTATTATTGCCTTTAAATTATGCATTTCATTTTCTTATTTTTATCTTAAATCACTTTTTACAGATTTTCTAAAAGTCTTTTCCACTTTCCTTCTCCCCCTGATTTGTTTCCTCCATATTTGCACTAACCATGGCTAACCAACCACTAAACCATATGGAAACCAAATTTAGAGGTAGAAACCAAAGAATGAAGTTTGAAGAGTTATCACAGAGGCAAATGGATTTGACCCTGTACCCGGATGATCAGACTATGGAAACCCTAGGTATACATGATAGCATCCTGTACTTGTTTAACCGACTTGGATGGGAGAATGCATTGATCCAACATAAGTTTGTGACTTACCGCGAGCTCACCCTTGAGTTCCTTAGCTCCTTAGTTTACCTACCTGAGCGCGGTTTTGGATTTAGGAAAGGATTTATCAGTTTCTGCCTGTTTGGAATAGAATATGACTTTAACCATAAAGAACTAGCTGACTTGTTAGGTTTCCCTAGTGGACCCTTTGCTTTTACTACCACACAGGTAGAATTGATGGATATTGAGCTAGATTTCTTTTGGGGAACTTTAACCGGAAACTACCACCCTGAACCAAATAGCATGAACAATGATGAGATCCATAACCCTGCTCTCCGTTACTTCCATAAAATCCTTGCCCACACCTTCTTTGGAAAAGAAGAAAACATTACCGGAGTCTCTAAAGATGAGATATTCATTATGTCATGTTTCACTAATGGACAGCCTGTTAATGGTGTACCTTTCATGATGCAAACCTTCACCCGTATCCAAGAAGAACCTGAATTACCTATATTAGTAGGAGGTCTTGTAACCATGATTGCTGATGCCATAGGACTTAGGTACCAATTGCACAGATGCAACCATTTAGGTACCATCCGTCCTATGAATCTTAACTTCTGCTTTAATCGCCATATCATAAGGAATTTAGGACATCCACCTTTCGAGTACCTAATCCGAAATGAGGTAGTAACCCTGTTCACACTGCCAAACCATGCTAGAGTAAGTGTTCACAATAAGGATAACTGGCTGTATGAGTTAACCCTACCTGATTATCCATCCACTCCTGAAACACCTCAGTCTTACAAGATAAAAGATGATATAATGACCGATGTCGAAACTGACCCTGAGACACCTCCTGGTTACCATGACATTGGCCACACTAACGAAGTTATTGAAACCCCTGAAGTGAATCAAGGAGATTATGCTAACAACTTACAGAACATCATGAACACTCTTGAAGCTTACCAAACTGATATAAATTCATTTAAGGAAGACATTAAGAGCATGCGATTGGACATTATAGGTTTGACTGACATAACCTGCGAACAATTCTATCACTTGAACTCCGCAATCGAAGATTTGAAGAAACGCTTTTGAAAATGCTATAAGTGATTTAGTTTATTTTTTTTCTCATTGTTTTCGTTTCTAATTAGATTTATTTTTCGCAAACAATTCCATACCGTATTTTCATTAATGTAATTTCATTTTCAATTACCTTATGCAATGCACTTCTAATTCCAAAATTTCTCTATTTTAATCAATTTATATATTTTTAATTCTATGTACTGTTATGCTTGCATTAACTCCTATTATATAAAGATCTCTCATGCCATGCAAGTTAGTAAAGTACTATGTTGAAATAAATTATTATATGGTGTTTAAATGTAATATTGAGTGAGAAGTGAAGAAAATAAATTATTATAAAGTATGTGAAATATATGAGATAGTGTTTTCTGGAAATTATTCAACGAAGCAAGCCCTCACGGTCGTCACACCCCCTAACGATCGTGACGTGCTCATTTAGCGTGTCACGACCGTCACCTCCCTGTCACGACCGTGACAACCCTAATTATAGGATTCGTGAGAAACAAAACTGTTTCTTTTCGTGACCTCTTCTTCTTCTTCCTCCATAACTTCCAAAAACCACCCATTTTCTCCATAACTCCCGTAACCTCCCATTACCAACTTTAAACTCATTAACCCCCCATTATCACCACACCTATCACATTCTCACCTTCCAATATTTACCCGAATCATTATTTCTCTCATTTTATCACTTTTTCACAAATATCAAAAATCTTCATCTTTCACTCTAGCTCTTGCATGCAATGGATACCATTCAATTTAGAGAAGGTGATGCTGGAGAAACCCAGAGAGAAAGATATATCCGATTCCAGAACCGCGGTGTGCAACCTACGCGTTATATCGACACTGAATGTTTGAGAGAGCTCGGAATGCTCAACAGTGTCAAGAACCTGCTCAAGAAGGTTAATCTTTGGGTTCTATGCAGTCAGCCTCAGCCCACATTCGAGTTGCTGACACTGGAGTTCCTAAGCTCGTTCTGTTACATCACCGGTTTCGGTTCTCAGAGTCAGCTCACCGGCGTTGCTAAATTCAGATTGTTTGGCCGGGAGTTTGAACTTTCACAAACAAGGATAGCCGAGTTGCTAGGCTTCGCTCACGGAAATGAAGCTCACCTCCGCGTGCCGGATAATTTTAGTGAAACCGCTTTCACTTTATGGCACGACATAACTAATACCCGTGCCTCAGCCTTCCAAAGCCTCAATGCTACACACATCCACAACCCGGCAATCCGTTATTTCCACCGAGTCATTTGCAACACCATATTCGCTCGAGAAAGTAACCATAAGCTCAACTCCAAGGAGCTTCTATTCTTGCACTGCGCTCTAAATGACGAGCCGATCAACGCTGCCCCGTTCATGCTTTCTCACATTCAGGCTATTGCGCACAGAGGCTCCACCCCATTTTTCATTGGCGGCATTGTCTCCGCCCTCGCCTTTCAGTTAGGGCTCAGTGACTTGCTCGACAATTTGCAAGGCATAGCCGCAGAATTCCTCACCAAGAGCTATTGCAGGTCCGCTCACCTGATTGCGCAGCGAGAGGATGGCAGGTATAGCCCTGTTTTCCATGGCACCATTTTTCACCATATCATTTTGCCGTCCCGTGACCTCATCGACCCATCCAGCCGAGCCAACTGGCTCTTTATTTCACCAGATGCTACCGAACACGCCCCTATTCATGATGATCAGGCAAATCCTCCAGCGGATGAGATGCAGGACACTATGGATGCAGCTGAGCCTGTCCAGGATATACCAGAGTCATCTACCCGACAGCCTCCTGCACCGGAAATCATACTTGAGGAAGTCCTCCGTGCGATTCATCAGCAGAACCAGATGAACGCCGCACTGGAGCGAAGGCAGAAGGAGCAGTATGATGCTTTACTCAGCACTATTGCAAGTAACCAGACATCTACTAATGAGAAGCTCGACGAAATTTTCAAAGAGCTAGAAGCCTTACGCATTGACATCACTGCTGTTACCGGTACCGGTTCTGATCCTGAAGCGACTCCTTTCAGACGCTCTCGCGCCAGAAGCCGACCCCGCGGTCCTCAGCAGCCTTAGTTCTAGTTTTGCTTATGCTTTTTTTTCGTTTTTGTCGTTTGTATTGTACTTTTACCGCATTTATATCACAACATTGAGGACAATGTCTGATATAGTGTGGGAGAGGTACCTTTCATTTCCGCATTTTTCCCTTTTCGCATTTTCCCATTCTGTTGTATTTCTTTTCGCAAGTTAATAAAACGAGCAAATCTTTGTGCTATTTTCTTTAGTTTCGAACTTTCCCCGTTTATTTAGCCATACCAGAAAAAAATCTTTAATTATTCGCATTACCCGACTTACCTACGGAATCGTAATTAGGAAGCTGAGAACGATTAAACAAGACCAATACAATCTTGACACCTTTGACTTCCCACTTAAGCGATTCCATTCCGATTATCATTACGAGTACACTTTAAGTTTCAGTTCAAAAGTAACCCCTAGTAGTTTATACTAGCAGTCAGCACCGTCTAAACACAAACCACGTGGGGAGCCGATGAATATAAGCGTTTTATGCCTAATCAATAATGATCCTTCATATCTCGATGCAAATGAAAAGAAATTGCACCAAAGTACACAGTCGCATATAAGAAACGAGAAATATGAGAATGAGTCCATTGCGGGTTGGTTCAGAGGTACTGGTTCTGAACTTGGTAGGGCGTGCTACGGCTCGATCCCCCACAACCTCCAAATAGGATAATATATGTAGGGTTACCACACTCGTGTACCAGACCCCGTGCTTAAAAAGGATCAAAGTCGCTAACCGGCTACTCCACTACGTGCGTGCTAAGGCAAAGGGCTTAATGTGATTGCGCTAGAATGAAACCGGGCGAAATAAGATCGAAAAACTCTAGGTGAAATCGTAAAGAAATTACCGATTGTTTCGTTTAACGGGAAGTCGACGACATAGCTTGTTGCTTGTGTCATTAGTGTATCGGTAGTGTTCTATCAAAGTACCGGATTATCCGACAAAACGATCCCTCGTACGGTTTGTTATGTGTATGCGTCGATAAAAACTTGTCCGCCGATTTTCAACCGACTATTTGATTGAGGACAAGCAAAGGTTTAAGTTTGGGGAAGTTTGATAACGAGAAAACATATCGATTATATTGCTAAGTTTCATTAACGTTTTATCGCATAATCATCGTTTTAACACTCGATTTCTCGAGTTTTCCTTACCGTTTTGCAGGTACATCATATATGGAGCTAAATCATGAATTAAGAGCAAAAGGAACAAAAACAACCATAAAAAGATGAAGAAATGAAGAAGCCTGCAGAACTGCATAATTTGTTGCACTCACGGTCGTCACCACATTGTCACGACCGTGACACCCCAAAAGAAGCCATCACGACCGTGAGCACATTGTCACGACCGTGACACTTAAATTGCACAGAACACGAGCGTGAAGACCTTGTCACGACCGTGACAAGGTAAAAAGTAGGTTATTGACTGAGACCACGTCAAAACCTTACGTGAAGAATTTCCTGCCTATTTTTTAGCCACGTTCCTGCATTTCCTCCACTGTTTCAGCAAGGTCCAATGCAACAAAGTCCAAATATCAAGCCCATTAATTGTTCTATAAATAGTTCAAGTTTTATGAAGAAACTATAAAGCATTTTTAAATCAATTTTTTGCGGAAGCTCTACCGATTTATTTTACGACCCTGTTTTTATTTCTGCATTATTTTCAGTTTTTCATTCTTATTGTATCCAAACCAGCCATATAACAATTTCCAACATCAGGAAATTGTTATACATTTACTTGTTTCTAAACCTTCAGAATTTGATTTATTTTCGATTTCCGCCAACTCCAAGCTTTCCGGTCTGTGGAAGAAGGAGTCTGCTATAGTTTTGTTAACCAGGTTTTTATTATATTGAAATTTAATATTTATGTTGTTTATTTATTTTTCCGCCATGAATATTTTGTTTATTGTTTTTCTGTCTCTGTCTGGTTCAACAAAAATGAGTAGCTAATTACCTTAGGGCGGTATGTAGTTAAAACAAACTTAATCGGTAAAATTTAATCATAGGCTTAAAATAATTAATAACTTAACATTCTGGCTGATACTTTTTAATTAAAATCGACCTTTTCGTTACGAGAGTAAGAAAAGAGTATTAGGTTAGGTCAAGACCACGAGAGTGTGAGATTTTAACCAGATAGCTAAAGTTAGGCATTTAAATTAAACACAGCGAGAGCGCTTTAAAATAAATTAGAATTACTAAGTTTCCAAAAATTATCTCTAAACACTTATGGGCTAGCGAGAGCAGGCATAGGGCTTTAGGGGTAAGATCTGAGATAAGACCACGAGAGTGTGAGTTGAGGGTATTTAAACTGGTAACCTCTACCGAATAGATTAAGTAAACACCTTTATAAGCCTAGGTTAGATTGACCCACCTAAGTTAGTATAATTACATACCGACCGCCTTAGTATTATTTTATTAAAAACTTAATTTTAATTCCGCCTTTAATATTTTAAAATCAACAAAAAATCGTGACAACCCTTCACCTTAGCTAAACTAGAAGTTCATCTAGCACTAAGTAACCATAGAGTCCCTGTGGATCGATAATCTTAAATATTACTTCGATAGGTTGTGCACTTGCAGTTAAGATACCGCTAGACACATAATTAGACATGTCTTTAGCCCATCAGTTATGAACTTAGTTCAGGACATCAGGATGTCACACCAGATGTTGTGACATCACAAACCTGCTATCTGCCTTAACTGATGCGTAACAGAAGTGCTTAAAATCAGGAAGTAAATATCTGGAATTAATTGTAAAAGGATAAGCACTCCAAGGCGCCTCTTTAGGAAGCTTAGTTATCTGGTTTCAGGGTAAAGGAAACAGAAAAACTAACTCACCTTGATTCAAGGAGATAACAAACTAACTCACCTTTATTCAAGGAGATAACCGTGGGATTTATCAAAGTCTGGATAATTTGCAAAAAGCCCATAAACTAAGCATCTATTTAAGGAACTGATACACTCAAGTAAACCGAACGATTTAAAGCAGAGTGTCAAAGGTGTTAGTGAAGCTAGCAGGTTTTAATTGTTTGTTAGTCACTTTATAGGCTTTTAAGCAAAAAGTGAATTGTGTCTTGATTGAAACTGATAAGTTAGATCAAGCTGGTGTGTCTGGAGTGTGACTTCAAACTTATTAATCATTTTAAGTTAAACATCACTGTGTGATTGAGGGGGAGTGAGTAGGTACTCATATCTAAGTAGAGTCTTAGATATAAATTGCCTTGGGTAGATATTAAGTGAAGGATTAAACTGATTGGTTTAACTCCATAATTAATATTACTTATATTGGATTTCCTTCCTGGCTTGGTAGCCCCCAGATGTAAGTGTGGAGATACACTGAACTGGGTTAACAATTTCATATGTTATTTAATTTACTAGCTCATTAATTTATTGTTTAGGATTTCAGTGTCTAAACATCTGGTTCGACATCACATATCTGATTCCAGAATTTCAAAGTCCATGCAAAAAATAATCTTAAAATTAGCTTCAATAAAACTTTTGGAAATGCAAGGTTCTGTCAAAAAACCATAGTGTATTATACACTAGTTTACACTAGTTTCGGTCTAAAAGTTAAATTAAATGGAGGACTGCTCGAAATGATACAATACTTTTCAAATCATTTATATATTTTATGAGGGAAGGTTACGATGGAAGTCCATGAATCAAATCATCTGAAAAATTAGATTCGATGAAACTTTTCGAAATTCATGTTTCGGTCCAAAAATTCTGATATATTATACACTATTTCATACAAGTTCCGGTCAAAAAATCAAATTATATCGGGAACTATTCGAAATGATACGAAACGTTTCAGATCATTTATATATGTTATGAGGGAAGGTTATGATGGAAGTCCATGCAAAAAATAATCTGAAAATTAGCTTCTATAAAACTTTTGGAAATGATGGGTTCTGTCAAAAAACCATAGTGTATTATACACTAGTTTACACTAGTTTCGGTCTAAAAGTTAAATTAAATGGAGGACTGCTCAAAATGATACGATACTTTTCGAATTATTTATATATTTTACGTGGGAAGGTTACGAAGGAAGTCAATGCAAAAAATCATCTGAAAATTAGATTCTATGAATCTTTTCAAAATTCATGTTTCGGTCCAAAAATCCTAATATATATTATACCCTATTTCATACGAGTTTCAGTCAAAAAATAAAATTATATCGGGAATTTTTCGAAATGATACGAAATGTTTCAGATCATTTATATATGTTACGAGGGAAGGTTATGATGGAAGTCCATGCAAAGAATAATCTGAAAATTAGCTTCTATAAATTTTTTGGAAATGCAAGGTTCTGTCAAAAAAACATAGTGTATTATACGCTAGTTTACACAAATTTCTGTCAAAAAGTTTAATTAAATGGAGGATTGATCGAAATGATACTATACTTTTCAAATCATTTATATATTTTACGAGGGCAGGTTACGAAGGAAGTCAATGCAAAAAATCATCTGAAAATTAGATTCTTTGAGTCTTTTCAAAATTCATGTTTCGGACCAAAAATCCTAATATATTATACACTATTTCATATGAGTTCCGGTCAATAAATCAAATTATATCGTTAATTTTTTGAAATGATACGAAACATTTTAGATCATTTATATATGTTACGAGGGAATGTTATGATTGAAGTCCATGCAAAAAATAATCTCAAAATTAGCTTCAATAAAACTTTTGGAAATGCAAGGTTCTGTCAAAAAACCATAGAGTATTATACACTAGTTTACACTAGTTTCGGTCTAAAAGTTAATATAAATGTAGGACTGCTCGAAATGATACAATACTTTTCAAATCATTTATATATTTTATGAGTGAAGGTTATGATGGAAGTCCATGAAAAAAATCATCTGAAAATTAGATTCGATGAAACTTTTCGAAATTCATGTTTCGGTCCAAAAATCCTGATATATTATACACTATTTCATATGAGTTCCGGTCAAAAAATCAAAGTATAAAGGCAACTATTCGAAATAATACGAAACGTTTCAGATCATTTATATATATTATGAGGGAAGGTTATGATGGAAGTCCTTGCAAAAAATAATCTGAAAATTAGCTTCTATAAATTTTTTGGAAATGCAAGGTTCTGTCAAAAAACCATAGTGTATTATACACTAGTTTACACAAAATTTTGTCAAAAAGTTAAATTAAATGGAGGATTGCTTGAAATGATACTATACTTTTCAAATCGTTTATATATTTTACGAGGGAAGGTTACAAAGGAAGTCAATGCAAAAAATCATCTGAAAATTAGATTCTATGAATCTTTTCAAAATCCATGTTTCGGTCCAAAAATCCTAATATATTATACACTATTTCATATGAGTTCCGGTCAATAAATCAAATTATATCGTTAATTTTTCGAAATGATACGAAACATTTTAGATCATTTATATATGTTACGAGGGAAGGTTATGATGGAAGTCCATGCAAAAAATAATCTAAAAATTAGCTTCAATAAAACTTTTGGAAATGCAAGGTTCTGTCAAAACACCATAGTGTATTATACACTAGTTTACACTAGTTTCGGTCTAAAAGTTAAATTAAATGGAGGACTGCTCAAAATGATACGATACTTTTCGAATCATTTATATATTTTACGAGGGAAGGTTACGAAGGAAGTCAATGTAAAAAATCATCTGAAAATTAGATTCTATGAATCTTTTCAAAATTCATGTTTCGGTCCAAAAATCCTAATATATATTATACACTATTTCATACGAGTTCCGGTCAAAAAATCAAATTATATCGGGAATTTTTCGAAATGATACGAAACATTTTAGATCATTTATATATGTTACGAGGGAAGGTTATGATGGAACTCCATGCAAAAAATAATCTGAAAATTAGCTTCTATAAAACTTTTGGAAATGCAAGGTTCTGTCAATAAACCATAGTGTATTATACACTAGTTTACACTAGTTTCGGTCTAAAAGTTAAATTAAATGGAGGATTGCTCGAAATGATACGGTACTTTTCAAATCATTTATATATTTTACGAGGGAAGGTTACGATGGAAGTCCATGCAAAAAATCATCTGAAAATTAGATTCGATGAAACTTTTCGAAATTCATGTTTCGGTCCAAAAATCCTGATATATTATACACTATTTCATACGATTTCCGGTCAAAAAATCAAACTATATCGGCAACTATTCAAAATAATACGAAACGTTTCAGATCATTTATATATGTTATGAGGGAAGGTTATGATTGAAGTCCATGCAAAAAATAATCTGAAAATTAGCTTCTATATATTTTTTGGAAATGCAAGGTTCTGTCAAAAAACCATAGTGTATTATACGCTAGTTTACACAAATTTCTGTCAAAAAGTTAAATTAAATGGAGGATTGCTCGAAACGATACTATACTTTTCAAATCATTTATATATTTTACGAGGGAAGGTTACGAACGAAGTCAATGCAAAAATTCATCTGAAAATTAGATTCTATGAGTCTTTTCAAAATTCATGTTTCGGTCCAAAAATCCTAATATATTATACACTATTTCATATGAGTTCCGGTCAATAAATCAAATTATATCGTTAATTTTTAGAAATGATACGAAACATTTTAGATCATTTATATATGTTACGAGGGAATGTTATGATGGAAGTCCTTGCAAAAAATAATCTAAAAATCAGCTTCAATAAAACTTTTGGAAATGCAAGGTTCTGTCAAAAAACATAGTGTATTATACACTAGTTTACACTAGTTTCGGTCTAAAAGTTAAATTAAATGGAGGTCTGCTCGAAATGATACAATACTTTTCAAATCATTTATATATTTTATGAGTGAAGGTTATGATGGAAGTCCATGAAAAAAATCATCTGAAAATTAGATTCGATGAAACTTTTCGAAATTCATGTTTCGGTCAAAAAATCCTGATATATTATACACTATTTCATACGAGTTCCGGTCAAAAAATCAAATTATAACGGCAACTATTCGAAATAATACGAAACGTTTCAGATCATTTATATATATTATGAGGGAAGGTTATGATGGAAGTCCATGCAAAAAATAATCTGAAAATTAGCTTCTATAAATTTTTTGGAAATGCAAGGTTCTGTCAAAAAAACCATAGTGTATTATACACTAGTTTACACAAAATTTTGTCAAAAAGTTAAATTAAATGGAGGATTGCTCGAAAAGATACATACTTTTCGAATCATTTATATATTTTACGAGGGAAGGTTACGAAGGAAGTCAATGTAAAAAATCATCTGAAAATTAGATTCTATGAATCTTATCAAAATTCATGTTTTGGTCCAAAAATCCTAATATATATTATACACTATTTCATACGAGTTCCGGTCAAAAAATCAAATTATATCGGGAATTTTTCGAAATGATACGAAACATTTCAGATCATTTATATATGTTACGAGGGAAGGTTATGAAGGAAGTCCATGCAAAAAATAATCTGAAAATTAGCTTCTATAAAACTTTTGGAAATGCAAGGTTCTGTCAATAAACCATAGTGTATTATACACTAGTTTACACTAGTTTCGGTCTAAAAGTTAAATTAAATGGAGGATTGCTCGAAATGATACGGTACTTTTCAAATCATTTATATATTTTACGAGGGAAGGTTACGATGGAAGTCCATGCAAAAAATCATCTGAAAATTAGATTCGATGAAACTTTTCGAAATTCATGTTTCGGTCCAAAAATCCTGATATATTATACACTATTTCATACGAGTTCCGGTCAAAAAATCAAACTATATCGGCAACTATTCAAAATAATACGAAACGTTTCAGATCATTTATATATGTTATGAGGGAAGGTTATGATGGAAGTCCATGCAAAAAATAATCTGAAAATTAGCTTCTATAAATTTTTTGGAAATGCAAGGTTCTGTCAAAAAACCATAGTGTATTATACGCTAGTTTACACAAATTTCTGTCAAAAAGTTAAATTAAATGGAGGATTGCTCGAAACGATACTATACTTTTCAAATCATTTATATATTTTACGAGGGAAGGTTACGAACGAAGTCAATGCAAAAAATCATCTGAAAATTAGATTCTATGAGTCTTTTCAAAATTCATGTTTCGGTCCAAAAATCCTAATATATTATACACTATTTCATATGAGTTCCGGTCAATAAATCAAATTATATCGTTAATTTTTAGAAATGATACGAAACATTTTAGATCATTTATATATGTTACGAGGGAATGTTATGATGGAAGTCCTTGCAAAAAATAATCTAAAAATCAGCTTCAATAAAACTTTTGGAAATGCAAGGTTCTGTCAAAAAACATAGTGTATTATACACTAGTTTACACTAGTTTCGGTCTAAAAGTTAAATTAAATGGAGGTCTGCTCGAAATGATACAATACTTTTCAAATCATTTATATATTTTATGAGTGAAGGTTATGATGGAAGTCCATGAAAAAAATCATCTGAAAATTAGATTCGATGAAACTTTTCGAAATTCATGTTTCGGTCAAAAAATCCTGATATATTATACACTATTTCATACGAGTTCCGGTCAAAAAATCAAATTATAACGGCAACTATTCGAAATAATACGAAACGTTTCAGATCATTTATATATATTATGAGGGAAGGTTATGATGGAAGTCCATGCAAAAAATAATCTGAAAATTAGCTTCTATAAATTTTTTGGAAATGCAAGGTTCTGTCAAAAAAACCATAGTGTATTATACACTAGTTTACACAAAATTTTGTCAAAAAGTTAAATTAAATGGAGGATTGCTCGAAAAGATACGATACTTTTCGAATCATTTATATATTTTACGAGGGAAGGTTACGAAGGAAGTCAATGTAAAAAATCATCTGAAAATTAGATTCTATGAATCTTTTCAAAATTCATGTTTTGGTCCAAAAATCCTAATATATATTATACACTATTTCATACGAGTTCCGGTCAAAAAATCAAATTATATCGGGAATTTTTCGAAATGATACGAAACATTTCATATCATTTATATATGTTACGAGGGAAGGTTATGATTGAAGTCCATGTAAAAAATAATCTGAAAATTAGCTTCTATAAAACTTTTGGAAATGCAAGGTTCTGTCAATAAACCATAGTGTATTATACACTAGTTTACACTAGTTTCGGTCTAAAAGTTAAATTAAATGGAGGATTGCTCGAAATGATACGGTACTTTTCAAATCATTTATATATTTTACGAGGGAAGGTTACGATGGAAGTCCATGCAAAAAATCATCTGAAAATTAGATTCGATGAAACTTTTCGAAATTCATGTTTCGGTCCAAAAATCCTGATATATTATACACTATTTCATACGAGTTCCGGTCAAAAAATCAAACTATATCGGCAACTATTCAAAATAATACGAAACGTTTCAGATCATTTATATATGTTATGAGGGAAGGTTATGATGGAAGTCCATGCAAAAAATAATCTGAAAATTAGCTTCTATAAATTTTTTGGAAATGCAAGGTTCTGTCAAAAAACCATAGTGTATTATACGCTAGTTTACACAAATTTCTGTCAAAAAGTAAATTAAATGGAGGATTGCTCGAAACGATACTATACTTTTCAAATCATTTATATATTTTACGAGGGAAGGTTACGAAGGAAGTCAATGTAAAAAATCATCTGAAAATTAGATTCTATGAATCTTATCAAAATTCATGTTTTGGTCCAAAAATCCTAATATATATTATACACTATTTCATACGAGTTCCGGTCAAAAAATCAAATTATATCGGGAATTTTTCGAAATGATACGAAACATTTCAGATCATTTATATATGTTACGAGGGAAGGTTATGATGGAAGTCCATGCAAAAAATAATATGAAAATTAGCTTCTATAAAACTTTTGGAAATGCAAGGTTCTGTCAATAAACCATAGTGTATTATACACTAGTTTACACTAGTTTCGGTCTAAAAGTTAAATTAAATGGAGGATTGCTCGAAATGATACGGTAATTTTCAAATCATTTATATATTTTACGAGGGAAGGTTACGATGGAAGTCCATGCAAAAAATCATCTGAAAATTAGATTCGATGAAACTTTTCGAAATTCATGTTTCGGTCCAAAAATCCTGATATATTATACACTATTTCATACGAGTTCCGGTCAAAAAATCAAACTATATCGGCAACTATTCAAAATAATACGAAACGTTTCAGATCATTTATATATGTTATGAGGGAAGGTTATGATGGAAGTCCATGCAAAAAATAATCTGAAAATTAGCTTCTATAAATTTTTTGGAAATGCAAGGTTCTGTCAAAAAACCATAGTGTATTATACGCTAGTTTACACAAATTTCTGTCAAAAAGTTAAATTAAATGGAGGATTGCTCGAAACGATACTATACTTTTCAAATCATTTATATATTTTACGAGGGAAGGTTACGAACGAAGTCAATGCAAAAAATCATCTGAAAATTAGATTCTATGAGTCTTTTCAAAATTCATGTTTCGGTCCAAAAATCCTAATATATTATACACTATTTCATATGAGTTCCGGTCAATAAATCAAATTATATCGTTAATTTTTAGAAATGATACGAAACATTTTAGATCATTTATATATGTTACGAGGGAATGTTATGATGGAAGTCCTTGCAAAAAATAATCTAAAAATCAGCTTCAATAAAACTTTTGGAAATGCAAGGTTCTGTCAAAAAACATAGTGTATTATACACTAGTTTACACTAGTTTCGGTCTAAAAGTTAAATTAAATGGAGGTCTGCTCGAAATGATACAATACTTTTCAAATCATTTATATATTTTATGAGTGAAGGTTATGATGGAAGTCCATGAAAAAAATCATCTGAAAATTAGATTCGATGAAACTTTTCGAAATTCATGTTTCGGTCAAAAAATCCTGATATATTATACACTATTTCATACGAGTTCCGGTCAAAAAATCAAATTATAACGACAACTATTCGAAATAATACGAAACGTTTCAGATCATTTATATATATTATGAGGGAAGGTTATGATGGAAGTCCATGCAAAAAATAATCTGAAAATTAGCTTCTATAAATTTTTTGGAAATGCAAGGTTCTGTCAAAAAAACCATAGTGTATTATACACTAGTTTACACAAAATTTTGTCAAAAAGTTAAATTAAATGGAGGATTGCTCGAAAAGATACGATACTTTTCGAATCAGTTATATATTTTACGAGGGAAGGTTACGAAGGAAGTCAATGTAAAAAATCATCTGAAAATTAGATTCTATGAATCTTTTCAAAATTCATGTTTTGGTCCAAAAATCCTAATATATATTATACACTATTTCATACGAGTTCCGGTCAAAAAATCAAATTATATCGGGAATTTTTCGAAATGATACGAAACATTTCATATCATTTATATATGTTACGAGGGAAGGTTATGATGGAAGTCCATGTAAAAAATAATCTGAAAATTAGCTTCTATAAAACTTTTGGAAATGCAAGGTTCTGTCAATAAACCATCGTGTATTATACACTAGTTTACACTAGTTTCGGTCTAAAAGTTAAATTAAATGGAGGATTGCTCGAAATGATACGGTACTTTTCAAATCATTTATATATTTTACGAGGGAAGGTTACGATGGAAGTCCATGCAAAAAATCATCTGAAAATTAGATTCGATGAAACTTTTCGAAATTCATGTTTCGGTCCAAAAATCCTAATATGTATTATACACTATTTCATACGAGTTCCGGTCAAAAAATAAAATTATATCGGGAATTTTTCGAAATGATACGAAACATTTCAGATCATTTATATATGTTACGAGGGAAGGTTATGATGGAAGTCCATGCAAAAAATAATCTGAAAATTAGCTTCTATAAAACTTTTGGAAATGCAAGGTTCTGTCAATAAACCATAGTGTATTATACACTAGTTTACACTAGTTTCGGTCTAAAAGTTAAATTAAATGGAGAATTGCTCGAAATGATACGGTACTTTTCAAATCATTTATATATTTTACGAGGGAAGGTTACGATGGAAGTCCATGCAAAAAATCATCTGAAAAATAGATTCGATGAAACTTTTCGAAATTCATGTTTCGGTCCAAAAATCCTGATATATTATACACTATTTCATACGAGTTCCGGTCAAAAAATCAAACTATATCGGCAACTATTCAAAATAATACGAAACGTTTCAGATCATTTATATATGTTATGAGGGAAGGTTATGATGGAAGTCCATGCAAAAAATAATCTGAAAATTAGCTTCTATAAATTTTTTGGAAATGCAAGGTTCTGTCAAAAAACCATAGTGTATTATACGCTAGTTTACACAAATTTCTGTCAAAAAGTTAAATTAAATGGAGGATTGCTCGAAACGATACTATACTTTTCAAATCATTTATATATTTTACGAGGGAAGGTTACGAACGAAGTCAATGCAAAAAATCATCTGAAAATTAGATTCTATGAGTCTTTTCAAAATTCATGTTTCGGTCCAAATATCCTAATATATTATACACTATTTCATATGAGTTCCGGTCAATAAATCAAATTATATCGTTAATTTTTAGAAATGATACGAAACATTTTAGATCATTTATATATGTTACGAGGGAATGTTATGATGGAAGTCCTTGCAAAAAATAATCTAAAAATCAGCTTCAATAAAACTTTTGGAAATGCAAGGTTCTGTCAAAAAACATAGTGTATTATACACTAGTTTACACTAGTTTCGGTCTAAAAGTTAAATTAAATGGAGGTCTGCTCGAAATGATACAATACTTTTCAAATCATTTATATATTTTATGAGTGAAGGTTATGATGGAAGTCCATGAAAAAAATCATCTGAAAATTAGATTCGATGAAACTTTTCGAAATTCATGTTTCTTTCGAAAAATCCTGATATATTATACACTATTTCATACGTGTTCCGGTCAAAAAATCAAATTATAACGGCAACTATTCGAAATAATACGAAACGTTTCAGATCATTTATATATATTATGAGGGAAGGTTATGATGGAAGTCCATGCAAAAAATAATCTGAAAATTAGCTTCTATAAATTTTTTGGAAATGCAAGGTTCTGTCAAAAAAACCATAGTGTATTATACACTAGTTTACACAAAATTTTGTCAAAAAGTTAAATTAAATGGAGGATTGCTCGAAATGATACTATACTTTTCAAATCATTTATATATTTTACGAGGGAAGGTTACGAAGGAAGTAAATGCAAAAAATCATCTGAAAATTAGATTCTATGAATCTTTTCAAAATTCATGTTTCGGTCCAAAAATCCTAATATATTATACACTATTTCATATGAGTTCCGGTCAATAAATCAAATTATATCGTTAATTTTTCGAAATGATACGAAACATTTTAGATCATTTATATATGTTACGAGGGAAGGTTATGATGGAAGTCCATGCAAAAAATAATCTAAAAATTAGCTTTAATAAAACTTTTGGAAATGCAAGGTTCTGTCAAAAAACCATAGTGTATTATACACTAGTTTACACTAGTTTCGGTCTAAAAGTTAAATTAAATGGAGGACTGCTCAAAATGATACGATACTTTTCGAATCATTTATATATTTTACTAGGGAAGGTTACGAAGGAAGTCAATGCAAAAATCATCTGAAAATTAGATTCTATGAATCTTATCAAAATTCATGTTTCGGTCCAAAAATCCTAATATGTATTATACACTATTTCATACGAGTTCCGGTCAAAAAATCAAATTATATCGGGAATTTTTCGAAATGATACGAAACATTTCAGATCATTTATATATGTTACGAGGGAAGGTTATGATGGAAGTCCATGCAAAAAATAATCTGAAAATTAGCTTCTATAAAACTTTTGGAAATGCAAGGTTCTGTCAATAAACCATAGTGTATTATACACTAGTTTACACTAGTTTCGGTCTAAAAGTTAAATTAAATGGAGGATTGCTCGAAATGATACGGTACTTTTCAAATCATTTATATATTTTACGAGGGAAGGTTACGATGGAAGTCCATGCAAAAAATCATCTGAAAAATAGATTCGATGAAACTTTTCGAAATTCATGTTTCGGTCCAAAAATCCTGATATATTATACACTATTTCATACGAGTTCCGGTCAAAAAATCAAACTATATCGGCAACTATTCAAAATAATACGAAACGTTTCAGATCATTTATATATGTTATGAGGGAAGGTTATGATGGAAGTCCATGCAAAAAATAATCTGAAAATTAGCTTCTATAAATTTTTTGGAAATGCAAGGTTCTGTCAAAAAACCATAGTGTATTATACGCTAGTTTACACAAATTTCTGTCAAAAAGTTAAATTAAATGGAGGATTGCTCGAAACGATACTATACTTTTCAAATCATTTATATATTTTACGAGGGAAGGTTACGAACGAAGTCAATGCAAAAAATCATCTGAAAATTAGATTCTATGAGTCTTTTCAAAATTCATGTTTCGGTCCAAAAATCCTAATATATTATACACTATTTCATATGAGTTCCGGTCAATAAATCAAATTATATCGTTAATTTTTAGAAATGATACGAAACATTTTAGATCATTTATATATGTTACGAGGGAATGTTATGATGGAAGTCCTTGCAAAAAATAATCTAAAAATCAGCTTCAATAAAACTTTTGGAAATGCAAGGTTCTGTCAAAAAACATAGTGTATTATACACTAGTTTACACTAGTTTCGGTCTAAAAGCTAAATTAAATGGAGGTCTGCTCGAAATGATACAATACTTTTCAAATCATTTATATATTTTATGAGTGAAGGTTATGATGGAAGTCCATGAAAAAAATCATCTGAAAATTAGATTCGATGAAACTTTTCGAAATTCATGTTTCTTTCGAAAAATCCTGATATATTATACACTATTTCATACGTGTTCCGGTCAAAAAATCAAATTATAACGGCAACTATTCGAAATAATACGAAACGTTTCAGATCATTTATATATATTATGAGGGAAGGTTATGATGGAAGTCCATGCAAAAAATAATCTGAAAATTAGCTTCTATAAATTTTTTGGAAATGCAAGGTTCTGTCAAAAAAACCATAGTGTATTATACACTAGTTTACACAAAATTTTGTCAAAAAGTTAAATTAAATGGAGGATTGCTCGAAATGATACTATACTTTTCAAATCATTTATATATTTTACGAGGGAAGGTTACGAAGGAAGTAAATGCAAAAAATCATCTGAAAATTAGATTCTATGAATCTTTTCAAAATTCATGTTTCGGTCCAAAAATCCTAATATATTATACACTATTTCATATGAGTTCCGGTCAATAAATCAAATTATATCGTTAATTTTTCGAAATGATACGAAACATTTTAGATCATTTATATATGTTACGAGGGAAGGTTATGATGGAAGTCCATGCAAAAAATAATCTAAAAATTAGCTTTAATAAAACTTTTGGAAATGCAAGGTTCTGTCAAAAAACCATAGTGTATTATACACTAGTTTACACTAGTTTCGGTCTAAAAGTTAAATTAAATGGAGGACTGCTCAAAATGATACGATACTTTTCGAATCATTTATATATTTTACTAGGGAAGTTTACGAAGGAAGTCAATGCAAAAATCATCTGAAAATTAGATTCTATGAATCTTATCAAAATTCATGTTTCGGTCCAAAAATCCTAATATGTATTATACACTATTTCATACTAGTTCCGGTCAAAAAATCAAATTATATCGGGAATTTTTCGAAATGATACGAAACATTTCAGATCATTTATATATGTTACGAGGGAAGGTTATGATGGAAGTCCATGCAAAAAATAATCTGAAAATTAGCTTCTATAAAACTTTTGGAAATGCAAGGTTCTGTCAATAAACCATAGTGTATTATACACTAGTTTACACTAGTTTCGGTCTAAAAGTTAAATTAAATGGAGGATTGCTCGAAATGATACGGTACTTTTCAAATCATTTATATATTTTACGAGGGAAGGTTACGATGGAAGTCCATGCAAAAAATCATCTGAAAATTAGATTCGATGAAACTTTTCGAAATTCATGTTTCGGTCCAAAAATCCTGATATATTATACACTATTTCATACGAGTTCAGGTCAAAAAATCAAACTATATCGGCAACTATTCAAAATAATACGAAACGTTTCAGATCATTTATATATGTTATGAGGGAAGGTTATGATGGAAGTCCATGCAAAAAATAATCTGAAAATTAGCTTCTATAAATTTTTTGGAAATGCAAGGTTCTGTCAAAAAACCATAGTGTATTATACGCTAGTTTACACAAATTTCTGTCAAAAAGTTAAATTAAATGGAGGATTGCTCGAAACGATACTATACTTTTCAAATCATTTATATATTTTACGAGGGAAGGTTACGAACGAAGTCAATGCAAAAAATCATCTGAAAATTAGATTCTATGAGTCTTTTCAAAATTCATGTTTCGGTCCAAAAATCCTAATATATTATACACTATTTCATATGAGTTCCGGTCAATAAATCAAATTATATCGTTAATTTTTAGAAATGATACGAAACATTTTAGATCATTTATATATGTTACGAGGGAATGTTATGATGGAAGTCCTTGCAAAAAATAATCTAAAAATCAGCTTCAATAAAACTTTTGGAAATGCAAGGTTCTGTCAAAAAACATAGTGTATTATACACTAGTTTACACTAGTTTCGGTCTAAAAGCTAAATTAAATGGAGGTCTGCTCGAAATGATACAATACTTTTCAAATCATTTATATATTTTATGAGTGAAGGTTATGATGGAAGTCCATGAAAAAAATCATCTGAAAATTAGATTCGATGAAACTTTTCGAAATTCAAGTTTCGGTCAAAAAATCCTGATATATTATACACTATTTCATACGAGTTCCGGTCAAAAAATCAAATTATAAAGGCAACTATTCGAAATAATACGAAACGTTTCAGATCATTTATATATATTATGAGGGAAGGTTATGATGGAAGTCCATGCAAAAAATAATCTGAAAATTAGCTTCTATAAATTTTTTGGAAATGCAAGGTTCTGTCAAAAAAACCATAGTGTATTATACACTAGTTTACACAAAATTTTGTCAAAAAGTTAAATTAAATGGAGGATTGCTCGAAATGATACTATACTTTTCAAATCATTTATATATTTTACGAGGGAAGGTTACGAAGGAAGTCAATGCAAAAAATCATCTGAAAATTAGATTCTATGAATCTTTTCAAAATTCATGTTTCGGTCCAAAAATCCTAATATATTATACACTATTTCATATGAGTTCCGGTCAATAAATCAAATTATATCGTTAATTTTTCGAAATGATACGAAACATTTTAGATCATTTATATATGTTACGAGGGAAGGTTATGATGGAAGTCCATGCAAAAAATAATCTAAAAATTAGCTTTAATAATACTTTTGGAAATGCAAGGTTCTGTCAAAAAACCATAGTGTATTATACACTAGTTTACACTAGTTTCGGTCTAAAAGTTAAATTAAATGGAGGACTGCTCAAAATGATACGATACTTTTCGAATCATTTATATATTTTACAAGGGAAGGTTACGAAGGAAGTCAATGCAAAAATCATCTGAAAATTAGATTCTATGAATCTTATCAAAATTCATGTTTCGGTCCAAAAATCCTAATATGTATTATACACTATTTCATACGAGTTCCGGTCAAAAAATCAAATTATATCGGGAATTTTTCGAAATGATACGAAACATTTCAGATCATTTATATATGTTACGAGGGAAGGTTATGATGGAAGTCCATGCAAAAAATAATCTGAAAATTAGCTTCTATAAAACTTTTGGAAATGCAAGGTTCTGTCAATAAACCATAGTGTATTATACACTAGTTTACACTAGTTTCGGTCTAAAAGTTAAATTAAATGGAGGATTGCTCGAAATGATACGGTACTTTTCAAATCATTTATATATTTTACGAGGGAAGGTTACGATGGAAGTCCATGCAAAAAATCATCTGAAAATTAGATTCGATGAAACTTTTCGAAATTCATGTTTCGGTCAAAAAATCCTGATATATTATACACTATTTCATACGAGTTCCGATCAAAAAATCAAACTATATCGGCAACTATTCAAAATAATACGAAACGTTTCAGATCATTTATATATGTTATGAGGGAAGGTTATGATGGAAGTCCATGCAAAAAATAATCTGAAAATTAGCTTCTATAAATTTTTTGGAAATGCAAGGTTCTGTCAAAAAACCATAGTGTATTATACACTAGTTTATACTAGTTTCGGTCTAAAAGTTAAATTAAATGGAGGACTGCTCGAAATGATACGATACTTTTCAAATCATTTATATATTTTATGAGTGAAGGTTATGATGGAAGTCCATGAAAAAAATCATCTGAAAAATTAGATTCTATAAAACTTTTCGAAATTCATGTTTCGGTCCAAAAATCCTGATATATTATACACTATTTCATACGAGTTCCGGTCAAAAAATCAAATTATATCGGGAACTATTCGAAATGATACGAAACGTTTCAAATCATTTATATATGTTATGAGGGAAGGTAATGATGGAAGTCCATGCAAAAAATAATTTGAAAATAAGCTTCTATAAAACGTTTGGAAATGCAAGGTTCTGTCAAAAAACCATAGTGTATTATACATTAGTTTACACTAGTTTCGGTCTAAAAGTTAAATTAAATGGAGGAGTGCTCGAAATGATACAATACTTTTCAAATCATTTATATATTTTATGAGTGAAGGTTATGATGGAAGTCATGAAAAAAATCATCTGAAAATTAGATTCGATGAAACTTTTCGAAATTCATGTTTCGGTCCAAAAATCCTGATATATTATACACTACTTCATACGAGTTTCGGTCAAAAAATCAAATTATAATGGCAACTATTCGAAATAATACGAAACATTTCAGATCATTTATATATAATATGAGGGAAGGTTATGATGGAAGTCCATGCAAAAAATAATCTGAATATTAGCTTCTATAAATTTTTTGGAAATGCAAGGTTCTGTCAAAAAACCATAGTGTATTATACACTAGTTTACACAAAATTTTGTCAAAAAGTTAAATTAAATGGAGGATTGCTCGAAATGATACTATACTTTTCAAATCATTTATATATTTTACGAGGGAAGGTTACGAAGGAAGTCAATGCAAAAAATCATCTGAAAATTAGATTCTATGAATCTTTTCAAAATTCATGTTTCGGTCCAAAAATCCTAATATATTATACACTATTCCATATGAGTTCCGGTCAATAAATCAAATTATATCGTTAATTTTTCGAAATGATACGAAACATTTTAGATCATTTATATATGTTACGAGGGAAGGTTATGATGGAAGTCCATGCAAAAAATAATCTAAAAATTAGCTTTAATAAAACTTTTGGAAATGCAAGGTTCTGTCAAAAAACCATAGTGTATTTTACACTAGTTTCGGTCTAAAAGTTAAATTAAATGGAGGACTGCTCAAAAGGATACGATACTTTTCGAATCATTTATATATTTTACGAGGGAAGGTTACGAAGGAAGTCAATGCAAAAAATCATCTGAAAATTAGATTCTATGAATCTTATCAAAATTCATGTTTCGGTCCAAATATCCTAATATATATTATACAATATTTCATACGAGTTCCGGTCAAAAAATCAAATTATATCGGGAATTTTTCGAAATGATACGAAACATTTCAGATCATTTATATATGTTACGAGGGAAGGTTATGATGGAAGTCCATGCAAAAAATAATCTGAAAATTAGCTTCTATAAAACTTTTGGAAATGCAAGGTTCTGTCAATAAACCATAGTGTATTATACACTAGTTTACACTAGTTTCGGTCTAAAAGTTAAATTAAATGGAGGATTGCTCGAAATGATACGGTACTTTTCAAATCATTTATATATTTTACGAGGGAAGGTTACGATGGAAGTCCATGCAAAAAATCATCTGAAAATTAGATTCGATGAAACTTTTCGAAATTCATGTTTCGGTCCAAAAATCCTGATATTTTATACACTATTTCATACGAGTTCCGGTCAAAAAATCAAACTATATCGACAACTATTCGAAATAATACGAAACGTTTCAGATCATTTATATATGTTATGAGGGAAGGTTATGATGGAAGTCCATGCAAAAAATAATCTGAAAATTAGCTTCTATAAATTTTTTAGAAATGCAAGGTTCTGTCAAAAAACCATAGTGTATTATACGCTAGTTTACACAAATTTCTGTCAAAAAGTTAAATTAAATGGAGGATTGCTCGAAACGATACTATACTTTTCAAATCATTTATATATTTTACGAGGGAAGGTTACGAACAAAGTCAATGCAAAAAATCATCTGAAAATTAGATTCTATGAGTCTTTTCAAAATTCATGTTTCGGTCCAAAAATCCTAATATATTATACACTATTTCATATGAGTTCCGGTCAATAAATCAAATTATATCGTTAATTTTTAGAAATGATACGAAACATTTTAGACCATTTATATATGTTACGAGGGAAGGTTATGATGGAAGTCCATGCAAAAAATAATCTAAAAATTAGCTTCAACAAAACTTTTGGAAATGCAAGGTTCTGTCAAAAAACCATAGTGTATTATACACTAGTTTACACTAGTTTCGGTCTAAAAGTTAAATTAAATGGAGGAGTGCTCGAAATGATACAATACTTTTCAAATCATTTATATATTTTATGAGTGAAGGTTATGATTGAAGTCATGAAAAAAATCATCTGAAAATTAGATTCGATGAAACTTTTCAAAATTCATGTTTCGGTCCAAAAATCCTGATATATTATACACTACTTCATACGAGTTTCGGTCAAAAAATCAAATTATAATGGCAACTATTCGAAATAATACGAAACATTTCAGATCATTTATATATAATATGAGGGAAGGTTATGATGGAAGTCCATGCAAAAAATAATCTGAATATTAGCTTCTATAAATTTTTTGGAAATGCAAGGTTCTGTCAAAAAACCATAGTGTATTATACACTAGTTTACACAAAATTTTGTCAAAAAGTTAAATTAAATGGAGGATTGCTCGAAATGATACTATACTTTTCAAATCATTTATATATTTTACGAGGGAAGGTTACGAAGGAAGTCAATGCAAAAAATCATCTGAAAATTAGATTCTATGAATCTTTTCAAAATTCATGTTTCGGTCCAAAAATCCTAATATATTATACACTATTCCATATGAGTTCCGGTCAATAAATTAAATTATATCGTTAATTTTTCGAAATGATACGAAACATTTTAGATCATTTATATATGTTACGAGGGAAGGTTATGATGGAAGTCCATGCAAAAAATAATCTAAAAATTAGCTTTAATAAAACTTTTGGAAATGCAAGGTTCTGTCAAAAAACCATAGTGTATTATACACTAGTTTCGGTCTAAAAGTTAAATTAAATGGAGGACTGCTCAAAAGGATACGATACTTTTCGAATCATTTATATATTTTACGAGGGAAGGTTACGAAGGAAGTCAATGCAAAAAATCATCTGAAAATTAGATTCTATGAATCTTATCAAAATTCATGTTTCGGTCCAAATATCCTAATATATATTATACACTATTTCATATGAGTTCCGGTCAATAAATCAAATTATATCGTTAATTTTTAGAAATGATACGAAACATTTTAGATCATTTATATATGTTACGAGGGAAGGTTATGATGGAAGTCCATGCAAAAAATAATCTAAAAATTAGCTTCAATAAAACTTTTGGAAATGCAAGGTTCTGTCAAAAAACCATAGTGTATTATACACTAGTTTACACTAGTTTCGGTCTAGAAGTTAAATTAAATGGAGGAGTGCTCGAAATGATACAATACTTTTCAAATCATTTATATATTTTATGAGTGAAGGTTATGATGGAAGTCATGAAAAAAATCATCTGAAAATTAGATTCGATGAAACTTTTCGAAATTCATGTTTCGGTCCAAAAATCCTGATATATTATACACTACTTCATACGAGTTTCGGTCAAAAAATCAAATTATAATGGCAACTATTCGAAATAATACGAAACATTTCAGATCATTTATATATAATATGAGGGAAGGTTATGATGGAAGTCCATGATAAAATAATCTGAATATTAGCTTCTATAAATTTTTTGGAAATGCAAGGTTCTGTCAAAAAACCATAGTGTATTATACACTAGTTTACACAAAATTTTGTCAAAAAGTTAAATTAAATGGAGGATTGCTCGAAATGATATTATACTCTTCAAATCATTTATATATTTTACGAGGGAAGGTTACGAAGGAAGTCAATGCAAAAAATCATCTGAAAATTAGATTCTATGAATCTTTTCAAAATTCATGTTTCGGTCCAAAAATCCTAATATATTATACACTATTCCATATGAGTTCCGGTCAATAAATCAAATTATATCGTTAATTTTTCGAAATGATACGAAACATTTTAGATCATTTATATATGTTACGAGGGAAGGTTATGATGTAAGTCCATGCAAAAAATAATCTAAAAATTAGCTTTAATAAAACTTTTGGAAATGCAAGGTTCTGTCAAAAAACCATAGTGTATTATACACTAGTTTACACTAGTTTCGGTCTAAAAGTTAAATTAAATGGAGGACTGCTCAAAAGGGTACGATACTTTTCGAATCATTTATATATTTTACGAGGGAAGGTTACGAAGGAAGTCAATGCAAAAAATCATCTGAAAATTAGATTCTATGAATCTTATCAAAATTCATGTTTCGGTCCAAATATCCTAATATATATTATACACTATTTCATACGAGTTCTGGTCAAAAAATCAAATTATATCGGGAATTTTTCGAAATGATACGAAACATTTCAGATCATTTATATATGTTACGAGGGAAGGTTATGATGGAAGTCCATGCAAAAAATAATCTGAAAATTAGCTTCTATAAAACTTTTGGAAATGCAAGGTTCTGTCAATAAACCATAGTGTATTATACACTAGTTTACACTAGTTTCGGTCTAAAAGTTAAATTAAATGGAGGATTGCTCGAAATGATACGGTACTTTTCAAATCATTTATATATTTTACGAGGGAAGAATACGATGGAAGTCCATGCAAAAAATCATCTGAAAATTAGATTCGATGAAACTTTTCGAAATTCATGTTTCGGTCCAAAAATCCTGATATTTTATACACTATTTCATACGAGTTCCGGTCAAAAAATCAAACTATATCGACAACTATTCGAAATAATACGAAACGTTTCAGATCATTTATATATGTTATGAGGGAAGGTTATGATGGAAGTCCATGCAAAAAATAATCTGAAAATTAGCTTCTATAAATTTTTTGGAAATGCAAGGTTCTGTCAAAAAACCATAGTGTATTATACGCTAGTTTACACAAATTTCTGTCAAAAAGTTAAATTAAATGGAGGATTGCTCGAAACGATACTATACTTTTCAAATCATTTATATATTTTACGAGGGAAGGTTACGAACGAAGTCAATGCAAAAAATCATCTGAAAATTAGATTCTATGAGTCTTTTCAAAATTCATGTTTCGGTCCAAAAATCCTAATATATTATACACTATTTCATATGAGTTCCGGTCAATAAATCAAATTATATCGTTAATTTTTAGAAATGATACGAAACATTTTAGATCATTTATATATGTTACGAGGGAAGGTTATGATGGAAGTCCATGCAAAAAATAATCTAAAAATTAGCTTCAACAAAACTTTTGGAAATGCAAGGTTCTGTCAAAAAACCATAGTGTATTATACACTAGTTTACACTAGTTTCGGTCTAAAAGTTAAATTAAATGGAGGAGTGCTCGAAATGATACAATACTTTTCAAATCATTTATATATTTTATGAGTGAAGGTTATGATGGAAGTCATGAAAAAAATCATCTGAAAATTAGATTCGATGAAACTTTTCGAAATTCATGTTTCGGTCCAAAAATCCTGATATATTATACACTACTTCATACGAGTTTCGGTCAAAAAATCAAATTATAATGGCAACTATTCGAAATAATACGAAACATTTCAGTTCATTTATATATAATATGAGGGAAGGTTATGATGGAAGTCCATGCAAAAAATAATCTGAATATTAGATTCTATAAATTTTTTGGAAATGCAAGGTTCTGTCAAAAAACCATAGTGTATTATACGCTAGTTTACACAAATTTCTGTCAAAAAGTTAAATTAAATGGAGGATTGCTCGAAACGATACTATACTTTTCAAATCATTTATATATTTTACGAGGGAAGGTTACGAACGAAGTCAATGCAAAAAATCATCTGAAAATTAGATTCTATGAGTCTTTTCAAAATTCATGTTTCGGTCCAAAAATCCTAATATATTATACACTATTTCATATGAGTTCCGGTCAATAAATCAAATTATATCGTTAATTTTTAGAAATGATACGAAACATTTTAGATCATTTATATATGTTACGAGGGAAGGTTATGATGGAAGTCCATGCAAAAAATAATCTAAAAATTAGCTTCAACAAAACATTTGGAAATGCAAGGTTCTGTCAAAAAACCATAGTGTATTATACACTAGTTTACACTAGTTTCGGTCTAAAAGTTAAATTAAATGGAGGAGTGCTCGAAATGATACAATACTTTTCAAATCATTTATATATTTTATGAGTGAAGGTTATGATGGAAGTCATGAAAAAAATCATCTGAAAATTAGATTCGATGAAACTTTTCGAAATTCATGTTTCGGTCCAAAAATCCTGATATATTATACACTACTTCATACGAGTTTCGGTCAAAAAATCAAATTATATAGGCAACTATTCGAAATAATACGAAACATTTCAGATCATTTATATATAATATGAGGGAAGGTTATGATGGAAGTCCATGCAAAAAATAATCTGAATATTAGCTTCTATAAATTTTTTGGAAATGCAAGGTTCTGTCAAAAAACCATAGTGTATTATACACTAGTTTACACAAAATTTTGTCAAAAAGTTAAATTAAATGGAGGATTGCTCGAAATGATACTATACTTTTCAAATCATTTATATATTTTACGAGGGAAGGTTACGAAGGAAGTCAATGCAAAAAATCATCTGAAAATTAGATTCTATGAATCTTTTCAAAATTCATGTTTCGGTCCAAAAATCCTAATATATTATACACTATTCCATATGAGTTCCGGTCAATAAATCAAATTATATCGTTAATTTTTCGAAATGATACGAAACATTTTAGATCATTTATATATGTTACGAGGGAAGGTTATGATGGAAGTCCATGCAAAAAATAATCTAAAAATTAGCTTTAATAAAACTTTTGGAAATGCAAGGTTCTGTCAAAAAACCATAGTGTATTATACACTAGTTTCGGTCTAAAAGTTAAATTAAATGGAGGACTGCTCAAAAGGATACGATACTTTTCGAATCATTTATATATTTTACGAGGGAAGGTTACGAAGGAAGTCAATGCAAAAAATCATCTGAAAATTAGATTCTATGAATGTTATCAAAATTCATGTTTCGGTCCAAATATCCTAATATATATTATACACTATTTCATACGAGTTCCGGTCAAAAAATCAAATTATATCGGGAATTTTTCGAAATGATACGAAACATTTCAGATCATTTATATATGTTACGAGGGAAGGTTATGATGGAAGTCCATGCAAAAAATAATCTGAAAATTAGCTTCTATAAAACTTTTGGAAATGCAAGGTTCTGTCAATAAACCATAGTGTATTATACACTAGTTTACACTAGTTTCGGTCTAAAAGTTAAATTAAATGGAGGATTGCTCGAAATGATACGGTACTTTTCAAATCATTTATATATTTTACGAGGGAAGGTTACGATGGAAGTCCATGCAAAAAATCATCTGAAAATTAGATTCGATGAAACTTTTCGAAATTCATGTTTCGGTCCAAAAATCCTGATATTTTATACACTATTTCATACGAGTTCCGGTCAAAAAATCAAACTATATCGACAACTATTCGAAATAATACGAAACGTTTCAGATCATTTATATATGTTATGAGGGAAGGTTATGATGGAAGTCCATGCAAAAAATAATCTGAAAATTAGCTTCTATAAATTTTTTAGAAATGCAAGGTTCTGTCAAAAAACCATAGTGTATTATACGCTAGTTTACACAAATTTCTATCAAAAAGTTAAATTAAATGGAGGATTGCTCGAAACGATACTATACTTTTCAAATCATTTATATATTTTACGAGGGAAGGTTACGAACGAAGTCAATGCAAAAAATCATCTGAAAATTAGATTCTATGAGTCTTTTCAAAATTCATGTTTCGGTCCAAAAATCCTAATATATTATACACTATTTCATATGAGTTCCGGTCAATAAATCAAATTATATCGTTAATTTTTAGAAATGATACGAAACATTTTAGATCATTTATATATGTTACGAGGGAAGGTTATGATGGAAGTCCATGCAAAAAATAATCTAAAAATTAGCTTCAATAAAACTTTTGGAAATGCAAGGTTCTGTCAAAAAACCATAGTGTATTATACACTAGTTTACACTAGTTTCGGTCTAAAAGTTAAATTAAATGGAGGAGTGCTCGAAATGATACAATAATTTTCAAATCATTTATATATTTTATGAGTGAAGGTTATGATGGAAGTCATGAAAAAAATCATCTGAAAATTAGATTCGATGAAACTTTTCGAAATTCATGTTTCGGTCCAAAAATCCTGATATATTATACACTACTTCATACGAGTTTCGGTCAAAAAATCAAATTATAATGGCAACTATTCGAAATAATACGAAACATTTCAGATCATTTATATATAATATGAGGGAAGGTTATGATGGAAGTCCATGCAAAAAATAATCTGAATATTAGCTTCTATAAATTTTTTGGAAATGCAAGGTTCTGTCAAAAAACCATAGTGTATTATACACTAGTTTACACAAAATTTTGTCAAAAAGTTAAATTAAATGGAGGATTGCTCGAAATGATACTATACTTTTCAAATCATTTATATATTTTACGAGGGAAGGTTACGAAGGAAGTCAATGCAAAAAATCATCTGAAAATTAGATTCTATGAGTCTTTTCAAAATTCATGTTTCGGTCCAAAAATCCTAATATATTATACACTATTCCATATGAGTTCCGGTCAATAAATCAAATTATATCGTTAATTTTTCGAAATGATACGAAACATTTTAGATCATTTATATATGTTACGAGGGAAGGTTATGATGGAAGTCCATGCAAAAAATAATCTAAAAATTAGCTTTAATAAAACTTTTGGAAATGCAAGGTTCTGTCAAAAAACCATAGTGTATTATACACTAGTTTCGGTCTAAAAGTTAAATTAAATGGAGGACTGCTCAAAAGGATACGATACTTTTCGAATCATTTATATATTTTACGAGGGAAGGTTACGAAGGAAGTCAATGCAAAAAATCATCTGAAAATTAGATTCTATGAATCTTATCAAAATTCATGTTTCGGTCTAAATATCCTAATATATATTATACACTATTTCATACGAGTTCCGGTCAAAAAATCAAATTATATCGGGAATTTTTCGAAATGATACGAAACATTTCAGATCATTTATATATGTTACGAGGGAAGGTTACGATGGAAGTCCATGCAAAAAATAATCTGAAAATTAGCTTCTATAAAACTTTTGGAAATGCAAGGTTCTGTCAATAAACCATAGTGTATTATACACTAGTTTACACTAGTTTCGGTCTAAAAGTTAAATTAAATGGAGGATTGCTCGAAATGATACGGTAATTTTCAAATCATTTATATATTTTACGAGGGAAGGTTACGATGGAAGTCCATGCAAAAAATCATCTGAAAATTAGATTCGATGAAACTTTTCGAAATTCATGTTTCGGTCCAAAAATCCTGATATTTTATACACTATTTCATACGAGTTCCGGTCAAATAATCAAACTATATCGACAACTATTCGAAATAATACGAAACGTTTCATATCATTTATATATAATATGAGGGAAGGTTATGATGGAAGTCCATGCAAAAAATAATCTGAATATTAGCTTCTATAAATTTGTTGGTAATGCAAGGTTCTGTCAAAAAACCATAGTGTATTATACACTAGTTTACACAAAATTTTGTCAAAAAGTTAAATTAAATGGAGGATTGCTCGAAATGATACTATACTTTTCAAATCATTTATATATTTTACGAGGGAAGGTTACGAAGGAAGTCAATGCAAAAAATCATCTGAAAATTAGATTCTATGAATCTTTTCAAAATTCATGTTTCGGTCCAAAAATCCTAATATATTATACACTATTCCATATGAGTTCCGGTCAATAAATCAAATTATATCGTTAATTTTTCGAAATGATACGAAACATTTTAGATCATTTATATATGTTACGAGGGAAGGTTATGATGGAAGTCCATGCAAAAAATAATCTAAAAATTAGCTTTAATAAAACTTTTGGAAATGCAAGGTTCTGTCAAAAAACCATAGTGTATTATACACTAGTTTCGGTCTAAAAGTTAAATTAAATGGAGGACTGCTCAAAAGGATACGATACTTTTCGAATCATTTATATATTTTACGAGGGAAGGTTACGAAGGAAGTCAATGCAAAAAATCATCTGAAAATTAGATTCTATGAATCTTATCAAAATTCATGTTTCGGTCCAAATATCCTAATATATATTATACACTATTTCATACGAGTTCCGGTCAAAAAATCAAATTATATCGTGAATTTTTCGAAATGATACGAAACATTTCAGATCATTTATATATGTTACGAGGGAAGGTTACGATGGAAGTCCATGCAAAAAATAATCTGAAAATTAGCTTCTATAAAACTTTTGGAAATGCAAGGTTCTGTCAATAAACCATAGTGTATTATACACTAGTTTACACTAGTTTCGGTCTAAAAGTTAAATTAAATGGAGGATTGCTCGAAATGATACGGTAATTTTCAAATCATTTATATATTTTACGAGGGAAGGTTACGATGGAAGTCCATGCAAAAAATCATCTGAAAATTAGATTCGATGAAACTTTTCGAAATTCATGTTTCGGTCCAAAAATCCTGATATTTTATACACTATTTCATACGAGTTCCGGTCAAATAATCAAACTATATCGACAACTATTCGAAATAATACGAAACGTTTCATATCATTTATATATAATATGAGGGAAGGTAATGATGGAAGTCCATGCAAAAAATAATCTGAATATTAGCTTCTATAAATTTGTTGGTAATGCAAGGTTCTGTCAAAAAACCATAGTGTATTATACACTAGTTTACACAAAATTTTGTCAAAAAGTTAAATTAAATGGAGGATTGCTCGAAATGATACTATACTTTTCAAATCATTTATATATTTTACGAGGGAAGGTTACGAAGGAAGTCAATGCAAAAAATCATCTGAAAATTAGATTCTATGAATCTTTTCAAAATTCATTTTCGGTCCAAAAATCCTAATATATTATACACTATTTCATATGAGTTCCGGTCAATAAATCAAATTATATCGTTAATTTTTCGAAATGATACGAAACATTTTAGATCATTTATATATGTTTCGAGGGAAGGTTATGATGGAAGTCCATGCAAAAAATAATCTAAAAATTAGCTTTAATAAAACTTTTGGAAATGCAAGGTTCTGTCAAAAAACCATAGTGTATTATACACTAGTTTACACTAGTTTCGGTCTAAAAGTTAAATTAAATGGAGGACTGCTCAAAAGGATACGATACTTTTCGAATCATTTATATATTTTACGAGGGAAGGTTACGAAGGAAGTCAATGCAAAAAATCATCTGAAAATTAGATTCTATGAATCTTATCAAAATTCATGTTTCGGTCCAAATATCCTAATATATATTATACACTATTTCATACGAGTTCCGGTCAAAAAATCAAATTATATCGGGAATTTTTCGAAATGATACGAAACATTTCAGATCATTTATATATGTTACGAGGGAAGGTTATGATGGAAGTCCATGCAAAAAATAATCTGAAAATTAGCTTCTATAAAACTTTTGGAAATGCAAGGTTCTGTCAATAAACCATAGTGTATTATACACTAGTTTACACTAGTTTCGGTCTAAAAGTTAAATTAAATGGAGGATTGCTCGAAATGATACGGTACTTTTCAAATCATTTATATATTTTACGAGGGAAGGTTACGATGGAAGTCCATGCAAAAAATCATCTGAAAATTAGATTCGATGAAACTTTTCGAAATTCATGTTTCGGTCCAAAAATCCTGATATTTTATACACTATTTCATACGAGTTCCGGTCAAAAAATCAAACTATATCGACAACTATTCGAAATAATACGAAACATTTCAGATCATTTATATATGTTATGAGGGAAGGTTATGATGGAAGTCCATGCAAAAAATAATCTGAAAATTAGCTTCTATAAATTTTTTAGAAATGCAAGGTTCTGTCAAAAAACCATAGTGTATTATACGCTAGTTTACACAAATTTCTGTCAAAAAGTTAAATTAAATGGAGGATTGCTCGAAACGATACTATACTTTTCAAATCATTTATATATTTTACGAGGGAAGGTTACGAACGAAGTCAATGCAAAAAATCATCTGAAAATTAGATTCTATGAGTCTTTTCAAAATTCATGTTTCGATCCAAAAATCCTAATATATTATACACTATTTCATATGAGTTCCGGTCAATAAATCAAATTATATCGTTAATTTTTAGAAATGATACGAAACATTTTAGATCATTTATATATGTTACGAGGGAAGGTTATGATGGAAGTCCATGCAAAAAATAATCTAAAAATTAGCTTCAATAAAACTTTTGGAAATGCAAGGTTCTGTCAAAAAACCATAGTGTATTATACACTAGTTTACACTAGTTTCGGTCTAAAAGTTAAATTAAATGGAGGAGTGCTCGAAATGATACAATACTTTTCAAATCATTTATATATTTTATGAGTGAAGGTTATGATGGAAGTCATGAAAAAAATCATCTGAAAATTAGATTCGATGAAACTTTTCGAAATTCATGTTTCGGTCCAAAAATCCTGATATATTATACACTACTTCATACGAGTTTCGGTCAAAAAATCAAATTATAATGGCAACTATTCGAAATAATACGAAACATTTCAGATCATTTATATATAATATGAGGGAAGGTTATGATGGAAGTCCATGCAAAAAATAATCTGAATATTAGCTTCTATAAATTTTTTGGAAATGCAAGGTTCTGTCAAAAAACCATAGTGTATTATACACTAGTTTACACAAAATTTTGTCAAAAAGTTAAATTAAATGGAGGATTGCTCGAAATGATACTATACTTTTCAAATCATTTATATATTTTACGAGGGAAAGTTACGAAGGAAGTCAATGCAAAAAATCATCTGAAAATTAGATTCTATGAATCTTTTCAAAATTCATGTTTCGGTCCAAAAATCCTAATATATTATACACTATTCCATATGAGTTCCGGTCAATAAATCAAATTATATCGTTAATTTTTCGAAATGATACGAAACATTTTAGATCATTTATATATGTTACGAGGGAAGGTTATGATGGAAGTCCATGCAAAAAATAATCTAAAAATTAGCTTTAATAAAACTTTTGGAAATGCAAGGTTCTGTCAAAAAACCATAGTGTATTATACACAGGTTTCGGTCTAAAAGTTAAATTAAATGGAGGACTGCTCAAAAGGATACGATACTTTTCGAATCATTTATATATTTTACGAGGGAAGGTTACGAAGGAAGTCAATGCAAAAAATCATCTGAAAATTAGATTCTATGAATCTTATCAAAATTCATGTTTCGGTCCAAATATCCTAATATATATTATACACTATTTCATACGAGTTCCGGTCAAAAAATCAAATTATATCGGGAATTTTTCGAAATGATACGAAACATTTCAGATCATTTATATATGTTACGAGGGAAGGTTACGATGGAAGTCCATGCAAAAAATAATCTGAAAATTAGCTTCTATAAAACTTTTGGAAATGCAAGGTTCTGTCAATAAACCATAGTGTATTATACACTAGTTTACACTAGTTTCGGTCTAAAAGTTAAATTAAATGGAGGATTGCTCGAAATGATACGGTAATTTTCAAATCATTTATATATTTTACGAGGGAAGGTTACGATGGAAGTCCATGCAAAAAATCATCTGAAAATTAGATTCGATGAAACTTTTAGAAATTCATGTTTCGGTCCAAAAATCCTGATATTTTATACACTATTTCATACGAGTTCCGGTCAAAAAATCAAACTATCTCGACAACTATTCGAAATAATACGAAACGTTTCATATCATTTATATATAATATGAGGGAAGGTTATGATGGAAGTCCATGCAAAAAATAATCTGAATATTAGCTTCTATAAATTTGTTGGTAATGCAAGGTTCAGTCAAAAAACCATAGTGTATTATACACTAGTTTACACAAAATTTTGTCAAAAAGTTAAATTAAATGGAGGATTGCTCGAAATGATACTATACTTTTCAAATCATTTATATATTTTACGAGGGAAGGTTACGAAGGAAGTCAATGCAAAAAATCATCTGAAAATTAGATTCTATGAATCTTTTCAAAATTCATGTTTCGGTCCAAAAATCCTAATATATTATACACTATTTCATATGAGTTCCGGTCAATAAATCAAATTATATCGTTAATTTTTCGAAATGATACGAAACATTTTAGATCATTTATATATGTTACGAGGGAAGGTTATGATGTAAGTCCATGCAAAAAATAATCTAAAAATTAGCTTTAATAAAACTTTTGGAAATGCAAGGTTCTGTCAAAAAACCATAGTGTATTATACACTAGTTTACACTAGTTTCGGTCTAAAAGTTAAATTAAAAGGAGGACTGCTCAAAATGATACGATACTTTTCGAATCATTTATATATTTTACGAGGGAAGGTTACGAAGGAATTCAATGCAAAAAATCATCTGAAAATTAGATTCTATGAATCTTATCAAAATTCATGTCTCGGTCCAAATATCCTAATATATATTATACACTATTTCATACGAGTTCTGGTCAAAAAATCAAATTATATCGGGAATTTTTCGAAATGATACGAAACATTTCAGATCATTTATATATGTTACGAGGGAAGGTTATGATGGAAGTCCATGCAAAAAATAATCTGAAAATTAGCTTCTATAAAACTTTTGGAAATGCAAGGTTCTGTCAATAAACCATAGTGTATTATACACTAGTTTACACTAGTTTCGGTCTAAAAGTTAAATTAAATGGAGGATTGCTCGAAATGATACGGTACTTTTCAAATCATTTATATATTTTACGAGGGAAGAATACGATGGAAGTCCATGCAAAAAATCATCTGAAAATTAGATTCGATGAAACTTTTCGAAATTCATGTTTCGGTCCAAAAATCCTGATATTTTATACACTATTTCATACGAGTTCCGGTCAAAAAATCAAACTATATCGACAACTATTCGAAATAATACGAAACGTTTCAGATCATTTATATATGTTATGAGGGAAGGTTATGATGGAAGTCCATGCAAAAAATAATCTGAAAATTAGCTTCTATAAATTTTTTAGAAATGCAAGGTTCTGTCAAAAAACCATAGTGTATTATACGCTAGTTTACACAAATTTCTGTCAAAAAGTTAAATTAAATGGAGGATTGCTCGAAACGATACTATACTTTTCAAATCATTTATATATTTTACGAGGGAAGGTTACGATCGAAGTCAATGCAAAAAATCATCTGAAAATTAGATTCTATGAGTCTTTTCAAAATTCATGTTTCGGTCCAAAAATCCTAATATATTATACACTATTTCATATGAGTTTCTGTCAATAAATCAAATTATATCGTTAATTTTTAGAAATGATACGAAACATTTTAGATCATTTATATATGTTACGAGGGAAGGTTATGATGGAAGTCCATGCAAAAAATAATCTAAAAATTAGCTTCAATAAAACTTTTGGAAATGCAAGGTTCTGTCAAAAAACCATAGTGTATTATACACTAGTTTACACTAGTTTCGGTCTAAAAGTTAAATTAAATGGAGGAGTGCTCGAAATGATACAATACTTTTCAAATCATTTATATATTTTATGAGTGAAGGTTATGATGGAAGTCATGAAAAAAATCATCTGAAAATTAGATTCGATGAAACTTTTCGAAATTCATGTTTCGGTCCAAAAATCCTGATATATTATACACTACTTCATACGAGTTTCGGTCAAAAAATCAAATTATAACGGCAACTATTCGAAATAATACGAAACGTTTCAGATCATTTATATATATTATGAGGGAAGGTTATGATGGAAGTCCATGCAAAAAATAATCTGAAAATTAGCTTCTATAAATTTTTTGGAAATGCAAGGTTCTGTCGAAAAACCATAGTGTATTATACACTAGTTTACACAAAATTTTGTCAAAAAGTTAAATTAAATGGAGGATTGCTCGAAATGATACTATACATTTCAAATCATTTATATATTTTACGAGGGAAGGTTACGAAGGAAGTCAATGCAAAAAATCATCTGAAAATTAGATTCTATGAATCTTTTCAAAATTCATGTTTCGGTCCAAAAATCCTAATATATTATACACTATTTCATATGAGTTCCGGTCAATAAATCAAATTATATCGTTAATTTTTCGAAATGATACGAAACATTTTAGATCATTTATATATGTTACGAGGGAAGGTTATGATGTAAGTCCATGCAAAATATAATCCTAAAATTAGCTTTAATAAAACTTTTGGAAATGCAAGGTTCTGTCAAAAAACCATAGTGTATTATACACTAGTTTACACTAGTTTCGGTCTAAAAGTTAAATTAAAAGGAGGACTGCTCAAAATGATACGATACTTTTCGAATCATTTATATATTTTACGAGGGAAGGTTACGAAGGAATTCAATGCAAAAAATCATCTGAAAATTAGATTCTATGAATCTTATCAAAATTCATGTCTCGGTCCAAATATCCTAATATATGTTATACACTATTTCATACGAGTTCTGGTCAAAAATCAAATTATATCGGGAATTTTTCGAAGTGATACGAAACATTTCAGATCATTTATATATGTTACGAGGGAAGGTTATGATGGAAGTCCATGCAAAAAATAATCTGAAAATTAGCTTCTATAAAACTTTTGGAAATGCAAGGTTCTGTCAATAAACCATAGTGTATTATACACTAGTTTACACTAGTTTCGGTCTAAAAGTTAAATTAAATGGAGGATTGCTCGAAATGATACGGTACTTTTCAAATCATTTATATATTTTACGAGGGAAGAATACGATGGAAGTCCATGCAAAAAATCATCTGAAAATTAGATTCGATGAAACTTTTCGAAATTCATGTTTCGGTCCAAAAATCCTGATATTTTATACACTATTTCATACGAGTTCCGGTCAAAAAATCAAACTATATCGACAACTATTCGAAATAATACGAAACGTTTCAGATCATTTATATATGTTATGAGGGAAGGTTATGATGGAAGTCCATGCAAAAAATAATCTGAAAATTAGCTTCTATAAATTTTTTAGAAATGCAAGGTTCTGTCAAAAAACCATAGTGTATTATACTCTAGTTTACACAAATTTCTGTTAAAAAGTTAAATTAAATGGAGGATTGCTCGAAACGATACTATACTTTTCAAATCATTTATATATTTTACGAGGGAAGGTTACGATCGAAGTCAATGCAAAAAATCATCTGAAAATTAGATTCTATGAGTCTTTTCAAAATTCATGTTTCGGTCCAAAAATCCTAATATATTATACACTATTCCATATGAGTTCCGGTCAATAAATCAAATTATATCGTTAATTTTTCGAAATGATACGAAACATTTTAGATCATTTATATATGTTACGAGGGAAGGTTATGATGGAAGTCCATGCAAAAAATAATCTAAAAATTAGCTTTAATAAAACTTTTGGAAATGCAAGGTTCTGTCAAAAAACCATAGTGTATTATACACTAGTTTACACTAGTTTCGGTCTAAAAGTTAAATTAAATGGAGGACTGCTCAAAAGGATATGATACTTTTCGAATCATTTATATATTTTACGAGGGAAGGTTACAAAGGAAGTCAATGCAAAAAATCATCTGAAAATTAGATTCTATGAATCTTATCAAAATTCATGTTTCGGTCCAAATATCCTAATATATATTATACACTATTTCATACGAGTTCCGGTCAAAAAATCAAATTATATCGGGAATTTTTCGAAATGATACGAAACATTTCAGATCAATTATATATGTTACGAGGGAAGGTTACGATGGAAGTCCATGCAAAAAATAATCTGAAAATTAGCTTCTATAAAACTTTTGGAAATGCAAGGTTCTGTCAATAAACCATAGTGTATTATACACTAGTTTACACTAGTTTCGGTCTAAAAGTTAAATTAAATGGAGGATTGCTCAAAATGATACGGTAATTTTCAAATCATTTATATATTTTACGAGGGAAGGTTACGATGGAAGTCCATGCAAAAAATCATCTGAAAATTAGATTCGATGAAACTTTTCGAAATGCATGTTTCGGTCCAAAAATCCTGATATTTTATACACTATTTCATACGAGTTCCGGTCAAAAAATCAAACTATATCGGCAACTATTCGAAATAATACGAAACGTTTCAGATCATTTATATATGATATGAGGGAAGGTTATGATGGAAATCCATGCAAAAAATAATCTTAAAATTAGCTTCTATAAATTTTTTAGAAATGCAAGGTTCTGTCAAAAAACCATAGTGTATTATACGCTAGTTTACACAAATTTCTGTCAAAAAGTTAAATTAAATGGAGGATTGCTCGAAACGATACTATACTTTTCAAATCATTTATATATTTTACGAGGGAAGGTTATGAACGAAGTCAATGCAAAAAATCATCTGAAAATTAGATTCTATGAGTCTTTCCAAAATTCATGTTTCGGTCCAAAAATCCTAATATATTATATACTATTTCATATGAGTTCCGGTCAATAAATCAAATTATATCGTTAATTTTTCGAAATGATACGAAACATTTTAGATCATTTATATATGTTACGAGGGAAGGTTATGATGGAAGTCCATGCAAAAAATAATCTAAAAATTAGCTTCAATAAAACTTTTGGAAATGCAAGGTTCTGTCAAAAAACCATAGTGTATTATACACTAGTTTACACTAGTTTCGGTCTAAAAGTTAAATTAAATGGAGGAGTGCTCGAAATGATACAATACTTTTCAAATCATTTATATATTTTATGAGTGAAGGTTATGATGGAAGTCCATGAAAAAAATCATCTGAAAATTAGATTCGATGAAACTTTTCGAAATTCATGTTTCGGTCCAAAATTCCTGATATATTATACACTATTTCATACGAGTTCCGGTCAAAAAATCAAATTATAACGGCAACTATTCGAAATAATACGAAACGTTTCAGATCATTTATATATATTATGAGGGAAGGTTATGATGGAAGTCCATGCAAAAAATAATCTGAAAATTAGCTTCTATAAATTTTTTGGAAATGCAAGGTTCTGTCAAAAAACCATAGTGTATTATACACTAGTTTACACAAAATTTTGTCAAAAAGTTAAATTAAATGGAGGATTGCTCGAAATGATACTATACTTTTCAAATCATTTATATATTTTACGAGGGAAGGTTACGAAGGAAGTAAATGGAAAAAATCATCTGAAAATTAGATTCTATGAATCCTTTCAAAATTCATGTTTCGGTCCAAAAATCCTAATATATTATACACTATTTCATATGAGTTCCGGTCAATAAATCAAATTATATCGTTAATTTTTCGAAATGATACGAAACATTTTAGATCATTTATATATGTTACGAGGGAAGGTTATGATGGAAGTCCATGCAAAAAATAATCTAAAAATTAGCTTTAATAAAACTTTTGGAAATGCAAGGTTCTGTCAAAAAACCATAGTGTATTATACACTAGTTTACACTAGTTTCGGTCTAAAAGTTAAATTAAAAGGAGGACTGCTCAAAATGATACGATACTTTTCGAATCATTTATATATTTTACGAGGGAAGGTTACGAAGGAATTCAATGCAAAAAATCATCTGAAAATTAGATTCTATGAATCTTATCAAAATTCATGTCTCGGTCCAAATATCCTAATATATATTATACACTATTTCATACGAGTTCCGGTCAAAAAATCAAATTATATCGGGAATTTTTCGAAATGATACGAAACATTTCAGATCATTTATATATGTTACGAGGGAAGGATATGATGGAAGTCCATGCAAAAAATAATCTGAAAATTAGCTTCTATAAAACTTTTGGAAATGCAAGGTTCTGTCAATAATCCATAGTGTATTATACACTAGTTTACACTAGTTTCGGTCTAAAAGTTAAATTAAACGGAGGACTGCTCGAAATGATACGATACTTTTAAAATCATCTATATATTTTATGAGGGAAGGTTACAATGGAAGTCAATGCAAAAAATCATCTGAAAATTAGATTCTATGAATCTTTTCGGAATACATAATTCGGTCCAAAAATCCTAATATATTATACACTATTTCATACGATTTCCGGTGAAAAAATCAAATTATATTGGGAACTATTCGAAATGAGGCAAAACGTTTCAGATCATTTATATATGTTACGAGGGAAGGTTACGATGGAAGTCCATGCAAAAAATAATCTGAAAATTAGCTTCCATAAAACTTTCGTAAATGCATGGTTCTGTAAAAAAACCATAGTGTATTATACACTAGTTTCGGTCTAAAAGTTAAATTAAATGGAGGACAGGTTGGAATGATACGATACTTTTCAAATCATTTATATATTTTATGAGGGAAGGTTACGATGCAAGTCCATGCAAAAAATCATCTGAAAATTAGATTCTCTGAATCTTTTCGAAATTCATGTTTCGGTCCAAAAAGCCTAATATATTATACACTATTTCATATAAGTTCCAGTCAAAAAATCAAATTATATCGGGAACTATTCGAAATGATACGAAATGTTTCAGATCATTTATATATGCTACGAGGGAAGGTTATGGTGGAAGTCCATGCAAAAACTAATCTGAAAATTAGCTTCAATAAAACTTTTGGAAATGCATGGTTCTGTCAAAAAACCATAGTGTATTATGCACTAGTTTAAACTAGTTTCGATCTAAAAGTTAAATTAAATGGAGGACAGCTCGAAATGATACGATACTTTTCAAATCATTTATATATTTTATGAGGGAGGGTTACGATGGAAGTCCATGCAAAAAATCATCTGAAAATTAGATTCTATGAATCTTTTCGGAATTCATGTTTCGGTCCATAAATCCTAATATATTATACACTATTTCATACGAGTTCTGGTGAAAAAATCAAATTATATCGGGAACTATTCGAAATGATACGAAATGTTTCAGATCATTTATATATGTTACGAGGGAAGGTTATGGTGGAAGTCCATGCAAAAACTAATCTGAAAATTACCTTCAATAAAACTTTTGGAAATGCAAGGTTGTGTCAAAAAACCATAGTGTATTATACACTAGTTTACACTAGTTTCGGTCTAAGAGTTAAATTAAATGGAGGACAGCTCGAAATGATACGATACTTTTCAAATTATTTATATATTTTATGAGGGAGGGTTACGATGGAAGTTCATGCAAAAAATCATCTGAAAATTAGATTCTATGAATCTTTTCGGAATTCATGTTTCGGTCCAAAAATCCTAATATATTATACACTATTTCATACGAGTTCCGGTGAAAAAATAAAATTATATCGGGAACTATTCGAAATGAGACGAAACGTTTCAGATCATTTATATATGTTACGAGGGAAGGTTATGATGGAAGTCCATGCAAATAATAATCTGAAAATTAGCTTCTATAAAACTTTCGTAAATGCATGGTTCTGTCAAAAAACCATAAGGTATTATACACTAGTTTCGGTCTAAAAGTTAAATTAAATGGAGGACAGCTCGAAATATACGATACTTTTCAAATCATTCATATATTTTATGAGGGAGGGTTACGATGGAAGTTCATGCAAAAAATCTTCTGAAAATTAGATTCTATGAATCTTTTCGGAATTCATGTTTCGGTCCAAAAATCCTAATATATTATACACTATTTCATACAAGTTCCGGTGAAAAAATCAAATTATATCGGGAACTATTCGAAATGAGACGAAACGTTTCAGATCATTTATATATGTTACGAGGGAAGGTTACGATGGAAGTCTGGGCAAAAAATAATCTGAAAATTAACTTCTATAAAACTTTCGTAAATGCATGGTTCTTTCAAAAAACCATAGTGTATTATACACTAGTTTCGGTCTAAAAGTGAAATTAAATGGAGGACAGGTTAGAATGATACGATACTTTTCAAATCATTTATATATTTTATGAGGGAAGGTTACGATGCAAGTCCATGCAAAAAATCATCTGAAAATTAGATTCTATGAATCTTTTCGAAATTCATGTTTCGGTCCAAAAATCCTAATATTTTATACACTATTTCATACGAGTTCCAGTCAAAAAATCAAATTATAGCGGGAACTATTCCAAATGATACGAAATGTTTCAGTTCATTTATATATGTTACGAGGGAAGGTTATGGTGGAAATCCATGCAAAAACTAATCTGAAAATTAGCTTCAATAAAACTTTTGGAAATGCATGGTTCTGTCAAAAAACCATAGTGTATTATGCACTAGTTTAAACTAGTTTCGATCTAAAAGTTAAATTAAATGGAGGACAGCTCGAAATGATACGATACTTTTCAAATTATTTATATATTTTATGAGGGAGGGTTACGATGGATGTTCATGCAAAAAATAATCTGAAAATTAGATTCTATGAATCTTTTCGGAATTCATGTTTCGGTCCAAAAATCCTAATATATTATACACTATTTCATACGAGTTCCGATGAAAAAATAAAATTATATCGGGAACTTTTCGAAATGAGACGAAACGTTTCAGATCATTTATATATGTTACGAGGGAAGGTTACGATGGAAGTCCATGCAAATAATAATCTGAAAATTAGCTTCTATAAAACTTTCGTAAATGCATGGTTCTATCAAAAAACCATACTGTATTATACACTAGTTTCGGTCTAAAAGTTAAATTAAATGGAGGTCAGCTCGAAATGATACGATACTTTTCAAATCATTCATATATTTTATGAGGGAGGGTTACGATGGAAGTTCATGCAAAAAATCATCTGAAAATTAGATTCTATGAATCTTTTCGGAATTCATGTTTCGGTAGAAAATTCCTAATATATTATACACTATTTCATACGAGTTCCGGTGAAAAAATCAAATTATATCGGGAACTATTCGAAATGAGACGAAACGTTTCAGATCATTTATATATGTTACGAGGGAAGGTTACGATGGAAGTCCATGCAAAAAATAATCTGAAAATTAGCTTTTATAAAACTTTCGTAAATGCATGGTTCTTTCAAAAAACCATAGTGTATTATACACTAGTTTCGGTCTAAAAGTTAAATTAAATGGAGGACAGCTCGGAATGATACGATACTTTTCAAATCATTTATATATTTTATAAGGGAAGGTTACGATAAAAGTCCATGCAAAAAATCATCTGAAAGATTAGGTTCTATGAATCTTTTCGAAATTCATGTTTCGGTCAAAAAATACTAATATATTTTACACTATTTCATACGAGTTCCGGTTAAAAAATAAAATTATATCTGGAACTATTCGAAATGATAAGAAACGTTTCAGATCATTTATATATGTTGCAAGGGAAGGTTATGATGGAAGTCCATGCAAAAAATAATCTGAAAATTAGCTTCTATAAAACTTTTAAAAATGCAAGTTACTGTCAAAAAACCATAGTGTATTATACACTAGTTTACACTAGTTTCGGTCTAAAAGTTAAATTAAATGGAGGACTGCTCGAAATGATACGATACTTTTCAAATCATCTATATATTTTATGAGGGAAGGTTACAATGGAAGTCCATGCAAAAAAATCATCTGAAAATTAGATTCTATGAATCTTTTCGGAATACATGTTTCGGTCCAAAAATCCTAATATATTATACACTATTTCATACGATTTCCGGTGAAAAAATCAAATTATATTGGGAACTATTCGAAATGAGGCGAAACGTTTCAGATCATTTATATATGTTACGAGGGAAGGTTACGATGGAAGTCCATGCAAAAAATAATCTGAAAATTAGCTTTTATAAAACTTTCGTAAATGCATGGTTCTTTCAAAAAACCATAGTGTATTATACACTAGTTTCGGTCTAAAAGTTAAATTAAATGGAGGACAGCTCGGAATGATACGATACTTTTCAAATCATTTATATATTTTATAAGGGAAGGTTACGATAAAAGTCCATGCAAAAAATCATTTGAAAAATTAGGTTCTATGAATCTTTTCGAAATTCATGTTTCGGTCAAAAAATACTAATATATTTTACACTATTTCATACGAGTTCCGGTTAAAAAATAAAATTATATCTGGAACTATTCGAAATGATAAGAAACGTTTCAGATCATTTATATATGTTGCAAGGGAAGGTTATGATCGAAGTTCATGCAAAAAATAATCTGAAAATTAGCTTCTATAAAACTTTTAAAAATGCAAGTTACTGTCAAAAAACCATAGTGTATTATACACTAGTTTACACTAGTTTCGGTCTAAAAGTTAAATTAAATGGAGGACTGCTCGAAATGATACAATACTTTTCAAATCATCTATATATTTTATGAGGGAAGGTTACAATGGAAGTCCATGCAAAAAAATCATCTGAAAATTAGATTCTATGAATCTTTTCGGAATACATGTTTCGGTCCAAAAATCCTAATATATTATACACTATTCATACGATTTCCGGTGAAAAAATCAAATTATATTGGGAACTATTCTAAATGAGGCGAAACGTTTCAGATCATTTATATATGTTACGAGGGAAGGTTACGATGGAAGTCCATGCAAAAAATAATCTGAAAATTAGCTTCTATAAAACTTTCGTAAATACATGGTTCTGTCAAAAAACCATAGTTTATTATACACTAGTTTCGGTCTAAAAGTTAAATTAAATGGAGGACAGGTTGGAATGATACGATACTTTTCAAATCATTTATATATTTTATGAGGGAAGGTTACGATGGAAGTCCATGCAAAAAATCATCTAAATATTAGATTCTATGAATCTTTTCGAAATTCATGTTTCGGTCGAAAAATCCTAATATATTATACACTATTTCATATGAGTTCCAGTCAAAAAATCAAATTATATCGGGAACTATTCAAAATGATACGAAATGTTTCAGATCATTTATATATGTTACGAGGGAAGGTTATGGTGGAAGTCCATGCAAAAAATAATCTGAAAATTAGCTTCTATAAAACTTTTGGAAATGCAAGGTTGTATCAAAAAACCATAGTGTATTATGCACTAGTTTAAACTATTTTCGATCTAAAAGTTAAATTAAATGGAGGACAGCTCGAAATGATACGATACTTTTCAAATCATTTATATATTTTATGAGGGAGGGTTACGATTGAAGTCCATGCAAAAAATCATCTGAAAATTAGATTCTATGAATCTTTTCGGAATTCATGTTTCGGTCCATAAATCCTAATATATTATACATTATTTCATACGAGTTCCGGTGAAAAAATCAAATTATATCGGGAACTATTCGAAATGATACGAAATGTTTCAGATCATTTATATATGTTACGAGGGAAGGTTATGGTGGAAGTCCATGCAAAAACTAATCTAAAAATTAGCTTCAATAAAACTTTTGGAAATGCAAGGTTGTGTCAAAAAACCATAGTGTATTATGCACTAGTTTAAACTAGTTTCGATCTAAAAGTTAAATTAAATGGAGGACAGCTCGAAATGATACAATACTTTTCAAATTATTTATATATTTTACGAGGGAGGGTTACGATGGAAGTTCATGCAAAAAATAATCTGAAAATTAGATTCTATGAATCTTTTCGGAATTCATGTTTCGGTCCAAAAATCCTAATATATTATACACTATTTCATACGAGTTCCGGTGAAAAAATAAAATTATATCGGGAACTATTCGAAATGAGACATATTGAAGAAGAAGATGAACTCATTCTATACTTGAAGAGATGAATGAGCTTTAGCAAAGAAGAAAGAGAAAGTGAAACTCAGATTCTGTTGAATCATACAATTGTTCATTAAATTGAAAGATTACACATAAACAGCCTTTTATCCATTGGATAACTAACCTAAGCTGGTTAACAGTTAGTTACAAACTAACTGTAGTAACTTCTACACTAACTATAGTAAACTATATTAGTTTTTCTACTTATCTCTAACACCCCCCCTCAAACTGAAGTATGGTGTGTACCACAAACCACCTTAAGTTTGGCCCGAAGATCTTGAAATGCTGCTGTGCCAAGAGGTTTTGTCAACGTATCAGCAATCTGAACAGTGGCCGGGACATGTCGGATATCTAACTTCTTTGCAACAACTCGCTCACGAACAAAATTTATATCTAGCTCAATATGTTTGGTTCGAGCATGTAACACCGGATTGTGAGATAACAATACAGCACTCAAGTTATCACACAAGAGAGTAGGTTTATGAAAAGAAATATGAAGTTCGGAGAGTAGCGACTCTAACCACAAAAGTTCTGAAGTCGAATGGGCCAGTGCGCGATATTCAGCTTCAGTGCTCGACCGAGCCACCAAGGACTGCTTTTTCGAACTCCACGAAACCAAGTTGGGACCAAAATAAAGACATGACCCGGATGTAGACCTGAGGTCATCAGGATCACTTGCCCAATCGAAATCACTATAAGCTATGAGGGAGAAAGTTGGTGCAGAGTGAGAAGGAGACAAGAGAAGACCATATGTACTTGTACCACTGAGATATCGTAGTAGCCGTCTAACTGCAGACCAATGTGTCTCAAGTGGAGATGCCATGAATTGACATGCTTTGTTGACACTAAACGCAATATCTGGACGTGTCAATGTAACATACTGTAGAGCCCCCACTACAGACCGATACAAATGCGGATCAGAAAACAAGTTTGAACCATGTTTGCTCAGTTTGCAGGTACTAAGCATAGGTGTTGGTACTCCATTGGAATTGACCATTGCTGCTTTAACAAGAAGGTCATTGATATATTTTGTTTGTGTAAGTAGTAAAGCACCAGATTTACAGAACTTGACTTCAATACCTAGAAAGTAGCTAGGTCTGCCCAACTTTTTCAAAGAAAAGGTCTTGTGTAATTTGTTGATCAGCTTATGCACCAGAGAAGAACTAGAACCAGTGACCAGAATATCATCAACATACACAAGAGCATACATTGTAATACCTTGTTTGCAGTAGATAAAAAGAGAATTATCACACTTTGATGTAGAGAAACCAAAAAGAATTAGAGCTTGAGTCAGTTTCTCATACCAGGCCCTTGGGGCTTGTTTGAGTCCATAAATTGCTTTGTTGAGTTTACATACCAGGTTCTTGTCTTTGCTCACAAAACCTGGTGGCTGCATCATATAAACCTCCTCCTGAAGAGAGCCATTGAGAAAAGCATTGTTTATGTCAATCTGCTGAATATCCCACTTGTATGTAATAGCAAGAGTCAAGATAACTCGAATTGTTGTAGGTTTCACAACAGGGGAGAATGTCTCAGTATAGTCAAAACCATGCTCCTGCAAATATCCTTTTGCAACAAGCCTTGCTTTATGTTTAAGGATACTTCCATCAGAATTATGCTTGACCTTGAAAACCCATCTACACCCTACAGCCTTTCTGTTGGGAGGAAGAGATGAGAGAGTCCAAGTATTGTTGGCCTGTAAAGCATCAAATTCTGTCTTCATAGCTTGTGACCATTCAGGAATAGTCAAGGCCTGTTTCACACTTGTAGGCTCAGTCTTAGTGTGAACCATAAATGCTTTTGGTTTAGAATGACCAGTTTTTGCTCTAGTAAGCATAGGATGGTTATTCTCAAGTAGAGGAAAGGGATGGCTTGAATGAATTGAGGGAGAATTAGAGGATGCAGAGAGAGGAACACAAGAGGAAATGGATATCTCATTTGACTTAAAGGAATTATCAAAAGAAATGTTGTTATGCAAAGAGGGATCAACAGAGTTACCACACATTGGAGGAGTACTGGTACATGCTGAATAATGGCCAGGCTGATGTGGTACATTTGAGCAGTCATGCTGGGATTGAGGTGTGCTTTTATCATGTGTGAGACTGAGGCCAGCAGGGACAGCAGCTGCTACAGCAGTAGGGTCTGAACTGCTATGTGTAGATCCAGCTGTATCAGTGCATATGACAGTAACAGATTGACCAATTCCAGCTGCATCATTAAGTGTAGCAGTGACAGGACCTGCATCATTAAGTGCACCACCAGCTGTATTGCACAGGTTTTGAGCAGAAGCACTAATAACAACATTGTCTTGATGTGTAGGGTCAGGACTCCTACAACCAGTAGGTAGACTCTCTTGATATGCAGAACCAACATGCATACAACTAGTAGATGGAGTATTAGGAACCTCCTGAGCATTGTCAATATCCAATGGACCAATTCTAGTTCTTGACACCTCAGAAGTACTTTGTTGTGCAGGACTGACCAAAGCTACCTTGGAAACAGCACTGTCATGATCTGTCTTATCAGGTTCAGGCCTAGGTATGTCAACACTGTTAGATGATATATCATGACAAACATTAGGTGTAAAGGCTGAAACATGAGAGTATTGATGAGGTACATTTAAGGCACTTGAACTGGCTATAGGCACAGTCTTGAGAAGGGATTTATCACTAGGAAACATAGTAGGATATGGAAAATGTGACTCATTAAACTTAACATCTTTAGAGATAAAAATTCGACCCTCTTTGCTAAGACATTTAAAACCTTTATGTTGAGGAGACACTCCAAGATAAATGCACTCTTGACTCCTCATTTAAAATTTATGTTTATTAAAAGGTCTTAACAAAGGGAAACAAGAACATCCAAACACTTTTAAAGCTTTATAATCTGGTTGTTTGGTATACAAGGCATAGAAAGGTGACTGACTTTTTGCAAGAGCAGAAGTAGGAATTCTATTTATGAGATAAGTAGCAGTAGTAAAACTATGATCCCAATACTCTAAGGGTAGAGATGCATGAGCTAACATGGTGAGACCCATTTCTACAACCTGCCTGTGTTTTATTTCAACAGTACCATTCTGGTGGGACGTGTGTGGACAAGTTAATCTATGCACAATACCAAGACTAGACAAAAATTTGGTAAAGGGACGAAACTATCCACCAAAGTCTGACTGAATAGCTTTAATAGACACATTGAACTGATTTTGCACAAAGACATGAAACAATTTAAAGGCTTGTAATGCTTCAGACTTTTGCTTTAAAAAATACAGCCAAGTATATTTAGAATGTCCATCCACAAAGGCAATATAATATCTGAACCCAGAAATAGAAGGATTGGGAGAGGGACCCCACAATTCAGTATACACCATATCAAAGGGATGATTATACACAGTATCAGTTAAAGGAGCATAAAGTCTATGTGCTTTGCCTAAATTGCAAGAGGAGCAAAATTCACTTCTTTGTTTATTGAATCCAGAAATGTTACAAATTTTGAGAACTTGTGAAACAGAATTGAAATTGATATGGCCTAGCCTATGGTGCCAAAGTGTACTAATATTACAAGGAGTAGTATCATGTACAGACTTAGAACTAGAAGAATTAGAAGCAAAGTAACTATGAATACCAGAGGAATTCCTGAGGTTGTTATTCATGCTTTGAGGTTTGAAAAGCTCCAAGGAAAGTTGAGGAAAACAATATAGACCACACTCATCGAGGACTCCTTCAACAATCACTTGTTTAGAAGCCTGAGATTTGATATAACATTTGTTAGAGAAAAATTCAAACATAACATTATTATCACTAGATAGTTTGGAAACTGACAACAAGTTTTTAGTGATAGCTGGAACATGAAAGACATTTGTAAGTTGCAGCTTGTGCTCATGATTAGGATAAAATGTGATAGACCCTATAGATTGAATTGGTAAAGTTTGGCCATTACCAACACACACTTTATTTGACCCTACATATGGTTGTTTGATTTGTAATAAATGTGAATAAGGTGTTAAATGATGAGATGCACCTGAGTCGGCAGACCATGCCTGAGATTCTAGTTCTGAGGGTAGAGAGTATTCCTGAGTTGTTGCCATCAAAGCTACAGCCTGTGAATTCTTTGACGCATCCTGACCCTCATCTTGTTTGCTGCTAGAGGTGTTTGCCGAGTCAGTTTGAGCATTGGTGATATCTTGAGGCATATAGTTCTCATCAAACCTATGCCAACAAGTAGAGACTGAGTGACCATACTTGCCACATAACTGACAAGTGGGACGAGTACCAGCTGTGGATCTTCCACGACCACGTCCACGACCTCGAACGAATTTGTTACCACGACCATGATTGCCCGAGTAGGCTCCTCTGGAGACAGTGTTATCTTGACTAGAGTGTGCAAGATTTGCAGCAATGGTTGAGGAAGCAAGTTCTTGACGAAACTTGTCCAATTGCGCCTCTTGCACATACAGTAGGGCTTCAACATCACATAGAGTGGGTGGAACGAGGCAGCCATACATTTGCATGACGAAGGGATTGAATTCTTCCGGCAAGCCTTCAAGAATGGCATCAATTTTATCTTGCTCTGTGATAGAATCTCCCACAGCTAATAACGAATTTGCAATCGCTTTGATGCGTAGAACAAATTCTGTAATGGAACGATTACCTTTCTTCGTCGATTTGAGTTCAACACGTAATTGCCTAACCCTAGCTTTCATCTGAGCATGGAAAAATTGATGAATCTTGTCCCAAATCTCGTATGCGTGCTTGCACGCAAGAACACGCGGCAACACGGATTCAGAAATTGTGGACAACAGCCATATGAAAACAGCTTGATCTTGAGCAATCCATGCTTCATATTATTCAGAAAACACACCTGTGATACGATCTTGATCACTGTTGAACTTCGGCGGAATCGTCGGATTGACAACAATTTGATGCATCTTCTGTGCAAGAATTACTCCTTCAACTTGCTGATTCCACAGGAGATAATTGTTCTCCTGTAGTTTGATCGAAAGCTTTGGCCCAAACGAGTTTGACGATTTCTTGACAGCGAACAAGGATGAGAGTTCTTGCGTGGGATCTTGACCTCTAATACCAGATGCTTGATTTTCCGACGTCATAGTACCACAACTAAACAAACGCTTGAATCACTGAGAATGAATACAGATTGAGCTGAACACAAACCACAATCGAAGAAAGCACGAACGAGGGTGAATGAACACGACGCAACAACTTGAATTTCACAGTTTGGCGAATCAGAATTTCAGGGAAGCGAAGAGGATCGAAGCAGCGTATGATACCATATTGAAGAAGAAAATGAACTCATTCTATACTTGAAGAGATGAATGAGCTTTAGCAAAGAAGAAAGAGAAAGTGAAACTCAGATTCTGTTGAATCATACAATTGTTCATTAAATTGAAAGATTACACATAAACAGCCTTTTATCCATTGGATAACTAACCTAAGTTGGTTAACAGTTAGTTACAAACTAACTGTAGTAACTTCTACACTAACTATAGTAAACTATATTAGTTTTTCTACTTATCTCTAACACCCCCCCTCAAACTGAAGTATGGTGTGTACCACAAACCACCTTAAGTTTGGCCCGAAGATCTTGAAATGCTGCTGTGCCAAGAGGTTTTGTCAACGTATCAGCAATCTGAACAGTGGCCGGGACATGTCGGATATCTAACTTCTTTGCAACAACTCGCTCACGAACAAAATTTATATCTAGCTCAATATGTTTGGTTCGAGCATGTAACACCGGATTGTGAGATAACAATACAGCACTCAAGTTATCACACAAGAGAGTAGGTTTATGAAAAGAAATATGAAGTTCGGAGAGTAGCGACTCTAACCACAAAAGTTCTGAAGTCGAATGGGCCAGTGCGCGATATTCAGCTTCAGTGCTCGACCGAGCCACCAAGGACTGCTTTTTCGAACTCCACGAAACCAAGTTGGGACCAAAATAAAGACATGACCCGGATGTAGACCTGAGGTCCAAAATAAAGACTGCCTTTTATCCATTGGATAACTAACCTCAGCTGGTTAACAGTTAGTTACAAACTAACTGTAGTAACTTCTACACTAACTATAGTAAACTATATTAGTTTTTCTACTTATCTCTAACAAGACGAAACGTTTCTGATCATTTATATATGTTACGAGGGAAGGTTACGATGGAAGTCCATGCAAATAATAATCTGAAAATTAGCTTCTATAAAACTTTCGTAAATGCATGGTTCTGTCAAAAAACCATAGTGTATTATACACTAGTTTAGGTCCAAAAGTTAAATTAAATGGAGGACAGCTCGAAATGATACGATACTTTTCAAATCATTCATATATTTTATGAGGGAGGGTTACGATGGAAGTTCATGCAAAAAATCATCTGAAAATTAGATTCTATGAATCTTTTCGGAATTCATGTTTCGGTCCAAAAATCCTAATATATTATACACTATTTCGTACGAGTTCCGGTGAAAAAATCAAATTATATCGGGAACTATTCGAAATGAGACGAAACGTTTCAGATCATTTATATATGTTACGAGGGAAGGTTACGATGGAAGTCCATGCAAAAATTAATCTGAAAATTAGCTTCTATAAAACTTTCGTAAATGCATGGTTCTGTCAAAAAACCATAGTGTATTATTATACACTAGTTTCGGTCTAAAAGTTAAATTAAATTGAGGACAGCTCGGAATGATACGATACTTTTCAAATCATTTATATATTTTATGAGGGAAGGTGACGATGGAAGTCCATGCAAAAAATCATCTGAAAAATTAGGTTCTATGAATCTTTTCGAAATTCATGTTTCGGTCAAAAAATCCTAATATATTTTTCACTATTTCATACGAGTTCCGATTAAAAAATCAAATTATATCTGGAACTATTCGAAATGATAAGAAACGTTTCAAATAATTTATATATGTTACAAGGGAAGGTTATGATGGAAGTCCATGCAAAAAATAATCTGAAAATTAGCTTCTATAAAACTTTTGGAAATGCAAGTTACTGTCAAAAAACCATAGTGTATTATACACTAGTTTACACTAGTTTCGATCTAAAAGTTAAATTAAATGGAGGACTGCTCGAAATGATACGATACTTTTCAAATCATCTATATATTTTATGAGGGTAGGTTACAATGGATGTCCATGCAAAAAATCATCTGAAAATTAGATTCTATGAATCTTTTCGGAATACATGTTTCGGTCCAAAAAACCTAATATATTATACACTATTTCATACGAGTTCAGGTGAAAAAATCAAATTATATCGGGAACTATTCGAAATGAGATGAAACATTTCAGATCATTTATATATGTTACGAGGGAAGGTTACGATGGAAGTCCATGCAAAAAATAATCTGAAAATTAGCTTCTATAAAACTTTCGTAAATGCATGGTTCTGTCAAAAAACCATAGTGTATTATACACTAGTTTCGGTCTAAAAGTTAAATTAAATGGAGGACAGCTTGGAATGATACGATAGTTTTCAAATCATTTATATATTTTATGAGGGAAGGTTACGATGGAAGTCCATGCAAAAAATCATCTGAAAATTAGATTCTATGAATCTTTTCGAAATTCATGTTTCGGTCCAAAAATCCTAATATATTATACACTATTTCATACGAGTTCCAGTCAAAAAATCAAATTATATCGGGAACTATTCGAAATGATACGAAATCTTTCAGATCATTTATATATGTTACGAGGGAAGGTTATGGTGGAAGTCCATGCAAAAAATAATCTGAAAATTAGCTTCTATAAAACTTTTGGAAATGCAAGGTTGTGTCAAAAAACCATAGTGTATTATGCACTAGTTTAAACTATTTTCGATCTAAAAGTTAAATTAAATGGAGGACAGCACGAAATGACACGATACTTTTCAAATCATTTATATATTTTATGAGGGAGGATTACGATGGAAGTCCATGCAAAAAATCATCTGAAAAATTAGATTCTATGAATCATTTCGGAATACATGTTTCGGTCCAAAAATCCTAATATATTATACACTATTTCATACGAGTTCAGGTGAAAAAATAAAATTATATCGGGAACTATTCGAAATGAGACGAAACATTTCAGATCATTTATATATGTTACGAGGGAAGGTTACGATGGAAGTCCATGCAAATATTAATCTGAAAATTAGCTTCTATAAAACTTTCGTAAATGCATGGTTCTGTAAAAAAACCATAGTGTATTATTATACACTAGATTCGGTCTAGAAGTTAAATTAAATTGAGGACAGCTCGGAATGATACGATACTTTTCAAATCATTTATATATTTTATGAGGGAAGGTGACGATGGAAGTCCATGCAAAAAATCATCTGAAAAATTAGGTTCTATGAATCTTTTCGAAATTCATGTTTCGGTCAAAAAATCCTAATATATTTTTCACTATTTCATACGAGTTCCGGTTAAAAAATCAAATTATATCTGGAACTATTTGAAATGATAAGAAACGTTTCAAATAATTTATATATGTTACAAGGGAAGGTTATGATGGAAGTCCATGCAAAAAAAAAATCTGAAAATTAGCTTCTATAAAACTTTTGGAAATGCAAGTTACTGTCAAAAAACCATAGTGTATTATACACTAGTTTAGACTAGTTTCGATCTAAAAGTTAAATTAAATGGAGGACTGCTCGAAATGATACGATACTTTTCAAATCATCTATATATTTTATGAGGGTAGGTTACAATGAAAGTCCATGCAAAAAATCATCTGAAAATTAGATTCTATGAATCTTTTCGGAATACATGTTTCGGTCCAAAAATCCTAATATATTATACACTATTTCATACGAGTTCCGTTGAAAAAATCAAATTATATCGGGAACTATTCGAAATGAGATGAAACGTTTCAGATCATTTATATATGTTACGAGGGAAGGTTACGATGGAAGTCCATGCAAAAAATAATCTGAAAATTAGCTTCTATAAAACTTTCGTAAATGCATGGTTCTGTCAAAAAACCATAGTGTATTATACACTAGTTTCGGTCTAAAAGTTAAATTAAATGGAGGACAGCTTGGAATGATACGATACTTTTCAAATCATTTATATATTTTATGAGGGAAGGTTACGATGGAAGTCCATGCAAAAAATCATCTGAAAAATTAGATTCTATGAATCTTTTCGGAATACATGTTTCGGTCCAAAAATCCTAATATATTATACACTATTTCGTACGAGTTCTAGTCAAAAAATCAAATTATATCGGGAACTATTCGAAATGATACGAAATGTTTCAGATCATTTATATATGTTACGAGGGAAGGTTATGGTGGAAGTCCATGCAAAAAATAATCTGAAAATTAGCTTCTATAAAACTTTTGGAAATGCAAGGTTGTGTCAAAAAACCATAGTGTATTATGCACTAGTTTAAACTATTTTCGATCTAAAAGTTAAATTAAATGGAGGACAGCACGAAATGATACGATACTTTTCAAATCATTTATATATTTTATGAGGGAGGATTACGATGGAAGTCCATGCAAAAAATCATCTGAAAAATTAGATTCAATGAATCATTTCGGAATACATGTTTCAGTCCAAAAATCCTAATATATTATACACTATTTCATACGAGTTCCGGTGAAAAAATAAAATTATATCGGGAACTATTCGAAATGTGACGAAACATTTCAGATCATTTATATATGTTACGAGGGAAGGTTACGATGGAAGTCCATGCAAATATTAATCTGAAAATTAGCTTCTATAAAACTTTCGTAAATGCATGGTTCTGTCAAAAAACCATAGTGTATTATTATACACTAGATTCGGTCTAAAAGTTAAATTAAATTGAGGACAGCTCGGAATGATACGATACTTTTCAAATCATTTATATATTTTATGAGGGAAGGTGACGATGGAAGTCCATGCAAAAAATCATCTGAAAAATTAGGTTCTATGAATCTTTTCGAAATTCATGTTTCGGTCAAAAAATACTAATATATTTTACACTATTTCATACGAGTTCCGGTTAAAAAATCAAATTATATCTGGAACTATTTGAAATGATAAGAAACGTTTCAGATCATTTATATATGTTACAAGGGAAGGTTATGATGGAAGTCCAGTCAAAAAATAATCTGAAAATTAGCTTCTATAAAACTTTTGTAAATGCAAGTGACTGTCAAAAAACCATAGTGTATTATACACTAGTTTACACTAGTTTCGGTCTAAAAGTTAAATTAAATGGAGGACTGCTCGAAATGATACGATACTTTTCAAATCATCTATATATTTTATGAGGGTAGGTTACAATGGAAGTCCATGCAAAAAATCATCTGAAAATTAGATTCTATGAATCTTTTCGGAATACATGTTTCGGTCCAAAAATTCTAATATATTATACACTATTTCATACGAGTTCCGGTGAAAAAATCAAATTATATCGGGAACTATTCGAAATGATACGAAATGTTTCAGATCATTTATATATGTTACGAGGGAAGGTTACGATGGAAGTCCATGCAAAAAATAATCTGAAAATTAGCTTCTATAAAACTTTCGTAAATGCATGGTTCTGTCAAAAAACCATAGTGTATTATTATACACTAGTTTCGGTCTAAAAGTTAAATTAAATGGAGGACAGCTTGGAATGATACGATACTTTTCAAATCATTTATATATTTTATGAGGGAAGGTTACGATGGAAGTCCATGCAAACAATCATCTTAAAATTAGATTTTATGAATCTTTTCGAAATTGATGTTTCGGTCCAAAAATCCTAATATATTATACACTATTTCATACGAGTTCCAGTCAAAAAATCAAATTATATCGGGAACTATTCGAAATGATACGAAATGTTTCAGATCATTTATATATGTTACGAGGGAAGGTTATGGTGGAATTCCATGCAAAAAATAATCTTAAAATTAGGTTCTATAAAACTTTTGGAAATGCAAGGTTGTGTCAAAAAACCATAGTGTATTATGCACTAGTTTAAACTAGTTTCGGTCTAAAAGATAAATTAAATGGAGGACAGCTCAAAATGATACGATACTTTTCAAATCATTTATATATTTTATGAGGGAGGATTACGATGGAAGTCCATGCAAAAAATCATCTGAAAAGTTAGATTCTATGAATCTTTTCGGAATACATGTTTCGGTCCAAAAATCCTAATATATTATACACTATTTGATACGAGTTCCGGTGAAAAAATCAAATTATATCGGGAACTATTCGAAATGAGACGAAACATTTTAGATCATTTATATATGTTACGAGGGAAGGTTACGATGGAAGTCCATGCAAAAAATAATCTGAAAATTAGCTTCTATAAAACTTTCGTAAATGCATGGTTCTGTCAAAAAACCATAGTGTATTATACACTAGTTTCGGTCTAAAAGTTAAATTAAATGGAGCACAGCTTGGAATGATACGATACTTTTCAAATCATTTATATATTTTATGAGGGAAGGTTACGATGGAAGTCCATGCAAAAAATCATCTGAAAAATTAGATTCTATGAATCTTTTCGGAATACATGTTTCGGTCCAAAAATCCTAATATATTATACACTATTTCGTACGAGTTCTAGTCAAAAAATCAAATTATATCGGGAACTATTCGAAATGATACGAAATGTTTCATATCATTTATATATGTTACGAGGGAAGGTTATGGTGGAAGTCCATGCAAAAAATAATCTGAAAATTAGCTTCTATAAAACTTTTGGAAATGCAAGGTTGTGTCAAAAAACCATAGTGTATTATGCACTAGTTTAAACTAGTTTCGATCTAAAAGTTAAATTAAATGGAGGACAGCTCGAAATGATACGATACTTTTCAAATCATTTATATATTTTATGAGGGAGGATTACGATGGAAGTCCATGCAAAAAATCATCTGAAAAATTAGATTCTATGAATCTTATCGGAATACATGTTTCGGTCCAAAAATCCTAATATATTATACACTATTTCATACGAGTTCCGATGAAAAAATCAAATTATATCGGGAACTATTCGAAATGAGACGAAACATTTCAGATCATTTATATATGTTACGAGGGAAGGTTACGATGGAAGTCCATGCAAAAAATAATCTGAAAATTAGCTTCTATAAAACTTTCGTAAATGCATGGTTCTGTCAAAAAACCATAGTTAATTATACACTAGTTTCGGTCTAAAAGTTAAATTAAATGGAGGACAGCTCGGAATGATACGATACTTTTCAAATCATTTATATATTTTATGAGGGAAGGTTACGATAAAAGTCCATGCAAAAAATCATCTCAAAAATTAGGTTCTATGAATCTTTTCGAAATTCATGTTTCGGTCAAAAAATACTAATATATTTTACACTATTTCATACGAGTTCCGGTTAAAAAATCAAATTATATCTGGAACTATTTGAAATGATAAGAAACGTATCAGATCATTTATATATGTTACAAGGGAAGGTTATGATGGAAGTCCAGTCAAAAAATAATCTGAAAATTAGCTTCTATAAATCTTTTGTAAATGCAAGTTACTGTCAAAAAACCATAGTGTATTATACACTAGTTTACACTAGTTTCGGTCTAAAAGTTAAATTAAATGGAGGACTGCTCGAAATGATACGATACTTTTCAAATCATCTATATATTTTATGAGGGTAGGTTACAATGGAAGTCCATGCAAAAAATCATCTGAAAATTAGATTCTATGAATCTTTTCGGAATACATGTTTCGGTCCAAAAATTCTAATATATTATACACTATTTCATACGAGTTCCGGTGAAAAAATCAAATTATATCGGGAACTATTCGAAATGATATGAAATGTTTCAGATCATTTATATATGTTACGAGGGAAGGTTACGATGGAAGTCCATGCAAAAAATAATCTGAAAATTAGCTTTTATAAAACTTTCGTAAATGCATGGTTCTGTCAAAAAACCATAGTGTATTATTATACACTAGTTTCGGTCTAAAAGTTAAATTAAATGGAGGACAGCTTGGAATGATACGATACTTTTCAAATCATTTATATATTTTATGAGGGAAGGTTACGATGGAAGTCCATGCAAAAAATCATCTTAAAATTAGATTTTATGAATCTTTTCGAAATTGATGTTTCGGTACAAAAATCCTAATATATTATACACTATTTCATACGAGTTCCAGTCAAAAAATCAAATTATATCGGGAACTATTCGAAATGATACGAAATGTTTCAGATCATTTATATATGTTACGAGGGAAGGTTATGGTGGAATTCCATGCAAAAAATAATCTTAAAATTAGGTTCTATAAAACTTTTGGAAATGCAAGGTTGTGTCAAAAAACCATAGTGTATTATGCACTAGTTTAAACTAGTTTCAGTCTAAAAGATAAATTAAATGGAGGACAGCTCAAAATGATACGATACTTTTCAAATCATTTATATATTTTATGAGGGAGGATTACGATGGAAGTCCATGCAAAAAATCATCTGAAAAGTTAGATTCTATGAATCTTTTCGGAATACATGTTTCGGTCCAAAAATCCTAATATATTATACACTATTTGATACGAGTTCCGGTGAAAAAATCAAATTATATTGGGAACTATTCGAAATGAGACGAAACATTTTAGATCATTTATATATGTTACGAGGGAAGGTTACGATGGAAGTTCATGCAAAAAATAATCTGAAAATTAACTTCTATAAAACTTTCGTAAATGCATGGTTCTGTCAAAAAACCATAGTGTATTATACACTAGTTTCAGTCTAAAAGTTAAATTAAATGGAGGACAGCTTGGAATGATACGATACTTTTAAAATCATTTATATATTTTATGAGGGAAGGTTACGATGGAAGTCCATGCAAAAAATCATCTGAAAAATTAGATTCTATGAATCTTTTCGGAATACATGTTTCGGTCCAAAAATCCTAATATATTATACACTATTTCGTACGAGTTCTAGTCAAAAAATCAAATTATATCGGGAACTATTCGAAATGATACGAAATGTTTCAGATCATTTATATATGTTACGAGGGAAGGTTATGGTGGAAGTCCATGCAAAAAATAATCTGAAAATTAGCTTCTATAAAACTTTTGGAAATGCAAGGTTGTGTCAAAAAACCATTGTGTATTATGCACTAGTTTAAACTAGTTTCGATCTAAAAGTTAAATTAAATGGAGGACAACTCGAAATGATACGATACTTTTCAAATCATTTATATATTTTATGAGGGAGGATTACGATGGAAGTCCATGCAAAAAATCATCTGAAAAATTAGATTCTATGAATCTTTTCGGAATACATGTTTCGGTCCAAAAATCCTAATATATTATACACTATTTCATACGAGTTCCGATGAAAAAATCAAATTATATCGGGAACTATTCGAAATGAGACGAAACATTTCAGATCATTTATATATGTTACGAGGGAAGGTTACGATGGAAGTCCATGCAAAAAATAATCTGAAAATTAGCTTCTATAAAACTTTCGTAAATGCATGGTTCTGTCAAAAAACCATAGTTAATTATACACTAGTTTCGGTCTAAAAGTTAAATTAAATGGAGGACAGCTCGGAATGATACGATTCTTTTCAAATCATTTATATATTTTATGAGGGAAGGTTACGATAAAAGTCCATGCAAAAAATCATCTGAAAAATTAGGTTCTATGAATCTTTTCGAAATTCATGTTTCGGTCAAAAAATACTAATATATTTTACACTATTTCATACGAGTTCCGGTTAAAAAATCAAATTATATCTGGAACTATTTGAAATGATAAGAAACGTTTCAGATCATTTATATATGTTACAAGGGAAGGTTATGATGGAAGTCCAGTCAAAAAATAATCTGAAAATTAGCTTCTATAAAACTTTTGTAAATGCAAGTTACTATCAAAAAACCATAGTGTATTATACACTAGTTTACACTAGTTTCGGTCTAAAAGTTAAATTAAATGGAGGACTGCTCGAAATGATACGATACTTTTCAAATCATCTATATATTTTATGAGGGTAGGTTACAATGGAAGTCCATGCAAAAAATCATCTGAAAATTAGATTCTATGAATCTTTTCGGAATACATGTTTCGGTCCAAAAATCCTAATATATTATACACTATTTCATACGAGTTCCGGTGAAAAAATCAAATTATATCAGGAACTATTCGAAATGATACGAAATGTTTCAGATCATTTATATATGTTACGAGGGAAGGTTACGATGGAAGTCCATGCAAAAAATAATCTGAAAATTAGCTTCTATAAAACTTTCGTAAATGCATGGTTCTGTCAAAAAACCATAGTGTATTATTATACACTAGTTTCGGTCTAAAAGTTAAATTAAATGGAGGACAGCTTGGAATGATACGATACTTTTCAAATCATTTATATATTTTATGAGGGAAGGTTACGATGGAAGTCCATGCAAAAAATCATCTTAAAATTAGATTCTATGAATCTTTTCGAAATTGATGTTTCGGTCCAAAAATCCTAATATATTATACACTATTTCATACGAGTTCCAGTCAAAAAATCAAATTATATCGGGAACTATTCGAAATGATACGAAATGTTTCAGATCATTTATATATGTTACGAGGGAAGGTTATGGTGGAATTCCATGCAAAAAATAATCTTAAAATTAGGTTCTATAAAACTTTTGGAAATGCAAGGTTGTGTCAAAAAACCATAGTGTATTATGCACTAGTTTAAACTAGTTTCGGTCTAAAAGATAAATTAAATGGAGGACAGCTCAAAATGATACGATACTTTTCAAATCATTTATATATTTTATGAGGGAGGTTTACGATGGAAGTCCATGCAAAAAATCATCTGAAAAGTTAGATTCTATGAATCTTTTCGGAATACATGTTTCGGTCCAAAAATCCTAATATATTATACACTTTTTGATACGAGTTCCGGTGAAAAAATCAAATTATATCGGGAACTATTCGAAATGAGACGAAACATTTTAGATCATTTATATATGTTACGAGGGAAGGTTACGATGGAAGTCCATGCAAAAAATAATCTGAAAATTAGCTTCTATAAAACTTTCGTAAATGCATGGTTCTGTCAAAAAACCATAGTTAATTATACACTAGTTTCGGTCTAAATGTTAAATTAAATGGAGGACAGCTCGGAATGATACGATACTTTTCAAATCATTTATATATTTTATGAGGGAAGGTTACGATAAAAGTCCATGCAAAAAATCATCTGAAAAATTAGGTTCTATGAATCTTTTCGAAATTCATGTTTCGGTTAAAAAATACTAATATATTTTACACTATTTCATACGAGTTCCGGTTAAAAAATCAAATTATATCTGGAACTATTTGAAATGATAAGAAACGTTTCAGATCATTTATATATGTTACAAGGGAAGGTTATGATGGAAGTCCAGTCAAAAAATAATCTGAAAATTAGCTTCTATAAAACTTTTGTAAATGCAAGTTACTATCAAAAAACCATAGTGTATTATACACTAGTTTACACTAGTTTCGGTCTAAAAGTTAAATTAAATGGAGGACTGCTCGAAATGATACGATACTTTTCAAATCATCTATATATTTTATGAGGGTAGGTTACAATGGAAGTCCATGCAAAAAATCATCTGAAAATTAGATTCTATGAATCTTTTCGGAATACATGTTTCGGTCCAAAAATCCTAATATATTATACACTATTTCATACGAGTTCCGGTGAAAAAATCAAATTATATCAGGAACTATTCGAAATGATACGAAATGTTTCAGATCATTTATATATGTTACGAGGGAAGGTTACGATGGAAGTCCATGCAAAAAATAATCTGAAAATTAGCTTCTATAAAACTTTCGTAAATGCATGGTTCTGTCAAAAAACCATAGTGTATTATTATACACTAGTTTCGGTCTAAAAGTTAAATTAAATGGAGGACAGCTTGGAATGATACGATACTTTTCAAATCATTTATATATTTTATGAGGGAAGGTTACGATGGAAGTCCATGCAAAAAATCATCTTAAAATTAGATTCTATGAATCTTTTCGAAATTGATGTTTCGGTCCAAAAATCCTAATATATTATACACTATTTCATACGAGTTCCAGTCAAAAAATCAAATTATATCGGGAACTATTCGAAATGATACGAAATGTTTCAGATCATTTATATATGTTACGAGGGAAGGTTATGGTGGAATTCCATGCAAAAAATAATCTTAAAATTAGGTTCTATAAAACTTTTGGAAATGCAAGGTTGTGTCAAAAAACCATAGTGTATTATGCACTAGTTTAAACTAGTTTCGGTCTAAAAGATAAATTAAATGGAGGACAGCTCAAAATGATACGATACTTTTCAAATCATTTATATATTTTATGAGGGAGGTTTACGATGGAAGTCCATGCAAAAAATCATCTGAAAAGTTAGATTCTATGAATCTTTTCGGAATACATGTTTCGGTCCAAAAATCCTAATATATTATACACTTTTTGATACGAGTTCCGGTGAAAAAATCAAATTATATCGGGAACTATTCGAAATGAGACGAAACATTTTAGATCATTTATATATGTTACGAGGGAAGGTTACGATGGAAGTCCATGCAAAAAATAATCTGAAAATTAGCTTCTATAAAACTTTCGTAAATGCATGGTTCTGTCAAAAAACCATAGTTAATTATACACTAGTTTCGGTCTAAATGTTAAATTAAATGGAGGACAGCTCGGAATGATACGATACTTTTCAAATCATTTATATATTTTATGAGGGAAGGTTACGATAAAAGTCCATGCAAAAAATCATCTGAAAAATTAGGTTCTATGAATCTTTTCGAAATTCATGTTTCGGTTAAAAAATACTAATATATTTTACACTATTTCATACGAGTTCCGGTTAAAAAATCAAATTATATCTGGAACTATTTGAAATGATAAGAAACGTTTCAGATCATTTATATATGTTACAAGGGAAGGTTATGATGGAAGTCCAGTCAAAAAATAATCTGAAAATTAGCTTCTATAAAACTTTTGTAAATGCAAGTTACTGTCAAAAAACCATAGTGTATTATACACTAGTTTACACTAGTTTCGATCTAAAAGTTAAATTAAATGGAGGACTGCTCGAAATGATACGATACTTTTCAAATCATCTATATATTTTATGAGGGTAGGTTACAATGGAAGTCCATGCAAAAAATCATCTGAAAATTAGATTCTATGAATCTTTTCGGAATACATGTTTCGGTCCAAAAATCCTAATATATTATACACTATTTCATACGAGTTCCGGTGAAAAAATCAAATTATATCGGGAACTATTCGAAATGATACGAAATGTTTCAGATCATTTATATATGTTACGAGGGAAGGTTACGATGGAAGTCCATGCAAAAAATAATCTGAAAATTAGCTTCTATAAAACTTTCGTAAATGCATGGTTCTGTCAAAAAACCATAGTGTATTATTATACACTAGTTTCGGTCTAAAAGTTAAATTAAATGGACGACAGCTTGGAATGATACGATACTTTTCAAATCATTTATATATTTTATGAGGGAAGGTTACGATGGAAGTCCATGCAAAAAATCATCTTAAAATTAGATTCTATGAATCTTTTCGAAATTGATGTTTCGGTCCAAAAATCCTAATATATTATACACTATTTCATACGAGTTCCAGTCAAAAAATCAAATTATATCGGGAACTATTCGAAATGATACGAAATGTTTCAGATCATTTATATATGTTACGAGGGAAGGTTATGGTGGAATTCCATGCAAAAAATAATCTTAAAATTAGGTTCTATAAAACTTTTGGAAATGCAAGGTTGTGTCAAAAAACCATAGTGTATTATGCACTAGTTTAAACTAGTTTCGGTCTAAAAGATAAATTAAATGGAGGACAGCTCAAAATGATACGATACTTTTCAAATCATTTATATATTTTATGAGGGAGGTTTACGATGGAAGTCCATGCAAAAAATCATCTGAAAAGTTAGATTCTATGAATCTTTTCGGAATACATGTTTCGGTCCAAAAATCCTAATATATTATACACTTTTTGATACGAGTTCCGGTGAAAAAATCAAATTATATCGGGAACTATTCGAAATGAGACGAAACATTTTAGATCATTTATATATGTTACGAGGGAAGGTTACGATGGAAGTCCATGCAAAAAATAATCTGAAAATTAGCTTCTATAAAACTTTCGTAAATGCATGGTTCTGTCAAAAAACCATAGTTAATTATACACTAGTTTCGGTCTAAATGTTAAATTAAATGGAGGACAGCTCGGAATGATACGATACTTTTCAAATCATTTATATATTTTATGAGGGAAGGTTACGATAAAAGTCCATGCAAAAAATCATCTGAAAAATTAGGTTCTATGAATCTTTTCGAAATTCATGTTTCGGTTAAAAAATACTAATATATTTTACACTATTTCATACGAGTTCCGGTTAAAAAATCAAATTATATCTGGAACTATTTGAAATGATAAGAAACGTTTCAGATCATTTATATATGTTACAAGGGAAGGTTATGATGGAAGTCCAGTCAAAAAATAATCTGAAAATTAGCTTCTATAAAACTTTTGTAAATGCAAGTTACTGTCAAAAAACCATAGTGTATTATACACTAGTTTACACTAGTTTCGATCTAAAAGTTAAATTAAATGGAGGACTGCTCGAAATGATACGATACTTTTCAAATCATCTATATATTTTATGAGGGTAGGTTACAATGGAAGTCCATGCAAAAAATCATCTGAAAATTAGATTCTATGAATCTTTTCGGAATACATGTTTCGGTCCAAAAATCCTAATATATTATACACTATTTCATACGAGTTCCGGTGAAAAAATCAAATTATATCGGGAACTATTCGAAATGATACGAAATGTTTCAGATCATTTATATATGTTACGAGGGAAGGTTACGATGGAAGTCCATGCAAAAAATAATCTGAAAATTAGCTTCTATAAAACTTTCGTAAATGCATGGTTCTGTCAAAAAACCATAGTGTATTATTATACACTAGTTTCGGTCTAAAAGTTAAATTAAATGGACGACAGCTTGGAATGATACGATACTTTTCAAATCATTTATATATTTTATGAGGGAAGGTTACGATGGAAGTCCATGCAAAAAATCATCTTAAAATTAGATTCTATGAATCTTTTCGAAATTGATGTTTCGGTCCAAAAATCCTAATATATTATACACTATTTCATACGAGTTCCAGTCAAAAAATCAAATTATATCGGGAACTATTCGAAATGATACAAAATGTTTCAGATCATTTATATATGTTACGAGGGAAGGTTATGGAGGAATTCCATGCAAAAAATAATCTTAAAATTAGGTTCTATAAAACTTTTGGAAATGCAAGGTTGTGTCAAAAAACCATAGTGTATTATGCACTAGTTTAAACTAGTTTCGGTCTAAAAGATAAATTAAATGGAGGACAGCTCAAAATGATACGATACTTTTCAAATCATTTATATATTTTATGAGGGAGGATTACGATGGAAGTCCATGCAAAAAATCATCTGAAAAGTTAGATTCTATGAATCTTTTCGGAATACATGTTTCGGTCCAAAAATCCTAATATATTATACACTTTTTGATACGAGTTCCGGTGAAAAAATCAAATTATATCGGGAACTATTCGAAATGAGACGAAACATTTTAGATCATTTATATATGTTACGAGAGAAGGTTACGATGGAAGTCCATGCAAAAAATAATCTGAAAATTAGCTTCTATAAAACTTTCGTAAATGCATGGTTCTGTCATAAAACCATAGTTAATTATACACTAATTTCGGTCTAAATGTTAAATTAAATGGAGGACAGCTCGGAATGATACGATACTATTCAAATCATTTATATATTTTATGAGGGAAGGTTACGATAAAAGTCCATGCAAAAAATCATCTGAAAAATTAGGTTCTATGAATCTTTTCGAAATTCATGTTTCGGTCAAAAAATACTAATATATTTTACACTATTTCATACAAGTTCCGGTTAAAAAATCAAATTATATCTGGAAATATTCGAAATGATAAGAAACGTTTCAGATCATTTATATATCTTACAAGGGAAGGTTATGATGGAAGTCCATGCAAAAAATAATCAGAAAATTAGCTTCTATAAAACTTTTGTAAATGCAAGTTACTGTAAAAAAACCATAGTGTATTATACACTAGTTTACACTAGTTTCGGTCTAAAAGTTAAATTAAATGGAGGACTGCTCGAAGTGATACCATACTTTTAAATCATCTATATATTTTATGAGGGAAGGTTACAATGGAAGTCCATGCAAAAAATCATCTGAAAATTAGATTCTATGAATCTTTTCGTAATTCATGTTTCGGTCCAAAAAGCCTAATATATTATATACTATTTCATACGAGTTCCGGTGAAAAAATCAAATTATATCAAGAACTATTCGAAATGAGACGAAACGTTTCAGATCATTTATATATGTTACGAGGGAAGGTTACGATGGAAGTCCATGCAAAAAATAATCTGAAAATTAGCTTCTATAAAACTTTCGTAAATGCATGGTTCTGTCAAAAAACCATAGTGTATTATTATACACTAGTTTCGGTCTAAAAGTTAAATTAAATGGAGGACAGCTTGGAATGATACGATACTTTTCAAATCATTTATATATTTTATGAGGGAAGGTTACGATGGAAGTTCATGCAAAAAATCATCTTAAAATTAGATTCTATGAATCTTTTCGAAATTGATGTTTCGGTCCAAAAATCCTAATATATTATACACTATTTCATACGAGTTCCAGTCAAAAAATCAAATTATATCGGGAACTATTCGAAATGATACGAAATGTTTCAGATCATTTATATATGTTACGAGGGAAGGTTATGGTGGAATTCCATGCAAAAAATAATCTGAAAATTAGCTTCTATAAAACTTTTGGAAATGCAAGGTTGTGTCAAAAAACCATAGTGTATTATGCACTAGTTTAAACTAGTTTCGGTCTAAAAGATAAATTAAATGGAGGACTGCTCAAAATGATACGATACTTTTAAAATCATTTATATATTTTATGAGGGAGGATTACGATGGAAGTCCATGCAAAAAATCATCTGAAAAGTTAGATTCTATGAATCTTTTCGGAATACATGTTTCGGTCCAAAAATCCTAATATATTATACACTATTTGATACGAGTTCCGGTGAAAAAATCAAATTATATCGGGAACTATTCGAAATGAGACGAAACATTTTAGATCATTTATATATGTTATGAGGGAAGGTTACGATGGAAGTCCATGCAAAAAATAATCTGAAAATTAGCTTCTATAAAACTTTCGTAAATGCATGGTTCTGTCAAAAAACCATAGTTAATTATACACTAGTTTCGGTCTAAATGTTAAATTAAATGGAGGACAGCTCGGAATGATACGATACTTTTCAAATCATTTATATATTTTATGAGGGAAGGTTACGATAAAAGTCCATGCAAAAAATCATCTGAAAAATTAGGTTCTATGAATCTTTTCGAAATTCATGTTTCGGTCAAAAAATACTAATATATTTTACACTATTTCATACCAGTTCCGGTTAAAAAATCAAATTATATCTGGAACTATTCGAAATGATAAGAAACGTTTCAGATCATTTATATATCTTACAAGGGAAGGTTATGATGGAAGTCCATGCAAAAAATAATCAGAAAATTAGCTTCTATAAAACTTTTGTAAATGCAAGTTACTGTAAAAAAACCATAGTGTATTATACACTAGTTTACACTAGTTTCGGTCTAAAAGTTAAATTAAATGGAGGACTGCTCGAAGTGATACCATACTTTTAAATCATCTATATATTTTATGAGGGAAGGTTACAATGGAAGTCCATGCAAAAAATCATCTGAAAATTAGATTCTATGAATCTTTTCGTAATTCATGTTTCGGTCCAAAAATCCTAATATATTATACACTATTTCATACGAGTTCCGGTGAAAAAATCAAATTATATCAGGAACTATTCGAAATGAGACGAAACGTTTCAGATCATTTATATATGTTACGAGGGAAGGTTACGATGGAAGTCCATGCAAAAAATAATCTGAAAATTAGCTTCTATAAAACTTTCGTAAATGCATGGTTCTGTCAAAAAACCATAGTGTATTATTATACACTAGTTTCGGTCTAAAAGTTAAATTAAATGGAGGACAACTTGGAATGATACGATACTTTTCAAATCATTTATATATTTTATGAGGGAAGGTAACGATGGAAGTCCATGCAAAAAATCATCTTAAAATTAGATTCTATGAATCTTTTCGAAATTGATGTTTCGGTCCAAAAATCCTAATATATTATACACTATTTCATACGAGTTCCAGTCAAAAAATCAAATTATATCGGGAACTATTCGAAATGATACGAAATGTTTCAGATCATTTATATATGTTACGAGGGAAGGTTATGGTGGAATTCCATGCAAAAAATAATCTGAAAATTAGCTTCTATAAAACTTTTGGAAATGCAAGTTACTGTCAAAAAACCATAGTGTATTATACACTAGTTTACACTAGTTTCGATCTAAAAGTTAAATTAAATGGAGGACTGCTCGAAATGATACGATACTTTTCAAATCATCTATATATTTTATGAGGGTAGGTTACAATGAAAGTCCATGCAAAAAATCATCTGAAAATTAGATTCTATGAATCTTTTCGGAATACATGTTTCGGTCCAAAAATCCTAATATATTATACACTATTTCATACGAGTTCCGGTGAAAAAATCAAATTATATCGGGAACTATTCGAAATGAGATGAAACGTTTCAGATCATTTATATATGTTACGAGGGAAGGTTACGATGGAAGTCCATGCAAAAAATAATCTGAAAATTAGCTTCTATAAAACTTTCGTAAATGCATGGTTCTGTCAAAAAACCATAGTGTATTATACACTAGTTTCGGTCTAAAAGTTAAATTAAATGGAGGACAGCTTGGAATGATACGATACTTTTCAAATCATTTATATATTTTATGAGGGAAGGTTACGATGGAAGTCCATGCAAAAAATCATCTGAAAAATTAGATTCTATGAATCTTTTCGGAATACATGTTTCGGTCCAAAAATCCTAATATATTATACACTATTTCGTAAGAGTTCTAGTCAAAAAATCAAATTATATCGGGAACTATTCGAAATGATACGAAATGTTTCAGATCATTTATATATGTTACGAGGGAAGGTTAAGGTGGAAGTCCATGCAAAAAATAATCTGAAAATTAGCTTCTATAAAACTTTTTGAAATGCAAGGTTGTGTCAAAAAACCATCGTGTATTATGCACTAGTTTAAACTAGTTTCGGTTTAAAAGATAAATTAAATGGAGGACAGCTCAAAATGATACGATACTTTTCAAATCATTTATATATTTTATGAGGGAGGATTACGATGGAAGTCCATGCAAAAAATCATCTGAAAAATTAGATTCTATGAATCTTTTCGGAATACATGTTTCGGTCCAAAAATCCTAATATATTATACACTATTTGATACGAGTTCCGGTGAAAAAATCAAATTATATCGGGAACTATTCGAAATGAGACGAAACATTTTAGATCATTTATATATGTTACGAGGGAAGGTTACGATGGACGTCCATGCAAAAAATAATCTGAAAATTAGATTCTATAAAACTTTCGTAAATGCATGGTTCTGTCAAAAAACCATAGTTAATTATACACTAGTTTCGGTCTAAATGTTAAATTAAATGGAGGACAGCTCGGAATGATACGATACTTTTCAAATCATTTATATATTTTATGAGGGAAGGTTACGATAAAAGTACATGCAAAAAAGCATCTGAAAAATTAGATTCTATGAATCTTTTCGAAATACATGTTTCGGTCAAAAAATCCTAATATATTATACACTATTTCGTACGAGTTCTAGTCAAAAAATCAAATTATATCGGGAACTATTCGAAATGATACGAAATGTTTCAGATCATTTATATATGTTACGAGGGAAGGTGATGGTGGAAGTCCATGCAAAAAATAATCTGAAAATTAGCTTCTATAAAACTTTTGGAAATGCAAGGTTGTGTAAAAAAACCATCGTGTATTATGCACTAGTTTAAACTAGTTTCGGTCTAAAAGATAAATTAAATGGAGGACAGCTCAAAATGATACGATACTTTTCAAATCATTCATATATTTTATGAGGGAGGATTACGATGGAAGTCCATGCAAAAAATCATCTGAAAAATTAGATTCTATGAATCTTTTCGGAATACATGTTTTGGTCCAAAAATCCTAATATATTATACACTATTTGATACGAGTTCCGGTGAAAAAATCAAATTATATCGGGAACTATTCGAAATGAGACGAAACATTTTAGATCATTTATATATGTTACGAGGGAAGGTTACGATGGAAGTCCATGCAAAAAATAATCTGAAAATTAGATTCTATAAAACTTTCGTAAATGCATGGTTCTGTCAAAAAACCATAGTTAATTATACACTAGTTTCGGTCTAAATGTTAAATTAAATGGAGGACAGCTCGGAATGATACGATACTTTTCAAATCATTTATATATTTTATGAGGGAAGGTTACGATAAAAGTACATGCAAAAAATCATCTGAAAAATTAGGTTCTATGAATCTTATCGAAATTCATGTTTCGGTCAAAAAATACTAATATATTTTACACTATTTCATACGAATTCCGGTTAAAAAATCAAATTATATCTGGAACTATTTGAAATGATAAGAAACGTTTCAGATCATTTATATATGTTACAAGGGAAGGTTATGATGGAAGTCCATGCAAAAAATAATCTGAAAATTAGCTTTTATAAAACTTTTGTAAATGCAAGTTACTGTAAAAAAAACCATAGTGTATTATACACTAGTTTACACTAGTTTCGGTCTAAAAGTTAAATTAAATGGAGGACTGCTCGAAGTGATACCATACTTTTCAAATTATCTATATATTTTATGAGGGAAGGTTACAATGGAAGTCCATGCAAAAAATCATCTGAAAATTAGATTCTATGAATCTTTTCGTAATTCATGTTTCATTTCAAAAAGCCAAATATATTATACACTATTTCATACGAGTTCCGGTGAAAAAATCAAATTATATCAGGAACTATTCGAAATGAGACGAAACGTTTCAGATCATTTATATATGTTACGAGGGAAGGTTACGATGGAAGTCCATGCAAAAAATAATCTGAAAATTAGCTTCTATAAAACTTTCGTAAATGCATGGTTCTGTCAAAAAACCATAGTGTATTATTATACACTAGTTTCGGTCTAAGAGTTAAATTAAATGGAGGACAGCTTGGAATGATACGATACTTTTCAAATCATTTATATATTTTATGAGGGAAGGTTACGATGGAAGTCCATGCAAAAAATCATCTTAAAATTAGATTCTATGAATCTTTTCGAAATTGATGTTTCGGTCCAAAAATCCTAATATATTATACACTATTTCATACGAGTTCCTGTCAAAAAATCAAATTATATCGGGAACTATTCGAAATGATACGAAATGTTTCAGATCATTTATATATGTTACGAGGGAAGGTTATGGTAGAATTCCATGCAAAAAATAATCTGAAAATCAGCTTCTATAAAACTTTTGGAAATGCAAGTTACTGTCAAAAAACCATAGTGTATTATACACTAGTTTACACTAGTTTCGATCTAAAAGTTAAATTAAATGGAGGACTGCTCGAAATGATACGATACTTTTCAAATCATCTATATATTTTATGAGGGTAGGTTACAATGAAAGTCCATGCAAAAAATCATCTGAAAATTAGATTCTATGAATCTTTTCGGAATACATGTTTCGGTCCAAAAATCCTAATATATTATACACTATTTCATACGAGTTCCGGTGAAAAAATCAAATTATATCGGGAACTATTCGAAATGAGATGAAACGTTTCAGATCATTTATATATGTTACGAGGGAAGGTTACGATGGAAGTCCATGCAAAAAATAATCTGAAAATTAGCTTCTATAAAACTTTCGTAAATGCATGGTTCTCTCAAAAAACCATAGTGTATTATACACTAGTTTCGGTCTAAAAGTTAAATTAAATGGAGGACAGCTTGGAATGATACGATACTTTTCAAATCATTTATATATTTTATGAGGGAAGGTTACGATGGAAGTCCATGCAAAAAAGCATCTGAAAAATTAGATTCTATGAATCTTTTCGGAATACATGTTTCGGTCCAAAAATCCTAATATATTATACACTATTTCGTACGAGTTCTAGTCAAAAAATCAAATTATATCGGGAACTATTCGAAATGATACGAAATGTTTCAGATCATTTATATATGTTACGAGGGAAGGTGATGGTGGAAGTCCATGCAAAAAATAATCTGAAAATTAGCTTCTATAAAACTTTTGGAAATGCAAGGTTGTGTAAAAAAACCATCATGTATTATGCACTAGTTTAAACTAGTTTCGGTCTAAAAGATAAATTAAATGGAGGACAGCTCAAAATGATACGATACTTTTCAAATCATTCATATATTTTATGAGGGAGGATTACGATGGAAGTCCATGCAAAAAATCATCTGAAAAATTAGATTCTATGAATCTTTTCGGAATACATGTTTTGGTCCAAAAATCCTAATATATTATACACTATTTGATACGAGTTCCGGTGAAAAAATCAAATTATATCGGGAACTATTCGAAATGAGACGAAACATTTTAGATCATTTATATATGTTACGAGGGAAGGTTACGATGGAAGTCCATGCAAAAAATAATCTGAAAATTAGATTCTATAAAACTTTCGTAAATGCATGGTTCTGTCAAAAAACCATAGTTAATTATACACTAGTTTCGGTCTAAATGTTAAATTAAATGGAGGACAGCTCGGAATGATACGATACTTTTCAAATCATTTATATATTTTATGAGGGAAGGTTACGATAAAAGTCCATGCAAAAAATCATCTGAAAAATTAGGTTCTATGAATCTTATCGAAATTCATGTTTCGGTCAAAAAATACTAATATATTTTACACTATTTCATACGAATTCCGGTTAAAAAATCAAATTATATCTGGAACTATTTGAAATGATAAGAAACGTTTCAGATCATTTATATATGTTACAAGGGAAGGTTATGATGGAAGTCCATGCAAAAAATAATCTGAAAATTAGCTTTTATAAAACTTTTGTAAATGCAAGTTACTGTAAAAAAACCATAGTGTATTATACACTAGTTTACACTAGTTTCGGTCTAAAAGTTAAATTAAATGGAGGACTGCTCGAAGTGATACCATACTTTTCAAATTATCTATATATTTTATGAGGGAAGGTTACAATGGAAGTCCATGCAAAAAATCATCTGAAAATTAGATTCTATGAATCTTTTCGTAATTCATGTTTCATTTCAAAAAGCCAAATATATTATACACTATTTCATACGAGTTCCGGTGAAAAAATCAAATTATATCAGGAACTATTCGAAATGAGACGAAACGTTTCAGATCATTTATATATGTTACGAGGGAAGGTTACGATGGAAGTCCATGCAAAAAATAATCTGAAAATTAGCTTCTATAAAACTTTCGTAAATGCATGGTTCTGTCAAAAAACCATAGTGTATTATTATACACTAGTTTCGGTCTAAAAGTTAAATTAAATGGAGGACAGCTTGGAATGATACGATACTTTTCAAATCATTTATATATTTTATGAGGGAAGGTTACGATGGAAGTCCATGCAAAAAATCATCTTAAAATTAGATTCTATGAATCTTTTCGAAATTGATGTTTCGGTCCAAAAATCCTAATATATTATACACTATTTCATACGAGTTCCTGTCAAAAAATCAAATTATATCGGGAACTATTCGAAATGATACGAAATGTTTCAGATCATTTATATATGTTACGAGGGAAGGTTATGGTAGAATTCCATGCAAAAAATAATCTGAAAATCAGCTTCTATAAAACTTTTGGAAATGCAAGTTACTGTCAAAAAACCATAGTGTATTATACACTAGTTTACACTAGTTTCGATCTAAAAGTTAAATTAAATGGAGGACTGCTCGAAATGATACGATACTTTTCAAATCATCTATATATTTTATGAGGGTAGGTTACAATGAAAGTCCATGCAAAAAATCATCTGAAAATTAGATTCTATGAATCTTTTCGGAATACATGTTTCGGTCCAAAAATCCTAATATATTATACACTATTTCATACGAGTTCCGGTGAAAAAATCAAATTATATCGGGAACTATTCGAAATGAGATGAAACGTTTCAGATCATTTATATATGTTACGAGGGAAGGTTACGATGGAAGTCCATGCAAAAAATAATCTGAAAATTAGCTTCTATAAAACTTTCGTAAATGCATGGTTCTCTCAAAAAACCATAGTGTATTATACACTAGTTTCGGTCTAAAAGTTAAATTAAATGGAGGACAGCTTGGAATGATACGATACTTTTCAAATCATTTATATATTTTATGAGGGAAGGTTACGATGGAAGTCCATGCAAAAAAGCATCTGAAAAATTAGATTCTATGAATCTTTTCGGAATACATGTTTCGGTCCAAAAATCCTAATATATTATACACTATTTCGTACGAGTTCTAGTCAAAAAATCAAATTATATCGGGAACTATTCGAAATGATACGAAATGTTTCAGATCATTTATATATGTTACGAGGGAAGGTGATGGTGGAAGTCCATGCAAAAAATAATCTGAAAATTAGCTTCTATAAAACTTTTGGAAATGCAAGGTTGTGTAAAAAAACCATCGTGTATTATGCACTAGTTTAAACTAGTTTCGGTCTAAAAGATAAATTAAATGGAGGACAGCTCAAAATGATACGATACTTTTCAAATCATTCATATATTTTATGAGGGAGGATTACGATGGAAGTCCATGCAAAAAATCATCTGAAAAATTAGATTCTATGAATCTTTTCGGAATACATGTTTTGGTCCAAAAATCCTAATATATTATACACTATTTGATACGAGTTTCGGTGAAAAAATCAAATTATATCGGGAACTATTCGAAATGAGACGAAACATTTTAGATCATTTATATATGTTACGAGGGAAGGTTACGATGGAAGTCCATGCAAAAAATAATCTGAAAATTAGATTCTATAAAACTTTCGTAAATGCATGGTTCTGTCAAAAAACCATAGTTAATTATACACTAGTTTCGGTCTAAATGTTAAATTAAATGGAGGACAGCTCGGAATGATACGATACTTTTCAAATCATTTATATATTTTATGAGGGAAGGTTACGATAAAAGTCCATGCAAAAAATCATCTGAAAAATTAGGTTCTATGAATCTTATCGAAATTCATGTTTCGGTCAAAAAATACTAATATATTTTACACTATTTCATACGAATTCCGGTTAAAAAATCAAATTATATCTGGAACTATTTGAAATGATAAGAAACGTTTCAGATCATTTATATATGTTACAAGGGAAGGTTATGATGGAAGTCCATGCAAAAAATAATCTGAAAATTAGCTTCTATAAAACTTTTGTAAATGCAAGTTACTGTCAAAAAACCATAGTGTATTATACACTATTTTACACTAGTTTCGGTCTAAAAGTTAAATTAAATTGAGGACTGCTCGAAATGATACGATACTTTTCAAATCATCTATATATTTTATGAGGGTAGGTTACAATGGAAGTCCATGCAAAAAATCATCTGAAAATTAGATTCTATGAATCTTTTCGGAATACATGTTTCGGTCCAAAAATCCTAATATATTATACACTATTTCGTAAGAGTTCTAGTCAAAAAATCAAATTATATCGGGAACTATTCGAAATGATACGAAATGTTTCAGATCATTTATATATGTTACGAGGGAAGGTTAAGGTGGAAGTCCATGCAAAAAATAATCTGAAAATTAGCTTCTATAAAACTTTTTGAAATGCAAGGTTGTGTCAAAAAACCATCGTGTATTATTATACACTAGTTTCGTTCTAAAAGTTAAATTAAATGGAGGACAGCTTGGAATGATACGATACTTTTCAAATCATTTATATATTTTATGAGGGAAGGTTACGATGGAAGTCCATGCAAAAAATCATCTTAAAATTAGATTCTATGAATCTTTTTGAAATTCATGTTTCGGTCCAAAAATCCAAATATATTATACACTATTTCATACGAGTTTCAGTCAAAAAATCAAATTATATCGGGAACTATTCGAAATGATACGAAATGTTTCAGATCATTTATATATGTTACGAGGGAAGGTTATGGTGGAATTCCATGCAAAAAATAATCTGAAAATTAGCTTCTATAAAGCTTTTGGAAATGCAAGGTTGTGTCAAAAAACCATAGTGTATTATGCACTAGTTTAAACTAGTTTCGGTCTAAAAGATAAATTAAATGGAGGACAGCTCAAAATGATACGATACTTTTCAAATCATTTATATATTTTATGAGGGAGGATTACGATGGAAGTCCATGCAAAAAATAATCTGAAAAATTAGATTCTATGAATCTTTTCGGAATACATGTTTCGGTCCAAAAATCTTAATATATTATACACTATTTGATACGAGTTCCGGTGAAAAAATCAAATTATATCGGGAACTATTCGAAATGAGACGAAACATTTTAGATCATTTATATATGTTACGAGGGAAGGTTACGATGGAAGTCCATGCAAAAAATAATCTGAAAATTAGCTTCTATAAAACTTTCGTAAATGCATGGTTCTGTCAAAAAACCATAGTTAATTATACACTAGTTTCGGTCTAAATGTTAAATTAAATCGAGGACAGCTCGGAATGATACGATACTTTTCAAATCATTTATATATTTTATGAGGGAAGGTTACGATAAAAGTCCATGCAAAAAATCATCTGAAAAATTAGGTTCTATGAATCTTTTCGAAATTCATGTTTCGGTCAAAAACTACTAATATATTTTACACTATTTCATACGAATTCCGGTTAAAAAATCAAATTATATCTGGAACTATTTGAAATGATAAGATACGTTTCAGATCATTTATATATGTTACAAGGGAAGGTTATGATGGAAGTCCATGCAAAAAATAATCTGAAAATTAGCTTCTATAAAACTTTTGTAAATGCAAGTTACTGTCAAAAAACCATAGTGTATTATACACTATTTTACACTAGTTTCGGTCTAAAAGTTAAATTAAATGGAGGACTGCTCGAAATGATACGATACTTTTCAAATCATCTATATATTTTATGAGGGTAGGTTACAATGGAAGTCCATGCAAAAATCATCTGAAAATTAGATTCTATGAATCTTTTCGAAATACATGTTTCGGTCCAAAAATCCTAATATATTATACACTATTTCATACGAGTTCCGGTGAAAAAATCAAATTATATCGGGAACTATTCGAAATGATACGAAATATTTCAGATCATTTATATATGTTACGAGGGAAGGTTACGATGGAAGTCCATGCAAAAAATAATCTGAAAATTAGCTTCTATAAAACTTTCGTAAATGCATGGTTCTGTCAAAAAACCATAGTGTATTATTATACACTAGTTTCAGTCTAAAAGTTAAATTAAATGGAGGACAGCTTGGAATGATACGATACTTTTCAAATCATTTATATATTTTATGAGGGAAGGTTACGATGGAAGTCCATGCAAAAAATCATCTTAAAATTAGATTCTATGAATCTTTTCGAAATTCATGTTTCGGTCCAAGAATCCTAATATATTATACACTATTTCATACGAGTTCCTGTCAAAAAATCAAATTATATCGGGAACTATTCGAAATGATACGAAATGTTTCAGATCATTTATATATGTTACGAGGGAAGGTTATGGTGGAATTCCATGCAAAAAATAATCTTAAAATTAGGTTCTATAAAACTTTTGGAAATGCAAGGTTGTGTCAAAAAACCATAGTGTATTATGCACTAGTTTAAACTAGTTTCGGTCTAAAAGATATATTTAATGGAGGACAGCTCAAAATGATACAATACTTTTCAAATCATTTATATATTTTATGAGGGAGGATTACGATGGAAGTCCATGCAAAAAATCATCTGAAAAATTAGATTCTATGAATCTTTTCGGAATACATGTTTCGGTCCAAAAATCCTAATATATTATACACTATTTGATACGAGTTCCGGTGAAAAAATCAAATTATATCGGGAATTATTCGAAATGAGACGAAACATTTTAGATCATTTATATATGTTACGAGGGAAGGTTACGATGGAAGTCCATGCAAAAAATAATCTGAAAATTAGCTTCTATAAAACATTCGTAAATGCATGGTTCTGTCAAAAAACCATAGTTAATTATACACTAGTTTTGGTCTAAAAGTTAAATTAAATGGAGGACAGCTCGGAATGATACGATACTTTTCAAATCATTTATATATTTTATGAGGGAAGGTTACGATAAAAGTCCATGCAAAAAATCATCTGAAAAATTAGGTTCTATGAATCTTTTCGAAATTCATGTTTCGGTCAAAAAATACTAATATATTTTACACTATTTCATACGAGTTCCGGTTAAAAAATCAAATTATATCTGGAACTATTCGAAATGATAAGAAACGTTTCAGATAATTTATATATGTTACAAGGGAAGGTTATGATGGAAGTCCATGCAAAAAATAATCTGAAAATTAGCTTCTATAAAACTTTTGTAAATGCAAGTTACTGTCAAAAAACCATAGTGTATTATACACTAGATTACACTAGTTTCGGTCTAAAAGTTAAATTAAATGGAGGACTGCTCGAAGTGATACGATACTTTTTTAAATCATCTATATATTTTATGAGGGAAGGTTACAATGGAAGTCCATGAAAAAATATCATCTGAAAATTAGATTCTATGAATCTTTTCGTAATTCATGTTTCGGTCCAAAAATCCTAATATATTATACACTATTTCATACGAGTTTCGGTGAAAAAATCAAATTATATCAGGAACTATTCGAAATGAGACGAAACGTTTCAGATCATTTATATATGTTACGAGGGAAGGTTACGATGGAAGTCCATGCAAAAAATAATCTGAAAATTAGCTTCTATAAAACTTTCGTAAATGAATGGTTCTGTCAAAAAACCATAGTGTATTATTATACACTAGTTTCGGTCTAAAAGTTAAATTAAATGGAGGACAGCTCGGAATGATACGATACTTTTCAAATCATTTATATATTTTATGAGGGAAGGTTACGATGGAAGTCCATGCAAAAAATCATATGAAAAATTAGGTTCTATGAATCTTTTCGAAATTCATGTTTCGGTCAAAATATCCTAATATATTTTTCACTATTTCGTACGAGTTTCGGTTAAAAAATCAAATTATATCTGGAACTATTCGAAATGATAAGAAACGTTTCAAATCATTTATATATGTTAAAAGGGAAGGTTATGATGGAAGTCCATGCCAAAAATAATAAGAAAATTAGCTTCTATAAAACATTCGTAAATGCATGGTTCTGTCAAAAAACCATAGTGTATTATACACTAGTTTCGGTCTAAAAGATAAATTAAATGGAGGACAGCTCAAAATGATACGATACTTTTCAAATCATTTATATATTTTATGAGGGAGGATTACGATGGAAGTCCATGCAAAAATTCATCTGAAAAATTAGATTCTATGAATCTTTTCGGAATACATGTTTCGGTCCAAAAATCCTAATATATTATATACTATTTGATACGAGTTCCGGTGAAAAAATCAAATTATATCGGGAACTATTCGAAATGAGACGAAACATTTGAGATCATTTATATATGTTACGAGGGAAGTTTACAATGGAAGTACATGCAAAAAATAATTTGAAAATTAGCTTCTATAAAACTTTCGTAAATGCATGGTTCTGTCAAAAAACCATAGTTAATTATACACTAGTTTCGGTCTAAATGTTAAATTAAATGGAGGACAGCTGGAATGATACGATACTCTTCAAATCATTTATATATTTTATGAGGGAAGGTTACGATAAAAATTCATGCAAAAAATCATCTGAAAAATTAGGTTCTATGAATCTTTTCGAAATTCATGTTTCGGTCAAAAAATACTAATATATTTTACACTATTTCATACGAGTTCCGTTTAAAAAATCAAATTATATCTGAAACTATTCGAAATGATAAGAAACGTTTCAAATCATTTATATATGTTACAAGGGAAGGTTATGATGGAAGTCCATGCAAAAAATAATCTGAAAATTAGCTTCTATAAAACTTTTGGAAATGCAAGTTACTGTCTAAAAACCATAGTGTATTATACACTAGTTTACACTAGTTTCGGTCTAAAAGATAAATTAAATGGAGGACTGCTCTAAATGATACGATACTTTTCAAATCATTTATATATATTATGAGGGAAGGTTACGATGGAAGTCCATGCAATAAATCATCTGAAAATCAGATTCTATGAATCTTTTCGAAATTTATGTTTCGGTCCAAAAATCCTAATATATTATACACTATTTCATACGAGTTCCAGTCAAAAAATCAAATTATATCGAGAACTATTTGAAATGATACGAAACGTTATAGATCATTTATATATGTTACGAGGGAAGGTTATGATGGAAGTCCATACAAAAAATAATTTGTAAATTAGCTTCTATAAACTTTTGGAAATGCAAGTTACTGTCAAAAAACCATAGTGTATTATCCACTAGTTTACACTAGTTTCAGTCAAAAAGTTAAATTAAATGGAGGACTGCTCGAAATAATACGATACTTTTCAAATCATTTATATATTTTATGAGGGAAGGTTACGATGGAAGTCCATGCAAAAAAGCATCTGAAAATTAGATTCTATGAATCTTTTCGAAATTCATGTTTCGGTACAAAAATCCTAATATACTATACACTATTTCATACGAGTTCCAGTCAAAAAATCATATTATATCGGGAACTATTTGAAATGATACGAAACATTTCATATCATTTATATATGTTACGAGGGAAGGTTATGATGGAAGTCCATGCAAAAAATAATCTAAAAATTAGCTTCAATAAAACTTTTGGAAATGCAAGGTTCTGTCAAAATACCATAGTGTATTATACACTAGTTTACACTAGTTTCGGTCTAAAAGTTAAATTAAACGGAGGACTGCTAGAAATGATACGATACTTTTCAAATCATCTATATATTTTATGAGGGAAGGTTACAATGGAAGTTAATGCAAAAAATCATCTGAAAATTAGATTCTATGAATCTTTTCGGAATTCATGTTTCGGTCCAAAAATCCTAATATATTTTACACTATTTCATATGAGTTCCGGTGAAAAAAAAATTATATCTGTAACTATTCGAAATGATACGAAATGCTTCACATCATTTATATATGTTACGAGGGAAGGTTATGGTGGAAGTCCATGCAAAAAATAATCTGAAAATTAGCTTCTATAAAACTTTTGGAAATGCAAGGTTGTGTGAAAAAACCATAGTGTATTATGCACTAGTTTAAACTAGTTTCGGTCTAAAAGTTAAATTAAATGGAGGACAGCTCGAAATGATACGATACTTTACAAATCAGTTATATATTTTATGAGGGAGGGTTATGATGGAAGTCCATGCAAAAAATCATCTGAAAATTAGATTCTATGAATCTTTTCGGAATTCATGTTTCGGTCCATAAATCCTAATATATTATACACTATTTCATACGAGTTCCGGTGAAAAAATCAAATTATATCGGGAAATATTCGAAATGAGACGAAACATTTCAGATCATTTATATATATTACGAGGGAAGGTTATGATGGAAGTCCATGCAAAAATAATCTGAAAATTAGCTTCTATAAAACTTTCGTAAATGCATGGTTCTGTCAAAAAACCATAGTGTATTATACACTAGTTTTGGTCTAAAAGTTAAATTAAATGGAGGACAGCTCGGAATGATACGATACTTTTCAAATCATTTATATATTTTATGAGGGAAGGTTACGATAAAAGTCCATGCAAAAAATCATCTGAAAAATTAGGTTCTATGAATCTTTTCGAAAATCATGTTTCGGTCAAAAAATACTAATATATTTTACACTATTTCATACGAGTTCCGGTTAAAAAATCAAGTTATATCTGGAACTATTCGAAATGATAAGAAACGTTTCAGATCATTTATACATTTTACAAGGGAAGGTTATGATGGAAGTCCATGCAAAAAATAATCTGAAAATTAGCTTCTATAAAACTTTTGTAAATGGAATTTACTGTCAAAAAACCATAGTGTATTAAACACTAGTTTACACTAGTTTTGGTCTAAAAGTTAAATTAAACGGAGGATTGCTCGAAATGATACGATACTTTTCAAATCATCTATTATTTTAAGAGGGATGGTTATGATGGAAGTCCATGCAAAAAATCATCTGAAAATTAGATTCTATGAATCTTTTCGGAATTCATGTTTCGGTCCAAAAATCCTAATATATTATACACTATTTCATACGAGTTCCGGTGAAAAAATCAAATTACATCGGGAACTATTCGAAATGATACGAAATGTTTCAAATCATTTATATATGTTACGAGGGAATGTTATGGTGGAAGTCCATGCAAAAAATAATCTGAAAATTAGCTTCTATAAAACTTTTGGAAATGCAAGGTTGTGTCAAAAAACCATAGTGTATTATGCACTAGTTTAAACTAGTTTCGGTCTAAAAGTTAAATTAAACGGAGGACAGCTCGAAATGATACGATACGTTTCAAATCAGTTATATATTTTATGAGGGAGGGTTACGATGGAAGTCCATGCAAAAAATCATCTGAAAATTAGATTCTATGAATCTTTTCGGAATTCATGTTTCGGTCAAAAAATCCTAGTATATTATACACTATTTCATACGAGTTCCGGTGAAAAGATCAAATTATATCGGGAACTATTCGAAATGAGACGAAACATTTCAGATCATTTATATATGTTACGAGGGAAGGTTACGATGGAAGTCCATGCAAAAAATAATCTGAAAATTAGCTTCTATAAAACTTTCGTAAATGCATGGTTCTGTCAAAAAACCATAGTGTATTATACACTAGTTTTGGTCTAAAAGTTAAATTAAATGGAGGACAGCTCAGAATGATACGATACTTTTCAAATCATTTATATATTTTATGAGGGAAGGTTACGATAAAAGTCCATGCAAAAAATCATCTGAAAAATTAGGTTCTATGAATCTTTTCGAAATTCATGTTTCGGTCAAAAAATACTAATATATTTTACACTATTTCATACGAGTTCCGGTTAAAAAATCAAATTATATCTGGAACTATTCGAAATGATAAGAAACGTTTCAGATCATTTATATATGTTACAAGGGAAGGTTATGATGGAAGTCCATGCAAAAAATAATCTGAAAATTAGCTTCTATAAAACTTTTGTAAATGCAAGTTACTGTCAAAAAACCATAGTGTATTATACACTAGATTACACTAGTTTCGGTCTAAAAGTTAAATTAAATGGAGGACTGCTCGAAGTGATACGATACTTTTTTAAATCATCTATATATTTTATGAGGGAAGGTTACAATGGAAGTCCATGAAAAAATATCATCTGAAAATTAGATTCTATGAATCTTTTCGTAATTCATGTTTCGGTCCAAAAATCCTAATATATTATACACTATTTCATACGAGTTTCGGTGAAAAAATCAAATTATATCAGGAACTATTCGAAATGAGACGAAACGTTTCAGATCATTTATATATGTTACGAGGGAAGGTTACGATGGAAGTCCATGCAAAAAATAATCTGAAAATTAGCTTCTATAAAACTTTCGTAAATGAATGGTTCTGTCAAAAAACCATAGTGTATTATTATACACTAGTTTCGGTCTAAAAGTTAAATTAAATGGAGGACAGCTCAGAATGATACGATACTTTTCAAATCATTTATATATTTTATGAGGGAAGGTTACGATGGAAGTCCATGCAAAAAATCATATGAAAAATTAGGTTCTATGAATCTTTTCGAAATTCATGTTTCGGTCAAAATATCCTAATATATTTTTCACTATTTCGTACGAGTTTCGGTTAAAAAATCAAATTATATCTGGAACTATTCGAAATGATAAGAAACGTTTCAAATCATTTATATATGTTAAAAGGGAAGGTTATGATGGAAGTCCATGCCAAAAATAATAAGAAAATTAGCTTCTATAAAACATTCGTAAATGCATGGTTCTGTCAAAAAACCATAGTGTATTATACACTAGTTTCGGTCTAAAAGATAAATTAAATGGAGGACAGCTCAAAATGATACGATACTTTTCAAATCATTTATATATTTTATGAGGGAGGATTACGATGGAAGTCCATGCAAAAATTCATCTGAAAAATTAGATTCTATGAATCTTTTCGGAATACATGTTTCGGTCCAAAAATCCTAATATATTATATACTATTTGATACGAGTTCCGGTGAAAAAATCAAATTATATCGGGAACTATTCGAAATGAGACGAAACATTTGAGATCATTTATATATGTTACGAGGGAAGTTTACAATGGAAGTACATGCAAAAAATAATTTGAAAATTAGCTTCTATAAAACTTTCGTAAATGCATGGTTCTGTCAAAAAACCATAGTTAATTATACACTAGTTTCGGTCTAAATGTTAAATTAAATGGAGGATAGCTCGGAATGATACGATACTCTTCAAATCATTTATATATTTTATGAGGGAAGGTTACGATAAAAATTCATGCAAAAAATCATCTGAAAAATTAGGTTCTATGAATCTTTTCGAAATTCATGTTTCGGTCAAAAAATACTAATATATTTTACACTATTTCATACGAGTTCCGTTTAAAAAATCAAATTATATCTGAAACTATTCGAAATGATAAGAAACGTTTCAAATCATTTATATATGTTACAAGGGAAGGTTATGATGGAAGTCCATGCAAAAAATAATCTGAAAATTAGCTTCTATAAAACTTTTGGAAATGCAAGTTACTGTCTAAAAACCATAGTGTATTATACACTAGTTTACACTAGTTTCGGTCTAAAAGATAAATTAAATGGAGGACTGCTCTAAATGATACGATACTTTTCAAATCATTTATATATATTATGAGGGAAGGTTACGATGGAAGTCCATGCAATAAATCATCTGAAAATCAGATTCTATGAATCTTTTCGAAATTTATGTTTCGGTCCAAAAATCCTAATATATTATACACTATTTCATACGAGTTCCAGTCAAAAAATCAAATTATATCGAGAACTATTTGAAATGATACGAAACGTTATAGATCATTTATATATGTTACGAGGGAAGGTTATGATGGAAGTCCATACAAAAAATAATTTGTAAATTAGCTTCTATAAACTTTTGGAAATGCAAGTTACTGTCAAAAAACCATAGTGTATTATCCACTAGTTTACACTAGTTTCAGTCAAAAAGTTAAATTAAATGGAGGACTGCTCGAAATAATACGATACTTTTCAAATCATTTATATATTTTATGAGGGAAGGTTACGATGGAAGTCCATGCAAAAAAGCATCTGAAAATTAGATTCTATGAATCTTTTCGAAATTCATGTTTCGGTACAAAAATCCTAATATACTATACACTATTTCATACGAGTTCCAGTCAAAAAATCATATTATATCGGGAACTATTTGAAATGATACGAAACATTTCATATCATTTATATATGTTACGAGGGAAGGTTATGATGGAAGTCCATGCAAAAAATAATCTAAAAATTAGCTTCAATAAAACTTTTGGAAATGCAAGGTTCTGTCAAAATACCATAGTGTATTATACACTAGTTTCGGTCTAAAAGTTAAATTAAACGGAGGACTGCTAGAAATGATACGATACTTTTCAAATCATCTATATATTTTATGAGGGAAGGTTACAATGGAAGTTAATGCAAAAAATCATCTGAAAATTAGATTCTATGAATCTTTTCGGAATTCATGTTTCGGTCCAAAAATCCTAATATATTTTACACTATTTCATATGAGTTCCGGTGAAAAAAAAATTATATCTGTAACTATTCGAAATGATACGAAATGCTTCACATCATTTATATATGTTACGAGGGAAGGTTATGGTGGAAGTCCATGCAAAAAATAATCTGAAAATTAGCTTCTATAAAACTTTTGGAAATGCAAGGTTGTGTGAAAAAACCATAGTGTATTATGCACTAGTTTAAACTAGTTTCGGTCTAAAAGTTAAATTAAATGGAGGACAGCTCGAAATGATACGATACTTTACAAATCAGTTATATATTTTATGAGGGAGGGTTATGATGGAAGTCCATGCAAAAAATCATCTGAAAATTAGATTCTATGAATCTTTTCGGAATTCATGTTTCGGTCCATAAATCCTAATATATTATACACTATTTCATACGAGTTCCGGTGAAAAAATCAAATTATATCGGGAAATATTCGAAATGAGACGAAACATTTCAGATCATTTATATATATTACGAGGGAAGGTTATGATGGAAGTCCATGCAAAAATAATCTGAAAATTAGCTTCTATAAAACTTTCGTAAATGCATGGTTCTGTCAAAAAACCATAGTGTATTATACACTAGTTTTGGTCTAAAAGTTAAATTAAATGGAGGACAGCTCGGAATGATACGATACTTTTCAAATCATTTATATATTTTATGAGGGAAGGTTACGATAAAAGTCCATGCAAAAAATCATCTGAAAAATTAGGTTCTATGAATCTTTTCGAAAATCATGTTTCGGTCAAAAAATACTAATATATTTTACACTATTTCATACGAGTTCCGGTTAAAAAATCAAGTTATATCTGGAACTATTTGAAATGATAAGAAACGTTTCAGATCATTTATACATTTTACAAGGGAAGGTTATGATGGAAGTCCATGCAAAAAATAATCTGAAAATTAGCTTCTATAAAACTTTTGTAAATGGAATTTACTGTCAAAAAACCATAGTGTATTAAACACTAGTTTACACTAGTTTTGGTCTAAAAGTTAAATTAAACGGAGGATTGCTCGAAATGATACGATACTTTTCAAATCATCTATTATTTTAAGAGGGATGGTTATGATGGAAGTCCATGCAAAAAATCATCTGAAAATTAGATTCTATGAATCTTTTCGGAATTCATGTTTCGGTCCAAAAATCCTAATATATTATACACTATTTCATACGAGTTCCGGTGAAAAAATCAAATTACATCGGGAACTATTCGAAATGATACGAAATGTTTCAAATCATTTATATATGTTACGAGGGAATGTTATGGTGGAAGTCCATGCAAAAAATAATCTGAAAATTAGCTTCTATAAAACTTTTGGAAATGCAAGGTTGTGTCAAAAAACCATAGTGTATTATGCACTAGTTTAAACTAGTTTCGGTCTAAAAGTTAAATTAAACGGAGGACAGCTCGAAATGATACGATACGTTTCAAATCAGTTATATATTTTATGAGGGAGGGTTACGATGGAAGTCCATGCAAAAAATCATCTAAAAATTAGATTCTATGAATCTTTTCGGAATTCATGTTTCGGTCAAAAAATCCTAGTATATTATACACTATTTCATACGAGTTCCGGTGAAAAGATCAAATTATATCGGGAACTATTCGAAATGAGACGAAACATTTCAGATCATTTATATATGTTACGAGGGAAGGTTACGATGGAAGTCCATGCAAAAAATAATCTGAAAATTAGTTTCTATAAAACTTTCGTAAATGCATGGTTCTGTCAAAAAACCATAGTGTATTATACACTAGTTTTGGTCTAAAAGTTAAATTAAATGGAGGACAGCTCGGAATGATACGATACTTTTCAAATCATTTATATATTTTATGAGGGAAGGTTACGATAAAAGTCCATGCAAAAAATCATCTGAAAAATTAGGTTCTATGAATCTTTTCGAAAATCATGTTTCGGTCAAAAAATACTAATATATTTTACACTATTTCATACGAGTTCCGGTTAAAAAATCAAATTATATCTGGAACTATTCGAAATGATAAGAAACGTTTCAGATCATTTATACATTTTACAAGGGAAGGTTATGATGGAAGTCCATGCAAAAAATAATCTGAAAATTAGCTTCTATAAAACTTTTTGTAAATGGAATTTACTGTCAAAAAACCATAGTGTATTAAACACTAGTTTACACTAGTTTTGGTCTAAAAGTTAAATTAAACGGAGGATTGCTCGAAATGATACGATACATTTCAATTCATCTATTATTTTAAGAGGGATGGTTATGATGGAAGTCCATGCAAAAAATCATCTGAAAATTAGATTCTATGAATCTTTTCGGAATTCATGTTTCGGTCCAAAAATCCTAATATATTATACACTATTTCATACGAGTTCCGGTGAAAAAATCAAATTACATTGGGAACTATTCGAAATGATACGAAATGTTTCAAATCATTTATATATGTTACGAGGGAATGTTATGGTGGAAGTCCATGCAAAAAATAATCTGAAAATTAGCTTCTATAAAACTTTTGGAAATGCAAGGTTGTGTCAAAAAACCAGTGTATTATGCACTAGTTTAAACTAGTTTCGGTCTAAAAGTTAAATTAAACGGAGGACAGCTCGAAATGATACGATACGTTTCAAATCAGTTATATATTTTATGAGGGAGGGTTACGATGGAAGTCCATGCAAAAAATCATCTGAAAATTAGATTCTATGAATCTTTTCGGAATTCATGTTTCGGTCAAAAAATCCTAGTATATTATACACTATTTCATACGAGTTCCGGTGAAAAGATCAAATTATATCGGGAACTATTCGAAATGAGACGAAACATTTCAGATCATTTATATATGTTACGAGGGAAGGTTACGATGGAAGTACATGCAAAAAATAATCTGAAAATTAGCTTCTATAAAACTTTCGTAAATGCATGGTTCTGTCAAAAAACCATATTGTATTATACACTAGTTTTGGTCTAAAAGTTAAATTAAATGGAGGACAGCTCGGAATGATACAATACTTTTCAAATCATTTATATATTTTATGAGGGAAGGTTACGATAAAAGTCCATGCAAAAAATCATCTGAAAAATTAGGTTCTATGAATCTTTTCGAAAATCATGTTTCGGTCAAAAAATACTAATATATTTTACACTATTTCATACGAGTTCCGGTTAAAAAATCAAATTATATCTGGAACTATTCGAAATGATAAGAAACGTTTCAGATCATTTATACAGTTTACAAGGGAAGGTTATGATGGAAGTCCATGCAAAAAATAATCTGAAAATTAGCTTCTATAAAACTTTTTGTAAATGGAATTTACTGTCAAAAAACCATAGTGTATTAAACACTAGTTTACACTAGTTTTGGTCTAAAAGTTAAATTAAACGGAGGATTGCTCGAAATGATACGATACATTTCAAATCATCTATTATTTTAAGAGGGATGCTTATGATGGAAGTCCATGCAAAAAATCATCTGAAAATTAGATTCTATGAATCTTTTCGGAATTCATGTTTCGGTCCCAAAATCCTAATATATTATACACTATTTCATACGAGTTCCGGTGAAAAAATCAAATTATATCGGGAACTATTCGAAATGATACGAAATGTTTCAGATCATTTATATATGTTACGAGGGAATGTTATGGTGGAAGTCCATGCAAAAAATAATCTGAAAATTAGCTTCTATAAAACTTTTGGAAATGCAAGGTTGTGTAAAAAAACCATAGTGTATTATGCACTAGTTTAAACTAGTTTCGGTCTAAAAGTTAAATTAAACGGAGGACAGCTCGAAATGATACGATACGTTTCAAATCAGTTATATATTTTATGAGGGAGGGTTACGATGGAAGTCCATGCAAAACATCATCTGAAAATTAGATTCTATGAATCTTTTCGGAATTCATGTTTCGGTCAAAAAATCCTAGTATATTATACACTATTTCATACGAGTTCCGGTGAAAAGATCAAATTATATCGGGAACTATTCGAAATGAGACGAAACATTTCAGATCATTTATATATGTTACGAGGGAAGGTTACGATGGAAGTCCATGCAAAAAATAATCTGAAAATTAGCTTCTATAAAACTTTCGTAAATGCATGGTTCTGTCAAAAAACCATAGTGTATTATACACTAGTTTCGGTCTAAAAGTTAAATTAAATGGAGGACAGCTCGGAATGATACTTTACTTTTCAAATCATTTATATATTTTATGAGGGAAGGTTACGATAAAAGTCCATGCAAAAAATCATCTGAAAAATTAGGTTCTATGAATCTTTTCGAAATTCATGTTTCGGTCAAAAAATACTAATATATTTTACACTATTTCATACGAGTTCCGGTTAAAAAATCAAATTATATCTGGAACTATTCGAAATGATAAGAAACGTTTCAGATCATTTATATATTTTACAAGGGAAGGTTATGATGGAAGTCCATGCAAAAAATAATCTGAAAATTAGCTTCTATAAAACTTTTGTAAATGGAATTTACTGTCAAAAAACCATAGTGTATTAAACACTAGTTTACACTAGTTTTGGTCTAAAAGTTAAATTAAACAGAGGACTGCTCGAAATGATACGATACTTTTCAAATCATCTATTATTTTAAGAGGGATGGTTATGATGGAAGTCCATGCAAAAAATCATCTGAAAATTAGATTCTATGAATCTTTTCGGAATTCATGTTTCGGTCCAAAAATCCTAATATATTATACACTATTTCATACGAGTTCCGGTGAAAAAATCAAATTATATCGGGAACTATTCGAAATGATACGAAATGTTTCAGATCATTTATATATGTTACGAGGGAATGTTATGGTGGAAGTTCATGCAAAAAATAATCTGAAAATTAGCTTCTATAAAACTTTTGGAAATGCAAGGTTGTGTCAAAAAACCATAGTGTATTATGCACTAGTTTAAACTAGTTTTGGTCTAAAAGTTAAATTAAACGGAGGACAGCTCGAAATGATACGATATGTTTCAAATCAGTTATATATTTTATGAGGGAGGGTTACGATGGAAGTCCATGCAAAAAATCATCTGAAAATTAGATTCTATGAATCTTTTCGGAATTCATGTTTCGGTCAAAAAATCCTAGTATATTATACACTATTTCATACGAGTTCCGGTGAAAAGATCAAATTATATCGGGAACTATTCGAAATGAGACGAAACATTTCAGATCATTTATATATGTTACGAGGGAAGGTTACGATGGAAGTCCATGCAAAAAATAATCTGAAAATTAGCTTCTATAAAACTTTCGTAAATGCATGGTTCTGTCAAAAAACCATAGTGTATTATACACTAGTTTCGGTCTAAAAGTTAAATTAAATGGAGGACAGCTCGGAATGATACTTTACTTTTCAAATCATTTATATATTTTATGAGGGAAGGTTACGATAAAAGTCCATGCAAAAAATCATCTGAAAAATTAGGTTCTATGAATCTTTTCGAAATTCATGTTTCGGTCAAAAAATACTAATGTATTTTACACTATTTCATACGAGTTCCGGTTAAAAAATCAAATTATATCTGGAACTATTCGAAATGATAAAAAACGTTTCAGATCATTTATATATGTTACAAGGGAAGGTTATGATGGAAGTCCATGCAAAAAATAATCTGAAAATTAGCTTCCATAAAACTTTTGTAAATGCTAGTTACTGTAAAAAACCATAGTGTATTATACACTAGTTTCGGTCTAAAAGTTAAATTAAATGGAGGACTGCTCAAAATGATACGATACTTTTCAAATCATCTATATATTTTATGAGGGAAGGTTACAATGGAAGTCCATGCATAAAAACATCTAAAAATTAGAATCTATGAATCTTTTAGGAATTCATGTTTCGGTCCTCAAATCCTAATATATTATACACTATTTCATACGAGTTCCGGTGAAAAAATCAAATTATATCAGGAACTATTCAAAATGAGACGAAACGTTTCAGATCATTTATATATGTTACGAGGGAAGGTTACGATGGAAGTCCATGCAAAAAATAATCTGAAAATTAGCTTCTATAAAACTTTCGTAAATGCATGGTTCTGTCAAAAAACCATAGTGTATTATACACTAGTTTCGGACTCAAAGTTAAATTAAATGGAGGACAGCTCGAAATGATACGATACTTTTCAAATCATTAATATATTTTATGAGGGAGGTTATGATGGAAGTCCATGCTAAAAATCATCTGAAAAATTAGGTTCTATGAATCTTTTCGAAATTCATGTTTCGGTTAAAAAATCCTAATATATTTTACACTATTTCATACGAGTTCCAGTTAAAAAATCAAATTATATCTGGAACTATTCGAAATGATAAGAAACGTTTCAAATCATTTATATATGTTACAAGGGAAGGTTATCATGGAAGTCCATACAAATAATAATTTGTAAATTAGCTTCTATAAACTTTTGAAAATGCAAGTTACTGTCAAAAAACCAAAGTGTATTATCCACTAGTTTACACTAGTTTCGCTCTAAAATTAAAATTAAACGGAGGACTGTTCGAAATGATACGGTACTTTTCAAATCATCTATATATTTTATGAGGGAAGGTTACAATGGAAGTCCATGCAAAACATCATCTGAAAATTAGATTCTATGAATCTTTTCGGAATTCATGTTTCGGTCAAAAAATCCTAGTATATTATACACTATTTCATACGAGTTCCGGTGAAAAGATCAAATTATATCGGGAACTATTCGAAATGAGACGAAACATTTCAGATCATTTATATATGTTACGAGGGAAGGTTACGATGGAAGTCCATGCAAAAAATAATCTGAAAATTAGCTTCTATAAAACTTTCGTAAATGCATGGTTCTGTCAAAAAACCATAGTGTATTATACACTAGTTTCGGTCTAAAAGTTAAATTAAATGGAGGACAGCTCGGAATGATACTTTACTTTTCAAATCATTTATATATTTTATGAGGGAAGGTTACGATAAAAGTCCATGCAAAAAATCATCTGAAAAATTAGGTTCTATGAATCTTTTCGAAATTCATGTTTCGGTCAAAAAATACTAATATATTTTACACTATTTCATACGAGTTCCGGTTAAAAAATCAAATTATATCTGGAACTATTCGAAATGATAAGAAACGTTTCAGATCATTTATATATTTTACAAGGGAAGGTTATGATGGAAGTCCATGCAAAAAATAATCTGAAAATTAGCTTCTATAAAACTTTTGTAAATGGAATTTACTGTCAAAAATCCATAGTGTATTAAACACTAGTTTACACTAGTTTTGGTCTAAAAGTTAAATTAAACAGAGGACTGCTCGAAATGATACGATACTTTTCAAATCATCTATTATTTTAAGAGGGATGGTTATGATGGAAGTCCATGCAAAAAATCATCTGAAAATTAGATTCTATGAATCTTTTCGGAATTCATGTTTCGGTCCAAAAATCCTAATATATTATACACTATTTCATACGAGTTCCGGTGAAAAAATCAAATTATATCGGGAACTATTCGAAATGATACGAAATGTTTCAGATCATTTATATATGTTACGAGGGAATGTTATGGTGGAAGTTCATGCAAAAAATAATCTGAAAATTAGCTTCTATAAAACTTTTGGAAATGCAAGGTTGTGTCAAAAAACCATAGTGTATTATGCACTAGTTTAAACTAGTTTTGGTCTAAAAGTTAAATTAAACGGAGGACAGCTCGAAATGATACGATATGTTTCAAATCAGTTATATATTTTATGAGGGAGGGTTACGATGGAAGTCCATGCAAAAAATCATCTGAAAATTAGATTCTATGAATCTTTTCGGAATTCATGTTTCGGTCAAAAAATCCTAGTATATTATACACTATTTCATACGAGTTCCGGTGAAAAGATCAAATTATATCGGGAACTATTCGAAATGAGACGAAACATTTCAGATCATTTATATATGTTACGAGGGAAGGTTACGATGGAAGTCCATGCAAAAAATAATCTGAAAATTAGCTTCTATAAAACTTTCGTAAATGCATGGTTCTGTCAAAAAACCATAGTGTATTATACACTAGTTTCGGTCTAAAAGTTAAATTAAATGGAGGACAGCTCGGAATGATACTTTACTTTTCAAATCATTTATATATTTTATGAGGGAAGGTTACGATAAAAGTCCATGCAAAAAATCATCTGAAAAATTAGGTTCTATGAATCTTTTCGAAATTCATGTTTCGGTCAAAAAATACTAATGTATTTTACACTATTTCATACGAGTTCCGGTTAAAAAATCAAATTATATCTGGAACTATTCGAAATGATAAAAAACGTTTCAGATCATTTATATATGTTACAAGGGAAGGTTATGATGGAAGTCCATGCAAAAAATAATCTGAAAATTAGCTTCCATAAAACTTTTGTAAATGCAAGTTACTGTAAAAAACCATAGTGTATTATACACTAGTTTCGGTCTAAAAGTTAAATTAAATGGAGGACTGCTCAAAATGATACGATACTTTTCAAATCATCTATATATTTTATGAGGGAAGGTTACAATGGAAGTCCATGCATAAAAACATCTAAAAATTAGAATCTATGAATCTTTTAGGAATTCATGTTTCGGTCCTCAAATCCTAATATATTATACACTATTTCATACGAGTTCCGGTGAAAAAATCAAATTATATCAGGAACTATTCGAAATGAGACGAAACGTTTCAGATCATTTATATATGTAACGAGGGAAGGTTACGATGGAAGTCCATGCAAAAAATAATCTGAAAATTAGCTTCTATAAAACTTTCGTAAATGCATGGTTCTGTCAAAAAACCATAGTGTATTATACACTAGTTTCAGACTCAAAGTTAAATTAAATGGAGGACAGCTCGAAATGATACGATACTTTTCAAATCATTAATATATTTTATGAGGGAGGTTATGATGGAAGTCCATGCTAAAAATCATTTGAAAAATTAGGTTCTATGAATCTTTTCGAAATTCATGTTTCGGTTAAAAAATCCTAATATATTTTACACTATTTCATACGAGTTCCAGTTAAAAAATCAAATTATATCTGGAACTATTCGAAATGATAAGAAACGTTTCAAATCATTTATATATGTTACAAGGGAAGGTTATCATGGAAGTCCATACAAATAATAATTTGTAAATTAGCTTCTATAAACTTTTGAAAATGCAAGTTACTGTCAAAAAACCAAAGTGTATTATCCACTAGTTTACACTAGTTTCGCTCTAAAATTAAAATTAAACGGAGGACTGTTCGAAATGATACGGTACTTTTCAAATCATCTATATATTTTATGAGGGAAGGTTACAATGGAAGTCCATGCAAAAAATCATCTGAAAATTAGATTCTATGAATCTTTTCGGAATTCATGTTTCGGTCCCAAAATCCTAATATATTATACACTATTTCATACGAGTTCCGGTGAAAAAATCAAATTATATCGGGAACTATTCGAAATGATACGAAATGTTTCAGATCATTTATATATGTTACGAGGGAAGGTTATGGTGGAAGTCCATGCAAAAAATAATCTGAAAATTAGCTTCTATAAAACTTTTGGAAATGCAAGGTTGTGTCAAAAAACCATAGTGTATTATGCACTAGTTTAAACTAGTTTCGGTCTAAAAGTTAAATTAAACGGAGGACAGCTCGAAATGATACGATACGTTTCAAATCAGTTATATATTTTAAGGGAGGGTTACGATGGAAGTCCATGCAAAAAATCATCTGAAAATTAGATTCTATGAATCTTTTCGGAATTCATATTTCGGTCCAAAAATCCTAGTATATTATACACTATTTCATACGAGTTCCGGTGAAAAAATCAAATTATATCGGGAACTATTCGAAATGAGACGAAACGTTTCAGATCATTTATATATGTTACGAGGGAAGGTTACGATGGAAGTCCATGCAAAAAATAATCTGAAAATTAGCTTCTATAAAACTTTCGTAAATGCATGGTTCTGTCAAAAAACCATAGTGTATTATACACTAGTTTAGGTCTAAAAGTTAAATTAAATGGAGGACAGCTCGGAATGATAATTAACTTTTCAAATCATTTATATATTTTATGAGGGAAGGTTACGATAAAAGTCCATGCAAAAAATCATTTGAAAAATTAGGTTCTATGAATCTTTTTGAAATTCATGTTTCGGTCAAAAAATACTAATATATTTTACACTATTTCATACGAGTTCAGGTTAAAAAATCAAATTATATCTGGAACTATTCGAAATGATAAAAAACGTTTCAGATCATTTATATATGTTACAAGGGAAGGTTATGATGGAAGTCCATGCAAAAAATAATCTGAATATTAGCTTCTATAAAACTTTTGTAAATGCAAGTTACTGTCAAAAACCATAGTGTATTATACACTAGTTTACACTAGTTTCGGTCTAAAAGTTAAATTAAATGGAGGATTGCTCGAAATGATACGAAACTTTTCAAATCATCTATATATTTAATGAGGGAAGGTTACAATGGAAGTCCATGCAAAAAATCATTTGAAAATTAGATTCTATGAATCTTTTCGGAATTCATGTTTCGGTCAAAAAATCCTAATATATTATACACTATTTCATAGAGTTCCGGTGAAAAAATCAAATTATATCAGGAACTATTCGAAATGAGACGAAACGTTTCAGATCATTTATATATGTTACGAGGGAAGGTTACGATGGAAGTCCATGCAAAAAATAATCTGAAAATTAGCTTCTATAAAACTTTCGTAAATGCATGGTTCTGTCAAAAAACCATAGTGTATTATACACTAGTTTCGGTCTAAAAGTTAAATTAAATGGAGGACAGCTCGGAATGATACGATACTTTTCAAATCATTTATATATTTTATGAGGGAAGGTTACAATGGAAGTCCATGCAAAAAATCATCTGAAAAATTAGGTTCTATGAATCTTTTCGAAATTCATGTTTCGGTCAAAAAATCCTAATATATTTTACACTATTTCATACGAGTTCCGGTTAAAAAATCAAATTATATCTGGAACTATTAGAAATGATAAGAAACATTTCAAATCATTTATGTATGTTACAAGGGAAGGTTATGATGGAAGTCCATACAAATAATAATTTGTAAATTAGCTTCTATAAACTTTTGGAAATGCAAGTTACTGTCAAAAAACCAAAGTGTATTATACACTAGTTTACACTAGTTTCGCTCTAAAAGTTAAATTAAACGAAGGACTGCTCGAAATGATACGGTACTTTTCAAATCATCTATATATTTTATGAGGGAAGGTTACAATGGAAGTCCATGTAAAAAATCATCTGAAAATTAGATTCTATGAATCTTTTCGGAATTCAAGTTTCGGTCCAAAAATCCTAATATATTATACACTATTTCATACGAGTTCCGGTGAAAAAATCAAATTATATCAGGAATTATTCGAAATGATACGAAATGTTTCAGATCATTTATATATGTTACGAGGGAAGGTTATGGTGGAAGTCCATGCAAAAAATAATCTAAAAATTAGCTTCTATAAAACTTTTGGAAATGCAAGGTTGTGTCAAAAAACCATAATGTATTATGCACTAGTTTAAACTAGTTTCGGTCTAAAAGTTAAATTAAATGGAGGACAGCTCGAAATGATACCATACGTTTAAAATCAGTTATATATTTTCTGAGGGAGGGTTACGATGGATGTCCATAAAAAAATCATCTGAAAATTAGATTCTATGAATCTTTTCGGAATTCATGTTTCGGTCCAAAAATCCTAGTATATGATACACTATTTCATACGAGTTCCGGTGAAAAAATCAAATTATATCGGGAGCTATTCGAAATGAGACGAAACGTTTCAGATCCTTTATATATGTTACGAGGGAAGGTTACGATGGAAGTCCATGCAAAAACTAATCTGAAAATTAGCTTCTATAAAACTTTCTTAAATGCATGGTTTTGTCAAAAAACCATAGTGTATTATACACTAGTTTTGGTCTAAAAGTTAAATTAAATGGAGGACAGCTCGGAATGATACGATACTTTTCAAATCATTTATATATTTTATGAGGAAAGGTTACGATGGAAGTCCATGCAAAAAATCATCTGAAAAATTAGGTTCTATGAATCTTTTCGAAATTCATGTTTCGGTCAAAAAATCCTATAAATTATACACTATTTCATACGAGTTCCGGTGAAAAAATCAAATTATATCGGGAACTATTCGAAATGAGACGAAACGTTTCAGATCATTTATATATGTTACGAGGGAAGTTTATGATGGAAGTCCATGCAAAAAATAATCTGAAAATTAGCTTCTATACAACTTTTGGAAATGCAAGTTACTGTCAAAAAACCATAGTGTATTATACACTAGTTTACACTAGTTTCGATCAAAAAGTTAAATTAAATGGAGGACTGCTCGAAATGATACGATACTTTTCAAATCATTTATATATTTTATGAGGGAAGGTTACGATGGAAGTCCATGCAAAAAATAATATGAATATTAGATTCTATGAATCTTTTCAAAATTAATGTTTCGGTCCAAAAATCCTAATATATTATACACTATTTCATACGAGTTCCAGTCAAAAAATCAAATTATATCAGGAACTATTCGAAATGATACGAAACACTTCAGATCATTTATATATTTTACGAGGGAAGGTTATGATGGAAGTCCATGCAAAAAATAATCTAAAAATTAGCTTCAATAAAACTTTTGGAAATGCAAGGTTCTGTCAAAATACCATAGTGTATTATACACTTGTTTACACTAGTTTCGGTCTAAAAGATAAATTAAACGGAGGACTGCTCGAAATGATACGATACTTTTCAAATCATCTATATATTTTATGAGGGAAGGTTACAATGGAAGTCCATGCAAAAAATCATCTGAATATTAGATTCTATGAATCTTTTCGGAATTCATGTTTCGGTCCAAAAATCCTAATATATTATACACTATTTCATACGAGTTCCGGTGAAAAAATCAAATTATATCGGGAACTATTCGAAATGATACGAAATGTTTCAGATCATTTATATATGTTACGAGGGAAGGTTATGGTGGAAGTCCATGCAAAAAATAATCTGAAAATTAGCTTCTATAAGACTTTTGGAAATGTAAGTTACTGTCAAAAAACCATAGTGTATTATACACTAGTTTACACTAGATTCGGTCAAAAAGTTAAACTAAATGGAGGACTGCTCGAAATGATACGATACTTTTCAAATCATTTATATATTTTATGAGGGAAGGTTACGATGGAAGTCCATGCAAAAAATCATCTGAAATTTAGATTCTATGAATCTTTTCGAAATTCATGTTTCGGTGAAAAAATACTAATATATTATACACTATTTCATACGAGTTCCGGTGAAAAAATCAAATTATATTGGGAACTATTCGAAATGATACGAAATGTTTCAGATCATTTATATATGTTACGTGGGAAGGTTATGGTTGAAGTCCATGCAAAAAATAATCTGAAAATTAGCTTCTATAAAACTTTTGGAAATGCAAGGTTATGTCAAAAAACTATAGTGTATTATGCACTAATTTAAACTAGTTTCGATCTAAAAGTTAAATTAAATGCAGGACAGCTCTAAATGATACGATACTTTTCGAATCATTTATATATTTTATGAGGGAGGGTTACGATGGAAGTCCATGCAAAAAATCATCTGAAAATTAGATTCTATGATTCTTTTCGGAATTCATGTTTCGGACCAAAAATCCTAATATATTATACACTATTTCATACGAGTTCCGGTGAAAAAATCAAATTATATCGGGAACTATTCAAAATGAGACGAAACGTTTCATTTCATTTATATATGTTACGAGGGAAGGTTACGATGGAAGTCCATGAAAAAAATAATCTGAAAATTAGCTTCTATAAAACTTTCTTAAATGCATGGTTTTGTAAAAAAAACCATAGTGTATTATACACCAGTTTACACTAGTTTCGGTCTAAAAGTTATATTAAACGGAGGACTACTCGAAATGATACGATACTTTTCAAATCATCTATATATTTTATACGGGAAGGTTACAATGGAAGTCCATGCAAAAAATCATCTGAAAATTAGATTCTATGAATCTTTTCGGAATTCATGTTTCGGTCCAAAAATCCTAATATATTATACACTATTTCATACGAGTTCCGGTGAAAAAATCAAATTATTTCAGGAACTATTCGAAATGATACGAAATGTTTCAGATCATTTATATATGTTACGAGGGAAGGTTATGGTGGAAGTCCATGCAAAAACTAATCTGAAAATTAGCTTCTATAAAACTTTTGGAAATGCAAGGTTGTGTCAAAAAACCATAGTGTATTGTGCACTAGTTTAAACTAGTTTCGGTCTAAAAGTTAAATTAAATGGAGGACAGCTCGAAATGATACGATACTTTTCAAATCATTTATATATTTTATGAGGGAAGGTTACAATGGAAGTCCATGCAAAAAATCATCTGAAAAATTAGGTTCTATGAATCTTTTCGAAATTCATGTTTCGGTCAAAAAATCCTAATATATTATACACTATTTCATACGAGTTCCGGTGAAAAAATCAAATTATATCGGGAACTATTCGAAATGAGACGAAACGTTTCAGATCATTTATATATGTTATGAGGGAAGGTTACGATGGAAGTCCATGCAAAAAATAATCTGAAAATTAGCTTCTACAAAACTTTCGTAAATGCATGGTTCTGTCAAAAAACCATAGTGTATTATACACTAGTTTCGGTCTAAAAGTTAAATTAAACGGAGGACAGCTCAGAATGATACGTTACTTTTCAAATCATCTATATATATTATGAGGGATGGTTACAATGGAAGTCCATGCAAACAATCATCTGAAAAATTAGGTTCTATGAATCTTTTCGAAATTCATGTTTCGGTCCAAAAATCCTAATATATTATACACTATTTCATACGAATTCCGGTTAAAAAATCAAATTATATCTGGAACTATTCGAAATGATACGAAATGTTTCAGATCATTTATATATGTTACGAGGGAAGGTTGTGGTGGAAGTCCATGCAAAAAAAATCTGAAAATTAGCTTCTATAAAACTTTTGGAAATGCAAGGTTGTGTCAAAAAACCATACTGTATTATGCACTAGTTTAAATTAGTTTCGGTCTAAAAGTTAAATTAAATGGAGGACAGCTCGAAATGATACATTACTTTTCAAATCATTTATATATTTTATGAGGGAAGGTTACAATGGAAGTCCATGCAAAAAATCATCTGAAAATTAGATTCTATGAATCTTTTCGAAATTAATGTTTTGGCCCAAAAATCCTAATATATTATACACTATTTCATACGAGTTCCAGTCAAAAAATCAAATTATATCGGGAACTATTCTAAATGATACGAAACATTTTACATCATTTATATATGTTACGAGGGAAGGCTATGATGGAAGTCCATGCAAAAAATAATCTAAAAATTAGCTTCAATAAAACTTTTGGAAATGCGAGGTTTTGTCAAAATACAATAGTGTATTATACCCTAGTTTACACTAGTTTCGGTCTAAAAGTTAAATTAAACGGAGGACTGCTCGAAATGATACGATACTTTTCAAATCATCTATATATTTAATGAGGGAAGGTTACAATGGAAGTCCATGCAAAAAATCATCTGACAATTAGATTCTATGAATCTTTTCGGAATTCATGTTTCGGTCCAAAAATCTTAATATATTATACACTATTTCATACTAGTTCCGGTGAAAAAATCAAATTATATCGGGGACTATTCGAAATAATACGAAATATTTCAGATCATTTATATATGTTACGAGGTAAGGTTATGGTGGAAGTCCATGCAAAAAATAATTTGAAAACTAGCTTCTATAAAACTTTTGGAAATGCAAGGTTGTGTCAAAAAACCATAGTGTATTATGCACTAGTTTAAACTAGTTTCGGTCTAAAAGTTAAATTAAATGGAGAACAGCTCGAAATGATATGATACTTTTCAATTCATATATTATTTTTATGAGGGAGGGTTACGATGGAAGTACATACAAAAAATCATCTGAAAATTAGATTCTATGAATCTTTTTGAATTCATGTACCGGTCCAAAAAGCCTAGTATATTATACACTATTTCATACGAGTTCCGGTGAAAAAATCAAATTATATCGGGAACTATTCGAAATGAGACGAAACGTTTCAGATCATATATATATATATATATATATATATATATATATATATATATATATATATATATATATATATATATATATATATATATATATATATATATATATGTTACGAGGGAAGGTTATGATGGAAGTCCATGCAAAAAATAATCTGAAAACTAGCTTCTATAAAACTTTCGTAAATGCATGGTTCTGTAAAAAAACCATAGTGTATTATACACTAGTTTACACTAGTTTCGGTCTAAAAGTTAAATTAAACGGAGGACTACTCGAAATGATATTATACTTTTCAAATCATCTATATATTTTATACGGGAAGGTTACAATGGAAGTCCATGCAAAAAATCATCTGAAAATTAGATTCTATGAATATTTTCGGAATTCATGTTTCGGTCCAAAAATCCTAATATATTATACACTATTTCATACGAGTTCCGGTGAAAAAATCAAATTATTTCAGGAACTATTCGAAATGATACGAAATTTTTCAGATCATTTATATATGTTACGAGGGAAGGTTATGGTGGAAGTCCATGCAAAAAATAATCTGAAAATTAGCTTCTATAAAACTTTTGGAAATGCAAGGTTGTGTCAAAAAACCATAGTGTATTGTGCACTAGTTTAAACTAGTTTCGGTCTAAAGGTTAAATTAAATGGAGGACAGCTCGAAATGATACGATACTTATCAAATCATTTATATATTTTATGAGGGAAGGTTACAATGGAAGTCCATGCAAAAAATCATCTGAAAATTAGATTCTATGAATCTTTTCGAAATTAATGTTTCGGTCCAAAAATCCTAATATATTATACACTATTTCTTACGAGTTCCAGTCAAAAAATAAAATTATATCGGGAACTATTCGAAATGATACGAAACATTTCAGATCATTTATATATGTTATGATGGAAGTCCAAGCAAAAAATAATCTAAAAATTAACTTCAATAAAACTTTTGGAAATGCGAGGTTCTGTCAAAATACCATAGTGTATTATACACTAGTTTACACTAGTTTCGGCCTAAAAGTTAAATTAAACGGAGGACTGCTCGAAATGATACGATACTTTTCAAATCATCTATATATATTATGAGGGATGGTTACAATGGAAGTCCATGCAAACAATCATCTGAAAAATTAGGTTCTATGAATCTTTTCGAAATTCATGTTTCGTTCCAAAAATCCTAATATATTATACACTATTTCATACAAGTTCCGGTGAAAAAATCAAATTACTGTCAAAAAACCATAGTGTATTATCCACTAGTTTACACTAGTTTCGATCAAAAAGTAAAATTAAATGGAGGACTGCTCGAAATGTTACGATACTTTTCAAATTATTTATATATTTTATGAGGGAAGGTTACGATGGAAGTCCATGCAAAAAATCATCTGAAAATTAGATTCTATGAATCTTTTCGGAATTCATGTTTTGGTCCAAAAATCCTAATATATTATACACTATTTCATACGAGTTCCGGTGAAAAAAAAAATTATTTCAGGAACTATTCGAAATGATACGAAATGTTTCAGATCATTTATATATATTACGAGAGAAGGTTATGGTGGAAGTCCATGCAAAAAATAATCTGAAAATTAGCTTCTATAAAACTTTTGGAAATGCAAGGTTGTGTCAAAAAACCATAGTGTTTTAAGCACTAGTTTAAACTAGTTTTGGTCTAAAAGTTAAATTAAATGGAGGACAGCTCGAAATGATACGATACTTTTCAAATCATTTATATATTTTATGAGGGAAGGTTACAATGGAAGTCCATGCAAAAAATCATCTGAAAATTAGATTCTATGAATCTTTTCGAAATTAATGTTTCGGTCCAAAAATCCTAATATATTATACACTATTTCATACGAGTTCCAGTCAAAAAATCAAATTATATCGGGAACTATTCGAAATGATACGAAACATTTCAGATCATTTATATATGTTACGAGGGATGGTTATGATGGAAGTCTAAGCAAAAAATAATCTAAAAATTAATTTCAATAAAACTTTTGGAAATGCGAGGTTCTGTCAAAATACCATAGTGTATTATACACTAGTTTACACTAGTTTCGGTCTAAAAGTTAAATTAAACGGAGGACTGCTCGAAATGATACGATACTTTTCAAATCATCTATATATATTATGAGGGAAGGTTACAATGGAAGTCCATGCAAACAATCATATGAAAATTAGATTCTATGAATCTTTTCGGAATTCATGTTTCGGTCCAAAAATCCTAATATATTATACACTATTTCATACGAGTTCCGGTGAAAAAATCAAATTATATCGGGAACTATTCAAAATGAGACGAAACGTTTCAGTTCATTTATATATGTTACGAGGGAAGGTTACGATGGAAGTCCATGAAAAAAATAATCTGAAAATTAGCTTCTATAAAACTTTCTTAAATGCATGGTTTTGTAAAAAAACCATAGTGTATTATACACCAGTTTACACTAGTTTCGGTCTAAAAGTTATATTAAACGGAGGACTACTCGAAATGATACGATACTTTTCAAATCATCTATATATTTTATACGGGAAGGTTACAATGGAAGTCCATGCAAAAAATCATCTGAAAATTAGATTCTATGAATCTTTTCGGAATTCATGTTTCGGTCCAAAAATCCTAATATATTATACACTATTTCATACGAGTTCCGGTGAAAAAATCAAATTATTTCAGGAACTATTCGAAATGATACGAAATGTTTCAGATCATTTATATATGTTACGAGGGAAGGTTATGGTGGAAGTCCATGCAAAAAATAATCTGAAAATTAGCTTCTATAAAACTTTTGGAAATGCAAGGTTGTGTCAAAAAACCATAGTGTATTGTGCACTAGTTTAAACTAGTTTCGGTCTAAAAGTTAAATTAAATGGAGGACAGCTCGAAATGATACGATACTTTTCAAATCATTTATATATTTTATGAGGGAAGGTTACAATGGAAGTCCATGCAAAAAATCATCTGAAAAATTAGGTTCTATGAATCTTTTCGAAATTCATGTTTCGGTCAAAAAATCCTAATATATTATACACTATTTCATACGAGTTCCGGTGAAAAAATCAAATTATATCGGGAACTATTCGAAATGAGACGAAACGTTTCAGATCATTTATATATGTTATGAGGGAAGGTTACGATGGAAGTCCATGCAAAAAATAATCTGAAAATTAGCTTCTACAAAACTTTCGTAAATGCATGGTTCTGTCAAAAAACCATAGTGTATTATACACTAGTTTCGGTCTAAAAGTTAAATTAAACGGAGGACAGCTCAGAATGATACGTTACTTTTCAAATCATCTATATATATTATGAGGGATGGTTACAATGGAAGTCCATGCAAACAATCATCTGAAAAATTAGGTTCTATGAATCTTTTCGAAATTCATGTTTCGGTCCAAAAATCCTAATATATTATACACTATTTCATACGAATTCCGGTTAAAAAATCAAATTATATCTGGAACTATTCGAAATGATACGAAATGTTTCAGATCATTTATATATGTTACGAGGGAAGGTTGTGGTGGAAGTCCATGCAAAAAAAATCTGAAAATTAGCTTCTATAAAACTTTTGGAAATGCAAGGTTGTGTCAAAAAACCATACTGTATTATGCACTAGTTTAAATTAGTTTCGGTCTAAAAGTTAAATTAAATGGAGGACAGCTCGAAATGATACATTACTTTTCAAATCATTTATATATTTTATGAGGGAAGGTTACAATGGAAGTCCATGCAAAAAATCATCTGAAAATTAGATTCTATGAATCTTTTCGAAATTAATGTTTTGGCCCAAAAATCCTAATATATTATACACTATTTCATACGAGTTCCAGTCAAAAAATCAAATTATATCGGGAACTATTCTAAATGATACAAAACATTTTAGATCATTTATATATGTTACGAGGGAAGGCTATGATGGAAGTCCATGCGAAAAATAATCTAAAAATTAGCTTCAATAAAACTTTTGGAAATGCGAGGTTTTGTCAAAATACAATAGTGTATTATACACTAGTTTACACTAGTTTCGGTCTAAAAGTTAAATTAAACGGAGGACTGCTCGAAATGATACGATACTTTTCAAATCATCTATATATTTAATGAGGGAAGGTTACAATGGAAGTCCATGCAAAAAATCATCTGACAATTAGATTCTATGAATCTTTTCGGAATTCATGTTTCGGTCCAAAAATCTTAATATATTATACACTATTTCATACTAGTTCCGGTGAAAAAATCAAATTATATCGGGGACTATTCGAAATAATACGAAATATTTCAGATCATTTATATATGTTACGAGGTAAGGTTATGGTGGAAGTCCATGCAAAAAATAATTTGAAAACTAGCTTCTATAAAACTTTTGGAAATGCAAGGTTGTGTCAAAAAACCATAGTGTATTATGCACTAGTTTAAACTAGTTTCGGTCTAAAAGTTAAATTAAATGGAGAACAGCTCGAAATGATATGATACTTTTCAATTCATATATTATTTTTATGAGGGAGGGTTACGATGGAAGTACATACAAAAAATCATCTGAAAATTAGATTCTATGAATCTTTTTGAATTCATGTACCGGTCCAAAAAGCCTAGTATATTATACACTATTTCATACGAGTTCCGGTGAAAAAATCAAATTATATCGGGAACTATTCGAAATGAGACGAAACGTTTCAGATCATATATATATATATATATATATATATATATGTTACGAGGGAAGGTTATGATGGAAGTCCATGCAAAAAATAATCTGAAAACTAGCTTCTATAAAACTTTCGTAAATGCATGGTTCTGTAAAAAAACCATAGTGTATTATACACTAGTTTACACTAGTTTCGGTCTAAAAGTTAAATTAAACGGAGGACTACTCGAAATGATATTATACTTTTCAAATCATCTATATATTTTATACGGGAAGGTTACAATGGAAGTCCATGCAAAAAATCATCTGAAAATTAGATTCTATGAATATTTTCGGAATTCATGTTTCGGTCCAAAAATCCTAATATATTATACACTATTTCATACGAGTTCCGGTGAAAAAATCAAATTATTTCAGGAACTATTCGAAATGATACGAAATTTTTCAGATCATTTATATATGTTACGAGGGAAGGTTATGGTGGAAGTCCATGCAAAAAATAATCTGAAAATTAGCTTCTATAAAAGTTTTGGAAATGCAAGGTTGTGTCAAAAAACCATAGTGTATTGTGCACTAGTTTAAACTAGTTTCGGTCTAAAGGTTAAATTAAATGGAGGACAGCTCGAAATGATACGATACTTTTCAAATCATTTATATATTTTATGAGGGAAGGTTACAATGGAAGTCCATGCAAAAAATCATCTGAAAATTAGATTCTATGAATCTTTTCGAAATTAATGTTTCGGTCCAAAAATCCTAATATATTATACACTATTTCTTACGAGTTCCAGTCAAAAAATAAAATTATATCGGGAACTATTCGAAATGATACGAAACATTTCAGATCATTTATATATGTTATGATGGAAGTCCAAGCAAAAAATAATCTAAAAATTAACTTCAATAAAACTTTTGGAAATGCGAGGTTCTGTCAAAATACCATAGTGTATTATACACTAGTTTACACTAGTTTCGGCCTAAAAGTTAAATTAAACGGAGGACTGCTCGAAATGATACGATACTTTTCAAATCATCTATATATATTATGAGGGATGGTTACAATGGAAGTCCATGCAAACAATCATCTGAAAAATTAGGTTCTATGAATCTTTTCGAAATTCATGTTTCGTTCCAAAAATCCTAATATATTATACACTATTTCATACAAGTTCCGGTGAAAAAATCAAATTACTGTCAAAAAACCATAGTGTATTATCCACTAGTTTACACTAGTTTCGATCAAAAAGTAAAATTAAATGGAGGACTGCTCGAAATGTTACGATACTTTTCAAATTATTTATATATTTTATGAGGGAAGGTTACGATGGAAGTCCATGCAAAAAATCATCTGAAAATTAGATTCTATGAATCTTTTCGGAATTCATGTTTTGGTCCAAAAATCCTAATATATTATACACTATTTCATACGAGTTCCGGTGAAAAAAAAAATTATTTCAGGAACTATTCGAAATGATACGAAATGTTTCAGATCATTTATATATATTACGAGAGAAGGTTATGGTGGAAGTCCATGCAAAAAATAATCTGAAAATTAGCTTCTATAAAACTTTTGGAAATGCAAGGTTGTGTCAAAAAACCATAGTGTATTATGCACTAGTTTAAACTAGTTTTGGTCTAAAAGTTAAATTAAATGGAGGACAGCTCGAAATGATACGATACTTTTCAAATCATTTATATATTTTATGAGGGAAGGTTACAATGGAAGTCCATGCAAAAAATCATCTGAAAATTAGATTCTATGAATCTTTTCGAAATTAATGTTTCGGTCCAAAAATCCTAATATATTATACACTATTTCATACGAGTTCCAGTCAAAAAATCAAATTATATCGGGAACTATTCGAAATGATACGAAACATTTTAGATCATTTATATATGTTACGAGGGATGGTTATGATGGAAGTCTAAGCAAAAAATAATCTAAAAATTAATTTCAATAAAACTTTTGGAAATGCGAGGTTCTGTCAAAATACCATAGTGTATTATACACTAGTTTACACTAGTTTCGGTCTAAAAGTTAAATTAAACGGAGGACTGCTCGAAATGATACGATACTTTTCAAATCATCTATATATATTATGAGGGAAGGTTACAATGGAAGTCCATGCAAACAATCATATGAAAATTAGATTCTATGAATCTTTTCGGAATTCATGTTTCGGTCCAAAAATCCTAATATATTATACACTATTTCATACGAGTTCCGGTGAAAAAATCAAATTATATCGGGAACTATTCGAAATGATACGAAATGTTTCAGATCATTTATATATGTTACGAGGGAAGGTTATGGTGGAAGTCCATGCAAAAAATAATCTGAAAATTAGCTTCTTTAAAACTTTTGGAAAATCAAGGTTGTGTCAAAAAACCATAGTGTATTATGCACTAGTTTAAACTAGTTTCGGTCTAAAAGTTAAATTAAATGGAGGAAAGCTCGAAATGATACGATACTTTTCAAATCATTTATATATTTTATGAGGGAAGGTTACAATGGAAGTCCATGCAAAAAATCATCTGAAAATTAGATTCTATGAATCTTTTCGAAATTAATGTTTTGGCCCAAAAATCCTAATATATTATACACTATTTCATACGAGTTCCAGTCAAAAAATCAAATTATATCGGGAACTATTCTAAATGATACGAAACATTTTAGATCATTTATATATGTTACGAGGGAAGGCTATGATAGAAGTCCATGCAAAAAATAATCTAAAAATTAGCTTCAATAAAACTTTTGGAAATGCGAGGTTTTGTCAAAATACAATAGTGTATTATACACTAGTTTACACTAGTTTCGGTCTAAAAGTTAAATTAAACGGAGGACTGCTCGAAATGATACGATACTTTTCAAATCATCTATATATTTAATGAGGGAAGGTTACAATGGAAGTCCATGCAAAAAATCATCTGAAAATTAGATTCTATGAATCTTTTCGGAATTCATGTTTCGGTCCAAAAATCTTAATATATTATACACTATTTCATACGAGTTCCGGTGAAAAAATCAAATTATATCGGGGACTATTCAAAATAATACGAAATATTTCAGATCATTTATATATGTTACGAGGTAAGGTTATGGTGGAAGTCCATGCAAAAAATAATTTGAAAACTAGCTTCTATAAAACTTTTGGAAATGCAAGGTTGTGTCAAAAAACCATAGTGTATTATGCACTAGTTTAAACTAGTTTCGATCTAAAAGTTAAATTAAATGGAGGACATCTCGAAATGATATGATACTTTTCAATTCATATATATTTTTTATGAGGGAGGGTTACGATGGAAGTACATGCAAAAAATCATCTGAAAATTAAATTCTATGAATCTTTTCGGAATTCATGTACCGGTCCAAAAAGCCTAGTATATTATACACTATTTCATACGAGTTCCGGTGAAAAAATCAAATTATATCGGGAACTATTCGAAATGAGACGAAACGTTTCAGATCATATATATATATATGTTACGAGGGAAGGTTATGATGGAAGTCCATGCAAAAAATAATCTGAAAACTAGCTTCTATAAAACTTTCGTAAATGCTTGGTTTTGTCAAAAAACCATAGTGTATTATACACTAGTTTCGGTCTAAAAGTTAAATTAAATGGAGGACAGCTCGGAATGATACGATACTTTTCAAATCATTTATATATTTTATGAGGGAAGGTTACGATGGAAGTCCATGTAAAAAATCATCTGAAAAATTAGGTTCTATGAATCTTTTCGAAATTCATGTTTCGGTCAAAAAATCCTAATATATTTTACACTATTTCATACGAGTTCCGGTTAAAAAATCTAATTATATCTGGAACTATTCGAAATGATAAGAAACGTTTCAAATCATTTATATATGTTACAAGGGAAGGTTATGATGGAAGTCCATGCAAAAATTAATCTGAAAATTAGCTTCTATAAAACTTTTGGAAATGCAAGTTACTGTCAAAAAACCATAGTGTATTATCCACTAGTTTACACTAGTTTCGATCAAAAAGTAAAATTAAATGGAGGACTGCTCGAAATGTTACGATACTTTTCAAATTATTTATATATTTTATGAGGGAAGGTTACGATGGAAGTCCATGCAAAAAATCATCTGAAAATTAGATTCTATGAATCTTTTCGGAATTCATGTTTTGGTCCAAAAATCCTAATATATTATACACTATTTCATACGAGTTCCGGTGGAAAAAAAAATTATTTCAGGAACTATTCGAAATGATACGAAATGTTTCAGATCATTTATATATATTACGAGGGAAGGTTATGGTGGAAGTCCATGCAAAAAATAATCTGAAAATTAGCTTCTATAAAACTTTTGGAAATGCAAGGTTGTGTCAAAAAACCATAGTGTATTATGCACTAGTTTAAACTAGTTTCGATCTAAAAGTTAAATTAAATGGAGGACATCTCGAAATGATATGATACTTTTCAATTCATATATATTTTTTATGAGGGAGGGTTACGATGGAAGTACATGCAAAAAATCATCTGAAAATTAGATTCTATGAATCTTTTCGGAATTCATGTACCGGTCCAAAAAGCCTAGTATATTATACACTATTTCATACGAGTTCCGGTGAAAAAATCAAATTATATCGGGAACTATTCGAAATGAGACGAAACGTTTCAGATCATATATATATATGTTACGAGGGAAGGTTATGATGGAAGTCCATGCAAAAAATAATCTGAAAACTAGCTTCTATAAAACTTTCGTAAATGCTTGGTTTTGTCAAAAAACCATAGTGTATTATACACTAGTTTCGGTCTAAAAGTTAAATTAAATGGAGGACAGCTCGGAATGATACGATACTTTTCAAATCATTTATATATTTTATGAGGGAAGGTTACGATGGAAGTCCATGTAAAAAATCATCTGAAAAATTAGGTTCTATGAATCTTTTCGAAATTCATGTTTCGGTCAAAAAATCCTAATATATTTTACACTATTTCATACGAGTTCCGGTTAAAAAATCTAATTATATCTGGAACTATTCGAAATGATAAGAAACGTTTCAAATCATTTATATATGTTACAAGGGAAGGTTATGATGGAAGTCCATGCAAAAATTAATCTGAAAATTAGCTTCTATAAAACTTTTGGAAATGCAAGTTACTGTCAAAAAACCATAGTGTATTATCCACTAGTTTACACTAGTTTCGATCAAAAAGTAAAATTAAATGGAGGACTGCTCGAAATGTTACGATACTTTTCAAATTATTTATATATTTTATGAGGGAAGGTTACGATGGAAGTCCATGCAAAAAATCATCTGAAAATTAGATTCTATGAATCTTTTCGGAATTCATGTTTTGGTCCAAAAATCCTAATATATTATACACTATTTCATACGAGTTCCGGTGGAAAAAAAAAATTATTTCAGGAACTATTCGAAATGATACGAAATGTTTCAGATCATTTATATATATTACGAGGGAAGGTTATGGTGGAAGTCCATGCAAAAAATAATCTGAAAATTAGCTTCTATAAAACTTTTGGAAATGCAAGGTTGTGTCAAAAAACCATAGTGTATTATGCACTAGTTTAAACTAGTTTTGGTCTAAAAGTTAAATTAAATGGAGGACAGCTCGAAATGATACGATACTTTTCAAATCATTTATATATTTTATGAGGGAAGGTTACAATGGAAGTCCATGCAAAAAATCATCTGAAAATTAGATTCTATGAATCTTTTCGAAATTAATGTTTCGGTCCAAAAATCCTAATATATTATACACTATTTCATACGAGTTCCAGTCAAAAAATCAAATTATATCGGGAACTATTCGAAATGATACGAAACATTTCAGATCATTTATATATGTTATGAGGGATGGTTATGATGGAAGTCTAAGCAAAAAATAATCTAAAAATTAATTTCAATATAACTTTTGGAAATGCGAGGTTCTGTCAAAATACCATAGTGTATTATACACTAGTTTACACTAGTTTCGGTCTAAAAGTTAAATTAAACGGAGGACTGCTCGAAATAATACGATACTTTTCAAATCATCTATATATATTATGAGGGAAGGTTACAATGGAAGTCCATGCAAACAATCATATGAAAATTAGATTCTATGAATCTTTTCGGAATTCATGTTTCGGTCCAAAAATCCTAATATATTATACACTATTTCATACGAGTTCCGGTGAAAAAATCAAATTATATCGGGAACTATTCGAAATGATACGAAATGTTTCAGATCATTTATATATGTTACGAGGGAAGATTATGGTGGAAGTCCATGCAAAAAATAATCTGAAAATTAGCTTCTTTAAAACTTTTGGAAAATCAAGGTTGTGTCAAAAAACCATAGTGTATTATGCACTAGTTTAAACTAGTTTCGTTCTAAAAGTTAAATTAAATGGAGGACAACTCGAAATGATACGATACTTTTCAAATCATTTATATATTTTATGAGGGAAGGTTACAATGGAAGTCCATGCAAAAAATCATCTGAAAATTAGATTCTATGAATCTTTTCGAAATTAATGTTTTGGCCCAAAAATCCTAATATATTATACACTATTTCATACGAGTTCCAGTCAAAAAATCAAATTATATCGGGAACTATTCTAAATGATACGAAACATTTTAGATCATTTATATATGTTACGAGGGAAGGCTACGATAGAAGTCCATGCAAAATATAATCTAAAAATTAGCTTCAATAAAACTTTTGGAAATGCGAGGTTTTTTCAAAATACAATAGTGTATTATACACTAGTTTACACTAGTTTCGGTCTAAAAGTTAAATTAAACGGAGGACTGCTCGAAATGATACGATACTTTTCAAATCATCTATATATTTAATGAGGGAAGGTTACAATGGAAGTCCATGCAAAAAATCATCTGAAAATTAGATTCTATGAATCTTTTCGGAATTCATGTGTTGGTCCAAAAATCTTAATATATTATACACTATTTCATACGAGTTCTGGTGAAAAAATCAAATTATATCGGGGACTATTCAAAATAATACGAAATATTTCAGATCATTTATATATGTTACGAGGTAAGGTTATGGTGGAACTCCATGCAAACAATAATTTGAAAACTAGCTTCTATAAAACTTTTGGAAATGCAAGGTTGTGTCAAAAAACCATAGTATATTATGCACTAGTTTAAACTAGTTTCGATCTAAAAGTTAAATTAAATGGAGGACAGCTCGAAATGATATGATACTTTTCAATTCATATATATTTTTTATGAGGGAGGGTTACGATGGAAGTACATGCAAAAAATCATCTGAAAATTAGATTCTATGAATCTTTTCGGAATTCATGTACCGGTCCAAAAAGCCTAGTATATTATACACTATTTCATACGAGTTCCGGTGAAAAAATCAAATTATATCGGGAACTATTTGAAATGAGACGAAACGTTTCAGATCATATATATATATATGTGTTACGAGGGAAGGTTATGATGGAAGTCCATGCAAAAAATAATCTGAAAACTAGCTTCTATAAAACTTTCGTAAATGCTTGGTTTTGTCAAAAAACCATAGTGTATTATACACTAGTTTCGGTCTAAAAGTTAAATTAAATGGAGGACAGCTCGGAATGATACAATACTTTTCAAATCATTTATATATTTTATGAGGGAAGGTTACAATGGAAGTCCATGTAAAAAATCATCTGAAAAATTAGGTTCTATGAATCTTTTCGAAATTCATGTTTCGGTCAAAAAATCCTAATATATTTTACACTATTTCATACGACTTCCGGTTAAAAAATCTAATTATATCTGGAACTATTCGAAATGATAAGAAACGTTTCAAATCATTTATATATGTTACAAGGGAAGGTTATGATGGAAGTCCATGCAAAAATTAATCTGAAAATTAGCTTCTATAAAACTTTTGGAAATGCAAGTTACTGTCAAAAAACCATAGTGTATTATCCACTAGTTTACACTAGTTTCGATCAAAAAGTAAAATTAAATGGAGGACTGCTCGAAATGTTACGATACTTTTCAAATTATTTATATATTTTATGAGGGAAGGTTACGATGGAAGTCCATGCAAAAAATCATCTGAAAATTAGATTCTATGAATCTTTTCGGAATTCATGTTTTGGTCCAAAAATCCTAATATATTATACACTATTTCATACGAGTTCCGGTGGAAAAAAAAAATTATTTCAGGAACTATTCGAAATGATACGAAATGTTTCAGATCATTTATATATATTACGAGGGAAGGTTATGGTGGAAGTCCATGCAAAAAATAATCTGAAAATTAGCTTCTATAAAACTTTTGGAAATGCAAGGTTGTGTCAAAAAACCATAGTGTATTATGCACTAGTTTAAACTAGTTTTGGTCTAAAAGTTAAATTAAATGGAGGACAGCTCGAAATGATACGATACTTTTCAAATCATTTATATATTTTATGAGGGAAGGTTACAATGGAAGTTCATGCAAAAAATCATCTGAAAATTAGATTCTATGAATCTTTTCGAAATTAATTTTCGGTCCAAAAATCCTAATATATTATACACTATTTCATACGAGTTCCAGTCAAAAAATCAAATTATATCGGGAACTATTCGAAATGATACGAAACATTTCAGATCATTTATATATGTTATGAGGGATGGTTATGATGGAAGTCTAAGCAAAAAATAATCTAAAAATTAATTTCAATAAAACTTTTGGAAATGCGAGGTTCTGTCAAAATACCATAGTGTATTATACACTAGTTTACACTAGTTTCGGTCTAAAAGTTAAATTAAACGGAGGACTGCTCGAAATGATACGATACTTTTCAAATCATCTATATATATTACGAGGGAAGGTTACAATGGAAGTCCATGCAAACAATCATATGAAAATTAGATTCTATGAATCTTTTCGGAATTCATGTTTCGGTCCAAAAATCCTAATATATTATACACTATTTCATACGAGTTCCGGTGAAAAAATCAAATTATATCGGGAACTATTCGAAATGATACGAAATGTTTCAGATCATTTATATATGTTACGAGGGAAGATTATGGTGGAAGTCCATGCAAAAAATAATCTGAAAATTAGCTTCTTTAAAACTTTTGGAAAATCAAGGTTGTGTCAAAAAACCATAGTGTATTATGCACTAGTTTAAACTAGTTTCGTTCTAAAAGTTAAATTAAATGGAGGACAGCTCGAAATGATACGATACTTTTCAAATCATTTATATATTTTATGAGGGAAGGTTACAATGGAAGTCCATGCAAAAAATCATCTGAAAATTAGATTCTATGAATCTTTTCGAAATTAATGTTTTGGCCCAAAAATCCTAATATATTATACACTATTTCATACGAGTTCCAGTCAAAAAATCAAATTATATCGGGAACTATTCTAAATGATACGAAACATTTTAGATCATTTATATATGTTACGAGGGAAGGCTACGATAGAAGTCCATGCAAAATATAATCTAAAAATTAGCTTCAATAAAACTTTTGGAAATGCGAGGTTTTGTCAAAATACAATAGTGTATTATACACTAGTTTACACTAGTTTCGGTCTAAAAGTTAAATTAAACGGAGGACTGCTCGAAATGATACGATACTTTTCAAATCATCTATATATTTAATGAGGGAAGGTTACAATGGAAGTCCATGCAAAAAATCATCTGAAAATTAGATTCTATGAATCTTTTCGGAATTCATGTTTTGGTCCAAAAATCTTAATATATTATACACTATTTCATACGACTTCTGGTGAAAAAATCAAATTATATCGGGGACTATTCAAAATAATACGAATTATTTCAGATCATTTATATATGTTACGAGGTAAGGTTATGGTGGAACTCCATGCAAACAATAATTTGAAAACTAGCTTCTATAAAACTTTTGGAAATGCAAGGTTGTGTCAAAAAACCATAGTATATTATGCACTAGTTTAAACTAGTTTCGATCTAAAAGTTAAATTAAATGGAGGACAGCTCGAAATGATATGATACTTTTCAATTCATATATATTTTTTATGAGGGAGGGTTACGATGGAAGTACATGCAAAAAATCATCTGAAAATTAGATTCTATGAATCTTTTCGGAATTCATGTACCGGTCCAAAAAGCCTAGTATATTATACACTATTTCATACGAGTTCCGGTGAAAAAATCAAATTATATCGGGAACTATTTGAAATGAGACGAAACGTTTCAGATCATATATATATATATGTGTTACGAGGGAAGGTTATGATGGAAGTCCATGCAAAAAATAATCTGAAAACTAGCTTCTATAAAACTTTCGTAAATGCTTGGTTTTGTCAAAAAACCATAGTGTATTATACACTAGTTTCGGTCTAAAAGTTAAATTAAATGGAGGACAGCTCGGAATGATACAATACTTTTCAAATCATTTATATATTTTATGAGGGAAGGTTACAATGGAAGTCCATGCAAAAAATCATCTGAAAAATTAGGTTCTATGAATCTTTTCGAAATTCATGTTTCGGTCAAAAAATACTAATATATTTTACACTATTTCATACGAGTTCCGGTTAAAAAATCTAATTATATCTGGAACTATTCGAAATGATAAGAAACGTTTCAAATCATTTATATATGTTACAAGGGAAGGTTATGATGGAAGCCCATGCAAAAAATAATCTGAAAATTAGCTTCTATAAAACTTTTGTAAATGCAAGTTACTGTCAAAAAACCATAGTGTATTATACACTAGTTTACACTAGTTTCGGTCTAAAAGTTAAATTAAATGGAGGACTGCTCGAAATGATACGATACTTTTCAAATCATCTATATATTTTATGAGGGAAGGTTACAATGGAAGTCCATGCAAAAAATCATCTGAAAATTAGATTCTATGAATATTTTCGGAATTCATGTTTCGGTCCAAAAATCCTAATATATTATACACTATTTCATACGAGTTCCGGTGAAAAAATCAAATTATATCGGGAACTATTCGAAATGAGACGAAAAGTTTCAGATCATTTATATATGGTACGAGGGAAGGTTACGATGGAAGTCCATGCAAAAAATAACCTGAAAATTAGCTTCTATAAAACTTTCGTAAATGCATGGTTCTGTCAAAAAACCATAGTGTATTATACACCAGTTTCGGTCTAAAAGTTAAATTAAATGGAGGACAGCTCGGAATGATACGATACTTTTCAAATCATTTATATAATTTATGAGGGAAGGTTACGATGGAAGTCCATGCAAAAAATCATCTGAAAAATTAGGTTCTATGAATCTTTTCGAAATTCATGTTTCGGTCAAAAAATACTAATATATTTTACACTATTTCATACGAGTTCCGGTTAAAAAATCTAATTATATCTGGAACTATTCGAAATGATAAGAAACGTTTCAAATCATTTATATATGTTACAAGGGAAGGTTATGATGGAAGTCCATGCAAAAAATAATCTGAAAATTAGCTTCTATAAAACTTTTGTAAATGCAAGTTTCTGTCAAAAAACCATAGTGTATTATACACTAGTTTACACTAGTTTCGGTCTAAAAGTTAAATTAAATGGAGGAATGCTCGAAATGATACGATACTTTTCAAATCATCTATATATTTTATGAGGGAAGGTTACAATGGAAGTCCTTGCAAAAAATCATCTGAAAATTAGATTCTATGAATCTTTTCGAAATTCATGTTTCGGTCCAAAAATCCTAATATATTATACACTATTTCATACATGTTCCGGTGAAAAAATCAAATTATATCGGGAACTATTCGAAATGAGACGAAATGTTTCAGATAATTTATATATGTTACGCGGGAAGGTTACGATGGAAGTCCATGCCAAAAATAATCTGAAAATTAGCTTCTATAAAACTTTCGTAAATGCATTGTTCTCTCAAAAAACCATAGTGTATTATACACTAGTTTCGGTCTAAAAGTTAAATTAAATGGTGGACAGCTCAGAATGATACGATACTTTTCAAATCATTTATATATTTTATGAGGGAAGGTTACGATAAAAGTCCATGCAAAAAATCATCTGAAAAATTAGGTTCTCTGAATCTTTTCGAAATTCATGTTTCGGTCAAAAAATACTAATATATTTTACACTATTTCATACGAGTTCCGGTTAAAAAATCTAATTATATCTGGAAGTATTCGAAATGATAAGAAACGTTTCAGAACATTTATATATGTTACAAGTGAAGGTTATGATGGAAGTCCATGCAAAAAATAATCTGAAAATTAGCTTCTATAAAACTTTTGTAAATGCAAGTTACTGTCAAAAAACCATAGTGTATTATACACTAGTTTACACTAGTTTCGGTCTAAAAGTTAAATTAAAGGGAGGACTGCTCGAAATGATACGATACTTTTCAAATCATCTATATATTTTATGAGGGAAGGTTACAATGGAAGTCCATGCAAAAAATCATCTGAAAATTAGATTCTATGAATCTTTTCGGAATTCATGTTTCGGTCCAAAAATCATAATATATTATACACTATTTCATACGAGTTCCGGTGAAAAAATCAAATTATATTGGGAACTATTCGAAATGAGACGAAACGTTTCAGATCATTTATATATGGTACGTGGGAAGGTTACGATGGAAGTCCATGCAAAAAATAACCTGAAAATTAGCTTCTATAAAACTTTCGTAAATGCATGGTTCTGTCAAAAAACCATAGTGTATTATACACTAGTTTCGGTCTAAAAGTTAATTAAATGGAGGACAGCTCGGAATGATACGATACTTTTCAAATCATTTATATATTTTATGAGGGAAGGTTACGATGGAAGTCCATGCAAAAAATCATCTGAAAAATTAGGTTCTATGAATCTTTTCGAAATTCATATTTCGGTCAAAAAATACTAATATATTTTTCACTATTTCATACGAGTTCCGGTTAAAAAATAAAATTATATCTGGAACTTTTCGAAATGATAAGAAACGTTTCAGATAATTTATATATGTTACAAGGGAAGGTTATGATGGAAGTCCATGCAAAAAATAATCTGAAAATTAGCTTCTATAAAACTTTTGTAAATGCAAGTTTCTGTCAAAAAACCATAGTGTATTATACACTAGTTTACACTAGTTTCGGTCTAAAAGTTAAATTAAATGGAGGACTGCTCGAAATGATACGATACTTTTCAAATCAGCTATATATTTTATGAGGGAAGGTTACAATGGAAGTCCATGCAAAAAATCATCTGAAAATTAGATTCTATGAATCTTTTCGGAATTCATGTTTCGGTCCAAAAATCCTAATATATTATACACTATTTCATACGAGTTCCGGTGAAAAAATCTAATTATACCGGGTACTATTCGAAATGAGACGAAACGTTTCAGATTATTTATATATGTTACGAGGGAAGGTTACGATGGAAGTCCATGCAAAAAATAACCTGAAAATTAGCTTCTATAAAACTTTCGTAAATGCATGGTTCTGTCAAAAAACCATAGTGTATTATACACTAGTTTCAGTCTAAAAGTTAAATTAAATGGAGGACAGCTCGGAATGATACGATACTTTTCAAATCATTTATATAATTTATGAGGGAAGGTTATGATGGAAGTCCATGCAAAAAATCATCTGAAAAATTAGGTTCTATGAATCTTTTCGAAATTCATGTTTCGGTCAAAAAATCCTATTATATTTTACTCTATTTCATACGAGTTCCGGTTAAAAAATCAAATTATATCTGAAACTATTCGAAATGATAAGAAACGTATCAAATCATTTATATATGTTACAAGGGAAGGTTATGATGGAAGTCCATGCAAAAAATAATCTGAAAATTAGCTTCTATAAAACTTTTGGAAATGCAAGTTACTGTCAAAAAACCATAGTGTATTATACACTAGTTTACACTAGTTTCGGTCTAAAAGTTAAATTAAATGGAGGACTGCTCGGAATGATACGATACTTTTCAAATCATTTATATATTTTATGAGGGAAGGTTACGATGGAAGTCCATGCAAAAAATCATCTGAAAAATTAGGTTCTATGAATCTTTTCGAAATTCATATTTCGGTCAAAAAATACTAATATATTTTTCACTATTTCATACGAGTTCCGGTTAAAAAATAAAATTATATCTGGAACTTTTCGAAATGATAAGAAACGTTTCAGATAATTTATATATGTTACAAGGGAAGGTTATGATGGAAGTCCATGCAAAAAATAATCTGAAAATTAGCTTCTATAAAACTTTTGTAAATGCAAGTTTCTGTCAAAAAACCATAGTGTATTATACACTAGTTTACACTAGTTTCGGTCTAAAAGTTAAATTAAATGGAGGACTGCTCGAAATGATACGATACTTTTCAAATCAGCTATATATTTTATGAGGGAAGGTTACAATGGAAGTCCATGCAAAAAATCATCTGAAAATTAGATTCTATGAATCTTTTCGGAATTCATGTTTCGGTCCAAAAATCCTAATATATTATACACTATTTCATACGAGTTCCGGTGAAAAAATCTAATTATACCGGGTACTATTCGAAATGAGACGAAACGTTTCAGATTATTTATATATGTTACGAGGGAAGGTTACGATGGAAGTCCATGCAAAAAATAACCTGAAAATTAGCTTCTATAAAACTTTCGTAAATGCATGGTTCTGTCAAAAAACCATAGTGTATTATACACTAGTTTCAGTCTAAAAGTTAAATTAAATGGAGGACAGCTCGGAATGATACGATACTTTTCAAATCATTTATATAATTTATGAGGGAAGGTTATGATGGAAGTCCATGCAAAAAATCATCTGAAAAATTAGGTTCTATGAATCTTTTCGAAATTCATGTTTCGGTCAAAAAATCCTATTATATTTTACTCTATTTCATACGAGTTCCGGTTAAAAAATCAAATTATATCTGAAACTATTCGAAATGATAAGAAACGTATCAAATCATTTATATATGTTACAAGGGAAGGTTATGATGGAAGTCCATGCAAAAAATAATCTGAAAATTAGCTTCTATAAAACTTTTGGAAATGCAAGTTACTGTCAAAAAACCATAGTGTATTATACACTAGTTTACACTAGTTTCGGTCTAAAAGTTAAATTAAATGGAGGACTGCTCGGAATGATACGATACTTTTCAAATCATTTATATATTTTATGAGGGAAGGTTACGATGGAAGTCCATGCAAAAAATCATCTGAAAAATTAGGTTCTATGAATCTTTTCGAAATTCATATTTCGGTCAAAAAATACTAATATATTTTTCACTATTTCATACGAGTTCCGGTTAAAAAATAAAATTATATCTGGAACTTTTCGAAATGATAAGAAACGTTTCAGATAATTTATATATGTTACAAGGGAAGGTTATGATGGAAGTCCATGCAAAAAATAATCTGAAAATTAGCTTCTATAAAACTTTTGTAAATGCAAGTTTCTGTCAAAAAACCATAGTGTATTATACACTAGTTTACACTAGTTTCGGTCTAAAAGTTAAATTAAATGGAGGACTGCTCGAAATGATACGATACTTTTCAAATCAGCTATATATTTTATGAGGGAAGGTTACAATGGAAGTCCATGCAAAAAATCATCTGAAAATTAGATTCTATGAATCTTTTCGGAATTCATGTTTCGGTCCAAAAATCCTAATATATTATACACTATTTCATACGAGTTCCGGTGAAAAAATCTAATTATACCGGGTACTATTCGAAATGAGACGAAACGTTTCAGATTATTTATATATGTTACGAGGGAAGGTTACGATGGAAGTCCATGCAAAAAATAACCTGAAAATTAGCTTCTATAAAACTTTCGTAAATGCATGGTTCTGTCAAAAAACCATAGTGTATTATACACTAGTTTCAGTCTAAAAGTTAAATTAAATGGAGGACAGCTCGGAATGATACGATACTTTTCAAATCATTTATATAATTTATGAGGGAAGGTTATGATGGAAGTCCATGCAAAAAATCATCTGAAAAATTAGGTTCTATGAATCTTTTCGAAATTCATGTTTCGGTCAAAAAATCCTATTATATTTTACTCTATTTCATACGAGTTCCGGTTAAAAAATCAAATTATATCTGAAACTATTCGAAATGATAAGAAACGTATCAAATCATTTATATATGTTACAAGGGAAGGTTATGATGGAAGTCCATGCAAAAAATAATCTGAAAATTAGCTTCTATAAATTTTTTGGAAATGCAAGTTACTGTCAAAAAACCATAGTGTATTATACACTAGTTTACACTAGTTTCGGTCTAAAAGTTAAATTAAATGGAGGACTGCTCGGAATGATACGATACTTTTCAAATCATTTATATATTTTATGAGGGAAGGTTACGATGGAAGTCCATGCAAAAAATCATCTGAAAAATTAGGTTCTATGAATCTTTTCGAAATTCATATTTCGGTCAAAAAATACTAATATATTTTTCACTATTTCATACGAGTTCCGGTTAAAAAATAAAATTATATCTGGAACTTTTCGAAATGATAAGAAACGTTTCAGATAATTTATATATGTTACAAGGGAAGGTTATGATGGAAGTCCATGCAAAAAATAATCTGAAAATTAGCTTCTATAAAACTTTTGTAAATGCAAGTTTCTGTCAAAAAACCATAGTGTATTATACACTAGTTTACACTAGTTTCGGTCTAAAAGTTAAATTAAATGGAGGACTGCTCGAAATGATACGATACTTTTCAATTCATCTATATATTTTATGAGGGAAGGTTACAATGGAAGTCCATGCAAAAAATCATCTGAAAATTAGATTCTATGAATCTTTTCGGAATTCATGTTTCGGTCCAAAAATCCTAATATATTATACACTATTTCATACGAGTTCCGGTGAAAAAATCTAATTATACCGGGTACTATTCGAAATGAGACGAAACGTTTCAGATTATTTATATATGTTACGAGGGAAGGTTACGATGGAAGTCCATGCAAAAAATAACCTGAAAATTAGCTTCTATAAAACTTTCGTAAATGCATGGTTCTGTCAAAAAACCATAGTGTATTATACACTAGTTTCAGTCTAAAAGTTAAATTAAATGGAGGAGAGCTCGGAATGATACGATACTTTTCAAATCATTTATATAATTTATGAGGGAAGGTTACGATGGAAGTCCATGCAAAAAATCATCTGAAAAATTAGGTTCAATGAATCTTTTCGAAATTCATGTTTCGGTCAAAAAATCCTATTATATTTTACTCTATTTCATACGAGTTCCGGTTAAAAAATCAAATTATATCTGAAACTATTCGAAATGATAAGAAACGTATCAAATCATTTATATATGTTACAAGGGAAGGTTATGATGGAAGTCCATGCAAAAAATAATCTGAAAATTAGCTTCTATAAAACTTTTGGAAATGCAAGTTACTGTCAAAAAACCATAGTGTATTATACACTAGTTTACACTAGTTTCGGTCAAAAAGTTAAATTAAATGGAGGACTGCTCGAAATGATACGATAATTTTCAAATCATTTATATATTTTATGAGGGAAGGTTACGATGGAAGTCCATGCAAAAAATCATCTGAAAATAGGATTCTATGAATCTTTTCAAAATTCATGTTTCGGTCCAAAAATCCTAATATATTATACACTATTTCATACGAGTTCCAGTCAAAAAATCAAATTATATCGAGAACTATTTGAAATGATACGAATTGTTATAGATTATTTATATATGTTACGAGGGAAGGTTATGATGGAAGTCCATACAAAAAATAATTTATAAATTAGCTTCTATAAACTTTTGGAAATGCAAGTTACTATAAAAAAACATAGTGTATTATCCACTAGTTTACACTAGTTTCGATCAAAAAGTTAAATTAAATGGAGGACTGCTCGAAATAATACGATACTTTTCAAATCATTTATATATTTTATGAGGGAAGGTTACGATGGAAGTCCATGCAAAAAATCATCTGAAAATTAGATTCTATGAATCTTTTCGAAATTTATGTTTCGGTCCAAAAATCCTAATATATAATACACTATTTCATACGAGTTCCGGTCAAAACATCAAATTATATCGGGAACTATTCGAAATGATACGAAACATTTCAGATCATTTATATATGTTACGAGGGAAGGTTATGATGGAAGTCCATGCAAAAAATAATCTGTAAATTAGCTTCTATAAAACTTTTGGAAATGCATGGTTCTGTAAAAAAACCATAGTGTATTATGCACTAGTTTAAACTAGTTTCGGTCAAAAAGTTAAATTAAATGGAGGACAGCTCGAAATGATACGATACTTTTCAAATCATTTATATATTTTATGAGGGAAGGTTACGATGGAAGTCCATGCAAAAAATCATCTGAAAATTAGATTCTATGAATCTTTTCGAAATTCATGTTTCGGTCCAAAAATCCTAATATATTCTACACTATTTCATACGAGTTCCGGTGAAAAAATCAAATTATATCGAAAACTATTCGATATGATACGAAATGTTTCAGATCATTTATATATGTTACGAGGGAAGGTTATGATGGAAGTCCATGCAAAAAATAATCTGAAAATTAGCTTCTATAAAACTTTTATAAATGCATGTTTCTGTCAAAAAACCATAGTGTATTATACACTAGTTTACACTAGTTTCGGTCTAAAAGTTAAATTAAATGGAGGACTGCTCGAAATGATACGATATTTTTCAATTCATTTATATATTTTATGAGGGAAGGTTACGATGGAAGTCCATGCAAAAAATCATCTAAAAAATTAGGTTCTATGATTCTTATCGAAATTCATGTTTCGGTCAAAAAATCCTAATATATTTTACACTATTTCATACGAGTTCCGGTTAAAAAATCAAATTATATCTGGAACTATTCGAAATGATACTAAACGTTTCAGATCATTTATATATGTTACAAGGGAAGGTTATGATGGATGTCCATGCAAAAAATAATCTGAAATTAGCTTCTATAAAAATTTTGGTAATGCAAGTTACTGTCAAAAAACGATAGTGTATTATACACTAGTTTACACTAGTTTCGGTCAAAAAGTTAAATTAAATGGAGGACTACTAGAAATGAAATGATACTATTCAAATCATTTATATATTTTATGAAGGAAGGTTACGATAGAAGTCCATGCAAAAAATTATCTGAAAATTAGATTCTATGAATCTTTTCGAAATTCATGTTTCGGTCCAAAAATCCTAATATATTATAAACTATTTCATACGAGTTCAGGTCAAAAAATCAAATTATATCGAGAACTATTTGAAATGATACGAAACGTTATAGATCATTTATATATGTTACGAGGGAAGGTTATGATGGAAGTTCATGCAAAAAATAATCTAAAAATTAGCTTCTATAAAACTTTTGGAAATGCAAGGTTCTGTCGAAAAACCATAGTGTATTATGCACTAGTTTAAACTAGTTTCGGTCTAAAAGTTAAATTAAATGGAGGACAGCTCGAAATGATACGATACTTTTCAAATTATCTATATATTTTATGAGGGAAGGTTACGATGGAAGTCAATGCAAAAAATCATCTGAAAATTAGATTCTATGAATCTTTTCGGAATTCATGTTTCGGTCCAAAAAACCTAATATATTATACATTATCTCATTAGAGTTCCGGTGAAAAAATCAAATTATTTCGGGAACTATTCGAAATGATACGAAATGTTTCAGATCATTTATATATGTTACGAGGGAAGGTTATGATGGAAGTCCATGCAAAAAATAATCTGAAAATTAGCTTCTATAAAACTTTGGTAAATGCATGGTTCTGTCAAAAAACCATAGTGTATTATACACTAGTTTACACTAGTTTCGGTCTAAAAGTTAAATTAAATGGAGGACTGCTCGAAATGATACGATACTTTTCAAATCATTTATATATTTTATGAGGGAAGGTTACGATGGAAGTCCATGCAAAAAATCATCTGAAAATTAGATTCTTTGAATCTTTTCGAAATTCATGTTTCGGTTAAAAAATCCTAATATATTCTATACTATTTCATACGAGTTCCGGTGAAAAAATCAAATTATATTGTTAACTATTCAAAATGATATGAAATGTCGCAGATCATTTATATATGTTACGAGGGAAAGTTATGATGGAAGTCCATGCAAAAAATAATCTGAAAATTAGCTTCTATAAAACTTTGGTAAATGCATGGTTCTGTCAAAAAACCATAGTGTATTATACACTAGTTTACACTATTTTCGGTCTAAAAGTTAAATTAAATGGAGGACTGGTCGAAATGATACGATACTTTTCAAATCATTTATATATTTTATGAGGGAAGGTTACGATGGAAGTCCATGCAAAAAATCATCTGAAAATTAGATCTTTGAATATTTTCGAAATTCATGTTTCGGTTAAAAAATCATAATATATTCTACACTATTTCATACGAGTTCCGGTGAAAAAAATCAAATTATATCGGGAACTATTCAAAATGAAACGTAATGTCGCAGATCATTTATATATGTTACGAGGGAAAGTTATGATGGAAGTCCATGCAAAAAATAATCTGAAAATTAGCTTCTATAAAACTTTTGTAAATGCATGGTTCTGTCAAAAAACCATAGTGTATTATACACTAGTTTACACTAGTTTCGGTCTAAAAGTTAAATTAAATGGAGGACTGCTCGAAATGATACGATACTTTTCAATTCATTTATATATTTTATGAGCGAAGGTTATGATGGAAGTCCATGCAAAAAATCATCTAAAAAATTAGGTTCTATGATTCTTATCGAAATTCATGTTTCGGTCAAAAAATCCTAATATATTTTACACTATTTCATACGAGTTCCGGTTAAAAAATCAAATTATATCTAGAACTATTCGAAATGATACTAAATGTTTCAGATCATTTATATATGTTACAAGGGAAGGTTATGATGGAAGTCCATACAAAAAATAATTTGTAAATTAGCTTCTATAAACTTTTGGAAATGCAAGTTACTGTCAAAAAACCATAGTGTATTATCCACTAGTTTACACTAGTTTCGGTCAAAAAGATAAATTAAATGGAAGACTGCTCGAAATAATACGATCTTTTCAAATCATTTATATATTTTATGAGGGAAGGTTACGATGGAAGTCCATGCAAAAAATCATCTAAAAATTAGATTCTATGAATCATTTCGAAATTCATGTTTCGTTCCAAAAATCCTAATATATTATACACTATTTCATAAGAGTTCCGGTCAAAACATCAATTTATATCGGGAACTATTCGAAATGATACGAAATGTTTCAGATTATTTATATATGTTACGAGGGAAGGTTATGATGGAAGTCCATGCAAAAAATAATCTGAATATTAGCTGCTATAAAACTTTGGGAAATGCAAGGTTCTGTAAAAAAACCATAGTGTATTATGCACTAGTTTAAACTAGTTTCGGTAAAAAAGTTAAATTAAATGGAGGACAGCTCGAAATGATACGATACTTTTCAAATCATCTATATATTTTATGAGGGAAGGTTACAATGGAAGTCCATGCAAAAAATCATCTGAAAATTAGATTCTATGAATCTTTTCGGAATTCATGTTTCGGTCCAAAAATCCTAATATATTATACACTATTTCATTAGAGTTCCGGTGAAAAAATCAAATTATATCGGGAACTATTCGAAATGATACGAAATGTTTCAGATCATTTATATATGTTACGAGGGAAGGTTGTGATGGAAGTCCATGCAAAAAATAATCTGAAAATTAGCTTCTATAAAACTTTTGTAAATGCATGGTTCTGTCAAAAAACCATAGTGTATTATGCACTAGTTTAAACTAGTTTCGGTCTAAAAGTTAAATTAAATGGAGGACTGCTCGAAATGATACAATACTTTTCAAATCATCTATATATTTTATGAGGGAAGGTTACGATGGAAGTCCATGCAAAAAATCATCTGAAAATAAGATTCTATGAATCTTTTCGAAATTCTTGTTTCGGTCCAAAAATCCTAATATATTCTACACTATTTCATACGAGTTCTGGTGAAAAAATCAAATTATATCGGAAACTATTCGAAATGATACGAAATGTTTCAGATCATTTATATATGTTATGAGGGAAGGTTATGATGGAAGTCCATGCAAAAAATTATCTGAAAATTAGATTCTATGAAACTTTTGTAAATGCATGGTTCTGTCAAAAAACCATAATGTATTATACACTAGTTTACACTAGTTTCAGTCTAAAAGTTAAATTAAATGGAGGATTGCTCGAAATGATAAGATACTTTTCAATTCATTTATATATTTTATGAGGGAAGGTTACTATGGAAGTCCATGCAAAAAATCATCTGAAAAATTAGGTTCTATGATTCTTATCGAAATTCATGTTTCGGTCAAAAAATCCTAATATATTTTACACTATTTCATACGAGTTCTGGTTAAAAAATCAAATTATATCAGGAACTATTCGAAATGATACGAAACGTTTCAGATCATTTATTTATGTTACAAGGGAAGGTTATGATGGAAGTCCGTGCAAAAATAATATGAAAATTAGCTTCTATAAAACTTTTGGAAATGCAAGTTACTGTCAAAAAACCATAGTGTATTATACATTAGTTTACACTGGTTTCGGTCAAAAAGTTAAATTAAATGGAGGACTGCTCGAAATGATACGATACTTTTCAAATAATTTATATATTTTATGAAGGAAGGTTACGATGGAAGTCCATGCAAAAAATTATCTGAAAATTAGATTCTATGAATCTTTTCGAAATTCATGTTTCGGTCTAAAAATCCTAATATATTATACACTATTTCATACGAGTTCCGGTCAAAAAATCAAATTATATCGAGAACTATTTGAAATGATACGAAACGTTATAGATCATTTATATATGTTACGAGGGACGGTTATGATGGAAGTCCATGCAAAAAATAATCTGAATATTAGCTTCTATAAAACATTTGGAAATGCATGTTACTTTCAAAAAACCATAGTGTATTATACAATAGTTTACACTAGTTTCGGTCAAAAAGTTAAATTAAATGGAGGACAAGTCGAAATGATACGATACTTTTCAAATCATTTATATATTTTATGAGGGAAGGTTACGATGGAAGTCCATGCAAAAAATCATCTAAAAATTAGATTCTATGAATCATTTCGAAATTCGTGTTTCGGTCCAAAAATCCTAATATATTATACACTATTTCATACAAGTTCCGGTCAAAACATCAAGTTATATCGGGAACTATTCGAAATGATACGAAACGTTTCAGATTATTTATATATGTTACGAGGGAAGGTTATGATGGAAGTCCATGCAAAAAATAATCTGTAAATTAGCTGCTATAAAACTTTTGGAAATGCAAGGTTCTGTAAAAAAAACCATAGTGTATTATGCACTAGTTTAAACTAGTTTCGGTAAAAAAGTTAAATTAAATGGAGGACAGCTCGAAATGATACGATACTTTTCAAATCATCTATATATTTTATGAGGGAAGGTTACAATGGAAGTCCATGAAAAAAATCATCTGAAAATTAGATTCTATGAATCTTTTCGGAATTCATGTTTCGCTCCAAAAATCCTAATATATTATACACTATTTCATTAGAGTTCCGGTGAAAAAATCAAATTATATCGGGAACTATTCGAAATGATACAAAATGTTTCAGATCATTTATATATGTTACGAGGGAAGGTTATGATGGATGTCCATGCAAAAAATAATCTGAAAATTAGCTTCTATAAAACTTTTGGAAATGCATGGTTCTGTCAAAAAACCATAGTGTATTATACAATAGTTTAAACTAGTTTCGGTCTAAAAGTTAAATTAAATGGAGGACAAGTCGAAATGATACGATACTTTTCAAATCATCTATATATTTTATGAGGGAAGGTTACGATGGAAGTCCATGCAAAAAATCATCTGAAAATTAGATTCTATGAATCTTTTCGGAATTCATGTTTCGGTCCAAAAATCCTAATATATTATACACTATTTCATACGAGTTCCGGTGAAAAAATTAAATTATATCGAGAACTATTTGAAATGATACGAAACGTTATAGATCATTTATATATGTTACGAGGGAAGGTTATGATGGAAGTCAATGCAAAAAATAATCTGAATATTAGCTTCTATAAAACTTTTGGAAATGCATGGTTCTGTCAAAAAACCATAGTGTATTATACAATAGTTTAAACTAGTTTCGGTCTAAAAGTTAAATTAAATGGAGGACAAGTCGAAATGATACGATACTTTTCAAATCATCTATATATTTTATGAGGGAAGGTTACTATGGAAGTCCATGCAAAAAATCATCTGAAAATTAGATTCTATGAATCTTTTCGGAATTCATGTTTCGCTCCAAAAATCCTAATATATTATACACTATTTCATTAGAGTTCCGGTGAAAAAATCAAATTATATCGGGAACTATTCGAAATGATACGAAATGTTTCAGATCATTTATATATGTTACGAGGGAAGGTTATGATGGAAGTCCATGCAAAAAATAATCTGAAAATTAGCTTCTATAAAACTTTTGTAAATGCATGGTTCTGTCAAAAAACCATAGTGTATTATGCACTAGTTTAAACTAGTTTCGGTCTAAAAGTGAAATTAAATGGAGGACATCTCGAAATGATACAATACTTTTCAAATAATCTATATATTTTATGAGGGAAGGTTACGATGGAAGTCCATGCAAAAAATCATCTGAAAATTAGATTCTATGAATCTTTTCGAAATTCTTGTTTCGGTCCAAAAATCCTAATATATTCTACACTATTTCATACGAGTTCCGGTGAAAAAATCAAATTATATCGGAAACTATTCGAAATGATACGAAATGTTTCAGATCATTTATATATGTTATGAGGGAAGGTTATGATGGAAGTCCATGCAAAAAATTATCTGAAAATTAGATTCTATGAAACTTTTGTAAATGCATGGTTCTGTCAAAAAACCATAGTGTATTATACACTAGTTTACACTAGTTTCAGTCTAAAAGTTAAATTAAATGGAGGATTGCTCGAAATGATACGATACTTTTCAATTCATTTATATATTTTATGAGGGAAGGTTACGATGGAAGTCCATGCAAAAAATCATCTGAAAAATTAGGTTCTACGATTCTTATCGAAATTCATGTTTCGGTCAAAAAATCCTAATATATTTTACACTATTTCATACGAGTTCTGGTTAAAAAATCAAATTATATCAGGAACTATTCGAAATGATACGAAACGTTTCAGATCATTTTTATATGTTACAAGGGAAGGTTATGATGGAAGTCCGTGCAAAAATAATATGAAAATTAGCTTCTATAAAACTTTTGGAAATGCAAGTTACTGTTAAAAAAGCATAGTGTATTATACATTAGTTTACACTAGTTTCGGTCAAAAAGTTAAATTAAATGGAGGACTTCTCGAAATGATACGATACTTTTCAAATAATTTATATATTTTATGAAGGAAGGTTACGATGGAAGTCCATGCAAAAAATTATCTGAAAATTAGATTCTATAAATCTTTTCGAAATTCATGTTTCGGTCTAAAAATCCTAATATATTATACACTATTTCATACGAGTTCCGGTCAAAAAATCAAATTATATCGAGAACTATTTGAAATGATACAAAACGTTATAGATCATTTATATATGTTACGAGGGAAGGTTATGATGGAAGTCCATGCAAAAAATAATCTGAATATTAGCTTCTATAAAACATTTGGAAATGCATGTTACTTTCAAAAAACCATAGTGTATTATACACTAGTTTACACTAGTTTCGGTCAAAAAGTTAAATTAAATGGAGGACAAGTCGAAATGATACGATACTTTTCAAATCATTTATATATTTTATGAGGGAAGGTTACGATGGAAGTCCATGCAAAAAATCATCTAAAAATTAGATTCTATGAATCATTTCGAAATTCGTGTTTCGGTCCAAAAATCCTAATATATTATACACTATTTCATACAAGTTCCGGTCAAAACATCAAGTTATATCGGGAACTATTCGAAATGATTCGAAACGTTTCAGATTATTTATATATGTTACGAGGGAAGGTTATGATGGAAGTCCATGCAAAAAATAATCTGTAAATTAGCTTCTATAAAACTTTTGGAAATGCAAGGTTCTGTAAAAAACCATAGGGTATTATGCACTAGTTTAAACTAGTTTCAGTAAAAAAAGTTAAATTAAATGGAGGACAACTCGAAATGATACGATACGTTTCAAATCATTTATATATTTTATGAGGGAAGATTACGATGGAAGTCAATGCAAAAAATCATCTGAAAATTAGATTCTATTAATCTTTTCGGAATTCATGTTTCGGTCCAAAAATCCTAATATATTATACACTATTTCATACGAGTTCCGGTGAAAAAATCAAATTATATCGAGAACTATTTGAAATGATACGAAACGTTATAGATCATTTATATATGTTACGAGGGAAGGTTATGATGGAAGTCCATGCAAAAAATAATCTGAATATTAGCTTCTATAAAACTTTTGGAAATGCATGGTTCTGTCAAAAAACCATAGTGTATTATACAATAGTTTAAACTAGTTTCGGTCTAAAAGTTAAATTAAATGGAGGACAAGTCGAAATGATACGATACTTTTCAAATCATCTATATATTTTATGAGGGAAGGTTACGATGGAAGTCCATGCAAAAAATCATCTGAAAATTAGATTCTATGAATCTTTTCGGAATTCATGTTTCGGTCCAAAAATCCTAATATATTATACACTATTTCATACGAGTTCCGGTGAAAAAATCAAATTATATCGAGAACTATTTGAAATGATACGAAACGTTATAGATCATTTATATATGTTACGAGGGAAGGTTATGATGGAAGTCCATGCAAAAAATAATCTGAATATTAGCTTCTATAAAACTTTTGGAAATGCATGGTTCTGTCAAAAAACCATAGTGTATTATACAATAGTTTAAACTAGTTTCGGTCTAAAAGTTAAATTAAATGGAGGACAAGTCGAAATGATACGATACTTTTCAAATCATCTATATATTTTATGAGGGAAGGTTACGATGGAAGTCCATGCAAAAAATCATCTGAAAATTAGATTCTATGAATCTTTTCGGAATTCATGTTTCGCTCCAAAAATCCTAATATATTATACACTATTTCATTAGAGTTCCGGTGAAAAAATCAAATTATATCGGGAACTATTCGAAATGATACGAAATGTTTCAGATCATTTATATATGTTACGAGGGAAGGTTATGATGGAAGTCCATGCAAAAAATAATCTGAAAATTAGCTTCTATAAAACTTTTGTAAATGCATGGTTCTGTCAAAAAACCATAGTGTATTATGCACTAGTTTAAACTAGTTTCGGTCTAAAAGTTAAATTAAATGGAGGACAGCTCGAAATGATACAATACATTTCAAATCATCTATATATTTTATGAGGGAAGGTTACGATGGAAGTCCATGCAAAAAATCATCTGAAAATTAGATTCTATGAATCTTTTCGAAATTCTTGTTTCGGTTCAAAAATCCTAATATATTCTACACTATTTCATACGAGTTCCGGTGAAAAAATCAAATTATATCGGAAACTATTCGAAATGATACGAAATGTTTCAGATCATTTATATATGTTATTAGGGAAGGTTATGATGGAAGTCCATGTAAAGAATTATCTGAAAATTAGATTCTATGAAACTTTTGTAAATGCATGGTTCTGTCAAAAAACCATAGTGTATTATACACTAGTTTACACTAGTTTCAGTCTAAAAGTTAAATTAAATGGAGGATTTCTCGAAATGATACGATACTTTTCAATTCATTTATATATTTTATGAGGGAAGGTTACGATGGAAGTCCATGCAAAAAATCATCTGAAAAATTAGGTTCTATGATTCTTATCGAAATTCATGTTTCGGTCAAAAAATCCTAATATATTTTACACTATTTCATACGAGTTCTGGTTAAAAAATCAAATTATATCAGGAACTATTCGAAATGATACGAAACGTTTCCGATGATTTATATATGTTACAAGGGAAGGTTATGATGGAAGTCCGTGCAAAAATAATATGAAAATTAGATTCTATAAAACTTTTGGAAATGCAAGTTACTGTCAAAAAACCATAGTGTATTATACATTAGTTTACACTAGTTTCGGTCAAAAAGTTAAATTAAATGGAGGACTGCTCGAAATGATACGATACTTTTCAAATAATTTATATATTTTATGAAGGAAGGTTACGATGGAAGTCCATGCAAAAAATCATCTGAAAATTAGATTCTATGAAACTTTTCGAAATTCATGTTTCGGTCCAAAAATCCTAATATATTATACACTATTTCATTCGAGTTCCGGTGAAAAAATCAAATTATATCGGAAACTATTCGAAATGATACGAAATGTTTCAGATCATTTATATATGTTATGAGGGAAGGTTATGATGGAAGTCCATGCAAAAAATTATCTGAAAATTAGATTCTATGAAACTTTTGTAAATGCATTGTTCTGTCAAAAAACCATAGGGTATTATACACTAGTTTACACTAGTTTCTGTCTAAAAGTTAAATTAAATGGAGGATTGCTCGAAATGATACGATACTTTTCAATTCATTTATATATTTTATGAGGGAAGGTTACGATGGAAGTCCATGCAAAAAATCATCTGAAAAATTAGGTTCTATGATTCTTATCGAAATTCATGTTTCGGTCAAAAAATCCTAATATATTGTACACTATTTCATACGAGTTCTGGTTAAAAAATCAAATTATATCAGGAACTATTCGAAATGATACGAAACGTTTCCGATCATTTATATATGTTACAAGGGAAGGTTATGATGGAAGTCCGTGCAAAAATAATATGAAAATTAGTTTCTATAAAACTTTTGGAAATGCAAGTTACTGTCAAAAAACCATAGTGTATTATACATTAGTTTACACTAGTTTCGGTCAAAAAGTTAAATTAAATGGAGGACTGCTCGAAATGATACGATACTTTTCAAATAATTTATATATTTTATGAAGGAAGGTTATGATGGAAGTCCATGCAAAAAATTATCTGAAAATTAGATTCTATGAATCTTTTCGAAATTCATGTTTCGGTCTAAAAATCCTAATACATTGTACACTATTTCATACGAGTTCCGGTCAAAAAATCAAATTATATCGAGAACTATATGAAATGAAACGAAACGTTATAGATCATTTATATATGTTACGAGGGAAGGTTATGATGGAAGTCGATGCAAAAAATAATCTGAATATTAGCTTCTATAAAACAATTGGAAATGCATGTTACTTTTAAAAAACCATAGTGTATTATACAATAGTTTACACTAGTTTCGGTCAAAAAGTTAAATTAAATGGAGGACAAGTCGAAATGATACGATACTTTTCAAATCATTTATATATTTTATGAGGGAAGGTTACGATGGAAGTCCATGCAAAAAATCATCTAAAAATTAGATTCTATGAATCATTTCGAAATTCGTGTTTCGGTCCAAAAATCCTAATATATTATACACTATTTCATACAAGTTCCGGTCAAAACATCAAGTTATATCGGGAACTATTCGAAATGATACGAAACGTTTCAGATTATTTATATATGTTACGAGGGAAGGTTATGATGGAAGTCCATGCAAAAAATAATCTGTAAATTAGCTTCTATAAAACTTTTGGAAATGCAAGGTTCTGTAAAAAACCATAGTGTATTATGCACTAGTTTAAACTAGTTTCAGTAAAAAAAGTTTAATTAAATGGAGGACAGCTCGAAATGATACGATACTTTTCAAATCATTTATATATTTTATGAGGGAAGATTACGATGGAAGTCAATGCAAAAAATCATCTGAAAATTAGATTCTATTAATCTTTTCGGAATTCATGTTTCGGTCCAAAAATCCTAATATGTTATACACTATTTCATACGAGTTCCGGTGAAAAAATCAAATTATATAGAGAACTATTTGAAATGATACGAAACATTATAGATCATTTATATATGTTACGAGGGAAGGTTATGATGGAAGTCCATGCAAAAAATAATCTGAATATTAGCTTCTAGAAAACTTTTGGAAATGCAAGGTTCTGTCAAAAAACCACAGTGTATTATGCACTAGTTTAAACTAGTTTCGGTCTAAAAGTTAAATTAAATGGAGGACAGCTCGAAATGATACGATACTTTTCAAATCATCTATATATTTTATGAGGGAAGGTTACAATGGAAGTCCATGCAAAAAATCATCTGAAAATTAGATTCTATGAATCTTTTCCGAATTCATGTTTCGGTCCAAAAATCCTAATATATTATACACTATTTCATTAGAGTTTCGGTGAAAAAATCAAATTATATCGGGAACTATTCGAAATGATACGAAATGTTTCAGATCATTTATATATGTTACGAGGGAAGGTTATGATGGAAGTCCATGCAAAAAATAATCTGAAAATTAGCTTCTATAAAACTTTTGTAAATGCATGGTTCTGTCAAAAAACCATAGTGTATTATGCACTAGTTTAAATTAGTTTCGGTCTAAAATTTAAATTAAATGGAGGATTGCTCGAATGATACGATACTTTTCAATTCATTTATATATTTTATGTGGGAAGGTTACGATGGAAGTCCATGCAAAAAATCATCTGAAAAATTAGGTTCTATGATTCTTATCGGAATTCATGTTTCGGTCAAAAAATCCTAATATATTTTACACTATTTCATACGAGTTCCGGTGAAAATATCAAATTATATCTGGAACTATTCGAAATGATACAAAACGTTTCAGATCATTTATATATGTTACAAGGGAAGATTATGATGGAAGTCTGTGCAAAAAATAATCTGAAAATTAGCTTCTATAAAACTTTTGGAAATGCAAGTTACTGTCAAAAAACCATAGTGTATTATACACTAGTTTACACTAGTTTCGGTCAAAAAGTTAAATTAAATGGAGGATTGCTCGAAAAGATACGATACTTTTCAATTCATTTATATATTTTATGAGGGAAGGTTACGATGGAAGTCCATGCAAAAAATCATCTGAAAAATTAGGTTCTATGATTCTTATCGAAATTCATGTTTCGGTTAAAAAATCCTAATATATTTTACACTATTTCATACGAGTTCCGGTTAAAAAATCAAATTATATCTAGAACTATTCGAAATGATACAAAACGTTTCAGATCATTTATATATGTTACAAGGGAAGGTTATGAAGGAAGTCCGTGCAAAAAATAATCTGAAAATTAGCTTCTATAAAACTTTTGGAAATGCAAGTTACTGTCAAAAAACCATAGTGTATTATACACTAGTTTCGGTCAAAAAGTTAAATTAAATGCAGGACTGCTCGAAATGATACGATAATTTTCAAATCATTTATATATTTTATGAGGGAAGGTTACGATGGAAGTCCATGCAAAAAATCATCTGAAAATTAGATTCTATGAATCTTTTCGGAATTAATGTTTCGGTCCAAAAATCCTAATATATTATACACTATTTCATACGAGTTTCGGTTAAAAAATCAAATTATATCGGGAAATATTCGAAATGATACGTAACGTTTCATATCATTTATATATGTTATGAGGGAAGGTTATGATGCAAGTCCATGCAAAAAATAATCTGAAAATTAGCTCCTATAAAACTTTTGGAAATGCAAGGTTCTGTCAAAAAACCACAGTGTATTATGCACTAGTTTAAACTAGTTTCGGTCTAAAAGTTAAATTAAATGGAGGACAGCTCGAAATGATACGATACTTTTCAAATCATCTATATATTTTATGAGGGAAGGTTACAATGAAAGTCCATGCAAAAAATCATCTGAAAATTAGATTCTATGAATCTTTTCGGAATTCATGTTTCGGTCCAAAAATCCTAATATATTATACACTATTTCATTAGAGTTCCGGTGAAAAAATCAAATTATATCGAGAACTATTCGAAATGATACGAAACGTTTCAGATCATTTATATATGTTATGAGGGAAGGTTATGATGCAAGTCCATGCAAAAAATAATTTGAAAATTAGCTCCTATAAAAGTTTTGGAAATGCAAGGTTCTGTCAAAAAACCACAGTGTATTATGCACTAGTTTAAACTAGTTTCGGTCTAAAAGTTAAATTAAATGTAGGACAGCTCGAAATGATACGATACTTTTCAAATCATCTATATATTTTATGAGGGAAGGTTACAATGGAAGTCCATGCAAAAAATCATCTGAAAATTAGATTCTATGAATCTTTTCGGAATTCATGTTTCGGTCAAAAAATCCTAATATATTTTACACTATTTCATACGAGTTCCGGTGAAAATATCAAATTATATCTGGAACTATTCGAAATGATACAAAACGTTTCAGATCATTTATATATGTTACAAGGGAAGATTATGAAGGAAGTCCGAGCAAAAGATAATCTGAAAATTAGCTTCTATAAAACTTTTGGAAATTCAAGTTACTGTCAAAAAACCATAGTGTATTATACACTAGTTTACACTAGTTTCGGTCAAAAAGTTAAATTAAATGCAGGACTGCTCGAAATGATACGATAATTTTCAAATCATTTATATATTTTATGAGGGAAGGTTACGATGGAAGTCCATGCAAAAAATCATCTGAAAATTAGATTCTATGAATCTTTTCGGAATTAATGTTTCGGTCCAAAAATCCTAATATATTATACACTATTTCATACGAGTTCCGGTTAAAAAATCAAATTATATCGGGAAATATTCGAAATGATACGTAACGTTTCAGATCATTTATATATGTTATGAGGGAAGGTTATGATGCAAGTCCATGCAAAAAATAATCTGAAAATTAGCTCCTATAAAACTTTTGGAAATGCAAGGTTCTGTCAAAAAACCACAGTGTATTATGCACTAGTTTAAACTAGTTTTGGTATAAAAGTTAAATTAAATGGAGGACAGCTCGAAATGATACGATACTTTTCAAATCATCTATATATTTTATGAGGGAAGGTTACAATGGAAGTCCATGCAAAAAATCATCTGAAAATTAGATTCTATGAATCTTTTCGGAATTCATGTTTCGGTCCAAAAATCCTAATATATTATACACTATTTCATTACAGTTCCGGTGAAAAAAATCAAATTATATCGGGAACTATTCGAAATGATACGAAATGTTTCAGATCATTTATATATGTTACGAGGGAAGGTTATGATGGAAGTCCATGCAAAAAATAATCTGAAAATTAGCTTCTATAAAACTTTATAAATGCATGGTTCTGTCAAAAAACCATAGTGTATTATACACTAGTTTAAATTAGTTTCGGTCTAAAATTAAAATTAAATGGAGGATTGCTCGAATGATACGATACTTTTCAATTCATTTATATATTTTATGTGGGAAGGTTACGATGGAAGTCCATGCAAAAAATCATCTGAAAAATTAGATTCTATGATTCTTTTCGGAATTCATGTTTCGGTCAAAAAATCCTAATATATTTTACACTATTTCATACGAGTTCCGGTGAAAATATCAAATTATATCTGGAACTATTCGAAATGATACAAAACGTTTCAGATCATTTATATATGTTACAAGGGAAGATTATGATGGAAGTCCGTGCAAAAAATAATCTGAAAATTAGCTTCTATAAAACTTTTGGAAATGCAAGTTACTGTCAAAAAACCATAGCGTATTATACACTAGTTTACACTAGTTTCGGTCAAAAAGTTAAATTAAATGGAGGATTGCTCGAAATGATACGATACTTTTCAATTCATTTATATATTTTATGAGGGAAGGTTACGATGGAAGTCCATGCAAAAAATCATCTGAAAAATTAGGTTCTATGATTCTTATCGAAATTCATGTTTCGGTCAAAAAATCCTAATATATTTTACACTATTTCATACGAGTTCCGGTTAAAAAATCAAATTATATCTAGAACTATTCGAAATGATACAAAACGTTTATGATCATTTATATATGTTACAAGGGAAGGTTATGATGGAAGTCCGTGCAAAAAATAATCTGAATATTAGCTTCTATAAAACTTTTGGAAATGCAAGTTACTGTCAAAAAACCATAGTGTATTATACACTAGTTTACACTAGTTTCGGTCAAAAAGTTAAATTAAATGCAGGACTGCTCGAAATGATACGATAATTTTCAAATCATTTATATATTTTATGAGGGAAGGTTACGATGGAAGTCCATGCAAAAAATCATCTGAAAATTAGATTCTATGAATCTTTTCGGAATTAATGTTTCGGTCCAAAAATCCTAATATATTATACACTATTTCATACGAGTTCCGGTTAAAAAATCAAATTATATCGGGAAATATTCAAAATGATACGTAACGTTTCAGATCATTTATATATGTTATGAGGGAAGGTTATGATGCAAGTCCATGCAAAAAATAATCTGAAAATTAGCTCCTATAAAACTTTTGGAAATGCAAGGTTCTGTCAAAAAACCACAGTGTATTATGCACTAGTTTAAACTAGTTTCGGTATAAAAGTTAAATTAAATGGAGGACAGCTCGAAATGATACGATACTTTTCAAATCATCTATATATTTTATGAGGGAAGGTTACAATGGAAGTCCATGCAAAAAATCATCTGAAAATTAGATTCTATGAATCTTTTCGGAATTCATGTTTCGGTCAAAAAATCCTAATATATTTTACACTATTTCATACGAGTTCCGGTGAAAATATCAAATTATATCTGGAACTATTCGAAATGATACAAAACGTTTCAGATCATTTATATATGTTACAAGGGAAGATTATGAAGGAAGTCCGAGCAAAAGATAATCTGAAAATTAGCTTCTATAAAACTTTTGGAAATGCAAGTTACTGTCAAAAAACCATAGTGTATTATACACTAGTTTACACTAGTTTCGGTCAAAAAGTTAAATTAAATGCAGGACTGCTCGAAATGATACGATAATTTTCAAATCATTTATATATTTTATGAGGGAAGGTTACGATGGAAGTCCATGCAAAAAATCATCTGAAAATTAGATTCTATGAATCTTTTCGGAATTAATGTTTCGGTCCAAAAATCCTAATATATTATACACTATTTCATACGAGTTCCGGTTAAAAAATCAAATTATATCGGGAAATATTCGAAATGATACGTAACGTTTCAGATCATTTATATATGTTATGAGGGAAGGTTATGATGCAAGTCCATGCAAAAAATAATCTGAAAATTAGCTCCTATAAAACTTTTGGAAATGCAAGGTTCTGTCAAAAAACCACAGTGTATTATGCACTAGTTTAAACTAGTTTCGGTATAAAAGTTAAATTAAATGGAGGACAGCTCGAAATGATACGATACTTTTCAAATCATCTATATATTTTATGAGGGAAGGTTACAATGGAAGTCCATGCAAAAAATCATCTGAAAATTAGATTCTATGAATCTTTTCGGAATTCATGTTTCGGTCCAAAAATCCTAATATATTATACACTATTTCATTACAGTTCCGGTGAAAAAAATCAAATTATATCGGGAACTATTCGAAATGATACGAAATGTTTCAGATCATTTATATATGTTACGAGGGAAGGTTATGATGGAAGTCCATGCAAAAAATAATCTGAAAATTAGCTTCTATAAAACTTTATAAATGCATGGTTCTGTCAAAAAACCATAGTGTATTATACACTAGTTTAAATTAGTTTCGGTCTAAAATTAAAATTAAATGGAGGATTGCTCGAATGATACGATACTTTTCAATTCATTTATATATTTTATGTGGGAAGGTTACGATGGAAGTCCATGCAAAAAATCATCTGAAAAATTAGATTCTATGATTCTTTTCGGAATTCATGTTTCGGTCAAAAAATCCTAATATATTTTACACTATTTCATACGAGTTCCGGTGAAAATATCAAATTATATCTGGAACTATTCGAAATGATACAAAACGTTTCAGATCATTTATATATGTTACAAGGGAAGATTATGATGGAAGTCCGTGCAAAAAATAATCTGAAAATTAGCTTCTATAAAACTTTTGGAAATGCAAGTTACTGTCAAAAAACCATAGCGTATTATACACTAGTTTACACTAGTTTCGGTCAAAAAGTTAAATTAAATGGAGGATTGCTCGAAATGATACGATACTTTTCAATTCATTTATATATTTTATGAGGGAAGGTTACGATGGAAGTCCATGCAAAAAATCATCTGAAAAATTAGGTTCTATGATTCTTATCGAAATTCATGTTTCGGTCAAAAAATCCTAATATATTTTACACTATTTCATACGAGTTCCGGTTAAAAAATCAAATTATATCTAGAACTATTCGAAATGATACAAAACGTTTATGATCATTTATATATGTTACAAGGGAAGGTTATGATGGAAGTCCGTGCAAAAAATAATCTGAATATTAGCTTCTATAAAACTTTTGGAAATGCAAGTTACTGTCAAAAAACCATAGTGTATTATACACTAGTTTACACTAGTTTCGGTCAAAAAGTTAAATTAAATGCAGGACTGCTCGAAATGATACGATAATTTTCAAATCATTTATATATTTTATGAGGGAAGGTTACGATGGAAGTCCATGCAAAAAATCATCTGAAAATTAGATTCTATGAATCTTTTCGGAATTAATGTTTCGGTCCAAAAATCCTAATATATTATACACTATTTCATACGAGTTCCGGTTAAAAAATCAAATTATATCGGGAAATATTCAAAATGATACGTAACGTTTCAGATCATTTATATATGTTATGAGGGAAGGTTATGATGCAAGTCCATGCAAAAAATAATCTGAAAATTAGCTCCTATAAAACTTTTGGAAATGCAAGGTTCTGTCAAAAAACCACAGTGTATTATGCACTAGTTTAAACTAGTTTCGGTATAAAAGTTAAATTAAATGGAGGACAGCTCGAAATGATACGATACTTTTCAAATCATCTATATATTTTATGAGGGAAGGTTACAATGGAAGTCCATGCAAAAAATCATCTGAAAATTAGATTCTATGAATCTTTTCGGAATTCATGTTTCGGTCCAAAAATCCTAATATATTATACACTATTTCATTACAGTTCCGGTGAAAAAATCAAATTATATCGGGAACTATTCGAAATGATACGAAATGTTTCAGATCATTTATATATGTTACGAGGGAAGGTTATGATGGAAGTCCATGCAAAAAATAATCTGAAAATTAGCTTCTATAAAACTTTTGTAAATGCATGGTTCTGTCAAAAAACCATAGTGTATTATACACTAGTTTAAATTAGTTTCGGTCTAAAATTTAAATTAAATGGAGGATTGCTCGAATGATACGATACTTTTCAATTCATTTATATATTTTATGTGGGAAGGTTACGATGGAAGTCCATGCAAAAAATCATCTGAAAAATTAGATTCTATGATTCTTTTCGGAATTCATGTTTTGGTCAAAAAATCCTAATATATTTTACACTATTTCATACGTGTTCCGGTGAAAATATCAAATTATATCTGGAACTATTCGAAATGATACAAAACGTTTCAGATCATTTATATATGTTACAAGGGAAGATTATGATGGAAGTCCGTGCAAAAAATAATCTGAAAATTAGCTTCTATAAAACTTTTGGAAATGCAAGTTACTGTCAAAAAACCATAGTGTATTATACACTAGTTTACACTAGTTTCGGTCAAAAAGTTAAATTAAATGGAGGATTGCTCGAAATGATACGATACTTTTCAATTCATTTATATATTTTATGAGGGAAGGTTACGATGGAAGTCCATGCAAAAAATCATCTGAAAAATTAGGTTCTATGATTCTTATCGAAATTCATGTTTCGGTCAAAAAATCCTAATATATTTTACACTATTTCATACGAGTTCCGGTTAAAAAATCAAATTATATCTAGAACTATTCGAAATGATACAAAACGTTTCAGATCATTTATATATGTTACAAGGGAAGGTTATGATGGAAGTCCGTGCAAAAAATAATCTGAAAATTAGCTTCTATAAAACTTTTGGAAATGCAAGTTACTGTCAAAAAACCATAGTGTATTATACACTAGTTTCGGTCAAAAAGTTAAATTAAATGCAGGACTGCTCGAATTGATACGATAATTTTCAAATCATTTATATATTTTATGAGGGAAGGTTACGATGGAAGTCCATGCAAAAAATCATCTGAAAATTAGATTCTATGAATCTTTTCGGAATTAATGTTTCGGTCCAAAAATCCTAATATATTATACACTATTTCATACGAGTTCCGGTTAAAAAATCAAATTATATCGGGAAATATTCGAAATGATACGTAACGTTTCAGATCATTTATATATGTTATGAGGGAAGGTTATGATGCAAGTCCATGCAAAAAATAATCTGAAAATTAGCTCCTATAAAACTTTTGGAAATGCAAGGTTCTGTCAAAAAACCACAGTGTATTATGCACTAGTTTAAACTAGTTTCGGTATAAAAGTTAAATTAAATGGAGGACAGCTCGAAATGATACGATACTTTTCAAATCATCTATATATTTTATGAGGGAAGGTTACAATGGAAGTCCATGCAAAAAATCATCTGAAAATTAGATTCTATGAATCTTTTCGGAATTCATGTTTCGGTCCAAAAATCCTAATATATTATACACTATTTCATTACAGTTCCGGTGAAAAAAATCAAATTATATCGGGAACTATTCGAAATGATACGAAATGTTTCAGATCATTTATATATGTTACGAGGGAAGGTTATGATGGAAGTCCATGCAAAAAATAATCTGAAAATTAGCTTCTATAAAACTTTTGTAAATGCATGGTTCTGTCAAAAAACCATAGTGTATTATACACTAGTTTAAATTAGTTTCGGTCTAAAATTAAAATTAAATGGAGGATTGCTCGAATGATACGATACTTTTCAATTCATTTATATATTTTATGTGGGAAGGTTACGATGGAAGTCCATGCAAAAAATCATCTGAAAAATTAGATTCTATGATTCTTTTCGGAATTCATGTTTCGGTCAAAAAATCCTAATATATTTTACACTATTTCATACGAGTTCCGGTGAAAATATCAAATTATATCTGGAACTATTCGAAATGATACAAAACGTTTCAGATCATTTATATATGTTACAAGGGAAGATTATGATGGAAGTCCGTGCAAAAAATAATCTGAAAATTAGCTTCTATAAAACTTTTGGAAATGCAAGTTACTGTCAAAAAACCATAGCGTATTATACACTAGTTTACACTAGTTTCGGTCAAAAAGTTAAATTAAATGGAGGATTGCTCGAAATGATACGATACTTTTCAATTCATTTATATATTTTATGAGGGAAGGTTACGATGGAAGTCCATGCAAAAAATCATCTGAAAAATTAGGTTCTATGATTCTTATCGAAATTCATGTTTCGGTCAAAAAATCCTAATATATTTTACACTATTTCATACGAGTTCCGGTTAAAAAATCAAATTATATCTAGAACTATTCGAAATGATACAAAACGTTTATGATCATTTATATATGTTACAAGGGAAGGTTATGATGGAAGTCCGTGCAAAAAATAATCTGAATATTAGCTTCTATAAAACTTTTGGAAATGCAAGTTACTGTCAAAAAACCATAGTGTATTATACACTAGTTTACACTAGTTTCGGTCAAAAAGTTAAATTAAATGCAGGACTGCTCGAAATGATACGATAATTTTCAAATCATTTATATATTTTATGAGGGAAGGTTACGATGGAAGTCCATGCAAAAAATCATCTGAAAATTAGATTCTATGAATCTTTTCGGAATTAATGTTTCGGTCCAAAAATCCTAATATATTATACACTATTTCATACGAGTTCCGGTTAAAAAATCAAATTATATCGGGAAATATTCAAAATGATACGTAACGTTTCAGATCATTTATATATGTTATGAGGGAAGGTTATGATGCAAGTCCATGCAAAAAATAATCTGAAAATTAGCTCCTATAAAACTTTTGGAAATTCAAGGTTCTGTCAAAAAACCACAGTGTATTATGCACTAGTTTAAACTAGTTTCGGTATAAAAGTTAAATTAAATGGAGGACAGCTCGAAATGATACGATACTTTTCAAATCATCTATATATTTTATGAGGGAAGGTTACAATGGAAGTCCATGCAAAAAATCATCTGAAAATTAGATTCTATGAATCTTTTCGAAATTCATGTTTCGGTCCAAAAATCCTAATATATTATACACTATTTCATTACAGTTCCGGTGAAAAAATCAAATTATATCGGGAACTATTCGAAATGATACGAAATGTTTCAGATCATTTATATATGTTACGAGGGAAGGTTATGATGGAAGTCCATGCAAAAAATAATCTGAAAATTAGCTTCTATAAAACTTTTGTAAATGCATGGTTCTGTCAAAAAACCATAGTGTATTATACACTAATTTAAATTAGTTTCGGTCTAAAATTTAAATTAAATGGAGGATTGCTCGAATGATACGATACTTTTCAATTCATTTATATATTTTATGTGGGAAGGTTACGATGGAAGTCCATGCAAAAAATCATCTGAAAAATTAGATTCTATGATTCTTTTCGGAATTCATGTTTCGGTCAAAAAATCCTAATATATTTTACACTATTTCATACGTGTTCCGGTGAAAATATCAAATTATATCTGGAACTATTCGAAATGATACAAAACGTTTCAAATCATTTATATATGTTACAAGGGAAGATTATGATGGAAGTCCGTGCAAAAAATAATCTGAAAATTAGCTTCTATAAAACTTTTGGAAATGCAAGTTACTGTCAAAAAACCATAGTGTATTATACACTAGTTTACACTAGTTTCGGTCAAAAAGTTAAATTAAATGGAGGATTGCTCGAAATGATACGATACTTTTCAATTCATTTATATATTTTATGAGGGAAGGTTACGATGGAAGTCCATGCAAAAAATCATCTGAAAAATTAGGTTCTATGATTCTTATCGAAATTCATGTTTCGGTCAAAAAATCCTAATATATTTTACACTATTTCATACGAGTTCCGGTTAAAAAATCAAATTATATCTAGAACTATTCGAAATGATACAAAATGTTTCAGATCATTTATATATGTTACAAGGGAAGGTTATGATGGAAGTCCGTGCAAAAAATAATCTGAAAATTAGCTTCTATAAAACTTTTGGAAATGCAAGTTACTGTCAAAAAACCATAGTGTATTATACACTAGTTTACACTAGTTTCGGTCAAAAAGTTAAATTAAATGCAGGACTGCTCGAATTGATACGATAATTTTCAAATCATTTATATATTTTATGAGGGAAGGTTACGATGGAAGTCCATGCAAAAAATCATCTGAAAATTAGATTCTATGAATCTTTTCGGAATTAATGTTTCGGTCCAAAAATCCTAATATATTATACACTATTTCATACGAGTTCCGGTTAAAAAATCAAATTATATCGGGAAATATTCGAAATGATACGTAACGTTTCAGATCATTTATATATGTTATGAGGGAAGGTTATGATGCAAGTCCATGCAAAAAATAATCTGAAAATTAGCTCCTATAAAACTTTTGGAAATGCAAGGTTCTGTCAAAAAACCACAGTGTATTATGCACTAGTTTAAACTAGTTTCGGTATAAAACTTAAATTAAATGGAGGACAGCTCGAAATGATACGATACTTTTCAAATCATCTATATATTTTATGAGGGAAGGTTACAATGGAAGTCCATGCAAAAAATCATCTGAAAATTAGATTCTATGAATCTTTTCGGAATTCATGTTTCGGTCCAAAAATCCTAATATATTATACACTATTTCATTACAGTTCCAGTGAAAAAATCAAATTATATCGGGAACTATTCGAAATGATACGAAATGTTTCAGATCATTTATATATGTTACGAGGGAAGGTTATGATGGAAGTCCATGCAAAAAATAATCTGAAAATTAGCTTCTATAAAACTTTTGTAAATGCAAGGTTCTGTCAAAAAACCATAGTGTATTATACACTAGTTTAAATTAGTTTTTGTCTAAAATTTAAATTAAATGGAGGATTGCTCGAATGATACGATACTTTTCAATTCATTTATATATTTTATGTGGGAAGGTTACGATGGAAGTCCATGCAAAAAATCATCTGAAAAATTAGATTCTATGATTCTTTTCGGAATTCATGTTTCGGTCAAAAAATCCTAATATATTTTACACTATTTCATACGAGTTCCGGTGAAAATATCAAATTATATCTGGAACTATTCGAAATGATACAAAACGTTTCAGATCATTTATATATATTACAAGGGAAGATTATGATGGAAGTCCGTGCAAAAAATAATCTAAAAATTAGCTTCTATAAAACTTTTGGAAATGCAAGTTACTGTCAAAAAACCATAGTGTATTATACACTAGTTTATACTAGTTTCGGTCAAAAAGTTAAATTAAATGGAGGATTGCTCGAAATGATACGATACTTTTCAATTCATTTATATATTTTATGAGGGAAGGTTACGATGGAAGTCCATGCAAAAAATCATCTGAAAAATTAGGTTCTATGATTCTTATCGAAATTCATGTTTCGGTCAAAAAATCCTAATATATTTTACACTATTTCATACGAGTTCCGGTTAAAAAATCAAATTATATCTAGAACTATTCGAAATGATACAAAACGTTTCAGATCATTTATATATGTTACAAGGGAAGATTATGATGGAAGTCCGTGCAAAAAATAATCTGAAAATTAGCTTCTATAAAACTTTTGGAAATGCAAGTTACTGTCAAAAAACCATAGTGTATTATACACTAGTTTACACTAGTTTCGGTCAAAAAGTTAAATTAAATGCAGGACTGCTCGAAATGATACGATAATTTTCAAATCATTTATATATTTTATGAGGGAAGGTTACGATGGAAGTCCATGCAAAAAATCATCTGAAAATTAGATTCTATGAATCTTTTCGGAATTAATGTTTCGGTCCAAAAATCCTAATATATTATACACTATTTCATACGAGTTCCGGTTAAAAAATCAAATTATATCGGGAAATATTCGAAATGATACGTAACGTTTCAGATCATTTATATATGTTATGAGGGAAGGTTATGATGCAAGTCCATGCAAAAAATAATCTGAAAATTAGCTCCTATAAAACTTTTGGAAATGCAAGGTTCTGTCAAAAAACCACAGTGTATTATGCACTAGTTTAAACTAGTTTCGGTATAAAACTTAAATTAAATGGAGGACAGCTCGAAATGATACGATACTTTTCAAATCATCTATATATTTTATGAGGGAAGGTTACAATGGAAGTCCATGCAAAAAATCATCTGAAAATTAGATTCTATGAATCTTTTCGGAATTCATGTTTCGGTCCAAAAATCCTAATATATTATACACTATTTCATTACAGTTCCGGTGAAAAAATCAAATTATATCGGGAACTATTCGAAATGATACGAAATGTTTCAGATCATTTATATATGTTACGAGGGAAGGTTATGATGGAAGTCCATGCAAAAAATAATCTGAAAATTAGCTTCTATAAAACTTTTGTAAATGCAAGGTTCTGTCAAAAAACCATAGTGTATTATACACTAGTTTAAATTAGTTTTTGTCTAAAATTTAAATTAAATGGAGGATTGCTCGAATGATACGATACTTTTCAATTCATTTATATATTTTATGTGGGAAGGTTACGATGGAAGTCCATGCAAAAAATCATCTGAAAAATTAGATTCTATGATTCTTTTCGGAATTCATGTTTCGGTCAAAAAATCCTAATATATTTTACACTATTTCATACGAGTTCCGGTGAAAATATCAAATTATATCTGGAACTATTCGAAATGATACAAAACGTTTCAGATCATTTATATATATTACAAGGGAAGATTATGATGGAAGTCCGTGCAAAAAATAATCTAAAAATTAGCTTCTATAAAACTTTTGGAAATGCAAGTTACTGTCAAAAAACCATAGTGTATTATACACTAGTTTATACTAGTTTCGGTTAAAAAGTTAAATTAAATGGAGGATTGCTCGAAATGATACGATACTTTTCAATTCATTTATATATTTTATGAGGGAAGGTTACGATGGAAGTCCATGCAAAAAATCATCTGAAAAATTAGGTTCTATGATTCTTATCGAAATTCATGTTTCGGTCAAAAAATCCTAATATATTTTACACTATTTCATACGAGTTCCGGTTAAAAAATCAAATTATATCTAGAACTATTCGAAATGATACAAAACGTTTCAGATCATTTATATATGTTACAAGGGAAGATTATGATGGAAGTCCGTGCAAAAAATAATCTGAAAATTAGCTTCTATAAAACTTTTGGAAATGCAAGTTACTGTCAAAAAACCATAGTGTATTATACACTAGTTTACACTAGTTTCGGTCAAAAAGTTAAATTAAATGCAGGACTGCTCGAAATGATACGATAATTTTCAAATCATTTATATATTTTATGAGGGAAGGTTACGATGGAAGTCCATGCAAAAAATCATCTGAAAATTAGATTCTATGAATCTTTTCGGAATTAATGTTTCGGTCCAAAAATCCTAATATATTATACACTATTTCATACGAGTTCCGGTTAAAAAATCAAATTATATCGGGAAATATTCGAAATGATACGTAACGTTTCAGATCATTTATATATGTTATGAGGGAAGGTTATGATGCAAGTCCATGCAAAAAATAATCTGAAAATTAGCTCCTATAAAACTTTTGGAAATGCAAGGTTCTGTCAAAAAACCACAGTGTATTATGCACTAGTTTAAACTAGTTTCGGTATAAAACTTAAATTAAATGGAGGACAGCTCGAAATGATACGATACTTTTCAAATCATCTATATATTTTATGAGGGAAGGTTACAATGGAAGTCCATGCAAAAAATCATCTGAAAATTAGATTCTATGAATCTTTTCGGAATTCATGTTTCGGTCCAAAAATCCTAATATATTATACACTATTTCATTACAGTTCCGGTGAAAAAATCAAATTATATCGGGAACTATTCGAAATGATACGAAATGTTTCAGATCATTTATATATGTTACGAGGGAAGGTTATGATGGAAGTCCATGCAAAAAATAATCTGAAAATTAGCTTCTATAAAACTTTTGTAAATGCAAGGTTCTGTCAAAAAACCATAGTGTATTATACACTAGTTTAAATTAGTTTTTGTCTAAAATTTAAATTAAATGGAGGATTGCTCGAATGATACGATACTTTTCAATTCATTTATATATTTTATGTGGGAAGGTTACGATGGAAGTCCATGCAAAAAATCATCTGAAAAATTAGATTCTATGTTTCTTTTCGGAATTCATGTTTCGGTCAAAAAATCCTAATATATTTTACACTATTTCATACGAGTTCCGGTGAAAATATCAAATTATATCTGGAACTATTCGAAATGATACAAAACGTTTCAGATCATTTATATATATTACAAGGGAAGATTATGATGGAAGTCCGTGCAAAAAATAATCTAAAAATTAGCTTCTATAAAACTTTTGGAAATGCAAGTTACTGTCAAAAAACCATAGTGTATTATACACTAGTTTACACTAGTTTCGGTCAAAAAGTTAAATTAAATGGAGGATTGCTCGAAATGATACGATACTTTTCAATTCATTTATATATTTTATGAGGGAAGGTTACGATGGAAGTCCATGCAAAAAATCATCTGAAAAATTAGGTTCTATGATTCTTATCGAAATTCATGTTTCGGTCAAAAAATCCTAATATATTTTACACTATTTCATACGAGTTCCGGTTAAAAAATCAAATTATATCTAGAACTATTCGAAATGATACAAAACGTTTCAGATCATTTATATATGTTACAAGGGAAGATTATGATGGAAGTCCGTGCAAAAAATAATCTGAAAATTAGCTTCTTTAAAAGTTTTGGAAATACAAGTTACTGTCAAAAAACCATAGTGTATTATACACTAGTTTACACTAGTTTCGGTCAAAAAGTTAAATTAAATGCAGGACTGCTCGAAATGATACGATAATTTTCAAATCATTTATATATTTTATGAGGGAAGCATACGATGGAAGTCCATGCAAAAAATCATCTGAAAATTAGATTCTATGAATCTTTTCGGAATTAATGTTTCGGTCCAAAAATCCTAATATATTATACACTATTTCATACGAGTTCCGGTTAAAAAATCAAATTATATCGGGAAATATTCGAAATGATACGTAACGTTTCAGATCATTTATATATGTTATGAGGGAAGGTTATGATGCAAGTCCATTCAAAAAATAATCTGAAAATTAGCTCCTATAAAACTTTTGGAAATGCAAGGTTCTGTCAAAAAACCACAGTGTATTATGCACTAGTTTAAACTAGTTTCGGTATAAAAGTTAAATTAAATGGAGGACAGCTCGAAATGATACGATACTTTTCAAATCATCTATATATTTTATGAGGGAAGGTTACAATGGAAGTCCATGCAAAAAATCATCTGAAAATTAGATTCTATGAATCTTTTCGGAATTCATGTTTCGGTCCAAAAATCCTAATATATTATACACTATTTCATTACAGTTCCGGTGAAGAAATCAAATTATATCGGGAACTATTCGAAATGATACGAAATGTTTCAGATCATTTATATATGTTACGAGGGAAGGTTATGATGGAAGTCCATGCAAAAAATAATCTGAAAATTAGCTTCTATAAAACTTTTGTAAATGAATGGTTCTGTCAAAAAACCATAGTGTATTATACACTAGTTTAAATTAGTTTCGGTCCAAAATTTAAATTAAATGGAGGATTGCTCGAATGATACGATACTTTTCAATTCATTTATATATTTTATGTGGGAAGGTTACGATGGAAGTCCATGCAAAAAATCATCTGAAAAATTAGATTCTATGATTCTTTTCGGAATTCATGTTTCGGTCAAAAAATCCTAATATATTTTACACTATTTCATACGAGTTCCGGTGAAAATATCAAATTATATCTGGAACTATTCGAAATGATACAAAACGTTTCAGATCATTTATATATGTTACAAGGGAAGATTATGATGGAAGTACGTGCAAAAAATAATCTGAAAATTAGCTTCTATAAAACTTTTGGAAATGCAAGTTACTGTCAAAAAACCATAGTGTATTATACACTAGTTTACACTAGTTTCGGTCAAAAAGTTAAATTAAATGGAGGATTGCTCGAAATGATACAATACTTTTCAATTCATTTATATATTTTATGAGGGAAGGTTACGATGGAAGTCCATGCAAAAAATCATCTGAAAAATTAGGTTCTATGATTCTTATCGAAATTCATGTTTCGGTCAAAAAATCCTAATATATTTTACACTATTTCATACGAGTTCCGGTTAAAAAATCAAATTATATCTAGAACTATTCGAAATGATACAAAACGTTTCAGATCATTTATATATGTTACAAGGGAAGATTATGATGGAAGTCCGTGCAAAAAATAATCTGAAAATTAGCTTCTATAAAACATTTGGAAATGCAAGTTACTGTCAAAAAACCATAGTGTATTATACACTAGTTTACACTAGTTTCGGTCAAAAAGTTAAATTAAATGCAGGACTGCTCGAAATGATACGATAATTTTCAAATCATTTATATATTTTATGAGGGAAGGTTACGATGGAAGTCCATGCAAAAAATCATCTGAAAATTAGATTCTATGAATCTTTTCGGAATTAATGTTTCGGTCCAAAAATCCTAATATATTATACACTATTTCATACGAGTTTCGGTTAAAAAATCAAATTATATCGGGAAATATTCGAAATGATACGTAACGTTTCATATCATTTATATATGTTATGAGGGAAGGTTATGATGCAAGTCCATGCAAAAAATAATCTGAAAATTAGCTCCTATAAAACTTTTGGAAATGCAAGGTTCTGTCAAAAAACCACAGTGTATTATGCACTAGTTTAAACTAGTTTCGGTCTAAAAGTTAAATTAAATGGAGGATTGCTCGAATGATACGATACATTCCAATTCATTTATATATTTTATGAGGGAAGGTTACGATGGAAGTCCATGCAAAAAATCATCTGAAAAATTAGATTCTATGATTCTTTTCGGAATTCATGTTTCGGTCAAAAAATCCTAAAATATTTTACACTATTTCATACGAGTTCTGGGGAAAAAATCAAATTATATCTGGAACTATTCGAAATGATACGTAACGTTACAGATCATTTATATATGTTACAAGGGAAGGTTATGATGGAAGTCCGTGCAAAAAATAATCTGAAAATTAGCTTCTATAAAACTTTTGTAAATGCAAGTTACTGTCTAAAAACCATAGTGTGTTATACACTAGTTTACACTAGTTTCGGTCTAATAGTTAAATTAAATGGAGGACTGCTCGAAATGATACGATACTTTTCAAATCATTTATATATTTTATGAGGGAAGGTTACGATGGAAGTCCATGAAAAACATCATCTGAAAATTAGATTCTATGAATCTTTTCGAAATTCATGTTTCGGTCCAAAAATCCTAATATATTCTACACTATTTCATACGAGTTCCGGTGAAAAATCAAATTATATCTGGAACTATTCGAAATGATACGAAATGTTTCAGATCATTTATATATGTTACGAGGCAAGGTTATGATGGAAGTCCATGCAAAAAGTAATCTGAAAATTAGTTTCTATAAAACTTTTGTAAATGCATGGTTCTGTGAAAAAACCATAGTGTATTATACACTAGTTTACAATAGTTTCAGTCTAAAAGTTAAATTAAATGGAGGACTGCTCGAAATGATATGATACTTTTCAATTCATTTATATATTTTATAAGGGAAGGTTACGATGGAAGTCCATGCAAAAAATCATCTGAAAAATTAGATTCTATGAATCTTTTCGAAATTCGTGTTTCGGTCCAAAAATCCTAATATATTATACACTATTTCATACGAGTTCCGGTCAAAAAATCAAATTGAAATTCTGGGATCAGGTACGTGATGTCGAATGAGATGTTTAAACACTTGAAGGCTTAAACAAAACTTAAAGTGTAGGTAAATTAAATAACACAGGAAATTGTTAACCCAGTTCAGTGTATCTCCACACTTACACATCTGGGGGCTACCAAGCCAGGAAGGAAATCCAATATAAGTAATATTAATTCTACACTTAAACCACTCAGTTTAATCTTTCACTTAATATCTACCCAAGGCAATTTCTACCTAAGACACAACTTAGATATGAGTATCAACTCACTCCCCCTCAATCACACAGTGATATGTTACAAGTTTAATAAAATTGAAGTCACACTTCAAACAAAACAGCTTGATTTTACTTCACAGTTTCAATCAAGACACAATACACTTTTTGCTTAAAAGCTCATAAAGTGATACACAAATACAACCTGCTATTAAAACACAAACACCCTATTAAGTCTTCTTAATTTCGTACTCTATTCTGAGAGTTTCTGTTGCTTAAATAGATGCTTGGATTTTGGGCTTTCTGTAGGTTATCCAATCCTGATACGCATGTTGTCATCACCTTGAATTAGGGTTTGTTACTTCCTTGATTCTAGGTGAGTCAGTTCTTCTGTTTATACTGAAATCATATAACCAATCTCCCTACAGATGCGCCTTCTACTGTTTTATCCATTCACAATTAAATCCAGATAAATTCCCTGAATTTACTCAGTTCTGTTAAGCATTATTTAATTCTGGTAGCAGGTTTGAGATGTCACAACATCTGGTGTGACATCCTGAAATCTGAACTTACTTCATTAACTTATACAATGTCACAACATCTGGTGTGACATCCTGAATTAAATTCATTAACTTATACTCTGTTTGATAATGTCACAACATCTTGTGTGACATCCTGAACTAAGTTCAACACTTCTTGTTGGTCAAAAATCCTGCCAATTCTAAACATCTACAAACTCCCCCTTTGGCTAATTTTTGGCTAACATAATCTTTTTATCAGAGTGCAGCAGAGTTTCACTTATCAGAGTGCAGCAGTTCTTTTCTGTTGAGTCATGTGTGAGTTTACTCCCCCTCAAACCTGTATGTGATCTGACTTGTTCAACATAAATTTTTCATTAAAAACAACTTAGTTCAGAAGCAGACATTAAACAGACAAAAGGCATTTTTCATTAATCAGTAAGCTGCAGTAGACATTGTTGTTGTTCAGTTCTCTTCTCCCCCTTGTTAGACATAAATTGGGGCCAAATTTTACATAGTCAGAGAGAAATACAAAATTACAAAACCAAAATACAATGTTGAAGCAGACAGTACACACATTCCTCACACACATTTTTCACTCAGAATCTTCATATTTAGTATCTTCCTCTTCTTCAGATTCATCATCAGAGTCAGCAGCCTTCTGAGCACTCTCTTCCATTTCCAGCCTTTGAATAATCTCCTCAAGCTTTTGCTTCCTGGCATCCAGTTCTTTGCAGGGGTTCTTCAGCTCTGCTATCAAGTAAGCTTTGGATATGGGAGTCTTTGCTTTTGAAGGTCCAACAGATGTCCCAGTGGGAGCTTCAACATCAGCAGCATGATGGCTTAAGAACAGCTTGTAGTGGAAGGCCAGAGGACTTTCTCTTTTGCAGATTGAATCCTTCTCAGTGAGGATACCTGGATACTGGCTGAGGATTATACCACATAGCAGAGATGGAAAAGAAATGGGAAGCTTTGTTGCTGATGTGCCTGCATGCTTCAATGTTTGATCAAATATGTAAGCCCCAAAGTCCAGCTTTGTTTGGGTGCCCACAGCATAAATGAATCTGCCCAATCCAGTAGCTATTGAAGAGGTATGATTGGTAGGGACCCAATTGACAGTACCAATCCTATGCAGCATTGCATACTTCCTTGTTAGTAAGCTAACAGAAAGTTTGCCCTTGACTGGCCAAGTTTTGACCTGATTGGCAGTGATGACCTTGCAAATTTGGTTGTCTGTCTTCCCCAGCTCATTAGGTCCATCAGATTCTCTTCCTAGGTAATGATTGATAACCCTAGGAGAGAATTCCACATATCTCCCTCTAACATAGACTTTTCTAAATTCTTCTGACTTTCCATCAGCACAGTCCTCTTGAAGGTTGACTATGAACTCCTTGACTAGCAGCTCATAGCAGGGTGAAAAGTTTGAAACTGTTTTGAATAAACCAGCAGATGATATGAGGTCTATTATCTCAGTGCACTCCAGTGCATTGCTGCCCAACTCTCTTTCCAGTGCCACTCTTCTTTGGTAGACAAATTTCCATCTGCTCACACTTGACACATGATGAAAAGAAACATTATCCAGAGGAGCTTCTAGAACAGCAGAGGTAGACCTTGAAGGTGCTGGTTTCTTCTTTGGTTGGGATGTTGGGACATCCTCTTCAACATCCGAATTTGGTGGAGTTATGGATTTCCTCTTTTGTGTATTCACCTTGCTCCATTGTTTAGTTGGTCCAAATACCACTTTTGCCTTGTCTTTCTTTGGTGTAGGTTGTTTCTTTTCAGGAGTTGCATGTCCTGCAGTCTACTTTTCCTTCCTAGTCCTAAGCCTTTTGGCTATGCTAGGGTCCACAGAGGCAATGATCTCTGTGTCAGAATCATGCTCTATGTCTACAACAGGAGGAGGTTTGGTAGTCTCCTCTTCAGCAGGTGGATCAACAGAAGCTTGGTCATCAGTGGCTGCATCATCATCATCATCAGTTGAGGCCTTGTGCTGGTCCTCAGATGTTTCAACATCTATTGGAACATCCTGTTGAACATGAGTGTCCTCTTCAGCTTGATTGGGTTGTTCTTCTTATGGAGCTGGCATGGTGTTCAGGGGAACATATATACCACTCACAACTCTTTGCTCAGACAGAATCCTATTAACAATATCCTTAATAGAAGCATCAACATATTCAGAGGCTTTGGGTGTGGTGTTTGAGGATGAAGGCATCCCTTTGACTTTGCTGAATACAGGTTCCTTTGCTCTTCTCACATTAGGAGTTCTAGGCTTTTGAGCAAGAGGAACACTTCCTCTGATTTTGTCTATGGGCGTTGAATCCATAGGTACCATAGAGATTGGGGTTGCATGCACCACATCTTCTTGGTTAAGGTTTTCATCAGTGAGGTTAGGGTTTTGATGTTGAGACATTTTCGAATGTGGTGGAAGAAGAGTTTAGGTTTGATTGAGTTTGATGAGCTCTGAATATCAGCTATATCATGCAATTTGTTTTAATAAGATGATGAGGAGATGAATAGCTGAGAGCAAGCTGGAGCTTTTATAAGAGCCGTTACTTGGAGAATTTTAAGGAGTGGAATACACAGAGTTTTTGACCAGACTGGTGTTGCCATCTGGTGATCATGCCACACGATGTCATAGGACATGTTGGCACTTCTCTATAACTGCTATATTTCACATAAGCAGATTCCCAATTTACCCCTTAGGTTTTCAAATTGGGTAGCATCCAAAGCTTTAGTCAATATATCAGCCAATTGCAGATCTGTGGCTACATGTTCTAATGAAATCACATTCTCTTCCACAAGATCTCTGATGAAATCATGCCTGATATCAATGTGCTTGGTCCTACTATGTTGGATAGGATTCTTTGATATGTTAATAGCACTTAAATTGTCACAGTACAATGTCATGACATCTTGTGGGACATTGTATTCTGTGAGCATTTGCTTCATCCAAACCAACTGTGAACAACTGCTACCAGCTGCAATATATTCAGCTTCAGCAGTGGATAAGGATACACAATTTTGTTTCTTACTGAACCAAGAAATCAAATTGTTTCCTAGAAAGAAGCATCCTCCTGATGTGCTCTTTCTATCATCAGCACTTCCAGCCCAATCAGCATCACAAAAGACAGTGAGAATTGGTTCACATCCATGGGAGTACATTATGCCATAGTCACAAGTACCATTGACATATTTCAGAATTCTCTTAACCTGGTTTAGATGGCTAACTTTTGGATCAGCTTGATATCTTGCACATACACCTACTGCAGAGGCTATATCTGGTCTGCTAGCAGTCAGATATAATAAGCTTCCAATCATGCTTCTGTATAGGCTTTGGTCCACCTTCTCACCCTTGTCATCCTTTGTCAGCTTTAAATGAGTGGGGGAAGGTGTTCTTTTGTGACTTGCACTGTCCATCCCAAACTTCGTGACAGTGTTCTTTGCATACTTGCTTTGGGATATGAACATGGAGTCTTCCATCTACTTGATTTGCAGTCCAAGAAAGTAGGTTAGTTCTCCTACTAGACGCATCTCAAATTCAGATTCCATTTGAGTGACAAAATGTTTAACCATCCTGTCTGACATCCCACCAAAGACTATGTCATCTACATATATTTGAGCAATCATGACATTTCCTTCTTCATACTTCACAAAAAAGGTTTTGTCTATTCCACCTTTCCTGTATCCTTGTTTTGTGAGAAAAGTAGTCAGCCTTTCATATCATGCTCTTGGAGCTTGCTTCAGACCACAAAGAGCCTTCCTTAGTTTGTACACATGATTTGGACAACTTGGATCAACAAATCCCTTAGGCTGTTCTACATATACCTCTTCATTAAGATATCCATTTAGAAAGGCACTATTCACATCCATTTGAAATAGCTTGAACTTCAGGATACAAGCAATTCCTAAAAGTAGTCTGATTGATTCAAGCCTTGCTACTGGTGCAAAGGTTTCATCAAAGTCTACTCCCTCAATTTGTGTGTATCCTTGAGCTACAAGTCTAGCCTTGTTCTTTGTAACAGCTCCCTGCTCATTTGACTTGTTCTTATACACCCATTTAGTGCCAATCACATTTATGTCATCAGGTCTAGGAACAAGATCCCACACTTCATTCCTTGTGAACTGACCTAATTCTTCTTGCATAGCACAAATCCAGTACTCATCATTAAGAGCTTCGTTGATGTTTTTAGGTTCTATTTTTGAAACAAAACAAGAACCTGAAATCACCTCTCTTGATCTAGTGCTTACACCACTGTTGGGATCACCAATTATCAAATCTTTGGGATGATCCTTCTGGATTCTGATGGAGGGAGGTTTGCTGGATTGTTCTGTCCTTGCCTCAGTTTGAGTGAAGTCAGGATGATCACTCTTTGTTTCAGCTTCAGTCTAACTGTCAGCAGATGTTCCAACATCATCTGCAACATCTGCAGGGGCATCATCAATTATCACATTTATGGACTCCATTATAACCTTGGTTCTGGAGTTAAATACTTTATAGGCTCTGCTATTTATGGAGTATCCAAGGAAAATCCCTTCATCACTTTTTGGATCCATCTTTCTTCTTTGCTCCCTATCAGCCAGAATGTAGCAATTACTTCCAAACACATGGAAGTACTTAACTGTAGGTTTTCTGCCCTTCCAGACTTCATAGATGGTGGACAAGGTTCCTTTCCTTAGAGTGACTCTGTTATGAATGTAACAAGCTGTGTTCATAGCTTCAGCCCAGAAGTACAATGGTAACTTTTTAGCATGAATCATAGCTCTTGCTGATTCTTGGATAGTTCTGTTCTTCCTCTCAACAATCCCATTCTATTGAGGGGTGATAGGGGAAGAATATTCATGATTGATTCCCTCTGAAGAACAGAAATCTGAGAATTTTTTATTCTCAAACTCCTTTCCATGGTCACTCCTTATTCTGACTACATAGCTTGCTTTTTCTCTTTGTATTCTTTGGCATAGATCTTTGAATACCTCAAAGACATCAGACTTTTCTTTGATGAAAGTTATCCAAGTATACCTTAAAAACTCATCAACCACCACATAGGCATACCTTTTTCCACCAAGGCTCTCAACCTGCATTGGTCCCATAAGATCCATATGCAATAATTCCAAAACTTTGGAAGTTGTCAGATGTTGGAGCTTTGGATGGGACATCTTGGTTTGCTTGCCTATTTGACATTCACCACATACTTTGCCTTCATCAATCTTCAGTTTAGGAATACCTCTCACAGCCTCCATAGATATGATTTTCTTTATTCCTCTGAGATGAAGATGACCCAGTCTTTGGTGCCATAGCTTCACTTCTTCTTCTTTGGCTAAGGAGCAAGTTGAAGTGAGACTGAAGTCTTGAGGTTCCCACATATAACAGTTGTCTTTAGATCTGGCTCCTCTCATGACAACCTTCTGTTCTTTATCAGACACTATGCATTCAGTTTTGGTAAAGTTTACACTGTAACCTTGATCACATAATTGACTTATGCTGATCAAGTTAGCAGTTAATCCTTTTACCAGCAACACATCATCTAGTCTTGGTACATCAGGGCAGTCCAAGGTCCCAACTCCCTTGATTTCTCCATTAGCTCCATCTCCAAAGGTTACATATCTGGATGAATGTGACTTTAAGTTTACCAGCAAATTCTTCAATCCAGTCATGTGTCTTGAGCATCCACTGTCAAAGTACCAGTCTTCTTTAGCTGATACCCTGAGAGATGTATGAGCTATATATGCAACACCCTTCTTTGACCATTTTTGCTTCTTGTGAGGTTTCCTTTGATGCCTCTGCCCTGTGTAGTGTTCATCTTTAGATCTTCAAGGTTGTTTGTTGAACTTGTTCTTGGGCATGTAGCTTTGATCAGCATGAAGACTAGCTTTAGGTACCCATACTTTCTTGATGACCTCTGTCTTTTGCTTAAGGGGTTGCTGATATCTTTGATTTTGATGTCCATGCAACACTTTCTTGGTAACCTCTATCTTCTGCTTAGGGGGTTGCTGATATATCTGATTTGGATATCCATGCAACTTGTAGCAATGAGGTTTGATGTGACCAAACCTTCCACAATGATGACATCTCCATCTTTGATACTTCTTTTTCATCATGTTCTTTTCATGATGTTGGGACATCTGTTGGGACATCTTGTTTGACTTTATGGGATTTGAAGTAGTTTTGCTGGTGCTAGCCTCAACCTTTTGATCTTTGTTAAATCCCAGTCCAGTTCTATCCCTTGAATGCTTATTGTTGTTGAGAATGACATCCAGTGTGTTAATGCTACTGTTCAGCATTCTAACAGATTTGGACATATGTTCCAATTTGGAGTTGAGAAGACTTACTTCACTTTTCAAAGTGTCAATGATTTCTAGATTACTTGTCTTTTCAACCTTTAATGCCTCAATCTGCTTCTTCTGCTTTATATTCTCCATGCATATTTCAGTGCTCCTTTTACACAGCTCTTTGTATGATTCTTCAAGCTCTTCAAAAGTCAGCTCCTCATCACTGGATCCACTTTCAGATTCACATACTCTAGCTAGAGCAGTGATGTGCTTTGCGGATTCTTCTTCTGAATCACATCCTGAGTCTTCATCAGACCAGGTCACAGAGAGACCTTTCTTCTGCTTCTTTAGATAGGTAGGGCATTCATTTCTGATGTGTCCATATCCTTCACATCCATGACATTTAATCCCTTTTTCTTGATTGGTCTTTTCATCATAATTTGACCTTCTATTAGCATCATAAGGTCTTTTATTCTCAGAAGAGTTTGAGTTTCTTCCACTTGGTCTGGACCTGCCATCCATTCTTCTGAGAATCTTGTTGAATTGTCTTCCAAGCATAGCAATTGTTTCTGATAAATTTTCTTCAGGGTCTGCTTCATTATTTTCTTCTTCTTTATCAGCATTTGACACCAAGGCTATGCTTTTGTTCTTCTTTACAATTGTGTCATTCATTCTCATCTCAAATGTTTGAAGGGAACCAATGAGCTCTTCAACCTTCATTGTGCATGTCTTGAGCTTCTTCTATTGCTGTAACCTTCATGTCAAATCTTTTTGGTAAAGATCTGAGAATATTTCTTACCAGCTTTTCATCACTCATCTTCTCTCCCAAAGCACCTGAAGTATTAGCTATTTCCAAGATGTTCATGTAAAACTCATGAATTGTCTCATCTTCCTTCATTCTCAAGTTTTCAAACTTGGTGGTGAGAAGTTGAAGTCTTGACATCTTTACCTTTGATGTTCCTTCATGAGTTGTTTTGAGAGTGTCCCAAATATCTTTGTCCAGCTCACAGTGATGCACAAGTCTGAATATGTTCCTATCAATGCCATTGAATAGGGCATTTAAGGCCTTGGAATTACCAAGTGCTGAATCTTCTTCCTCCTTGCTCCATTCTTCTTCAGGTTTCAACACTTTTGTCCCATCCTTGTTGTCTTGGACAGGGTGCTCCCATCCTTTATTGACTGCTTTCCAAGCCCTATTATCAAGTGATTTTAAGAATGCTACCATTCTTGGCTTCCAGTAGTCATAGTTTGATCCATCCAATATAGGTGGTCTATTCACAGATCCTACATCTCTGTCCATGTTCCCAAAATTTGTTGTCCCTAGATCTCACCCAGTTAAACAGGCAGGGTGCCTGCTCTGATGCCAATTGAAATTCTGGGATCAGGTACGTGATGTCGAATGAGATGTTTAAACACTTGAAGACTTAAACAAAACTTAAAGTGCAGGTAAATTAAACAACACAGGAAATTGTTAACCCAGTTCAGTGTATCTCCACACTTACATCTGGGGGCTACCAAGCCAGGAAGGAAATCCAATATAAGTAATATTAATTCTAGACTTAAACCACTTAGTTTAATCTTTCACTTAATATCTACCCAAGGCAATTTCTACCTAAGACACAACTTAGATATGAGTATCAACTCACTCCCCCTCAATCACACAGTGATATGTTACAAGTTTAATAAAATTGAAGTCACACTTCAAACAAAACAGCTTGATTTTACTTCACAGTTTCAATCAAGACACAATACACTTTTTTCTTAAAAGCTCATAAAGTGATACACAAATACAACCTGCTATTAAAACACAAACACCCTATTAAGTCTTCTTAATTTCGTACTCTATTCTGAGAGTTTCTGTTGCTTAAATAGATGCTTGGATTTTTGGCTTTCTGTAGGTTATCCAATCCTGATACGCATGTTGTCATCACCTTGAATTAGGGTTTGTTACTTCATTGATTCTAGGTGAGTCAGTTCTTCTGTTTATACTGAAATCATATAACCAATCTCCCTACAGATGCGCCTTCTACTGTTTTATCCATTCACAATTAAATCCAGATAAATTCCCTGAATTTACTCAGTTCTGTTAAGCATTATTTAATTCTGGTAGCAGGTTTGAGATGTCACAACATCTGGTGTGACATCCTGAAATCTGAACTTACTTCATTAACTTATACAATGTCACAACATCTGGTGTAACATCCTGAATTAAGTTCATTAACTTATACTCTGTTTGATAATGTCACAACATCTTGTGTGACATCCTGAACTAAGTTCAACACTTCTTGTTGGTCAAAAATTCTGCCAATTCTAAACATCTACACAAATTATATCGAGAACTATTTGAAATGATGCGAAATGTTATAAATCATTTATATATGTTATGAGGGAAGGTTATGATTGAAGTCCATGCAAAAAATAATCTGAAAATTAGCTTCTATAAAACTTTTGGAAATGCAAGTTACTGTCAAAAAACCATAGTGTATTATACAATAGTTTACACTAGTTTCGGTCAAAAAGTTAAATTAAATGGAGGACAACACGAAATGATACGATACTTTTCAACTCATTTATATATTTTATGAGGGAAGGTTACGATGGAAGTCCATGCAAAAAATTATTTGAAAATTAGATTCTATGAATCTTTTCGGAATTCATGTTTCGGTCCAAAAATCCTAATATATTATACACTATTTAATACGAGTTCCGGTCAAAAAATAAAATTATATCAGGAACTAGTCGAAATGATACGAAACGTTTCAGATCATTTATATATGTTACGAGGGAAGGCTATGATGGAAGTCCATGCAAAAAATAATCTGAAAATTAGCTTCTATAAAACTTTTGGAAAAGCAAGGTTCTGTCAAAAAACCATAATGTATTATGCACTAGTTTAAACTAGTTTCGGTCAAAAAGTTAAATTAAATGGAGGATAGCTCGAAATGATACGATACTTTTCAAATCATCTATATATTTTATGAGGGAAGGTTACAATGGAAGTCCATGCAAAAAATCATCTGAAAATTAGATTCTACGAATCTTTTCGGAATTCATGTTTCGGTCCAAAAATCCTAATATATTATACACTATTTCATACAAGTTCCGGTGAAAAAATCAAAATATATCGGGAACTATTCGAAATGATACGAAATGTTTCAGATCATTTATATATGTTACGAGGGAAGGTTATGATGGAATTCCATGCAAAAAATAATATGAAAATTAGCTTAGATAAAACTTTTGTAATTGCATTGTTCTGTCAAAAAACCATAGTGTATTATGCACTAGTTTAAACTAGTTTCGGTCTAAAAGTTAAATTAAATGGAGGACAGCTTGAAATGATACGATACTTTTCAAATCATCATATATTTTATGAGGGAAGGTTACGATGGAAGTCCATGCAAAAAATAATCTGAAAATTAGATTTTATGAATCTTTTCGGAATTCATGTTTCGGTCCAAAAAGCCTAATATATTATACACTATTTCATACGAGTTCCGGTGAAAAAATCAAATTATATCAGGAACTATTCGAAATGATACGAAATGTTTTAGATCATTTATATATGTTACGAGGGAAGGTTATGATAGAAGTCCAAGCAAAAAAAAATCTGAAAGTTAGCTTCTATAAATCTTTTAGAAATGCGAGTTACTGTCAAAAAACCATAGTGTATTATACACTAGTTTACACTAGTATCGGTCAAAAAGTTAAATTAAATGGAGGACAGCTTAAAATGATACGATACTTTTCAATCATCTATATATTTTGAGGGAAGGTTACAATGGAAGTCCATACAAAAAATCATCTGAAAATTAGATTCAATGAATCTTTTTGGAATTCATGTTTCGGTCCAAAAATCCTAATATATTATACACTATTTCATACAAGTTCCAGTGAAAAAATCAAATTATATCGGGAACTATTCGAAATGATACGAAATATTTCAGATCATTTATATATGTTACGAGGGAAGGTTATGATGGAAGTCCATGCAAAAAATAATCTGAAAATTAGCTTCTATAAAACTTTTGGAAATGCAAGTTACTGTCAAAAAACCATAGTGTATTTATTATACACTAGTTTACACTAGTTTCGGTCAAAAAGTTAAATTAAATGGAGGACTACTCGAAATGATACAATACTTTTCAAATCATTAATATATTTTATGAAGGAAGGTTACGATGGAAGTCCATGCAAAAAATTATCTAAAAAATAGATTCTATGAATCTTTTCGAAATTCATGTTTCGGTCCAAAAATCCTAATATATTATACACTATTTCATACGAGTTCCGGTCAAAAAATCAAATTATATCAATAACTATTCGAAATGATACGAAACGTTATAGATCATTTATATATGTTACGAGGGAAGGTTATGATGGAAGTCCATGCAAAAAATAATCTAAAAATTAGCTTCTATAAAACCTTTGGAAATGCAAGGTTCTGTCAAAATACGATAGTATATTATACACTAGTTTCGCTCAAAAAGTTAAATTAAACGGAGGACTGCTCGAAATGATACGATACTTTTCAAATCAACTATATATTTTATGAGGGAAGGTTACGATGGAAGTCCATGCAAAAATACATCTGAAAATTAGATTCTATGAATCTTTTCGGAATTCATGTTTCGGTCCAAAAATCCAAATATATTATACACTATTTCATACGAGTTCCGGTGAAAAAATCAAAATATATCAGGTACTATTCGAAATGATACGAAATGTTTCAAATCATTTATATATGTTACGAGGGAAGGTTATGATGGAAGTCCATGCAAAAAATAATATGAAAATTAGCTTAGATAAAACTTTTGTAATTGCATGGTTCTGTCAAAAAACCATAGTGTATTATGCACTAGTTTAAACTAGTTTCGGTCTAAAAGTTAAATTAAATGGAGGACAGCTCGAAATGATACGATACTCTTCAAATCATCATATATATTTTATGAGGGAAGGTTACGATGGAAGTCCATGCAAAAAATCATCTGAAAATTAGATTTTATGAATCTTTTCGTAATTCATGTTTCGGTCCAAAAATCCTAATATATTATACACTATTTCATACGAGTTCCGGTGAAAAAATCAAATTATACCGGGAACTATTCGAAATGATACGAAATGTTTCAGATCATTTATATATATTACGAGGGAAGGTTATGATGGAATTCCATGCAAAACATAATCTGAAAGTTAGCTTCTATAAATATTTTGGAAATGCGAGTTACTGTCAAAAAACCATAGTGTATTATACACTAGTTTACACTAGTTTCGGTCAAAAAGTTAAATTAAATGGAGGACTGCTTGAAATGATACGATACTTTTCAATCATCTATATATTTTATGAGGGAAGGTTACAATGGAAGTCCATACAAAAAATCATCTGAAAATTAGATTCTATGAATCTTTTTGGAATTCATGTTTCGGTCCAAAAATCCTAATATATTATACACTATTTCATACAAGTTCCGGTGAAAAAATCAAATTATATCGGGAACTATTCGAAATGATACGAAATGTTTCAGATCATTTATATATGTTACGAGGGAAGGTTATGATGGAAGTCCATGCAAAAAATAATCTGAAAATTAGCTTCTATAAAACTTTTGGAAATGCAAGTTACTGTCAAAAAACCATAGTGTATTTATTATACACTAGTTTACACTAGTTTCGCTCAAAAAGTTAAATTAAACGGAGGACTGCTCGAAATGATACGATACTTTTCAAATCAACTATATATTTTATGAGGGAAGGTTACGATGGAAGTCCATGCAAAAATACATCTGAAAATTAGATTCTATGAATCTTTTCGGAATTCATGTTTCGGTCCAAAAATCCTAATATATTATACACTATTTCATACGAGTTCCGGTGAAAAAATCAAAATATATCGGGAACTATTCGAAATGATACGAAATGTTTCAGATCATTTATATATGTTACGAGGGAAGGTTATGATGGAAGTCCATGCAAAAAATAATATGAAAATTAGCTTAGATAAAACTTTTGTAATTGCATGGTTCTGTCAAAAAATCATAGTGTATTATGCACTAGTTTAAACTAGTTTCGGTCTAAAAGTTAAATTAAATGGAGGACAGCTCGAAATGATACGATACTTTTCAAATCATCATATATATTTTATGAGGGAAGGTTACGATGGAAGTCCATGCAAAAAATCATCTGAAAATTAGATTTTATGAATCTTTTCGTAATTCATGTTTCGGTCCAAAAATCCTAATATATTATACACTATTTCATACGAGTTCCGGTGAAAAAATCAAATTATACCGGGAACTATTCGAAATGATACGAAATGTTTCAGATCATTTATATATGTTACGAGGGAAGGTTATGATGGAATTCCATGCAAAACATAATCTGAAAGTTAGCTTCTATAAATATTTTGGAAATGCGAGTTACTGTCAAAAAACCATAGTGTATTATACACTAGTTTACACTAGTTTCGGTCAAAAAGTTAAATTAAATGGAGGAAAGCTTGAAATGATACGATACTTTTCAATCATCTATATATTTTATTAGGGAAGGTTACAATGGAAGTCCATACAAAAAATCATCTGAAAATTAGATTCTATGAATCTTTTTGGAATTCATGTTTCGGTCCAAAAATCCTAATATATTATACACTATTTCATACAAGTTCCGGTGAAAAAATCAAATTATATCGGGAACTATTCGAAATGATACGAAATGTTTCAGATCATTTATATATGTTACGAGGGAAGGTTATGATGGAAGTCCATGCAAAAAATAATCTGAAAATTAGCTTCTATAAAACTTTTGGAAATGCAAGTTACTGTCAAAAAACCATAGTGTATTTATTATACACTAGTTTACACTAGTTTCGCTCAAAAAGTTAAATTAAACGGAGGACTGCTCGAAATGATACGATACTTTTCAAATCAACTATATATTTTATGAGGGAAGGTTACGATGGAAGTCCATGCAAAAATACATCAGAAAATTAGATTCTATGAATCTTTTCGGAATTCATGTTTCGGTCCAAAAATCCTAATATATTATACACTATTTCATACGAGTTCCGGTGAAAAAATCAAAATATATCGGGAACTATTCGAAATGATACGAAATGTTTCAGATCATTTATATATGTTACGAGGGAAGGTTATGATGGAAGTCCATGCAAAAAATAATATGAAAATTAGCTTAGATAAAACTTTTGTAATTGCATGGTTCTGTCAAAAAACCATAGTGTATTATGCACTAGTATAAACTAGTTTCGGTCTAAAAGTTAAATTAAATGGAGGACAGCTCGAAATGATACGATACTTTTCAAATCATCATATATATTTTATGAGGGAAGGTTACGATGGAAGTCCATGCAAAAAATCATCTGAAAATTAGATTTTATGAATCTTTTCGTAATTCATGTTTCGGTCCAAAAATCCTAATATATTATACACTATTTCATACGAGTTCCGGTGAAAAAATCAAATTATACCGGGAACTATTCGAAATGATACGAAATGTTTCAGATCATTTATATATGTTACGAGGGAAGGTTATGATGGAATTCCATGCAAAACATAATCTGAAAGTTAGCTTCTATAAATATTTTAGAAATGCGAGTTACTGTCAAAAAACCATAGTGTATTATACACTAGTTTACACTAGTTTCAGTCAAAAAGTTAAATTAAATGGAGGACTGCTTGAAATGATACGATACTTTTCAATCATCTATATATTTTATGAGGGAAGGTTACAATGGAAGTCCATACAAAAAATCATCTGAAAATTAGATTCTATGAATCTTTTTGGAATTCATGTTTCGGTCCAAAAATCCTAATATATTATACACTATTTCATACAAGTTCCGGTGAAAAAATCAAATTATATCGGGAACTATTCGAAATGATACGAAATGTTTCAGATCATTTATATATGTTATGAGGGAAGGTTATGATGGAAGTCCATGCAAAAAATAATCTGAAAATTAGCTTCTATAAAACTTTTGGAAATGCAAGTTACTGTCAAAAAACCATAGTGTATTTATTATACACTAGTTTGCACTAGTTTCGGTCAAAAAGTTAAATTAAATGGAGGACAGCTCGAAATGATACGATACTTTTCAAATCATCTATATATTTTATGAGGGAAGGTTACGATGGAAGTCCATGCAAAAAATCATCTGAAAATTAGATTCTATGAAACTTTTCGAAATTCATGTTTCGGTCCAAAAATCCTAATATATTATACACTATTTCATTCGAGTTCCGGTGAAAAAATCAAATTATACCGGGAACTATTCGAAATGATACGAAATGTTTCAGATCATTTATATATGTTACGAGGGAAGGTTATGATGGAATTCCATGCAAAACATAATCTGAAAGTTAGCTTCTATAAATCTTTTGGAAATGCGAGTTACTGTCAAAAAACCATAGTGTATTATACACTAGTTTACACTAGTTTCGGTCAAAAAGTTAAATTAAATGGAGGAAAGCTTGAAATGATACGATACTTTTCAATCATCTATATATTTTATGAGGGAAGGTTACAATGGAAGTCCATACAAAAAATCATCTGAAAATTAGATTCTATGAATCTTTTTGGAATTCATGTTTCGGTCCAAAAATCCTAATATATTATACACTATTTCATACAAGTTCCGGTGAAAAAATCAAATTATATCGGGAACTATTCGAAATGATACGAAATGTTTCAGATCATTTATATATGTTACGAGGGAAGGTTATGATGGAAGTCCATGCAAAAAATAATCTGAAAATTAGCTTCTATAAAACTTTTGGAAATGCAAGTTACTGTCAAAAAACCATAGTGTATTTATTATACACTAGTTTACACTAGTTTCGGTCAAAAAGTTAAATTAAATGGAGGACAGCTCGAAATGATACGATACTTTTCAAATCATCTATATATTTTATGAGGGAAGGTTACGATGGAAGTCCATGCAAAAAATCATCTGAAAATTAGATTCTACGAATCTTTTCGGAATTCATGTTTCGGTCCAAAAATCCTAATATATTATACACTATTTCATACGAGTTCCGGTGAAAAAATCAAAATATATCGGGAACTATTCGAAATGATACGAAATGTTTCAGATCATTTATATATGTTACGAGGGAAGGTTATGATGGAAGTCCATGCAAAAAAAAATATGAAAATTAGCTTAGATAAAACTTTTGTAATTGCATTGTTCTTTCAAAAAACCATTGTGTATTATGCACTAGTTTAAACTAGTTTCGGTCTAAAAGTTAAATTAAATGGAGGACAGCTCGAAATGATATGATACTTTTCAAATCATCATATATTTTATGAGGGAAGGTTACGATGGAAGTCCATGCAAAAAATAATCTGAAAATTAGATTTTATGAATCTTTTCGGAATTCATGTTTCGGTCCAAAAACCCTAATATATTATACACTATTTCATACGAGTTCCGGTGAAAAAATCAAATTATATCGGGAACTATTCGAAATGATACGAAATGTTTCAGATCATTTATATATGTAACGAGGGAAGGTTATGATAGAAGTCCAAGCAAAAACAAATCTGAAAGTTAGCTTCTATAAATCTTTTAGAAATGCGAGTTACTGTCAAAAAACCATAGTGTATTATACACTAGTTTACACTAGTTTCGGTCAAAAAGTTAAATTAAATGGAGGACAGCTTAAAATGATACGATACTTTTCAATCATCTAGATAGTTTATGAGGGAAGGTTACAATGGAAGTCCATACAAAAAATCATCTAAAAATTAGATTCTATGAATCTTTTTGGAATTCATGTTTCGGTCCAAAAATCCTAATATATTATATACTATTTCATACAAGTTCCAGTGAAAAAAACAAATTATATCGGGAACTATTCGAAATGATACGAAATGTTTCAGATCATTTATATATGTTACGAGGGAAGGTTATGATGGAAGTCCATGCAAAAAATAATCTGAAAATTAGCTTCTATAAAACTTTTGGAAATGCAAGTTACTGTCAAAAAACCATAGTGTATTTATTATACACTAGTTTACACTAGTTTCGGTCAAAAAGTTAAATTAAATGGAGGACTACTCGAAATGATACGATACTTTTCAAATCATTTATATATTTTATGAAGGAAGGTTACGATGGAAGTCCATGCAAAAAATTATCTAAAAAATAGATTCTATGAATCTTTTCGAAATTCATGTTTCGGTCCAAAAATCCTAATATATTATACACTATTTCATACGAGTTCCGGTGAAAAAATCAAATTATATCGAGAACTATTTGAAATGATACGAAACGTTATAGATCATTTATATATGTTACGAGGGAAGGTTATGATGGAAGTCCATGCAAAAAATAATCTAAAAATTAGCTTCTATAAAACTTTTGGAAATGCAAGTTTCTGTCAAAAAACCATAATGTATTATACAATAGTTTACACTAGTTTCGGTCAAAAAGTTAAATAAAATGGAGGACAACTCGAAATGATACGATACTTTTCAAATCATTTATATATTTTATGAGGGAAGGTTACGATGGAAGTCCATGCAAAAATACATCTGAAAATTAGATTCTATGAATCTTTTCGGAATTCATGTTTCGGTCCAAAAATCCTAATATATTATACACTATTTCATACGAGTTCCGGTGAAAAAATCAAATTATATCGGGAACTATTCGAAATGATACGAAATGTTTCAGATCATTTATTCATACGAGTTCCGGTGAAAAAATCAAATTATATCGGGAACTATTCGAAATGATACGAAATGTTTCAGATCATTTATATATGTTACGAGGGAAGGTTATGATGGAAGTCCATGCAAAAAATAATATGAAAATTAGCTTAGATAAAACTTTTGTAATTGCATGGTTCTGTCAAAAAACCATAGTGTATTATGCACTAGTTTAAACTAGTTTCGGTCTAAAAGTTAAATTAAATAGAGGACAGCTCGAAATGATACGATAATTTTCAAATCATCATATATTTTATGAGGGAAGGTTACGATGGAAGTCCATGCAAAAAGTAATCTGAAAATTAGATTTTATGAATCTTTTCGTAATTCATGTTTCGGTCCAAAAAGCCTAATATATTATACACTATTTCATACGAGTTCCGGTGAAAAAATCAAATTATATCGGGAACTATTCGAAATGATACGAAATGTTTTAGATCATTTATATATGTTACGAGGGAAGGTTATGATAGAAGTCCAAGCAAAAAAAAATCTGAAAGTTAGCTTCTATAAATCTTTTAGAAATGCGAGTTACTGTCAAAAAACCATAGTGTATTATACACTAGTTTACACTAGTTTCGGTCAAGAAGTTAAATTAAATGGAGGAATGCTTGAAATGATACGATACTTTTCAATCATCTATATATTTTATGAGGAAAGGTTACAATGGAAGTCCATACAAAAAATCATCTGAAAATTAGATTCTATGAATCTTTTAGGAATTCATGTTTCGGTCCAAAAATCCTAATATATTATACACTATTTCATACAAGTTCCAGTGAAAAAAACAAATTATATCGGGAACTATTCGAAATGATACGAAATGTTTCAGATCATTTATATATGTTACGAGGGAAGGTTATGATGGAAGTCCATGCAAAAAATAATCTGAAAATTAGCTTCTATAAAACTTTTGGAAATGCAAGTTACTGTCAAAAAACCATAGTGTATTTATTATACACTAGTTTACACTAGTTTCGGTCAAAAAGTTAAATTAAATGGAGGACAGCTCGAAATGATACGATACTTTTCAAATCATCTATATATTTTATGAGGGAAGGTTACGATGGAAGTCCATGCAAAAAATCATCTGAAAATTAGATTCTATGAAACTTTTCGAAATTCATGTTTCGGTCCAAAAATCCTAATATATTATACACTATTTCATTCGAGTTCCGGTGAAAAAATCAAATTATACCGGGAACTATTCGAAATGATACGAAATGTTTCAGATCATTTATATATGTTACGAGGGAAGGTTATGATGGAATTCCATGCAAAACATAATCTGAAAGTTAGCTTCTATAAATCTTTTGGAAATGCGAGTTACTGTCAAAAAACCATAGTGTATTATACACTAGTTTACACTAGTTTCGGTCAAAAAGTTAAATTAAATGGAGGAAAGCTTGAAATGATACGATACTTTTCAATCATCTATATATTTTATGAGGGAAGGTTACAATGGAAGTCCATACAAAAAATCATCTGAAAATTAGATTCTATGAATCTTTTTGGAATTCATGTTTCGGTCCAAAAATCCTAATATATTATACACTATTTCATACAAGTTCCGGTGAAAAAATCAAATTATATCGGGAACTATTCGAAATGATACGAAATGTTTCAGATCATTTATATATGTTACGAGGGAAGGTTATGATGGAAGTCCATGCAAAAAATAATCTGAAAATTAGCTTCTATAAAACTTTTGGAAATGCAAGTTACTGTCAAAAAACCATAGTGTATTTATTATACACTAGTTTACACTAGTTTCGGTCAAAAAGTTAAATTAAATGGAGGACAGCTCGAAATGATACGATACTTTTCAAATCATCTATATATTTTATGAGGGAAGGTTACGATGGAAGTCCATGCAAAAAATCATCTGAAAATTAGATTCTACGAATCTTTTCGGAATTCATGTTTCGGTCCAAAAATCCTAATATATTATACACTATTTCATACGAGTTCCGGTGAAAAAATCAAAATATATCGGGAACTATTCGAAATGATACGAAATGTTTCAGATCATTTATATATGTTACGAGGGAAGGTTATGATGGAAGTCCATGCAAAAAAAAATATGAAAATTAGCTTAGATAAAACTTTTGTAATTGCATTGTTCTGTCAAAAAACCATTGTGTATTATGCACTAGTTTAAACAAGTTTCGGTCTAAAAGTTAAATTAAATGGAGGACAGCTCGAAATGATATGATACTTTTCAAATCATCATATATTTTATGAGGGAAGGTTACGATGGAAGTCCATGCAAAAAATAATCTGAAAATTAGATTTTATGAATCTTTTCGGAATTCATGTTTCGGTCCAAAAACCCTAATATATTATACACTATTTCATACGAGTTCCGGTGAAAAAATCAAATTATATCGGGAACTATTCGAAATGATACGAAATGTTTCAGATCATTTATATATGTAACGAGGGAAGGTTATGATAGAAGTCCAAGCAAAAAAAAATCTGAAAGTTAGCTTCTATAAATCTTTTAGAAATGCGAGTTACTGTCAAAAAACCATAGTGTATTATACACTAGTTTACACTAGTTTCGGTCAAAAAGTTAAATTAAATGGAGGACAGCTTAAAATGATACGATACTTTTCAATCATCTAGATAGTTTATGAGGGAAGGTTACAATGGAAGTCCATATAAAAAATCATCTAAAAATTAGATTCTATGAATCTTTTTGGAATTCATGTTTCGGTCCAAAAATCCTAATATATTATACACTATTTCATACAAGTTCCAGTGAAAAAAACAAATTATATCGGGAACTATTCGAAATGATACGAAATGTTTCAGATCATTTATATATGTTACGAGGGAAGGTTATGATGGAAGTCCATGCAAAAAATAATCTGAAAATTAGCTTCTATAAAACTTTTGGAAATGCAAGTTACTGTCAAAAAACCATAGTGTATTTATTATACACTAGTTTACACTAGTTTCGGTCAAAAAGTTAAATTAAATGGAGGACTACTCGAAATGATACGATACTTTTCAAATCATTTATATATTTTATGAAGGAAGGTTACGATGGAAGTCCATGCAAAAAATTATCTAAAAAATAGATTCTATGAATCTTTTCGAAATTCATGTTTCGGTCCAAAAATCCTAATATATTATACACTATTTCATACGAGTTCCGGTGAAAAAATCAAATTATATCGAGAACTATTTGAAATGATACGAAACGTTATAGATCATTTATATATGTTACGAGGGAAGGTTATGATGGAAGTCCATGCAAAAAATAATCTAAAAATTAGCTTCTATAAAACTTTTGGAAATGCAAGTTTCTGTCAAAAAACCATAATGTATTATACAATAGTTTACACTAGTTTCGGTCAAAAAGTTAAATTAAATGGAGGACAACTCGAAATGATACGATACTTTTCAAATCATTTATATATTTTATGAGGGAAGGTTACGATGGAAGTCCATGCAAAAATACATCTGAAAATTAGATTCTATGAATCTTTTCGGAATTCATGTTTCGGTCCAAAAATCCTAATATATTATACACTATTTCATACGAGTTCCGGTGAAAAAATCAAATTATATCGGGAACTATTCGAAATGATACGAAATGTTTCAGATCATTTATTCATACGAGTTCCGGTGAAAAAATCAAAATATATCGGGAACTATTCGAAATGATACGAAATGTTTCAGATCATTTATATATGTTACGAGGGAAGGTTATGATGGAAGTCCATGCAAAAAATAATATGAAAATTAGCTTAGATAAAACTTTTGTAATTGCATGGTTCTGTCAAAAAACCATAGTGTATTATGCACTAGTTTAAACTAGTTTCGGTCTAAAAGTTAAATTAAATAGAGGACAGCTCGAAATGATACGATAATTTTCAAATCATCATATATTTTATGAGGGAAGGTTACGATGGAAGTCCATGCAAAAAGTAATCTGAAAATTAGATTTTATGAATCTTTTCGTAATTCATGTTTCGGTCCAAAAAGCCTAATATATTATACACTATTTCATACGAGTTCCGGTGAAAAAATCAAATTATATCGGGAACTATTCGAAATGATACGAAATGTTTTAGATCATTTATATATGTTACGAGGGAAGGTTATGATAGAAGTCCAAGCAAAAAAAAATCTGAAAGTTAGCTTCTATAAATCTTTTAGAAATGCCAGTTACTGTCAAAAAACCATAGTGTATTATACACTAGTTTACACTAGTTTCGGTCAAGAAGTTAAATTAAATGGAGGAATGCTTGAAATGATACGATACTTTTCAATCATCTATATATTTTATGAGGAAAGGTTACAATGGAAGTCCATACAAAAAATCATCTGAAAATTAGATTCTATGAATCTTTTAGGAATTCATGTTTCGGTCCAAAAATCCTAATATATTATACACTATTTCATACAAGTTCCAGTGAAAAAAACAAATTATATCGGGAACTATTCGAAATGATACGAAATGTTTCAGATCATTTATATATGTTACGAGGGAAGGTTATGATGGAAGTCCATGCAAAAAATAATCTGAAAATTAGCTTCTATAAAACTTTTGGAAATGCAAGTTACTGTCAAAAAACCATAGTGTATTTATTATACACTAGTTTACACTAGTTTCGGTCAAAAAGTTAAATTAAATGGAGGACAGCTCGAAATGATACGATACTTTTCAAATCATCTATATATTTTATGAGGGAAGGTTACGATGGAAGTCCATGCAAAAAATCATCTGAAAATTAGATTCTATGAAACTTTTCGAAATTCATGTTTCGGTCCAAAAATCCTAATATATTATACACTATTTCATTCGAGTTCCGGTGAAAAAATCAAATTATACCGGGAACTATTCGAAATGATACGAAATGTTTCAGATCATTTATATATGTTACGAGGGAAGGTTATGATGGAATTCCATGCAAAACATAATCTGAAAGTTAGCTTCTATAAATCTTTTGGAAATGCGAGTTACTGTCAAAAAACCATAGTGTATTATACACTAGTTTACACTAGTTTCGGTCAAAAAGTTAAATTAAATGGAGGAAAGCTTGAAATGATACGATACTTTTCAATCATCTATATATTTTATGAGGGAAGGTTACAATGGAAGTCCATACAAAAAATCATCTGAAAATTAGATTCTATGAATCTTTTTGGAATTCATGTTTCGGTCCAAAAATCCTAATATATTATACACTATTTCATACAAGTTCCGTCGAAAAAATCAAATTATATCGGGAACTATTCGAAATGATACGAAATGTTTCAGATCATTTATATATGTTACGAGGGAAGGTTATGATGGAAGTCCATGCAAAAAATAATCTGAAAATTAGCTTCTATAAAACTTTTGGAAATGCAAGTTACTGTCAAAAAACCATAGTGTATTTATTATACACTAGTTTACACTAGTTTCGGTCAAAAAGTTAAATTAAATGGAGGACAGCTCGAAATGATACGATACTTTTCAAATCATCTATATATTTTATGAGGGAAGGTTACGATGGAAGTCCATGCAAAAAATCATCTGAAAATTAGATTCTACGAATCTTTTCGGAATTCATGTTTCGGTCCAAAAATCCTAATATATTATACACTATTTCATACGAGTTCCGGTGAAAAAATCAAAATATATCGGGAACTATTCGAAATGATACGAAATGTTTCAGATCATTTATATATGTTACGAGGGAAGGTTATGATGGAAGTCCATGCAAAAAAAAATATGAAAATTAGCTTAGATAAAACTTTTGTAATTGCATTGTTCTGTCAAAAAACCATTGTGTATTATGCACTAGTTTAAACAAGTTTCGGTCTAAAAGTTAAATTAAATGGAGGACAGCTCGAAATGATATGATACTTTTCAAATCATCATATATTTTATGAGGGAAGGTTACGATGGAAGTCCATGCAAAAAATAATCTGAAAATTAGATTTTATGAATCTTTTCGGAATTCATGTTTCGGTCCAAAAACCCTAATATATTATACACTATTTCATACGAGTTCCGGTGAAAAAATCAAATTATATCGGGAACTATTCGAAATGATACGAAATGTTTCAGATCATTTATATATGTAACGAGGGAAGGTTATGATAGAAGTCCAAGCAAAAAAAAATCTGAAAGTTAGCTTCTATAAATCTTTTAGAAATGCGAGTTACTGTCAAAAAACCATAGTGTATTATACACTAGTTTACACTAGTTTCGGTCAAAAAGTTAAATTAAATGGAGGACAGCTTAAAATGATACGATACTTTTCAATCATCTATATATTTTATGAGGGAAGGTTACGATGGAAGTCCATGCAAAAAATCATCTGAAAATTAGATTCTATGAAACTTTTCGAAATTCATGTTTCGGTCCAAAAATCCTAATATATTATACACTATTTCATTCGAGTTCCGGTGAAAAAAACAAATTATATCGGGAACTATTCGAAATGATACGAAATGTTTCAGATCATTTATATATGTTACGAGGGAAGGTTATGATGGAAGTCCATGCAAAAAATAATCTGAAAGTTAGCTTCTATAAATCTTTTGGAAATGCGAGTTACTGTCAAAAAACCATAGTGTATTTATTATACACTAGTTTACACTAGTTTCGGTCAAAAAGTTAAATTAAATGGAGGAAAGCTTGAAATGATACGATACTTTTCAATCATCTATATATTTTATGAGGGAAGGTTACAATGGAAGTCCATACAAAAAATCATCTGAAAATTAGATTCTATGAATCTTTTTGGAATTCATGTTTCGGTCCAAAAATCCTAATATATTATACACTATTTCATACAAGTTCCGGTGAAAAAATCAAATTATATCGGGAACTATTCGAAATGATACGAAATGTTTCAGATCATTTATATATGTTACGAGGGAAGGTTATGATGGAAGTCCATGCAAAAAATAATCTGAAAATTAGCTTCTATAAAACTTTTGGAAATGCAAGTTACTGTCAAAAAACCATAGTGTATTTATTATACACTAGTTTACACTAGTTTCGGTCAAAAAGTTAAATTAAATGGAGGACAGCTCGAAATGATACGATACTTTTCAAATCATCTATATATTTTATGAGGGAAGGTTACGATGGAAGTCCATGCAAAAAATCATCTGAAAATTAGATTCTACGAATCTTTTCGGAATTCATGTTTCGGTCCAAAAATCCTAATATATTATACACTATTTCATACGAGTTCCGGTGAAAAAATCAAAATATATCGGGAACTATTCGAAATGATACGAAATGTTTCAGATCATTTATATATGTTACGAGGGAAGGTTATGATGGAAGTCCATGCAAAAAAAAATATGAAAATTAGCTTAGATAAAACTTTTGTAATTGCATTGTTCTGTCAAAAAACCATTGTGTATTCTGCACTAGTTTAAACAAGTTTCGGTCTAAAAGTTAAATTAAATGGAGGACAGCTCGAAATGATATGATACTTTTCAAATCATCATATATTTTATGAGGGAAGGTTACGATGGAAGTCCATGCAAAAAATAATCTGAAAATTAGATTTTATGAATCTTTTCGGAATTCATGTTTCGGTCCAAAAACCCTAATATATTATACACTATTTCATACGAGTTCCGGTGAAAAAATCAAATTATATCGGGAACTATTCGAAATGATACGAAATGTTTCAGATCATTTATATATGTAACGAGGGAAGGTTATGATAGAAGTCCAAGCAAAAAAAAATCTGAAAGTTAGCTTCTATAAATCTTTTAGAAATGCGAGTTACTGTCAAAAAACCATAGTGTATTATACACTAGTTTACACTAGTTTCGGTCAAAAAGTTAAATTAAATGGAGGACAGCTTAAAATGATACGATACTTTTCAATCATCTAGATAGTTTATGAGGGAAGGTTACAATGGAAGTCCATACAAAAAATCATCTAAAAATTAGATTCTATGAATCTTTTTGGAATTCATGTTTCGGTCCAAAAATCCTAATATATTATACACTATTTCATACAAGTTCCAGTGAAAAAAACAAATTATATCGGGAACTATTCGAAATGATACGAAATGTTTCAGATCATTTATATATGTTACGAGGGAAGGTTATGATGGAAGTCCATGCAAAAAATAATCTGAAAATTAGCTTCTATAAAACTTTTGGAAATGCAAGTTACTGTCAAAAAACCATAGTGTATTTATTATACACTAGTTTACACTAGTTTCGGTCAAAAAGTTAAATTAAATGGAGGACTACTCGAAATGATACGATACTTTTCAAATCATTTATATATTTTATGAAGGAAGGTTACGATGGAAGTCCATGCAAAAAATTATCTGAAAAATAGATTCTATGAATCTTTTCGAAATTCATGTTTCGGTCCAAAAATCCTAATATATTATACACTATTTCATACGAGTTCCGGTGAAAAAATCAAATTATATCGAGAACTATTTGAAATGATACGAAACGTTATATATCATTTATATATGTTACGAGGGAAGGTTATGATGGAAGTCCATGCAAAAAATAATCTAAAAATTAGCTTCTATAAAACTTTTGGAAATGCGAGTTTCTGTCAAAAAACCATAATGTATTATACAATAGTTTACACTAGTTTCGGTCAAAAAGTTAAATTAAATGGAGGACAACTCGAAATGATACGATACTTTTCAAATCATTTATATATTTTATGAGGGAAGGTTACGATGGAAGTCCATGCAAAAATACATCTGAAAATTAGATTCTATGAATCTTTTCGGAATTCATGTTTCGGTCCAAAAATCCTAATATATTATACACTATTTCATACGAGTTCCGGTGAAAAAATCAAATTATATCGGGAACTATTCGAAATGATACGAAATGTTTCAGATCATTTATTCATACGAGTTCCGGTGAAAAAATCAAATTATATCGGGAACTATTCGAAATGATACGAAATGTTTCAGATCATTTATATATGTTACGAGGGAAGGTTATGATGGAAGTCCATGCAAAAAATAATATGAAAATTAGCTTAGATAAAACTTTTGTAATTGCATGGTTCTGTCAAAAAACCATAGTTTATTATGCACTAGTTTAAACTAGTTTCGGTCTAAAAGTTAAATTAAATAGAGGACAGCTCGAAATGATACGATAATTTTCAAATCATCATATATTTTATGAGGGAAGGTTACGATGGAAGTCCATGCAAAAAGTAATCTGAAAATTAGATTTTATGAATCTTTTCGTAATTCATGTTTCGGTCCAAAAAGCCTAATATATTATACAGTATTTCATACGAGTTCCGGTGAAAAAATCAAATTATATCGGGAACTATTCGAAATGATACGAAATGTTTTAGATCATTTATATATGTTACGAGGGAAGGTTATGATAGAAGTCCAAGCAAAAAAAAATCTGAAAGTTAGCTTCTATAAATCTTTTAGAAATGCGAGTTACTGTCAAAAAACCATAGTGTATTATACACTAGTTTACACTAGTTTCGGTCAAAAAGTTAAATTAAATGGAGGAAAGCTTGAAATGATACGATACTTTTCAATCATCTATATATTTTATGAGGGAAGGTTACAATGGAAGTCCATACAAAAAATCATCTAAAAATTAGATTCTATGAATCTTTTAGGAATTCATGTTTCGGTCCAAAAATCCTAATATATTATACACTATTTCATACAAGTTCCAGTGAAAAAAACAAATTATATCGGGAACTATTCGAAATGATACAAAATGTTTCAGATCATTTATATATGTTACGAGGGAAGGTTATGATGGAAGTCCCTGCAAAAAATAATCTGAAAATTAGCTTCTATAAAACTTTTGGAAATGCAAGTTACTGTCAAAAAACCATAGTGTATTTATTATACACTAGATTACACTAGTTTCGGTCAAAAAGTTAAATTAAATGGAGGACTACTCGAAATGATACGATACTTTTCAAATCATTTAAATATTTTATGAAGGAAGGTTACGATGGAAGTCCATGCAAAAAATTATCTAAAAAATAGATTCTATGAATCTTTTCGAAATTCATGTTTCGGTCCAAAAATCCTAATATATTATACACTATTTCATACGAGTTCCAGTGAAAAAATCAAATTATATCGAGAACTATTTGAAATGATACGAAACGTTATAGATCATTTATATATGTTACGAGGGAAGGTTATGATGGAAGTCCATGCAAAAAATAATCTAAAAATTAGCTTCTATAAAACTTTTGGAAATGCAAGTTAATGTCAAAAAACCATAGTGTATTATACAATAGTTTACACTAGTTTCGGTCAAAAAGTTAAATTAAATGGAGGACAACTCGAAATGATACGATACTTTTCAAATCATTTATATATTTTATGAGGGAAGGTTACGATGGAAGTCCATGCAAAAATACATCTGAAAATTAGATTCTATGAATCTTTTCGGAATTCATGTTTCGGTCCAAAAATCCTAATATATTATACACTATTTCATACGAGTTCCGGTGAAAAAATCAAAATATATCAGGTACTATTCGAAATGATACGAAATGTTTCAGATCATTTATATATGTTACGAGGGAAGGTTATGATGGAAGTCCATGCAAAAAATAATATGAAAATTAGCTTAGATAAAACTTTTGTAATTGCATGGTTCTGTCAAAAAACCATAGTGTATTATGCACTAGTTTAAACTAGTTTCGGTCTAAAAGTTAAATTAAATGGAGGACAGCTTGAAATGATACGATAATTTTCAAATCATCATATATTTTATGAGGGAAGGTTACGATGGAAGTCTATGCAAAAAGTAATCTAAAAATTAGATTTTATGAATCTTTTCGTAATTCATGTTTCGGTCCAAAAATCCTAATATATTATACACTATTTCATACGAGTTCCGGTGAAAAAATCAAATTATACCGGGAACTATTCGAAATGATACGAAATGTTTCAGATCATTTATATATGTCACGAGGGAAGGTTATGATGGAATTCCATGCAAAACATAATCTGAAAGTTAGCTTCTATAAATCTTTTGGAAATGCGAGTTACTGTAAAAAAACCATAGTGTATTATACACTAGTTTACACTAGTTTCGGTCAAAAAGTTAAATTAAATGGAGGAAAGCTTGAAATGATACGATACTTTTCAATCATCTATATATTTTATGAGGGAAGGTTACAATGGAAGTCCATACAAAAAATCATCTGAAAATTAGATTCTATGAATCTTTTAGGAATTCATGTTTCGGTCCAAAAATCCTAATATATTATACACTATTTCATACAAGTTCCAGTGAAAAAAACAAATTATATCGGGAACTATTCGAAATGATACGATATGTTTCAGATCATTTATATATGTTACGAGGGAAGGTTATGATGGAAGTCCCTGCAAAAAATAATCTGAAAATTAGCTTCTATAAAACTTTTGGAAATACAAGTTACTGTCAAAAAACCATAGTGTATTTATTATACACTAGATTACACTAGTTTCGGTCAAAAAGTTAAATTAAATGGAGGACTACTCGAAATGATACGATACTTTTCAAATCATTTAAATATTTTATGAAGGAAGGTTACGATGGAAGTCCATGCAAAAAATTATCTAAAAAATAGATTCTATGAATCTTTTCGAAATTCATGTTTCGGTCCAAAAATCCTAATATATTATACACTATTTCATACGAGTTCCAGTGAAAAAACCAAATTATATCGAGAACTATTTGAAATGATACGAAACATTATAGATCATTTATATATGTTACGAGGGAAGGTTATGATGGAAGTCCATGCAAAAAATAATCTAAAAATTAGCTTCTATAAAACTTTTGGAAATGCAAGTTAATGTCAAAAAACCATAGTGTATTATACAATAGTTTACACTAGTTTCGGTCAAAAAGTTAAATTAAATGGAGGACAACTCGAAATGATACGATACTTTTCAAATCATTTATATATTTTATGAGGGAAGGTTACGATGGAAGTACATGCAAAAATACATCTGAAAATTAGATTCTATGAATCTTTTCGGAATTCATGTTTCGGTCCAAAAATCCTAATATATTATACACTATTTCATACGAGTTCCGGTGAAAAAATCAAAATATATCAGGTACTATTCGAAATGATACGAAATGTTTCAGATCATTTATATATGTTACGAGGGAAGGTTATGATGGAAGTCCATGCAAAAAATAATATGAAAATTAGCTTAGATAAAACTTTTGTAATTGCATGGTTCTGTCAAAAAACCATAGTGTATTATGCACTAGTTTAAACTAGTTTCGGTCTAAAAGTTAAATTAAATGGAGGACAGCTTGAAATGATACGATAATTTTCAAATCATCATATATTTTATGAGGGAAGGTTACGATGGAAGTCTATGCAAAAAGTAATCTAAAAATTAGATTTTATGAATCTTTTCGTAATTCATGTTTCGGTCCAAAAATCCTAATATATTATACACTATTTCATACGAGTTCCGGTGAAAAAATCAAATTATACCGGGAACTATTCGAAATGATACGAAATGTTTCAGATCATTTATATATGTTACGAGGGAAGGTTATGATGGAATTCCATGCAAAACATAATCTGAAAGTTAGCTTCTATAAATCTTTTGGAAATGCGAGTTACTGTCAAAAAACCATAGTGTATTATACACTAGTTTACACTAGTTTCGGTCAAAAAGTTAAATTAAATGGAGGAAAGCTTGAAATGATACGATACTTTTCAATCATCTATATATTTTATGAGGGAAGGTTACAATGGAAGTCCATACAAAAAATCATCTGAAAATTAGATTCTATGAATCTTTTAGGAATTCATGTTTCGGTCCAAAAATCCTAATATATTATACACTATTTCATACAAGTTCCAGTGAAAAAAACAAATTATATCGGGAACTATTCGAAATGATACAAAATGTTTCAGATCATTTATATATGATACGAGGGAAGGTTATGATGGAAGTCCCTGAAAAAATAATCTGAAAATTAGCTTCTATAAAACTTATGGAAATGCAAGTTACTGTCAAAAAACCATAGTGTATTTATTATACACTAGATTACACTAGTTTCGGTCAAAAAGTTAAATTAAATGGAGGACTACTCGAAATGATACGATACTTTTCAAATCATTTAAATATTTTATGAAGGAAGGTTACGATGGAAGTCCATGCAAAAAATTATCTAAAAAATAGATTCTATGAATCTTTTCGAAATTCATGTTTCGGTCCAAAAATCCTAATATATTATACACTATTTCATACGAGTTCTAGTGAAAAAATCAAATTATATCGAGTACTATTCGAAATGATACGAAATGTTTCAGATCATTTATATATGTTACGAGGGAAGGTTATGATGGAAGTCCATGCAAAAAATAATCTAAAAATTAGCTTCTATAAAACTTTTGGAAATGCAAGTTACTTTCAAAAAACCATAGTGTATTATACAATAGTTTACACTAGTTTCGGTCAAAAAGTTAAATTAAATGGAGGACAACTCGAAATGATACGATACTTTTCAAATCATTTATATATTTTATGAGGGAAGGTTATGATGGAAGTCCATGCAAAAATACATCTGAAAATTAGATTCTATGAATCTTTTCGGAATTCATGTTTCGGTCCAAAAATCCTAATATATTATACACTATTTCATACGTGTTCCGGTGAAAAAATCAAAATATATCAGGTACTATTCAAAATGATACGAAATGTTTCAGATCAATTATATATGTTACGAGGGAAGGTTATGATGGAAGTCCATGCAAAAAATAATATGAAAATTAGCTTAGATAAAACTTTTCTAATTGCATGGTTCTGTCAAAAAACCATAGTGTATTATGCACTAGTTTAAACTAGTTTCGGTCTAAAAGTTAAATTAAATGGAGGACAGCTTGAAATGATACGATAATTTTCAAATCATCATATATTTTATGAGGGAAGGTTACGATGGAAGTCTATGCAAAAAGTAATCTAAAAATTAGATTTTATGAATCTTTTCGTAATTCATGTTTCGGCCCAAAAATCCTAATATATTATACACTATTTCATACGAGTTCCGGTGAAAAAATCAAATTATACCGGGAACTATTCGAAATGATACGAAATGTTTCAGATCATTTATATATGTTACGAGGGAAGGTTATGATGGAATTCCATGCAAAACATAATCTGAAAGTTAGCTTCTATAAATCTTTTGGAAATGCGAGTTACTGTCAAAAAACCATAGTGTATTATACACTAGTTTACACAAGTTTCGGTCAAAAAGTTAAATTAAATGGAGGACTGCTTGAAATGATACGATACTTTTCAATCATCTATATATTTTATGAGGGAAGGTTACAATGGAAGTCCATACAAAAAATCATCTGAAAATTAGATTCTATGAATCTTTTTGGAATTCATGTTTCGGTCCAAAAATCCTAATATATTATACACTATTTCATACAAGTTCCAGTGAAAAAATCAAATTATATCGGGAACTACTCGAAATGATACGAAATGTTTCAGATCATTTATATATGTTACGAGGGAAGGTTATGATGGAAGTCCATGCAAAAAATAATCTGAAAATTAGCTTCTATAAAACTTTTGGAAATGCAAGTTACTGTCAAAAAACCATAGTGTATTTATTATACACTAGTTTACACTAGTTTCGGTCAAAAAGTTAAATTAAATGGAGGACTACTCGAAATGATACGATACTTTTCAAATCATTAATATATTTTATGAAGGAAGGTTACGATGGAAGTCCATGCAAAAAATTATCTAAAAAATAGATTCTATGAATCTTTTCGAAATTCATGTTTCGGTCCAAAAATCCTAATATATTATACACTATTTCATACGAGTTCCGGTCAAAAAATCAAATTATATCAATAACTATTTGAAATGATACGAAACGTTATAGATCATTTATATATGTTACGAGGGAAGGTTATGATGGAAGTCCATGCAAAAAATAATCTAAAAATTAGCTTCTATAAAACTTTTGGAAATGCAAGGTTCTGTCAAAATACGATAGTATATTATACACTAGTTTCGCTCAAAAAGTTAAATTAAACGGTGGACTGCTCGAAATGATACGATACTTTTCAAATCAACTATATATTTTATGAGGGAAGGTTACGATGGAAGTCCATGCAAAAATACATCTGAAAATTAGATTCTATGAATCTTTTCGGAATTCATGTTTCGGTCCAAAAATCCAAATATATTATACACTATTTCATACGAGTTCCGGTGAAAAAATCAAAATATATCAGGTACTATTCGAAATGATACGAAATGTTTCAGATCATTTATATATGTTACGAGGGAAGGTTATGATGGAAGTCCATGCAAAAAATAATATGAAAATTAGCTTAGATAAAACTTTTGTAATTGCATGGTTCTGTCAAAAAACCATAGCGTATTATGCACTAGTTTAAACTAGTTTCGGTCTAAAAGTTAAATTAAATGGAGGATAGCTCGAAATGATACGATACTTTTCAAATCATCATATATATTTTATGAGGGAAGGTTACGATGGAAGTCCATGCAAAAAATCATCTGAAAATTAGATTTTATGAATCTTTTCGTAATTCATGTTTCGGTCCAAAAATCCTAATATATTATACACTATTTCATACGAGTTCCGGTGAAAAAATCAAATTATACCGGGACCTATTCGAAATGATACGAAATGTTTCAGATCATTTATATATGTTACGAGGGAAGGTTATGATGGAATTCCATGCAAAACATAATCTGAAAGTTAGCTTCTATAAATCTTTTGGAAATGCGAGTTACTGTCAAAAAACCATAGTGTATTATACACTAGTTTACACTAGTTTCGGTCAAAAAGTTAAATTAAATGGAGGACTGCTTGAAATGATACGATACTTTTCAATCATCTATATATTTTATGAGGGAAGGTTACAATGGAAGTCCATACAAAAAATCATCTGAAAATTAGATTCTATGAATCTTTTTGGAATTCATGTTTCGGTCCAAAAATCCTAATATATTATACACTATTTCATACAAGTTCCGGTGAAAAAATCAAATTATATCGGGAACTATTCGAAATGATACGAAATGTTTCAGATCATTTATATATGTTACGAGGGAAGGTTATGATGGAAGTCCATGCAAAAAATAATCTGAAAATTAGCTTCTATAAAACTTTTGGAAATGCAAGTTACTGTCAAAAAACCATAGTGTATTTATTATACACTAGTTTACACTAGTTTCGGTCAAAAAGTTAAATTAAATGGAGGATAGCTCGAAATGATACGATACTTTTCAATTCATCTATATATTTTATGAGGGAAGGTTACGATGGAAGTCCATGCAAAAAATCATCTGAAAATTAGATTCTACGAATCTTTTCGGAATTCATGTTTCGGTCCAAAAATCCTAATATATTATACACTATTTCATACGAGTTCCGGTGAAAAAATCAAAATATATCTGGAACTATTCGAAATGATACGAAATGTTTCAGATCATTTATATATGTTACGAGGGAAGGTTATGATGGAAGTCCATGCAAAAAATAATATGAAAATTAGCTTAGATAAAACTTTTGTAATTGCAATGTTCTGTCAAAAAACCATAGTGTATTATGCACTAGTTTAAACTAGTTTCGGTCTAAAAGTTAAATTAAATGGAGGACAGCTCGAAATGATACGATACTTTTCAAATCATCATATATTTTATGAGGGAAGGTTACGATGGAAGTCTATGCAAAAAGTAATCTAAAAATTAGATTTTATGAATCTTTTCGAAATTCATGTTTCGGTCCAAAAATCCTAATATATTATACACTATTTCATACGAGTTCCGGTGAAAAAATCAAATTATACCGGGAACTATTCGAAATGATATGAAATGTTTCAGATCATTTATATATGTTACGAGGGAAGGTTATGATGGAATTCCATGCAAAACATAATCTGAAAGTTAGCTTCTATAAATCTTTTGGAAATGCGAGTTACTGTCAAAAAACCATAGTGTATTATACACTAGTTTACACTAGTTTCGGTCAAAAAGTTAAATTAAATGGAGGACTGCTTGAAATGATACGATACTTTTCAATCATCTATATATTTTATGAGGGAAGGTTACAATGGAAGTCCATACAAAAAATCATCTGAAAATTAGATTCTATGAATCTTTTTGGAATTCATGTTTCGGTCCAAAAATCCTAATATATTATACACTATTTCATACAAGTTCCGGTGAAAAAATCAAATTATATCGGGAACTATTCGAAATGATACGAAATGTTTCAGATCATTTATATATGTTACGAGGGAAGGTTATGATGGAAGTCCATGCAAAAAATAATCTGAAAATTAGCTTCTATAAAACTTTTGGAAATGCAAGTTACTGTCAAAAAACCATAGTGTATTTATTATACACTAGTTTACACTAGTTTCGGTCAAAAAGTTAAATTAAATGGAGGACAGCTCGAAATGATACGATACTTTTCAAATCATCTATATATTTTATGAGGGAAGGTTACGATGGAAGTCCATGCAAAAAATCATCTGAAAATTAGATTCTACGAATCTTTTCGGAATTCATGTTTCGGTCCAAAAATCCTAATATATTATACACTATTTCATACGAGTTCCGGTGAAAAAATCAAAATATATCGGGAACTATTCGAAATGATACGAAATTTTTCAGATCATTTATATATGTTACGAGGGAAGGTTATGATGGAAGTCCATGCAAAAAATAATATGAAAATTAGCTTAGATAAAACTTTTGTAATTGCATTGTTCTGTCAAAAAACCATAGTGTATTATGCACTAGTTTAAACTAGTTTCGGTCTAAAAGTTAAATTAAATGGAGGACAGCTCGAAATGATACGATACTTTTCAAATCATCATATATTTTATGAGGGAAGGTTACGATGGAAGTCTATGCAAAAAGTAATCTAAAAATTAGATTTTATGAATCTTTTCGTAATTCGTGTTTCGGTCCAAAAATCCTAATATATTATACACTATTTCATACGAGTTCCGGTGAAAAAATCAAATTATACCGGGAACTATTCGAAATGATACGAAATGTTTCAGATCATTTATATATGTTACGAGGGAAGGTTATGATGGAATTCCATGCAAAACATAATCTGAAAGTTAGCTTCTATAAATCTTTTGGAAATGCGAGTTACTGTCAAAAAACCATAGTGTATTATACACTAGTTTACACTAGTTTCGGTCAAAAAGTTAAATTAAATGGAGGACTGCTTGAAATGATACGATACTTTTCAATCATCTATATATTTTATGAGGGAAGGTTACAATGGAAGTCCATACAAAAAATCATCTGAAAATTAGATTCTATGAATCTTTTTGGAATTCATGTTTCGGTCCAAAAATCCTAATATATTATACACTATTTCATACAAGTTCCGGTGAAAAAATCAAATTATATCGGGAACTATTCGAAATGATACGAAATGTTTCAGATCATTTATATATGTTACGAGGGAAGGTTATGATGGAAGTCCATGCAAAAAATAATCTGAAAATTAGCTTCTATAAAACTTTTGGAAATGCAAGTTACTGTCAAAAAACCATAGTGTATTTATTATACACTAGTTTACACTAGTTTCGGTCAAAAAGTTAAATTAAATGGAGGACAGCTCGAAATGATACGATACTTTTCAAATCATCTATATATTTTATGAGGGAAGGTTACGATGGAAGTCCATGCAAAAAATCATCTGAAAATTAGATTCTATGAAACTTTTCGAAATTCATGTTTCGGTCCAAAAATCCTAATATATTATACACTATTTCATTCGAGTTCCGGTGAAAAAATCAAATTATACCGGGAACTATTCGAAATGATACGAAATGTTTCAGATCATTTATATATGTTACGAGGGAAGGTTATGATGGAATTCCATGCAAAACATAATCTGAAAGTTAGCTTCTATAAATCTTTTGGAAATGCGAGTTACTGTCAAAAAACCATAGTGTATTATACACTAGTTTACACTAGTTTCGGTCAAAAAGTTAAATTAAATGGAGGACTGCTTGAAATGATACGATACTTTTCAATCATCTATATATTTTATGAGGGAAGGTTACAATGGAAGTCCATACAAAAAATCATCTGAAAATTAGATTCTATGAATCTTTTCGGAATTCATGTTTCGGTCCAAAAAGCCTAATATATTATACACTATTTCATACGAGTTCCGGTGAAAAAATCAAATTATATCGGGAACTATTTGAAATGATACGAAATGTTTCAGATTATTTATATATGTAACGAGGGAAGGTTATGATAGAAGTCCAAGCAAAAAAAAATCTGAAAGTTAGCTTCTATAAATCTTTTAGAAATGCGAGTTACTGTCAAAAAACCATAGTGTATTATACACTAGTTTACACTAGTTTCTGTCAAAAAGTTAAATTAAATGGAGGACAGCTTAAAATGAAACGATACTTTTCAATCATCTAGATATTTTATGAGGGAAGGTTACAATGGAAGTCCATACAAAAAATCATCTAAAAATTAGATTCTATGAATCTTTTTGGAATTCATGTTTCGGTCCAAAAATCCTAATATATTATACACTATTTCATACAAGTTCCAGTGAAAAAAACAAATTATATCGGGAACTATTCGAAATGATACGAAATGTTTCAGATCATTTATATATGTTACGAGGGAAGGTTATGATGGAAGTCCATGCAAAAAATAATCTGAAAATTAGCTTCTATAAAACTTTTGGAAATGCAAGTTACTGTCAAAAAACCATAGTGTATTTATTATACACTAGTTTACACTAGTTTCGGTCAAAAAGTTAAATTAAATGGAGGACTACTCGAAATGATACGATACTTTTCAAATCATTTATATATTTTATGAAGGAAGGTTAGGATGGAAGTCCATGCAAAAAATTATCTAAAAAATAGATTCTATGAATCTTTTCGAAATTCATGTTTCGGTCCAAAAATCCTAATATATTATACACTATTTCATACGAGTTCCGGTGAAAAAATCAAATTATATCGAGAACTATTTGAAATGATACGAAACGTTATAGATCATTTATATATGTTACGAGGGAATGTTATGATGGAAGTCCATGCAAAAAATAATCTAAAAATTAGCTTCTATAAAACTTTTGGAAATGCAAGTTACTGTCAAAAAACCATAGTGTATTATACAATAGTTTACACTAGTTTCGGTCAAAAAGTTAAATTAAATGGAGGACAACTCGAAATGATACGATACTTTTCAAATCATTTATATATTTTATGAGGGAAGGTTACGATGGAAGTCCATGCAAAAATACATCTGAAAATTAGATTCTATGAATCTTTTCGGAATTCATGTTTCGGTCCAAAAATCCTAATATATTATACACTATTTCATACGAGTTCCGGTGAAAAAATCAAAATATATCAGGTACTATTCGAAATGATACGAAATGTTTCAGATCATTTATATATGTTACGAGGGAAGGTTATGATGGAAGTCCATGCAAAAAATAATATGAAAATTAGCTTAGATAAAACTTTTGTAATTGCATGGTTCTGTCAAAAAACCATAGTGTATTATGCACTAGTTTAAACTAGTTTCGGTCTAAAAGTTAAATTAAATGGAGGACAGCTCGAAATGATACGATAATTTTCAAATCATCATATATTTTATGAGGGAAGGTTACGATGGAAGTCCATGCAAAAAGTAATCTGAAAATTAGATTTTATGAATCTTTTCGTAATTCATGTTTCGGTCCAAAAAGCCTAATATATTATACACTATTTCATACGAGTTCCGGTGAAAAAATCAAATTATATCGGGAACTATTCGAAATGATACAAAATGTTTTAGATCATTTATATATGTTACGAGGGAAGGTTATGATAGAAGTCCAAGCAAAAAAAAATTTGAAAGTTAGCTTCTATAAATCTTTTAGAAATGCGAGTTACTGTCAAAAAACCATAGTGTATTATACACTAGTTTACACTAGTTTCGGTCAAAAAGTTAAATTAAATGGAGGAAAGCTTGAAATGATACGATACTTTTCAATCATCTATATATTTTATGAGGGAAGGTTACAATGGAAGTCCATACAAAAAATCATCTGAAAATTAGATTCTATGAATCTTTTTGGAATTCATGTTTCAGTCCACAAATTCTAATATATTATACACTATTTCATACAAGTTCCGGTGAAAAAATCAAATTATATCGGGAACTATTCGAAATGATAAGAAATGTTTCAGATCATTTATATATGTTACGAGGGAAGGTTATGATGGAAGTCCATGCAAAAAATAATCTGAAAATTAGCTTCTATAAAACTTTTGGAAATGCAAGTTACTGTCAAAAACCATAGTGTATTTATTATACACTAGTTTACACTAGTTTCGGTCAAAAAGTGAAATTAAATGGAGGACAGCTCGAAATGATACGATACTTTTCAAATCATCTATATATTTTATGAGGGAAGGTTACGATGGAAGTCCATGCAAAAAATCATCTGAAAATTAGATTCTATGAAACTTTTCGAAATTCATGTATCGGTCCAAAAATCCTAATATATTATACACTATTTCATTCGAGTTCCGGTGAAAAAATCAAATTATATTGGGAACTATTCGAAATGATACGAAATGTTTCAGATCATTTATATATGTTACGAGGGAAGGTTATGATGGAATTCCATGCAAAACATAATCTGAAAGTTAGCTTCTATAAATCTTTTGGAAATGCGAGTTACTGTCAAAAAACCATAGTGTATTATACACTAGTTTACACTAGTTTCGGTCAAAAAGTTAAATTAAATGGAGGACTGCTTGAAATGATATGATACTTTTCAATCATCTATATATTTTATGAGGGAATGTTACGAAGGAAGTCCATGCAAAAAATCATCTGAAAATTAGATTCTATGAATCTTTTCGGAATTCATGTTTCGGTCCAAAAATCCTAATATATTATACACTATTTTATACGAGTTCTGGTGAAAAATCAAATTATATCGGGAACTATTCGAAATGATACGAAACGTTTCAGATCGTTTATATATGTTACGAGGGAAGGTTATGATGGAAGTCCATGCAAAAAATAATCTGATAATTAGCTTCTATAAATCTTTTGGAAATGCAAGGTTCTGTCAAAAAACCATAGTGTATTATGCACTAGTTTAAACTAGTTTTGGTCTAAATGTTAAATTAAATGAAGGACAGCTCGAAATGATACGATACTTTTCAAATCATCTATATATTTTATGAGGGAAGGTTACAATGGAAGTCCATTTAAAAAATCATCTGAAAATTAGATTCTATGAATCTTTTCGGAATTCATGTTTCGGTCCAAAAATCCTAATATATTATACACTATTTCATACGAGTTCCGGTGAAAAAATCAAAATATATCGGGAACTATTCGAAATAATACGAAATGTTTCAGATCATTTATATATGTTACGAGGGAAGGTTATGATGGAAGTCCATGCAAAAAATAATCTGAAAATTAGCTTATGTAAAACTTTTGTAATTGCATGGTTCTGTCAAAAAACCATAGTGTATTATGCACTAGTTTAAACTAGTTTCGGTCTAAAAGTTAAATTAAATGGAGGACTGCTCGAAATGATACGATACCTTTAAAATCATTTATATATTTTATGAGGGAAGGTTACGATGGAAGTCCATGCAAAAAATCATCTGAAAAATTAGGTTCTATGATTCTTTTCGAAATTCATGTTTCGGTCAAAAAATCCTAATATACTTTACACTATTTCATACGAGTTCCGGTTAAAAAATAAAATTATATCTGAACTATTCGAAATGATACGAAACGTTTCAGATCATTTATATATGTTACAAGGGAAGGTTATGATGGAAGTACATGCAAAAAATAATCTGAAAATTAGTTCCTATAAAACTTTTAGAAATGCAAGTTACTGTCAAAAAACATAGTGTATTATACACTAGTTTACACTAGTTTCGGTCATAAAGTTAAATTAAATGGAGGACTACTCGAAATGATACGATACTTTTCAAATCATTTATTTATTTTATGAGGGAAGGTTACGATGGAAGTCCATGCAAAATATTATCTGAAAATTAGATTCTATGAATCTTTTCGAAATTCATGTTTCTGTCCAAAAATCCTAATATATTATACACTATTTCATACGAGTTCCGGTCAAAAAATCAATTTATATCGAGAACTATTTCAAATGATACGAAACGTTATAGATCATTTATATATGTTACGAGGGAAGGTTATAATGGAAGTCCATGCAAAAAATAATCTGAAAATTAACTTCTATAAAACTTTTGGAAATGCAAGTTACTGTCAAAAAACCATAGTGTATTATACAATAGTGTACACTAGTTTCGGTCAAAAAGTTAAATTAAATGGAGGACAGCTCGAAACGATACGATTCTTTTTAAATCATTTATATATTTTATGAGGGAAGGTTACGATGGAAGTCCATGCAAAAAATCATCTGAAAATTAGATTCTATGAATCTTTTCGGAATTCATGTTTCGGTCCCAAAATCCTAATATATTATACACTATTTCATACGAGTTCCGGTCAAAAAATCAAATTATATCGGGAACTATTCGAAATGATACGAAACGTTTCAGATCGTTTATATATGTTACGAGGGAAGGTTATGATGGAAGTCCATGCAACAAATACTCTGAAAATTAGCTTCTATAAATCTTTTGGAAATGCAAGGTTCTATCAAAAACCCATAGTGTATTATGCACTAGTTTAAACTAGTTTCGGTCTAAAAGTTAAATTAAATGAAGGACCGCTCGAAATGATACGATACTTTTCAAATCATCTATATATTTTATGAGGGAAGGTTACAATGGAAGTCCATTTAAAAAATTATCTGTAAATTAGATTCTATGAATCTTTTCGGAATTCATGTTTCGGTCCAAAAATCCTAATATATTATACACTATTTCATACGAGTTCCGGTGAAAAAATCAAATTATATCGGGAACTATTCGAAATTATACGAAATGTTTCAGATCATTTATATATGTTACGAGGGAAGGTTATGATGTAAGTCCTGAAAAAAATAATCTGAAAATTAGCTTCTATAAATCTTTTGGAAATGCAAGGTTCTTTTAAAAAACCATAGTGTATTGTGCACTAGTTTAAACTAGTTTCAATCTAAAAGTTAAATTAAATGAAGGACAGCTCGAAATGATACGATACTTTTCAAATCATCTATATATTTTATGAGGGAAGGTTACAATGGAAGTCCATGCAAAAAATCATCTGAAAATTAGATTCTATGAATCTTATCGGAATTCATGTTTCGGTCCAAAAATCCTAATATATTTTACATTATTTCATACGTGTTCCGGTGAAGAATCAAATTATATCGGGAACTATTCGAAATTATACAAAATGTTTCAGATCATTTATATATGTTACGAGGGAAGGTTATGATGGAAGTCCACGCAAAAAATAATCTGAAAATTAGCTTATATAAAACTTTTGTAATTGCGTGGTTCTGTCAAAAAACCATAGTGTATTATGCACTAGTTTAAACTAGTTTCGGTCTAAATGTTAAATTAAATGGAGGACAGCTCGAAATGATACGATACTTTTCAAATCATCTATATATTTTATGAGGGATGTTTATGATGGAAGTCCATGAAAAAAATCATCTGAAAATTAGATTATATGAATCTTTTCGGAATTCATGTTTCGGTCCAAAAATCCTAATATATTATACACTATTTCATACGAGTTCCGGTGAAAAATTCAAATTATATCGGGAACTATTCGAAATGATACGAAATGTTTCAGATCATTTATATATGTTACGAGGGAAGGTTATGATGGTAGTCCATGCAAAAAATAATCTGAAAATTAGCTTCTATAAAACTTTTGTAAATGCATGTATCTGTCAAAAAACCATAGTGTATTATACACTAGTTTACACTAGTTTCGGTCTAAAAGGTAAATTAAATGGAGGATTGCTTGAAATGATACGATACTTTTAAAATCATTTATATATTTTATGAGGGAAGGTTACGATGGAAGTTCATGCAAAAAATCATCTGAAAATTAGATTATATGAATCTTTTCGGAATTCATGTTTCGGTCCAAAAATCCTAATATATTATACACTATTTCATACGAGTTCCGGTGAAAAATTCAAATTATATCGGGAACTATTCGAAATGATACGAAATGTTTCAGATTATTTATATATGTTACGAGGGAAGGTTATGATGGTAGTCCATGCAAAAAATAATCTGAAAATTAGCTTCTATAAAACTTTTGTAAATGCAAGGTTCTATCAAAAACCCATAGTGTATTATGCACTAGTTTAAACTAGTTTCGGTCTAAAAGTTAAATTAAATGAAGGACCGCTCGAAATGATACGATACTTTTCAAATCATCTATATATTTTATGAGGGAAGGTTACAATGGAAGTCCATTTAAAAAATCATCTGTAAATTAGATTCTATGAATCTTTTCGGAATTCATGTTTCGGTCCAAAAATCCTAATATATTATACACTATTTCATACGAGTTCCGGTGAAAAAATCAAATTATATCGGGAACTATTCGAAATTATACGAAATGTTTTAGATCATTTATATATGTTACGAGGGAAGGTTATGATGGAAGTCCATGCAAAAAATAATCTGAAAATGAGCTTATATAAAACTTTTGTAATTGCATGGTTCTGTCAAAAAACAATAGTGTATTATGCACTAGTTTAAACTAGTTTCGGTCTAAATGTTAAATTAAATGGAGGTCAACTCGAAATGATACGATACTTTTCAAATCATCTATATATTTTATGAGGGAAGGTTACGATGGAAGTCCATGAAAAAAATCATCTGAAAATTAGATTATATGAATCATTTCAGAATTCATGTTTCGGTGCAAAAATCCTAATATATTATACACTATTTCATACGAGTTCCGGTCAAAAAATCAAATTATATCGGGAACTATTCGAAATGATACGAAACTTTTCAGATCGTTTATATATGTTACGAGGGAAGGTTATGATGGAAGTCCTGCAAAAAATAATCTGAAAATTAGCTTCTATAAATCTTTTGGAAATGCAAGGTTCTTTCAAAAAACCATAGTGTATTGTGCACTAGTTTAAACTAGTTTCAATCTAAAAGTTAAATTAAATGAAGGTAAGCTCGAAATGATACGATACTTTTCAAATCATCTATATATTTTATGAGGGAAGGTTACAATGGAAGTCCATGCAAAAAATCATCTGAAAATTAGATTCTATGAATCTTATCGGAATTCATGTTTCGGTCCAAAAATCCTAATATATTATACACTATTTCATACGAGTTCCGGTGAAGAATCAAATTATATCGGGAACTATTCGAAATTATACAAAATGTTTCAGATCATTTATATATGTTACGAGGGAAGGTTATGATGGAAGTCCACGCAAAAAATAATCTGAAAATTAGCTTATATAAAACTTTTGTAATTGCGTGGTTCTGTCAAAAAACCATAGTGTATTATGCACTAGTTTAAACTAGTTTCGTTCTAAATGTTAAATTAAATGGAGGACAGCTCGAAATGATACGATACTTTTCAAATCATCTATATATTTTATGAGGGAAGTTTATGATGGAAGTCCATGAAAAAAATCATCTGAAAATTAGATTATATGAATCTTTTCGGAATTCATGTTTCGGTCCAAAAATCCTAATATATTATACACTATTTCATACGAGTTCCGGTGAAAAATTCAAATTATATCTGGAACTATTCGAAATGATACGAAATGTTTCAGATCATTTATATATGTTACGAGGGAAGGTTATGATGGTAGTCCATGCAAAAAATAATCTGAAAATTAGCTTCTATAAAACTTTTGTAAATGCATGGTTCTATCAAAAAACCATAGTGTATTATACACTAGTTTACACTAGTTTCGGTCAAAAAGTTAAATTAAATGGAGGATTGCTTGAAATAATACGATACTTTTAAAATCATTTATATATTTTATGAGGGAAGGTTACGATGGAAGTCCATGCTAAAAATCATCTGAAAAATTTGGTTCTATGATTCTTTTCGAAATTCATGTTTCGGTCAAAAAATCCTATTACATTTTACACTATTTTATACGAGATCCGGTTACAAAATCAAATTATATCTAGAACTATTCGAAATGATACGAATCGTTTCAGATCATTTATATATGTTACAAGGGAAGGTTATGATGGAAGTCCATGCAAAAAATAATCTGAAAATTAGCTTATATAAAACTTTTGGAAATGCAAGTTACTATCAAAAAACCATAGTGTATTATACACTAGTTTTAGTCAAAAAGTTAAATTAAATGGAGGACTGCTCGAAATGATACGATACTTTTCAAATCATTTATATATTTTATGAGGGAAGGTTACGATGGAAGTCCATGCAAAAAAATTATCTGAAAATTAGATTCTATGAATCTTTTCGAAATTCATGTTTCGGTCCAAAAATCCTAATATATTATACACTATTTCATATGAGTTCCGGTCAAAAAATCAAATTATATCGAGAACTATTTGAAATGATACGAAACGTTTCAGATCATTTATATATGTTACGAGGGAAGGTTATGATGGAAGTCCATTCAAAAAATAATCTGAAAATTAGCTTCTATAAAACTTTTGTAAATGCAAGTTACTGTCAAAAAACCATAGTGTATTATACAATTGTTTACATTAGTTTCGGTCTAAAAGTTAAATTAATTGGAGGACTGCTGGAAATGATATGATACTTTTCAAATCATATATATATTTTATGAGGGAAGGTTACGATGGAAGTCCATGCAAAAAATCATCTGGAAAATTAGGTTCTATGAATCTTTTCGAAATTCATGTTTCGGTCAAAAAATCCTAATATATTTTACACTAATTCATACGAGTTTCGGTGAAAAAATCAAATTATTTCGGGAACTATTCGAAATAATACGAAATGTTTCAGATCATTTATATATGTTATGAGGGAAAGTTATGATGGAAGTCCATGCAAAAAATAATCTGTAAATTAGCTTCTATAAAACTTTTGGAAATGCAAGGTTCTGTTAAAAAACCATATTGTATTATACACTAGGTTAAACTAGTTTCAGTCTAAAAGTTAAATTAAATGGAGGACAGCTCGAAATAATATGATACTTTTTAAATTATTTATATATTTTATGAGGGAAGGTTACAATGGAAGTCCATGCAAAAAATCATCTGAAAATTAGATTCTATGAATCTTTTCGGAATTCATGTTTCGGTCCAAAAATCCTAATATATTATACACTAATTCATACGAGTTCAGGTGAAAAAATCAAATTATATCGGGAACTATTCGAAATGATACGAAACGTTTCAGATCATTTATATATGTTACGAGGGAAGGTTATGATGGAAGTCCACGGAAAAAATAATCTGAAAATTAGCTTCTATAAAACTTTTGTAAATGCATGGTTTTGTCAAAAAAACCATAGTGTATTATACACTAGTTTACACTAGTTTCGGTCTAAAAGTTAAATTAATTGGAGGACTGCTCGAAATGATATGATACTTTTCAAATCATTTATATACGTTACGAGGGAAGGTTATGATGGAAGTCCATGCAAAAAATCATCTGAAAAATAAGGTTCTATGAATCTTTTCGAAATTCATGTTACGGTCAAAAAATCCTAATATATTTTACACTATTTCATACGAGTTCAGGTGAAAAAATCAAATTATATCAGGAACTATTCGAAATGATACGAAATGTTTCAGATCATTTATATATGTTACGAGGGAAGCTTATGATGGAAGTCCATGCAATAAATAATCTAAAAATTAGCTTCTATAAAACTTTTGTAAATGCACGATTCTGTCAAAAAACCATAGTGTATTATACACTAGTTTACACTAGTTTCCGTCAAAAAGTTAAATTAAATGGAGGACTGCTCGAAATGATACGATACTTTTCAAATCATTTATATATTTTATGAAGGAAGGTTACGTTGGAAGTCCATGCAAAAACTCATCTGAAAATTAGATTCTATGAATCTTTTCGAAATTCATGTTTCGATCCAAAAATCCAAATATATTATACACTATTTCATACGAGTTCCGGTCAAAATATCAAATTATATCGGGTAGTATTCGAAATGATACGAAACGTTTCAGATCATTTATATATGTTATGAGGGAAGGTTATGATGGAAGTCCATGCAAAAAATAATCTCTAAATTAGCTTCTATAAAACTTTTGGAAATGCAAGGTTCTGTCAAAAAACCATAGTGTATTATACACTAGTTATTAGTTTCGGTCTAAAAGTTAAATTAAATGGAGGACAGCTCGAAATGATACGATACTTTTCAAATCATTTATATATTTTATGAGGGAAGGTTACGATGGAAGTCAATGCAAAAATACATCTAAAAATTAGATTCTATGAATCTTTTCGAAATTCATGTTTCGGTCCAAAAATCCTAATAATACACAATTTCATACGAGTTCTGGTCAAAAAATCAAATTATATCGGGAACTATTCGAAATGATACGAAACGTTTCATAACATTTATATAAGTTACTAGGGAAGGTTATGATGGAAGTACATGCAAAAAATAATCTGAAAATTAGCTTCTATAAAGCTTTTGTAAATGCATGGTTCTGTCAAAAAACAATGGTGTATTATACACTAGTTTAAACTAGTTTCGGTCTAAAAGTTAAATTAAATGGAGTACAGCTCGAAATGATACGATACTTTTCAAATTATTTATATATTTTATGAGGGAAGGTTACGATGGAAGTCCATGCAAAAATACATCTGAAAATTAGATTCTATGAATCTTTTCGGAATTCATGTTTCGGTCCAAAAATCCTAATATATTATACACTATTTCATACGAGTTCCAGTGAAAAAATCAAATTATATCAGAAACTATTCGAAATGATACGAAACGTTTCAGATCATTTATATATGTTACGAGGGAAGGTTATGATGGAAGTCCATGCAAAAAATAATCTGAAAATTAGCTTCTATAAAACTTTTGTAAATGCATGGTTTTGTCAAAAAACCATAGTGTATTATACACTAGTTTACACTAGTTTCGGTCTAAAAGTTAAATTAATTGGAGGACTACTTGAAATGATATGATACTTTTCAAATCATTTATATATTTTATGAGGGAGGTTTACGATGGAAGTCCATGCAAAATATCGTCTGAAAAATTAGGTTCTATGAATCTTTTCGAAATTCATGTTTCGGTCCAAAAATCCTAATATATTATACACAATTTCATACGAGTTCTGGTCAAAAAATCAAATTATATCGAGAACTATTCTAAATGATACTAAACATTTCAGATCATTTATATATGTTACGAGGGTAGGTTATGATGGAAGTCCATGCAAAAATTAATCTGAAAATTAGCTTAATAAACTTTTGGAAATGCAAGGTTCTGTCAAAAAACCTTACTGTATTATACACTTTTTTAAACTAGTTTCGGTCTAAAAGTTAAATTAAATGGCGGACAGCTCGAAATGATACGATACTTTTAAAATCATTGATATATTTTATGAGGGAAGGTTACGATGGAAGTCAATGCAAAAAATCATACGAAAATTAGATTCTATGAATCTTTTCGGAATTCATGTTTCGTTCCAAAAATCCTAATATATTATACACTATTTCATACGAGTTCCGGTGACAAATTAAATTATATCGGGAACTATTCGAAATGATACGAAACGTTTCAGATCATTTATATATGTTACGAGGGAAGGTTATGATGGAAGTACATGCAAAAAATAGTCTGAAAATTAGCTTCTATAAAACTTTTGTAAATGCATGGTTCTGTCAAAAAACCATAGTGTATTATACACTATTTTACACTATTTTCGGTCTAAAAGTTAAATTAAATGGAGGAATGCTCGAAATGATACGATACTTTTCAAATCATTCATATATTTTATGAGGGAAGGTTATGATGGAAGTCCATGCGAAAAATCATCTGAAAATTAGATTCTATGAATGTTTTCGAAATTAATGTTTCGGTCCTAAAATCCTAATATATTATACACTATTTCATACGAGTTCCGGTCAAAAAATCAAAGTATATCGGGAACTATTTGAAATAATACGAAACGTTTCAGATCATTTATATATGTTACGAGGGAAGGTTATGATGGAAGTCCATTCAAAAAATAATATGAAAATTAGCTTTTATAAAACTTTTGGAAATGCAAGTTACTGTCAAAAAACCACAGTGTATTATACACTAGTTTACACTAGTTTTGGTCAAAAAGTTAAATTAAATGGAGGAATGCTCGAAAAGATACGATACTTTTCAAATCATTTATATATTTTATGAGGGAAGGTTACGATGGAAGTCCATGCAAAAAAAATCATCTGAAAATTAGATTCTATGAATTTTTTCGAAATTCATGTTTCGGTCTAAAAATCCTAATATATTATACACTATGTCATACGAGTTCCGGTCAAAAAATCAAATTATATCGCGAACTATTCGAAATGATACGAAACGTTTCAGATCATTTATATATGTTACAAGGGAAGGTTATGATGGAAGTCCATGCCAAAAATAATCTGAAAATTAGCTTCTATAAAACTCTTGGAAATGCAAGGTTCTGTCAAAAAACCATATTGTATTATACACTAATTTAAACTAGTTTTGGTCTAAAAGTTAAATTAAATGGCGGACAGCTCGAAATGATACGATACTTTTAAAATCATTGATATATTTTATGAGGGAAGGTTACGATGGAAGTAAATGCAAAAAATCATATGAAAATTAGATTCTATGAACCTTTTCGGAATTCATGTTTCGTTCCAAAAATCCTAATATATTATACACTAATTCATACGAGTTCCGGTGACAAATTAAATTATATCGGGAACTATTCGAAATGATACGAAACGTTTCAGATCATTTATATATGTTACGAGGGAAGGTTATGATGGAAGTACATGCAAAAAATAGTCTGAAAATTAGCTTCTATAAAACTTTTGTAAATGCATGGTTCTGTCAAAAAACCATAGTGTATTATACACTATTTTACACTAGTTTCGGTCTAAAAGTTAAATTAAATGGTGGACTGCTCGAAATGATACGATACTTTTCAAATCATTTATATATTTTATGAGGGAAGGTTACGATGGAGATCAATGCAAAAAATCATCCTTATAATTAGGTTCTATGAATCTTTTCGAAATTCATGTTTCGGTCAAAAACTCCTAATATATTATACACTATTTCATACGAGTTCCGGTCAAAAAATATAATTATATCTTGAACTATTCGAAATGATACGAAACGTTTCAGATCATTTATATATGTTACAAGGGAAGGTTATGATGGAAGTCCATGCAAAAAATAATCTGAAAATTAGCTTCTATAAAACCTTTTGAAATGCAACTTAGTGTCAAAAAACCATAGTGTATTATACACTAATTTATACTAGTTTCGGTCAAAATGTTAAATTAAATTGAGGACTGCTCGAAATGATACGATACTTTTCAAATCATATATATATTTAATGAGGGAAGGTTACGATGGAAGTCCATGCGAAAAATCATCTGAAAATTAGATTCTATGAATCTTTTCGAAATTCATGTTTCGGTCCAAAAATCCTAATATATTATACACTATTTCATACGAGTTCTGGTAAAACAATCAAATTATATCGGGAACTATTCGAAATGATACGAAACGTTTCAGATCATTTATATATGTTACGAGGGAAGGTTATGATGGAAGTCCATGCAAAAAATATACTGAAAATTTGCTTCTATAAAACTCTTGGAAATGCAAGGTTCTGTCAAAAAACCATAGTGTATTATACACTAGTTTAAACTAGTTTCGGTCTAAAAGTTAAATTAAATGGCGGACAGCTTGAAATGATACGAAACTTTTCAAATCATTTATATATTTTGTGAGGGAAGGTTACGATGGAAGTCAATGCAAAAAATCATCTAAAAAATAGATACTAGAATCTTTTCGAAATTCATGTTTCGGTCCAAAAATCCTAATATATTATACACTATTTCATACGAGTTCCGGTCAAAAAATCAAAGTATACCGGGAACTATTTGAAATGATACGAAACGTTTCAGATCATTTATATATGTTACGAGGGAAGGTTATGATGGAAGTCCATTCAAAAAATAATATGAAAATTAGCTTTTATAAAACATTTGGAAATGCAAGTTACTGTCAAAAAACCATAGTGTATCATACACTAGTTTACACTAGTTTTGGTCAAAAAGTTAAATTAAATGGAGGACTGCTCGAAAAGATACGATACTTTTCAAATCATTTATATATTTTATGAGGGAAGGTTACGATGGAAGTCCATGCAAAAAAAATCATCTGAAAATTAGATTCTATGAATTTTTTCGAAATTCATGTTTCGGTCTAAAAATCCTAATATATTATACACTATGTCATACGAGTTCTGGTAAAACAATCAAATTATATCGGGAACTATTCGAAATGATACGAAACGTTTCAGATCATTTATATATGTTACGAGGGAAGGTTATGATGGAAGTCCATGCAAAAAATATACTGAAAATTTGCTTCTATAAAACTCTTGGAAATGCAAGGTTCTGTCAAAAAACCATAGTGTATTATACACTAGTTTAAACTAGTTTCGGTCTAAAAGTTAAATTAAATGGCGGACAGCTTGAAATGATACGAAACTTTTCAAATCATTTATATATTTTGTGAGGGAAGGTTACGATGGAAGTCAATGCAAAAAATCATCTAAAAAATAGATACTATGAATCTTTTCGAAATTCATGTTTCGGTCCAAAAATCCTAATATATTATACACTATTTCATACGAGTTCCGGTCAAAAAATTAAAGTATACCGGGAACTATTTGAAATGATACGAAACGTTTCAGATCATTTATATATGTTACGAGGGAAGGTTATGATGGAAGTCCATTCAAAAAATAATATGAAAATTAGCTTTTATAAAACATTTGGAAATGCAAGTTACTGTCAAAAAACCATAGTGTATTATACACTAGTTTACACTAGTTTTGGTCAAAAAGTTAAATTAAATGGAGGACTGCTCGAAAAGATACGATACTTTTCAAATCATTTATATATTTTATGAGGGAAGGTTACGATGGAAGTCCATGCAAAAAAAATCATCTGAAAATTAGATTCTATGAATTTTTTCGAAATTCATGTTTCGGTCTAAAAATCCTAATATATTATACACTATGTCATACGAGTTCCGGTCAAAAAATCAAATTATATCGGGAACTATTCGAAATGATATGAAACGTTTCAGATCATTTATATATGTTACAAGGGAAGGTTATGATGGAAGTCCATGCCAAAAATAATCTGAAAATTAGCTTCTATAAAACTCTTGGAAATGCAAGGTTCTGTCAAAAAACCATATTGTATTATACACTAATTTAAACTAGTTTCGGTCTAAAAGTTAAATTAAATGGCGGACAGCTCGAAATGATACGATACTTTTAAAATCATTGATATATTTTATGAGGGAAGGTTACGATGGAAGTCAATGCAAAAAATCATATGAAAATTAGATTCTATGAATCTTTTCGGAATTCATGTTTCGTTCCCAAAATCCTAATATATTATACACTAATTCATACGAGTTCCGGTGACAAATTTAATTATATCGGGAACTATTCGAAATGATACGAAACGTTTCAGATCATTTATATATGTTACGAGGGAAGGTTATGATGGAAGTACATGCAAAAAATAGTATGAAAATTAGCTTCTATAAAACTTTTGTAAATGCATGGTTCTGTCAAAAAACCATAGTGTATTATACACTATTTTACACTAGTTTCGGTCTAAAAGTTAAATTAAATGGAGGACTGCTCGAAATGATACGATACTTTTCAAATCATTTATATATTTTATGAGGGAAGGTTACGATGGAGATCAATGCAAAAAATCATCTTTATAATTAGGTTCTATGAATCTTTTCGAAATTCATGTTTCGGTCAAAAACTACTAATATATTATACACTATTTCATACGAGTTCCGGTCAAAAAATATAATTATATCTTGAACTATTCGAAATGATACGAAAAGTTTCAGATCATTTACATATGTTACAAGGGAAGGTTATGATGGAATTCCATGCAAAAAATAATCTGAAAATTAGCTTCTATAAAACCTTTTGAAATGCAACTTACTGTCAAAAAACCATAGTGTATTATACACTAGTTTATACTAGTTTCGGTCAAAACGTTAAATTAAATTGAGGACTGCTCGAAATGATACGATACTTTTCAAATCATATATATATTTAATGAGGGAAGGTTACGATGGAAGTCCATGCGAAAAATCATCTGAAAATTAGATTCTATGAATCTTTTCGAAATTCATGTTTCGGTCCAAAAATCCTAATATATTATACACTATTTCATACGAGTTCTGGTAAAACAATCAAATTATATCGGGAACTATTCGAAATGATACGAAACGTTTCAGATCATTTATATATGTTACGAGGGAAGGTTATGATGGAAGTCCATGCAAAAAATATACTGAAAATTTGCTTCTATAAAACTCTTGGAAATGCAAGGTTCTGTCAAAAAACCATAGTATATTATACACTAGTTTAAACTAGTTTCGGTCTAAAAGTTAAATTAAATGGCGGACAGCTTGAAATGATACGAAACTTTTCAAATCATTTATATATTTTGTGAGGGAAGGTTACGATGGAAGTCAATGCAAAAAATCATCTAAAAAATAGATACTATGAATCTTTTCGAAATTCATGTTTCGGTCCAAAAATCCTAATATATTATACACTATTTCATACGAGTTCCGGTCAAAAAATCAAAGTATACCGGGAACTATTTGAAATGATACGAAACGTTTCAGATCATTTATATATGTTACGAGGGAAGGTTATGATGGAAGTCCATTCAAAAAATAATATGAAAATTAGCTTTTATAAAACATTTGGAAATGCAAGTTACTGTCAAAAAACCATAGTGTATTATACACTAGTTTACACTAGTTTTGGTCAAAAAGTTAAATTAAATGGAGGACTGCTCGAAAAGATACGATACTTTTCAAATCATTTATATATTTTATGAGGGAAGGTTACGATGGAAGTCCATGCAAAAAAAATCATCTAAAAATTAGATTCTATGAATTTTTTCGAAATTCATGTTTCGGTCTAAAAATCCTAATATATTATACACTATGTCATACGAGTTCCGGTCAAAAAATCAAATTATATCGGGAACTATTCGAAATGATACGAAACGTTTCAGATCATTTATATATGTTACAAGGGAAGGTTATGATGGAAATCCATGCCAAAAATAATCTGAAAATTAGCTTCTATAAAACTCTTGGAAATGCAAGGTTCTGTCAAAAAACCATATTGTATTATACACTAATTTAAACTAGTTTCGGTCTAAAAGTTAAATTAAATGGCGGACAGCTCGAAATGATACGATACTTTTAAAATCATTGATATATTTTATGAGGGAAGGTTACGATGGAAGTCAATGCAAAAAATCATATGAAAATTAGATTCTATGAATCTTTTCGGAATTCATGTTTCGTTCCAAAAATCCTAATATATTATACACTAATTCATACGAGTTTCGGTGACAAATTAAATTATATCGGGAACTATTCGAAATGATACGAAACGTTTCAGATCATTTATATATGTTACGAGGGAAGGTTATGATGGAAGTACATGCAAAAAATAATATGAAAATTAGCTTCTATAAAAAATTTGTAAATGCATGGTTCTATCAAAAAACCATAGTGTATTATACACTAGTTTACACTAGTTTCGTTCTAAAAGTTAAACTAAATGGAGGACTACTCGAAATGATACGATAATTTTTCAAATCATTTATATATTTGATGAGGGAAGGTTACGATGGAAGTACATGCAAAAAATCATCTTAAAAATTAGGTTCTATGAAACTTTTCGAAATTCATGTTTCGGTCAAAAAATCCTAATATATTTTACACTATTTCATACGAGTTCCGGACAAAAAATATAATTATATCTTGAACTATTCGAAATGATACGAAACATTTCAGATCATTTATATATGTTACAAGGGAAGGTTATGATGGAAGTCCATGCAAAAAATAATCTGAAAATTAGCTTCTATAAAACTTTTTGAAATGCAACTTACTGTCAAAAAACCATAGTGTATTATACACTAGTTTACACTAGTTTCGGTCAAAAAGTTAAATTAAATGGAGGACTGCTCGAAATGATATGATACTTTTCAAATCATTTATATATTTAATGAGGGAAGGTTACGATGGAAGTCCATGCAAAAAATCATCTAAAAAAAAGATACTATGAATCTTTTCGAAATTCATGTTTCGGTACAAAAATCCTAATATATTATACACTATTTCATACGAGTTCCGGTCAAAAAATCAAAGTATAAGGGGAACTCTTTGAAATGATACGAAACGTTTCAGATCATTTATATATGTTACGAGGGAAGGTTATGATGGAAGTCCATTCAAAAAATAATATGAAAATTAGCTTTTATAAAACTTTTGGAAATGCAAGTTACTGTCAAAAAACCATAGTGTATTATACACTTGTTTACACTAGTTTTGGTCAAAAAGTTAAATTAAATGGAGGACTGCTCTAAATGATACGATACTTTTGAAATCCGTTATATATTTTATGAGGGAAGGTTGCGATGGAAGTCCATGCAAAAAAAATCATTTGAAAATTAGATTCTATGAGTTTTTTCGAAATTCATGTTTCGGTCTAAAAATCCTAATATATTATACACTATGTCATACGAGTTCCGGTAAAAAAATCAAATTATATCGGGAACTATTCGAAATGATACGAAACGTTTCAGATCATTTATATATGTTACGGGGGAAGGTTATGATGGAATTCCATCCAAAAAATAATCTGAAAATTAGCTTCTATAAAACTTTTGGAACTGCAAGTTACTATCCAAAAACCATAGTGTATTATACACTAGTTTACACTAGTTTCGGTCAAAAGGTTAAATTAAATGGAGGATTGCTCGAAATGATACGATACTTTTCAATCATTTATATATTTTATGAGGGAAGGTTACAATGGAAGTCCATGCAAAAAATCATCTGAAAATTAGATTCTATGAATCTTTTCGAAATTCATGTTTCAGTCCAAAACTCATAATATATTATACACTATTTCATACGAGTTCCGGTCAAAAAATCAAATTATATCGGGAACTATTCGAAATGATACGAAACGTTTCAGATCATTTATATATGTTGCGAGGGAAAGTTATGATGGAAGTCCATGCAAAAAATAATCTTAAAATAATCTTCTATAAAACTTTTGTAAATGCATGGTTCTGTCAAAAACCCATAGTGTATTATGAACTAGTTTACACTAGTTTTGGTCAAAAAGTTAAATTAAATGTAGGACTGCTCGAAATGATACGATATGTTTCAAATCATTTCTATATTTCATCAGGGAAGGTTACGATGGAAGTCCATGCAAAAAATCATCTGAAAATTAGATTCTATGAATCTTTTAATAATTCATGTTTCGGTCCAAAAATCCTAATATATTATACACTGTTTCATACGAGTTCCGGTCAAAAAACCAAATTATATCGGGAACTATTCGAAATGATACGAAACATTTCAGATCATTTATATATAATACGAGGGAATATTATGATGGTAGTCCATGCAAAAAATACTCTGAAAATTAGCTTCTATAAAACATTTTGAAATGCAAGTTACTGTAAAAAAAACATAGTGTATTATACACTAGTTTACACTAGTTTCGGTCTAAAAGTTAAATTAAATGGAGGACTGCTCGAAATGATACGATACTTTTCAAATTATTTATATATTTTATGAGGAAAGGTTACGATGGAAGTCCAAGCAAAAAATCATTTGAAAAATTAGATTTTATGAATCTATTCGAAATTCATGATTCGGTCCAAAAATCCTAATATATTATACACTATTTCATACGAGTTCCAGTCAAAAAATCAAATTATATCTGGAACTATTCGAAATGATACGAAACGTTTCAGATCATTTATATATGTTACGAGGGAAGGTTATGATGGAAGTCCATGCAAAAAATAATCTGAAAGTTGGCTTCTATAAATCTTTTTGAAATGCGAGTAACTGTAAAAAAAACCATAGTGTATTATACACTAGTTTCGGTCAAAAAGTTAAATTAAATGGAGGACTGCTCGAAATGATAAGATACTTTTCAATCATTTATATATTTTATGAGGGAAGGTTATGATGTTAGTCCATGCAAAAAATCATCTGAAAATTAGATTCTATGAATCTTTTCGAAATTCATGTTTCGTTAAAAAAATCCTAATATATTATACACTATTTCATACGAGTTCGGTCAAAAAATAATCTGAAAATTAGCTTCTATAAAACTTTTGTAAATGCGAGTTACTGTCAAAAAACCATAGTGTATTATACACTAGTTTATACTAGTTTCGGTCAAAAAGTTATATTAAATGGAGGACTGCTCGAAATGATACGATACTTTTCAAATCATTTATATATTTTATGAGGGAAGTTTCCGATGGAAGTCTATGCAAAAAAAATCAACTGAAAATTAGATTCTATGAATTTTTTCGAAATTCATGAATCGGTCAAAAAATCCTAATATATTATACACTATTTCATACGAGTTCCGGTCAAAAAATCAAATTATATCGTGAACTATTCGAAATGATATGAAACGTTTCAGATCATTTATATATGTTACGAGGGAAGGTTATGATGGAAGTCCATGCAAAAAATAATCTGAATGTTAGCTTCTATAAATCTTTTTGAAATGAGAGTTACTGTCAAAAAATCATAGTGTATTATACACTAGTTTACACTAGTTTCGGTCAAAAAGTTAAATTAAATGGAGGACTGCTCGAAATGATACGATACTTTTCAAATCATTTATATATTTTATGAGGGAAGTTTACGATGGAAGTCTATGCAAAAAATCATCTGAAAATTAGATTCTATGAATCTTTTCGAAATTCAAGTTTCGTTCCAAAAATCCTAAAATATTATACACTATTTCATACGAGTTCCGGTCAAAAAATCAAATTATATCGGGAACTATTCGAAATGATACGAAACGTTTCAGATCATTTATATATGTTACGAGGGAAGGTTATGATGGAAGTCCATGCAAAAAATATACTGAAAATTAGCTTCTATAAAACTTTTGGAAATGCATGGTTCTGTCAAAAAACCATAGTGTATTATACACTAGTTTACACTTGTTTCGGTCTAAAAGTTAAATTAGATGGAGGACTGCTCGAAATGATACGATACTTTTCAAATCATTTATATATTTTATGAGGGAAGGTTACGATGGAAGTCCATGCAAAAAATCATCTTAAAATTAGATTCGATGAATCTTTTCGGAATTCATGTTTGGGTCCAAAAATCCTAATATATTATATAATATTTCATACGAGTTCTGGTGAAAAAATCAAATTATATCGGGAAATATTTGAAATGATACGAAACTTTTCAGATCATTTATATATGTTATGGGGGAAGGTTTTGTGGAAGTCCATGCAAAAAATAATCTGAAGATTAGCTTCTATAAAACTTTTGTAAACGCATGGTTCTGTCAAAAAACTATAGTGTATTATACACTAGTTTACACTAGTTTCGGTCAAAAAGTTAAATTAAATGGAGGACTGCTCAAAATGATACGATACTTTTGAAATCCGTTATATATTTTATGAGGGAAGGTTACGATGGAAGTCCATGCAAAAAGTCATCTAAAAATTATATTCTATGAATCTTTTCGGAATTCATGTTTCGGTCAAAAAATCCTAATATATTATACACTATTTCATTCGAGTTCCGGTGAAAAAATCAAATTATATCGGGAACTATTCGAAATGATACGAAACATTTCAAATCATTTATATATGTTACGGGGGAAGGTTGTGATGGAAGTCCATCCAAAAAATAATATGAAAATTAGCTTCTATAAAACTTTTGGAACTGCAAGTTACTATCCAAAAACCATAGTGTATTATACACTACTTTACACTAGTTTCGGTCAAAAAGTTATATTAAATGGACGACTGCTCGAAATGATACGATACTTTTTATTCATTTATATATTTTATGAGGGAAGGTTACAATGGAAGTCCATGCAAAAAATCATCTAAAAATTAAATTCTATGAATCTTTTCGAAATTCATGTTTCGGTCAAAAACTCCTAATATATTATACACTATTTCATACGAGTTCCGTTCAAAAAATCAAATTATATCGGGAACTATTCAAAATGATACGAAACGTTTCATATCATTTATATATGTTACGAGGGAAGGTTATGATGGAAGTCCATGCAAAAAATATACTGAAAATTAGCTTCTATAAAACTTTTGTAAATGCATGGTTCTGTCAAAAAATCCATAGTGTATTATACACTAGTTTACACTAGTTTCGGTCAAAAGGTTAAATTAAATGGAGGATTGTTCGAAATGATACGATACTTTTCAATCATTTATATATTTTATGAGGGAAGGTTACAATGGAAGTCCATGCAAAAAATCATCTAAAAATTAGATTCTATGAATCTTTTCGAAATTCATGTTTCGGTCCAAAACTCCTAATATATTATACACTATTTCATACGAGTTCAGTTCAAAAAATCAAATTATATCGGGAACTATTCGAAATGATACGAAACGTTTCAGATCATTTATATATGTTACGAGGGAAGGTTATGATGGAAGTCCATGCAAAAAATAATCTGAAAGTTGGCTTCTATAAATCTTTTTGAAATGCGAGTAACTGTAAAAAAAACCATAGTGTATTATACACTAGTTTCGGTCAAAAAGTTAAATTAAATGGAGGACTGCTCGAAATGATACGATACTTTTCAATCATATATATATTTTATGAGGGAAGGTTATGATGTTAGTCCATGCAAAAAATCATCTGAAAATTAGATTCTATGAATCTTTTCGAAATTCATGTTTCGTTAAAAAAATCCTAATATATTATACACTATTTCATACGAGTTCGGTCAAAAAATCAAAATATATCAGGAACTATTCGAAATGATACGAAACGTTTCAGATCATTTATATATGTTACGAGGGAAGGTTATGGTGGAAGTCCATGCAAAAAATATACTGAAAATTAGCTTCTATAAAACTTTTGTAAATGCATGGTTCTGTCAAAAAACCATAGTGTATTATAAACTAGTTTACACTAGTATTGGTCAAAAAGTTAAATTAAATTTAGGACTGCTCGAAATGATACGATACGTTTCAAATCATTTATATATTTCATCGGGGAAGGTTACGATTGAAGTCCATGCAAAAAATCATCTGAAAATTAGATTCTATGAATCTTTTCGAAATTCTTGTTTCGGTCCAAAAATCCTAATATATTATACACTATTTCATACGAGTTCCGGTCAAAAAACCAAATTATATCGGGAACTATTCGAAATGATACGAAACGTTTCAGATCATTTATATATAATACGAGGGAAGGTTATGATGGAAGTCCATGCAAAAAATACTCTGAAAATTAGCTTCTATAAAAATTTTGGAAATGCAAGTTTCTGTAAAAAAAACCATAGCGTATTATACACTAGTTTACACTAGTTTCGGTCTAAAAGTTAAATTAAATGGAGGACTGCTCGAAATGATACGATACCATTCAAATCATTTACATATTTTATGAGGAAAGGTTACGATGGAAGTCCATGCAAAAAATCATCTGAAAAATTAGATTTTATGAATCTTTTCGAAATTCATGTTTCGGTCAAAAAATCCTAATATATTATACACTATTTCATACGAGTTCCGGTCAAAAAATCAAATTATATCTGGAACTATTCGAAATGATACAAAACGTTTCAGATCATTTATATATGTTACGAGGGAAGGTTATGATGGAAGTCCATGCAAAAAATCATCTGAAAAATTAGATTTTATGAATCTTTTCGAAATTCATGTTTCGGTCCAAAAATCCTAATATATTATACACTATTTCATACGAGTTCCGGTCAAAAAATCAAATTATATCTGGAACTATTCGAAATGATACGAAACGTTTCAGATCATTTATATATGTTACGAGGGAAGGTTATGATGGAAGTCCATACAAAAAATAATCTGAAAATTAGCTTCTATACAACTTTTGTAAATGCGAGTTACTGTCAAAAAACCATAGTGTATTATACACTAGTTTATACTAGTTTCGGTCAAAAAGTTATATTAAATGGAGGACTGCTCGAAATGATACGATACTTTTCAAATTAATTATATATTTTATTAGGGAAGTTTACGATGGAAGTCCATTAAAAAAAATCATCTGAAAATTAGATTCTATGAATTTTTTCGAAATTCATGAATCGGTCCAAAAAACCTAATATATTATACACTATTTCATACGAGTTCCGGTCAAAAAATCAAATTATATCGGGAACTATTCGAAATGATTCGAAACGTTTCAGATCATTTATATATGTTACGAGGGAAGGTTATGATGGAAGTCCATGCAAAAAATAATCTGAAAGTTGGCTTCTATAAATCTTTTTGAAATGCGAGTTACTGTAAAAAACACCATAGTGTATTATACACTAGTTTACACTAGTTTCGGTCAAAAAGTTAAATTAAATGGAGGACTGCTCGAAATGATACGATACTTTTCAATCATTTATATATTTTATGAGGGAAGGTTATGATGGAAGTCCATGCAAAAAATCATCTGAAAATTAGATTCTATGAATCTTTTCGAAATTCATGTTTCGTTCCAAAAATCCTAATATATTATACACTATTTCATACGAGTTCCGGTCAAAAAATCAAAATATATCAGGAACTATTCGAAATGATACGAAACGTTTCAGATCATTTATATATGTTACGGGGGAAGGTTATGATGGAAGTCCATGCAAAAAATATACTGAAAATTAGCTTCTATAAAACTTTTGTAAATGCATGGTTCTGTCAAAAAACCATAGTGTATTATAAACTAGTTTACACTAGTTTTGGTCAAAAAGTTAAATTAAATGGAGGACTGCTCGAAATGATACGATACGTTTCAAATCATTTATATATTTCATCAGGGAAGGTTACGATTGAAGTCCATGCAAAAAATCATCTGAAAATTAGATTCTATGAATCTTTTCGAAATTCATGTTTCGGTCCAAAAATCCTAATATATTATACACTATTTCATACGAGTTCCGGTCAAAAAACCAAATTATATCGGGAACTATTCGAAATGATACGAAACGTTTCAGATCATTTATATATAATACGAGGGAAGGTTATGATGGAAGTCCATGCAAAAAATACTCTGAAAATTAGCTTCTATAAAAATTTTGGAAATGCAAGTTTCTGTAAAAAAAACCATAGCGTATTATACACTAGTTTACACTAGTTTCGGTCTAAAAGTTAAATTAAATGGAGGACTGCTCGAAATGATACGATACCATTCAAATCATTTACATATTTTATGAGGAAAGGTTACGATGGAAGTCCATGCAAAAAATCATCTGAAAAATTAGATTTTATGAATCTTTTCGAAATTCATGTTTCGGTCAAAAAATCCTAATATATTATACACTATTTCATACGAGTTCCGGTCAAAAAATCAAATTATATCTGGAACTATTCGAAATGATACAAAACGTTTCAGATCATTTATATATGTTACGAGGGAAGGTTATGATGGAAGTCCATGCAAAAAATCATCTGAAAAATTAGATTTTATGAATCTTTTCGAAATTCATGTTTCGGTCCAAAAATCCTAATATATTATACACTATTTCATACGAGTTCCGGTCAAAAAATCAAATTATATCTGGAACTATTCGAAATGATACGAAACGTTTCAGATCATTTATATATGTTACGAGGGAAGGTTATGATGGAAGTCCATACAAAAAATAATCTGAAAATTAGCTTCTATACAACTTTTGTAAATGCGAGTTACTGTCAAAAAACCATAGTGTATTATACACTAGTTTATACTAGTTTCGGTCAAAAAGTTATATTAAATGGAGGACTGCTCGAAATGATACGATACTTTTCAAATTAATTATATATTTTATTAGGGAAGTTTACGATGGAAGTCCATTCAAAAAAAATCAACTGAAAATTAGATTCTATGAATTTTTTCGAAATTCATGAATCGGTCCAAAAAACCTAATATATTATACATTATTTCATACGAGTTCCGGTCAAAAAATCAAATTATATCGGGAACTATTCGAAATGATTCGAAACGTTTCAGATCATTTATATATGTTACGAGGGAAGGTTATGATGGAAGTCCATGCAAAAAATAATCTGAAAGTTGGCTTATATAAATATTTTTGAAATGCGAGTTACTGTAAAAAACACCATAGTGTATTATACACTAGTTTACACTAGTTTCGGTCAAAAAGTTAAATTAAATGGAGGACTGCTCGAAATGATACGATACTTTTCAATCATTTATATATTTTATGAGGGAAGGTTATGATGGAAGTCCATGCAAAAAATCATCTGAAAATTAGATTCTATGAATCTTTTCGAAATTCATGTTTCGTTCCAAAAATCCTAATATATTATACACTATTTCATACGAGTTCCGGTCAAAAAATCAAAATATATCAGGAACTATTCGAAATGATACGAAACGTTTCAGATCATTTATATATGTTACGAGGGAAGGTTATGATGGAAGTCCATGCAAAAAATATACTGAAAATTAGCTTCTATAAAACTTTTGTAAATGCATGGTTCTGTCAAAAAACCATAGTGTATTATAAACTAGTTTACACTAGTTTTGGTCAAAAAGTTAAATTAAATGGAGGACTGCTCGAAATGATACGATACGTTTCAAATCATTTATATATTTCATCAGGGAAGGTTACGATTGAAGTCCATGCAAAAAATCATCTGAAAATTAGATTCTATGAATCTTTTCGAAATTCATGTTTTGGTCCAAAAATCCTAATATATTATACACTATTTCATACGAGTTCCGGTCAAAAAACCAAATTATATCGGGAACTATTCGAAATGATACGAAACGTTTCAGATCATTTATATATAATACGAGGGAAGGTTATGATGGAAGTCCATGCAAAAAATACTCTGAAAATTAGCTTCTATAAAAATTTTGGAAATGCAAGTTTCTGTAAAAAAAACATAGTGTATTATACACTAGTTTACACTAGTTTCGGTCTAAAAGTTAAATTAAATGGAGGACTGCTCGAAATGATACGATACTTTTCAAATCATTTACATATTTTATGAGGAAAGGTTACGATGGAAGTCCATACAAAAAATCATCTGAAAAATTAGATTTTATGAATCTTTTCGAAATTCATGTTTCGCTCAAAAAATCCTAATATATTATACACTATTTCATACGAGTTCCGGTCAAAAAATCAAATTATATCTGGAACTATTCGAAATAATACAAAACGTTTCAGATCATTTATATATGTTACGAGGGAAGGTTATGATGGAAGTCCATGCAAAAAATCATCTGAAAAATTACATTTTATGAATCTTTTCGAAATTCATGTTTCGGTCCAAAAATCCTAATATATTATACACTATTTCATACGAGTTCCGGTCAAAAAATCAAATTATATCTGGAACTATTCGAAATGATACGAAACGTTTCAGATCATTTATATATGTTACGAGGGAAGGTTATGATGGAAGTCCATACAAAAAATAATCTGAAAATTAGCTTCTATACAACTTTTGTAAATGCGAGTTACTGTCAAAAAACCATAGTGTATTATACACTAGTTTATACTAGTTTCGGTCAAAAAGTTATATTAAATGGAGGACTGCTCGAAATGATACGATACTTTTCAAATTAATTATATATTTTATTAGGGAAGTTTACGATGGAAGTCCATTCAAAAAAAATCATCTGAAAATTAGATTCTATGAATTTTTTCGAAATTCATGAATCGGTCCAAAAAACCTAATATATTATACATTATTTCATACGAGTTGCGGTCAAAAAATCAAATTATATCGGGAACTATTCGAAATGATTCGAAACGTTTCAGATCATTTATATATGTTACGAGGGAAGGTTATGATGGAAGTCCATGCAAAAAATAATCTGAAAGTTGGCTTATATAAATATTTTTGAAATGCGAGTTACTGTAAAAAACACCATAGTGTATTATACACTAGTTTACACTAGTTTCGGTCAAAAAGTTAAATTAAATGGAGGACTGCTCGAAATGATACGATACTTTTCAATCATTTATATATTTTATGAGGGAAGGTTATGATGGAAGTCCATGCAAAAAATCATCTGAAAATTAGATTCTATGAATCTTTTCGAAATTCATGTTTCGTTCCAAAAATCCTAATATATTATACACTATTTCATACGAGTTCCGGTCAAAAAATCAAAATATATCAGGAACTATTCGAAATGATACGAAACGTTTTAGATCATTTATATATGTTACGAGCGAAGGTTATGATGGAAGTCCATGCAAAAAATATACTGAAAATTAGCTTCTATAAAACTTTTGTAAATGCATGGTTCTGTCAAAAAACCATAGTGTATTATAAACTAGTTTACACTAGTTTTGGTCAAAAAGTTAAATTAAATGGAGGACTGCTCGAAATGATACGATACGTTTCAAATCATTTATATATTTCATCAGGGAAGGTTACGATTGAAGTCCATGCAAAAAATCATCTGAAAATTAGATTCTATGAATCTTTTCGAAATTCATGTTTCGGTCCAAAAATCCTAATATATTATACACTATTTCATACGAGTTCCGGTCAAAAAACCAAATTATATCGGGAACTATTCGAAATGATACGAAACGTTTCAGATCATTTATATATAATACGAGGGAAGGTTATGATGGAAGTCCATGCAAAAAATACTCTGAAAATTAGCTTCTATAAAAATTTTGGAAATGCAAGTTTCTGTAAAAAAACCATAGTGTATTATACACTAGTTTACACTAGTTTCGTTCTAAAAGTTAAATTAAATGGAGGACTGCTCGAAATGATACGATACTTTTCAAATCATTTATATATTTTATGAGGAAAGGTTACGATGGAAGTCCATGCAAAAAATCATCTGAAAAATTAGATTTTATGAATCTTTTCGAAATTCATGTTTCGGTCAAAAAATCCTAATATATTATACACTATTTCATACGAGTTCCGGTCAAAAAATCAAATTATATCAGGAACTATTCGAAATGATACAAAACGTTTCAGATCATTTATATATGTTACGAGGGAAGGTTATGATGGAAGTCCATGCAAAAAATCATCTGAAAAATTAGATTTTATGAATCTTTTCGAAATTCATGTTTCGGTCCAAAAATCCTAATATATTATACACTATTTCATACGAGTTCCGGTCAAAAAATCAAATTATATCTGGAACTATTCGAAATGATACGAAACGTTTCAGATCATTTATATATGTTATGAGGGAAGGTTATGATGGAAGTCCATACAAAAAATAATCTGAAAATTAGCTTCTATAAATCTTTTTGAAATGCGAGTTACTGTAAAAAACACCATAGTGTATTATACACTAGTTTACACTAGTTTCGGTCAAAAAGTTAAATTAAATGGAGGACTGCTCGAAATGATACGATACTTTTCAATCATTTACATATTTTATGAGGGAAGGTTATGATGGAAGTCCATGCAAAAAATCATCTGAAAATTAGATTCTATGAATCTTTTCAAAATTCATGTTTCGTTCCAAAAATCCTAATATATTATACACTATTTCATACGAGTTCCGGTCAAAAAATCAAATTATATCAGGAACTATTCGAAATGATACGAAACGTTTCAGATCATTTATATATGTTACGAGGGAAGGTTATGATGGAAGTCCATGCAAAAAATATACTGAAAATTAGCTTCTATAAAACTTTTGTAAATGCATGGTTCTGTCAAAAAACCATAGTGTATTATAAACTAGTTTACACTAGTTTTGGTCAAAAAGTTAAATTAAATGGAGGACTGCTCGAAATGATACGATACGTTTCTAATCATTTATATATTTCATCAGGGAAGGTTACGATTGAAGTCCATGCAAAAAATCATCTGAAAATTACATTCTATGAATCTTTTCGAAATTCATGTTTCGGTCCAAAAATCCTAATATATTATACACTATTTCATACGAGTTCCGGTCAAAAAACCAAATTATATCGGGAACTATTCGAAATGATACGAAACGTTTCAGATCATTTATATATAATACGAGGGAAGGTTATGATGGAAGTCCATGCAAAAAATACTCTGAAAATTAGCTTCTATAAAAATTTTGGAAATGCAAGTTTCTGTAAAAAAACCCATAGTGTATTATACACTAGTTTACACTAGTTTCGGTCTAAAAGTTAAATTAAATGGAGGACTGCTCGAAATGATACGATACTTTTCAAATCATTTACATATTTTATGAGGAAAGGTTACGATGGAAGTCCATGCAAAAAATCATCTGAAAAATTAGATTTTATGAATCTTTTCGAAATTCATGTTTCGGTCAAAAAATCCTAATATATTATACACTATTTCATACGAGTTCCGGTCAAAAAATCAAATTATATCTGGAACTATTCGAAATGATACAAAACGTTTCAGATCATTTATATATGTTACGAGGGAAGGTTATGATGGAAGTCCATGCAAAAAATCATCTGAAAAATTACATTTTATGAATCTTTTCGAAATTCATGTTTCGGTCCAAAAATCCTAATATATTATACACTATTTCATACGAGTTCCGGTCAAAAAATCAAATTATATCAGGAACTATTCGAAATGATACGAAACGTTTCAGATCATTTATATATGTTATGAGGGAAGGTTATGATGGAAGTCCATACAAAAAATAATCTGAAAATTAGCTTCTATAAATTTTTTTGAAATGCGAGTTACTGTAAAAAAACACCATAGTGTATTATACACTAGTTTACACTAGTTTCGGTCAAAAAGTTAAATTAAATGGAGGACTGCTCGAAATGATACGATACTTTTCAATCATTTACATATTTTATGAGGGAAGGTTATGATGGAAGTCCATGCAAAAAATCATCTGAAAATTAGATTTTATGAATCTTTTCGAAATTCATGTTTCGGTCAAAAAATCCTAATATATTAAACACTATTTCATACGAGTTCCGGTCAAAAAATCAAATTATATCTGGAACTATTCGAAATGATACAAAACGTTTCAGATCATTTATATATGTTACGAGGGAAGGTTATGATGGAAGTCCATGCAAAAAATCATCTGAAAAATTACATTTTATGAATCTTTTCGAAATTCATGTTTCGGTCCAAAAATCCTAATATATTATACACTATTTCATACGAGTTCCGGTCAAAAAATCAAATTATATCTGGAACTATTCGAAATGATACGAAACGTTTCAGATCATTTATATATGTTACGAGGGAAGGTTATGATGGAAGTCCATACAAAAAATAATCTGAAAATTAGCTTCTATACAACTTTTGTAAATGCGAGTTACTGTCAAAAAACCATAGTGTATTATACACTAGTTTATACTAGTTTCGGTCAAAAAGTTATATTAAATGGAGGACTGCTCGAAATGATACGATACTTTTCAAATTAATTATATATTTTATTAGGTAAGTTTACGATGGAAGTCCATCAAAAAAAATCATCTGAAAATTAGATTCTATGAATTTTTCGAAATTCATGAATCGGTCCAAAAAACCTAATATATTATACATTATTTCATACGAGTTCCGGTCAAAAAATCAAATTATATCGGGAACTATTCGAAATGATTCGAAACGTTTCAGATCATTTATATATGTTACGAGGGAAGGTTATGATGGAAGTCCATGCAAAAAATAATCTGAAAGTTGGCTTATATAAATATTTTTGAAATGCGAGTTACTGTAAAAAACACCATAGTGTATTATACACTAGTTTACACTAGTTTCGGTCAAAAAGTTAAATTAAATGGAGGACTGCTCGAAATGATACGATACTTTTCAATCATTTATATATTTTATGAGGGAAGGTTATGATGGAAGTCCATGCAAAAAATCATCTGAAAATTAGATTCTATGAATCTTTTCGAAATTCATGTTTCGTTCAAAAAATCCTAATATATTATACACTATTTCATACGAGTTCCGGTCAAAAAATCAAAATATATCAGGAACTATTCGAAATGATACGAAACGTTTCAGATCATTTATATATGTTACGAGGGAAGGTTATGATGGAAGTCCATGCAAAAAATATACTGAAAATTAGCTTCTATAAAACTTTTGTAAATGCATGGTTCTGTCAAAAAACCATAGTGTATTATAAACTAGTTTACACTAGTTTTGGTCAAAAAGTTAAATTAAATGGAGGACTGCTCGAAATGATACGATACGTTTCAAATCATTTATATATTTCATCAGGGAAGGTTACGATTGAAGTCCATGCAAAAAATCATCTGAAAATTAGATTCTATGAATCTTTTCGAAATTCATGTTTCGGTCCAAAAATCCTAATATATTATACACTATTTCATACGAGTTCCGGTCAAAAAACCAAATTATATCGGGAACTATTCGAAATGATACGAAACGTTTCAGATCATTTATATATAATACGAGGGAAGGTTATGATGGAAGTCCATGCAAAAAATACTCTGAAAATTAGCTTCTATAAAAATTTTGGAAATGCAAGTTTCTGTAAAAAAACCATAGTGTATTATACACTAGTTTACACTAGTTTCGTTCTAAAAGTTAAATTAAATGGATGACTGCTCGAAATGATACGATACTTTTCAAATCATTTATATATTTTATGAGGAAAGGTTATGATGGAAGTCCATGCAAAAAATCATCTGAAAAATTAGATTTTATGAATCTTTTCGAAATTCATGTTTTGGTCAAAAAATCCTAATATATTATACACTATTTCATACGAGTTCCGGTCAAAAAATCAAATTATATCTGGAACTATTCGAAATGATACAAAACGTTTCAGATCATTTATATATGTTACGAGGGAAGGTTATGATGGAAGTCCATGCAAAAAATCATCTGAAAAATTACATTTTATGAATCTTTTCGAAATTCATGTTTCGGTCCAAAAATCCTAATATATTATACACTATTTCATACGAGTTCCGGTCAAAAAATCAAATTATATCTGGAACTATTCGAAATGATACGAAACGTTTCAGATCATTTATATATGTTATGAGGGAAGGTTATGATGGAAGTCCATACAAAAAATAATCTGAAAATTAGCTTCTATAAATCTTTTTGAAATGCGAGTTACTGTAAAAAACACCATAGTGTATTATACACTAGTTTACACTAGTTTCGGTCAAAAAGTTAAATTAAATGGAGGACTGCTCGAAATGATACGATACTTTTCAATCATTTATATATTTTATGAGGGAAGGTTATGATGGAAGTCCATGCAAAAAATCATCTGAAAATTAGATTCTATGAATCTTTTCGAAATTCATGTTTCGTTCCAAAAATCCTAATATATTATACACTATTTCATACGAGTTCCGGTCAAAAAATCAAATTATATCAGGAACTATTCGAAATGATACGAAACGTTTCAGATCATTTATATATGTTACGAGGGAAGGTTATGATGGAAGTCCATGCAAAAAATATACTGAAAATTAGCTTCTATAAAACTTTTGTAAATGCATGGTTCTGTCAAAAAACCATAGTGTATTATAAACTAGTTTACACTAGTTTTGGTCAAAAAGTTAAATTAAATGGAGGACTGCTCGAAATGATACGATACGTTTCAAATCATTTATATATTTCATCAGGGAAGGTTACGATTGAAGTCCATGCAAAAAATCATCTGAAAATTAGATTCTATGAATCTTTTCGAAATTCATGTTTCGGTCCAAAAATCCTAATATATTATACACTATTTCATACGAGTTCCGGTCAAAAAACCAAATTATATCGGGAACTATTCGAAATGATACGAAACGTTTCAGATCATTTATATATAATACGAGGGAAGGTTATGATGGAAGTCCATGCAAAAAATACTCTGAAAATTAGCTTCTATAAAAATTTTGGAAATGCAAGTTTCTGTAAAAAAAACATAGTGTATTATACACTAGTTTACACTAGTTTCGTTCTAAAAGTTAAATTAAATGGAGGACTGCTCGAAATGATACGATACTTTTCAAATCATTTATATATTTTATGAGGAAAGGTTACGATGGAAGTCCATGAAAAAAATCATCTGAAAAATTAGATTTTATGAATCTTTTCGAAATTCATGTTTCGGTCAAAAAATCCTAATATATTATACACTATTTCATACGAGTTCCGGTCAAAAAATCAAATTATATCTGGAACTATTCGAAATGATACAAAACGTTTCAGATCATTTATATATGTTACGAGGGAAGGTTATGATGGAAGTCCATGCAAAAAATCATCTGAAAAATTAGATTTTATGAATCTTTTCGAAATTCATGTTTCGGTCCAAAAATCCTAATATATTATACACTATTTCATACGAGTTCCGGTCAAAAAATCAAATTATATCTGGAACTATTCGAAATGATACGAAACGTTTCAGATCATTTATATATGTTATGAGGGAAGGTTATGATGGAAGTCCATACAAAAAATAATCTGAAAATTAGCTTCTATAAATCTTTTTGAAATGCGAGTTACTGTAAAAAACACCATAGTGTATTATACACTAGTTTACACTAGTTTCGGTCAAAAAGTTAAATTAAATGGAGGACTGCTCGAAATGATACGATACTTTTCAATCATTTATATATTTTATGAGGGAAGGTTATGATGGAAGTCCATGCAAAAAATCATCTGAAAATTAGATTCTATGAATCTTTTCGAAATTCATGTTTCGTTCCAAAAATCCTAATATATTATACACTATTTCATACGAGTTCCGGTCAAAAAATCAAATTATATCAGGAACTATTCGAAATGATACGAAACGTTTCAGATCATTTATATATGTTACGAGGGAAGGTTATGATGGAAGTCCATGCAAAAAATATACTGAAAATTAGCTTCTATAAAACTTTTGTAAATGCATGGTTCTGTCAAAAAACCATAGTGTATTATAAACTAGTTTACACTAGTTTTGGTCAAAAAGTTAAATTAAATGGAGGACTGCTCGAAATGATACGATACGTTTCAAATCATTTATATATTTCATCAGGGAAGGTTACGATTGAAGTCCATGCAAAAAATCATCTGAAAATTAGATTCTATGAATCTTTTCGAAATTCATGTTTCGGTCCAAAAATCCTAATATATTATACACTATTTCATACGAGTTCCGGTCAAAAAACCAAATTATATCGGGAACTATTCGAAATGATACGAAACGTTTCAGATCATTTATATATAATACGAGGGAAGGTTATGATGGAAGTCCATGCAAAAAATACTCTGAAAATTAGCTTCTATAAAAATTTTGGAAATGCAAGTTTCTGTAAAAAAACCATAGTGTATTATACACTGGTTTACACTAGTTTCGTTCTAAAAGTTAAATTAAATGGATGACTGCTCGAAATGATACGATACTTTTCAAATCATTTATATATTTTATGAGGAAAGGTTACGATGGAAGTCCATGCAAAAAATCATCTGAAAAATTAGATTTTATGAATCTTTTCGAAATTCATGTTTCGGTCAAAAAATCCTAATATATTATACACTATTTCATACGAGTTCCGGTCAAAAAATCAAATTATATCTGGAACTATTCGAAATGATACAAAACGTTTCAGATCATTTATATATGTTACGAGGGAAGGTTATGATGGAAGTCCATGCAAAAAATCATCTGAAAAATTACATTTTATGAATCTTTTCGAAATTCATGTTTCGGTCCAAAAATCCTAATATATTATACACTATTTCATACGAGTTCCGGTCAAAAAATCAAATTATATCTGGAACTATTCGAAATGATACGAAACGTTTCAGATCATTTATATATGTTATGAGGGAAGGTTATGATGGAAGTCCATACAAAAAATAATCTGAAAATTAGCTTCTATAAATCTTTTTTAAATGCGAGTTACTGTAAAAAACACCATAGTGTATTATACACTAGTTTACACTAGTTTCGGTCAAAAAGTTAAATTAAATGGAGGACTGCTCGAAATGATACGATACTTTTCAATCATTTATATATTTTATGAGGGAAGGTTATGATGGAAGTCCATGCAAAAAATCATCTGAAAATTAGATTCTATGAATCTTTTCGAAATTCATGTTTCGTTCCAAAAATCCTAATATATTATACACTATTTCATACGAGTTCCGGTCAAAAAATCAAAATATATCAGGAACTATTCGAAATGATACGAAACGTTTCAGATCATTTATATATGTTACGAGGGAAGGTTATGATGGAAGTCCATGCAAAAAATATACTGAAAATTAGCTTCTATAAAACTTTTGTAAATGCATGGTTCTGTCAAAAAACCATAGTGTATTATAAACTAGTTTACACTAGTTTTGGTCAAAAAGTTAAATTAAATGGAGGACTGCTCGAAATGATACGATACGATTCAAATCATTTATATATTTCATCAGGGAAGGTTACGATTGAAGTCCATGCAAAAAATCATCTGAAAATTAGATTCTATGAATCTTTTCGAAATTCATGTTTCGGTCCAAAAATCCTAATATATTATACACTATTTCATACGAGTTCCGGTCAAAAAACCAAATTATATCGGGAACTATTCGAAATGATACGAAACGTTTCAGATCATTTATATATAATACGAGGGAAGGTTATGATGGAAGTCCATGCAAAAAATACTCTGAAAATTAGCTTCTATAAAAATTTTGGAAATGCAAGTTTCTGTAAAAAAACCATAGTGTATTATACACTGGTTTACACTAGTTTCGTTCTAAAAGTTAAATTAAATGGATGACTGCTCGAAATGATACGATACTTTTCAAATCATTTATATATTTTATGAGGAAAGGTTACGATGGAAGTCCATGCAAAAAATCATCTGAAAAATTAGATTTTATGAATCTTTTCGAAATTCATGTTTCGGTCAAAAAATCCTAATATATTATACACTATTTCATACGAGTTCCGGTCAAAAAATCAAATTATATCTGGAACTATTCGAAATGATACAAAACGTTTCAGATCATTTATATATGTTACGAGGGAAGGTTATGATGGAAGTCCATGCAAAAAATCATCTGAAAAATTACATTTTATGAATCTTTTCGAAATTCATGTTTCGGTCCAAAAATCCTAATATATTATACACTATTTCATACGAGTTCCGGTCAAAAAATCAAATTATATCTGGAACTATTCGAAATGATACGAAACGTTTCAGATCATTTATATATGTTATGAGGGAAGGTTATGATGGAAGTCCATACAAAAAATAATCTGAAAATTAGCTTCTATAAATCTTTTTGAAATGCGAGTTACTGTAAAAAACACCATAGTGTATTATACACTAGTTTACACTAGTTTCGGTCAAAAAGTTAAATTAAATGGAGGACTGCTCGAAATGATACGATACTTTTCAATCATTTATATATTTTATGAGGGAAGGTTATGATGGAAGTCCATGCAAAAAATCATCTGAAAATTAGATTCTATGAATCTTTTCGAAATTCATGTTTCGTTCCAAAAATCCTAATATATTATACACTATTTCATACGAGTTCCGGTCAAAAAATCAAAATATATCAGGAACTATTCGAAATGATACGAAACGTTTCAGATCATTTATATATGTTACGAGGGAAGGTTATGATGGAAGTCCATGCAAAAAATATACTGAAAATTAGCTTCTATAAAACTTTTGTAAATGCATGGTTCTGTCAAAAAACCATAGTGTATTATAAACTAGTTTACACTAGTTTTGGTCAAAAAGTTAAATTAAATGGAGGACTGCTCGAAATGATACGATACGATTCAAATCATTTATATATTTCATCAGGGAAGGTTACGATTGAAGTCCATGCAAAAAATCATCTGAAAATTAGATTCTATGAATCTTTTCGAAATTCATGTTTCGGTCCAAAAATCCTAATATATTATACACTATTTCATACGAGTTCCGGTCAAAAAACCAAATTATATCGGGAACTATTCGAAATGATACGAAACGTTTCAGATCATTTATATATAATACGAGGGAAGGTTATGATGGAAGTCCATGCAAAAAATACTCTGAAAATTAGCTTCTATAAAAATTTTGGAAATGCAAGTTTCTGTAAAAAAACCATAGTGTATTATACACTAGTTTACACTAGTTTCGTTCTAAAAGTTAAATTAAATGGAGGACTGCTCGAAATGATACGATACTTTTCAAATCATTTACATATTTTATGAGGAAAGGTTACGATGGAAGTCCATGAAAAAAATCATCTGAAAAATTAGATTTTATGAATCTTTTCGAAATTCATGTTTCGGTCAAAAAATCCTAATATATTATACACTATTTCATACGAGTTCCGGTCAAAAAATCAAATTATATCTGGAACTATTCGAAATGATACAAAACGTTTCAGATCATTTATATATGTTACGAGGGAAGGTTATGATGGAAGTCCATGCAAAAAATCATCTGAAAAATTAGATTTTATGAATCTTTTCGAAATTCATGTTTCGGTCCAAAAATCCTAATATATTATACACTATTTCATACGAGTTCCGGTCAAAAAATCAAATTATATCTGGAACTATTCGAAATGATACGAAACGTTTCAGATCATTTATATATGTTATGAGGGAAGGTTATGATGGAAGTCCATACAAAAAATAATCTGAAAATTAGCTTCTATAAATCTTTTTGAAATGCGAGTTACTGTAAAAAACACCATAGTGTATTATACACTAGTTTACACTAGTTTCGGTCAAAAAGTTAAATTAAATGGAGGACTGCTCGAAATGATACGATACTTTTCAATCATTTATATATTTTATGAGGGAAGGTTATGATGGAAGTCCATGCAAAAAATCATCTGAAAATTAGATTCTATGAATCTTATCGAAATTCATGTTTCGTTTCAAAAATCCTAATATATTATACACTATTTCATACGAGTTCCGGTCAAAAAATCAAATTATATCAGGAACTATTCGAAATGATACGAAACGTTTCAGATCATTTATATATGTTACGAGGGAAGGTTATGATGGAAGTCCATGCAAAAAATATACTGAAAATTAGCTTCTATAAAACTTTTGTAAATGCATGGTTCTGTCAAAAAACCATAGTGTATTATAAACTAGTTTACACTAGTTTTGGTCAAAAAGTTAAATTAAATGGAGGACTGCTCGAAATGATACGATACGTTTCAAATCATTTATATATTTCATCAGGGAAGGTTACGATTGAAGTCCATGCAATAAATCATCTGAAAATTACATTCTATGAATCTTTTCGAAATTCATGTTGCGGTCCAAAAATCCTAATATATTATACACTATTTCATACGAGTTCCGGTCAAAAAACCAAATTATATCGGGAACTATTCGAAATGATACGAAACGTTTCAGATCATTTATATATAATACGAGGGAAGGTTATGATGGAAGTCCATGCAAAAAATACTCTGAAAATTAGCTTCTATAAAAATTTTGGAAATGCAAGTTTCTGTAAAAAAAACCATAGTGTATTATACACTAGTTTACACTAGTTTCGTTCTAAAAGTTAAATTAAATGGAGGACTGCTCGAAATGATACGATACTTTTCAAATCATTTATATATTTTATGAGGAAAGGTTACGATGGAAGTCCATGCAAAAAATCATCTGAAAAATTAGATTTTATGAATCTTTTCGAAATTCATGTTTCGGTCAAAAAATCCTAATATATTATACACTATTTCATACGAGTTCCGGTCAAAAAATCAAATTATATCTGGAACTATTCGAAATGATACAAAACGTTTCAGATCATTTATATATGTTACGAGGGAAGGTTATGATGGAAGTCCATGCAAAAAATCATCTGAAAAATTAGATTTTATGAATCTTTTCGAAATTCATGTTTCGGTCCAAAAATCCTAATATATTATACACTATTTCATACGAGTTCCGGTCAAAAAATCAAATTATATCTGGAACTATTCGAAATGATACGAAACGTTTCAGATCATTTATATATGTTATGAGGGAAGGTTATGATGGAAGTCCATACAAAAAATAATCTGAAAATTAGCTTCTATAAATCTTTTTGAAATGCGAGTTACTGTAAAAAACACCATAGTGTATTATACACTAGTTTACACTAGTTTCGGTCAAAAAGTTAAATTAAATGGAGGACTGCTCGAAATGATACGATACTTTTCAATCATTTATATATTTTATGAGGGAAGGTTATGATGGAAGTCCATGCAAAAAATCATCTGAAAATTAGATTCTATGAATCTTTTCGAAATTCATGTTTCGTTCCAAAAATCCTAATATATTATACACTATTTCATACGAGTTCCGGTCAAAAAATCAAATTATATCAGGAACTATTCGAAATGATACGAAACGTTTCAGATCATTTATATATGTTACGAGGGAAGGTTATGATGGAAGTCCATGCAAAAAATATACTGAAAATTAGCTTCTATAAAACTTTTGTAAATGCATGGTTCTGTCAAAAAACCATAGTGTATTATAAACTAGTTTACACTAGTTTTGGTCAAAAAGTTAAATTAAATGGAGGACTGCTCGAAATGATACGATACGTTTCAAATCATTTATATATTTCATCAGGGAAGGTTACGATTGAAGTCCATGCAAAAAATCATCTGAAAATTACATTCTATGAATCTTTTCGAAATTCATGTTTCGGTCCAAAAATCCTAATATATTATACACTATTTCATACGAGTTCCGGTCAAAAAACCAAATTATATCGGGAACTATTCGAAATGATACGAAACGTTTCAGATCATTTATATATAATACGAGGGAAGGTTATGATGGAAGTCCATGCAAAAAATACTCTGAAAATTAGCTTCTATAAAAATTTTGGAAATGCAAGTTTCTGTAAAAAAAAACATAGTGTATTATACACTAGTTTACACTAGTTTCGTTCTAAAAGTTAAATTAAATGGAGGACTGCTCGAAATGATACGATACTTTTCAAATCATTTATATATTTTATGAGGAAAGGTTACGATGGAAGTCCATGCAAAAAATCATCTGAAAAATTAGATTTTATGAATCTTTTCGAAATTCATGTTTCGGTCAAAAAATCCTAATATATTATACACTATTTCATACGAGTTCCGGTCAAAAAATCAAATTATATCTGGAACTATTCGAAATGATACAAAACGTTTCAGATCATTTATATATGTTACGAGGGAAGGTTATGATGGAAGTCCATGCAAAAAATCATCTGAAAAATTAGATTTTATGAATCTTTTCGAAATTCATGTTTCGGTCCAAAAATCCTAATATATTATACACTATTTCATACGAGTTCCGGTCAAAAAATCAAATTATATCGGGAACTATTCGAAATGATACGAAACGTTTCAGATCATTTATATATGTTATGAGGGAAGGTTATGATGGAAGTCCATACAAAAAATAATCTGAAAATTAGCTTCTATAAATCTTTTTGAAATGCGAGTTACTGTAAAAAACACCATAGTGTATTATACACTAGTTTACACTAGTTTTGGTCAAAAAGTTAAATTAAATGGAGGACTGCTCGAAATGATACGATACTTTTCAATCATTTATATATTTTATGAGGGAAGGTTATGATGGAAGTCCATGCAAAAAATTATCTGAAAATTAGATTCTATGAATCTTTTCGAAATTCATGTTTCGTTCCATAAATCCTAATATATTATACACTATTTCATACGAGTTCCGGTCAAAAAATCAAATTATATCAGGAACTATTCGAAATGATACGAAACGTTTCAGATCATTTATATATGTTACGAGGGAAGGTTATGATGGAAGTCCATGCAAAAAATATACTGAAAATTAGCTTCTATAAAACTTTTGTAAATGCATGGTTCTGTCAAAAAACCATAGTGTATTATAAACTAGTTTACACTAGTGTTGGTCAAAAAGTTAAATTAAATGGAGGACTGCTCGAAATGATACGATACGTTTCAAATCATTTATATATTTCATCAGGGAAGGTTACGATTGAAGTCCATGCAAAAAATCATCTGAAAATTACATTCTATGAATCTTTTCGAAATTCATGTTTCGGTCCAAAAATCCTAATATATTATACACTATTTCATACGAGTTCCGGTCAAAAAACCAAATTATATCGGGAACTATTCGAAATGATACGAAACGTTTCAGATCATTTATATATAATACGAGGGAAGGTTATGATGGAAGTCCATGCAAAAAATACTCTGAAAATTAGCTTCTATAAAAATTTTGGAAATGCAAGTTTCTGTAAAAAAAAACATAGTGTATTATACACTAGTTTACACTAGTTTCGGTCTAAAAGTTAAATTAAATGGAGGACTGCTCGAAATGATACGATACCATTCAAATCATTTACATATTTTATGAGGAAAGGTTACGATGGAAGTCCATGCAAAAAATCATCTGAAAAATTAGATTTTATGAATCTTTTCGAAATTCATGTTTCGGTCAAAAAATCCTAATATATTATACACTATTTCATACGAGTTCCGGTCAAAAAAATCAAATTATATCTGGAACTATTCAAAATGATACAAAACGTTTCAGATCATTTATATATGTTACGAGGGAAGGTTATGATGGAAGTCCATGCAAAAAATCATCTGAAAAATTAGATTTTATGAATCTTTTCGAAATTCATGTTTCGGTCCAAAAATCCTAATATATTATACACTATTTCATACGAGTTCCGGTCAAAAAATCAAATTATATCTGGAACTATTCGAAATGATACGAAACGTTTCAGATCATTTATATATGTTACGAGGGAAGGTTATGATGGAAGTCCATACAAAAAATAATCTGAAAATTAGCTTCTATACAACTTTTGTAAATGCGAGTTACTGTCAAAAAACCATAGTGTATTATACACTAGTTTATACTAGTTTCGGTCAAAAAGTTATATTAAATGGAGGACTGCTCGAAATGATACGATACTTTTCAAATTAATTATATATTTTATTAGGGAAGTTTACGATGGAAGTCCATTCAAAAAAAATCATCTGAAAATTAGATTCTATGAATTTTTTCGAAATTCATGAATCGGTCCAAAAAACCTAATATATTATACATTATTTCATACGAGTTCCGGTCAAAAAATCAAATTATATCGGGAACTATTCGAAATGATTCGAAACGTTTCAGATCATTTATATATGTTACGAGGGAAGGTTATGATGGAAGTCCATGCAAAAAATAATCTGAAAGTTGGCTTATATAAATATTTTTGAAATGCGAGTTACTGTAAAAAACACCATAGTGTATTATACACTAGTTTACACTAGTTTCGGTCAAAAAGTTAAATTAAATGGAGGACTGCTCGAAATGATACGATACTTTTCAATCATTTATATATTTTATGAGGGAAGGTTATGATGGAAGTCCATGCAAAAAATCATCTGAAAATTAGATTCTATGAATCTTTTCGAAATTCATGTTTCGTTCCAAAAATCCTAATATATTATACACTATTTCATAAGAGTTCCGGTCAAAAAATCAAAATATATCAGGAACTATTCGAAATGATACGAAACGTTTCAGATCATTTATATATGTTACGAGGGAAGGTTATGATGGAAGTCCATGCAAAAAATATACTGAAAATTAGCTTCTAAAAACTTTTGTAAATGCATGGTTCTGTCAAAAAACCATAGTGTATTATAAACTAGTTTACACTAGTTTTGGTCAAAAAGTTAAATTAAATGGAGGACTGCTCGAAATGATACGATACGTTTCAAATCATTTATATATTTCATCAGGGAAGGTTACGATTGAAGTCCATGCAAAAAATCATCTGAAAATTATATTCTATGAATCTTTTCGAAATTCATGTTTCGGTCCAAAAATCCTAATATATTATACACTATTTCATACGAGTTCCGGTCAAAAAACCAAATTATATCGGGAACTATTCGAAATGATACGAAACGTTTCAGATCATTTATATATAATACGAGGGAAGGTTATGATGGAAGTCCATGCAAAAAATACTCTGAAAATTAGCTTCTATAAAAATTTTGGAAATGCAAGTTTCTGTAAAAAAAAACATAGTGTATTATACACTAGTTTACACTAGTTTCGGTCTAAAAGTTAAATTAAATGGAGGACTGCTCGAAATGATACGATACCATTCAAATCATTTACATATTTTATGAGGAAAGGTTACGATGGAAGTCCATGCAAAAAATCATCTGAAAAATTAGATTTTATGAATCTTTTCGAAATTCATGTTTCGGTCAAAAAATCATAATATATTATACACTATTTCATACGAGTTCCGGTCAAAAAAATCAAATTATATCTGGAACTATTCGAAATGATACAAAACGTTTCAGATCATTTATATATGTTACGAGGGAAGGTTATGATGGAAGTCCATGCAAAAAATCATCTGAAAAATTACATTTTATGAATCTTTTCGAAATTCATGTTTCGGTCCAAAAATCCTAATATATTATACACTATTTCATACGAGTTCCGGTCAAAAAATCAAATTATATCTGGAACTATTCGAAATGATACGAAACGTTTCAGATCATTTATATATGTTACGAGGGAAGGTTATGATGGAAGTCCATACAAAAAATAATCTGAAAATTAGCTTCTATACAACTTTTGTAAATGCGAGTTACTGTCAAAAAACCATAGTGTATTATACACTAGTTTATACTAGTTTCGGTCAAAAAGTTATATTAAATGGAGGACTGCTCGAAATGATACGATACTTTTCAAATTAATTATATATTTTATTAGGGAAGTTTACGATGGAAGTCCATTCAAAAAAAATCATCTGAAAATTAGATTCTATGAATTTTTTCGAAATTCATGAATCGGTCCAAAAAACCTAATATATTATACATTATTTCATACGAGTTCCGGTCAAAAAATCAAATTATATCGGGAACTATTCGAAATGATTCGAAACGTTTCAGATCATTTATATATGTTACGAGGGAAGGTTATGATGGAAGTCCATGCAAAAAATAATCTGAAAGTTGGCTTATATAAATATTTTTGAAATGCGAGTTACTGTAAAAAACACCATAGTGTATTATACACTAGTTTACACTAGTTTCGGTCAAAAAGTTAAATTAAATGGAGGACTGCTCGAAATGATACGATACTTTTCAATCATTTATATATTTTATGAGGGAAGGTTATGATGGAAGTCCATGCAAAAAATCATCTGAAAATTAGATTCTATGAATCTTTTCGAAATTCATGTTTCGTTCCAAAAATCCTAATATATTATACACTATTTCATAAGAGTTCCGGTCAAAAAATCAAAATATATCAGGAACTATTCGAAATGATACGAAACGTTTCAGATCATTTATATATGTTACGAGGGAAGGTTATGATGGAAGTCCATGCAAAAAATATACTGAAAATTAGCTTCTAAAAACTTTTGTAAATGCATGGTTCTGTCAAAAAACCATAGTGTATTATAAACTAGTTTACACTAGTTTTGGTCAAAAAGTTAAATTAAATGGAGGACTGCTCGAAATGATACGATACGTTTCAAATCATTTATATATTTCATCAGGGAAGGTTACGATTGAAGTCCATGAAAAAAATCATCTGAAAATTAGATTCTATGAATCTTTTTGAAATTCATGTTTCGATCCAAAAATCCTAATATATTATACACTATTTCATACGAGTTCCGGTCAAAAAACCAAATTATATCGGGAACTATTCGAAATGATACGAAACGTTTCAGATCATTTATATATAATACGAGGGAAGGTTATGATGGAAGTCCATGCAAAAAATACTCTGAAAATTAGCTTCTATAAAAATTTTGGAAATGCAAGTTTCTGTAAAAAAACCATAGTGTATTATACACTAGTTTACACTAGTTTCGTTCTAAAAGTTAAATTAAATGAAGGTTTGCTCGAAATGATACGATACTTTTCAAATCATTTATATATTTTATGAGGAAAGGTTACGATGGAAGTCCATGCAAAAAATCATCTGAAAAATTAGATTTTATGAATCTTTTCGAAATTCATGTTTCGGTCAAAAAATCCTAATATATTATACACTATTTCATACGAGTTCCGGTCAAAAAATCAAATTATATCTGGAACTATTCGAAATGATACAAAACGTTTCAGATCATTTATATATGTTACGAGGGAAGGTTATGATGGAAGTCCATGCAAAAAATCATCTGAAAATTAGATTTTATGAATCTTTTCGAAATTCATGTTTCGGTCCAAAAATCCTAATATATTATACACTATTTCATACGAGTTCCGGTCAAAAAATCAAATTATATCTGGAACTATTCGAAATGATACGAAACGTTTCAGATCATTTATATATGTTATGAGGGAAGGTTATGATGGAAGTCCATACAAAAAATAATCTGAAAATTAGCTTCTATAAATCTTTTTGAAATGCGAGTTACTGTAAAAAACACCATAGTGTATTATACACTAGTTTACACTAGTTTCGGTCAAAAAGTTAAATTAAATGGAGGACTGCTCGAAATGATACGATACTTTTCAATCATTTATATATTTTATGAGGGAAGGTTATGATGGAAGTCCATGCAAAAAATCATCTGAAAATTAGATTCTATGAATCTTTTCGAAATTCATGTTTCGTTCCAAAAATCCTAATATATTATACACTATTTCATACGAGTTCCGGTCAAAAAATCAAAATATATCAGGAACTATTCGAAATGATACGAAACGTTTCAGATCATTTATATATGTTACGAGGGAAGGTTATGATGGAAGTCCATGCAAAAAATATACTGAAAATTTGCTTCTATAAAACTTTTGTAAATGCATGGTTCTGTCAAAAAACCATAGTGTATTATAAACTAGTTTACACTAGTTTTGGTCAAAAAGTTAAATTAAATGGAGGACTGCTCGAAATGATATGATACGTTTCAAATCATTTATATATTTCATCAGGGAAGGTTACGATTGAAGTCCATGCAAAAAATCATCTGAAAATTAGATTCTATGAATCTTTTCGAAATTCATGTTTCGGTCCAAAAATCCTAATATATTATACACTATTTCATACGAGTTCCGGTCAAAAAACCAAATTATATCGGGAACTAATCGAAATGATACGAAACGTTTCAGATCATTTATATATAATACGTGGGAAGGTTATGATGGAAGTCCATGCAAAAAATACTCTGAAAATTAGCTTCTATAAAAATTTTGGAAATGCAAGTTTCTGTAAAAAAACCATAGTCTATTATACACTAGTTTACACTAGTTTCGGTCTAAAAGTTAAATTAAATGGAGGACTGCTCGAAATGATACGATACTTTTCAAATCATTTATATATTTTATGAGGAAAGGTTACGATGGAAGTCCATGCAAAAAATCATCTGAAAAATTAGATTTTATGAATCTTTTCGAAATTCATGTTTCGGTCAAAAAATCCTAATATATTATACACTATTTCATACGAGTTCCGGTCAAAAAATCAAATTATATCTGGAACTATTCGAAATGATACAAAACGTTTCAGATCATTTATATATGTTACGAGGGAAGGTTATGATGGAAGTCCATGCAAAAAATCATCTGAAAAATTACATTTTATGAATCTTTTCGAAATTCATGTTTCGGTCCAAAAATCCTAATATATTATACACTATTTCATCCGAGTTCCGGTCAAAAAATCAAATTATATCTGGAACTATTCGAAATGATACGAAACGTTTCAGATCATTTATATATGTTACGAGGGAAGGTTATGATGGAAGTCCATACAAAAAATAATCTGAAAATTAGCTTCTATACAACTTTTGTAAATGCGAATTACTGTCAAAAAACCATAGTGTATTATACACTAGTTTATACTAGTTTCGGTCAAAAAGTTATATTAAATGGAGGACTGCTCGAAATGATACGATACTTTTCAAATTAATTATATATTTTATTAGGGAAGTTTACGATGGAAGTCCATTAAAAAAAATCATCTGAAAATTAGATTCTATGAATTTTTTCGAAATTCATGAATCGGTCCAAAAAACCTAATATATTATACATTATTTCATACGAGTTCCGGTCAAAAAATCAAATTATATAGGGAACTATTCGAAATGATTCGAAACGTTTCAGATCATTTATATATGTTACGAGGGAAGGTTATGATGGAAGTCCATGCAAAAAATAATCTGAAAGTTGGCTTCTATAAATCTTTTTGAAATGCGAGTTACTGTAAAAAACACCATAGTGTATTATACACTAGTTTACACTAGTTTCGGTCAAAAAGTTAAATTAAATGGAGGACTGCTCGAAATGATACGATACTTTTAAATCATTTATATATTTTATGAGGGAAGGTTATGATGGAAGTCCACGCAAAAAATCATCTGAAAATTAGATACTATGAATCTTTTCGAAATTCATGTTTCGTTCCAAAAATCCTAATATATTATACACTATTTCATACGAGTTCCGGTCAAAAAATCAAAATATATCAGGAACTATTCGAAATGATACGAAACGTTTCAGATCATTTATATATGTTACGAGGGAAGGTTATGATGGAAGTCCATGCAAAAAATATACTGAAAATTAGCTTCTATAAAACTTTTGTAAATGCATGGTTCTGTCAAAAAACCATAGTGTATTATAAACTAGTTTACACTAGTTTTAGTCAAAAAGTTAAATTAAATGGAGGACTGCTCGAAATGATACGATACGTTTCAAATCATTTATATATTTCATCAGGGAAGGTTATGATTGAAGTCCATGCAAAAAATCATCTGAAAATTAGATTCTATGAATCTTTTCGAAATTCATGTTTCGGTCCAAAAATCCTAATATATTATACACTATTTCATACGAGTTCCGGTCAAAAAACCAAATTATATCGGGAACTATTCGAAATGATACGAAACGTTTCAGATCATTTATATATAATACGAGGGAAGGTTATGATGGAAGTCTATGCAAAAAATACTCTGAAAATTAGCTTCTATAAAAATTTTGGAAATGCAAGTTTCTGTAAAAAAAAACATAGTGTATTATACACTAGTTTACACTAGTTTCGGTCTAAAAGTTAAATTAAATGGAGGACTGCTCGAAATGATACGATACTTTTCAAATCATTTATATATTTTATGAGGAAAGGTTACGATGGAAGTCCATGCAAAAAATCATCTGAAAAATTAGATTTTATGAATCTTTTCGAAATTCATGTTTCGGTCAAAAAATCCTAATATATTATACACTATTTCATACGAGTTCCGGTCAAAAAATTCAATTATATCTGGAACTATTCAAAATGATACAAAACGTTTCAGATCATTTATATATGTTATGAAGGAAGGTTATGATGGAAGTCCATGCAAAAAATCATCTGAAAAATTACATTTTATGAATCTTTTCGAAATTCATGTTTCGGTCCAAAAATCCTAATATATTATACACTATTTCATACGAGTTCCGGTCAAAAAATCAAATTATATCTGGAAATATTCGAAATGATACGAAACGTTTAAGATCATTTATATATGTTACGAGGGAAGGTTATGTTGGAAGTCCATACAAAAAATAATCTGAAAATTAGCTTCTATACAACTTTTGTAAATGCGAGTTACTGTCAAAAAACCATAGTGTATTATACACTAGTTTATACTAGTTTCGGTCAAAAAGTTATATTAAATTGAGGACTGCTCGAAATGATATGATACTTTTCAAATTAATTATATATTTTATGAGGGAAGTTTACGATGGAAGTCCATTCAAAAAAAAATCATCTGAAAATTAGATTCTATGAATTTTTTCGAAATTCATGAATCGGTCCAAAAAACCTAATATATTATACATTATTTCATACGAGTTCCGGTCAAAAAATCAAATTATATCGGGAACTATTCGAAATGATTCGAAACGTTTCAGATCATTTATATATGTTACAAGGGAAGGTTATGATGGAAGTCCATGCAAAAAATAATCTGAAAGTTGGCTTCTATAAATCTTTTTGAAATGCGAGTTATTGTAAAAAACACCATAGTGTATTATACACTAGTTTACACTAGTTTCGGTCAAAAAGTTAAATTAAATGGAGGACTGCTCGAAATGATACGATACTTTTCAATCATTTCTATATTTTATGAGGGAAGGTTATGATGGAAGTCCATGCAAAAAATCATCTGAAAATTAGATTCTATGAATCTTTTCGAAATTCATGTTTCGTTCCAAAAATCCTAATATATTATACACTATTTCATACGAGTTCCGGTCAAAAAATCAAAATATATCAGGAACTATTCGAAATGATACGAAACGTTTCAGATCATTTATATATGTTACGAGGGAAGGTTATGATGGAAGTCCATGCAAAAAATATACTGAAAATTAGCTTCTATAAAACTTTTGTAAATGCATGGTTCTGTCAAAAAACCATAGTGTATTATAAACTAGTTTACACTAGTTTTGGTCAAAAAGTTAAATTAAATGGAGGACTGCTCGAAATGATACGATACGTTTCAAATCATTTATATATTTCATCAGGGAAGGTTACGATTGAAGTCCATGCAAAAAATCATCTGAAAATTACATTCTATGAATCTTTTCGAAATTCATGTTTCGGTCCAAAAATCCTAATATATTATACACTATTTCATACGAGTTCCGGTCAAAAAACCAAATTATATCGGGAACTATTCGAAATGATACGAAACGTTTCAGATCATTTATATATAATACGAGGGAAGGTTATGATGGAAGTCCATGCAAAAAATACTCTGAAAATTAGCTTCTATAAAAATTTTGGAAATGCAAGTTTCTGTAAAAAAAAACATAGTGTATTATACACTAGTTTACACTAGTTTCGGTCTAAAAGTTAAATTAAATGGAGGACTACTCGAAATGATACGATACTTTTCAAATCATTTATATATTTTATGAGGAAAGGTTACGATGGAAGTCCATGCAAAAAATCATCTGAAAAATTAGATTTTATGAATCTTTTTGAAATTCATGTTTCGGTCAAAAAATCCTAATATATTATACACTATTTCATACGAGTTCCGGTCAAAAAATCAAATTATATCTGGAACTATTCAAAATGATACGAAACGTTTCAGATCATTTATATATGTTACGAGGGAAGGTTATGATGGAAGTCCATACAAAAAATAATCTGAAAATTAGCTTCTATACAACTTTTGTAAATGCGAGTTACTGTCAAAAAACCATAGTGTATTATACACTAGTTTATACTAGTTTCGGTCAAAAAGTTATATTAAATGGAGGACTGCTCGAAATGATATGATACTTTTCAAATTAATTATATATTTTATGAGGGAAGTTTACGATGGAAGTCCATTCAAAAAAAAATCATCTGAAAATTAGATTCTATGAATTTTTTCGAAATTCATGAATCGGTCCAAAAAACCCAATATATTATACATTATTTCATACGAGTTCCGGTCAAAAAATCAAATTATATCGGGAACTATTCGAAATGATTCGAAACGTTTCAGATCATTTATATATGTTACAAGGGAAGGTTATGATGGAAGTCCATGCAAAAAATAATCTGAAAGTTGGCTTCTATAAATCTTTTTGAAATGCGAGTTACTGTAAAAAACACCATAGTGTATTATACACTAGTTTACACTAGTTTCGGTCAAAAAGTTAAATTAAATGGAGGACTGCTCGAAATGATACGATACTTTTAAATCATTTATATATTTTATGAGGGAAGGTTATGATGGAAGTCCACGCAAAAAATCATCTGAAAATTAGATACTATGAATCTTTTCGAAATTCATGTTTTGTTCCAAAAATCCTAATATATTATACACTATTTCATACGAGTTCCGGTCAAAAAATCAAAATATATTAGGAACTATTCGAAATGATACGAAACGTTTCAGATCATTTATATATGTTACGAGGGAAGGTTATGATGGAAGTCCATGCAAAAAATATACTGAAAATTAGCTTCTATAAAACTTTTGTAAATGCATGGTTCTGTCAAAAAACCATAGTGTCTTATAAACTAGTTTACACTAGTTTTGGTCAAAAAGTTAAATTAAATGGAGGACTGCTCGAAATGATACGATACGTTTCAAATCATTTATATATTTCATCAGGGAAGGTTACGATTGAAGTCCATGCAAAAAATCATCTGAAAATTACATTCTATGAATCTTTTCGAAATTCATGTTTCGGTCCAAAAATCCTAATATATTATACACTATTTCATACGAGTTCCGGTCAAAAAACCAAATTATATCGGGAACTATTCGAAATGATACGAAACGTTTCAGATCATTTATATATAATACGAGGGAAGGTTATGATGGAAGTCCATGCAAAAAATACTCTGAAAATTAGCTTCTATAAAAATTTTGGAAATGCAAGTTTCTGTAAAAAAAAACATAGTGTATTATACACTAGTTTACACTAGTTTCGGTCTAAAAGTTAAATTAAATGGAGGACTGCTCGAAATGATACGATACTTTTCAAATCATTTATATATTTTATGAGGAAAGGTTACGATGGAAGTCCATGCAAAAAATCATCTGAAAAATTAGATTTTATGAATCTTTTTGAAATTCATGTTTCGGTCAAAAAATCCTAATATATTATACACTATTTCATACGAGTTCCGGTCAAAAAATCAAATTATATCTGGAACTATTCAAAATGATACAAAACGTTTCAGATCATTTATATATGTTACGAAGGAAGGTTATGATGGAAGTCCATGCAAAAAATCATCTGAAAAATTACATTTTATGAATCTTTTCGAAATTCATGTTTCGGTCCAAAAATCCTAATATATTATACACTATTTCATACGAGTTCCGGTCAAAAAATCAAATTATATCTGGAACTATTCGAAATGATACGAAACGTTTCAGATCATTTATATATGTTACGAGGGAAGGTTATGATGGAAGTCCATACAAAAAATAATCTGAAAATTAGCTTCTATACAACTTTTGTAAATGCGAGTTACTGTCAAAAAACCATAGTGTATTATACACTAGTTTATACTAGTTTCGGTCAAAAAGTTATATTAAATTGAGGACTGCTCGAAATGATACGATACTTTTCAAATTAATTATATATTTTATGAGGGAAGTTTACGATGGAAGTCCATTCAAAAAAAAATCATCTGAAAATTAGATTCTATGAATCTTTTCGAAATTCATGTTTCGTTCCAAAAATCCTAATATATTATACACTATTTCATACGAGTTCCGGTCAAAAAATCAAAATATATCAGGAACTATTCGAAATGATACGAAACGTTTCAGATCATTTATATATGTTACTAGGGAAGGTTATGATGCAAGTCCATGCAAAAAATATACTGAAAATTAGCTTCTATAAAACTTTTGTAAATGCATGGTTCTGTCAAAAAACCATAGTGTATTATAAACTAGTTTACACTAGTTTTGGTCAAAAAGTTAAATTAAATGGAGGACTGCTCGAAATGATACGATACGTTTCAAATCATTTATATATTTCATCAGGGAAGGTTACGATTGAAGTCCATGCAAAAAATCATCTGAAAATTAGATTTTATGAATCTTTTCGAAATTCATGTTTCGGTCCAAAAATCCTAATATATTATACACTATTTCATACGAGTTCCGGTCAAAAAACCAAATTATATCGGGAACTATTCGAAATGATACGAAACGTTTCAGATCATTTATATATAATACGAGGGAAGGTTATGATAGAAGTCCATGCAAAAAATACTCTGAAAATTAGCTTCTATAAAAATTTTGGAAATGCAAGTTTCTGTAAAAAAAAAACATAGTGTATTATACACTAGTTTACACTAGTTTCGGTCTAAAAGTTAAATTAAATGGAGGACTGCTCGAAATGATACGATACTTTTCAAATCATTTATATATTTTATGAGGAAAGGTTACGATGGAAGTCCATGCAAAAAATCATCTGAAAAATTACATTTTATGAATCTTTTCGAAATTCATGTTTCGGTCCAAAAAATCCTAATATATTATACACTATTTCATACGAGTTCCGGTCAAAAAATCAAATTATATCTGGAACTATTCGAAATGATACGAAACGTTTCAGATCATTTATATATGTTACGAGGGAAGGTTATGATGGAAGTCCATACAAAAAATAATCTGAAAATTAGCTTCTATACAACTTTTGTAAATGCGAGTTACTGTCAAAAAACCATAGTGTATTATACACTAGTTTATACTAGTTTCGGTCAAAAAGTTATATTAAATGGAGGACTGCTCGAAATGATACGATACTTTTCAAATTAATTATATATTTTATGAGGGAAGTTTACGATGGAAGTCCATTCAAAAAAAAATCATCTGAAAATTAGATTCTATGAATTTTTTCGAAATTCATGAATCGGTCCAAAAAACCTAATATATTATACATTATTTCATACGAGTTCCGGTCAAAAAATCAAATTATATCGGGAACTATTCGAAATGATTCGAAACGTTTCAGATCATTTATATATGTTACAAGGGAAGGTTATGATGGAAGTCCATGCAAAAAATAATCTGAAAGTTGGCTTCTATAAATCTTTTTGAAATGCGAGTTATTGTAAAAAACACCATAGTGTATTATACACTAGTTTACACTAGTTTCGGTCAAAAAGTTAAATTAAATGGAGGACTGCTCGAAATGATACGATACTTTTCAATCATTTATATATTTTATGAGGAAAGGTTATGATGGAAGTCCATGCAAAAAATCATCTGAAATTAGATTCTATGAATCTTTTCGAAATTCATGTTTCGTTCCAAAAATCCTAATATATTATACACTATTTCATACGAGTTCCGGTCAAAAAATCAAAATATATCAGGAACTATTCGAAATGATATGAAACGTTTCAGATCATTTATATATGTTACGAGGGAAGGTTCTGATGGAAGTCCATGCAAAAAATATACTGAAAATTAGCTTCTATAAAACTTTTGTAAATGCATGGTTCTGTCAAAAAACCATAGTGTATTATAAACTAGTTTACACTAGTTTTGGTCAAAAACTTAAATTAAATGGAGGACTGCTCGAAATGATACGATACGTTTCAAATCATTTATATATTTCATCAGGGAAGGTTACGATTGAAGTCCATGCAAAAAATCATCTGAAAATTAGATTCTATGAATCTTTTCGAAATTCATGTTTCGGTCCAAAAATCCTAATATATTATACACTATTTCATACGAGTTCCGGTCAAAAAACCAAATTATATCGGGAACTATTCGAAATGATACGAAACGTTTCAGATCATTTATATATAATACGAGGGAAGGTTATGATGGAAGTCCATGCAAAAAATACTCTGAAAATTAGCTTCTATAAAAATTTTGGAAATGCAAGTTTCTGTAAAAAAAAACATAGTGTATTATACACTAGTTTACACTAGTTTCGGTCTAAAAGTTAAATTAAATGGAGGACTGCTCGAAATGATACGATACTTTTCAAATCATTTATATATTTTATGAGGAAAGGTTACAATGGAAGTCCATGCAAAAAATCATCTGAAAAATTACATTTTATGAATCTTTTCGAAATTCATGTTTCAGTCCAAAAATCCTAATATATTATACACTATTTCATACGAGTTCCGGTCAAAAAATCAAATTATATCTGGAACTATTCGAAATGATACGAAACGTTTCAGATCATTTATATATGTTACGAGGGAAGGTTATGATGGAAGTCCATACAAAAAATAATCTGAAAATTAGCTTCTATACAACTTTTGTAAATGCGAGTTACTGTCAAAAAACCATAGTGTATTATACACTAGTTTATACTAGTTTCGGTCAAAAAGTTATATTAAATGGAGGACTGCTCGAAATGATACGATACTTTTCAAATTAATTATATATTTTATGAGGGAAGTTTACGATGGAAGTCCATTAAAAAAAATCATCTGAAAATTAGATTTTTTGAATTTTTTCTAAATTCATGAATCGGTCCAAAAAACCTAATATATTATACACTATTTCATACGAGTTCCGGTCAAAAAATCAAATTATATCGGGAACTATTCGAAATGATACGAAACGTTTCAGATCATTTATATATGTTACGAGGGAAGGTTATGATGGAAGTCCATGCAAAAAATAATCTGAAAGTTGGCTTCTATAAATCTTTTTGAAATGCGAGTTACTGTAAAAAAAACATAGTGTATTATACACTAGTTTACACTAGTTTCGGTCAAAAAGTTAAATTAAATGGAGGACTGCTCGAAATGATACGATACTTTTCAATCATTTATATATTTTATGAGGGAAGGTTATGATGGAAGTCCATGCAAAAAATCATCTGAAAATTTGATTCTATGAATCTTTTCGAAATTCATGTTTCGTTTCAAAAATCCTAATATATTATACACTATTTCATACGAGTTCCGGTCAAAAAATCAAATTATATCAGGAACTATTCGAAATGATACGAAACGTTTCAGATCATTTATATATGTTACGAGGGAAGGTTATGATGGAAGTCCATGCAAAAAAAATACTGAAAATTAGCTTCTATAAAACTTTTGTAAATGCATGGTTCTGTCAAAAAACCATAGTGTATTATAAACTAGTTTACACTAGTTTTGGTCAAAAAGTTAAATTAAATGGAGGACTGCTCGAAATGATACGATACGTTTCAAATCATTTATATATTTCATCAGGGAAGGTTACGATTGAAGTCCATGCAAAAAATCATCTGAAAATTAGATTCTATGAATCTCTTCGAAATTCATGTTTCGGTCCAAAAATCCTAATATATTATACACTATTTCATACGAGTTCCGGTCAAAAAACCAAATTATATCGGAAACTATTCGAAATGATACGAAACGTTTCAGATCATTTATATATAATACAAGGGAAGGTTAAGATGGAAGTCCATGCAAAAAATACTCTGAAAATTAGCTTCTATAAAACTTTTGGAAATGTAAGTTACTGTAAAAAAACCATAGTGTATTATACACTAGTTTACACTAGTTTCGGTCTAAAAGTTAAATTAAATGGAGGACTGCTCGAAATGATACGATACTTTTCAAATCATTTATATATTTTATGAGGAAAGGTTACGATGGAAGTCCATGCAAAAAATCATCTGAAAAATTAGATTTTATGAATCTTTTCGAAATTCATGTTTCGGTCAAAAAATCCTAATATATTATACACTATTTCATACGAGTTCCGGTCAAAAAATCAAATTATATCTGGAACTATTCGAAATGATACAAAACGTTTCAGATCATTTATATATGTTACGAGGGAAGGTTATGATGGAAGTCCATGCAAAAAATCATCTGAAAAATTAGATTTTATGAATCTTTTCGAAATTCATGTTTCGGTCCAAAAATCCTAATATATTATACACTATTTCATACGAGTTCCGGTCAAAAAATCAAATTATATCTGGAACTATTTGAAATGATACGAAACATTTCAGATCATTTATATATGTTACGAGGGAAGGTTATGATGGAAGTCCATACAAAAAATAATCTGAAAATTAGCTTCTATACAACTTTTGTAAATGCGAGTTACTGTCAAAAAACCATAGTGTATTATACACTAGTTTATACTAGTTTCGGTCAAAAAGTTATATTAAATGGAGGACTGCTCGAAATGATACGATACTTTTCAAATTAATTATATATTTTATGAGGGAAGTTTACGATGGAAGTCCATTAAAAAAAATCATCTGAAAATTAGATTTTTTGAATTTTTTCTAAATTCATGAATCGGTCCAAAAAACCTAATATATTATACACTATTTCATACGAGTTCCGGTCAAAAAATCAAATTATATCGGGAACTATTCGAAATGATACGAAACGTTTCAGATCATTTATATATGTTACGAGGGAAGGTTATGATGGAAGTCCATGCAAAAAATAATCTGAAAGTTGGCTTCTATAAATCTTTTTGAAATGCGAGTTACTGTAAAAAAAAACATAGTGTATTATACACTAGTTTACACTAGTTTCGGTCAAAAAGTTAAATTAAATGGAGGACTGCTCGAAATGATACGATACTTTTCAATCATTTATATATTTTATGAGGGAAGGTTATGATGGAAGTCCATGCAAAAAATCATCTGAAAATTTGATTCTATGAATCTTTTCGAAATTCATGTTTCGTTTCAAAAATCCTAATATATTATACACTATTTCATACGAGTTCCGGTCAAAAAATCAAATTATATCAGGAACTATTCGAAATGATACGAAACGTTTCAGATCATTTATATATGTTACGAGGGAAGGTTATGATGGAAGTCCATGCAAAAAAAATCTTGAAAATTAGCTTCTATAAAACTTTTGTAAATGCATGGTTCTGTCAAAAAACCATAGTGTATTATAAACTAGTTTACACTAGTTTTGGTCAAAAAGTTAAATTAAATGGAGGACTGCTCGAAATGATACGATACGTTTCAAATCATTTATATATTTCATCAGGGAAGGTTACGATTGAAGTCCATGCAAAAAATCATCTGAAAATTAGATTCTATGAATCTCTTCGAAATTCATGTTTCGGTCCAAAAATCCTAATATATTATACACTATTTCATACGAGTTCCGGTCAAAAAACCAAATTATATCGGAAACTATTCGAAATGATACGAAACGTTTCAGATCATTTATATATAATACAAGGGAAGGTTAAGATGGAAGTCCATGCAAAAAATACTCTGAAAATTAGCTTCTATAAAACTTTTGGAAATGTAAGTTACTGTAAAAAAACCATAGTGTATTATACACTAGTTTACACTAGTTTCGGTCTAAAAGTAAAATTAAATGGAGGACTGCTCGAAATGATACGATACTTTTCAAATCATTTATATATTTTATGAGGAAAGGTTACGATGGAAGTCCATGCAAAAAATCATCTGAAAAATTAGATTTTATGAATCTTTTCGAAATTCATGTTTCGGTCAAAATATCCTAATATATTATACACTATTTCATACGAGTTCCGGTCAAAAAATCAAATTATATCTGGAACTATTCGAAATGCAACAAAACGTTTCAGATCATTTATATATGTTACGAGGGAAGGTTATGATGGAAGTCCATGCAAAAAATCATTTAAAAAATTAGATTTTATGAATCTTTTCGAAATTCATGTTTCGCTCCAAAAATCCTAATATATTATACACTATTTCACACGAGTTCCGGTCAAAAAATCAAATTATATCTGGAACTATTCGAAATGATACGAAACGTTTCAGATCATTTATATATGTTACGAGGGAAGGTTATGATGGAAGTCCATGCAAAAAATAATCTGAAAATTAGCTTCTATACAACTTTTGTAAATGCGAGTTACTGTCAAAAAACCATAGTGTATTATACACTAGTTTATACTAGTTTCGGTCAAAAAGTTATATTAAATGGAGGACTGCTCGAAATGATACGATACTTTTCAAATGAATTATATATTTTATGAGGGAAGTTTACGATGGAAGTCCAGTAAAAAAAAATCATTTGAAAATTAGATTCTATGAATTTTTTCGAAATTCATGAATCGGTCCAAAAATCCTAATATATTATACACTATTTCATACGAGTTCCGGTCAAAAAATCAAATTATATCGGGAACTATTCGAAATGATACGAAACGTTTCAGATCATTTATATATGTTACGAGGGAAGGTTATGATGGAAGGCCATGCAAAAAATAATCTGAAAGTTGGCTTCTATAAATCTTTTGGAAATGCGAGTTACTGTAAAAAAAACATAGTGTATTATACACTAGTTTACACTAGTTTCGGTCAAAAAGTTAAATTAAATGGAGGACTGCTCGAAATGATACGATACTTTTCAATCATTTATATATTTTATGAGGGAAGGTTATGATGGAAGTCCATGCAAAAAATCATCTGAAAATTAGATTCTATGAATCTTTTCGAAATTCATGTTTCGTTCCAAAAATCCTAATATATTATACACTATTTCATACGAGTTCCGGTCAAAAAATCAAATTATATCAGGAACTATTCGAAATGATACGAAACTTTTCAGATCATTTATATATGTTACGAGGGAAGGTTATGATGGAAGTCCATGCAAAAAATATACTGAAAATTAGCTTCTATAAAACTTTTGTAAATGCATGGTTCTGTCAAAAAACCATAGTGTATTATAAACTAGTTTACACTAGTTTTGGTCAAAAAGTTAAATTAAATGGAGGACTGCTCGAAATGATACGATACGATTCAAATCATTTATATATTTCATCAGGGAAGGTTACGATTGAAGTCCATGCAAAAAATCATCTGAAAATTAGATTCTATGAATCTTTTCTAAATTCATGTTTTGGTCCAAAAATCCTAATATATTATACACTATTTCATACGAGTTCCGGTCAAAAAACCAAATTATATCGGGAACTATTCGAAATGATACGAAACGTTTCTGATTATTTATATATAATACGAGGGAAGGTTATGATGGAAGTCCATGCAAAAAATACTCTGAAAATTAGCTTCTATAAAACTTTTGGAAATGCAAGTTTCTGTAAAAAAAACCATAGTGTATTATACACTAGTTTACACTAGTTTCGGTCTAAAAGTAAAATTAAATGGAGGACTGCTCGAAATGATACGATACTTTTCAAATCATTTATATATTTTATGAGGAAAGGTTACGATGGAAGTCCATGCAAAAAATCATCTGAAAAATTAGATTTTATGAATCTTTTCGAAATTCATGTTTCGGTCAAAATATCCTAATATATTATACACTATTTCATACGAGTTCCGGTCAAAAAATCAAATTATATCTGGAACTATTCGAAATGCAACAAAACGTTTCAGATCATTTATATATGTTACGAGGGAAGGTTATGATGGAAGTCCATGCAAAAAATCATTTAAAAAATTAGATTTTATGAATCTTTTCGAAATTCATGTTTCGGTCCAAAAATCCTAATATATTATACACTATTTCACACGAGTTCCGGTCAAAAAATCAAATTATATCTGGAACTATTCGAAATGATACGAAACGTTTCAGATCATTTATATATGTTACGAGGGAAGGTTATGATGGAAGTCCATGCAAAAAATAATCTGAAAATTAGCTTCTATACAACTTTTGTAAATGCGAGTTACTGTCAAAAAACCATAGTGTATTATACACTAGTTTATACTAGTTTCGGTCAAAAAGTTATATTAAATGGAGGACTGCTCGAAATGATACGATACTTTTCAAATGAATTATATATTTTATGAGGGAAGTTTACGATGGAAGTCCAGTAAAAAAAAATCATTTGAAAATTAGATTCTATGAATTTTTTCGAAATTCATGAATCGGTCCAAAAATCCTAATATATTATACACTATTTCATACGAGTTCCGGTCAAAAAATCAAATTATATCGGGAACTATTCGAAATGATACGAAACGTTTCAGATCATTTATATATGTTACGAGGGAAGGTTATGATGGAAGTCCATGCAAAAAATAATCTGAAAGTTGGCTTCTATAAATCTTTTGGAAATGCGAGTTACTGTAAAAAAAACATAGTGTATTATACACTAGTTTACACTAGTTTCAGTCAAAAAGTTAAATTAAATGGAGGACTGCTCGAAATGATACGATACTTTTCAATCATTTATAAATTTTATGAGGGAAGGTTATGATGGAAGTCCATGCAAAAAATCATCTGAAAATTAGATTCTATGAATCTTTTCGAAATTCATGTTTCGTTCCAAAAATCCTAATATATTATACACTATTTCATACGAGTTCCGGTCAAAAAATCAAATTATATCGGGAACTATTCGAAATGATACGAAACGTTTCAGATCATTTATATATGTTACGAGGGAAGTTTATGATGGAAGTCCAAGCAAAAAATACTCTGAAAATTAGCTTCTATAAAACTTTTGGAAATGCAAGTTACTGTAAAAAAACCATAGTGTATTATACACTAGTTTCGGTCTAAAAGTTAAATTAAATGGAGGACTACTCGAAATGATACGATACTTTTCAAATCATTTATATATTTTATGAGGAAAGGTTATGATGGAAGTCCATGCAAAAAATCATCTGAAAAATTAGATTTTATGAATCTTTTCGAAATTCATGTTTCGGTCCAAAAATCCTAATATATTATACACTATTTCATACGAGTTCCGGTCAAAAAATCAAATTATATATGGAACTATTCGAAATGATACAAAACGTTTTAGATCATTTATATATGTTACGAGGGAAGGTTATGATGGAAGTCCATGAAAAAAATCATCTGAAAAATTAGATTTTATGAATCTTTTCGAAATTCATGTTTCGGTCCAAAAATCCTAATATATTATACACTATTTCATACGAGTTCCGGTCAAAAAATCAAATTATATCTGGAACTATTCGAAATGATACGAAACGTTTCAGATCATTTATATATGTTACGAGGGAAGGTTATGATGGAAGTCCATTCAAAAAATAATCTGAAAATTAGCTTCTATACAACTTTTGTAAATGCGAGTTACTGTCAAAAATCCATAGTGTATTATACACTAGTTTATACTAGTTTCAGTCAAAAAGTTATATTAAATGGAGGACTGCTCGAAATGATACGATACTTTTCAAATTAATTATATATTTTATGAGGGAAGTTTACGATAGAAGTCCATTAAAAAAAATCATCTGAAAATTAGATTCTATGAATTTTTTCGAAATTCATGAATCGGTCCAAAAATCCTAATATATTATACACTATTTCATACGAGTTCCGGTCAAAAAATCAAATTATATCGGGAACTATTCGAAATGATACGAAACATTTCAGATCATTTATATATGTTACGAGGGAAGGTTATGATGGATGTCCATGCAAAAAATAATCTGAAAGTTGGCTTCTATAAATCTTTTGGAAATGCGAGTTACTGTAAAAAAACCATAGTGTATTATACACTAGTTTACACTAGTTTCGGTCAAAAAGTTAAATTAAATGGAGGACTGCTCGAAATGATACGATACTTTTCAATCATTTATATATTTTATGAGGGAAGGTTATGATGGAAGTCCATGCAAAAAATCATCTGAAAATTAGATTCTATGAATCTTTTCGAAATTCATGTTTCGTTCCAAAAATCCTAATATATTATACACTATTTCATACGAGTTCCGGTCAAAAAATCAAATTATATCAGGAACTATTCGAAATGATACGAAACTTTTCAGATCATTTATATATGTTACGAGGGAAGGTTATGATGGAAGTCCATGCAAAAAATATACTGAAAATTAGCTTCTATAAAACTTTTGTAAATGCATGGTTCTGTCAAAAAACCATAGTGTATTATAAACTAGTTTACACTAGTTTTGGTCAAAAAGTTAAATTAAATGGAGGACTGCTCGAAATGATACGATACGATTCAAATCATTTATATATTTCATCAGGGAAGGTTACGATTGAAGTCCATGCAAAAAATCATCTGAAAATTAGATTCTATGAATCTTTTCTAAATTCATGTTTCGGTCCAAAAATCCTAATATATTATACACTATTTCATACGAGTTCCGGTCAAAAAACCAAATTATATCGGGAACTATTCGAAATGATACGAAACGTTTCTGATTATTTATATATAATACGAGGGAAGGTTATGATGGAAGTCCATGCAAAAAATACTCTGAAAATTAGCTTCTATAAAACTTTTGGAAATGCAAGTTTCTGTAAAAAAAAACCATAGTGTATTATACACTAGTTTACACTAGTTTCGGTCTAAAAGTAAAATTAAATGGAGGACTGCTCGAAATGATACGATACTTTTCAAATCATTTATATATTTTATGAGGAAAGGTTACGATGGAAGTCCATGCAAAAAATCATCTGAAAAATTAGATTTTATGAATCTTTTCGAAATTCATGTTTCGGTCAAAATATCCTAATATATTATACACTATTTCATACGAGTTCCGGTCAAAAAATCAAATTATATCTGGAACTATTCGAAATGCAACAAAACGTTTCAGATCATTTATATATGTTACGAGGGAAGGTTATGATGGAAGTCCATGCAAAAAATCATTTAAAAAAATTAGATTTTATGAATCTTTTCGAAATTCATGTTTCGGTCCAAAAATCCTAATATATTATACACTATTTCACACGAGTTCCGGTCAAAAAATCAAATTATATCTGGAACTATTCGAAATGATACGAAACGTTTCAGATCATTTATATATGTTACGAGGGAAGGTTATGATGGAAGTCCATGCAAAAAATAATCTGAAAATTAGCTTCTATACAACTTTTGTAAATGCGAGTTACTGTCAAAAAACCATAGTGTATTATACACTAGTTTATACTAGTTTCGGTCAAAAAGTTATATTAAATGGAGGACTGCTCGAAATGATACGATACTTTTCAAATGAATTATATATTTTATGAGGGAAGTTTACGATGGAAGTCCAGTAAAAAAAAATCATTTGAAAATTAGATTCTATGAATTTTTTCGAAATTCATGAATCGGTCCAAAAATCCTAATATATTATACACTATTTCATACGAGTTCCGGTCAAAAAATCAAATTATATCGGGAACTATTCGAAATGATACGAAACGTTTCAGGTCATTTATATATGTTACGAGGGAAGGTTATGATGGAAGTCCATGCAAAAAATAATCTGAAAGTTGGCTTCTATAAATCTTTTGGAAATGCGAGTTACTGTAAAAAAAACATAGTGTATTATACACTAGTTTACACTAGTTTCAGTCAAAAAGTTAAATTAAATGGAGGACTGCTCGAAATGATACGATACTTTTCAATCATTTATATATTTTATGAGGGAAGGTTATGATGGAAGTCCATGCAAAAAATCATCTGAAAATTAGATTCTATGAATCTTTTCGAAATTCATGTTTCGTTCCAAAAATCCTAATATATTATACACTATTTCATACGAGTTCCGGTCAAAAAATCAAATTATATCGGGAACTATTCGAAATGATACGAAACGTTTCAGATCATTTATATATGTTACGAGGGAAGTTTATGATGGAAGTCCAAGCAAAAAATACTCTGAAAATTAGCTTCTATAAAACTTTTGGAAATGCAAGTTACTGTAAAAAAACCATAGTGTATTATACACTAGTTTCGGTCTAAAAGTTAAATTAAATGGAGGACTACTCGAAATGATACGATACTTTTCAAATCATTTATATATTTTATGAGGAAAGGTTACGATGGAAGTCCATGCAAAAAATCATCTGAAAAATTAGATTTTATGAATCTTTTCGAAATTCATGTTTCGGTCAAAAAATCCTAATATATTATACACTATTTCATACGAGTTCCGGTCAAAAAATCAAATTATATCTGGAACTATTCGAAATGATACAAAACGTTTCAGATCATTTATATATGTTACGAGGGAAGGTTATGATGGAAGTCCATGCAAAAAATCATCTGAAAAATTAGATTTTATGAATCTTTTCGAAATTCATGTTTCGGTCCAAAAATCCTAATATATTATACACTATTTCATACGAGTTCCGGTCAAAAAATCAAATTATATCTGGAACTATTCGAAATGATACGAAACGTTTCAGATCATTTATATATGTTACGAGGGAAGGTTATGATGGAAGTCCATGCAAAAAATAATCTGAAAATTAGCTTCTATACAACTTTTGTAAATGCGAGTTACTGTCAAAAATCCATAGTGTATTATACACTAGTTTATACTAGTTTCAGTCAAAAAGTTATATTAAATGGAGGACTGCTCGAAATGATACGATACTTTTCAAATTAATTATATATTTTATGAGGGAAGTTTACGATAGAAGTCCATTAAAAAAAAATCATCTGAAAATTAGATTCTATGAATTTTTTCGAAATTCATGAATCGGTCCAAAAATCCTAATATATTATACACTATTTCATACGAGTTCCGGTCAAAAAATCAAATTATATCGGGAACTATTCGAAATGATACGAAACATTTCAGATCATTTATATATGTTACGAGGGAAGGTTATGATGGATGTCCATGCAAAAAATAATCTGAAAGTTGGCTTCTATAAATCTTTTGGAAATGCGAGTTACTGTAAAAAAACCATAGTGTATTATACACTAGTTTACACTAGTTTCGGTCAAAAAGTTAAATTAAATGGAGGACTGCTCGAAATGATACGATACTTTTCAATCATTTATATATTTTATGAGGGAAGGTTATGATGGAAGTCCATGCAAAAAATCATCTGAAAATTAGATTCTATGAATCTTTTCGAAATTCATGTTTCGTTCCAAAAATCCTAATATATTATACACTATTTCATACGAGTTCCGGTCAAAAAATCAAATTATATCAGGAACTATTCGAAATGATACGAAACTTTTCAGATCATTTATATATGTTACGAGGGAAGGTTATGATGGAAGTCCATGCAAAAAATATACTGAAAATTAGCTTCTATAAAACTTTTGTAAATGCATGGTTCTGTCAAAAAACCATAGTGTATTATAAACTAGTTTACACTAGTTTTGGTCAAAAAGTCAAATTAAATTGAGGACTGCTCGAAATGATACGATACGATTCAAATCATTTATATATTTCATCAGGGAAGGTTACGATTGAAGTCCATGCAAAAAATCATCTGAAAATTAGATTCTATGAATCTTTTCTAAATTCATGTTTCGGTCCAAAAATCCTAATATATTATACACTATTTCATACGAGTTCCGGTCAAAAAACCAAATTATATCGGGAACTATTCGAAATGATACGAAACTTTTCTGATTATTTATATATAATACGAGGGAAGGTTATGATGGAAGTCCATGCAAAAAATACTCTGAAAATTAGCTTCTATAAAACTTTTGGAAATGCAAGTTTCTGTAAAAAAAACCATAGTGTATTATACACTAGTTTACACTAGTTTCGGTCTAAAAGTAAAATTAAATGGAGGACTGCTCGAAATGATACGATACTTTTCAAATCATTTATATATTTTATGAGGAAAGGTTACGATGGAAGTCCATGCAAAAAATCATCTGAAAAATTAGATTTTATGAATCTTTTCGAAATTCATGTTTCGGTCAAAATATCCTAATATATTATACACTATTTCATACGAGTTCCGGTCAAAAAATCAAATTATATCTGGAACTATTCGAAATGCAACAAAACGTTTCAGATCATTTATATATGTTACGAGGGAAGGTTATGATGGAAGTCCATGCAAAAAATCATTTAAAAAATTAGATTTTATGAATCTTTTCGAAATTCATGTTTCGGTCCAAAAATCCTAATATATTATACACTATTTCATACGAGTTCCGGTCAAAAAATCAAATTATATCTGGAACTATTCGAAATGATACGAAACGTTTCAGATCATTTATATATGTTACGAGGGAAGGTTATGATGGAAGTCCATGCAAAAAATAATCTGAAAATTAGCTTCTATACAACTTTTGTAAATGCGAGTTACTGTCAAAAAACCATAGTGTATTATACACTAGTTTATACTAGTTTCGGTCAAAAAGTTATATTAAATGGAGGTCTGCTCGAAATGATACGATACTTTTCAAATGAATTATATATTTTATGAGGGAAGTTTACGATGGAAGTCCAGTAAAAAAAATCATTTGAAAATTAGATTCTATGAATTTTTTCGAAATTCATGAATCGGTCCAAAAATCCTAATATATTATACACTATTTCATACGAGTTCCGGTCAAAAAATCAAATTATATCGGGAACTATTCGAAATGATACGAAACGTTTCAGATCATTTATATATGTTACGAGGGAAGGTTATGATGGAAGTCCATGCAAAAAATAATCTGAAAGTTGGCTTCTATAAATCTTTTGGAAATGCGAGTTACTGTAAAAAAAACATAGTGTATTATACACTAGTTTACACTAGTTTCGGTCAAAAAGTTAAATTAAATGGAGGACTGCTCGAAATGATACGATACTTTTCAATCATTTATATATTTTATGAGGGAAGGTTATGATGGAAGTCCATGCAAAAAATCATCTGAAAATTAGATTCTATGAATCTTTTCGAAATTCATGTTTCGTTCCAAAAATCCTAATATATTATACACTATTTCATACGAGTTCCGGTCAAAAAATCAAATTATATCGGGAACTATTCGAAATGATACGAAACGTTTCAGATCATTTATATATGTTACGAGGGAAGGTTATGATGGAAGTCCAAGCAAAAAATACTCTGAAAATTAGCTTCTATAAAACTTTTGGAAATGCAAGTTACTGTAAAAAAACCATAGTGTATTATACACTAGTTTCGGTCTAAAAGTTAAATTAAATGGAGGACTACTCGAAATGATACGATACTTTTCAAATCATTTATATATTTTATGAGGAAAGGTTATGATGGAAGTCCATGCAAAAAATCATCTGAAAAATTAGATTTTATGAATCTTTTCGAAATTCATGTTTCGGTCCAAAAATCCTAATATATTATACACTATTTCATACGAGTTCCGGTCAAAAAATCAAATTATATATGGAACTATTCGAAATGATACAAAACGTTTTAGATCATTTATATATGTTACGAGGGAAGGTTATGATGGAAGTCCATGAAAAAAATCATCTGAAAAATTAGATTTTATGAATCTTTTCGAAATTCATGTTTCGGTCCAAAAATCCTAATATATTATACACTATTTCATACGAGTTCCGGTCAAAAAATCAAATTATATCTGGAACTATTCGAAATGATACGAAACGTTTCAGATCATTTATATATGTTACGAGGGAAGGTTATGATGGAAGTCCATGCAAAAAATAATCTGAAAATTAGCTTCTATACAACTTTTGTAAATGCGAGTTACTGTCAAAAAACCATAGTGTATTATACACTAGTTTATACTAGTTTCGGTCAAAAAGTTATATTAAATGGAGGTCTGCTCGAAATGATACGATACTTTTCAAATGAATTATATATTTTATGAGGGAAGTTTACGATGGAAGTCCAGTAAAAAAAAATCATTTGAAAATTAGATTCTATGAATTTTTTCGAAATTCATGAATCGGTCCAAAAATCCTAATATATTATACACTATTTCATATGAGTTCCGGTCAAAAAATCAAATTATATCGGGAACTATTCGAAATGATACGAAACGTTTCAGATCATTTATATATGTTACGAGGGAAGGTTATGATGGAAGTCCATGCAAAAAATAATCTGAAAGTTGGCTTCTATAAATCTTTTGGAAATGCGAGTTACTGTAAAAAAAACATAGTGTATTATACACTAGTTTACACTAGTTTCGGTCAAAAAGTTAAATTAAATGGAGGACTGCTCGAAATGATACGATATTTTTCAATCATTTATATATTTTATGAGGGAAGGTTATGATGGAAGTCCATGCAAAAAATCATCTGAAAATTAGATTCTATGAATCTTTTCGAAATTCATGTTTCGTTCCAAAAATCCTAATATATTATACACTATTTCATACGAGTTCCGGTCAAAAAATCAAATTATATCGGGAACTATTCGAAATGATACGAAACGTTTCAGATCATTTATATATGTTACGAGGGAAGGTTATGATGGAAGTCCAAGCAAAAAATACTCTGAAAATTAGCTTCTATAAAACTTTTGGAAATGCAAGTTACTGTAAAAAAACCATAGTGTATTATACACTAGTTTCGGTCTAAAAGTTAAATTAAATGGAGGACTACTCGAAATGATACGATACTTTTCAAATCATTTATATATTTTATGAGGAAAGGTTATGATGGAAGTCCATGCAAAAAATCATCTGAAAAATTAGATTTTATGAATCTTTTCGAAATTCATGTTTCGGTCCAAAAATCCTAATATATTATACACTATTTCATACGAGTTCCGGTCAAAAAATCAAATTATATATGGAACTATTCGAAATGATACAAAACGTTTTAGATCATTTATATATGTTACGAGGGAAGGTTATGATGGAAGTCCATGAAAAAAATCATCTGAAAAATTAGATTTTATGAATCTTTTCGAAATTCATGTTTCGGTCCAAAAATCCTAATATATTATACACTATTTCATACGAGTTCCGGTCAAAAAATAAAATTATATCTGGAACTATTCGAAATGATACGAAACGTTTCAGATCATTTATATATCATACGAGGGAAGGTTATGACGGAAGTCCATGCAAAAAATAATCTGAAAATTAGCTTCTATACAACTTTTGTAAATGCGAGTTACTGTCAAAAAACCATAGTGTATTATACACTAGTTTATACTAGTTTCGGTCAAAAAGTTATATTAAATGGAGGACTGCTCGAAATGATACGATACTTTTCAAATGAATTATATATTTTATGAGGGAAGTTTACGATGGAAGTCCAGTAAAAAAAAATCATTTGAAAATTAGATTCTATGAATTTTTTCGAAATTCATGATTCGGTCCAAAAATCCTAATATATTATACACTATTTCATACGAGTTCCGGTCAAAAAATCAAATTATATCGGGAACTATTCGAAATGATACGAAACGTTTCAGATCATTTATATATGTTACGAGGGAAGGTTATGATGGAAGTCCATGCAAAAAATAATCTGAAAGTTGGCTTCTATAAATCTTTTGGAAATGCGAGTTACTGTAAAAAAAACATAGTGTATTATACACTAGTTTACACTAGTTTCGGTCAAAAAGTTAAATTAAATGGAGGACTGCTCGAAATGATACGATACTTTTCAATCATTTATATATTTTATGAGGGAAGGTTATGATGGAAGTCCATGCAAAAAATCATCTGAAAATTAGATTCTATGAATCTTTTCGAAATTCATGTTTCGTTCCAAAAATCCTAATATATTATACACTATTTCATACGAGTTCCGGTCAAAAAATCAAATTATATTGGGAACTATTCGAAATGATACGAAACGTTTCAGATCATTTATATATGTTACGAGGGAAGGTTATGATGGAAGTCCAAGCAAAAAATTCTCTGAAAATTAGCTTCTATAAAACTTTTGGAAATGCAAGTTACTGTAAAAAAACCATAGTGTATTATACACTAGTTTCGGTCTAAAAGTTAAATTAAATGGAGGACTACTCGAAATGATACGATACTTTTCAAATCATTTATATATTTTATGAGGAAAGGTTATGATGGAAGTCCATGCAAAAAATCATCTGAAAAATTAGATTTTATGAATCTTTTCGAAATTCATGTTTCGGTCCAAAAATCCTAATATATTATACACTATTTCATACGAGTTCCGGTCAAAAAATCAAATTATATATGGAACTATTCGAAATGATACAAAACGTTTTAGATCATTTATATATGTTACGAGGGAAGGTTATGATGGAAGTCCATGAAAAAAATCATCTGAAAAATTAGATTTTATGAATCTTTTCGAAATTCATGTTTCGGTCCAAAAATCCTAATATATTATACACTATTTCATACGAGTTCCGGTCAAAAAATAAAATTATATCTGGAACTATTCGAAATGATACGAAACGTTTCAGATCATTTATATATGATACGAGGGAAGGTTATGACGGAAGTCCATGCAAAAAATAATCTGAAAATTAGCTTCTATACAACTTTTGTAAATGCGAGTTACTGTCAAAAAACCATAGTGTATTATACACTAGTTTATACTAGTTTCGGTCAAAAAGTTATATTAAATGGAGGACTGCTCGAAATGATACGATACTTTTCAAATGAATTATATATTTTATGAGGGAAGTTTACGATGGAAGTCCAGTAAAAAAAAATCATTTGAAAATTAGATTCTATGAATTTTTTCGAAATTCATGAATCGGTCCAAAAATCCTAATATATTATACACTATTTCATACGAGTTCCGGTCAAAAAATCAAATTATATCGGGAACTATTCGAAATGATACGAAACGTTTCAGATCATTTATATATGTTACGAGGGAAGGTTATGATGGAAGTCCATGCAAAAAATAATCTGAAAGTTGGCTTCTATAAATCTTTTGGAAATGCGAGTTACTGTAAAAAAAACATAGTGTATTATACACTAGTTTACACTAGTTTCGGTCAAAAAGTTAAATTAAATGGAGGACTGCTCGAAATGATACGATACTTTTCAATCATTTATATATTTTATGAGGGAAGGTTATGATGGAAGTCCATGCAAAAAATCATCTGAAAATTAGATTCTATGAATCTTTTCGAAATTCATGTTTCGTTCCAAAAATCCTAATATATTATACACTATTTCATACGAGTTCCGGTCAAAAAATCAAATTATATCGGGAACTATTCGAAATGATACGAAACGTTTCAGATCATTTATATATGTTACGAGGGAAGGTTATGATGGAAGTCCAAGCAAAAAATACTCTGAAAATTAGCTTCTATAAAACTTTTGGAAATGCAAGTTACTGTAAAAAAACCATAGTGTATTATACACTAGTTTCGGTCTAAAAGTTAAATTAAATGGAGGACTACTCGAAATGATACGATACTTTTCAAATCATTTATATATTTTATGAGGAAAGGTTATGATGGAAGTCCATGCAAAAAATCATCTGAAAAATTAGATTTTATGAATCTTTTCGAAATTCATGTTTCGGTCCAAAAATCCTAATATATTATACACTATTTCATACGAGTTCCGGTCAAAAAATCAAATTATATATGGAACTATTCGAAATGATACAAAACGTTTTAGATCATTTATATATGTTACGAGGGAAGGTTATGATGGAAGTCCATGAAAAAAATCATCTGAAAAATTAGATTTTATGAATCTTTTCGAAATTCATGTTTCGGTCCAAAAATCCTAATATATTATACACTATTTCATACGAGTTCCGGTCAAAAAATAAAATTATATCTGGAACTATTCGAAATGATACGAAACGTTTCAGATCATTTATATATGATACGAGGGAAGGTTATGATGGAAGTCCATGCAAAAAATAATCTGAAAATTAGCTTCTATACAACTTTTGTAAATGCGAGTTACTGTCAAAAAACCATAGTGTATTATACACTAGTTTATACTAGTTTCAGTCAAAAAGTTATCTTAAATGGAGGACTGCTCGAAATGATACGTTACTTTTCAAATTAATTATATATTTTATGAGGGAAGTTTACGATAGAAGTCCATTAAAAAAAATCATCTGAAAATTAGATTCTATGAATTTTTTCGAAATTCATGAATCGGTCCAAAAATCCTAATATATTATACACTATTTCATACGAGTTCCGGTCAAAAAATCAAATTATATCGGGAACTATTCGAAATGATACGAAACATTTCAGATCATTTATATATGTTACGAGGGAAGGTTATGATGGAAGTCCATGCAAAAAATAATCTGAAAGTTGGCTTCTATAAATCTTTTGGAAATGCGAGTTACTGTAAAAAAAACATAGTGTATTATACACTAGTTTACACTAGTTTCGGTCAAAAAGTTAAATTAAATGGAGGACTGCTCGAAATGATACGATACTTTTCAATCATTTATATATTTTATGAGGGAAGGTTATGATGGAAGTCCATGCAAAAAATCATCTGAAAATTAGATTCTATGAATCTTTTCGAAATTCATGTTTCGTTCCAAAAATCCTAATATATTATACACTATTTCATACGAGTTCCGGTCAAAAAATCAAATTATATCAGGAACTATTCGAAATGATACGAAACTTTTCAGATCATTTATATATGTTACGAGGGAAGGTTATGATGGAAGTCCATGCAAAAAATATACTGAAAATTACCTTCTATAAAACTTTTGTAAATGCATGGTTCTGTCAAAAAACCATAGTGTATTATAAACTAGTTTACACTAGTTTTGGTCAAAAAGTTAAATTAAATGGAGGACTGCTCGAAATGATACGATACGATTCAAATCATTTATATATTTCATCAGGGAAGGTTACGATTGAAGTCCATGCAAAAAATCATCTGAAAATTAGATTCTATGAATCTTTTCGAAATTCATGTTTCGTTCCAAAAATCCTAATATATTATACACTATTTCATACGAGTTCCGGTCAAAAAATCAAATTATATCGGGAACTATTCGAAATGATACGAAACGTTTCAGATCATTTATATATGTTACGAGGGAAGGTTATGATGGAAGTCCAAGCAAAAAATACTCTGAAAATTAGCTTCTATAAAACTTTTGGAAATGCAAGTTACTGTAAAAAAACCATAGTGTATTATACACTAGTTTCGGTCTAAAAGTTAAATTAAATGGAGGACTACTCGAAATGATACGATACTTTTCAAATCATTTATATATTTTATGAGGAAAGGTTATGATGGAAGTCCATGCAAAAAATCATCTGAAAAATTAGATTTTATGAATCTTTTCGAAATTCATGTTTCGGTCCAAAAATCCTAATATATTATACACTATTTCATACGAGTTCCGGTCAAAAAATCAAATTATATATGGAACTATTCGAAATGATACGAAACGTTTTAGATCATTTATATATGTTACGAGGGAAGGTTATGATGGAAGTCCATGAAAAAAATCATCTGAAAAATTAGATTTTATGAATCTTTTCGAAATTCATGTTTCGGTCCAAAAATCCTAATATATTATACACTATTTCATACGAGTTCCGGTCAAAAAATAAAATTATATCTGGAACTATTCGAAATGATACGAAACGTTTCAGATCATTTATATATGATACGAGGGAAGGTTATGATGGAAGTCCATGCAAAAAATAATCTGAAAATTAGCTTCTATACAACTTTTGTAAATGCGAGTTACTGTCAAAAAACCATAGTGTATTATACACTAGTTTATACTAGTTTCAGTCAAAAAGTTATATTAAATGGAGGACTGCTCGAAAGGATACGTTACTTTTCAAATTAATTATATATTTTATGAGGGAAGTTTACGATAGAAGTCCATTAAAAAAAAATCATCTGAAAATTAGATTCTATGAATTTTTTCGAAATTCATGAATCGGTCCAAAAATCCTAATATATTATACACTATTTCATACGTGTTCCGGTCAAAAAATCAAATTATATCGGGAACTATTCGAAATGATACGAAACATTTCAGATCGTTTATATATGTTACGAGGGAAGGTTATGATGGAAGTCCATGCAAAAAATAATCTGAAAGTTGGCTTCTATAAATCTTTTGGAAATGCGAGTTACTGTAAAAAAAACATAGTGTATTATACACTAGTTTACACTAGTTTCGGTCAAAAAGTTAAATTAAATGGAGGACTGCTCGAAATGATACGATACTTTTCAATCATTTATATATTTTATGAGGGAAGGTTATGATGGAAGTCCATGCAAAAAATCATCTGAAAATTAGATTCTATGAATCTTTTCGAAATTCATGTTTCGTTCCAAAAATCCTAATATATTATACACTATTTCATACGAGTTCCGGTCAAAAAATCAAATTATATCAGGAACTATTCGAAATGATACGAAACTTTTCAGATCATTTATATATGTTACGAGGGAAGGTTATGATGGAAGTCCATTCAAAAAATATACTGAAAATTAGCTTCTATAAAACTTTTGTAAATGCATGGTTCTGTCAAAAAACCATAGTGTATTATAAACTAGTTTACACTAGTTTTGGTCAAAAAGTTAAATTAAATGGAGGACTGCTCGAAATGATAAGATACGATTCAAATCATTTATATATTTCATCAGGGAAGGTTACGATTGAAGTCCATGCAAAAAATCATCTGAAAATTAGATTCTATGAATCTTTTCTAAATTCATGTTTCGGTCCAAAAATCCTAATATATTATACACTATTTCATACGAGTTCCGGTCAAAAAACCAAATTATATCGGGAACTATTCGAAATGATACGAAACGTTTCTGATTATTTATATATAATACGAGGGAAGGTTATGATGGAAGTCCATGCAAAAAATACTCTGAAAATTAGCTTCTATAAAACTTTTGGAAATGCAAGTTTCTGTAAAAAAAAAACATAGTGTATTATACACTAGTTTACACTAGTTTCGGTCTAAAAGTTAAATTAAATGGAGGACTGCTCGAAATGATACGATACTTTTCAAATCATTTATATATTTTATGAGGAAAGGTTACGATGGAAGTCCATGCAAAAAATCATCTGAAAAATTAGATTTTATGAATCTTTTAGAAATTCATGTTTCGGTCAAAATATCCTAATATATTATACACTATTTCATACGAGTTCCGGTCAAAAAATCAAATTATATCTGGAACTATTCGAAATGCAACAAAACGTTTCAGATCATTTATATATGTTACGAGGGAAGGTTATGATGGAAGTCCATGCAAAAAATCATCTAAAAAATTAGATTTTATGAATCTTTTCGAAATTCATGTTTCGGTCCAAAAATCCTAATATATTATACACTATTTCATACGAGTTCCGGTCAAAAAATCAAATTATATCTGGAACTATTCGAAATGATACGAAACGTTTCAGATCATTTATATATGTTACGAGGGAAGGTTATGATGGAAGTCCATGCAAAAAATAATCTGAAAATTAGCTTCTATACAACTTTTGTAAATGCGAGTTACTGTCAAAAAACCATAGTGTATTATACACTAGTTTATACTAGTTTCGGTCAAAAAGTTATATTTGTTAATGCTATTATTTTATGATTGGCATTATGTTTGGTAAAACTAATATGGCTGGAAAATGTTGAATAAAAAGTTCCATATTAACATAGTATAGACTCTGGAAGAACATGTCAGAGATAAATGTGGACAACATCAAATGTAAGTGCTGTTTTAGTATGAATGAAATATCTGTGTGTTTGCTTCTGAACTGATTAGGGAGTTTTTCTTCTGTTGCAACAAAATTGGATACATATATGTTTGAGGGGGAGTAATCTCAAATAAGAATCAACAGAAAAGTAATGCTATACTCTGATAAAAAGAACTTCTGCTGCACTCTGAAAACCAGAAAAGATGTTAGCCAAAAATTAGCCAAAGGGGGAGTTTGTAGATGTTTAAGAATTGGCAGAATTTTTGACCAAACAAGAAATGTTAAATTCAGTTCAGAATGTCCTATCAGATGTTGGGACATTAGCAAACAGAGTAGAAGAACTAATTCAGGATGTCCCAACAGATGGTGTCATATGTTACAGTCAACTGTCAAAGAAGATGTTGAAACATCTGCAAATGTCATGACAGAATTACTGTCATATGTTACAGACAGATGTCAAAGAAGATGTTGAAACATCTGCAAATGTCATGACAGAATTACTGTCATATGCTACAGACAGATGTCAAAGAAGATGTTGAAACATCTGCAAATGTCATGACAGATGTCAAAGAGAATGTTGAAACATCTGCAACTGTCATGACAACATTACTGTCATATGTTACATATAGATATCAAACAAGAAGTGTGGAACTTAGTTCAGGATGTCACACCAGATGTTGTGACACTGTCAAACAGAGTAACAGTTAATGAACTTAAGTCAAGATATCAGGATGTCACACCAGATGTTAGGACATTGTATCAGTAAATGAAGTAAGTTCAGTTTTTCAGGATGTCCCAACAGATGTTGAGACATCTCAGACCTGCTACCAGAATTAATTAATGACTAACTGATTTGAGATATTTAAGGAGAGTTATCTGGAATTAATTATGGATGGATAAAAACAGAACAAGGCGCATCTGTAGGGAGTTTTGTTATGAAGATTCAGATTAATCAGAAGAACAAAATCACCTAGAATTTAGGAAGTAACAAACCCTAATTCAAGGTGATCACATTGGATTTTTCAGATCTGAATTATGCAGAATATTCTGGAGATATTATGCAATCATATGTGGTGCTGATCTAGAAGATCTTAAAGACTCAATTTAAATTGAAGACAAATATTGAAAAATATAGGTTTCTATATTTAGAGATATTTTAGGAGTTGAAGATCTTTTGGAATATTTGTAGCAGATATTTCTGCATATTTGTAGCAGATATTTCTGCATATTTGTAGCAGCTATTGTTGTGATTGTTTAGGCCCAAATCCAGTTGGGAATAGGTTATAAAAGAAACCTTGTAACCTAGTTTAGAATTAACCCAATCAACCGAAAATGTAAACATTATTAGGGTTGTGTTCTTGTGGCAGCCGTGAGTAACAAGGAACTCTATTGTGGCTGTTTCACTTGTGATTCTCGAAGCTTGTAAGCAAGAGAAGTTTTGTGACTTGATTGAAACTGTGAAGTAAGATCAAGCTGTTTTTTGTTTGAAGTGTGACTTCAATTTAATTAAAGATGTAAACAAAATCACTGTGTGATTGAGGGGGAGTGAGTAGGGTACTCATATCTAAGGTGTGTCTTAGGTAGAAATTGCATTGGGTAAGTATTAAGTGATAGATTAAACAGGGTGGTTTAAGTCTAGAATTAATATTACTAATAGTGGATTTCCTCCTGGCTTGGTAGCCTCCAGATGTAAGTGTGGTTATACACTGAACTGGGTTAACAAACTTCTGTGTTCTTTACATCTTTTATGTTTTATGCAGTACCTGAACTGAATGTCCTATCAGATGTCCCAACATCCTGAAGCATGTTTGACTCTGATATATCAGAATTATTTAAGTACTGATATGTATGCCTTACCATGTTTATAAGTAACAGATAAGATGTCTCAACATCATATTAGACATCTGAGTCTGTCATACCAGAATTTCAATTGGTATCAGAGCAGGCATTCTGGTCTGTTTCTGGATGAGATCTAAGGGAGATACTTTCTGGTTCATGGTAAAGGAAGAAGGATGATTTAATGAAGAGCTGTTGGAACTTGAGAGATTCATATTGGTGTTTGAATGGTCCCTAGAAGTGGAGGATGGACTATTCATCATATGATATAATGGTGTTGTATTCACATAGGGTTGCTGATGTCAGATAAGATGTCTTGACATTGTGGTTCAATATCTTTTGGAGGATCTTACTGTGGAAAAGTTATTTATCTCCAAGGAATTGCTCTATTATTTATGATGTGCTATGTCTGATAGTGGTTCCCCAATACTTCATACAAAGGTTGTTGCAAAGCTTCAGTTCATAATGTCAAGTTTGATGTTCTATCATGTGATTACAGAACTGGAAGAAACTTAGTTCAGAATAGTGTGGTTCTTGATGAAAGAAGAGGTTGGAGCCAAAACAAAAGAGTATAATTATCAAATCTTTCATGCGGGAGTGAAAATCTTGATAAGTTATCTCTTAAGCTTATTTATGGTAACCTAATGAGGATATTCTTCCTGGTTATGGTGTCCTATGTTGTTTAGGTATAGCTGGAGAAAATCTCTCTTGTGAAGATACATGTTTATGATTGTCTAAATCATGAACTGAAGGAAGTTTCATCAAGAAAGAAGCTGAATTGATATGTCAATCCTAATGGTTTGACACCACACTACACATCAACAGTATATGGTAAATGTTGAATCAAAGACCTAAAAGATTGTTTTTTTTTCTCTGAAGCTATGAAGCTGAATACTCCTTAAGATGCTACTGTCTATTGTATGTGTGCAAAGTATCTTTCATAATGTTATAGCACTTCAGTTGGAGCTGATTGAAGAAAAGATAGTAATCTTGAAAGCAACAATGTTTCAGAACCAAGCTTAGTTTTGTGTTCCAGAAGAAGGAAACTGGTGTGAAATCCTGCTAACATGATGGATGCTTTGGGTGCTAGACAAATGTGTGATGATCACATATGTTTGGAACCTACTCCTAACCTGGAAGAGGAGGCATCTATGCTACATGTTGAAGACTTAGATAATGACTCTGTCACAGAGATCATTGCTTCTGTGGACCCTAGCATAGCCAAAAGGCTTAGGACTAGAAAGGAAAAGAAGACTGCAGGACATTCAACTCCTGAAAAGAAGCAGCCTACTCCAAAGAAAGACAAGGTGAATACCCAAAAGAGGAAAGCTGTAACTCCACCAGATTCAGATGTTGAAGAGGATGTCCCAACATCCCAACCAAAGAAGAAACCAGCACCATCAAGGTCCACCTCTGCTGTTCCAGAAGCTCCTCTGGACAATGTTTCATTCCATCATGTGTCAAGTGTGAGCAGATGGAAATTTGTATACCAAAGAAGGGTAGCACTTGAAAGAGAGCTAGGCAGCAATACACTTGAGTGCACTAAGGTAATCAACCTAATTTCTTCTGCTGGTTTATTCAAAACAGTATCAAACTTTTCACCTTGCTATGAGCTGCTAGTCAAGGAATTCATTGTCAACCTACAAGAGGACTGTGCTGATGGTAAATCAGATGACTTTAGAAAGGTGTATGTAAGAAGGAGATGTGTGGAATTCTATCCTAGGGTTATCAACCACTATCTAGGAAGAGAATCTGATGGACCTAATGAGCTGGGAAAGACAAATAAACAGGTGTGCAAAGTCATCACTGCTAATCAATTCAAAGCTTGGCCAGTCAAGGGGAAACTTTCTGTTAGCTTGCTGACAAGGAAGTATGCAATGCTGCATAGGATTGGCACTTCAAATTGGGTCCCTACCAACCATACCTCCTCAATAGCAACTGAATTGAGCAGGTTCATATATGCTGTGAGCATCCAAGCAAAGCTGGACTTTGGGGCTTATATTTTGGATCAGACATTGAAGCATGCTGGAACATCTGCAACAAAGCTTCCCATTGCTTTTCCCTCTTTGCTATGTGGAATCATACTAAGCCAGTATCCAGGTATCCTCACTGAGAAGGATTCAGTATGCAAAAGAAAAAGTTCTCTGGCCTTCCATTACAAACTTTTCTTGAGCCATCATGCTGCTGATGTTGGAGCTTCCACTAGGACATCTGCTGGACCTTCAAAAGCAAAGACTCCCATATCCAAAGCTGTCTTGATTGCAGATCTGTAAAACACTTGCAAAAAGCTGGACGCTAGGAAGAAAAAGCTTGAGGAAGTAATTCAAAGGCTGGAGCTGGAAGAGGTTGCTCAGAATACTAATGAATCTGATGATGAATCTGAAGATGAAAAAGCTTCTAAATGTATTTACAAATGTGGGTGATAAATGCATGACTTTGGTCATGATTAAAGCTAGCAATGTGACCAATAATTGCTAGAAGAAAGGGAAGAATATCAGATTGAGAAGTCTGATCAGAATGGTTGTCTCTTCCACTACTAGTCATGGATAGTGGCAGTATGAACCCTTTGTAGCAAGCAAACTAAGAGCATCTGTTTTGGGATATAAAATCAAGTATGGATATTTATCAGTTGTGCTCTTTGTATGTTCATCAGGGGTGTGAAATTGAGAATTAATGGAGTTTATGCTCAGCTGGAGTATTGGTTATCCATGACATGAGGAGATCTTGCTAATCTTATCTGGAGCTAACCTTAAAATCCTTCAAAATTAAAAGATCAGATTATGTAGAACTATCTGATAAGGTATTATACAAGGATTTAAGATCAATTGTTGTTTGTGGAGTTCATAAATATTTGATTGATTATCCTTGTGATTCAAGATTGGTGATGTTCAAACAGATGTTGGAACATCTTATCATCAGAGTTTGTGCAGAATCATGGGTGAGGTATTGCATAAGATGTAGTATTGGCTTCAGTCTTGTGTGACAGGAGTTATGTATTTCTGGAAAGTTTCTTGGCAAGAACTGGTCTGGACATTATTGAAGATGGAGATGAAAGACCATGAACATATCATAATGACCACTTGGATTGGTTTATTTCTGATCTAGGTGTAGTCCAGAATGCTCATCATGGAGTTAAGATAGGTGGGGATATCATAAATTTGTTAAGACTGTCTTTCTCAATGAAAGGTGGGATCCTTGGTATAGTTATGAGGTGCAGTTCTTAACTATTCCTTCTGAATAATCAGACAGTGGCAGGTTTGAAGACTTTGGAGAAACATTGGAAGTTTCTCATCAATATGTGTTATTGGTAAAAACTTCTGCAAAACCAATAGAATGGAGGTTGTTTACTCAAACTTGGTGGATAAATCAAGTCTATGAGAGCATGGAACTCTTGTTCTATAAACGTGAAGAAGACAAAAGTGGCAATTGGTTTTTTCATATGAGGATTCATAAAGGAGGTTATCAATATGTGGTAATTGGTTGATCTTTAAAGTGGATTCGAAGAATCAAGATAATCAGAGTGTGGCAGCTGGTTGTTCTTGAGGATTGTCTTGGAACAAATTGCTCCTGGGCAGAGGAGTGATGAGTTGAAGACTCAAGAGGATTTATTCTTCTTGAAGGTGGATGAGAGTTTATCACTCTTTCTGGATTTCTGATTCTAACTGGTGGCACAGTGTGGTTGAAGATTTTCAGTTCATGGATTACTATGCTATAGTAAGTCCAGTTGGTGGAGCACATCTAGGATCATGGTGATAAGGTCTTGGTGTATGAAAAATGTTCTAACTAAGTGTTAGTACATTATATGGGGTGTTTATCTACATGGTTTCTATTATTAGACTACCTAATTATATGGGAGAATGATGATGATCTATATTGGAAGAAACATGTAGAAGAGACTGGAAGTGTTCCTCATGCTAAAAAGCCAAGAACTCCAAAAAGATCAAGTTTTCAGCAAGACCAAAGGCATACCTTCACCATTGTACAACACTCCAAAAGCTTCTGAATTTGTGGATGATTCCATAAAGGAGTTGGTAACCAAGATTCTATCTGAGCAAAGAATGGTAAGTGGCATATCTTTCCCTCTGAACATTATGCCAGCCCCACAAGAAGATCAACAAACTCAGGCTGCAAAGGACACTCCTGCTCAACAGGATGTCCCAATAGATGTTGAAACATCTGAGGACCAGCACAAGGCCTCAACTGAAGAGCACATCTCTGTTGATCCACCAGAAGTATATCAGGTATTGATTGCTTGGAAGTTTGTTTGTGAACATTCATTCTAATTTCATAATTAGTTTGGATGTGTTTTATCTGGATTGTATGGCCTTTGGTGTGTAAAGGCTTAGTGTCAATAACCTGTGTGCTAGAAGATGTTCATCTTGTGTAGTCTGTGGTAACTACAAACCCAGAAAGAAATCAGGTATGCTTTGGTACAAGAAGTGAATGTGTTCGATTGGGAATTGAACAGAGAGTGAGCTCTTGAAGACATGAAGATGCGTCTTATGTTTTCCTTTCATCAATGTACAGAGAAGCATGGAGTATCCTAGACAGGGGGAGTGTGTTACAAGTATGTGCACTTGATTTTGTGGTGTTAAGGGGGAGTAATACCTTAACCAGATAAGGAGAATCCTAAGAGTCTAGAAGGCTATACTATATAAAGCTGCTCTCTGCAGTTTATGTTTGATTCTTGAGGAATTGTGAAGCTTGTGTTTGTTTCAAGCTTATGGAGATTATACACCTTTGTCTTTTTATGGCTAAAAAGGGGGAGAAGTAATAGTGTGAGGTCTGATATGAAGATGTTGATGTTAAGGAACTTCTACATAAGGTACTACTACACCTGTATGTAAATTAGTTTTAGCCAAAATAAGCCAAAGGGGGAGATTGTTAATGCTATTATTTTATGATTGGCATTATGTTTGGTAAAACTAATATGGCTGGAAAATGTTGAATAAAAAGTTCCATATTAACATAGTATAGACTCTGGAAGAACATGTCAGAGATAAATGTGGACAACATCAAATGTAAGTGCTGTTTTAGTATGAATGAAATATCTGTGTGTTTGCTTCTGAACTGATTAGGGAGTTTTTCTTCTGTTGCAACAAAATTGGATACATATATGTTTGAGGGGGAGTAATCTCAAATAAGAATCAACAGAAAAGTAATGCTATACTCTGATAAAAAGAACTTCTGCTGCACTCTGAAAACCAGAAAAGATGTTAGCCAAAAATTAGCCAAAGGGGGAGTTTGTAGATGTTTAAGAATTGGCAGAATTTTTGACCAAACAAGAAATGTTAAATTCAGTTCAGAATGTCCTATCAGATGTTGGGACATTAGCAAACAGAGTAGAAGAACTAATTCAGGATGTCCCAACAGATGGTGTCATATGTTACAGTCAACTGTCAAAGAAGATGTTGAAACATCTGCAAATGTCATGACAGAATTACTGTCATATGTTACAGACAGATGTCAAAGAAGATGTTGAAACATCTGCAAATGTCATGACAGAATTACTGTCATATGCTACAGACAGATGTCAAAGAAGATGTTGAAACATCTGCAAATGTCATGACAAATGTCAAAGAGAATGTTGAAACATCTGCAACTGTCATGACAACATTACTGTCATATGTTACATATAGATATCAAACAAGAAGTGTGGAACTTAGTTCAGGATGTCACACCAGATGTTGTGACACTGTCAAACAGAGTAACAGTTAATGAACTTAAGTCAAGATATCAGGATGTCACACCAGATGTTAGGACATTGTATCAGTAAATGAAGTAAGTTCAGTTTTTCAGGATGTCCCAACAGATGTTGAGACATCTCAGACCTGCTACCAGAATTAATTAATGACTAACTGATTTGAGATATTTAAGGAGAGTTATCTGGAATTAATTATGGATGGATAAAAACAGAACAAGGCGCATCTGTAGGGAGTTTTGTTATGAAGATTCAGATTAATCAGAAGAACAAAATCACCTAGAATTTAGGAAGTAACAAACCCTAATTCAAGGTGATCACATTGGATTTTTCAGATCTGAATTATGCAGAATATTCTGGAGATATTATGCAATCATATGTGGTGCTGATCTAGAAGATCTTAAAGACTCAATTTAAATTGAAGACAAATATTGAAAAATATAGGTTTCTATATTTAGAGATATTTTAGGAGTTGAAGATCTTTTGGAATATTTGTAGCAGATATTTCTGCATATTTGTAGCAGATATTTCTGCATATTTGTAGCAGCTATTGTTGTGATTGTTTAGGCCCAAATCCAGTTGGGAATAGGTTATAAAAGAAACCTTGTAACCTAGTTTAGAATTAACCCAATCAACCGAAAATGTAAACATTATTAGGGTTGTGTTCTTGTGGCAGCCGTGAGTAACAAGGAACTCTATTGTGGCTGTTTCACTTGTGATTCTCGAAGCTTGTAAGCAAGAGAAGTTTTGTGACTTGATTGAAACTGTGAAGTAAGATCAAGCTGTTTTTTGTTTGAAGTGTGACTTCAATTTAATTAAAGATGTAAACAAAATCACTGTGTGATTGAGGGGGAGTGAGTAGGGTACTCATATCTAAGGTGTGTCTTAGGTAGAAATTGCATTGGGTAAGTATTAAGTGATAGATTAAACAGGGTGGTTTAAGTCTAGAATTAATATTACTAATAGTGGATTTCCTCCTGGCTTGGTAGCCTCCAGATGTAAGTGTGGTTATACACTGAACTGGGTTAACAAACTTCTGTGTTCTTTACATCTTTTATGTTTTATGCAGTACCTGAACTAAATGTCCTATCAGATGTCCCAACATCCTGAAGCATGTTTGACTCTGATATATCAGAATTATTTAAGTACTGATATGTATGCCTTACCATGTTTATAAGTAACAGATAAGATGTCTCAACATCATATTAGACATCTGAGTCTGTCATACCAGAATTTCAATATTAAATGGAGGACTGCTCGAAATGATACGATACTTTTCAAATGAATTATATATTTTATGAGGGAAGTTTACGATGGAAGTCCATTCAAAAAAAATCATCTGAAAATTAGATTCTATGAATTTTTTCGAAATTCATGAATCGGTCCAAAAATCCTAATATATTATATACTATTTCATACGAGTTCCGGTCAAAAAATCAAATTATATCGGGAACTATTCGAAATGATACGAAACGTTTCAGATCATTTATATATGTTACGAGGGAAGGTTATGATGGAAGTCCATGCAAAAAAAAATCTGAAAGTTGGCTTCTATAAATCTTTTGGAAATGCGAGTTACTGTAAAAAAAAACATAGTGTATTATACACTAGTTTACACTAGTTTCAGTCAAAAAGTTAAATTAAATGGAGGACTGCTCGAAATGATACGATACTTTTCAATCATTTATATATTTTATGAGGGAAGGTTATGATGGAAGTCCATGCAAAAAATCATCTGAAAATTAGATTCTATGAATCTTTTCGAAATTCATGTTTCGTTCCAAAAATCCTAATATATTATACACTATTTCATACGAGTTCCGGTCAAAAAATCAAATTATATCGGGAACTATTCGAAATGATACGAAACGTTTCAGATCATTTATATATGTTACGAGGGAAGGTTATGATGGAAGTCCAAGCAAAAAATACTCTGAAAATTAGCTTCTATAAAACTTTTGGAAATGCAAGTTACTGTAAAAAAACCATAGTGTATTATACACTAGTTTCGGTCTAAAAGTTAAATTAAATGGAGGACTACTCGAAATGATACGATACTTTTCAAATCATTTATATATTTTATGAGGAAAGGTTACGATGGAAGTCCATGCAAAAAATCATCTGAAAAATTAGATTTTATGAATCTTTTCGAAATTCATGTTTCGGTCCAAAAATCCTAATATATTATACACTATTTCATACGAGTTCCGGTCAAAAAATCAAATTATATATGGAACTATTTGAAATGATACGAAACGTTTTAGATCATTTATATATGTTACGAGGGAAGGTTATGATGGAAGTCCATGAAAAAAATCATCTGAAAAATTAGATTTTATGAATCTTTTCGAAATTCATGTTTCGGTCCAAAATCCTAATATATTATACACTAATGTATTATACACTAGTTTACACTAGTTTCTGTAAAAAAGTTAAATTAAATGGAGGACTACTCAAAATGATACGATACTTTTGAAATCCGTTATATATTTTATGAGGGAAGGTTACGATGGAAGTCCATGCAAAAAGTCATCTGAAAAATAGATTCTATGAATCTTTTCGGAATTCATGTTTCGGTCAAAAAATCCTAATATATTATACACTATTTCATTCGAGCTCCGGTGAAAAAATTAAATTATATCGGGAACTATTCGAAATGATACGAAACATTTCAAATCATTTATATATGTTACGGGGGAAGGTTATGATGGAAGTCCATGCAAAAAATAATCTGAAAATTAGCTTCTATAAAACTTTTGGAACTGCAAGTTACTGTCCAAAAACCATAGTGTATTATACACTAGTTTACACTAGTTTTGGTCAAAAGGTTAAATTAAATGGAGTTTTGCTCGAAATGATACGATACTTTTCAATCATTTATATATTTTATGAGGGAAGGTTACAATGGAAGTCCATGCAAAAAATCATCTAAAAATTAGATTCTATGAATCTTTTCGAAATTCATGTTTGGGTCCAAAAATCCTAATATATTATACACTATTTCATATGAGTTCCGGTCAAAAAATCAAATTATATCGGGAACTATTCGAAATGATAAGAAATGTTTCAGATCATTTATATATGTTACGAGGGAAGGTTATGATGGAAGTCCATGCAAAAAATATACTGAAAATTAGCTTCTATAAAACTTTTGTAAATGCATGGTTCTGTCAAAAAACCATAGTGTATTATAAACTAGTTTACACTAGTTTTGGTCAAAAAGTTAAATTAAATGGAGGACTGCTCGAAATGATACGATACGTTTCAAATCATTTATATATTTCATCAGGGAAGGTTACGATTGAAGTCCATGCAAAAAATCATCTGAAAATTAGATTCTATGAATCTTTTCGAAATTCATGTTTCGGTCCAAAAATCCTAATATATTATACACTATTTCATACGAGTTCCGGTCAAAAAATCAAATTATATCTGGAACTATTCGAATTGATATGAAACGTTTCAGATCATTTATATATGTTACAAGGGAAGGTTATGATGGAAGTCCATGCAAAAAATCATCTGAAAAATTAGATTTTATGAATCTTTTTGAAATTCATGTTTCGGTCCAAAAATCCTAATATATTACACACTATTTCATACGAGTTCCGGTCAAAAAATAAAATAATATCTGGAACTTTTCGAAATGATACGAAACGTTTCAGATCATTTATATATGTTACGAGGGAAGGTTATGATGGAAGTCCATGCAAAAAATAATCTGAAAATTAGCTTCTATACAACTTTTGTAAATGTGAGTTACTGTCAAAAAGCCATAGTGTATTATACACTAGTTTATACTAGTTTCGGTCAAAAAGTTATATTAAGTGGAGGACTGCTCGAAATGATACGATACTTTTCAAATCATTTATATATTTTATGAGTGAAGTTTACGATGGAAGTCCATGCAAAAAAAATCATCTAAAAATTAGATTCTATGAATCTTTTCGAAATTCATGTTTCGGTCCAAAAATCTTAATATATTATACACTATTTCATACGAGTTCCGGTCAAAAAATCAAATTATATCTGGAACTATTCGAAATGATATGAAACGTTTCAGATCATTTATATATGTTACGAGGGAAGGTTATGATGGAAGTCCATACAAAAAATAATCTGAAAATTAGCTTCTATACAACTTTTGTAAATGCGAGTTACTGTCAAAAAACCATAGTGTATTATACACTAGTTTATACTAGTTTCGGTCAAAAAGTTATATTAAATGGAGGACTGCTCAAAATGATACGATACTTTTCAAATTAATTATATATTTTATGAGGGAAGTTTACGATGGAAGTCCATTCAAATAAAAATCATCTGAAAATTAGATTCTATGAATTTTTTCGAAATTCATGAATCGGTCCAAAAATCCTAATATATTATACACTATTTCATACGAGTTCCGGTCAAAAAATCAAATTATATCGGGAACTATTCGAAATGATACGAAACGTTTCAGATCATTTATATATGTTACGAGGGAAGGTTATGATGGAAGTCCATGCAAAAAATAATCTGAAAGTTGGCTTCTATAAATCTTTTTGAAATGCGAGTTACTGTAAAAAAAACCATAGTGTATTATACACTAGTTTACACTAGTTTCGGTCAAAAAGTTAAATTAAATGGAGGACTGCTCGAAATGATATGATACTTTTCAATCATTTATATATTTTATGAGGGAAGGTTATGATGGAAGTCCATGCAAAAAATCATCTGAAAATTAGATTCTATGAATCTTTTCGAAATTCATGTTTCGTTCCAAAAATCCTAATATATTATACACTATTTCATACGAGTTCCGGTCAAAAAATCAAATTATATCAGGAACTATTCGAAATGATACGAAACGTTTCACACTACGCTAAAAATGCTTTTTAACAGCGCATCTTAGACAGCGCTTTTAAGAGAAAGCGCTGTCTAAGATTAAAATTAAAATTAAACACGGAAAATGGTCCAAAAAAATAATGAAAGCGCTGTCTTAGGGGGGGGTCTTAGACAGCGCTTTCGAAAAGCGCTGTCTAAGATCCCCCCTTAGACAGCGCTTATAGAAAGCGCTTTTATATATATACCTTAGTCAGCGCTTTTGATAAAGCGCTGTTTAAAGTTTTTAAATTAAAAAAAAAATAAAACCAAAAGCGCTGTCTAAGGGGGGGGTTTAGAAAGCGCTTTTGGAAAGCGCTGTCTAAGGCATACCTTAGAAAGCGCTTTTACCAAAAGCGCTGTCTAAGGTCTAATTAAAATTAAATTTCATACTTCTATTTTCATTCTCTGTTCTTTTCGTTTTCCCTCCTGCGAACGTTTCCAGAGCGAACCCTAACAGCGAACGTTTCCAGAAGAACTTGAAGTCATTGAAGTCATTGAAATTTGTTTGAATCGTTCTCCTGTCTTCATCGCGGTATGTATTTCACGTTTTCATTCATTCATTCACGTTTTCATTCATTCATTCATGTTCTTCGTTTCAGTTCTTCATTTCAGTAATGTAGTCATTTCTGTTTTCGGATTTCAGTCATTCGTTTCACGCATTGCAAGAGTTAAATCGTTCATTTCTGAAAGTGTTTGAAGAATCTCATTACGGTATGTGTTTCAGTTTTGATTTTTTTAGGAATTGTTCATTTCCCTGATTTAGCATGCTTTTTGTTCTGGTTGTGGTTGGTTAGGGAAAAGTCAGTACTTTTCGTAACTCAGTTTTCTTTTATAACTAATGCATATACATTCTTCAATGTTTATTGTTTATCTGTGCATGTGTTTCTCCCGGGTTATTAAAAATATTGATAACAGTGTTACCACTTATCATAGTTGTTTGTCTTTAAAAAGAAATATGCCTGTTTATCATCTAATTTAAAAGTATTATTACATTATGTATTAATACATATCTCAAAATATGAATTGTTGGGAATCCATCAACTTAATATTTAGATGATAGATCCTTGTTCTTCTCCTCATTGGCATCAACTTTACCCAAAACAGTTGGAGTTTCAAGAAGATTCACTAACTAAATCGATTGAAATTACTAGTTTGGTTGAAAGAAGAAAAAAAAATTGGACCAAATTTGTCCCTAAAATAAGGATGTAGCAGATTTAGAGTATAGGACAAACATGAGTTTTTCTTAACATCTAATTTTTTTATATTATAGAAATATTTTCTTTTTTGAGAGTCATTTATTAGTACTTGTTATTAATTCAAAGAACTGTCTTAATATATAAAATATATAGTTATCAACGAGTATGTTTGGCTCTAAATAATATAGAAATGCCTTAAAAGATCTAAACTAAAAGAAAAGAGAAATAGCTATTTAAGAAAATTAAAAGAAAAATGATTTGATCTTTTTATAAATCCATTTGTTTCAGTTTTTCTATAAACCGTTTATTTTAGTTTGTTTTTTCAAATGATTTTGGAAAAATAACACTAGACATCCTTTATTTTAAAATATTAAATTATTTTTATTAATGTTTTTTAAAATATTAAAATATTAAGTTATTTTAAATTAATGAAAGTGATGAGGTAATTAAAGTTGGTATATTGGCGTATCGGATACGTTATTGAAGTTTATATTAACATTGGTTATGTATACGTTTTTTAAGTAGGAAAACCATGGATAAAACATGGATCTGTGCCGATCGAATGACCAAAGAGTACGAGAGTGGGGTTGCGGAATTCGTTAAGTATGTTGTTCAACACGCTGAAAACCCCAGACGAATGCATTGTCCTTGCTTGCGTTGTTGTTATATTGGTAAGGTTGACGCACATGGATTGAAATCGCATTTGCTGAGGCATGGAATTGATCAAAGTTATCAGTGTTGGATATTTCATGGTGAGAAAATTAACGGGAATGTTGAATCGAGTGGAAAAAGTAATACGACCTATGCTTCATACGACAAAGACACGGAAACATATGATTGTGATCGAGTTGAAGAGATTGTAGAAGCACTGGAAGAAGATCTTCATGATTGTCCTGAAATGTTTGAGAGGATGGTAAGCGATGCAGAGAAACCGTTGTACAAAGGTTGCACTAAATTCTCAAGACTTTCTGCGGTATTAAAGTTGTACAACTTAAAGGCGGGCAATGGATGGTCGGATAAAAGTTTCACAGAGTTGTTGGCCCTTATGAGAGAAATGCTACCGGATGATAATGTTCTTCCTAATCGAACCTATGAGGCAAAAAAAATGTTATGCTCTATTGGCATGAGCTATGATAAGATACATGCTTGTCCTAACGATTGCATTTTGTTTCGTAACGAATATGCAACGTTAACTGAGTGCCCCAAATGCGGTTTGTCTCGATATAAGAAAAGATTATCTCCCGCAAAAGTCTTATGGTATTTTCCGATAATTCCGAGATTTAGGCGCATGTTTCGTAGTGAAACCGATGCAAGACATCTTACTTGGCATGCAGATGAAAGAATTACCGATGGAAAGTATCGGCATCCGGCTGATTCACCACAGTGGTCGAAGATTGATAATGATTATCCTGAGTTTGGATCAGAAGCAAGAAACCTTCGATTGGCATTATCTACTGATGGAATGAACCCACATGGTCTTCAAAGTATTTCACATACCACATGGCCTGTGATTCTTATGATTTATAACCTACCTCGGTGGCTATGTATGAAGCGTAAGTACATGATGTTATCTATGTTAATCTCTGGGCCTAAACAACCAGGTAATGACATAGACGTATACTTGACACCTCTGATCGAAGATTTAAAGATTTTGTGGGAGAACGGTGTGGAGGTTTATGATGGATATAGGAAAGAAAGTTTCAATCTGAGGGCGATGTTGTTTGGCACAATTAATGATTTTCCAGCATACGGGAATCTATCTGGGTATAGCATTAAGGGTCAACGTGCGTGTCCTGTTTGTGAAGACGGAACCGATACGATCCGATTGGAACTTTGCCAGAAGAATGTGTTTCTCGGTCATCGTAGATTCTTACATTCTAAACATCACTACCGTGGGTGGAGAAAAGCATTCAATGGAGACACCGAACATCGTAGAGCTCCACCCGCATTGTCAGGTGAACAAGTTTTTGAAAAGGTGAAAGATGTGCGTACTGAGTTTGGCAAGCCTTTTTCACATAAGATTGTGAAAGGTGGGTGGAAGAAAAGGTCGATATTTTTTGAATTGCCATATTGGAAGTCTTTGTACGTGAGACATTTTCTCGATGTTATGCATATTGAAAAAAACGTATTTGAAAGTGTTATCGGTACATTACTCAATATAAAAGGCAAGTCTAAGGATGGCCTTAAAGCAAGGGAGGACATGTTAAAAATGGGAATGAGAACTGAATTAGCACCCGTGAAGAAAGGAAGACGAACATATCTACCACCTGCTGCTTTTACTTTATCTAGAAAGGAGAAAAAAATTTTGTGTAAGTCTCTGAGTGAAGTAAAGGTTCCAGAAGGATACTCATCTGATATCAGAAGACTTGTTTCTATGAAAGACCTCAAGTTGAAGAATTTGAAGACACATGATTGTCATGTTATAATGGAACATTTTCTACCGATCGGTATACGTTCTATTTTGCCAGAAAAAGTAAGAAGTTCCATAACTAAATTGTGTTTTTTCTTTAGGTCAATTTGTAGTAAGGTGATCGATCCCGAGATCTTACCAACACTACAAAAAGAGATTGTAATTACCTTGTGTGAGCTTGAAATGTATTTTCCTCCGTCTTTTTTTGACATAATGGTTCATTTAGTTGTTCATCTTGTGAAAGAGACACAGTTGTGTGGACCAGCTTATATGAGATGGATGTACCCTGCTGAACGTTATATGAAAATATTAAAAGGGTACGTGAAATCCCGAAGTCGACCAGAGGGTTGTATTGTTGAACGATACATTGTTGAAGAAGCTGTTGAGTTTTGTACTGAATATTTGTCTAACGTTCAATCGATTGGACTCCCCAGAGCTCAGATTTTCGACAAAATGGAAGGTAAAAAATTAATTGGGAATAAAATTGTGACAATATCAAGGGATGAACGAGATCAAGTTCATTTGTATGTTCTGCACAATAATAATGAGGTTGAGCCATATGTTGAAATGCACAAGGATGTACTCCGAAGGTTAAATCCGAACAGAAATGAAAATTGGATAGTTATAGAGCACACTCAAAGTTTCATACAATGGTTGAAGGATCATATTTATTTGAAGCGCTCTTCAGATCCTTCTTCGGTAACAGAAAGGTTGAGATGTTTGGCATATGGTCCAAGTTTGCATGTGTTTTCTCATAGCACATATTCAATTAATGGATACACATTTTATACCAAAGAACAAGATGATAAGAGTACTATGCAAAATAGTGGTGTCACCGTGCTAGTTGAAGCAATGCATATATCAAGTATGAAGGACTTAAACCCCAAATATGCAAATTTGTCATATTTTGGAGTTATTGAGCACATTTGGGTGTTTGATTACGAGAAGTTTCAGATTCCCATCTTTGGTTGCAAGTGGGTGAATAGTAGTGGCATACGGATGGATAAGTCTGGATTTTTGCAAGTTGATCTTACTAGGGTGGGGTACAAAGATGAACCTTTTATTCTAGCATCTCAGGCTAAACAAGTGTTCTATGTGAATGACCCGAAGAGTACTAAATGGTCTATAGTGCTTTTCTCTAACAAAGTGACTGATGATAGCGGTGTCGATCAATGTGATATTGATGTTGAGAATGAGTCATGCATTAGACGGAATGAGTTGAATAGAAATGATGAAGTTGAGGATCTTATACCGGATGAGTCATATATAAGAAACGATCATAATGAGGGAATTTGGATCAATTCATCCGTACGCATTGCTAAGAAACAAGTGATTAATATTCCAACAAAGAAAAGAAAGAGATGTTAGTGACTTAGGTAAATTATCCATGGTTTCTTTATTTTATTTTTTCAATTGTTTTGATTATAAGTTATATGTGATAATGCATGATTTCATTATATTTTTGTTTTCAATTGCTTTGATTATAAGTTATATCTGATAATGCATGATTTCTTTATTTTTTTTGTTTTCAATTTCTTTGATTATAAGTTATATTTGATATTTGATGGTTTCCTTGGTTTATTACAGGTTAGACATGGCTGATGATCAACCTGAGGAAGTTCCTAAAAAAGTATCCGCGGAAGAAGAAATTCGAAGAGGCATCACAGTAATGAGAAGGGTGGTCCAAGGAAGATCTCGAGGCATCATACTAGATGTCTATTGGAGCACCCAGGGACAGCTTATAGAACCTAATGGGCATACCTTAACTAGTTTTATCGGTGCACTAGTAAGGAATGAAATTCCCATTACATGTGATGATTGGAGAAACAAAGAGCTGAAAGAGTCCAAAGATAAAATTTGGAGTGAGATAAAGGTACAATCATTTGGCCCTTAATTATACGGTATCAATTATGTTTTTTCAATTACCGATACTAACTATCAATCTGTATGTTTTTCTTAGCGATGTTTTAACATCGAAGAAGAAAGAAGAGGCTTTTGTATGAAATTGGCCGGAAAGCTTCTAAGAGGGTTTCGGACATTTTTATCATCCAAGTTCCTTAAGGATGCGGATGGTAATTTTGTGGATGCGGAGCTTCCCAAAAAATATGAAAGTTTGATATCGGCTGAAGAATGGGAAGCTTTCAAATCCAAAAGACAAGACCCGGTTTTTCAAAGAATAAGTGCTACAAATCGGGAAAGAGCAGCAAGTCCCGCATATCCGTACCGAAAAGGACGTGTCGGATATGGACGGTTAGAACAATCCATGGTAAGTATTTATAAATTGCGATAACAAATTTGTTCATCATATATTAGTTTTATCTGATCAAATTGTATGACTTAATGTGTAGCTGCAGAAGGAGCAAAGTTCAGAATCATCTCTTCCTGCACATGTTTTGTGGAAGGAAGCCCGTGTGGGCAAATCTGGAGTTCCTCAAGAAGAAGTTTTACAAGTATACCAGAAATGTGTAAGTATAACATTTTTTCATTAATTGAATAACATTTTTATACACAAATATTTGACAAGTGTACGATATTCATCTGATTTTTCAGGAGGAGCTATCTCAGTCTTTATCTCCCGATGATACTAGGAGCATACTTGGTCGGGCATTAGATGTCCCTGAGTATTCTGGTCGGGTGAGGGGTAAGGGATTTGGAGTCACTCCGACCTCCCTGAGTATTAAAAAAGGAAAGGCTCCTAGTAATCGGGAGCTTCATGCAAGAATGGAAGCCATGCAAGCTGAGCTTGATGCATTGAGGAGAGAAAGAGAGGCTAGCGCCTCAACAGTATACAGAGATGCTTCGGACAAAGACAGTATCAACTGTACCTTTCAGCCGAACATTCCAGAGGTAATTACATATAATTGTCTTAAATTGAACTATTTGCTTAAATTATGTATTTGACATATATACACATTAACGATTTCTTGTTATTATTGGTTTTAGGGCATTTCCCATTGTCAGCTGTATTTGTCGTCACCATACTATCGGATGGTTGGCAAGGGAAAAGTGCATAACGTTAGCGGAGTATTACTCCACACTAGAGAGCTCCCTGTTGGATGTTTGAAGGTATCAGTTGATATTGCAGTTGAGCCGAATGCAGCATTACCATATCCTAGCGATGATTCGGATGCAACAACGGTGCACGAAGCAGTAGGTTCGTTTGTTGCATGGCCGACAAACCTCATATGCGTAGGATATGAGGTATGATTAAAACTTATGTTAACTTTCCTTGGTATATTCAAAGTTTAAAATTTATGCTTAAAATTTTACTTACATATATTTCCTATGTTAAATAGACTCCCACACAATCCAAATCAAAAGAAACTGCGATTCCACGGCATACCGAGTCCACGGTTTCAAGAAAAGAGGTAATATACAATTATATGACATATATTCATGGAAGTTGTTACATTCTTAATTTGATCTAACTATTTATATGACATGTAGGTTCAAGAAAATGAGGCTAGCAATGCCTCCGCACAACAAAAAAAGGAGGTTAGCAACGCCTCCGCACGGGTACAAAGTTCTGGTGCTAAGAAGTCCGTAGCTAGGAAAAAACCTACCACCAAGTATAGGTCGTGCCTCAGGACATTTCTAGAGATGACCGATATACCGACCGGAGGTGTTCGGACTATACCTATGGAGGTAGGGATTTTCGGCTTTGATTACGAACAAATGATTGGTAATGAGGACTTCATGCAAGTTTTTGGTCGTGAAGAAATCGGCGTCAACGTTGTCAATACATATGTTAGGTAAATTCGGACTACTTTGTTTTATTAATTAAACAACTTATTTTAATGATGTTTAATTTATGTTAATGATGTTTTTATATTAGGTTTTTGTATGACAAATTGATGCGCCCCAATGGTTTGGACGTGTCATTCGGATTCTTAGCACCCGCGACCGTCAACTATAGTTTAATGATAAGTAGACCGGATACCGTGACGGAGTACGTTCTTCGGATCCTCGTGGAGAATAAAAATGCGGAGAAGTTGTTTTTTGTACCGTTTAATACCGGGTTAGCATTTCATTCTAAATTCATCTATTATAATTATTTTTCAAGTTACCATCTAACATTTGCCTAATCATTACAGTGGACATTGGTTGTTGCTCGCAATCAATCCTATCCGAGAAATTGTGTATTATCTTGACTCGTTAGGAAATGATTGGACAACATACCCGGTTATGAAGGACCTAATTGACACGTAAGTGAGAATGTTCAAAATTTTTCTTAGTTTATGTGAATTGTTCTAATTGCTTCATTTTTATTTTATTAGCGTCCTACAAGCTTTTCGTGCCCAACGAGTTATCCAGACCTCAAGGAGGGGCGCCAACTCCATTTCATGGATTAAAGTGGCGGTATATTTTTAATTACCGCGTTTTTTATTATATTAGTGATGACTACACTTGATAAAACTTAGGATTTATAATTCATATTTTTTTTTCATATGTAGTGTCCTCTTCAACGTAATCAAATAGATTGCGGGTATTTCATGTTGAGGTTTATGCGAGATACTCTCATGTTGGGCCGATTAGAGATTCCCGCCGATGTATGTATTTCTAACTTATGAGTTATTTTTATATTTACACATATCTCATATAATTAAATAGTTGGAATTAATTCAAAATATGTTATATTATTATGTAGTACTTTGATGAATTCAAGTGTGCATCTTATACAAAGGATCAAGTGGACGAAATCAAAGAGGAGTGGTGTCAATACATGATAGAGCTCAAAGTGTGTAATTAATGTGTACATTTGTAGTAGTATATGTAATGACTTATAAATGTAAACATAAATTTGTATATATTTTGATACATTTATGGCAAATTTGGTTTGAATTTGTTTGAATTGGTTAGCCAAATTTTGGTAAAAAAAGGCCAAAATGGCATATATAAAATGTGATAATTGTCTGCAAAAATCTGGTTGAAAACAAGTACCAATTCTGGTTTATAAACCTGGAAAAAATGTGGTTACAAACAAATCCTACAAAAAATTTCGTATACCTTAGACAGCGCTTTTGCCAAAAGCGCTGTCTAAGGGGGGGGATTAGAAAGCGCTTTAGGCAAAAGCGCTGTCTAAGGGGGGGGGGGCTTAGACAGCGCTTTGTGAAAAGCGCTGTCTAAGGTATACCTAAAAAAATTAAAATAGGAGGGGCTTAGACAACGCTTTTGGCCAAAGCGCTGTCTAAGGTAGGGGGCTTAGACAGCGCTTTTTAAAAGCGCTGTCTAAGGTTTACCTAAAAAATTTAAATTAAGAGGGTCTTTTAAAGCGCTTTTGGCCAAAGCGTTGTCTAAGGGTGGGGGATTAGACAGCGCTTTTCACATTTTAAAAAGCGCTGTCTAAACCTTTAGCAGCGGAGGTTTAGACAGCGCTTTAAAGCACTGTCTAAGGCTAAAAAAAGCGCTGTCTAAGGGTCTTGTTTGTTGTAGTGTCAGATCATTTATATATGTTACGAGGGAAGGTTATGATGGAAGTCCATGCAAAAAATATACTGAAAATTAGATTCTATAAAACTTTTGTAAATGCATGGTTATGTCAAAAAACCATAGTGTATTATAAACTAGTTTACACTAGTTTTGGTCAAAAAGTTAAATTAAATGGAGGACTGCTCGAAATGATACGATACGTTTCAAATCATTTATATATTTCATCAGGGAAGGTTACGATTGAAGTCCATGCAAAAAATCATCTGAAAATTAGATTCTATGAATCTTTTCGAAATTCATGTTTCGGTCCAAAAATCCTAATATATTATACACTATTTCATACGAGTTCCGGTCAAAAAATCAAATTATATCTGGAACTATTCGAATTGATACGAAACGTTTCAGATCATTTATATATGTTACGAGGGAAGGTTATGATGGAAGTCCATGCAAAAAATCATCTGAAAAATTAGATTTTATGAATCTTTTTGAAATTCATGTTTCGGTCCAAAAATCCTAATATAATACACACTATTTCTTACGGGTTCCGGTCAAAAAATAAAATAATATCTGGAACTTTTCGAAATGATACGAAACGTTTCAGATCATTTATATATGTTACGAGGGAAGGTTATGATGGAAGTCCATGCAAAAAATAATCTGAAAATTAGCTTCTATACAACTTTTGTAAATGCGAGTTACTGTCAAAAAGCCATAGCGTATTATACACTAGTTTATACTAGTTTCGGTCAAAAAGTTATATTAAGTGGAGGACTGCTCGAAATGATACGATACTTTTCAAATCATTTATATATTTTATGAGGAAGTTTACGATGGAAGTCCATGCAAAAAAAATCATTTGAAAATTAGATTCTATGAATCTTTTCGAAATTCATGTTTCGGTCCAAAAATCCTAATATATTATACATTATTTCATACGAGTTTCGGTCAAAAAATCAAATTATATCGGGAACTATTCGAAATGATACGAAACGTTTCAGATCATTTATATATGTTACGAGGGAAGGTTATGATGGTAGTCCACGCAAAAAATAATCTGAAAATTAGCTTCTATTAAACTTTTGTAAATGCATGGTTCTGTCAAAAAACCATAGTGTATTATACACTAGTTTACACTAGTTTCGGTCTAAGAGTTAAATTAAATGGATGACAGCTCAAAATGATACGATACTTTTGAAATCATTTATATATTTTATGAGGGAAGGATAAGATGGAAGTCCATGCAAAAAATCATCTGAAAATTAGATTCTATGAATCTTTTCGGAATTCATGTTTCGGTCCAAAACTCCTAATATATTATACACTATTTCATACGAGTTCCGATCAAAAAATCAAATTATATCGGGAACTATTCGAAATGATACGAAACATTTCAGATCATTTATATATGTTATGAGGGAAGGTTATGATGGAAGTCCATGCAAAAAATAATCTGAAAATTAGCTTCTATAAGACTTTTGTAAATGCATGGTTCTGTCAAAAAACCATAGTGTATTATAAACTAGTTTACACTAGTTTTAGTCAAAAAGTTAAATTAAATGGAGGACTGCTCGAAATGATACGATACGTTTCAAATCATTTATATATTTCATCAGGGAAGGTTACGATGGAAGTCCATGCAAAAAATCATATGAAAATTACATTCTATGAATCTTTTCGAAATTCATGTTTCGGTCCCAAAATCCTAATATATTATACACTATTTCATACGAGTTCCGGTCAAAAAACCAAATTATATCGGGAACTATTCGAAATGATACGAAACGTTTCAGATCATTTATATATAATACGAGGGAAGGTTATGATGGAAGTCCATGCAAAAAATACTCTGAAAATTAGCTTCTATAAAACTTTTGGAAATGCAAGTTACTGTAAAAAAACCATAGTGTATTATACACTAGTTTACACTAGTTTCGGTCTAAAAGTTAAATTAAATGGAGGACTGCTCAAAATGATACGATACTTTTCAAATCATTTATATATTTTATGAGGAAAGGTTACGATGGAAGTCCATGCAAAAAATCATCTGAAAAATTAGATTTTATGAATCTTTTCGAAATTCATGTTTCGGTCAAAAAATCCTAATATGTTATACACTATTTCATACGAGTTCCGGTCAAAAAATCAAATTATATCTGGAACTATTCGAAATGATAATAAACGTTTCAGATCATTTATATATGTTACGATGGAAGGTTATGATGGAAGTCCATGCAAAAAATCATCTGAAAAATTAGATTTTATGAATCTTTTCGAAATTCATGTTTCGGTCCAAAAATCCTAATATATTACACACTATTTCATACGGGTTCCGGTCAAAAAATAAAATAATATCTGGAACTTTTCGAAATGATACGAAACGTTTCAGATCATTTATATATGTTACGAGGGAAGGTTATGATGGTAGTCCATGCAAAAAATAATCTGAAAATTAGCTTCTATAAAACTTTTGTAAATGCATGGTTCTGTCAAAAAACCATAGTGTATTATACACTAGTTTACACTAGTTTCGGTCTAAGAGTTAAATTAAATGGAGGACAGCTCAAAATGATACGATACTTTTGAAATCATTTATATATTTTATGAGGGAAGGATAAGATGGAAGTCCATGCAAAAAATCATCTGAAAATTAGATTCTATGAATCTTTTCGGAATTCATGTTTCGGTCCAAAACTCCTAATATATTATACACTATTTCATACGAGTTCCGATCAAAAAATCAAATTATATCGGGAACTTTTCGAAATGATACGAAACATTTCAGATCATTTATATATGTTATGAGGGAAGGTTATGATGGAAGTCCATGCAAAAAATAATCTGAAAATTAGCTTCTATAAGACTTTTGTAAATGCATGGTTCTGTCAAAAAACCATAGTGTATTATAAACTAGTTTACACTAGTTTTAGTCAAAAAGTTAAATTAAATGGAGGACTGCTCGAAATGATACGATACGTTTCAAATCATTTATATATTTCATCAGGGAAGGTTACGATGGAAGTCCATGCAAAAAATCATCTGAAAATTACATTCTATGAATCTTTTCGAAATTCATGTTTCGGTCCCAAAATCCTAATATATTATACACTATTTCATACGAGTTCCGGTCAAAAAACCAAATTATATCGGGAACTATTCGAAATGATACGAAACGTTTCAGATCATTTATATATAATACGAGGGAAGGTTATGATGGAAGTCCATGCAAAAAATACTCTGAAAATTAGCTTCTATAAAACTTTTGGAAATGCAAGTTACTGTAAAAAAACCATAGTGTATTATACACTAGTTTACACTAGTTTCGGTCTAAAAGTTAAATTAAATGGAGGACTGCTCGAAATGATACGATACTTTTCAAATCATTTATATATTTTATGAGGAAAGGTTACGATGGAAGTCCATGCAAAAAATCATCTGAAAAATTAGATTTTATGAATCTTTTCGAAATTCATGTTTCGGTCAAAAAATCCTAATATGTTATACACTATTTCATACGAGTTCCGGTCAAAAAATCAAATTATATCTGGAACTATTCGAAATGATAATAAACGTTTCAGATCATTTATATATGTTACGATGGAAGGTTATGATGGAAGTCCATGCAAAAAATCATCTGAAAAATTAGATTTTATGAATCTTTTCGAAATTCATGTTTCGGTCCAAAAATCCTAATATATTACACACTATTTCATACGGGTTCCGGTCAAAAAATAAAATAATATCTGGAACTTTTCGAAATGATACGAAACGTTTCAGATCATTTATATATGTTACGAGGGAAGGTTATGATGGAAGTCCATGCAAAAAATAATCTGAAAATTAGCTTCTATACAACTTTTGTAAATGCGAGTTACTGTCAAAAAGCCATAGTGTATTATACACTAGTTTATACTAGTTTCGGTCAAAAAGTTATATTAAATGGAGGACTGCTCGAAATGATACGATACTTTTCAAATCATTTATATATTTTATGAGGGAAGTTTAAGATGGAAGTCTATGCAAAAAAAATCATCTGAAAATTAGATTCTATGAATTTTTTCGAAATTCATGAATCGGTCCAAAAATCCTAATATATTATACACTATTTCATACGAGTTCCGGTTAAAAAATCAAATTATATCGGGAACTATTCGAAATGATACGGAACGTTTCAGATCATTTATATATGTTACGAGGGAAGGTTATGATGGAAGTCCATGCAAAAAATAATCTGAAAGTTGGCTTCTATAAATCTTTTTGAAATGCGAGTTACTGTAAAAAAAACATAGTGTATTATACACTAGTTTACACTAGTTTCGGTCAAAAAGTTAAATTAAATGGAGGACTGCTCGAAATGATACGATACTTTTCAATCATTTATATATTTTATGAGGGAAGGTTATGATGGAAGTCCATGCAAAAAATCATCTGAAAATTAGATTCTATGAATCTTTTCGAAATTCATGTTCCGTTCCAAAAATCCTAATATATTATACACTATTTCATACGAGTTCCGGTCAAAAAATCAAATTATATCAGGAACTATTCGAAATGATACGAAACGTTTCAGATCATTTATATATGTTACGAGGGAAGGTTATGATGGAAGTCCATGCAAAAAATATACTGAAAATTAGCTTCTATAAAACTTTTGTAAATGCATGGTTCTGTCAAAAAACCATAGTGTATTATAAACTAGTTTACACTAGTTTTGGTCAAAAAGTTAAATTAAATGGAGGACTGCTCGAAATGATACGATACGTTTAAAATCATTTATATATTTCATCAGGGAAGGTTACGATTGAAGTCAATGCAAAAAATCATCTGAAAATTAGATTCTATGAATCTTTTCGAAATTCATGTTTCGGTCCAAAAATCCTAATATATTATACACTATTTCATACGAGTTCCGGTCAAAAAATCAAATTATATCGGGAATTATTCGAAATGATACGAAACGTTTCAGATCATTTATATATAATACGAGGGAAAGTTATGATGGAAGTCCATGCAAAAAATCATCTGAAAAATTAGATTTTATGAATCTTTTTGAAATTCATGTTTCTGTAAAAAAACCATAGTGTATTATACACTAGTTTACACTAGTTTCGGTCTAAAAGTTAAATTAAATGGAGGACTGCTCGAAATGATACGATACTTTTCAAATCATTTATATATTTTATGAGGAAAGGTTATGATGGAAGTCCATGCAAAAAATCATCTGAAAAATTAGATTTTATGAATCTTTTCGAAATTCATGTTTCGGTCAAAAAATCCTAATATATTATACACTATTTCATACGAGTTCCGGTCAAAAAATCAAATTATATCAGGAACTATTCGAAATGATACAAAACGTTTTAGATCATTTATATATGTTACGAGGGAAGGTTATGATGGAAGTCCATGCAAAAAATCATCTGAAAAATTAGATTTTATGAATCTTTTTGAAATTCATGTTTCGGTCCAAAAATCCTAATATATTACACACTATTTCATACGGGTTCCGGTCAAAAAATAAAATAATATCTGGAACTTTTCGAAATGATACGAAACGTTTCAGATCATTTATATATGTTACGAGGGAAGGTTATGATGGAAGTCCATGCAAAAAATAATCTGAAAATTAGCTTCTATACAACTTTTGTAAATGCGAGTTACTGTCAAAAAGCCATAGTGTATTATACACTAGTTTATACTAGTTTCGGTCAAAAAGTTATATTAAATGGAGGACTGCTCGAAATGATACGATACTTTTCAAATCATTTATATATTTTATGAGGGAAGTTTAAGATGGAAGTCTATGCAAAAAAAATCATCTGAAAATTAGATTCTATGAATTTTTTCGAAATTCATGAATCGGTCCAAAAATCCTAATATATTATACACTATTTCATACGAGTTCCGGTTAAAAAATCAAATTATATCGGGAACTATTCGAAATGATACGAAACGTTTCAGATCATTTATATATGTTACGAGGGAAGGTTATGATGGAAGTCCATGCAAAAAATAATCTGAAAGTTGGCTTCTATAAATCTTTTTGAAATGCGAGTTATTGTAAAAAAAAACATAGTGTCTTATACACTAGTTTACACTAGTTTCGGTCAAAAAGTTAAATTAAATGGAGGACTGCTCGAAATGATACGATACTTTTCAATCATTTATATATTTTATGAGGGAAGGTTATGATGGAAGTCCATGCAAAAAATCATCTGAAAATTAGATTCTATGAATCTTTTCGAAATTCATGTTCCGTTCCAAAAATCCTAATATATTATACACTATTTCATACGAGTTCCGGTCAAAAAATCAAATCATATCAGGAACTATTCGAAATGATACGAAACGTTTCAGATCATTTATATATGTTACGAGGGAAGGTTATGATGGAAGTCCATGCAAAAAATATACTGAAAATTAGCTTCTATAAAACTTTTGTAAATGCATGGTTCTGTCAAAAAACCATAGTGTATTATAAACTAGTTTACACTAGTTTTGGTCAAAAAGTTAAATTAAATGGAGGACTGCTCGAAATGATACGATACGTTTCAAATCATTTATATATTTCATCAGGGAAGGTTACGATTGAAGTCAATGCAAAAAATCATCTGAAAATTAGATTCTATGAATCTTTTCGAAATTCATGTTTCGGTCCAAAAATCCTAATATATTATACACTATTTCATACGAGTTCCGGTCAAAAAATCAAATTATATCGAGAATTATTCGAAATGATACGAAACGTTTCAGATCATTTATATATAATACGAGGGAAGGTTATGATGGAAGTCCATTCAAAAAATCATCTGAAAAATTAGATTTTATGAATCTTTTTGAAATTCATGTTTCTGTAAAAAAAACCATAGTGTATTATACACTAGTTTACACTAGTTTCGGTCTAAAAGTTAAATTAAATGGAGGACTGCTCGAAATGATACGATACTTTTCAAATCATTTATATATTTTATGAGGAAAGGTTATGATGGAAGTCCATGCAAAAAATCATCTGAAAAATTAGATTTTATGAATCTTTTCGAAATTCATGTTTCGGTCAAAAAATCCTAATATATTATACACTATTTCATACGAGTTCCGGTCAAAAAATCAAATTATATCAGGAACTATTCGAAATGATACAAAACGTTTCAGATCATTTATATATGTTACGAGGGAAGGTTATGATGGAAGTCCATGCAAAAAATCATCTGAAAAATTAGATTTTATGAATCTTTTTGAAATTCATGTTTCGGTCCAAAAATCCTAATATATTACACACTATTTCATACGGGTTCCGGTCAAAAAATAAAATAATATCTGGAACTTTTCGAAATGATACGAAACGTTTCAGATCATTTATATATGTTACGAGGGAAGGTTATGATGGAAGTCCATGCAAAAAATAATCTGAAAATTAGCTTCTATACAAATTTTGTAAATGCGAGTTACTGTCAAAAAGCCATAATGTATTATACACTAGTTTATACTAGTTTCGGTCAAAAAGTTATATTAAATGGAGGACTGCTCGAAATGATACGATACTTTTCAAATCATTTATATATTTTATGAGGGAAGTTTAAGATGGAAGTCTATGCAAAAAAAATCATCTGAAAATTAGATTCTATGAATTTTTTCGAAATTCATGAATCGGTCCAAAAATCCTAATATATTATACACTATTTCATACGAGTTCCGGTTAAAAAATCAAATTATATCGGGAACTATTCGAAATGATACGAAACGTTTCAGATCATTTATATATGTTACGAGGGAAGGTTATGATGGAAGTCCATGCAAAAAATAATCTGAAAGTTGGCTTCTATAAATCTTTTTGAAATGCGAGTTACTGTAAAAAAAAACATAGTGTATTATACACTAGTTTACACTAGTTTCGGTCAAAAAGTTAAATTAAATGGAGGACTGCTCGAAATGATACGATACTTTTCAATCATTTATATATTTTATGAGGGAAGGTTATGATGGAAGTCCATGCAAAAAATCATCTGAAAATTAGATTCTATGAATCTTTTCGAAATTCATGTTCCGTTCCAAAAATCCTAATATATTATACACTATTTCATACGAGTTCCGGTCAAAAAATCAAATTATATCAGGAACTATTCGAAATGATACGAAACGTTTCAGATCATTTATATATGTTACGAGGGAAGGTTATGATGGAAGTCCATGCAAAAAATATACTGAAAATTAGCTTCTATAAAACTTTTGTAAATGCATGGTTCTGTCAAAAAACCATAGTGTATTATAAACTAGTTTACACTAGTTTTGGTCAAAAAGTTAAATTAGATGGAGGACTGCTCGAAATGATACGATACGTTTCAAATCATTTATATATTTCATCAGGGAAGGTTACGATTGAAGTCAATGCAAAAAATAATCTGAAAATTAGATTCTATGAATCTTTTCGAAATTCATGTTTCGGTCCAAAAATCCTAATATATTATACACTATTTCATACGAGTTCCGGTCAAAAAATCAAATTATATCGGGAATTATTCGAAATGATACGAAACGTTTCAGATCATTTATATATAATACGAGGGAAGGTTATGATGGAAGTCCATGCAAAAAATCATCTGAAAAATTAGATTTTATGAATCTTTTTGAAATTCATGTTTCTGTAAAAAAAACATAGTGTATTATACACTAGTTTACACTAGTTTCGGTCTAAAAGTTAAATTAAATGGAGGACTGCTCGAAATGATACGATACTTTTCAAATCATTTATATATTTTATGAGGAAAGGTTATGATGGAAGTCCATGCAAAAAATCATCTGAAAAATTAGATTTTATGAATCTTTTCGAAATTCATATTTCGGTCAAAAAATCCTAATATATTATACACTATTTCATACGAGTTCCGGTCAAAAAATCAAATTATATCAGGAACTATTCGAAATGATACAAAACGTTTCAGATCATTTATATATGTTACGAGGGAAGGTTATGATGGAAGTCCATGCAAAAAATCATCTGAAAAATTAGATTTTATGAATCTTTTTGAAATTCATGTTTCGGTCCAAAAATCCTAATATATTACACACTATTTCATACGGGTTCCGGTCAAAAAATAAAATTATATCTGGAACTTTTCGAAATGATACGAAACGTTTCAGATCATTTATATATGTTACGAGGGAAGGTTATGATGGAAGTCCATGCATAAAATAATCTGAAAATTAGCTTCTATACAACTTTTGTAAATGCGAGTTACTGTCAAAAAGCCATAGTGTATTATACACTAGTTTATACTTGTTTCGGTCAAAAAGTTATATTAAGTGGAGGACTGCTCGAAATGATACGATACTTTTCAAATCATTTATATATTTTATGAGGGAAGTTTACGATGGAAGTCCATGCAAAAAAAATCATCTGAAAATTAGATTCTATGAATCTTTTCGAAATTCATGTTTCGGTCAAAAAATCCTAATATATTATACACTATTTCATACGATTTCCGGTCAAAAAATCAAATTATATCGGGAACTATTCGAAATGATACGAAACGTTTCAGATCATTTATATATGTTACGAGGGAAGGTTATGATGGTAGTCCATGCAAAAAATAATCTGAAAATTAGCTTCTATAAAACTTTTGTAAATGCATGGTTCTGTCAAAAAACCATAGTGTATTATACTCTAGTTTACACTAGTTTCGGTCTAAGAGTTAAATTAAATGGAGGACAGCTCAAAATGATACGATACTTTTGAAATCATTTATATATTTTATGAGGGAAGGATAAGATGGAAGTCCATGCAAAAAATCATCTGAAAATTAGATTCTATGAATCTTTTCGGAATTCATGTTTCGGTCCAAAAATCCTAATATATTATACACTATTTCATACGAGTTCTAGTGAAAAAAATCAAATTATATCGGGAACTATTCGAAATGAAACGAAACATTTCAGATCATTTATATATCTTACGGGGGAAGGTTTCGATGGAAGTCCATGCAAAAAATAATCTGAAAATTAGCTCCTATAAAACTTTTGGAACTGCAAGTTACTGTCCAAAAACCATAGTGTATTATACACTAGATTACACTAGTTTCGGTCAAAAGGTTAAATTAAATGGAGGACTGCTCGAAATGATACGATACTTTTCAATCATTTATATATTTTATGAGGGAAGGTTATGATGGAAGTCCATGCAAAAAATCATCTGAAAATTAGATTCTATGAATCTTTTCGAAATTCATGTTTCGTTCCAAAAATCCTAATATATTATACACTATTTCATACGAGTTCCGGTCAAAAAATCAAATTATATCAGGAACTATTCGAAATGATACGAAACGTTTCAGATCATTTATATATGTTACGAGGGAAGGTTATGATGGAAGTCCATGCAAAAAATATACTGAAAATTAGCTTCTATAAAACTTTTGTAAATGCATGGTTCTGTCAAAAAACCATAGTGTATTATAAACTAGTTTACACTAGTTTTGGTCAAAAAGTTAAATTAGATGGAGGACTGCTCGAAATGATACGATACGTTTCAAATCATTTATATATTTCATCAGGGAAGGTTACGATTGAAGTCAATGCAAAAAATAATCTGAAAATTAGATTCTATGAATCTTTTCGAAATTCATGTTTCGGTCCAAAAATCCTAATATATTATACACTATTTCATACGAGTTCCGGTCAAAAAATCAAATTATATCGGGAATTATTCGAAATGATACGAAACGTTTCAGATCATTTATATATAATACGAGGGAAGGTTATGATGGAAGTCCATGCAAAAAATCATCTGAAAAATTAGATTTTATGAATCTTTTTGAAATTCATGTTTCTGTAAAAAAAACATAGTGTATTATACACTAGTTTACACTAGTTTCGGTCTAAAAGTTAAATTAAATGGAGGACTGCTCGAAATGATACGATACTTTTCAAATCATTTATATATTTTATGAGGAAAGGTTATGATGGAAGTCCATGCAAAAAATCATCTGAAAAATTAGATTTTATGAATCTTTTCGAAATTCATATTTCGGTCAAAAAATCCTAATATATTATACACTATTTCATACGAGTTCCGGTCAAAAAATCAAATTATATCAGGAACTATTCGAAATGATACAAAACGTTTCAGATCATTTATATATGTTACGAGGGAAGGTTATGATGGAAGTCCATGCAAAAAATCATCTGAAAAATTAGATTTTATGAATCTTTTTGAAATTCATGTTTCGGTCCAAAAATCCTAATATATTACACACTATTTCATACGGGTTCCGGTCAAAAAATAAAATTATATCTGGAACTTTTCGAAATGATACGAAACGTTTCAGATCATTTATATATGTTACGAGGGAAGGTTATGATGGAAGTCCATGCATAAAATAATCTGAAAATTAGCTTCTATACAACTTTTGTAAATGCGAGTTACTGTCAAAAAGCCATAGTGTATTATACACTAGTTTATACTTGTTTCGGTCAAAAAGTTATATTAAGTGGAGGACTGCTCGAAATGATACGATACTTTTCAAATCATTTATATATTTTATGAGGGAAGTTTACGATGGAAGTCCATGCAAAAAAAATCATCTGAAAATTAGATTCTATGAATCTTTTCGAAATTCATGTTTCGGTCAAAAAATCCTAATATATTATACACTATTTCATACGATTTCCGGTCAAAAAATCAAATTATATCGGGAACTATTCGAAATGATACGAAACGTTTCAGATCATTTATATATGTTACGAGGGAAGGTTATGATGGTAGTCCATGCAAAAAATATACTGAAAATTAGCTTCTATAAAACTTTTGTAAATGCATGGTTCTGTCAAAAAACCATAGTGTATTATAAACTAGTTTACACTAGTTTTGGTCAAAAAGTTAAATTAGATGGAGGACTGCTCGAAATGATACGATACGTTTCAAATCATTTATATATTTCATCAGGGAAGGTTACGATTGAAGTCAATGCAAAAAATAATCTGAAAATTAGATTCTATGAATCTTTTCGAAATTCATGTTTCGGTCCAAAAATCCTAATATATTATACACTATTTCATACGAGTTCCGGTCAAAAAATCAAATTATATCGGGAATTATTCGAAATGATACGAAACGTTTCAGATCATTTATATATAATACGAGGGAAGGTTATGATGGAAGTCCATGCAAAAAATCATCTGAAAAATTAGATTTTATGAATCTTTTTGAAATTCATGTTTCTGTAAAAAAAACATAGTGTATTATACACTAGTTTACACTAGTTTCGGTCTAAAAGTTAAATTAAATGGAGGACTGCTCGAAATGATACGATACTTTTCAAATCATTTATATATTTTATGAGGAAAGGTTATGATGGAAGTCCATGCAAAAAATCATCTGAAAAATTAGATTTTATGAATCTTTTCGAAATTCATATTTCGGTCAAAAAATCCTAATATATTATACACTATTTCATACGAGTTCCGGTCAAAAAATCAAATTATATCAGGAACTATTCGAAATGATACAAAACGTTTCAGATCATTTATATATGTTACGAGGGAAGGTTATGATGGAAGTCCATGCAAAAAATCATCTGAAAAATTAGATTTTATGAATCTTTTTGAAATTCATGTTTCGGTCCAAAAATCCTAATATATTACACACTATTTCATACGGGTTCCGGTCAAAAAATAAAATTATATCTGGAACTTTTCGAAATGATACGAAACGTTTCAGATCATTTATATATGTTACGAGGGAAGGTTATGATGGAAGTCCATGCATAAAATAATCTGAAAATTAGCTTCTATACAACTTTTGTAAATGCGAGTTACTGTCAAAAAGCCATAGTGTATTATACACTAGTTTATACTTGTTTCGGTCAAAAAGTTATATTAAGTGGAGGACTGCTCGAAATGATACGATACTTTTCAAATCATTTATATATTTTATGAGGGAAGTTTACGATGGAAGTCCATGCAAAAAAAATCATCTGAAAATTAGATTCTATGAATCTTTTCGAAATTCATGTTTCGGTCAAAAAATCCTAATATATTATACACTATTTCATACGATTTCCGGTCAAAAAATCAAATTATATCGGGAACTATTCGAAATGATACGAAACGTTTCAGATCATTTATATATGTTACGAGGGAAGGTTATGATGGTAGTCCATGCAAAAAATAATCTGAAAATTAGCTTCTATAAAACTTTTGTAAATGCATGGTTCTGTCAAAAAACCATAGTGTATTATACTCTAGTTTACACTAGTTTCGGTCTAAGAGTTAAATTAAATGGAGGACAGCTCAAAATGATACGATACTTTTGAAATCATTTATATATTTTATGAGGGAAGGATAAGATGGAAGTCCATGCAAAAAATCATCTGAAAATTAGATTCTATGAATCTTTTCGGAATTCATGTTTCGGTCCAAAAATCCTAATATATTATACACTATTTCATACGAGTTCTAGTGAAAAAAATCAAATTATATCGGGAACTATTCGAAATGAAACGAAACATTTCAGATCATTTATATATCTTACGGGGGAAGGTTTCGATGGAAGTCCATGCAAAAAATAATCTGAAAATTAGCTCCTATAAAACTTTTGGAACTGCAAGTTACTGTCCAAAAACCATAGTGTATTATACACTAGATTACACTAGTTTCGGTCAAAAGGTTAAATTAAATGGAGGACTGCTCGAAATGATACGATACTTTTCAATCATTTATATATTTTATGAGGGAAGGTTATGATGGAAGTCCATGCAAAAAATCATCTGAAAATTAGATTCTATGAATCTTTTCGAAATTCATGTTTCGTTCCAAAAATCCTAATATATTATACACTATTTCATACGAGTTCCGGTCAAAAAATCAAATTATATCAGGAACTATTCGAAATGATACGAAACGTTTCAGATCATTTATATATGTTACGAGGGAAGGTTATGATGGAAGTCCATGCAAAAAATATACTGAAAATTAGCTTCTATAAAACTTTTGTAAATGCATGGTTCTGTCAAAAAACCATAGTGGATTATAAACTAGTTTACACTAGTTTTGGTCAAAAAGTTAAATTAAATGGAGGACTGCTCGAAATGATACGATACGTTTCAAATCATTTATATATTTCATCAGGGAAGGTTACGATTGAAGTCCATGCAAAAAACCATCTGAAAATTAGATTCTATGAATCTTTTCGAAATTCATGTTTCGGTCCAAAAATCCTAATATATTATACACTATTTCATACGAGTTCCGGTCAAAAAACCAAATTATATCAGGAACTATTCGAAATGATACGAAACATTTCAGATCATTTATATATAATACGAGGGAAGGTTATGATGGAAGTCCATGCAAAAAATACTCTGAAAATTAGCTTCTATAAAACTTTTGGAAATGCAAGTTTCTGTAAAAAAAACATAGTGTATTATACACTAGTTTACACTAGTTTCGGTCTATAAGTTAAATTAAATGGAGGACTTCTCGAAATGATACGATACTTTTCAATTCATTTATATATTTTATGAGGAAAGGTTACGATGGAAGTCCATGCAAAAAATCATCTGAAAAATTAGATTTTATGAATCTTTTCGAAATTCATGTTTCGGTCAAAAAATCCTAATATATTATACACTATTTCATACGAGTTCCGGTCAAAAAATCAAATTATATCTGGAACTATTCCAAATGATAATAAACGTTTCAGATCATTTATATATGTTACGATGGAAGGTTATGATGGAAGTCCATGCAAAAAATCATCTGAAAAATTAGATTTTATGAATCTTTTCGAAATTCATGTTTCGGTCCAAAAATCCTAATATATTATACACTATTTCATACGAGTTCTGGTCAAAAAATCAAATTATATCTGGAACTATTCGAAATCATACGAAACGTTTCAGATCATTTATATATGTTACGAGGGAAAGTTATGATGGAAGTCCATACAAAAAATAATCTGAAAATTAGCTTCTATACAACTTTTGTAAATGCGAGTTACTGTCAAAAAACCATAGTGTATTATACACTAGTTTATACTAGTTTCGGTCAAAAAGTTATATTAAATGGAGGACTGCTCGAAATGATACGATACTTTTCAAATTAATTATATATTTTATTAGGGAAGTTTACGATGGAAGTCCATTCAAAAAAAATCATCTGAAAATTAGATTCTATGAATTTTTTCGAAATTCATGAATCGGTCCAAAAAACCTAATATATTATACACTAATTCATACGAGTTCCGGTCAAAAAATCAAATTATATCGGGAACTATTCGAAATGATTCGAAACGTTTCAGATCATTTATATATGTTACGAGGGAAGGTTATGATGGAAGTCCATGCAAAAAATAATCTGAAAGTTGGCTTCTATAAATCTTTTTGAAATGCGAGTTACTGTAAAAAAAACCATAGTGTATTATACACTAGTTTACACTATTTTCGGTCCAAAAGTTAAATTAAATGGAGGACTGCTCGAAATGATACGATACTTTTTAATCATTTATATATTTTATGAGGGAAGGTTATGATGGAAGTCCATGCAAAAAATCATCTGAAAATTAGATTCTATTAATCTTTTCGAAATTCATGTTTCGTTCCAAAAATCCTAATATATTATACACTATTTCATACGAGTTCCGGTCAAAAAATCAAATTATATCAGGAACTATTCGAAATGATACGAAACGTTTCAGATCATTTATATATGTTACGAGGGAAGGTTATGATGGAAGTCCATGAAAAAAATATACTGAAAATTAGCTTCTATAAAACTTTTGGAAATGCATGGTTCTGTCAAAAAACCATAGTGTATTATACACTAGTTTACACTAGTTTTGGTCAAAAAGTTAAATTAAATGGAGGACTGCTCGAAATGATACGATACGTTTCAAATCATTTATATATTTCATCAGGGAAGGTTACGATGGAAGTCCATGCAAAAAATCATCTGAAAATTACATTCTATGAATCTTTTCGAAATTCATGTTTCGGTCCCAAAATCCTAATATATTATACACTATTTCATACGAGTTCCGGTCAAAAAACCAAATTATATCGGGAACTATTCGAAATGATACGAAACGTTTCAGATCATTTATATATGTTACGAGGGAAGGTTATGATGGAAGTCCATGCAAAAAATCATCTGAAAAATTAGATTTTATGAATCTTTTTGAAATTCATGTTTCGGTCCAAAAATCCTAATATATTACACACTATTTCATACGGGTTCCGGTCAAAAAATAAAATAATATCTGGAACTTTTCGAAATGATACGAAACTTTTCAGATCATTTATATATGTTACGAGGGAAGGTTATGATGGAAGTCCATGCAAAAAATAATCTGAAAATTAGCTTCTATACAACTTTTGTAAATGCGAGTTACTGTCAAAAAGCCATAGTGTATTATACACTAGTTTATACTAGTTTCGGTCAAAAAGTTATATTAAGTGGAGGACTGCTCGAAATGATACGATACTTTTCAAATCATTTATATATTTTATGAGGGAAGTTTACGATGGAAGTCCATGCAAAAAAAATCATCTGAAAATTAGATTCTATGAATCTTTTCGAAATTCATGTTTCGGTCCAAAAATCCTAATATATTATATACTATTTCATACGAGTTCCGGTCAAAAAATCAAATTATATCGGGAACTATTCGAAATGATACGAAACGTTTCAGATCATTTATATATGTTACGAGGGAAGGTTATGATGGTAGTCCATGCAAAAAATAATCTGAAAATTAGCTTCTATAAAACTTTTGTAAATGCATGGTTCTGTCAAAAAACCATAGTGTATTATACACTAGTTTACACTAGTTTCGGTCTAAGAGTTAAATTAAATGGAGGACAGCTCAAAATGATACGATACTTTTGAAATCATTTATATATTTTATGAGGGAAGGATAAGATGGAAGTCCATGCAAAAAATCATCTGAAAATTAGATTCTATGAATCTTTTCGGAATTCATGTTTCGGTCCAAAAATCCTAATATATTATACACTATTTCATACGAGTTTTAGTGAAAAAATCAAATTATATCGGGAACTATTCGAAATGATACGAAACATTTCAGATCATTTATATATCTTACGGGTGAAGGTTTCGATGGAAGTCCATGCAAAAAATAATCTGAAAATTAGCTCCTATAAAACTTTTGGAACTGCAAGTTACTGTCCAAAAACCATAGTGTATTATACACTAGTTTACACTAGTTTCGGTCAAAAGGTTAAATTAAATGGAAGATTGCTCGAAATGATACGATACTTTTCAATCATTTATATATTTTATGAGGGAAGGTTACAATAGAAGTCCATGCAAAAAATCATCTGAAAATTAGATTCTATGAATCTTTTCAAAATTCATGTTTCGGTCCAAAACTCCTAATATATTATACACTATTTCATACGAGTTCCGATCAAAAAATCAAATTATATCGGGAACTATTCGAAATGATACGAAACGTTTCAGATCATTTATATATGTTATGAGGGAAGGTTATGATGGAAGTCCATGCAAAAAATAATCTGAAAATTAGCTTCTATAAAACTTTTGTAAATGCATGGTTCTGTCAAAAAACCATAGTGGATTATAAACTAGTTTACACTAGTTTTGGTCAAAAAGTTAAATTAAATGGAGGACTGCTCGAAATGATACGATACGTTTCAAATCATTTATATATTTCATCAGGGAAGGTTACGATGGAAGTCCATGCAAAAAATCATCTGAAAATTACATTCTATGAATCTTTTCGAAATTCATGTTTCGGTCCCAAAATCCTAATATATTATACACTATTTCATACGAGTTCCGGTCAAAAAACCAAATTATATCGGGAACTATTCGAAATGATACGAAACGTTTCAGATCATTTATATATAATACGAGGGAAGGTTATGATGGAAGTCCATGCAAAAAATACTCTGAAAATTAGCTTCTATAAAACTTTTGGAAATGCAAGTTACTGTAAAAAAAACATAGTGTATTATACACTAGTTTACACTAGTTTCGGTCTAAAAGTTAAATTAAATGGAGGACTGCTCGAAATGATACAATACTTTTCAAATCATTTATATATTTTATGAGGAAAGGTTACGATGGAAGTCAATGCAAAAAATCATCTGAAAAATTAGATTTTATGAATCTTTTCGAAATTCATGTTTCGGTCAAAAAATCCTAATATATTATACACTATTTCATACGAGTTCCGGTCAAAAAATCAAATTATATCTGGAACTATTCCAAATGATAATAAACGTTTCAGATCATTTATATATGTTACGATGGAAGGTTATGATGGAAGTCCATGCAAAAAATAATCTGAAAAATTAGATTTTATGAATCTTTTCGAAATTCATGTTTCGGTCCAAAAATCCTAATATATTATACACTATTTCATACGAGTTCCGGTCAAAAAATCAAATTATATCTGGAACTATTCGAAATGATACGAAACGTTTCAGATCATTTATATATGTTACGAGGGAAAGTTATGATGGAAGTCCATACAAAAAATAATCTGAAAATTAGCTTCTATACAACTTTTGTAAATGCGAGTTACTGTCAAAAAGCCATAGTGTATTATACACTAGTTTATACTAGTTTCGGTCAAAAAGTTATATTAAGTGGAGGACTGCTCGAAATGATACGATACTTTTCAAATCATTTATATATTTTATGAGGGAAGTTTACGATGGAAGTCCATGCAAAAAAAATCATCTGAAAATTAGATTCTATGAATCTTTTCGAAATTCATGTTTCGGTCCAAAAATCCTAATATATTATATACTATTTCATACGAGTTCCGGTCAAAAAATCAAATTATATCGGGAACTATTCGAAATGATACGAAACGTTTCAGATCATTTATATATGTTACGAGGGAAGGTTATGATGGTAGTCCATGCAAAAAATAATCTGAAAATTAGCTTCTATAAAACTTTTGTAAATGCATGGTTCTGTCAAAAAACCATAGTGTATTATACACTAGTTTACACTAGTTTCGGTCTAAGAGTTAAATTAAATGGAGGACAGCTCAAAATGATACGATACTTTTGAAATCATTTATATATTTTATGAGGGAAGGATAAGATGGAAGTCCATGCAAAAAATCATCTGAAAATTAGATTCTATGAATCTTTTCGGAATTCATGTTTCGGTCCAAAAATCCTAATATATTATACACTATTTCATACGAGTTCTAGTGAAAAAATCAAATTATATCGGGAACTATTCGAAATGATACGAAACATTTCAGATCATTTATATATCTTACGGGTGAAGGTTTCGATGGAAGTCCATGCAAAAAATAATCTGAAAATTAGCTCCTATAAAACTTTTGGAACTGCAAGTTACTGTCCAAAAACCATAGTGTATTATACACTAGTTTACACTAGTTTCGGTCAAAAGGTTAAATTAAATGGAAGATTGCTCGAAATGATACGATACTTTTCAATCATTTATATATTTTATGAGGGAAGGTTACAATAGAAGTCCATGCAAAAAATCATCTGAAAATTAGATTCTATGAATCTTTTCAAAATTCATGTTTCGGTCCAAAACTCCTAATATATTATACACTATTTCATATGAGTTCCGGTCAAAAAATCAAATTATATCAGGAACTATTCGAAATGATACGAAACGTTTCAGATCATTTATATATGTTACGAGGGAAGGTTATGATGGAAGTCCATGCAAAAAATATACTGAAAATTAGCTTCTATAAAACTTTTGTAAATGCATGGTTCTGTCAAAAAACCATAGTGTATTATAAACTAGTTTACACTAGTTTTGGTCAAAAAGTTAAATTAAATGGAGGACTGCTCGAAATGATACGATACGTTTCAAATCATTTATATATTTCATCAGGGAAGGTTACGATTGAAGTCCATGCAAAAAATCATCTGAAAATTAGATTCTATGAATCTTTTCGAAATTCAGGTTTCGGTCCAAAAATCCTAATATATTATACACTATTTCATACGAGTTCCGGTCAAAAAACCAAATTATATCGGGAACTATTCGAAATGATACGAAACGTTTCAGATCATTTATATATAATACGAGGGAAGGTTAAGATGGAAGTCCATGCAAAAAATACTCTGAAAATTAGCTTCTATAAAACTTTTGGAAATGCAAGTTTCTGTAAAAAAACCATAGTGTATTAAACACTAGTTTACACTAGTTTCGGTCTAAAAGTTAAATTAAATAGAGGACTGCTCGAAATGATACGATACTTTTCAAATCATTTATATATTTTATGAGGAAAGGTTACGATGGAAGTCCATGCAAAAAATCATCTGAAAAATTAGATTTTATGAATCTTTTCGAAATTCATGTTTTGGTCAAAAAATCCTAATATATTATACACTATTTCATACGAGTTCCGGTCAAAAAATCAAATTATATCTGGAACTATTCGAAATGATACAAAACGTTTCAGATCATTTATATATGTTACGAGGGAAGGTTATGATGGAAGTCCATGAAAAAAATCATCTGAAAAATTACATTTTATGAATCTTTTCGAAATTCATGTTTCGGTCCAAAAATCCTAATATATTATACACTATTTCATACGAGTTCCGGTCAAAAAATCAAATTATATCTAGAACTATTCGAAATGATACGAAACGTTTCAGATCATTTATATATGTTACGAGGGAAGGTTATGATGGAAGTCCATACAAAAAATAATCTGAAAATTAGCTTCTATACAACTTTTGTAAATGCGAGTTACTGTCAAAAAACCATAGTGTATTATACACTAGTTTATACTAGTTTCGGTCAAAAAGTTATATTAAATGGAGGACTGCTCGAAATGATACGATACTTTTCAAATTAATTATATATTTTATGAGGGAAGTTTATGATAGAAGTCCATTCAAAAAAAAATCATCTGAAAATTAGATTCTATGAATTTTTTCGAAATTCTTGAATCGGTCCAAAAAACCTAATATATTATACACTATTTCATACGAGTTCCGGTCAAAAAATCAAATTATATCGAGAACTATTCGAAATGATACGAAACGTTTCAGATCATTTATATATGTTACGAGGGAAGGTTATGATGGAAATCCATGCAAAAAATAATCTGAAAGTTGGCTTCTATAAATCTTTTTGAAATCCGAGTTACTGTAAAAAAAACCATAGTGTATTATACACTAGTTTACACTAGTTTCGGTCAAAAAGTTAAATTAAATGGAGGACTGCTCGAAATGATACGATACTTTTCAATCATTTATATATTTTATGAGGGAAGGTTATGATGGAAGTCCATGCAAAAAATCATCTGAAAATTAGATTCTATGAATCTTTTCGAAGTTCATGTTTTGTTCCAAAAATCCTAATATATTATACACTATTTCATACGATTTCCGGTCAAAAAATCAAATTATATCAGGAACTATTCGAAATGATACGAAACATTTCAGATCATTTATATATGTTACGAGGGAAGGTTATGATGGAATTCCATGCTAAAAATATACTGAAAATTAGCTTCTATAAAACTTTTGTAAATGCATGGTTCTGTCAAAAAACCATAGTGTATTATAAACTAGTTTACATTAGTTTTGGTCAAAAAGTTAAATTAAATGGAGGACTGCTCGAAATGATACGATACGTTTCAAATCATTTATATATTTCATCAGGGAAGGTTACGATTGAAGTCCATGCAAAAAATCATCTGAAAATTAGATTCTATGAATCTTTTCAAAATTCAGGTTTCGGTCCAAAAATCCTAATATATTATACACTATTTCATACGAGTTCCGGTCAAAAAAACCAAATTATATCGGGAACTATTCGAAATGATACGAAACGTTTCAGATCATTTATATATAATACGAGGGAAGGTTAAGATGGAAGTCCATGCAAAAAATACTCTGAAAATTAGCTTCTATAAAAATTTTGGAAATGCAAGTTTCTGTAAAAAAAAACATAGTGTATTATACACTAGTTTACACTAGTTTCGGTCTAAAAGTTAAATTAAATGGAGGACTGCTCGAAATGATACGATACTTTTCAAATCATTTATATATTTTATGAGGAAAGGTTACGATGGATGTCCATGCAAAAAATCATCTGAAAAATTAGATTTTATGAATCTTTTCGAAATTCATGTTTCGGTCAAAAAATCCTAATATATTATACACTATTTCATACGAGTTCCGGTCAAAAAATCAAATTATATCTGGAACTATTCGAAATGATACAAAACGTTTCAGATCATTTATATATGTTACGAGGGAAGGTTATGATGGAAGTCCATGCAAAAAATCATCTGAAAAATTAGATTTTATGAATCTTTTCGAAATTCATGTTTCGGTCCAAAAATCCTAATATATTATACACTATTTCATACGAGTTCCGGTCAAAAAATCAAATTATATCTGGAACTATTCGAAATGATACGAAATGTTTCAAATCATTTATATATGTTACGAGGGAAGGTTATGATGGAAGTCCATACAAAAAATAATCTGAAAATTAGCTTCTATACAACTTTTGTAAATGCGAGTTACTATCAAAAAACCATAGTGTATTATACACTAGTTTATAATAGTTTCGGTCAAAAAGTTATATTAAATGGAGGACTGCTCGAAATGATACGATACTTTTCAAATTAATTATATATTTTATTAGGGAAGTTTACGATGGAAGTCCATTAAAAAAAATCATCTGAAAATTAGATTCTATGAATCTTTTCTAAATTCATGTTTCGGTCCAAAAATCCTAATATATTTTACACTATTTCATACGAGTTCCGGTCAAAAAACCAAATTATATCGGGAACTATTCGAAATGATACGAAACGTTTCAGATTATTTATATATAATACGAGGGAAGGTTATGATGGAAGTCCATGCAAAAAATACTCTGAAAATTATCTTCTATAAAACTTTTGTAAATGCGAGTTACTGTCAAAAAACCATAGTGTATTATACACTAGTTTATACTAGTTTCTATCAAAAAGTTATATTAAATGGAGGACTGCTCGAAATGATACGATACTTTTCAAATTAATTATATATTTTATTAGGGAAGTTTACGATGGAAGTCCATTCAAAAAAAATCATCTGAAAATTAGATTCTATGAATTTTTTCGAAATTCATGAATCGGTCCAAAAAACCTAATATATTATACACTATTTCATATGAGTTCCGGTCAAAAAATCAAATTATATCGGGAACTATTCGAAATGATTCGAAACGTTTCAGATCATTTATATATGTTACGAGGGAAGGTTATGATGGAAGTCCATGCAAAAAATAATCTGAAAGTTGGCTTCTATAAATCTTTTTGAAATGCGAGTTACTGTAAAAAAAAACATAGTGTATTATACACTAGTTTACACTAGTTTCGGTCAAAAAGTTAAATTAAATGGAGGACTGCTCGAAATGATACGATACTTATCAATCATTTATATATTTTATGAGGGAAGGTTATGATGGAAGTCCATGCAAAAAATCATCTGAAAATTAGATTCTATGAATCTTTTCGAAATTCATTTTTCGTTCCAAAAATTCTAATATATTATACACTATTTCATACGAGTTCTGGTCAAAAAATCAAATTATATCAGGAACTATTCAAAATGATACGAAACATTTCAGATCATTTATATATGTTACGAGGGAAGTCCATGCAAAAAATATACTGAAAATTAGCTTCTATAAAACTTTTGTAAATGCATGGTTCTGTCAAAAAACCATAGTGTATTATAAACTAGTTTACATTAGTTTTGGTCAAAAAGTTAAATTAAATGGAGGACTACTCGAAATGATACGATACGTTTCAAATCATTTATATATTTCATCAGGGAAGGTTACGATTGAAGTACATGCAAAAAATCATCTGAAAATTAGATTCTATGAATCTTTTCGAAATTCATGTTTCGGTCCAAAAATCCTAATATATTATACACTATTTCATACGAGTTCCGGTCAAAAAACCAAATTATATCGGGAACTATTCGAAATGATACGAAACGTTTCAGATCATTTATATATAATACGAGGGAAGGTTAAGATGGAAGTCCATGCAAAAAATACTCTGAAAATTAGCTTCTATAAAACTTTTGGAAATGCAAGTTTCTGTAAAAAAACCATAGTAAATTATACACTACTTTACACTAGTTTCGGTCTAAAAGTTAAATTAAATGGAGGACTGCTCGAAATGATACGATACTTTTCAATTCATTTATATATTTTATGAGGAAAGGTTACGATGGAAGTCCATGCAAAAAATCATCTGAAAAATTAGATTTTAAGAATCTTTTCGAAATTCATGTTTCGGTCAAAAAATCCTAATATATTATACACTATTTCATACGAGTTCCGGTCAAAAAATCAAATTATATCTGGAACTATTCGAAATGATACAAAACGTTTCAGATCATTTATATATGTTACGAGGGAAGGTTATAATGGAAGTCCATGCAAAAAATCATCTGAAAAATTAGATTTTATGAATCTTTTCGAAATTCATGTTTCGGTCCAAAAATCCTAATATATTATACACTATTTCATACGAGTTCCGGTCAAAAAATCAAATTATATCTGGAACTATTCGAAATGATATGAAACGTTTCAGATCATATATATATGTTACGAGGGAAGGTTATGATGGAAGTCCATACAAAAAATAATCTGAAAATTAGCTTCTATACAACTTTTGTAAATGCGAGTTACTGTCAAAAAACCATAGTGTATTATACACTAGTTTATACTAGTTTCGGTAAAAAAGTTATATTAAATGGAGGACTGCTCGAAATGATACGATACTTTTCAAATTTATTATATATTTTATGAGGGAAGTTTACGATGGAAGTCCATTCAAAAAAAATCATCTGAAAATTAGATTCTATGAATTTTTTCGAAATTCATGAATCGGTCCAAAAATCCTAATATATTATACACTATTTCATACGAGTTCCGGTCAAAAAATCAAATTATATCGGGAACTATTCGAAATGATACGAAACATTTCAGATCATTTATATATGTTACGAGGGAAGGTTATGATGGAAGTCCATGCAAAAAATAATCTGAAAGTTGGCTTCTATAAATCTTTTGGAAATGCGAGTTACTGTAAAAAAACCATAGTGTATTATACACTAGTTTACACTAGTTTCGGTCAAAAAGTTATATTAAATGGAGGACTGCTCGAAATGATATGATACTTTTCAATCATTTATATATTTTATGAGGGAAGGTTATGATGGAAGTCCATGCAAAAAATCATCTGAAAATTAGATTCAATGAATCTTTTCGAAATTCATGTTTCGTTCCAAAAATCCTAATATATTATACACTATTTCATACGAGTTCCGGTCAAAAAATCAAATTATATTAGGAACTATTCGAAATGATACGAAACGTTTCAGATCATTTATATATGTTACGAGGGAAGGTTATGATGGAAGTCCATGCAAAAAATATACTTAAAATTAGCTTCTATAAAACTTTTGTAAATGCATGGTTCTGTCAAAAAACCATAGTGGATTATAAACTAGTTTACACTAGTTTTGGTCAAAAAGTTAAATTAAATGGAGGACTGCTCGAAATGATACGATACGTTTCAAATCATTTATATATTTCATCAGGGAAGGTTACGATTGAAGTCCATGCAAAAAATCATCTGAAAATTAGATTCTATGAATCTTTTCTAAATTCATGTTTCGGTCCAAAAATCCTAATATATTTTACACTATTTCATACGAGTTCCGGTCAAAAAACCAAATTATATCGGGAACTATTCGAAATGATACGAAACGTTTCAGATTATTTATATATAATACGAGGGAAGGTTATGATGGAAGTCCATGCAAAAAATACTCTGAAAATTATCTTCTATAAAACTTTTGTAAATGCGAGTTACTGTCAAAAAACCATAGTGTATTATACACTAGTTTATACTAGTTTCTGTCAAAAAGTTATATTAAATGGAGGACTGCTCGAAATGATACGATACTTTTCAAATTAATTATATATTTTATTAGGGAAGTTTACGATGGAAGTCCATTCAAAAAAAATCATCTGAAAATTAGATTCTATGAATTTTTTCGAAATTCATGAATCGGTCCAAAAAACCTAATATATTATACACTATTTCATACGAGTTCCGGTCAAAAAATCAAATTATATCGGGAACTATTCGAAATGATTCGAAACGTTTCAGATCATTTATATATGTTACGAGGGAAGGTTATGATGGAAGTCCATGCAAAAAATAATCTGAAAGTTGGCTTCTATAAATCTTTTTGAAATGCGAGTTACTGTAAAAAAAACCATAGTGTATTATACACTAGTTTACACTAGTTTCGGTCAAAAAGTTAAATTAAATGGAGGACTGCTCGAAATGATACGATACTTTTCAATCATTTATATATTTTATGAGGGAAGGTTATGATGGAAGTCCATGCAAAAAATCATCTGAAAATTAGATTCTATGAATCTTTTCGAAATTCATGTTTCGTTCCAAAAATCCTAATATATTATACACTATTTCATACGAGTTCCGGTCAAAAAATCGAATTATATTAGGAACTATTCGAAATGATACGAAACGTTTCAGATCATTTATATATGTTACGAGGGAAGGTTATGATGGAAGTCCATGCAAAAAATAATCTGAAAGTTGGCTTCTATAAATCTTTTTGAAATGCGAGTTACTGTAAAAAAAACATAGTGTATTATACACTAGTTTACACTAGTTTCGGTCAAAAAGTAAAATTAAATGGAGGACTGCTCGAAATGATACGATACTTTTCAATCATTTATATATTTTATGAGGGAAGGTTATGATGGAAGTCCATGCAAAAAATCATCTGAAAATTAGATTCTATGAATCTTTTCGAAATTCATGAATGGGTCCAAAAATCCTAATATATTATACACTATTTCATACGAGTTCCGGTCAAAAAATCAAATTATATCGGGAACTATTCGAAATGATACGAAACGTTTCAGATCATTTATATATGTTACGAGGGAAGGTTATGATGGTAGTCCATGCAAAAAATAATCTGAAAATTAGCTTCTATAAAACTTTTGTAAATGCATGGTTCTGTCAAAAAACCATAGTGTATTATACACTAGTTTATACTAGTTTCGGTCTAAGAGTTAAATTAAATGGAGGACAGCTCGAAATGATACGATACTTTTGAAATCATTTATATATTTTATGAGGGAAGGTTAAGATGGAAGTCCATGCAAAAAATCATCTGAAAATTAGATTCTATGAATCTTTTCGGAATTCATGTTTCGGTCCAAAAATCCTAATATATTATACACTATTTCATACGAGTTCTAGTGAAAAAATAGAATTATATCGGGAACTATTCGAAATGATACGAAACATTTCAGATCATTTATATATGTTACGGGGGAAGGTTATGATGGAAGTCCATGAAAAAAATAATCTGAAAATTAGCTTCTATAAAACTTTTGGAACTGCAAGTTACTGTCCAAAAACCATAGTGTATTATACACTAGTTTACACTAGTTTCGGTCAAAAGGTTAAATTAAATGGAGGATTGCTCGAAATGATACCTTACTTTTCAATCATTTATATATTTTATGAGGGAAGGTTATAATGGAAGTCCATGCAAAAAATCATCTGAAAATTAGATTCTATGAATCTTTTCAAAATTCATGTTTCGGTCCAAAAATCCTAATATATTATACACTATTTCATACGAGTTCCGGTCAAAAAATCAAATTATATCTGGAACTATTCGAAATGATACAAACCGTTTCAGATCATTTATATATGTTACGAGGGAAGGTTATGATGGAAGTCCATGAAAAAAATCATCTGAAAAATTAGATTTTATGAATCTTTTAGAAATTCATGTTTCGGTCCAAAAATCCTAATATATTATACACTATTTCATACGAGTTCCGGTCAAAAAATCAAATTATATCTGGAACTATTCGAAATGATACGAAATGTTTCAGATCATTTATATATGTTACGAGGGAAGGTTATGATGGAAGTCCATGAAAAAAATCATCTGAAAAATTAGATTTTATGAATCTTTTCGAAATTCATGTTTCGGTCCAAAAATCCTAATATATTATACACTATTTCATACGAATTCTGGTCAAAAAATAAAATTATATCTAGAACTATTCGAAATGATACGAAACGTTTCAGATCATTTATATATGATACGAGGGAAGGTTATGATGGAAGTCCATGCAAAAAATAATCTGAAAATTAGCTTCTATACAACTTTTGTAAATGCGAGTTACTGTCAAAAAGCCATAGTGTATTATACACTAGTTTATACTAGTTTCGGTCAAAAAGTTATATTAAATGGAGGACTGCTCGAAATGATACGATACTTTTCAAATCATTTATATATTTTATGAGGGAAGTTTACGATGGAAGTCCATGCAAAAAAAATCATCTGAAAATTAGATTCTATGAATTTTTTCGAAATTCATGAATCGGTCCAAAAATCCTAATATATTATACACTATTTCATACGAGTTCCGGTCAAAAAATCAAATTATATCGGGAACTATTCGAAATGATACGAAACGTTTCAGATCATTTATATATGTTACGAGGGAAGGTTATGATGGTAGTCCATGCAAAAAATAATCTGAAAATTAGCTTCTATAAAACTTTTGTAAATGCATGGTTCTGTCAAAAAACCATAGTGTATTATACACTAGTTTACACTAGTTTTGGTCTAAGAGTTAAATTAAATGGAGGACAGCTCGAAATGATACGATACTTTTGAAATCATTTATATATTTTATGAGGGAAGGTTAAGATTGAAGTCCATGCAAAAAATCATCTGAAAATTAGATTCTATGAATCTTTTCGGAATTCATGTTTCGGTCCAAAAATCCTAATATATTATACACTATTTCATACGAGTTCTAGTGAAAAAATCAAATTATATCGGGAACTATTCGAAATGATACGAAACATTTCAGATCATTTATATATGTTACGGGGGAAGGTTATGATGGAAGTCCATGCAAAAAATAATCTGAAAATTAGCTTCTATAAAACTTTTGGAACTGCAAGTTACTGTCCAAAAACCATAGTGTATTATACACTAGTTTACACTAGTTTCGGTCAAAAGGTTAAATTAAATGGAGGATTGCTCGAAATGATACGATACTTTTCAATCATTTATATATTTTATGAGGGAAGGTTACAATGGAAGTCCATGCAAAAAATCATCTGAAAATTAGATTCTATGAATCTTTTCAAAATTCATGTTTCGGTCCAAAAATCCTAATATATTATACACTATTTCATACGAGTTCCGGTCAAAAAATCAAATTATATCTAGAACTATTCGAAATGATACGAAACGTTTCAGATCATTTATATATGTTACAAGGGAAGGTTATGATGGAAGTCCATGCAAAAATAATCTGAAAAATTAGATTTTATGAATCTTTTCGAAATTCATGTTTCGGTCCAAATATCCTAATATATTATACACTATTTCATACGAGTTCCGGTCAAAAAATCAAATTATATCGGGAACTATTCGAAATGATACGAAACGTTTCAGATCATTTATATATGTTACGAGGGAAGGTTATGATGGAAGTCCATGCAAAAAATAATCTAAAATTTAGCTTCTATAAATCTTTTGGAAATGCGAGTTACTGTCAAAAATACATAGTGTATTATACACTAGTTTACACTAGTTTCGGTCAAAAAGTTAAAATAAATGGAGGACTGCTCGAAATGATACGATACTTTTCAGTCATTTATATATTTTATGAGGGAAGGTTATGATGGAAGTCCATGCAAAAAATCATCTGAAAATTAGATTCTATGAATCTTTTCGAAATTCATGTTTCGTTCCCAAAATCCTAATATATTATACACTATTTCATACGAGTTCCGGTCAAAAAATCAAATTATATCAGGAACTATTCGAAATGATACGAAACGTTTCAGATCATTTATATATGTTACGAGGGAAGGTTACGATGGAAGTCCATGCAAATAATAATCTTAAAATTAGATTCGAAGAATCTTTTCGGAATTCATGTTTCGGTCCAAAAATCCTAATATATTATACAATATTTCATACGAGTTCTGGTGAAAAAATCAAATTATATCGGGAAATATTTGAAATGTTACGAAACATTTCAGATCATTTATATATGTTACGGGGGAAGGTTATGATGGAAGTCCATGCAAAAAATAATCTGAAAATTTGCTTCTATAAAATTTTTGGAACTGCAAGTTACTGTCAAAAAACTATAATGTATTATACACTAGTTTACAATAGTTTCAGTCAAAAAGTTAAATTAAATGGAGGACTGCTCGAAATGATACGATACATTTCAATCATTTATATATTTTATGAGGGAAGGTTACGATGGAAGTCCATGCAAAAAATCATCTGAAAATTAGATTCTATGAATCTTTTCGAAATTCATCTTTTGGTCCAAAAATCCTAATATATTATACACTATTTCATACGAGTTCCGGTCAAAAAATCAAATTATATCTGGAACTATTCGAAATGATACGAAACGTTTCAGATCATTTATATATGTTACGAGGGAAGGTTATGATGGAAGTCCATGCAAAAAATCATCTGAAAATTAGATTCTACGAATCTTTTCGAAATTCATGTTTCGGTCCAAAAATCCTAATATATTATACACTATTTCATACGAGTTCCGGTCAAAAAATCAAATTATATCTGGAACTATTCGAAATTATACGAAACGTTTTAGATCATTTATATATGTTACGAGGGAAGGTTATGATGGAAGTCCATGCAAAAAATAATCTGAAAGTTAGCTTCTATAAATCTTTTGGAAATGCGAGTTACTGTCAAAAAAACCATAGTGTATTATACACTAGTTTACACTAGTTTCGGTCAAAAAGTTAAATTAAATGGAGGACTACTCGAAATGATACGATACGTTTCAAATCATTTATATATTTCATCAGGGAAGGTTACGATTGAAGTCCATGCAAAAAATCATATGAAAATTACATTCTATGAATCCTTTCGAAATTCATGTTTCGGTCCAAAAATCCTAATATATTATACACTATTTCATACGAGTTCCGGTCAAAAAGCCAAATTATATCGGGAACTATTCAAAATGATACGAAACGGTTCAGATCATTTATATATAATACGAGGGAAGGTTATGATGGAAGTCCAAGCAAAAAATACTCTGAAATTAGCTTCTATATTTTATGAGGGAAGGTTACGATGGAAGTCCATGCAAAAAATCATCTGAAAATTAGATTCTATGAATCTTTTCGAAATTCATGTTTCGGTCCAAAAATCCTAATATATTATACACTATTTCATACGAGTTCCGGTCAAAAAATCAAATTATATCTGGAACTATTCGAAATGATACGAAACGTTTTAGATCATTTATATATGTTACGAGGGAAGGTTATGATGGAAGTCCATGCAAAAAATCATCTGAAAAATTAGATTTTATGAATCTTTTCGAAATTCATGTTTCGGTCCAAAAATCCTAATATATTATACACTATTTCATACGAGTTCCGGTCAAAAAATAAAATTATATCTGGAACTATTCGAAATGATACGAAAAGTTTCAGATCATTTATATATGTTACGAGGGAAGGTTATGATGGTAGTCCATGCAAAAAATAATCTGAAAATTAGCTTCTATAAAACTTTTGTAAATGCATGGTTCTGTCAAAAAACCATAGTGTATTATACACTAGTTTACACTAGTTTCGGTCTAAAAGTTATATTAAATGGAGGACTGCTCGAAATGATACGATACTTTTCAAATCATTTATATATTTTATGAGGGAAGTTTACGATGGAAGTCTATGCAAAAAAAATCATCTGAAAATTAGATTCTATGAATTTTTTCGAAATTCATGAATCGGTCCAAAAATCCTAATATATTATACACTATTTCATACGAGTTCCGGTCAAAAAATCAAATTATATCTGGAACTATTCGAAATGATACGAAAAGTTTCAGATCATTTATATATGTTACGAGGGAAGGTTATGATGGTAGTCCATGCAAAAAATAATCTGAAAATTAGCTTCTATAAAACTTTTGTAAATGCATGGTTCTGTCAAAAAACCATAGTGTATTATACACTAGTTTACACTAGTTTCGGTCTAAAAGTTATATTAAATGGAGGACTGCTCGAAATGATACGATACTTTTCAAATCATTTATATATTTTATGAGGGAAGTTTACGATGGAAGTCTATGCAAAAAAAATCATATGAAAATTAGATTCTATGAATTTTTTCGAAATTCATGAATCGGTCCAAAAATCCTAATATATTATACACTATTTCATACGAGTTCCGGTAAAAAATCAAATTATAGCGGGAACTATTCGAAATGATACGAAACGTTTCAGATCATTTATATATGTTACGAGGGAAGGTTATGATGGTAGTCCATGCAAAAAATAATCTGAAAATTAGCTTCTATAAAACTTTTGTAAATGCATGGTTCTGTCAAAAAACCATAGTGTATTATACACTAGTTTACACTAGTTTCGGTCTAAAAGTTAAATTAAATGGAGGACTACTCGAAATGATACGATACTTTTCAAATCATTTATATATTTTATGAGGAAAGGTTACGATGGAAGTCCATGCAAAAAATCATCTGAAAAATTAGATTTTATGAATCTTTTCGAAATTCATGTTTCGGTCAAAAAATCCTAATATATTATACACTATTTCATATGAGTTCCGGTCAAAAAATAAAATTATATCTGGAACTATTCGAAATGATACGAAACGTTTCAGATCATTTATATATGTTACGAGGGAAGGTTATGATGGAAGTCCAAGCAAAAAATAATCTGAAAATTAGCTTTTAAACAACTTTTGTAAATGTGAGTTACTGTCAAAAAACCATACTGTATTATACACTAGTTTATACTAGTTTCGGTCAAAAAGTTATATTAAATGGAGGACTGCTCGAAATGATACGATACTTTTCAAATCATTTATATATTTTATGAGGGAAGTTTACGATGGAAGTCTATGCAAAAAAAATCATCTGAAAATTAGATTCTATGAATTTTTTCGAAATTCATGAATCGGTCCAAAAATCCTAATATATTATACACTATTTCATACGAGTTCCGGTTAAAAAATCAAATTATATCGGGAACTATTCGAAATGATACGAAACGTTTCAGATCATTTATATATGTTACGAGGGAAGGTTATGATGGTAGTCCATGCAAAAAATAATCTGAAAATTAGCTTCTATAAAACTTTTGTAAATGCATGGTTCTGTCAAAAAACCATAGTGTATTATACACTAGTTTACACTAGTTTCGGTCTAAAAGTTAAATTAAATGGAGGATAGCTCGAAATGATACGATACTTTTGAAATCATTTATATATTTTATGAGGGAAGGTTAAGATGCAAGTCCATGCAATAAATCATCTGAAAATTAGATTCTATGAATCTTTTCGAAATTCATGTTTCGGTCCAAAAATCCTAATATATTATACACTATTTCATACGAATTCCGGTCAAAAAACCAAATTATATCGGGAACTATTCGAAATGATACAAAACGTTTCAGATCATTTATATATAATACGAGGGAAGGTTATGATGGAAGTCCAAGCAAAAAATACTCTGAAAATTAGCTTCTATAAAACTTTTGGAAATGCAAGTTACTGTAAAAAAAACCATAGTGTATTATACACTAGTTTCGGTCTAAAAGTTAAATTAAATGGAGGACTACTCGAAATGATACGATACTTTTCAAATCATTTATATATTTAATGAGGAAAGGTTACGATGGAAGTCCATGCAAAAAATCATCTGAAAAATTAGATGTTATGAATCTTTTCGAAATTCATGTTTCGGTCCAAAAATCTTAATATGTTATACACTATTTCATACGAGTTCCGGTCAAAAAATCAAATTATATCTCGAACTATTCGAAATGATACGAAACGTTTCAGATCATTTATATATGTTACGAGGGAAGGTTATGATGGAAGTCCATGCAAAAAATCATCTGAAAAATTAGATTTTATGAATCTTTTCGAAATTCATGTTTCGGTCCAAAAATCCTAATATATTATACACTATTTCATACGAGTTCCGGTCAAAAAATAAAATTATATCTGGAACTATTCGAAATGATACAAAACGTTTCAGATCATTTATATATGTTACGAGGGAAGGTTATGATGGTAGTCCATGCAAAAAATAATCTGAAAATTAGCTTCTATAAAACTTTTGTAAATGCATGGTTCTGTCAAAAAACCATAGTATATTATACACTAGTTTACACTAGTTTCAGTCTAAAAGTTATATTAAATGGAGGACTGCTCGAAATGATACGATACTTTTCAAATCATTTATATATTTTATGAGGGAAGTTTACGATGGAAGTCTATGCAAAAAAAATCATCTGAAAATTAGATTCTATGAATTTTTTCGAAATTCATGAATTGGTCCAAAAATCCTAATATATTATACACTATTTCATACGAGTTCCGGTCAAAAAATAAAATTATATCGAGAACTATTCGAAATGATACGAAACGTTTCAGATCATTTATATATGTTACGAGGGAAGGTTATGATGGTAGTCCATGCAAAAAATAATCTGAAAATTAGCTTCTATAAAACTTTTGTAAATGCATGGTTCTGTCAAAAAACCATAGTGTATTATACACTAGTTTACACTAGTTTCGGTCTAAAAGTTAAATTAAATGTAGGACTACTCGAAATGATACGATACTTTTCAAATCATTTATATATTTTATGAGGAAAGGTTACGATGGAAGTCCATGCAAAAAATCATCTGAAAAATTAGATTTTATGAATCTTTTCGAAATTCATGTTTCGGTCCAAAAATCCTAATATATTATACACTATTTCATACGAATTCCGGTCAAAAAACCAAATTATATCGGGAACTATTCGAAATGATACAAAACGTTTCAGATCATTTATATATGTTACGAGGGAAGGTTATGATGGTAGTCCATGCAAAAAATAATCTGAAAATTAGCTTCTATAAAACTTTTGTAAATGCATGGTTCTGTCAAAAAACCATAGTGTATTATACACTAGTTTACACTAGTTTCAGTCTAAAAGTTATATTAAATGGAGGACTGCTCGAAATGATACGATACTTTTCAAATCATTTATATATTTTATGAGGGAAGTTTACGATGGAAGTCTATGCAAAAAAAATCATCTGAAAATTAGATTCTATGAATTTTTTCGAAATTCATGAATCGGTCCAAAAATCCTAATATATTATACACTATTTCATACGAGTTCCGGTCAAAAAATAAAATTATATCGAGAACTATTCGAAATGATACGAAACGTTTCAGATCATTTATATATGTTACGAGGGAAGGTTATGATGGTAGTCCATGCAAAAAATAATCTGAAAATTAGCTTCTATAAAACTTTTGTAAATGCATGGTTCTGTCAAAAAACCATAGTGTATTATACACTAGTTTACACTAGTTTCGGTCTAAAAGTTAAATTAAATGTAGGACTACTCGAAATGATACGATACTTTTCAAATCATTTATATATTTTATGAGGAAAGGTTACGATGGAAGTCCATGCAAAAAATCATCTGAAAAATTAGATTTTATGAATCTTTTCGAAATTCATGTTTCGGTCCAAAAATCCTAATATATTATACACTATTTCATACGAGTTCCGGTCAAAAAATAAAATTATATCTGGAACTATTCGAAATTATACGAAACATTTCAGATCATTTATATATGTTACGAGGGAAGGTTATGATGGAAGTCCATGCAAAAAATAATCTGAAAATTAGCTTCTAAACAACTTTTGTAAATGTGAGTTACTGTCAAAAAATCATAGTGTATTATACACTAGTTTATACTAGTTTCGGTCAAAAAGTTATATTAAATGGAGGACTGCTCGAAATGATACGATACTTTTCAAATCATTTATATATTTTATGATGGAAGTTTACGATGGAAGTCTATGCAAAAAAAATCATCTGAAAATTAGATTCTATGAATTTTTTCGAAATTCATGAATCGGTCCAAAAATCCTAATATATTATACACTATTTCATACGAGTTCCGGTTAAAAAATCAAATTATATCGGGAACTATTCAAAATGATACGAAACATTTCAGATCATTTATATATGTTACGAGGGAAGGTTATGATGGTAGTCCATGCAAAAAATAATCTGAAAATTAGCTTCTATAAAACTTTTGTAAATGCATGGTTCTGTCAAAATACCATAGTGTATTATACACTAGTTTACACTAGTTTCGGTCTAAAAGTTAAATTAAATGGAGGATAGCTCGAAATGATACGATACTTTTGAAATCATTTATATATTTTATGAGGGAAGGTTAAGATGGAAGTCCATGCAATAAATCATCTGATAATTAGATTCTATGAATCTTTTCGAAAGTCATGTTTCGGTCCAAAAATCCTAATATATTATACACTATTTCATACGAATTCCGGTCAAGAAACCAAATTATATCGGGAACTATTCGAAATGATACAAAACGTTTCAGATCATTTATATATAATACGAGGGAAGGTTATGATGGAAGTCCAAGCAAAAAATACTCTGAAAATTAGCTTCTATAAAACTTTTGGAAATGCAAGTTACTGTAAAAAAACCATAGTGTATTATACACTAGTTTACACTAGTTTCGGTCTAAAAGTTAAATTAAATGGAGGACTACTCGGAATGATACGATAATTTTCAAATCATTTATATATTTAATGAGGAAAGGTTACGATGGAAGTCCATGCAAAAAATCATCTGAAAAATTAGATGTTATGAATCTTTTCGAAATTCATGTTTCGGTCCAAAAATCTTAATATATTATACACTATTTCATACGAGTTCCGGTCAAAAAATCAAATTATATCTCGAACTATTCGAAATGATACGAAACGTTTCAGATCATTTATATATGTTACGAGGGAAGGTTATGATGGAAGTCCATGCAAAAAATCATCTGAAAAATTAGATTTTATGAATCTTTTCGAAATTCATGTTTCGGTCCAAAAATCCTAATATATTATACACTATTTCATACGAGTTCCGGTCAAAAAATAAAATTATATCTGGAACTATTCGAAATGATACGAAACGTTTCAGATCATTTATATATGTTACGAGTGAAGGTTATGATGGTAGTCCATGCAAAAAATAATCTGAAAATTAGCTTCTATAAAACTTTTGTAAATGCATGGTTCTGTCAAAAAACCATAGTGTATTATACACTAGTTTACACTAGTTTCGGTCTAAAAGTTATATTAAATGGAGGACTGCTCGAAATGATACGATACTTTTCAAATCATTTATATATTTTATGAGGGAAGTTTACGATGGAAGTCTATGCAAAAAAAATCATCTGAAAATTAGATTCTATGAATTTTTTTCGAAATTCATGAATCGGTCCAAAAATCCTAATATATTATACACTATTTCATACGAGTTCCGGTTAAAAAATCAAATTATATCGGGAACTATTCGAAATGATACGAAACGTTTCAGATCATTTATATATGTTACGAGGGAAGGTTATGATGGTAGTCCATGCAAAAAATAATCTGAAAATTAGCTTCTATAAAACTTTTGTAAATGCATGGTTCTGTCAAAAAACCATAGTGTATTATACACTAGTTTACACTAGTTTCGGTCTAAAAGTTAAATTAAATGGAGGATAGCTCGAAATGATACGATACTTTTGAAATCATTTATATATTTTATGAGGGAAGGTTAAGATGGAAGTCCATGCAATAAATCATCTGAAAATTAGATTCTATGAATCTTTTCGAAATTCATGTTTCGGTCCAAAAATCCTAATATATTATACACTATTTCATACGAATTCCGGTCAAAAAACCAAATTATATCGGGAACTATTCGAAATGATACAAAACGTTTCAGATCATTTATATATAATACGAGGGAAGGTTATGATGGAAGTCCAAGCAAAAAATACTCTGAAAATTAGCTTCTATAAAACTTTTGGAAATGCAAGTTACTGTAAAAAAAAACATAGTGTATTATACACTAGTTTACACTAGTTTCGGTCTAAAAGTTAAATTAAATGGAGGACTACTCGAAATGATACGATACTTTTCAAATCATTTATATATTTAATGAGGAAAGGTTACGATGGAAGTCCATGCAAAAAATCATCTGAAAAATTAGATGTTATGAATCTTTTCGAAATTCATGTTTCGGTCCAAAAATCTTAATATATTATACACTATTTCATACGAGTTCCGGTCAAAAAATCAAATTATATCTGGAACTATTCGAAATGATACGAAACGTTTCAGATCATTTATATATGTTACGAGGGAAGGTTATGATGGAAGTCCATGCAAAAAATCATCTGAAAAATTAGATTTTATGAATCTTTTCGAAATTCATGTTTCGGTCCAAAAATCCTAATATATTATACACTATTTCATACGAGTTCCGGTCAAAAAATAAAATTATATCTGGAACTATTCGAAATGATACGAAACGTTTCAGATCATTTATATATGTTACGAGGGAAGGTTATGATGGTAGTCCATGCAAAAAATAATCTGAAAATTAGCTTCTATAAAACTTTTGTAAATGCATGGTTCTGTCAAAAAACCATAGTGTATTATACACTAGTTTACACTAGTTTCAGTCTAAAAGTTATATTAAATGGAGGACTGCTCGAAATGATACGATACTTTTCAAATCATTTATATATTTTATGAGGGAAGTTTACGATGGAAGTCTAGGCAAAAAAAATCATCTGAAAATTAGATTCTATGAATTTTTTCGAAATTCATGAATCGGTCCAAAAATCCTAATATATTATACAATATTTCATACGAATTCCGGTCAAAAAATAAAATTATATCGAGAACTATTCGAAATGATACGAAACGTTTCAGATCATTTATATATGTTACTAGGGAAGGTTATGATGGTAGTCCATGCAAAAAATAATCTGAAAATTAGCTTCTATAAAACTTTTGTAAATGCATGGTTCTGTCAAAAAACCATAGTGTATTATACACTAGTTTACACTAGTTTCGGTCTAAAAGTTAAATTAAATGTAGGACTACTCGAAATGATACGATACTTTTCAAATCATTTATATATTTTATGAGGAAAGTTTACGATGGAAGTCCATGCAAAAAATCATCTGAAAAATTAGATTTTATGAATCTTTTCGAAATTCATGTTTCGGTCCAAAAATCCTAATATATTATACACTATTTCATACGAGTTCCGGTCAAAAAATAAAATTATATCTGGAACTATTCGAAATTATACGAAACATTTCAGATCATTTATATATGTTACGAGGGAAGGTTATGATGGAAGTCCATGCAAAAAATAATCTGAAAATTAGCTTCTAAACAACTTTTGTAAATGTGAGTTACTGTCAAAAAACCATAGTGTATTATACACTAGTTTATACTAGTTTCGGTCAAAAAGTTATATTAAATGGAGGACTGCTCGAAATGATACGATTCTTTTCAAATCATTTATATATTTTATGAGGGAAGTTTACGATGGAAGTCTATGCAAAAAAAATCATCTGAAAATTAGATTCTATGAATTTTTTCGAAATTCATGAATCGGTCCAAAAATCCTAATATATTATACACTATTTCATACGAGTTCCGGTTAAAAAATCAAATTATATCGGGAACTATTCGAAATGATACGAAACGTTTCAGATCATTTATATATGTTACGAGGGAAGGTTATGATGGTAGTCCATGCAAAAAATAATCTGAAAATTAGCTTCTATAAAACTTTTGTAAATGCATGGTTCTGTCAAAATACCATAGTGTATTATACACTAGTTTACACTAGTTTCGGTCTAAAAGTTAAATTAAATGGAGGATAGCTCGAAATGATACGATACTTTTGAAATCATTTATATATTTTTTGAGGGAAGGTTAAGATGGAAGTCCATGCAATAAATCATCTGAAAATTAGATTCTATGAATCTTTTCGAAATTCATGTTTCGGTCCAAAAATCCTAATATATTATACACTATTTCATACGAATTCCGGTCAAAAAACCAAATTATATCGGGAACTATTCGAAATGATACAAAACGTTTCAGATCATTTATATATAATACGAGGGAAGGTTATGATGGAAGTCCAAGCAAAAAATACTCTGAAAATTAGCTTCTATAAAACTTTTGGAAATGCAAGTTACTGTAAAAAAAAACATAGTGTATTATACACTAGTTTACACTAGTTTCGGTCTAAAAGTTAAATTAAATGGAGGACTACTCGAAATGATACGATACTTTTCAAATCATTTATATATTTAATGAGGAAAGGTTACGATGGAAGTCCATGCAAAAAATCATCTGAAAAATTAGATGTTATGAATCTTTTCGAAATTCATGTTTCGGTCCAAAAATCTTAATATATTATACACTATTTCATACGAGTTCCGGTCAAAAAATCAAATTATATCTGGAACTATTCGAAATGATACGAAACGTTTCAGATCATTTATATATGTTACGAGGGAAGGTTATGATGGAAGTCCATGCAAAAAATCATCTGAAAAATTAGATTTTATGAATCTTTTCGAAATTCATGTTTCGGTCCAAAAATCCTAATATATTATACACTATTTCATACGAGTTCCGGTCAAAAAATAAAATTATATCTGGAACTATTCGAAATGATACGAAACGTTTCAGATCATTTATATATGTTACGAGGGAAGGTTATGATGGTAGTCCATGCAAAAAATAATCTGAAAATTAGCTTCTATAAAACTTTTGTAAATGCATGGTTCTGTCAAAAAACCATAGTGTATTATACACTAGTTTACACTAGTTTCAGTCTAAAAGTTATATTAAATGGAGGACTGCTCGAAATGATACGATACTTTTCAAATCATTTATATATTTTATGAGGGAAGTTTACGATGGAAGTCTAGGCAAAAAAAATCATCTGAAAATTAGATTCTATGAATTTTTTCGAAATTCATGAATCGGTCCAAAAATCCTAATATATTATACAATATTTCATACGAATTCCGGTCAAAAAATAAAATTATATCGAGAACTATTCGAAATGATACGAAACGTTTCAGATCATTTATATATGTTACGAGGGAAGGTTATGATGGTAGTCCATGCAAAAAATAATCTGAAAATTAGCTTCTATAAAACTTTTGTAAATGCATGGTTCTGTCAAAAAACCATAGTGTATTATACACTAGTTTACACTAGTTTCGGTCTAAAAGTTAAATTAAATGTAGGACTACTTGAAATGATACGATACTTTTCAAATCATTTATATATTTTATGAGGAAAGTTTACGATGCAAGTCCATGCAAAAAATCATCTGAAAAATTAGATTTTATGAATCTTTTCGAAATTCATGTTTCGGTCCAAAAATCCTAATATATTATACACTATTTCATACGAGTTCCGGTCAAAAAATAAAATTATATCTGGAACTATTCGAAATTATACGAAACATTTCAGATCATTTATATATGTTACGAGGGAAGGTTATGATGGAAGTCCATGCAAAAAATAATCTGAAAATTAGCTTCTAAACAACTTTTGTAAATGTGAGTTACTGTCAAAAAACCATAGTGTATTATACACTAGTTTATACTAGTTTCGGTCAAAAAGTTATATTAAATGGAGGACTGCTCGAAATGATACGATTCTTTTCAAATCATTTATATATTTTATGAGGGAAGTTTACGATGGAAGTCTATGCAAAAAAAATCATCTGAAAATTAGATTCTATGAATTTTTTCGAAATTCATGAATCGGTCCAAAAATCCTAATATATTATACACTATTTCATACGAGTTCCGGTTAAAAAATCAAATTATATCGGGAACTATTCGAAATGATACGAAACGTTTCAGATCATTTATATATGTTACGAGGGAAGGTTATGATGGTAGTCCATGCAAAAAATAATCTGAAAATTAGCTTCTATAAAACTTTTGTAAATGCATGGTTCTGTCAAAATACCATAGTGTATTATACACTAGTTTACACTAGTTTCGGTCTAAAAGTTAAATTAAATGGAGGATAGCTCGAAATGATACGATAATTTTCAAATCATTTATATATTTAATGAGGGAAGGTTAAGATGGAAGTCCATGCAAAAAATCATCTGAAAAATTAGATTCTATGAATCTTTTCGAAATTCATGTTTCGGTCCAAAAATCTTAATATATTATACACTATTTCATACGAGTTCCGGTCAAAAAATCAAATTATATCTCGAACTATTCGAAATGATACGAAACGTTTCAGATCATTTATATATGTTACGAGGGAAGGTTATGATGGAAGTCCATGCAAAAAATCATCTGAAAAATTAGATTTTATGAATCTTTTCGAAATTCATGTTTCGGTCCAAAAATCCTAATATATTATACACTATTTCATACGAGTTCCGGTCAAAAAATAAAATTATATCTGGAACTATTCGAAATGATACGAAACGTTTCAGATCATTTATATATGTTACGAGGGAAGGTTATGATGGTAGTCCATGCAAAAAATAATCTGAAAATTAGCTTCTATAAAACTTTTGTAAATGCATGGTTCTGTCAAAAAACCATAGTGTATTATACACTAGTTTACACTAGTTTCGGTCTAAAAGTTATATTAAATGGAGGACTGCTCGAAATGATACGATACTTTTCAAATCATTTATATATTTTATGAGGGAAGTTTACGATGGAAGTCTATGCAAAAAAAATCATCTGAAAATTAGATTGTATGAATTTTTTCGAAATTCATGAATCGGTCCAAAAATCCTAATATATTATACACTATTTCATACGAGTTCCGGTTAAAAAATCAAATTATATCGGGAACTATTCGAAATGATACGAAACGTTTCAGATCATTTATATATGTTACGAGGGAAGGTTATGATGGTAGTCCATGCAAAAAATAATCTGAAAATTAGCTTCTATAAAACTTTTGTAAATGCATGGTTCTGTCAAAAAACCATAGTGTATTATACACTAGTTTACACTAGTTTCGGTCTAAAAGTTAAATTAAATGGAGGATAGCTCGAAATGATACGATACTTTTGAAATCATTTATATATTTTATGAGGGAAGGTTAAGATGGCAGTCCATGCAATAAATCATCAGAAAATTAGATTCTATGAATCTTTTCGAAATTCATGTTTCGGTCCAAAAATCCTAATATATTATACACTATTTCATACGAATTCCGGTCAAAAAACCAAATTATATCGGGAACTATTCGAAATGATACAAAACTTTTCAGATCATTTATATATAATACGAGGGAAGGTTATGATGGAAGTCCAAGCAAAAAATACTCTGAAAATTAGCTTCTATAAAACTTTTGGAAATGCAAGTTACTGTAAAAAAAAACATAGTGTATTATACACTAGTTTACACTAGTTTCGGTCTAAAAGTTAAATTAAATGGAGGATAGCTCGAAATGATACGATAATTTTCAAATCATTTATATATTTAATGAGGGAAGGTTAAGATGGAAGTCCATGCAAAAAATCATCTGAAAAATTAGATGTTATGAATCTTTTCGAAATTCATGTTTCGGTCCAAAAATCTTAATATATTATACACTATTTCATACGAGTTCCGGTCAAAAAATCAAATTATATCTCGAACTATTCGAAATGATACGAAACGTTTCAGATCATTTATATATGTTACGAGGGAAGGTTATAATGGAAGTCCATGCAAAAAATCATCTGAAAAATTAGATTTTATGAATCTTTTCGAAATTCATGTTTCGGTCCAAAAATCCTAATATATTATACACTATTTCATACGAGTTCCGGTCAAAAAATAAAATTATATCTGGAACTATTCGAAATGATACGAAACGTTTCAGATCATTTATATATGTTACGAGGGAAGGTTATGATGGTAGTCCATGCAAAAAATAATCTGAAAATTAGCTTCTATAAAACTTTTGTAAATGCATGGTTCTGTCAAAAAACCATAGTGTATTATACACTAGTTTACACTAGTTTCGGTCTAAAAGTTATATTAAATGGAGGACTGCTCGAAATGATACGATACTTTTCAAATCATTTATATATTTTATGAGGGAAGTTTACGATGGAAGTCTATGCAAAAAAAATCATCTGAAAATTAGATTCTATGAATTTTTTCGAAATTCATGAATCGGTCCAAAAATCCTAATATATTATACACTATTTCATACGAGTTCCGGTCAAAAAATAAAATTATATCGAGAACTATTCGAAATGATACGAAACGTTTCAGATCATTTATATATGTTACGAGGGAAGGTTATGATGGTAGTCCATGCAAAAAATAATCTGAAAATTAGCTTCTATAAAACTTTTGTAAATGCATGGTTCTGTCAAAAAACCATAGTGTATTATACACTAGTTTACACTACTTTCGGTCTAAAAGTTAAATTAAATGTAGGACTACTCGAAATGATACGATACTTTTCAAATCATTTATATATTTTATGAGGAAAGTTTACGATGGAAGTCCATGCAAAAAATCATCTGAAAAATTAGATTTTATGAATCTTTTCAAATTCATGTTTCGGTCCAAAAATCCTAATATATTATACACTATTTCATACGAGTTCCGGTCAAAAAATAAAATTATATCTGGAACTATTCGAAATTATACGAAACATTTCAGATCATTTATATATGTTACGAGGGAAGGTTATGATGGAAGTCCATGCAAAAAATAATCTGAAAATTAGCTTCTAAACAACTTTTGTAAATGTGAGTTACTGTCAAAAAACCATAGTGTATTATACACTAGTTTATACTAGTTTCGGTCAAAAAGTTATATTAAATGGAGGACTGCTCGAAATGATACGATTCTTTTCAAATCATTTATATATTTTATGAGGGAAGTTTACGATGGAAGTCTATGCAAAAAAAATCATCTGAAAATTAGATTGTATGAATTTTTTCGAAATTCATGAATCGGTCCAAAAATCCTAATATATTATACACTATTTCATACGAGTTCCGGTTAAAAAATCAAATTATATCGGGAACTATTCGAAATGATACGAAACGTTTCAGATCATTTATATATGTTACGAGGGAAGGTTATGATGGTAGTCCATGCAAAAAATAATCTGAAAATTAGCTTCTATAAAACTTTTGTAAATGCATGGTTCTGTCAAAATACCATAGTGTATTATACACTAGTTTACACTAGTTTCGGTCTAAAAGTTAAATTAAATGGAGGATAGCTCGAAATGATACGATACTTTTGAAATCATTTATATATTTTTTGAGGGAAGGTTAAGATGGAAGTCCATGCAATAAATCATCTGAAAATTAGATTCTATGAATCTTTTCGAAATTCATGTTTCGGTCCAAAAATCCTAATATATTATACACTATTTCATACGAATTCCGGTCAAAAAACCAAATTATATCGGGAACTATTCGAAATGATACAAAACGTTTCAGATCATTTATATATAATACGAGGGAAGGTTATGATGGAAGTCCAAGCAAAAAATACTCTGAAAATTAGCTTCTATAAAACTTTTGGAAATGCAAGTTACTGTAAAAAAACCATAGTGTATTATACACTAGTTTACACTAGTTTCGGTCTAAAAGTTAAATTAAATGGAGGACTACTCGAAATGATACGATACTTTTCAAATCATTTATATATTTAATGAGGAAAGGTTACGATGGAAGTCCATGCAAAAAATCATCTGAAAAATTAGATGTTATGAATCTTTTCGAAATTCATGTTTCGGTCCAAAAATCTTAATATATTATACACTATTTCATACGACTTCCGGTCAAAAAATCAAATTATATCTGGAACTATTCGAAATGATACGAAACGTTTCAGATCATTTATATATGTTACGAGGGAAGGTTATGATGGAAGTCCATGCAAAAAATCATCTGAAAAATTAGATTTTATGAATCTTTTTGAAATTCATGTTTCGGTCCAAAAATCCTAATATATTATACACTATTTCATACGAGTTCCGGTCAAAAAATAAAATTATATCTGGAACTATTCGAAATGATACGAAACGTTTCAGATCATTTATATATGTTACGAGGGAAGGTTATGATGGTAGTCCATGCAAAAAATAATCTGAAAATTAGCTTCTATAAAACTTTTGTAAATGCATGGTTCTGTCAAAAAACCATAGTGTATTATACACTAGTTTACACTAGTTTCGGTCTAAAAGTTATATTAAATGGAGGACTGCTCGAAATGATACGATACTTTTCAAATCATTTATATATTTTATGAGGGAAGTTTACGATGGAAGTCTATGCAAAAAAAATCATCTGAAAATTAGATTCTATGAATTTTTTCGAAATTCATGAATCGGTACAAAAATCCTAATATATTATACACTATTTCATACGAGTTCCGGTCAAAAAATAAAATTATATCGGGAACTATTCGAAATGATACGAAACGTTTCAGATCATTTATATATGTTACGAGGGAAGGTTATGATGGTAGTCCATGCAAAAAATAATCTGAAAATTAGCTTCTATAAAACTTTTGTAAATGTATGGTTCTGTCAAAAAACCATAGTGTATTATACACTAGTTTAAACTAGTTTCGGTCTAAAAGTTAAATTAAATGTAGGACTACTCGAAATGATAAGATACTTTTCAAATCATTTATATATTTTATGAGGAAAGGTTACGATGGAAGTCCATGCAAAAAATCATCTGAAAAATTAGATTTTATGAATCTTTTCGAAATTCATGTTTCGGTCCAAAAATCCTAATATATTATACACTATTTCATACGAGTTCCGGTCAAAAAATAAAATTATATCTGGAACTATTCGAAATGATACGAAACGTTTCAGATCATTTATATATGTTACGAGTGAAGGTTATGATGGTAGTCCATGCAAAAAATAATCTGAAAATTAGCTTCTATAAAACTTTTGTAAATGCATGGTTCTGTCAAAAAACCATAGTGTATTATACACTAGTTTCGGTCTAAAAGTTATATTAAATGGAGGACTGCTCGAAATGATACGATACTTTTCATATCATTTATATATTTTATGAGGGAAGTTTACGTTGGAAGTCTATGCAAAAAAAATCATCTGAAAATTAGATTCTATGAATTTTTTCGAAATTCATGAATCGGTCCAAAAATCCTAATATATTATACACTATTTCATACGAGTTCCGGTCAAAAAATAAAATTATATCGGGAACTATTCGAAATGATACGAAACGTTTCAGATCATTTATATATGTTACGAGGGAAGGTTATGATGGAAGTCCATGCAAAAAATAATCTGAAAATTAGCTTCTAAACAACTTTTGTAAATGTGTGTTACTGTCAAAAAACCATAGTGTATTATACACTAGTTTATACTAGTTTCGGTCAAAAAGTTATATTAAATGGAGGACTGCTCGAAATGATACGATAATTTTCAAATCATTTATATATTTTATGAGGGAAGTTTACGATGGAAGTCTATGCAAAAAAAATCATCTGAAAATTAGATTCTATGAATTTTTTCGAAATTCATGAATCGGTCCAAAAATCCTAATATATTATACACTATTTCATACGAGTTCCGGTCAAAAAATAAAATTATATCGGGAACTATTCGAAATGATACGAAACGTTTCAGATCATTTATATATGTTACGAGGGAAGGTTATGATGGTAGTCCATGCAAAAAATAATCTGAAAATTAGCTTCTATAAAACTTTTGTAAATGTATGGTTCTGTCAAAAAACCATAGTGTATTATACACTAGTTTACACTAGTTTCGGTCTAAAAGTTAAATTAAATGTAGGACTACTCGAAATGATAAGATACTTTTCAAATCATTTATATATTTTATGAGGAAAGGTTACGATGGAAGTCCATGCAAAAAATCATCTGAAAAATTAGATTTTATGAATCTTTTCGAAATTCATGTTTCGGTCCAAAAATCCTAATATATTATACACTATTTCATACGAGTTCCGGTCAAAAAATAAAATTATATCTGGAACTATTCGAAATTATACGAAACATTTCAGATCATTTATATATGTTACGAGGGAAGGTTATGATGGAAGTCCATGCAAAAAATAATCTGAAAATTAGCTTCTAAACAACTTTTGTAAATGTGAGTTACTGTCAAAAAACCATAGTGTATTATACACTAGTTTATACTAGTTTCGGTCAAAAAGTTATATTAAATGGAGGACTGCTCGAAATGATACGATAATTTTCAAATCATTTATATATTTTATGAGGGAAGTTTACGATGGAAGTCTATGCAAAAAAAATCATCTGAAAATTAGATTCTATGAATTTTTTCGAAATTCATGAATCGGTCCAAAAATCCTAATATATTATACACTATTTCATACGAGTTCCGGTTAAAAAATCAAATTATATCGGGAACTATTCGAAATGATATGAAACGTTTCAGATCATTTATATATGTTACGAGGGAAGGTTATGATGGTAGTCCATGCAAAAAATAATCTGAAAATTAGCTTCTATAAAACTTTTGTAAATGCATGGTTCTGTCAAAAAACCATAGTGTATTATACACTAGTTTACACTAGTTTCGGTCTAAAAGTTATATTAAATGGAGGACTGCTCGAAATGATACGATACTTTTCAAATCATTTATATATTTTATGAGGGAAGTTTACGATGGAAGTCTATGCAAAAAAAATCATCTGAAAATTAGATTCTATGAATTTTTTTCGAAATTCATGAATCGGTCCAAAAATCCTAATATATTATACACTATTTCATACGAGTTCCGGTCAAAAAATCAAATTATATCGGGAACTATTCGAAATGATACGAAACGTTTCAGATCATTTATATATGTTACGAGGGAAGGTTATGATGGTAGTCCATGCAAAAAATAATCTGAAAATTAGCTTCTATAAAACTTTTGTAAATGCATGGTTCTGTCAAAATACCATATTGTATTATACACTAGTTTACACTAGTTTCGGTCTAAAAGTTAAATTAATTGGAGGATAGCTCGAAATGATACGATACTTTTGAAATCATTTATATATTTTATGAGGAAAGGTTAAGATGGAAGTCCATGCAATAAATCATCTGAAAATTAGATTCTATGAATCTTTTCGAAATTCATGTTTCGGTCCAAAAATCCTAATATATTATACACTTTTTCATTCGAATTCCTGTCAAAAAACCAAATTATATCGGGAACTATTCGAAATGATACAAAACGTTTCAGATCATTTATATATAATACGAGGGAAGGTTATGATGGAAGTCCAAGCAAAAAATACTCTGAAAATTAGCTTCTATAAAACTTTTGGAAATGCAAGTTACTGTAAAAAAACCATAGTGTATTATACACTAGTTTACACTAGTTTCGGTCTAAAAGTTAAATTAAATGGAGGACTACTCGAAATGATACGATACTTTTCAAATCATTTATATATTTAATGAGGAAAGGTTACGATGGAAGTCCATGCAAAAAATCATCTGAAAAATTAGATGTTATGAATCTTTTCGAAATTCATGTTTCGGTCCAAAAATCTTAATATATTATACACTATTTCATACGAGTTCCGGTCAAAAAATCAAATTATATCTGGAACTATTCGAAATGATACGAAACGTTTCAGATCATTTATATATGTTACGAGGGAAGGTTATGATGGAAGTCCATGCAAAAAATCATCTGAAAAATTAGATTTTATGAATCTTTTCGAAATTCATGTTTCGGTCCAAAAATCCTAATATATTATACACTATTTCATACGAGTTCCGGTCAAAAAATAAAATTATATCTGGAACTATTCGAAATGATATGAAACATTTCAGATCATTTATATATGTTACGAGTGAAGGTTATGATGGTAGTCCATGCAAAAAATAATCTGAAAATTAGCTTCTATAAAACTTTTGTAAATGCATGGTTCTGTCAAAAAACCATAGTGTATTATACACTAGTTTACACTAGTTTCGGTCTAAAAGTTATATTAAATGGAGGACTGCTCGAAATGATACGATACTTTTCAAATCATTTATATATTTTATGAGGGAAGTTTACGATGGAAGTCTATGCAAAAAAAATCATCTGAAAATTAGATTCTATGAATTTTTTCGAAATTCATGAATCGGTCCAAAAATCCTAATATATTATACACTATTTCATACGAGTTCCGGTCAAAAAATAAAATTATATCGGGAACTATTCGAAATGATACGAAACGTTTCAGATCATTTATATATGTTACGAGGGAAGGTTATGATGGTAGTCCATGCAAAAAATAATCTGAAAATTAGCTTCTATAAAACTTTTGTAAATGTATGGTTTTGTCAAAAAACCATAGTGTATTATACACTAGTTTACACTAGTTTCGGTCTAAAAGTTAAATTAAATGTAGGACTACTCGAAATGATAAGATACTTTTCAAGTCATTTATATATTTTATGAGGAAAGGTTACGATGGAAGACCATGCAAAAAATCATCTGAAAAATTATATTTTATGAATCTTTTCGAAATTCATGTTTCGGTCCAAAAATCCTAATATATTATACACTATTTCATACGAGTTCCGGTCAAAAAATAAAATTATATCTGGAACTATTCGAAATTATACGAAACATTTCAGATCATTTATATATGTTACGAGGGAAGGTTATGATGGAAGTCCATGCAAAAAATAATCTGAAAATTAGCTTCTAAACAACTTTTGTAAATGTGAGTTACTGTCAAAAAACCATAGTATATTATACACTAGTTTATACTAGTTTCGGTCAAAAAGTTATATTAAATGGAGGACTGCTCGAAATGATACGATAAATTTCAAATCATTTATATATTTTATGAGGGAAGTTTACGATGGAAGTCTATGCAAAAAAAATCAGCTGAAAATTAGATTCTATGAATTTTTTCGAAATTCATGAATCGGTCCAAAAATCCTAATATATTATACACTATTTCATACGAGTTCCGGTTAAAAAATCAAATTATATCGGGAACTATTCGAAATGATACGAAACGTTTCAGATCATTTATATATGTTACGAGGGAAGGTTATGATGGTAGTCCATGCAAAAAATAATCTGAAAATTAGCTTCTATAAAACTTTTGTAAATGCATGGTTCTGTCAAAAAACCATAGTGTATTATACACTAGTTTACACTAGTTTCAGTCTAAAAGTTAAATTAAATGGAGGATAGCTCGAAATGATACGATACTTTTGAAATCATTTATATATTTTATGAGGGAAGGTTAAGATGGAAGTCCATGCAATAAATCATCTGAAAATTAGATTCTATGAATCTTTTCGAAATTCATGTTTCGGTCCAAAAATCCTAATATATTATACACTATTTCATACGAATTCCGGTCAAAAAACCAAATTATATCGGGAACTATTCGAAATGATACAAAACGTTTCAGATCATTTATATATAATACGAGGGAAGGTTATGATGGAAGTCCAAGCAAAAAATACTCTGAAAATTAGCTTCTATAAAACTTTTGGAAATGCAAGTTACTGTAAAAAAAACATAGTGTATTATACACTAGTTTACACTAGTTTCGGTCTAAAAGTTAAATTAAATGGAGGACTACTCGAAATGATACGATACTTTTCAAATCATTTATATATTTAATGAGGAAAGGTTACGATGGAAGTCCATGCAAAAAATCATCTGAAAAATTAGATGTTATGAATCTTTTCGAAATTCATGTTTCGGTCCAAAAATCTTAATATATTATACACTATTTCATACGACTTCCGGTCAAAAAATCAAATTATATCTGGAACTATTCGAAATGATACGAAACGTTTCAGATCATTTATATATGTTACGAGGGAAGGTTATGATGGAAGTCCATGCAAAAAATCATCTGAAAAATTAGATTTTATGAATCTTTTCGAAATTCATGTTTCGGTCCAAAAATCCTAATATATTATACACTATTTCATACGAGTTCCGGTCAAAAAATAAAATTATATCTGGAACTATTCGAAATGATACGAAACGTTTCAGATCATTTATATATGTTACGAGGGAAGGTTATGATGGTAGTCCATGCAAAAAATAATCTGAAAATTAGCTTCTATAAAACTTTTGTAAATGCATGGTTCTGTCAAAAAAACCATAGTGTATTATACACTAGTTTACACTAGTTTCGGTCTAAAAGTTATATTAAATGGAGGACTGCTCGAAATGATACGATACTTTTCAAATCATTTATATATTTTATGAGGGAAGTTTACGATGGAAGTCTATGCAAAAAAAATCATCTGAAAATTAGATTCTATGAATTTTTTCGAAATTCATGAATCGGTCCAAAAATCCTAATATATTATACAATATTTCATACGAGTTCCGGTCAAAAAATAAAATTATATCGGGAACTATTCGAAATGATACGAAACGTTTCAGATCATTTATATATGTTACGAGGGAAGGTTATGATGGTAGTCCATGCAAAAAATAATCTGAAAAATTAGCTTCTATAAAACTTTTGTAAATGCATGGTTCTGTCAAAAAACCATAGTGTATTATACACTAGTTTACACTAGTTTCGGTCAAAAAGATAAATTAAATGTAGGACTACTCGAAATGATTCGATACTTTTCAAATCATTTATATATTTTATGAGGAAAGGTTACGATGGAAGTCCATGCAAAAAATCATCTGAAAAATTAGATTTTATGAATCTTTTCGAAATTCATGTTTCGGTCCAAAAATCCTAATATATTATACACTATTTCATACGAGTTCCGGTCAAAAAATAAAATTATATCTGGAACTATTCGAAATTATACGAAACATTTCAGATCATTTATATATGTTACGAGGGAAGGTTATGATGGAAGTCCATGCAAAAAATAATCTGAAAATTAGCTTCTAAACAACTTTTGTAAATGTGAGTTACTGTAAAAAAACCATAGTGTATTATACACTAGTTTATACTAGTTTCGGTCAAAAAGTTATATTAAATGGAGGACTGCTCGAAATGATACGATAATTTTCAAATCATTTATATATTTTATGAGGGAAGTTTACGATGGAAGTCTATGCAAAAAAAATCATCTGAAAATTAGATTTTATGAATTTTTTCGAAATTCATGAATCGGTCCAAAAATCCTAATATATTATACACTATTTCATACGAGTTCCGGTTAAAAAATCAAATTATATTGGGAACTATTCGAAATGATACGAAACGTTTCAGATCATTTATATATGTTACGAGGGAAGGTTATGATGGTAGTCCATGCAAAAAATAATCTGAAAATTAGCTTCTATTAAACTTTTGTAAATGCATGGTTCTGTCAAAAAACCATAGTGTATTATACACTAGTTTACACTAGTTTTGGTCTAAAAGTTAAATTAAATGGAGTACAGCTCGAAATGATACGATACTTTTGAAATCATTTATATATTTTATGAGGGAAGGTTAAGATGGAAGTCCATGCAAAAAATCATCTGAAAATTAGATTCTATGAATCTATTCGAAATTCATGTTTCGGTCCAAAAATCATAATATATTATACACTATTTCATACGAATTCCGGTCAAAAAACCAAATTATATCGGGAACTATTCGAAATGATACGAAACGTTTCAGATCATTTATATATAATACGAGGGAATGTTATGATGGTAGTCCAAGAAAAAAATACTTTGAAAATTAGCTTCTATAAAACTTTTGGAAATGCAAGTTACTGTAAAAAAAACATAGTGTATTATACACTAGTTTACACTAGTTTCGGTCTAAAAGTTAAATTAAATGGAGGACTACTCGAAATGATACGATACTTTTCAAATCATTTATATATTTTATGAGGAAAGGTTACGATGGAAGTCCATGCAAAAAATCATCTGAAAAATTAGATTTTATGAATCTTTTCGAAATTCATATTTCGGTCCAAAAATCCTAATATATTATACACTATTTCATACGAGTTCCGGTCAAAAAATAAAATTATATCTGGAACTATTCGAAATGATACGAAACGTTTCAGATCATTTATATATGTTACGAGGGAAGGTTATGATGGAAGTCCATGCAAAAAATAATCTGAAAATTAGCTTCTATAAAACTTTTGGAAATGCAAGTTACTGTAAAAAAACCATAGTGTATTACACACTAGTTTACACTAGTTTCGGTCTAAAAGTTAAATTAAATGGAGGACTACTCGAAATGATACGATACTTTTCAAATCATTTATATATTTTATGAGGAAAGGTTACGATGGAAGTCCATGCAAAAAATTATCTGAAAAATTAGATTTTATGAATCTTTTCGAAATTCATGTTTCGGTCCAAAAATCCTAATATATTATACACTATTTCATACGAGTTCCGGTCAAAAAATCAAATTATATCTGGAACTATTCGAAATGATACGAAACATTTCAAATCATTTATATATGTTACGAGGGAAGGTTATGATGGAAGTCCATCCAAAAAATCATCTGAAAAATTAGATTTTATGAATCTTTTCGAAATTCATGTTTCGGTCCAAAAATCCTAATATATTATACACTATTTCATACGAGTTCCGGTCAAAAAATAAAATTATATCTGGAACTATTCGAAATGATACGAAACGTTTCAGATCATTTATATATGTTACGAGGGAAGGTTATGATGGACGTCCATGCAAAAAATAATCTGAAAATTAGCTTCTATACAACTTTTGTAAATGCGAGTTACTGTCAAAAAACCATAGTGTATTATACACTAGTTTTGGTCAAAAAGTTATATTAAATGGAGGACTGCTCGAAATGATACGATACTTTTCAAATCATTTATATATTTTAAGAGGGAAGTTTACGATGGAAGTCTATGCAAAAGAAATCATCTGAAAATTAGATTCTATGAATTTTTTCGAAATTCATGAATCGGTCCAAAAATCCTTATATATTATACACTATTTCATACGAGTTCCGGTCAAAAAATCAAATTATATCGGGAACTATTCGAAGTGATATGAAACGTTTCAGATCATTTATATATGTTACGAGGGAAGGTTATGATGGTAGTCCATGCAAAAAATAATCTGAAAATTAGCTTCTATAAAACATTTGTAAATGCATGGTTCTGTCAAAAAACCATAGTGTATTATACACTAGTTTACACTAGTTTCGGTCTAAAAGTTAAATTAAATGGAGGACAGCTCGAAATGATACGATACTTTTGAAATCATTTATATATTTTATGAGGGAAGGTTAAGATGGAAGTCCATGCAAAAAATACTCTGAAAATTAGCTTCTATAAAACTTTTGGAAATGCAAGTTACTGTAAAAAAAACATAGTGTATTATACACTAGTTTACACTAGTTTCGGTCTAAAAGTTAAATTAAATGGAGGACTACTAAAAATGATACGATACTTTTCAAATCATTTATATATTTTATGAGGAAAGGTTACGATGGAAGTCCAAGCAAAAAATCATCTGAAAAATTAGATTTTATGAATCTTTTCGAAATTCATGTTTCGGTCCAAAAATCCTAATATATTATACACTATTTTATACGAGCTCCGGTCAAAAAATCAAATTATATCTGGAACTATTCGAAATGATACGATACTTTTCAAATCATTTATATATTTTAAGAGGGAAGTTTACGATGGAAGTCTATGCAAAAGAAATCATCTGAAAATTAGATTTTATGAATTTTTTCGGAATTCATGAATCGGTCCAAAAATCCTTATATATTATACACTATTTCATACGAGTTCCGGTCAAAAAATAAAATTATATCTGTAACTATTCGAAATGATACGAAACGTTTCAGATCATTTATATATGTTACGGGGGAAGGTTATGATGGTAGTCCATGCAAAAAATAATCTGAAAATTAGCTTCTATAAAACTTTTGTAAATGCATGGTTCTGTCAAAAAACCATAGTGTATATTACACTAGTTTACACTAGTTTCGGTCTAAAAGTTAAATTAAATGGAGGACAGCTCGAAATGATACGATACTTTTGAAATCATTTATATATTTTATGAGGGAAGGTTAAGATGGAAGTCCATGCAAAAAATCATCTGAAAATTAGATTCTATGAATCTTTTCGAAATTCATGTTTCGGTCCAAAAATCCTAATATATTATACACTATTTCATACGAGTTCCGGTCAAAAAACCAAATTATATCGGGAACTATTCGAAATGATACGAAACGTTTCGGATCATTTATATATAATACGAGGGAAGGGTATGATGGAAGTCCAAGCAAAAAATACTCTGAAAATTAGCTTCTACAAAACTTTTGGAAATGCAAGTTACTGTAAAAAAAACCATAGTGTATTACACACTAGTTTACACTAGTTTCGGTCTAAAAGTTAAATTAAATGGAGGACTACTCGAAATGATACGATACTTTTCAAATCATTTATATATTTTATGAGGAAAGGTTACGATGGAAGTCCATGCAAAAAATCATCTGAAAAATTAGATTTTATGAATCTTTTCGAAATTCATGTTTCGGTCCAAAAATCCTAATATATTATACACTATTTCATACGAGTTCCGGTCAAAAAATCAAATTATATCTGGAACTATTCGAAATGATACGAAACATTTCAGATCATTTATATATGTTACGAGGGAAGGTTAGGATGGAAGTCCATCCAAAAAATCATCTGAAAAATTAGATTTTATGAATCTTTTCGAAATTCATGTTTCGGTCCAAAAATCCTAATATATAATACACTATTTCATACGAGTTTCGGTCAAAAAATAAAATTATATCTGGAACTATTCGAAATGATACGAAACGTTTCAGATCATTTATATATGTTACGAGGGAAGGTTATGATGGACATCCATGCAAAAAATAATCTGAAAATTAGCTTCTATACAACTTTTGTAAATGCGAGTTACTGTCAAAAAACCATAGTGTATTATACACTAGTTTCGGTCAAAAAGTTATATTAAATGGAGGACTGCTCGAAATGATACGATACTTTTCAAATCATTTATATATTTTAAGAGGGAAGTTTACGATGGAAGTCTATGCAAAAGAAATCATCTGAAAATTAGATTCTATGAATTTTTTCGAAATTCATGAATCGGTCCAAAAATCCTTATATATTATACACTATTTCATACGAGTTCCGGTCAAAAAATCAAATTATATCGGGAACTATTCGAAGTGATACGAAACGTTTCAGATCATTTATATATGTTACGAGGGAAGGTTATGATGGTAGTCCATGCAAAAAATAATCTGAAAATTAGCTTCTATAAAACTTTTGTAAATGCATGGTTCTGTCAAAAAACCATAGTGTATTATACACTAGTTTACACTAGTTTCGGTCTAAAAGTTAAATTAAATGGAGGACAGCTCGAAATGATACGATACTTTTGAAATCATTTATATATTTTATGAGGGAAGGTTAAGATGGAAGTCCATGCAAAAAATACTCTGAAAATTAGCTTCTATAAAACTTTTGGAAATGCAAGTTACTGTAAAAAAAACATAGTGTATTATACACTAGTTTCGGACTAAAAGTTAAATTAAATGGAGGACTACTCAAAATGATACGATACTTTTCAAATCATTTATATATTTTATGAGGAAAGGTTACGATGGAAGTCCATGCAAAAAATCATCTGAAAAATTAGATTTTATGAATCTCTTCGAAATTCATGTTTCGGTCCAAAAATCCTAATATATTATACACTATTTAATACGAGCTCCGGTCAAAAAATCAAATTATATCTGGAACTATTCGAAATGATATGAAACGTTTCAGATCCTTTATATATGTTATGAGGGAAGGTTATGATGGAAGTCCATGCAAAAAATCATCTGAAAAATTAGATTTTATGAATCTTTTCGAAATTCATGTTTCGGTCCAAAAATCCTAATATATTATACACTATTTCATACGAGTTCCGGTCAAAAAATAAAATTATATCTGGAACTATTCGAAATGATACGAAACGTTTCAGATCATTTATATATGTTACGAGGGAAGGTTATTATGGTAGTCCATGCAAAAAATAATCTGAAAATTAGCTTCTATAAAACTTTTGTAAATGCATGGTTCTGTCAAAAAACCATAGTGTATTATACACTAGTTTACACTAGTTTCGGTCTAAAAGTTAAATTAAATGGAGGACAGCTCGAAATGATACGATACTTTTCAAATCATTTATATATTTTATGAGGGAAGGTTAAGATGGAAGTCCATGCAAAAAATCATCTGAAAATTAGATTCTATGAATCTTTTCGAAATTCATGTTTCGGTCCAAAAATCCTAATATATTATACACAATTTCATACGAGTTCCGGTCAAAAAATAAAATTATATCTGGAACTATTCGAAATGATACGAAACGTTTCAGATCATTTATATATGTTACGAGGGAAGGTTATGATGGAAGTCCATGCAAAAAATAATCTGAAAATTAGCTTCTATACAACTTTTGTAAATGCGAGTTACTGTCAAAAAACCATAGTGTATTATACACTAGTTTATACTAGTTTCGGTCAAAAAGTTATATTAAATGGAGGATTGCTCGAAATGATACGATACTTTTCAAATCATTTATATATTTTAAGAGGGAAGTTTACGATGGAAGTCTATGCAAAAGAAATCATCTGAAAATTAGATTCTATGAATTTTTTCGGAATTCATGAATCGGTCCAAAAATCCGTATATATTATACACTATTTCATACGAGTTCCGGTCAAAAAATCAAATTATATCTGGAACTATTCGAAATGATACGAAACATTTCAGATCATTTATATATGTTACGAGGGAAGGTTATGATGGAAGTCCATCCAAAAAATCATCTGAAAAATTAGATTTTATGAATCTTTTCGAAATTCATGTTTCGGTCCAAAAATCCTAATATATTATACACTATTTCATACGAGTTCCGGTCAAAAAATAAAATTATATCTGGAACTATTCGAAATGATACGAAACGTTTCAGATCATTTATATATGTTACGAGGGAAGGTTATGATGGACGTCCATGCAAAAAATAATCTGAAAATTAGCTTCTATACAACTTTTGTAAATGCGAGTTACTGTCAAAAAACCATAGTGTATTATACACTAGTTTCGGTCAAAAAGTTATATTAAATGGAGGACTGCTCGAAATGATACGATACTTTTCAAATCATTTATATATTTTAAGAGGGAAGTTTACGATGGAAGTCTATGCAAAAGAAATCATCTGAAAATTAGATTCTATGAATTTTTTCGAAATTCATGAATCGGTCCAAAAATCCTTATATATTATACACTATTTCATACGAGTTCCGGTCAAAAAATCAAATTATATCGGGAACTATTCGAAGTGATACGAAACGTTTCAGATCATTTATATATGTTACGAGGGAAGGTTATGATGGTAGTCCATGCAAAAAATAATCTGAAAATTAGCTTCTATAAAACTTTTGTAAATGCATGGTTCTGTCAAAAAACCATAGTGTATTATACACTAGTTTACACTAGTTTCGGTCTAAAAGTTAAATTAAATGGAGGACAGCTCGAAATGATACGATACTTTTGAAATCATTTATATATTTTATGAGGGAAGGTTAAGATGGAAGTCCATGCAAAAAATACTCTGAAAATTAGCTTCTATAAAACTTTTGGAAATGCAAGTTACTGTAAAAAAAACATAGTGTATTATACACTAGTTTCGGACTAAAAGTTAAATTAAATGGAGGACTACTCAAAATGATACGATACTTTTCAAATCATTTATATATTTTATGAGGAAAGGTTACGATGGAAGTCCATGCAAAAAATCATCTGAAAAATTAGATTTTATGAATCTTTTCGAAATTCATGTTTCGGTCCAAAAATCCTAATATATTATACACTATTTAATACGAGCTCCGGTCAAAAAATCAAATTATATCTGGAACTATTCGAAATGATATGAAACGTTTCAGATCCTTTATATATGTTATGAGGGAAGGTTATGATGGAAGTCCATGCAAAAAATCATCTGAAAAATTAGATTTTATGAATCTTTTCGAAATTCATGTTTCGGTCCAAAAATCCTAATATATTATACACTATTTCATACGAGTTCCGGTCAAAAAATAAAATTATATCTGGAACTATTCGAAATGATACGAAACGTTTCAGATCATTTATATATGTTACGAGGGAAGGTTATTATGGTAGTCCATGCAAAAAATAATCTGAAAATTAGCTTCTATAAAACTTTTGTAAATGCATGGTTCTGTCAAAAAACCATAGTGTATTATACACTAGTTTACACTAGTTTCGGTCTAAAAGTTAAATTAAATGGAGGACAGCTCGAAATGATACGATACTTTTCAAATCATTTATATATTTTATGAGGGAAGGTTAAGATGGAAGTCCATGCAAAAAATCATCTGAAAATTAGATTCTATGAATCTTTTCGAAATTCATGTTTCGGTCCAAAAATCCTAATATATTATACACTATTTCGTACGAGTTCCGGTCAAAAAATAAAATTATATTTGGAACTATTCGAAATGATACGAAACGTTTCAGATCATTTATATATGTTACGAGGGAAGGTTATGATGGAAGTCCATGCAAAAAATAATCTGAAAATTAGCTTCTATACAACTTTTGTAAATGCGAGTTACTGTCAAAAAACCATAGTGTATTATACACTAGTTTATACTAGTTTCGGTCAAAAAGTTATATTAAATGGAGGATTGCTCGAAATGATACGATACTTTTCAAATCATTTATATATTTTAAGAGGGAAGTTTACGATGGAAGTCTATGCAAAAGAAATCATCTGAAAATTAGATTCTATGAATTTTTTCGGAATTCATGAATCGGTCCAAAAATCCGTATATATTATACACTATTTCATACGAGTTCCGGTCAAAAAATCAAATTATATCGGGAACTATTCGAAGTGATACGAAACGTTTCAGATCATTTATATATGTTACGAGGGAAGGTTATGATGGTAGTCCATGCAAAAAATAATCTGAAAATTAGCTTCTATAAAACTTTTGTAAATGCATGGTTCTGTCAAAAAACCATAGTGTATTATACACTAGTTTACACTAGTTTCGGTCTAAAAGTTAAATTAAATGGAGGACAGCTCGAAATGATACGATACTTTTGAAATCATTTATATATTTTATGAGGGAAGGTTAAGATGGAAGTCCATGCAAAAAATACTCTGAAAATTAGCTTCTATAAAACTTTTGGAAATGCAAGTTACTGTAAAAAAAACATAGTGTATTATACACTAGTTTCGGACTAAAAGTTAAATTAAATGGAGGACTACTCAAAATGATACGATACTTTTCAAATCATTTATATATTTTATGAGGAAAGGTTACGATGGAAGTCCATGCAAAAAATCATCTGAAAAATTAGATTTTATGAATCTCTTCGAAATTCATGTTTCGGTCCAAAAATCCTAATATATTATACACTATTTAATACGAGCTCCGGTCAAAAAATCAAATTATATCTGGAACTATTCGAAATGATATGAAACGTTTCAGATCCTTTATATATGTTATGAGGGAAGGTTATGATGGAAGTCCATGCAAAAAATCATCTGAAAAATTAGATTTTATGAATCTTTTCGAAATTCATGTTTCGGTCCAAAAATCCTAATATATTATACACTATTTCATACGAGTTCCGGTCAAAAAATAAAATTATATCTGGAACTATTCGAAATGATACGAAACGTTTCAGATCATTTATATATGTTACGAGGGAAGGTTATTATGGTAGTCCATGCAAAAAATAATCTGAAAATTAGCTTCTATAAAACTTTTGTAAATGCATGGTTCTGTCAAAAAACCATAGTGTATTATACACTAGTTTACACTAGTTTCGGTCTAAAAGTTAAATTAAATGGAGGACAGCTCGAAATGATACGATACTTTTCAAATCATTTATATATTTTATGAGGGAAGGTTAAGATGGAAGTCCATGCAAAAAATCATCTGAAAATTAGATTCTATGAATCTTTTCGAAATTCATGTTTCGGTCCAAAAATCCTAATATATTATACACAATTTCATACGAGTTCCGGTCAAAAAATAAAATTATATCTGGAACTATTCGAAATGATACGAAACGTTTCAGATCATTTATATATGTTACGAGGGAAGGTTATGATGGAAGTCCATGCAAAAAATAATCTGAAAATTAGCTTCTATACAACTTTTGTAAATGCGAGTTACTGTCAAAAAACCATAGTGTATTATACACTAGTTTATACTAGTTTCGGTCAAAAAGTTATATTAAATGGAGGATTGCTCGAAATGATACGATACTTTTCAAATCATTTATATATTTTAAGAGGGAAGTTTACGATGGAAGTCTATGCAAAAGAAATCATCTGAAAATTAGATTCTATGAATTTTTTCGGAATTCATGAATCGGTCCAAAAATCCGTATATATTATACACTATTTCATACGAGTTCCGGTCAAAAAATCAAATTATATCTGGAACTATTCGAAATGATACGAAACATTTCAGATCATTTATATATGTTACGAGGGAAGGTTATGATGGAAGTCCATCCAAAAAATCATCTGAAAAATTAGATTTTATGAATCTTTTCGAAATTCATGTTTCGGTCCAAAAATCCTAATATATTATACACTATTTCATACGAGTTCCGGTCAAAAAATAAAATTATATCTGGAACTATTCGAAATGATACGAAACGTTTCAGATCATTTATATATGTTACGAGGGAAGGTTATGATGGACGTCCATGCAAAAAATAATCTGAAAATTAGCTTCTATACAACTTTTGTAAATGCGAGTTACTGTCAAAAAACCATAGTGTATTATACACTAGTTTCGGTCAAAAAGTTATATTAAATGGAGGACTGCTCGAAATGATACGATACTTTTCAAATCATTTATATATTTTAAGAGGGAAGTTTACGATGGAAGTCTATGCAAAAGAAATCATCTGAAAATTAGATTCTATGAATTTTTTCGAAATTCATGAATCGGTCCAAAAATCCTTATATATTATACACTATTTCATACGAGTTCCGGTCAAAAAATCAAATTATATCGGGAACTATTCGAAGTGATACGAAACGTTTCAGATCATTTATATATGTTACGAGGGAAGGTTATGATGGTAGTCCATGCAAAAAATAATCTGAAAATTAGCTTCTATAAAACTTTTGTAAATGCATGGTTCTGTCAAAAAACCATAGTGTATTATACACTAGTTTACACTAGTTTCGGTCTAAAAGTTAAATTAAATGGAGGACAGCTCGAAATGATACGATACTTTTGAAATCATTTATATATTTTATGAGGGAAGGTTAAGATGGAAGTCCATGCAAAAAATACTCTGAAAATTAGCTTCTATAAAACTTTTGGAAATGCAAGTTACTGTAAAAAAAACATAGTGTATTATACACTAGTTTCGGACTAAAAGTTAAATTAAATGGAGGACTACTCAAAATGATACGATACTTTTCAAATCATTTATATATTTTATGAGGAAAGGTTACGATGGAAGTCCATGCAAAAAATCATCTGAAAAATTAGATTTTATGAATCTTTTCGAAATTCATGTTTCGGTCCAAAAATCCTAATATATTATACACTATTTAATACGAGCTCCGGTCAAAAAATCAAATTATATCTGGAACTATTCGAAATGATATGAAACGTTTCAGATCCTTTATATATGTTATGAGGGAAGGTTATGATGGAAGTCCATGCAAAAAATCATCTGAAAAATTAGATTTTATGAATCTTTTCGAAATTCATGTTTCGGTCCAAAAATCCTAATATATTATACACTATTTCATACGAGTTCCGGTCAAAAAATAAAATTATATCTGGAACTATTCGAAATGATACGAAACGTTTCAGATCATTTATATATGTTACGAGGGAAGGTTATTATGGTAGTCCATGCAAAAAATAATCTGAAAATTAGCTTCTATAAAACTTTTGTAAATGCATGGTTCTGTCAAAAAACCATAGTGTATTATACACTAGTTTACACTAGTTTCGGTCTAAAAGTTAAATTAAATGGAGGACAGCTCGAAATGATACGATACTTTTCAAATCATTTATATATTTTATGAGGGAAGGTTAAGATGGAAGTCCATGCAAAAAATCATCTGAAAATTAGATTCTATGAATCTTTTCGAAATTCATGTTTCGGTCCAAAAATCCTAATATATTATACACTATTTCGTACGAGTTCCGGTCAAAAAATAAAATTATATTTGGAACTATTCGAAATGATACGAAACGTTTCAGATCATTTATATATGTTACGAGGGAAGGTTATGATGGAAGTCCATGCAAAAAATAATCTGAAAATTAGCTTCTATACAACTTTTGTAAATGCGAGTTACTGTCAAAAAACCATAGTGTATTATACACTAGTTTATACTAGTTTCGGTCAAAAAGTTATATTAAATGGAGGATTGCTCGAAATGATACGATACTTTTCAAATCATTTATATATTTTAAGAGGGAAGTTTACGATGGAAGTCTATGCAAAAGAAATCATCTGAAAATTAGATTCTATGAATTTTTTCGGAATTCATGAATCGGTCCAAAAATCCGTATATATTATACACTATTTCATACGAGTTCCGGTCAAAAAATCAAATTATATCTGGAACTATTCGAAATGATACGAAACATTTCAGATCATTTATATATGTTACGAGGGAAGGTTATGATGGAAGTCCATCCAAAAAATCATCTGAAAAATTAGATTTTATGAATCTTTTCGAAATTCATGTTTCGGTCCAAAAATCCTAATATATTATACACTATTTCATACGACTTCCGGTCAAAAAATAAAATTATATCTGGAACTATTCGAAATGATACGAAACGTTTCAGATCATTTATATATGTTACGAGGGAAGGTTATGATGGTAGTCCATGCAAAAAATAATCTGAAAATTAGCTTCTATACAACTTTTGTAAATGCGAGTTACTGTGAAAAAACCATAGTGTATTATACACTAGTTTCGGTCAAAAAGTTATATTAAATGGAGGACTGCTCGAAATGATACGATACTTTTCAAATCATTTATATATTTTAAGAGGGAAGTTTACGATGGAAGTCTATGCAAAAGAAATCATCTGAAAATTAGATTCTATGAATTTTTTCGAAATTCATGAATCGGTCCAAAAATCCTTATATATTATACACTATTTCATACGAGTTCCGGTCAAAAAATCAAATTATATCGGGAACTATTCGAAGTGATACGAAACGTTTCAGATCATTTATATATGTTACGAGGGAAGGTTATGATGGTAGTCCATGCAAAAAATAATCTGAAAATTAGCTTCTATAAAACTTTTGTAAATGCATGGTTCTGTCAAAAAACCATAGTGTATTATACACTAGTTTACACTAGTTTCGGTCTAAAAGTTAAATTAAATGGAGGACAGCTCGAAATGATACGATACTTTTGAAATCATTTATATATTTTATGAGGGAAGGTTAAGATGGAAGTCCATGCAAAAAATACTCTGAAAATTTGCTTCTATAAAACTTTTGGAAATGCAAGTTACTGTAAAAAAAACATAGTGTATTATACACTAGTTTCGGTCTAAAAGTTAAATTAAATGGAGGACTACTCAAAATGATACGATACTTTTCAAATCATTTATATATTTTATGAGGAAAGGTTACGATGGAAGTCCATGCAAAAAATCATCTGAAAAATTAGATTTTATGAATCTTTTCGAAATTCATGTTTCGGTCCAAAAATCCTAATATATTATACACTATTTAATACGAGCTCCGGTCAAAAAATCAAATTATATCTGGAACTATTCGAAATGATATGAAACGTTTCAGATCCTTTATATATGTTATGAGGGAAGGTTATGATGGAAGTCCATGCAAAAAATCATCTGAAAAATTAGATTTTATGAATCTTTTCGAAATTCATGTTTCGGTCCAAAAATCCTAATATATTATACACTATTTCATACGAGTTCCGGTCAAAAAATAAAATTATATCTGGAACTATTCGAAATGATACGAAACGTTTCAGATCATTTATATATGTTACGAGGGAAGGTTATTATGGTAGTCCATGCAAAAAATAATCTGAAAATTAGCTTCTATAAAACTTTTGTAAATGCATGGTTCTGTCAAAAAACCATAGTGTATTATACACTAGTTTACACTAGTTTCGGTCTAAAAGTTAAATTAAATGGAGGACAGCTCGAAATGATACGATACTTTTCAAATCATTTATATATTTTATGAGGGAAGGTTAAGATGGAAGTCCATGCAAAAAATCATCTGAAAATTAGATTCTATGAATCTTTTCGAAATTCATGTTTCGGTCCAAAAATCCTAATATATTATACACTATTTCATACGAGTTCCGGTCAAAAAATAAAATTATATCTGGAACTATTCGAAATGATACGAAACGTTTCAGATCATTTATATATGTTACGAGGGAAGGTTATGATGGAAGTCCAAGCAAAAAATACTCTGAAAATTAGCTTCTATAAAACTTTTGGAAATGCAAGTTACTGTAAAAAAACCATAGTGTATTACACACTAGTTTCGGTCTAAAAGTTAAATTAAATGGAGGACTACTCGAAATGATACGATACTTTTCAAATCATTTATATATTTTATGAGGAAAGGTTACGATGGAAGTCCATGCAAAAAATCATCTGAAAAATTAGATTTTATGAATCTTTTCGAAATTCATGTTTCGGTCCAAAAATCCTAATATATTATACACTATTTCATACGAGTTCCGGTCAAAAAATCAAATTATATCTGGAACTATTCGAAGTGATACGAAACGTTTCAGATCATTTATATATGTTATGAGGGAAGGTTATAATGGTAGTCCATGCAAAAAATAATCTGAAAATTAGCTTCTATAAAACTTTTGTAAATGCATGGTTCTGTCAACAAAACCATAGTGTATTATACACTAGTTTACACTAGTTTCGGTCTAAAAGTTAAATTAAATGGAGGACAGCTCGAAATGATACGATACTTTTGAAATCATTTATATATTTTATGAGGGAAGGTTAAGATGGAAGTCCATGCAAAAAATCATCTGAAAATTAGATTCTATGAATCTATTCGAAATTCATGTTTCGGTCCAAAAATCCTAATATATTATACACTATTTCATACGAATTCCGGTCAAAAAACCAAATTATATCGGGAACTATTCGAAATGATACGAAACGTTTCAGATCATTTATATATAATACGAGGGAAGGTTATGATGGAAGTCCAAGAAAAAAATACTCTGAAAATTAGCTTCTATAAAACTTTTGGAAATGCAAGTTACTGTAAAAAAAACCATAGTGTATTATACACTAGTTTACACTAGTTTCGGTCTAAAAGTTAAATTAAATGGAGGACTACTCGAAATGATACGATACTTTTCAAATCATTTATATATTTTATGAGGAAAGGTTACGATGGAAGTCCATGCAAAAAATCATCTGAAAAATTAGATTTTATGAATCTTTTCGAAATTCATATTTCGGTCCAAAAATCCTAATATATTATACACTATTTCATACGAGTTCCGGTCAAAAAATAAAATTATATCTGGAACTATTCGAAATGATACGAAACGTTTCAGATCATTTATATATGTTACGAGGGAAGGTTATGATGGAAGTCCATGCAAAAAATAATCTGAAAATTAGCTTCTATACAACTTTTGTAAATGCGAGTTACTGTCAAAAAACCATAGTGTATTATACACTAGTTTATACTAGTTTCGGTCAAAAAGTTATATTAAATGGAGGACTGCTCGAAATGATACGATACTTTTCAAATCATTTATATATTTTAAGAGGGAAGTTTACGATGGAAGTCTATGCAAAAGAAATCATCTGAAAATTAGATTCTATGAATTTTTTCGGAATTCATGAATCGGTCCAAAAATCCTTATATATTATACACTATTTCATACGAGTTCCGGTCAAAAAATCAAATTATATCGGGAACTATTCGAAGTGATACGAAACGTTTCAGATCATTTATATATGTTATGAGGGAAGGTTATGATGGTAGTCCATGCAAAAAATAATCTGAAAATTAGCTTCTATAAAACTTTTGTAAATGCATGGTTCTGTCAAAAAACCACAGTGTATTATACACTAGTTTACACTAGTTTCGGTCTAAAAGTTAAATTAAATGGAGGACAGCTCGAAATGATACGATACTTTTGAAATCATTTATATATTTTATGAGGGAAGGTTAAGATGGAAGTCCATGCAAAAAATCATCTGAAAATTAGATTCTATGAATCTTTTCGAAATTCATGTTTCAGTCCAAAAATCCTAATATATTATACACTATTTCATACGAGTTCCGGTCAAAAAACAAAATTATATCGGGAACTATTCGAAATGATACGAAACGTTTCGGATCATTTATATATAATACGAGGGAAGGTTATGATGGAAGTCCAAGCAAAAAATACTCTGAAAATTAGCTTCTATAAAACTTTTGGAAATGCAAGTTACTGTAAAAAAACCATAGTGTATTACACACTAGTTTCGGTCTAAAAGTTAAATTAAATGGAGGACTACTCGAAATGATACGAGACTTTTCAAATCATTTATATATTTTATGAGGAAAGGTTACGATGGAAGTCCATGCAAAAAATCATCTGAAAAATTAGATTTTATGAATCTTTTCGAAATTCATGTTTCGGTCCAAAAATCCTAATATATTATACACTATTTCATACGAGTTCCGGTCAAAAAATCAAATTATATCTGGAACTATTCGAAATGATACGAAACATTTCAGATCATTTATATATGTTACGAGGGAAGGTTATGATGGAAGTCCATCCAAAAAATCATCTGAAAAATTAGATTTTATGAATCTTTTCGAAATTCATGTTTCGGTCCAAAAATCCTAATATATTATACACTATTTCATACGAGTTCCGGTCAAAAAATAAAATTATATCTGGAACTATTCGAAATGATACGAAACGTTTCAGATCATTTATATATGTTACGAGGGAAGGTTATGATGGACGTCCATGCAAAAAATAATCTGAAAATTAGCTTCTATACAACTTTTGTAAATGCGAGTTACTGTCAAAAAAACCATAGTGTATTATACACTAGTTTCGGTCAAAAAGTTATATTAAATGGAGGACTGCTCGAAATGATACGATACTTTTCAAATCATTTATATATTTTAAGAGGGAAGTTTACGATGGAAGTCTATGCAAAAGAAATCATCTGAAAATTAGATTCTATGAATTTTTTCGAAATTCATGAATCGGTCCAAAAATCCTTATATATTATACACTATTTCATACGAGTTCCGGTCAAAAAATCAAATTATATCGGGAACTATTCGAAGTGATACGAAACGTTTCAGATCATTTATATATGTTACGAGGGAAGGTTATGATGGTAGTCCATGCAAAAAATAATCTGAAAATTAGCTTCTATAAAACTTTTGTAAATGCATGGTTCTGTCAAAAAACCATAGTGTATTATACACTAGTTTACACTAGTTTCGGTCTAAAAGTTAAATTAAATTGAGGACAGCTCGAAATGATACGATACTTTTGAAATCATTTATATATTTTATGAGGGAAGGTTAAGATGGAAGTCCATGCAAAAAATACTCTGAAAATTAGCTTCTATAAAACTTTTGGAAATGCAAGTTACTGTAAAAAAACCATAGTGTATTATACACTAGTTTCGGTCTAAAAGTTAAATTAAATGGAGGACTACTCAAAATGATACGATACTTTTCAAATCATTTATATATTTTATGAGGAAAGGTTACGATGGAAGTCCATGCAAAAAATCATCTGAAAAATTAGATTTTATGAATCTTTTCGAAATTCATGTTTCGGTCCAAAAATCCTAATATATTATACACTATTTAATACGAGCTCCGGTCAAAAAATCAAATTATATCTGGAACTATTCGAAATGATATGAAACGTTTCAGATCATTTATATATGTTATGAGGGAAGGTTATGATGGAAGTCCATGCAAAAAATCATCTGAAAAATTAGATTTTATGAATCTTTTTGAAATTCATGTTTCGGTCCAAAAATCCTAATATATTATACACTATTTCATACGAGTTCCGGTCAAAAAATAAAATTATATCTGGAACTATTCGAAATGATACGAAACGTTTCAGATCATTTATATATGTTACGAGGGAAGGTTATTATGGTAGTCCATGCAAAAAATAATCTGAAAATTAGCTTCTATAAAACTTTTGTAAATGCATGGTTCTGTCAAAAAAACATAGTGTATTATACACTAGTTTACACTAGTTTCGGTCTAAAAGTTAAATTAAATGGCGAACAGCTCGAAATGATACGATACTTTTCAAATCATTTATATATTTTATGAGGGAAGGTTAAGATGGAAGTCCATGCAAAAAATCATCTGAAAATTAGATTCTATGAATCTTTTCGAAATTCATGTTTCGGTCCAAAAATCCTAATATATTATACACTATTTCATACGAGTTCCGGTCAAAAAATAAAATTATATCTGGAACTATTCGAAATGATACGAAACGTTTCAGATCATTTATATATGTTACGAGGGAAGGTTATGATGGAAGTCCATGCAAAAAATAATTTTAAAATTAGCTTCTATACAACTTTTGTAAATGCGAGTTACTGTCAAAAAACCATAGTGTATTATACACTAGTTTATACTAGTTTCGGTCAAAAAGTTATATTAAATGGAGGACTGCTCGAAATGATACGATACTTTTCAAATCATTTATATATTTTAAGAGGGAAGTTTACGATGGAAGTCTATGCAAAAGAAATCATCTGAAAATTAGATTCTATAAATTTTTTCGGAATTCATGAATCGGTCCAAAAATCCTTATATATTATACACTATTTCATACGAGTTCCGGTCAAAAAATCAAATTATATCGGGAACTATTCGAAGTGATACGAAACGTTTCAGATCATTTATATATGTTATGAGGGAAGGTTATAATGGTAGTCCATGCAAAAAATAATCTGAAAATTAGCTTCTATAAAACTTTTGTAAATGCATGGTTCTGTCAACAAAACCATAGTGTATTATACACTAGTTTACACTAGTTTCGGTCTAAAAGTTAAATTAAATGGAGGACTACTCGAAATGATACGATACTTTTGAAATCATTTATATATTTTATGAGGGAAGGTTAAGATGGAAGTCCATGCAAAAAATCATCTGAAAATTAGATTCTATGAATCTATTCGAAATTCATGTTTCGGTCCAAAAATCCTAATATATTATACACTATTTCATACGAATTCCGGTCAAAAAACCAAATTATATCGGGAACTATTCGAAATGATACGAAACGTTTCAGATCATTTATATATAATACGAGGGAAGGTTATGATGGAAGTCCAAGAAAAAAATACTCTGAAAATTAGCTTCTATAAAACTTTTGGAAATGCAAGTTACTGTAAAAAAAACCATAGTGTATTATACACTAGTTTACACTAGTTTCGGTCTAAAAGTTAAATTAAATTTAGGACTACTCGAAATGATACGATACTTTTCAAATCATTTATATATTTTATGAGGAAAGGTTACGATGGAAGTCCATGCAAAAAATCATCTGAAAAATTAGATTTTATGAATCTTTTCGAAATTCATATTTCGGTCCAAAAATCCTAATATATTATACACTATTTCATACGAGTTCCGGTCAAAAAATAAAATTATATCTGGAACTATTCGAAATGATACGAAACGTTTCAGATCATTTATATATGTTACGAGGGAAGGTTATGATGGAAGTCCATGCAAAAAATCATCTGAAAAATTAGATTTTATGAATCTTTTCGAAATTCATGTTTCGGTCCAAAAATCCTAATATATTATACACTATTTCATACGAGTTCCGGTCAAAAAATAAAATTATATCTGGAACTATTCGAAATGATACGAAACGTTTCAGATCATTTATATATGTTACGAGGGAAGGTTATTATGGTAGTCCATGCAAAAAATAATCTGAAAATTAGCTTCTATAAAACTTTTGTAAATGCATGGTTCTGTCAAAAAAACATAGTGTATTATACACTAGTTTACACTAGTTTCGGTCTAAAAGTTAAATTAAATGGAGGACAGCTCGAAATGATACGATACTTTTCAAATCATTTATATATTTTATGAGGGAAGGTTAAGATGGAAGTCCATGCAAAAAATCATCTGAAAATTAGATTCTATGAATCTTTTCGAAATTCATGTTTCGGTCCAAAAATCCTAATATATTATACACTATTTCATACGAGTTCCGGTCAAAAAATAAAATTATATCTGGAACTATTCGAAATGATACGAAACGTTTCAGATAATTTATATATGTTACGAGGGAAGGTTATGATGGAAGTCCATGCAAAAAATAATTTGAAAATTAGCTTCTATACAACTTTTGTAAATGCGAGTTACTGTCAAAAAACCATAGTGTATTATACACTAGTTTATACTAGTTTCGGTCAAAAAGTTATATTAAATGGAGGACTGCTCGAAATGATACGATACTTTTCAAATCATTTATATATTTTAAGAGGGAAGTTTACGATGGAAGTCTATGCAAAAGAAATCATCTGAAAATTAGATTCTATAAATTTTTTCGGAATTCATGAATCGGTCCAAAAATCCTTATATATTATACACTATTTCATATGAGTTCCGGTCAAAAAATCAAATTATATCGGGAACTATTCGAAGTGATACGAAACGTTTCAGATCATTTATATATGTTATGAGGGAAGGTTATAATGGTAGTCCATGCAAAAAATAATCTGAAAATTAGCTTCTATAAAACTTTTGTAAATGCATGGTTCTGTCAACAAAACCATAGTGTATTATACACTAGTTTACACTAGTTTCGGTCTAAAAGTTAAATTAAATGGAGGACAGCTCGAAATGATACGATACTTTTGAAATCATTTATATATTTTATGAGGGAAGGTTAAGATGGAAGTCCATGCAAAAAATCATCTGAAAATTAGATTCTATGAATCTATTCGAAATTCATGTTTCGGTCCAAAAATCCTAATATATTATACACTATTTCATACGAATTCCGGTCAAAAAACCAAATTATATCGGGAACTATTCGAAATGATACGAAACGTTTCAGATCATTTATATATAATACGAGGGAAGGTTATGATGGAAGTCCAAGAAAAAAATACTCTGAAAATTAGCTTCTATAAAACTTTTGGAAATGCAAGTTACTGTAAAAAAAAACATAGTGTATTATACACTAGTTTACACTAGTTTCGGTCTAAAAGTTAAATTAAATTTAGGACTACTCGAAATGATACGATACTTTTCAAATCATTTATATATTTTATGAGGAAAGGTTACGATGGAAGTCCATGCAAAAAATCATCTGAAAAATTAGATTTTATGAATCTTTTCGAAATTCATATTTCGGTCCAAAAATCCTAATATATTATACACTATTTCATACGAGTTCCGGTCAAAAAATAAAATTATATCTGGAACTATTCGAAATGATACGAAACGTTTCAGATCATTTATATATGTTACGAGGGAAGGTTATGATGGAAGTCCATGCAAAAAATCATCTGAAAAATTAGATTTTATGAATCTTTTCGAAATTCATGTTTCGGTCCAAAAATCCTAATATATTATACACTATTTCATACGAGTTCCGGTCAAAAAATAAAATTATATCTGGAACTATTCGAAATGATACGAAACGTTTCAGATCATTTATATATGTTACGAGGGAAGGTTATTATGGTAGTCCATGCAAAAAATAATCTGAAAATTAGCTTCTATAAAACTTTTGTAAATGCATGGTTCTGTCAAAAAAACATAGTGTATTATACACTAGTTTACACTAGTTTCGGTCTAAAAGTTAAATTAAATGGAGGACAGCTCGAAATGATACGATACTTTTCAAATCATTTATATATTTTATGAGGGAAGGTTAAGATGGAAGTCCATGCAAAAAATCATCTGAAAATTAGATTCTATGAATCTTTTCGAAATTCATGTTTCGGTCCAAAAATCCTAATATATTATACACTATTTCATACGAGTTCCGGTCAAAAAATAAAATTATATCTGGAACTATTCGAAATGATACGAAACGTTTCAGATAATTTATATATGTTACGAGGGAAGGTTATGATGGAAGTCCATGCAAAAAATAATTTGAAAATTAGCTTCTATACAACTTTTGTAAATGCGAGTTACTGTCAAAAAACCATAGTGTATTATACACTAGTTTATACTAGTTTCGGTCAAAAAGTTATATTAAATGGAGGACTGCTCGAAATGATACGATACTTTTCAAATCATTTATATATTTTAAGAGGGAAGTTTACGATGGAAGTCTATGCAAAAGAAATCATCTGAAAATTAGATTCTATAAATTTTTTCGGAATTCATGAATCGGTCCAAAAATCCTTATATATTATACACTATTTCATATGAGTTCCGGTCAAAAAATCAAATTATATCGGGAACTATTCGAAGTGATACGAAACGTTTCAGATCATTTATATATGTTATGAGGGAAGGTTATAATGGTAGTCCATGCAAAAAATAATCTGAAAATTAGCTTCTATAAAACTTTTGTAAATGCATGGTTCTGTCAACAAAACCATAGTGTATTATACACTAGTTTACACTAGTTTCGGTCTAAAAGTTAAATTAAATGGAGGACAGCTCGAAATGATACGATACTTTTGAAATCATTTATATATTTTATGAGGGAAGGTTAAGATGGAAGTCCATGCAAAAAATCATCTGAAAATTAGATTCTATGAATCTATTCGAAATTCATGTTTCGGTCCAAAAATCCTAATATATTATACACTATTTCATACGAATTCCGGTCAAAAAACCAAATTATATCGGGAACTATTCGAAATGATACGAAACGTTTCAGATCATTTATATATAATACGAGGGAAGGTTATGATGGAAGTCCAAGAAAAAAATACTCTGAAAATTAGCTTCTATAAAACTTTTGGAAATGCAAGTTACTGTAAAAAAAAACATAGTGTATTATACACTAGTTTACACTAGTTTCGGTCTAAAAGTTAAATTAAATGGAGGACTACTCGAAATGATACGATACTTTTCAAATCATTTATATATTTTATGAGGAAAGGTTACGATGGAAGTCCATGCAAAAAATCATCTGAAAAATTAGATTTTATGAATCTTTTCGAAATTCATATTTCGGTCCAAAAATCCTAATATATTATACACTATTTCATACGAGTTCCGGTCAAAAAATAAAATTATATCTGGAACTATTCGAAATGATACGAAACGTTTCAGATCATTTATATATGTTACGAGGGAAGGTTATGATGGAAGTCCATGCAAAAAATAATCTGAAAATTAGCTTCTATACAACTTTTGTAAATGCGAGTTACTGTCAAAAAACCATAGTGTATTATACACTAGTTTATACTAATTTCGGTCAAAAAGTTATATTAAATGGAGAACTGCTCGAAATGATACGATACTTTTCAAATCATTTATATATTTTAAGAGGGAAGTTTACGATGGAAGTCTATGCAAAAGAAATCATCTGAAAATTAGATTCTATGAATTTTTTCGGAATTCATGAATCGGTCCAAAAATCCTTATATATTATACACTATTTCATACGAGTTCCGGTCAAAAAATCAAATTATATCGGGAACTATTCGAAGTGATACGAAACGTTTCAGATCATTTATATATGTTATGAGGGAAGGTTATGATGGTAGTCCATGCAAAAAATAATCTGAAAATTAGCTTCTATAAAACTTTTGTAAATGCATGGTTCTGTCAAAAAACCATAGTGTATTATACACTAGTTTACACTAGTTTCGGTCTAAAAGTTAAATTAAATGGAGGACAGCTCGAAATGATACGATACTTTTGAAATCATTTATATATTTTATGAGGGAAGGTTAAGATGGAAGTCCATGCAAAAAATCATCTGAAAATTAGATTCTATAAATCTTTTCGAAATTCATGTTTCGGTCCAAAAATCCTAATATATTATACACTATTTCATACGAGTTCCGGTCAAAAAACCAAATTATATCGGGAACTATTCGAAATGATACGAAACGTTTCTGATCATTTATATATAATACGAGGGAAGGTTATGATGGAAGTCCAAGCAAAAAATACTCTGAAAATTAGCTTCTATAAAACTTTTGGAAATGCAAGTTAATGTAAAAAAACCATAGTGTATTACACACTAGTTTCGGTCTAAAAGTTAAATTAAATGGAGGACTACTCGAAATGATACGATACTTTTCAAATCATTTATATATTTTATGAGGAAAGGTTACGATGGAAGTCCATGCAAAAAATTATCTGAAAAATTAGATTTTATGAATCTTTTCGAAATTCATGTTTCGGTCCAAAAATCCTAAAATATTATACACTATTTCATACGAGTTCCGGTCAAAAAATCAAATTATATATGGAACTATTCGAAATAATACGAAACATTTCAAATCATTTATATATGTTATGAGGGAAGGTTATGATGGAAGTCCATCCAAAAAATCATCTGAAAAATTAGATTTTATGAATCTTTTCGAAATTCATGTTTCGGTCCAAAAATCTTAATATATTATACACTATTTCATACGAGTTCTGGTCAAAAAATAAAATTATATCTGGAACTATTCGAAATGATACGAAACGTTTCAGATCATTTATATATGTTACGAGGGAAGGTTATGATGGAAGTCCATGCAAAAAATAATTTGAAAATTAGCTTCTATACAACTTTTGTAAATGCGAGTTACTGTCAAAAAACCATAGTGTATTATACACTAGTTTATACTAGTTTCGGTCAAAAAGTTATATTAAATGGAGGACTGCTCGAAATGATATGATACTTTTCAAATCATTTATATATTTTAAGAGGGAAGTTTACGATGGAAGTCTATGCAAAAGAAATCATCTGAAAATTAGATTCTATAAATTTTTTCGGAATTCATGAATCGGTCCAAAAATCCTTATATATTATACACTATTTCATATGAGTTCCGGTCAAAAAATCAAATTATATCGGGAACTATTCGAAGTGATACGAAACGTTTCAGATCATTTATATATGTTATGAGGGAAGGTTATAATGGTAGTCCATGCAAAAAATAATCTGAAAATTAGCTTCTATAAAACTTTTGTAAATGCATGGTTCTGTCAACAAAACCATAGTGTATTATACACTAGTTTACACTAGTTTCGGTCTAAAAGTTAAATTAAATGGAGGACAGCTCGAAATGATACGATACTTTTGAAATCATTTATATATTTTATGAGGGAAGGTTAAGATGGAAGTCCATGCAAAAAATCATCTGAAAATTAGATTCTATAAATCTTTTCGAAATTCATGTTTCGGTCCAAAAATCCTAATATATTATACACTATTTCATACGAGTTCCGGTCAAAAAACCAAATTATATCGGGAACTATTCGAAATGATACGAAACGTTTCTGATCATTTATATATAATACGAGGGAAGGTTATGATGGAAGTCCAAGCAAAAAATACTCTGAAAATTAGCTTCTATAAAACTTTTGGAAATGCAAGTTACTGTAAAAAAACCATAGTGTATTACACACTAGTTTCGGTCTAAAAGTTAAATTAAATGGAGGACTACTCGAAATGATACGATACTTTTCAAATCATTTATATATTTTATGAGGAAAGGTTACGATGGAAGTCCATGCAAAAAATTATCTGAAAAATTAGATTTTATGAATCTTTTCGAAATTCATGTTTCGGTCCAAAAATCCTAAAATATTATACACTATTTCATACGAGTTCCGGTCAAAAAATCAAATTATATATGGAACTATTCGAAATAATACGAAACATTTCAAATCATTTATATATGTTATGAGGGAAGGTTATGATGGAAGTCCATCCAAAAAATCATCTGAAAAATTAGATTTTATGAATCTTTTCGAAATTCATGTTTCGGTCCAAAAATCTTAATATATTATACACTATTTCATACGAGTTCTGGTCAAAAAATAAAATTATATCTGGAACTATTCGAAATGATACGAAACGTTTCAGATAATTTATATATGTTACGAGGGAAGGTTATGATGGAAGTCCATGCAAAAAATAATTTGAAAATTAGCTTCTATACAACTTTTGTAAATGCGAGTTACTGTCAAAAAACCATAGTGTATTATACACTAGTTTATACTAGTTTCGGTCAAAAAGTTATATTAAATGGAGGACTGCTCGAAATGATAAGATACTTTTCAAATCATTTATATATTTTAAGAGGGAAGTTTACGATGGAAGTCTATGCAAAAGAAATCATCTGAAAATTAGATTCTATAAATTTTTTCGGAATTCATGAATCGGTCCAAAAATCCTTATATATTATACACTATTTCATATGAGTTCCGGTCAAAAAATCAAATTATATCGGGAACTATTCGAAGTGATACGAAACGTTTCAGATCATTTATATATGTTATGAGGGAAGGTTATAATGGTAGTCCATGCAAAAAATAATCTGAAAATTAGCTTCTATAAAACTTTTGTAAATGCATGGTTCTGTCAACAAAACCATAGTGTATTATACACTAGTTTACACTAGTTTCGGTCTAAAAGTTAAATTAAATGGAGGACAGCTCGAAATGATACGATACTTTTGAAATCATTTATATATTTTATGAGGGAAGGTTAAGATGGAAGTCCATGCAAAAAATCATCTGAAAATTAGATTCTATGAATCTATTCGAAATTCATGTTTCGGTCCAAAAATCCTAATATATTATACACTATTTCATACGAATTCCGGTCAAAAAACCAAATTATATCGGGAACTATTCGAAATGATACGAAACGTTTCAGATCATTTATATATAATACGAGGGAAGGTTATGATGGAAGTCCAAGAAAAAAATACTCTGAAAATTAGCTTCTATAAAACTTTTGGAAATGCAAGTTACTGTAAAAAAAAACATAGTGTATTATACACTAGTTTACACTAGTTTCGGTCTAAAAGTTAAATTAAATGGAGGACTACTCGAAATGATACGATACTTTTCAAATCATTTATATATTTTATGAGGAAAGGTTACGATGGAAGTCCATGCAAAAAATCATCTGAAAAATTAGATTTTATGAATCTTTTCGAAATTCATATTTCGGTCCAAAAATCCTAATATATTATACACTATTTCATACGAGTTCCGGTCAAAAAATAAAATTATATCTGGAACTATTCGAAATGATACGAAACGTTTCAGATCATTTATATATGTTACGAGGGAAGGTTATGATGGAAGTCCATGCAAAAAATAATCTGAAAATTAGCTTCTATACAACTTTTGTAAATGCGAGTTACTGTCAAAAAACCATAGTGTATTATACACTAGTTTATACTAATTTCGGTCAAAAAGTTATATTAAATGGAGGACTGCTCGAAATGATACGATACTTTTCAAATCATTTATATATTTTAAGAGGGAAGTTTACGATGGAAGTCTATGCAAAAGAAATCATCTGAAAATTAGATTCTATGAATTTTTTCGGAATTCATGAATCGGTCCAAAAATCCTTATATATTATACACTATTTCATACGAGTTCCGGTCAAAAAATCAAATTATATCGGGAACTATTCGAAGTGATACGAAACGTTTCAGATCATTTATATATGTTATGAGGGAAGGTTAAGATGGAAGTCCATGCAAAAAATCATCTGAAAATTAGATTCTATAAATCTTTTCGAAATTCATGTTTCGGTCCAAAAATCCTAATATATTATACACTATTTCATACGAGTTCCGGTCAAAAAACCAAATTATATCGGGAACTATTCGAAATGATACGAAACGTTTCTGATCATTTATATATAATACGAGGGAAGGTTATGATGGAAGTCCAAGCAAAAAATACTCTGAAAATTAGCTTCTATAAAACTTTTGGAAATGCAAGTTACTGTAAAAAAACCATAGTGTATTACACACTAGTTTCGGTCTAAAAGTTAAATTAAATGGAGGACTACTCGAAATGATACGATACTTTTCAAATCATTTATATATTTTATGAGGAAAGGTTACGATGGAAGTCCATGCAAAAAATTATCTGAAAAATTAGATTTTATGAATCTTTTCGAAATTCATGTTTCGGTCCAAAAATCCTAAAATATTATACACTATTTCATACGAGTTCCGGTCAAAAAATCAAATTATATATGGAACTATTCGAAATAATACGAAACATTTCAAATCATTTATATATGTTATGAGGGAAGGTTATGATGGAAGTCCATCCAAAAAATCATCTGAAAAATTAGATTTTATGAATCTTTTCGAAATTCATGTTTCGGTCCAAAAATCTTAATATATTATACACTATTTCATACGAGTTCTGGTCAAAAAATAAAATTATATCTGGAACTATTCGAAATGATACGAAACGTTTCAGATCATTTATATATGTTACGAGGGAAGGTTAAGATGGACGTCCATGCAAAAAATAATCTGAAAATTAGCTTCTATACAACTTTTGTAAATGCGAGTTACTGTCAAAAAACCATAGTGTATTATACACTAGTTTCGGTCAAAAAGTTATATTAAATGGAGGACTGCTCGAAATGATACGATACTTTTCAAATCATTTATATATTTTAAGAGGGAAGTTTACGATGGAAGTCTATGCAAAAGAAATCATCTGAAAATTAGATTCTATGAATTTTTTCGAAATTCATGAATCGGTCCAAAAATCCTTATATATTATACACTATTTCATACGAGTTCCGGTCAAAAAATCAAATTATATCGGGAACTATTCGAAGTGATACGAAACGTTTCAGATCATTTATATATGTTACGAGGGAAGGTTATGATGGTAGTCCATGCAAAAAATAATCTGAAAATTAGCTTCTATAAAACTTTTGTAAATGCATGGTTCTGTCAAAAAACCATAGTGTATTATACACTAGTTTACACTAGTTTCGGTCTAAAAGTTAAATTAAATGGAGGACAGCTCGAAATGATACGATACTTTTGAAATCATTTATATATTTTATGAGGGAAGGTTAAGATGGAAGTCCATGCAAAAAATCATCTGAAAATTAGATTCTATAAATCTTTTCGAAATTCATGTTTCGGTCCAAAAATCCTAATATATTATACACTATTTCATACGAGTTCCGGTCAAAAAACCAAATTATATCGGGAACTATTCGAAATGATACGAAACGTTTCTGATCATTTATATATAATACGAGGGAAGGTTATGATGGAAGTCCAAGCAAAAAATACTCTGAAAATTAGCTTCTATAAAACTTTTGGAAATGCAAGTTACTGTAAAAAAACCATAGTGTATTACACACTAGTTTCGGTCTAAAAGTTAAATTAAATGGAGGACTACTCGAAATGATACGATACTTTTCAAATCATTTATATATTTTATGAGGAAAGGTTACGATGGAAGTCCATGCAAAAAATTATCTGAAAAATTAGATTTTATGAATCTTTTCGAAATTCATGTTTCGGTCCAAAAATCCTAAAATATTATACACTATTTCATACGAGTTCCGGTCAAAAAATCAAATTATATATGGAACTATTCGAAATGATACGAAACATTTCAAATCATTTATATATGTTATGAGGGAAGGTTATGATGGAAGTCCATCCAAAAAATCATCTGAAAAATTAGATTTTATGAATCTTTTCGAAATTCATGTTTCGGTCCAAAAATCTTAATATATTATACACTATTTCATACGAGTTCTGGTCAAAAAATAAAATTATATCTGGAACTATTCGAAATGATACGAAACGTTTCAGATCATTTATATATGTTACGAGGGAAGGTTAAGATGGACGTCCATGCAAAAAATAATCTGAAAATTAGCTTCTATACAACTTTTGTAAATGCGAGTTACTGTCAAAAAACCATAGTGTATTATACACTAGTTTCGGTCAAAAAGTTATATTAAATGGAGGACTGCTCGAAATGATACGATACTTTTCAAATCATTTATATATTTTAAGAGGGAAGTTTACGATGGAAGTCTATGCAAAAGAAATCATCTGAAAATTAGATTCTATGAATTTTTTCGAAATTCATGAATCGGTCCAAAAATCCTTATATATTATACACTATTTCATACGAGTTCCGGTCAAAAAATCAAATTATATCGGGAACTATTCGAAGTGATACGAAACGTTTCAGATCATTTATATATGTTACGAGGGAAGGTTATGATGGTAGTCCATGCAAAAAATAATCTGAAAATTAGCTTCTATAAAACTTTTGTAAATGCATGGTTCTGTCAAAAAACCATAGTGTATTATACACTAGTTTACACTAGTTTCGGTCTAAAAGTTAAATTAAATGGAGGACAGCTCGAAATGATACGATACTTTTGAAATCATTTATATATTTTATGAGGGAAGGTTAAGATGGAAGTCCATGCAAAAAATACTCTGAAAATTAGCTTCTATAAAACTTTTGGAAATGCAAGTTACTGTAAAAAAACCATAGTGTATTATACACTTGTTTACACTAGTTTCGGTCTAAAAGTTAAATTAAATGGAGGACTACTCAAAATGATACGATACTTTTCAAATCATTTATATATTTTATGAGGAAAGGTTACGATGGATGTCCAAGCAAAAAATCATTTGAAAAATTAGATTTTATGAATCTTTTCGAAATTCATTTTTCGGTCCAAAAATCCTAATATATTATACACTATTTCATACGAGCTCCGGTCAAAAAATCAAATTATATCTGGAACTATTCGAAATGATACGATACTTTTCAAATAATTTATATATTTTAAGAGGGAAGTTTACGATGGAAGTCTATGCAAAAGAAATCATCTGAAAATTAGATTTTATGAATTTTTTCGGAATTCATGAATCGGTCCAAAAATCCTTATATATTATACACTATTTCATACGAGTTCCGGTCAAAAAATAAAATTATATCTGGAACTATTCGAAATGATACGAAACGTTTCAGATCATTCATATATGTTACGAGGGAAGGTTATGATGGTAGTCCATGCAAAAAATAATATGAAAATTAGCTTCTATAAAACTTTTGTAAATGCATGGTTCTGTCAAAAAACCATAGTGTATTATACACTAGTTTACACTAGTTTCGGTCTAAAAGTTAAATTAAATGGAGGACAGCTCGAAATGATACGATACTTTTGAAATCATTTATATATTTTATGAGGGAAGGTTAAGATGGAAGTCCATGCAAAAAATCATCTGAAAATTAGATTCTATGAATCTTTTCGAAATTCATGTTTCGGTCCAAAAATCCTAAAATATTATACACTATTTCATACGAGTTCCGGTCAAAAAATCAAATTATATATGGAACTATTCGAAATGATACGAAACATTTCAAATCATTTATATATGTTATGAGGGAAGGTTATGATGGAAGTCCATCCAAAAAATCATCTGAAAAATTAGATTTTATGAATCTTTTCGAAATTCATGTTTCGGTCCAAAAATCTTAATATATTATACACTATTTCATACGAGTTCTGGTCAAAAAATAAAATTATATCTGGAACTATTCGAAATGATACGAAACGTTTCAGATCATTTATATATGTTACGAGGGAAGGTTAAGATGGACGTCCATGCAAAAAATAATCTGAAAATTAGCTTCTATAAAACTTTTGGAAATGCAAGTTACTATAAAAAAACCATAGTGTATTACACACTAGTTTACACTAGTTTCGGTCTAAAAGTTAAATTAAATGGAGGACTACTCGAAATGATACGATACTTTTCAAATCATTTATATATTTTATGAGGAAAGGTTACGATGGAAGTCCATGCAAAAAATCATCTGAAAAATTAGATTTTATGAATCTTTTCGAAATTCATGTTTCGGTCCAAAAATCCTAATATATTATACACTATTTCATACGAGTTCCGGTCAAAAAATCAAATTATATTAGGAACTATTCGAAATGATACGAAACGTTTCAAATCATTTATATATGTTACGAGGGAAGGTTATGATGGACGTCCATGCAAAAAATAATCTGAAAATTAGCTTCTATACAACTTTTGTAAATGCGAGTTACTGTCAAAAAACCATAGTGTATTATACACTAGTTTCGGTCAAAAAGTTATATTAAATGGAGGACTGCTCGAAATGATACGATACTTTTCAAATCATTTATATATTTTAAGAGGGAAGTTTACGATGGAAGTCTATGCAAAAGAAATCATCTGAAAATTAGATTCTATGAATTTTTTCGAAATTCATGAATCGGTCCAAAAATCCTTATATATTATACACTATTTCATACGAGTTCCGGTCAAAAAATCAAATTATATCGGGAACTATTCGAAGTGATACGAAACGTTTCAGATCATTTATATATGTTACGAGGGAAGGTTATGATGGTAGTCCATGCAAAAAATAATCTGAAAATTAGCTTCTATAAAACTTTTGTAAATGCATGGTTCTGTCAAAAAACCATAGTGTATTATACACTAGTTTACACTAGTTTCGGTCTAAAAGTTAAATTAAATGGAGGACAGCTCGAAATGATACGATACTTTTGAAATCATTTATATATTTTATGAGGGAAGGTTAAGATGGAAGTCCATGCAAAAAATCATCTGAAAATTAGATTCTATGAATCTTTTCGAAATTCATGTTTCGGTCCAAAAATCCTAAAATATTATACACTATTTCATACGAGTTCCGGTCAAAAAATCAAATTATATATGGAACTATTCGAAATGATACGAAACATTTCAAATCATTTATATATGTTATGAGGGAAGGTTATGATGGAAGTCCATCCAAAAAATCATCTGAAAAATTAGATTTTATGAATCTTTTCGAAATTCATGTTTCGGTCCAAAAATCTTAATATATTATACACTATTTCATACGAGTTCTGGTCAAAAAATAAAATTATATCTGGAACTATTCGAAATGATACGAAACGTTTCAGATCATTTATATATGTTACGAGGGAAGGTTAAGATGGACGTCCATGCAAAAAATAATCTGAAAATTAGCTTCTATAAAACTTTTGGAAATGCAAGTTACTATAAAAAAACCATAGTGTATTACACACTAGTTTACACTAGTTTCGGTCTAAAAGTTAAATTAAATGGAGGACTACTCGAAATGATACGATACTTTTCAAATCATTTATATATTTTATGAGGAAAGGTTACGATGGAAGTCCATGCAAAAAATCATCTGAAAAATTAGATTTTATGAATCTTTTCGAAATTCATGTTTCGGTCCAAAAATCCTAATATATTATACACTATTTCATACGAGTTCCGGTCAAAAAATCAAATTATATTAGGAACTATTCGAAATGATACGAAACGTTTCAAATCATTTATATATGTTACGAGGGAAGGTTATGATGGACGTCCATGCAAAAAATAATCTGAAAATTAGCTTCTATACAACTTTTGTAAATGCGAGTTACTGTCAAAAAACCATAGTGTATTATACACTAGTTTCGGTCAAAAAGTTATATTAAATGGAGGACTGCTCGAAATGATACGATACTTTTCAAATCATTTATATATTTTAAGAGGGAAGTTTACGATGGAAGTCTATGCAAAAGAAATCATCTGAAAATTAGATTCTATGAATTTTTTCGAAATTCATGAATCGGTCCAAAAATCCTTATATATTATACACTATTTCATACGAGTTCCGGTCAAAAAATCAAATTATATCGGGAACTATTCGAAGTGATACGAAACGTTTCAGATCATTTATATATGTTACGAGGGAAGGTTATGATGGTAGTCCATGCAAAAAATAATCTGAAAATTAGCTTCTATAAAACTTTTGTAAATGCATGGTTCTGTCAAAAAACCATAGTGTATTATACACTAGTTTACACTAGTTTCGGTCTAAAAGTTAAATTAAATGGAGGACAGCTCGAAATGATACGATACTTTTGAAATCATTTATATATTTTATGAGGGAAGGTTAAGATGGAAGTCCATGCAAAAAATACTCTGAAAATTAGCTTCTATAAAACTTTTGGAAATGCAAGTTACTGTAAAAAAACCATAGTGTATTATACACTTGTTTACACTAGTTTCGGTCTAAAAGTTAAATTAAATGGAGGACAGCTCGAAATGATACGATACTTTTGAAATCATTTATATATTTTATGAGGGAAGGTTAAGATGGAAGTCCATGCAAAAAATCATTTGAAAAATTAGATTTTATGAATCTTTTCGAAATTCATTTTTCGGTCCAAAAATCCTAATATATTATACACTATTTCATACGAGCTCCGGTCAAAAAATCAAATTATATCTGGAACTATTCGAAATGATACGATACTTTTCAAATAATTTATATATTTTAAGAGGGAAGTTTACGATGGAAGTCTATGCAAAAGAAATCATCTGAAAATTAGATTTTATGAATTTTTTCGGAATTCATGAATCGGTCCAAAAATCCTTATATATTATACACTATTTCATACGAGTTCCGGTCAAAAAATAAAATTATATCTGGAACTATTCGAAATGATACGAAACATTTCAGATCATTCATATATGTTACGAGGGAAGGTTATGATGGTAGTCCATGCAAAAAATAATCTGAAAATTAGCTTCTATAAAACTTTTGTAAATGCATGGTTCTGTCAAAAAACCATAGTGTATTATACACTAGTTTACACTAGTTTCGGTCTAAAAGTTAAATTAAATGGAGGACAGCTCAAAATGATACGATACTTTTGAAATCATTTATATATTTTATGAGGGAAGGTTAAGATGGAAGTCCATGCAAAAAATCATCTGAAAATTAGATTCTATGAATCTTTTCGAAATTCATGTTTCGGTCCAAAAATCCTAATATATTATACACTATTTCATACGAGTTCCGGTCAAAAAACCAAATTATCGGGAACTATTCGAAATGATACGAAACGTTTCGGATCATTTATATATAATACGAGGGAAGGGTATGATGGAAGTCCAAGCAAAAAATACTCTGAAAATTAGCTTCTATAAAACTTTTGGAAATGCAAGTTACTATAAAAAAACCATAGTGTATTACACACTAGTTTACACTAGTTTCGGTCTAAAAGTTAAATTAAATGGAGGACTACTCGAAATGATACGATACTTTTCAAATCATTTATATATTTTATGAGGAAAGGTTACGATGGAAGTCCATGCAAAAAATCATCTGAAAAATTAGATTTTATGAATCTTTTCGAAATTCATGTTTCGGTCCAAAAATCCTAATATATTATACACTATTTCATACGAGTTCCGGTCAAAAAATCAAATTATATTAGGAACTATTCGAAATGATACGAAACGTTTCAAATCATTTATATATGTTACGAGGGAAGGTTATGATGGACGTCCATGCAAAAAATAATCTGAAAATTAGCTTCTATACAACTTTTGTAAATGCGAGTTACTGTCAAAAAACCATAGTGTATTATACACTAGTTTCGGTCAAAAAGTTATATTAAATGGAGGACTGCTCGAAATGATACGATACTTTTCAAATCATTTATATATTTTAAGAGGGAAGTTTACGATGGAAGTCTATGCAAAAGAAATCATCTGAAAATTAGATTCTATGAATTTTTTCAAAATTCATGAATCGGTCCAAAAATCCTTATATATTATACACTATTTCATACGAGTTCCGGTCAAAAAATCAAATTATATCGGGAACTATTCGAAGTGATACGAAACGTTTCAGATCATTTATATATGTTACGAGGGAAGGTTATGATGGTAGTCCATGCAAAAAATAATCTGAAAATTAGCTTCTATAAAACTTTTGTAAATGCATGGTTCTGTCAAAAAACCATAGTGTATTATACACTAGTTTACACTAGTTTCGGTCTAAAAGTTAAATTAAATGGAGGACAGCTCGAAATGATACGATACTTTTGAAATCATTTATATATTTTATGAGGGAAGGTTAAGATGGAAGTCCATGCAAAAAATACTCTGAAAATTAGCTTCTATAAAACTTTTGGAAATGCAAGTTACTGTAAAAAAACCATAGTGTATTATACACTTGTTTACACTAGTTTCGGTCTAAAAGTTAAATTAAATGGAGGACTACTCAAAATGATACGATACTTTTCAAATCATTTATATATTTTATGAGGAAAGGTTACGATGGAAGTCCAAGCAAAAAATCATTTGAAAAATTAGATTTTATGAATCTTTTCGAAATTCATTTTTCGGTCCAAAAATCCTAATATATTATACACTATTTCATACGAGCTCCGGTCAAAAAATCAAATTATATCTGGAACTATTCGAAATGATACGATACTTTTCAAATAATTTATATATTTTAAGAGGGAAGTTTACGATGGAAGTCTATGCAAAAGAAATCATCTGAAAATTAGATTTTATGAATTTTTTCGGAATTCATGAATCGGTCCAAAAATCCTTATATATTATACACTATTTCATACGAGTTCCGGTCAAAAAATAAAATTATATCTGGAACTATTCGAAATGATACGAAACATTTCAGATCATTCATATATGTTACGAGGGAAGGTTATGATGGTAGTCCATGCAAAAAATAATCTGAAAATTAGCTTCTATAAAACTTTTGTAAATGCATGGTTCTGTCAAAAAACCATAGTGTATTATACACTAGTTTACACTAGTTTCGGTCTAAAAGTTAAATTAAATGGAGGACAGCTCGAAATGATACGATACTTTTGAAATCATTTATATATTTTATGAGGGAAGGTTAAGATGGAAGTCCATGCAAAAAATCATCTGAAAATTAGATTCTATGAATCTTTTCGAAATTCATGTTTCGGTCCAAAAATCCTAATATATTATACACTATTTCATACGAGTTCCGGTCAAAAAACCAAATTATATCGGGAACTATTCGAAATGATACGAAACGTTTCGGATCATTTATATATAATACGAGGGAAGGGTATGATGGAAGTCCAAGCAAAAAATACTCTGAAAATTAGCTTCTATAAAACTTTTGGAAATGCAAGTTACTATAAAAAAACCATAGTGTATTACACACTAGTTTACACTAGTTTCGGTCTAAAAGTTAAATTAAATGGAGGACTACTCGAAATGATACGATACTTTTCAAATCATTTATATATTTTATGAGGAAAGGTTACGATGGAAGTCCATGCAAAAAATCATCTGAAAAATTAGATTTTATGAATCTTTTCGAAATTCATGTTTCGGTCCAAAAATCCTAATATATTATACACTATTTCATACGAGTTCCGGTCAAAAAATCAAATTATATTAGGAACTATTCGAAATGATACGAAACGTTTCAAATCATTTATATATGTTACGAGGGAAGGTTATGATGGACGTCCATGCAAAAAATAATCTGAAAATTAGCTTCTATACAACTTTTGTAAATGCGAGTTACTGTCAAAAAACCATAGTGTATTATACACTAGTTTCGGTCAAAAAGTTATATTAAATGGAGGACTGCTCGAAATGATACGATACTTTTCAAATCATTTATATATTTTAAGAGGGAAGTTTACGATGGAAGTCTATGCAAAAGAAATCATCTGAAAATTAGATTCTATGAATTTTTTCGAAATTCATGAATCGGTCCAAAAATCCTTATATATTATACACTATTTCATACGAGTTCCGGTCAAAAAATCAAATTATATCGGGAACTATTCGAAGTGATACGAAACGTTTCAGATCATTTATATATGTTACGAGGGAAGGTTATGATGGTAGTCCATGCAAAAAATAATCTGAAAATTAGCTTCTATAAAACTTTTGTAAATGCATGGTTCTGTCAAAAAACCATAGTGTATTATACACTAGTTTACACTAGTTTCGGTCTAAAAGTTAAATTAAATGGAGGACAGCTCGAAATGATACGATACTTTTGAAATCATTTATATATTTTATGAGGGAAGGTTAAGATGGAAGTCCATGCAAAAAATACTCTGAAAATTAGCTTCTATAAAACTTTTGGAAATGCAAGTTACTGTAAAAAAACCATAGTGTATTATACACTTGTTTACACTAGTTTCGGTCTAAAAGTTAAATTAAATGGAGGACTACTCAAAATGATACGATACTTTTCAAATCATTTATATATTTTATGAGGAAAGGTTACGATGGAAGTCCAAGCAAAAAATCATTTGAAAAATTAGATTTTATGAATCTTTTCGAAATTCATTTTTCGGTCCAAAAATCCTAATATATTATACACTATTTCATACGAGCTCCGGTCAAAAAATCAAATTATATCTGGAACTATTCGAAATGATACGATACTTTTCAAATAATTTATATATTTTAAGAGGGAAGTTTACGATGGAAGTCTATGCAAAAGAAATCATCTGAAAATTAGATTTTATGAATTTTTTCGGAATTCATGAATCGGTCCAAAAATCCTTATATATTATACACTATTTCATACGAGTTCCGGTCAAAAAATAAAATTATATCTGGAACTATTCGAAATGATACGAAACATTTCAGATCATTCATATATGTTACGAGGGAAGGTTATGATGGTAGTCCATGCAAAAAATAATCTGAAAATTAGCTTCTATAAAACTTTTGTAAATGCATGGTTCTGTCAAAAAACCATAGTGTATTATACACTAGTTTACACTAGTTTCGGTCTAAAAGTTAAATTAAATGGAGGACAGCTCGAAATGATACGATACTTTTGAAATCATTTATATATTTTATGAGGGAAGGTTAAGATGGAAGTCCATGCAAAAAATCATCTGAAAATTAGATTCTATGAATCTTTTCGAAATTCATGTTTCGGTCCAAAAATCCTAATATATTATACACTATTTCATACGAGTTCCGGTCAAAAAACCAAATTATATCGGGAACTATTCGAAATGATACGAAACGTTTCGGATCATTTATATATAATACGAGGGAAGGGTATGATGGAAGTCCAAGCAAAAAATACTCTGAAAATTAGCTTCTATAAAACTTTTGGAAATGCAAGTTACTATAAAAAAACCATAGTGTATTACACACTAGTTTACACTAGTTTCGGTCTAAAAGTTAAATTAAATGGAGGACTACTCGAAATGATACGATACTTTTCAAATCATTTATATATTTTATGAGGAAAGGTTACGATGGAAGTCCATGCAAAAAATCATCTGAAAAATTAGATTTTATGAATCTTTTCGAAATTCATGTTTCGGTCCAAAAATCCTAATATATTATACACTATTTCATACGAGTTCCGGTCAAAAAATCAAATTATATTAGGAACTATTCGAAATGATACGAAACGTTTCAAATCATTTATATATGTTACGAGGGAAGGTTATGATGGACGTCCATGCAAAAAATAATCTGAAAATTAGCTTCTATACAACTTTTGTAAATGCGAGTTACTGTCAAAAAACCATAGTGTATTATACACTAGTTTCGGTCAAAAAGTTATATTAAATGGAGGACTGCTCGAAATGATACGATACTTTTCAAATCATTTATATATTTTAAGAGGGAAGTTTACGATGGAAGTCTATGCAAAAGAAATCATCTGAAAATTAGATTCTATGAATTTTTTCGAAATTCATGAATCGGTCCAAAAATCCTTATATATTATACACTATTTCATACGAGTTCCGGTCAAAAAATCAAATTATATCGGGAACTATTCGAAGTGATACGAAACGTTTCAGATCATTTATATATGTTACGAGGGAAGGTTATGATGGTAGTCCATGCAAAAAATAATCTGAAAATTAGCTTCTATAAAACTTTTGTAAATGCATGGTTCTGTCAAAAAACCATAGTGTATTATACACTAGTTTACACTAGTTTCGGTCTAAAAGTTAAATTAAATGGAGGACAGCTCGAAATGATACGATACTTTTGAAATCATTTATATATTTTATGAGGGAAGGTTAAGATGGAAGTCCATGCAAAAAATACTCTGAAAATTAGCTTCTATAAAACTTTTGGAAATGCAAGTTACTGTAAAAAAACCATAGTGTATTATACACTTGTTTACACTAGTTTCGGTCTAAAAGTTAAATTAAATGGAGGACTACTCAAAATGATACGATACTTTTCAAATCATTTATATATTTTATGAGGAAAGGTTACGATGGAAGTCCAAGCAAAAAATCATTTGAAAAATTAGATTTTATGAATCTTTTCGAAATTCATTTTTCGGTCCAAAAATCCTAATATATTATACACTATTTCATACGAGCTCCGGTCAAAAAATCAAATTATATCTGGAACTATTCGAAATGATACGATACTTTTCAAATAATTTATATATTTTAAGAGGGAAGTTTACGATGGAAGTCTATGCAAAAGAAATCATCTGAAAATTAGATTTTATGAATTTTTTCGGAATTCATGAATCGGTCCAAAAATCCTTATATATTATACACTATTTCATACGAGTTCCGGTCAAAAAATAAAATTATATCTGGAACTATTCGAAATGATACGAAACATTTCAGATCATTCATATATGTTACGAGGGAAGGTTATGATGGTAGTCCATGCAAAAAATAATCTGAAAATTAGCTTCTATAAAACTTTTGTAAATGCATGGTTCTGTCAAAAAACCATAGTGTATTATACACTAGTTTACACTAGTTTCGGTCTAAAAGTTAAATTAAATGGAGGACAGCTCGAAATGATACGATACTTTTGAAATCATTTATATATTTTATGAGGGAAGGTTAAGATGGAAGTCCATGCAAAAAATCATCTGAAAATTAGATTCTATGAATCTTTTCGAAATTCATGTTTCGGTCCAAAAATCCTAATATATTATACACTATTTCATACGAGTTCCGGTCAAAAAACCAAATTATATCGGGAACTATTCGAAATGATACGAAACGTTTCGGATCATTTATATATAATACGAGGGAAGGGTATGATGGAAGTCCAAGCAAAAAATACTCTGAAAATTAGCTTCTATAAAACTTTTGGAAATGCAAGTTACTATAAAAAAACCATAGTGTATTACACACTAGTTTACACTAGTTTCGGTCTAAAAGTTAAATTAAATGGAGGACTACTCGAAATGATACGATACTTTTCAAATCATTTATATATTTTATGAGGAAAGGTTACGATGGAAGTCCATGCAAAAAATCATCTGAAAAATTAGATTTTATGAATCTTTTCGAAATTCATGTTTCGGTCCAAAAATCCTAATATATTATACACTATTTCATACGAGTTCCGGTCAAAAAATAAAATTATATTAGGAACTATTCGAAATGATACGAAACGTTTCAAATCATTTATATATGTTACGAGGGAAGGTTATGATGGACGTCCATGCAAAAAATAATCTGAAAATTAGCTTCTATACAACTTTTGTAAATGCGAGTTACTGTCAAAAAACCATAGTGTATTATACACTAGTTTCGGTCAAAAAGTTATATTAAATGGAGGACTGCTCGAAATGATACGATACTTTTCAAATCATTTATATATTTTAAGAGGGAAGTTTACGATGGAAGTCTATGCAAAAGAAATCATCTGAAAATTAGATTCTATGAATTTTTTCGAAATTCATGAATCGGTCCAAAAATCCTTATATATTATACACTATTTCATACGAGTTCCGGTCAAAAAATCAAATTATATCGGGAACTATTCGAAGTGATACGAAACGTTTCAGATCATTTATATATGTTACGAGGGAAGGTTATGATGGTAGTCCATGCAAAAAATAATCTGAAAATTAGCTTCTATAAAACTTTTGTAAATGCATGGTTCTGTCAAAAAACCATAGTGTATTATACACTAGTTTACACTAGTTTAGGTCTAAAAGTTAAATTAAATGGAGGACAGCTCGAAATGATACGATACTTTTGAAATCATTTATATATTTTATGAGGGAAGGTTAAGATGGAAGTCCATGCAAAAAATACTCTGAAAATTAGCTTCTATAAAACTTTTGGAAATGCAAGTTACTGTAAAAAAACCATAGTGTATTATACACTTGTTTACACTAGTTTCGGTCTAAAAGTTAAATTAAATGGAGGACTACTCAAAATGATACGATACTTTTCAAATCATTTATATATTTTATGAGGAAAGGTTACGATGGAAGTCCAAGCAAAAAATCGTCTGAAAAATTAGATTTTATGAATCTTTTCGAAATTCATTTTTCGGTCCAAAAATCCTAATATATTATACACTATTTCATACGAGCTCCGGTCAAAAAATCAAATTATATCTGGAACTATTCGAAATGATACGATACTTTTCAAATCATTTATATATTTTAAGAGGGAAGTTTACGATGGAGGTCTATGCAAAAGAAATCATCTGAAAATTAGATTTTATGAATTTTTTCGGAATTCATGAATCGGTCCAAAAATCCTTATATATTATACACTATTTCATACAAGTTCCGGTCAAAAAATAAAATTATATCTGTAACTATTTGAAATGATACGAAACGTTTCAGATCATTTATATATGTTACGAGGGAAGGTTATGATGGTAGTCCATGCAAAAAATAATCTGAAAATTAGCTTCTATAAAACTTTTGTAAATGCATGGTTCTGTCAAAAAACCATAGTGTATTATACACTAGTTTACACTAGTTTCGGTCTAAAAGTTAAATTAAATGGAGGACAGCTCGAAATGATACGATACTTTTGAAATCATTTATATATTTTATGAGGGAAGGTTAAGATGGAAGTCCATGCAAAAAATCATCTGAAAATTAGATTCTATGAATCTTTTCGAAATTCATGTTTCGGTCCAAAAATCCTAATATATTATACACTATTTCATACGAGTTCCGGTCAAAAAATCAAATTATATCTGGAACTATTCGAAATGATACGAAACGTTTCGGATCATTTATATATAATACGAGGGAAGGTTATGATGGAAGTCCAAGCAAAAAATACTCTGAAAATTAGCTTCTATAAAACTTTTGGAAATGCAAGTTACTATAAAAAAACCATAGTGTATTACACACTAGTTTACACTAGTTTCGGTCTAAAAGTTAAATTAAATGGAGGACTACTCGAAATGATACGATACTTTTCAAATCATTTATATATTTTATGAGGAAAGGTTACGATGGAAGTCCATGCAAAAAATCATCTGAAAAATTAGATTTTATGAATCTTTTCGAAATTCATGTTTCGGTCCAAAAATCCTAATATATTATACACTATTTCATACGAGTTCCGGTCAAAAAATCAAATTATATCTGGAACTATTCGAAATGATACGAAACATTTCAGATCATTTATATATGTTACGAGGGAAGGTTATGATGGAAGTCCATCCAAAAAATCATCTGAAAAATTAGATTTAATGAATCTTTTCGAAATTCATGTTTCGGTCCAAAAATCCTAATATATTATATACTATTTCATACGAGTTCCGGTCAAAAAATAAAATTATATCTGGAACTATTCGAAATGATACGAAACGTTTCAGATCATTTATATATGTTACGAGGGAAGGTTATGATGGACGTCCATGCAAAAAATAATCTGAAAATTAGCTTCTATACAACTTTTGTAAATGCGAGTTACTGTCAAAAAACCATAGTGTATTATACACTAGTTTCGGTCTAAAAGTTATATTAAATGGAGGACTGCTCGAAATGATACGATACTTTTCAAATCATTTATATATTTTAAGAGGGAAGTTTACGATGGAAGTCTATGCAAAAGAAATCATCTGAAAATTAGATTCTATGAATTTTTTCGAAATTCATGAATCGGTCCAAAAATCCTTATATATTATACACTATTTCATACGAGTTCCGGTCAAAAAATCAAATTATATCGGGAACTATTCGAAGTGATACGAAACGTTTCAGATCATTTATATATGTTACGAGGGAAGGTTATGATGGTAGTCCATGCAAAAAATAATCTGAAAATTAGCTTCTATAAAACTTTTGTAAATGCATGGTTCTGTCAAAAAACCATAGTGTATTATACACTAGTTTACACTAGTTTCGGTCTAAAAGTTAAATTAAATGGAGGACAGCTCGAAATGATACGATACTTTTGAAATCATTTATATATTTTATGAGGGAAGGTTAAGATGGAAGTCCATGCAAAAAATACTCTGAAAATTAGCTTCTATAAAACTTTTGGAAATGCAAGTTACTCTAAAAAAACCATAGTGTATTATACACTTGTTTACACTAGTTTCGGTCTAAAAGTTAAATTAAATGGAGGACTACTCAAAATGATACGATACTTTTCAAATCATTTATATATTTTATGAGGAAAGGTTACGATGGAAGTCCAAGCAAAAAATCATCTGAAAAATTAGATTTTATGAATCTTTTCGAAATTCATGTTTCGGTCCAAAAATCCTAATATATTATACACTATTTCATACGAGCTCCGGTCAAAAAATCAAATTATATCTGGAACTATTCGAAATGATACGATACTTTTCAAATCATTTATATATTTTAAGAGGGAAGTTTACGATGGAAGTCTATGCAAAAGAAATCATCTGAAAATTAGATTTTATGAATTTTTTTCGGAATTCATGAATCAGTCCAAAAATCCTTATATATTATACACTATTTCATACGAGTTCCGGTCAAAAAATAAAATTATATCTGTAACTATTCGAAATGATACGAAACGTTTCAGATCATTTATATATGTTACGAGGGAAGGTTATGATGGTAGTCCATGCAAAAAATAATCTGAAAATTAGCTTCTATAAAACTTTTGTAAATGCATGGTTCTGTTAAAAAACCATAGTGTATTATACACTAGTTTACACTAGTTTCGGTCTAAAAGTTAAATTAAATGGAGGACAGCTCAAAATGATACGATACTTTTGAAATCATTTATATATTTTATGAGGGAAGGTTAAGATGGAAGTCCATGCAAAAAATCATCTGAAAATTAGATTCTATGAATCTTTTCGAAATTCATGTTTCGGTCCAAAAATCCTAATATATTATACACTATTTCATACGAGTTCCGGTCAAAAAACCAAATTATATCGGGAACTATTCGAAATGATACGAAACGTTTCGGATCATTTATATATAATACGAGGGAAGTGTATGATGGAAGTCCAAGCAAAAAATACTCTGAAAATTAGCTTCTATAAAACTTTTGGAAATGCAAGTTACTATAAAAAAAACATAGTGTATTACACACTAGTTTACACTAGTTTCGGTCTAAAAGTTAAATTAAATGGAGGACTACTCGAAATGATACGATACTTTTCAAATCATTTATATATTTTATGAGGAAAGGTTACGATGGAAGTCCATGCAAAAAATCATCTGAAAAATTAGATTTTATGAATCTTTTCGAAATTCATGTTTCGGTCCAAAAATCCTAATATATTATACACTATTTCATACGAGTTCCGGTCAAAAAATCAAATTATATCTGGAACTATTCGAAATGATACGAAACGTTTCAGATCATTTATATATGTTACGAGGGAAGGTTATGATGGACGTCCATGCAAAAAATAATCTGAAAATTAGCTTCTATACAACTTTTGTAAATGCGAGTTATTGTCAAAAAACCATAGTGTATTATACACTAGTTTCGGTCAAAAAGTTATATTAAATGGAGGACTGCTCGAAATGATACGATACTTTTCAAATCATTTATATATTTTAAGAGGGAAGTTTACGATGGAAGTCTATGCAAAAGAAATCATCTGAAAATTAGATTCTATGAATTTTTTCGAAATTCATGAATCGGTCCAAAAATCCTTATATATTATAGACTATTTCATACGAGTTCCGGTCAAAAAATCAAATTATATCGGGAACTATTCGAAGTGATACGAAACGTTTCAGATCATTTATATATGTTACGAGGGAAGGTTATGATGGTAGTCCTGCAAAAAATAATCTGAAAATTAGCTTCTATAAAACTTTTGTAAATGCATGGTTCTGTCAAAAAACCATAGTGTATTATACACTAGTTTACACTAGTTTCGGTCTAAAAGTTAAATTAAATGGAGGACAGCTCGAAATGATACGATACTTTTGAAATCATTTATATATTTTATGAGGGAAGGTTAAGATGGAAGTCCATGCAAAAAATACTCTGAAAATTAGCTTCTATAAAAATTTTGGAAATGCAAGTTACTGTAAAAAAAACATAGTGTATTATACACTAGTTTACACTAGTTTCGGTCTAAAAGTTAAATTAAATGGAGGACTACTCAAAATGATACGATACTTTTCAAATCATTTATATATTTTATGAGGAAAGGTTACGATGGAAGTCCATGCAAAAAATCATCTGAAAAATTAGATTTTATGAATCTTTTCGAAATTCATGTTTCGGTCCAAAAATCCTAATATATTATACACTATTTAATACGAGCTCCGGTCAAAAAATCAAATTATATCTGGAACAATTCGAAATGATATGAAACGTTTCAGATTATTTATATATGTTATGAGGGAAGGTTATGATGGAAGTCCATGCAAAAAATCATCTGAAAAATTAGATTTTATGAATCTTTTCGAAATTCATGTTTCGGTCCAAAAATCCTAATATATTATACACTATTTCATACGAGTTCCGGTCAAAAAATAAAATTATATCTGGAACTATTCGAAATGATACGAAACGTTTCAGATCATTTATATATGTTACGAGGGAAGGTTATTATGGTAGTCCATGCAAAAAATAATCTGAAAATTAGCTTCTATAAAACTTTTGTAAATGCATGGTTCTGTCAAAAAACCATAGTGTATTATACACTAGTTTACACTAGTTTCGGTCTAAAAGTTAAATTAAATGGAGGACAGCTCGAAATGATACGATACTTTTCAAATCATTTATATATTTTATGAGGGAAGGTTAAGATGGAAGTCCATGCAAAAAATCATCTGAAAATTAGATTCTATGAATCTTTTCGAAATTCATGTTTCGGTCCAAAAATCCTAATATATTATACACTATTTCATACGAGTTCCGGTCAAAAAACAAAATTATATCGGGAACTATTCGAAATGATACGAAACGTTTCATATCATTTATATATAATACGAGGGAAGGTTATGATGGAAGTCCAAGTAAAAAATACTCTGAAAATTAGCTTCTATAAAACTTTTGGAAATGCAAGTTACTGTAAAAAAACCATAGTGTATTATACACTAGTTTACACTAGTTTCGGTCTAAAAGTTAAATTAAATGGAGGACTACTCGAAATGATACGATACTTTTCAAATCATTTATATATTTTATGAGGAAAGGTTACGATGGAAGTCCATGCAAAAAATCATCTGAAAAATTAGATTTTATGAATCTTTTCGAAATTCATGTTTCGGTCCAAAAATCCTAATATATTATACACTATTTCATACGAGTTCCGGTCAAAAAATCAAATTATATCTGGAACTATTCGAAATGATACGATACTTTTCAGATCATTTATATATTTTATGAGGAAAGGTTACGATGGAAGTCCATGCAAAAAATCATCTGAAAAATTAGATTTTATGAATCTTTTCGAAATTCATGTTTCGGTCCAAAAATCCTATTATATTATACACTATTTCATACGAGTTCCGGTCAAAAAATAAAATTATATCTGGAACTATTCGAAATGATACGAAACGTTTCAGATCATTTATATATGTTACGAGGGAAGGTTATGATGGAAGTCCATGCAAAAAATAATCTGAAAATTAGCTTCTATACAACTTTTGTAAATGCGAGTTACTGTCAAAAAACCATAGTGTATTATACACTAGTTTATACTAGTTTCGGTCAAAAAGTTATATTAAATGGAGGACTGCTCGAAATGATACGATACTTTTCAAATCATTTATATATTTTAAGAGGGAAGTTTACGATGGAAGTCTATGCAAAAGAAATCATCTGAAAATTAGATTCTATGAATTTTTTCGAAATTCATGAATCGGTCCAAAAATCCTTATATATTATACACTATTTCATACGAGTTCCGGTCAAAAAATCAAATTATATCGGGAACTATTCGAAGTGATACGAAACGTTTCAGATCATTTATATATGTTACGAGGGAAGGTTATGTTGGTAGTCCATGAAAAAAATAATCTGAAAATTAGCTTCTATAAAACTTTTGTAAATGCATCGTTCTATCAAAAAACCATAGTGTATTATACACTAGATTACACTAGTTTCGGTCTAAAAGTTAAATTAAATGGAGGACAGCTCGAAATTATACGATACTTTTGAAATCATTTATATATTTTATGAGGGAAGGTTAAGATGGAAGTCCATGCAAAAAATTATCTGAAAATTAGATTCTATGAATCTTTTCGAAATTCATGTTTCGTTCCAAAAATCCTAATATATTATACATTATTTCATAAGAGTTCCGGTCAAAAAATCAAATTATATTAGGAACTATTCGAAATGATACGAAACGTTTCAGATCATTTATATATGTTATGAGGGAAGGTTATGATGGAAGTCCATGCAAAAAATAATCTGAAAGTTGGCTCCTCTAAATCTTTTTGAAATGCGAGTTACTGTAAAAAAAAACATAGTGTATTATACACTAGTTTACACTAGTTTCGGTCTAAAAGTTAAATTAAATGGAGGACTACTCAAAATGATACGATACTTTTCAAATCATTTATATATTTTATGAGGAAAGGTTACGATGGAAGTCCATGCAAAAAATCATCTGAAAAATTAGATTTTATGAATCTTTTCGAAATTCATGTTTCGGTCCAAAAATCCTAATATATTATACACTATTTAATACGAGCTCCGGTCAAAAAATCAAATTATATCTGGAACTATTCGAAATGATATGAAACGTTTCAGATCATTTATATATGTTATGAGGGAAGGTTATGATGGAAGTCCATGCAAAAAATCATCTGAAAAATTAGATTTTATGAATCTTTTCGAAATTCATGTTTCGGTCCAAAAATCCTAATATATTATACACTATTTCATACGAGTTCCGGTCAAAAAATAAAATTATATCTGGAACTATTCGAAATGATACGAAACGTTTCAGATCATTTATATATGTTACGAGGGAAGGTTATTATGGTAGTCCATGCAAAAAATAATCTGAAAATTAGCTTCTATAAAACTTTTGTAAATGCATGGTTCTGTCAAAAAACCATAGTGTATTATACACTAGTTTCGGTCTAAAAGTTAAATTAAATGGAGGACAGCTCGAAATGATACGATACTTTTCAAATCATTTATATATTTTATGAGGGAAGGTTAAGATGGAAGTACATGCAAAAAATCATCTGAAAATTCGATTCTATGAATCTTTTCGAAATTCATGTTTCGGTCCAAAAATCCTAATATATTATACACTATTTCATACGAGTTCCGGTCAAAAAACCAAATTATATCGGGAACTATTCGAAATGATACGAAACGTTTCGGATCATTTATATATAATACGAGGGAAGGGTATGATGGAAGTCCAAGCAAAAAATACTCTGAAAATTAGCTTCTATAAAACTTTTGGAAATGCAAGTTACTGTAAAAAAAACATAGTGTATTATACACTAGTTTACACTAGTTTCGGTCTAAAAGTTAAATTAAAAGGAGGACTACTCGAAATGATACGATACTTTTCAAATCATTTATATATTTTATGAGGAAAGGTTACGATGGAAGTCCATGCAAAAAATCATCTGAAAAATTAGATTTTATGAATCTTTTCGAAATTCATGTTTCGGTCCAAAAATCCTAATATATTATACACTATTTCATACGAGTTTCGGTCAAAAAATCAAATTATATCTGGAACTATTCGAAATGATACGAAACATTTCAGATCATTTATATATGTTACGAGGGAAGGTTATGATGGAAGTCCATGCAAAAAATAATCTGAAAATTAGCTTCTATAAAACTTTTGGAAAATCAAGGTTGTGTTAAAAAACCATAGTGTATTATGCACTAGTTTAAACTAGTTTCGGTCAAAAAGTTATATTAAATGGAGGACTGCTCGAAATGATACGATACTTTTCAAATCATTTATATATTTTAAGAGGGAAGTTTACGATGGAAGTCTATGCAAAAGAAATCATCTGAAAATTAGATTTTATGAATTTTTTCGGAATTCATGAATCGGTCCAAAAATCCTTATATATTATACACTATTTCATACGAGTTCCGGTCAAAAAATAAAATTATATCTGGAACTATTCGAAATGATACGAAACGTTTCAGATTATTTATATATGTTACGAGGGAAGGTTATGATGGTAGTCCATGCAAAAAATAATCTGAAAATTAGCTTCTATAAAACTTTTGTAAATGCATGGTTCTGTCAAAAAACCATAGTGTATTATACACTAGTTTACACTAGTTTCGGTCTAAAAGTTAAATTAAATGGAGGAATGCTCGAAATGATACGATACTTTTGAAATCATTTATATATTTTATGAGGGAAGGTTAAGATGGAAGTCCATGCAAAAAATCATCTGAAAAGTAGATTCTATGAATCTTTTCGAAATTCATGTTTCGGTCCAAAAATCCTAATATATTATACACTATTTCATACGAGTTCCGGTCAAAAAACAAAATTATATCGGGAACTATTCGAAATGATACGAAACGTTTCAGATCATTTATATATAATACGAGGGAAGGTTATGATGGAAGTCCAAGCAAAAAATACTCTGAAAATTAGCTTCTATAAAACTTTTGTAAATGCATGGTTCTGTCAAAAAACCATAGTGTATTATACACTAGTTTCGGTCTAAAAGTTAAATTAGATGAAGGACTACTCGAAATGATACGATACTTTTCAAATCATTTATATATTTTATGAGGGAATGTTACGATGGAAGTCCATGCAAATAATCATCTTAAAATTAGATTCGAAGAATCTTTTCGGAATTCATGTTTCGGTCCAAAAATCCTAATATATTATACAATATTTCATACGAGTTCTGGTGAAAAAATCAAATTATATCGGGAAATATTTGAAATGATATGAAACATTTCAGATCATTTATATATGTTACGGGGGAAGGTTATGATGGAAGTCCATGCAAAAAATAATCTGAAAATTAGCTTCTATAAAATTTTTGGAACTGCAAGTTACTGTCAAAAAACTATAGTGTATTATACACTAGTTTACACTAGTTTCGGTCTAAAAGTTAAATTAAATGGAGGACAGCTCGAAATGATACGATACTTTTGAAATCATTTATATATTTTATGAGGGAAGGTTAAGATGGAAGTCCATGCAAAAAATACTCTGAAAATTAGCTTCTATAAAACTTTTGGAAATGCAAGTTACTGTAAAAAAAACCATAGTGTATTATACACTAGTTTACACTAGTTTCGGTCTAAAAGTTAAATTAAATGGAGGACTACTCAAAATGATACGATACTTTTCAAATCATTTATATATTTTATGAGGAAAGGTTACGATGGAAGTCCAAGCAAAAAATCATCTGAAAAATTAGATTTTATGAATCTTTTCGAAATTCATGTTTCGGTCCAAAAATCCTAATAAATTATACACTATTTCATACGAGCTCCGGTCAAAAAATCAAATTATATCTGGAACTATTCGAAATGATACGATACTTTTCAAATCATTTATATATTTTAAGAGGGAAGTTTACAATGGAAGTCTATGCAAAAGAAATCATCTGAAAATTAGATTTTATGAATTTTTTCGGAATTCATGAATCGGTCCAAAAATCCTTATATATTATACACTATTTCATATGAGTTCCGATCAAAAAATAAAATTATATCTGGAACTATTCGAAATGATACGAAACGTTTCAGATCATTTATATATGTTACGAGGGAAGGTTATTATGGTAGTCCATGCAAAAAATAATCTGAAAATTAGCTTCTATAAAACTTTTGTAAATGCATGGTTCTGTCAAAAAACCATAGTGTATTATACACTAGTTTCGGTCTAAAAGTTAAATTAAATGGAGGACAGCTCGAAATGATACGATACTTTTCAAATCATTTATATATTTTATGAGGGAAGGTTAAGATGGAAGTCCATGCAAAAAATCATCTGAAAATTCGATTCTATGAATCTTTTCGAAATTCATGTTTCGGTCCAAAAATCCTAATATATTATACACTATTTCATACGAGTTCCGGTCAAAAAACCAAATTATATCGGGAACTATTCGAAATGATACGAAACGTTTCGGATCATTTATATATAATACGAGGGAAGGGTATGATGGAAGTCCAAGCAAAAAATACTCTGAAAATTAGCTTCTATAAAACTTTTGGAAATGCAAGTTACTGTAAAAAAAACATAGTGTATTATACACTAGTTTACACTAGTTTCGGTCTAAAAGTTAAATTAAATGGAGGACTACTCGAAATGATACGATACTTTTCAAATCATTTATATATTTTATGAGGAAAGGTTACGATGGAAGTCTATGCAAAAAATCATCTGAAAAATTAGATTTTATGAATCTTTTCGAAATTCATGTTTCGGTCCAAAAATCCTAATATATTATACACTATTTCATACGAGTTTCGGTCAAAAAATCAAATTATATCTGGAACTATTCGAAATGATACGAAACATTTCAGATCATTTATATATGTTACGAGGGAAGGTTATGATGGAAGTCCATGCAAAAAATAATCTGAAAATTAGCTTCTATAAAACTTTTGGAAAATCAAGGTTGTGTCAAAAAACCATAGTGTATTATGCACTAGTTTAAACTAGTTTCGGTCAAAAAGTTATATTAAATGGAGGACTGCTCGAAATGATACGATACTTTTCAAATCATTTATATATTTTAAGAGGGAAGTTTACGATGGAAGTCTATGCAAAAGAAATCATCTGAAAATTAGATTCTATGAATTTTTTCGAAATTCATGAATCGGTCCAAAAATCCTTATATATTATACACTATTTCATATGAGTTCCGGTCAAAAAATCAAATTATATCGGGAACTATTCGAAGTGATACGAAATGTTTCAGATCATTTATATATGTTACAAGGGAAGGTTATGGTGGTAGTCCATGAAATAAATAATCTGAAAATTAGCTTCTATAAAACTTTTGTAAATGCATGGTTCTGTCAAAAAAACCTAGTGTATTATACACTAGTTTACACTAGTTTCGGTCTAAAAGTTAAATTAAATGGAGGACAGCTCGAAATTATACGATACTTTTGAAATCATTTATATATTTTATGAGGGAAGGTTAAGATGGAAGTCCATGCAAAAAATTATCTGAAAATTAGATTTTATGAATCTTTTCGAAATTCATGTTTCGGTCCAAAAATCCTAATATATTATACACTATTTCATACGAGTTCCGGTCAAAAAACCAAATTATATCGGGAACTATTCGAAATGATACGAAACGTTTCAGATCATTTATATATAATACGAGGGAAGGTTATGATGGAAGTCCAAGCAAAAAATACTCTGAAAATTAGCTTCTATAAAACTTTTGTAAATGCATGGTTCTGTCAAAAAACCATAGTGTATTATACACTAGTTTCGGTCTAAAAGTTAAATTAGATGGAGGACTACTCGAAATGATACGATACTTTTCAAATTATTTATATATTTTATGAGGGAAGGTTACGATGGAAGTCCATGCAAATAATCATCTTAAAATTAGATTCGAAGAATCTTTTCGGAATTCATGTTTCGGTCCAAAAATCCTAATATATTATACAATATTTCATACGAGTTCTGGTGAAAAAATCAAATTATATCGGGAAATATTTGAAATGATATGAAACATTTCAGATCATTTATATATGTTACGGGGGAAGGTTATGATGGAAGTCCATGCAAAAAATAATCTGAAAATTAGCTTCTATAAAATTTTTGGAACTGCAAGTTACTGTCAAAAAACTATAGTGTATTATACACTAGTTTACACTAGTTTCGGTCTAAAAGTTAAATTAAATGGAGGACAGCTCGAAATGATACGATACTTTTGAAATCATTTATATATTTTATGAGGGAAGGTTAAGATGGAAGTCCATGCAAAAAATACTCTGAAAATTAGCTTCTATAAAACTTTTGGAAATGCAAGTTACTGTAAAAAAAACATAGTGTATTATACACTAGTTTACACTAGTTTCGGTCTAAAAGTTAAATTAAATGGAGGACTACTCAAAATGATACGATACTTTTCAAATCATTTATATATTTTATGAGGAAAGGTTACGATGGAAGTCCAAGTAAAAAATCATCTGAAAAATTAGATTTTATGAATCTTTTCGAAATTCATGTTTCGGTCCAAAAATCCTAATATATTATACACTATTTCATACGAGCTCCGGTCAAAAAATCAAATTATATCTGGAACTATTCGAAATGATACGATACTTTTCAAATCATTTATATATTTTAAGAGGGAAGTTTACGATGGAGGTCTATGCAAAAGAAATCATCTGAAAATTAGATTTTATGAATTTTTTCGGAATTCATGAATCGGTCCAAAAATCCTTATATATTATACACTATTTCATACAAGTTCCGGTCAAAAAATAAAATTATATCTGTAACTATTTGAAATGATACGAAACGTTTCAGATCATTTATATATGTTACGAGGGAAGGTTATGATGGTAGTCCATGCAAAAAATAATCTGAAAATTAGCTTCTATAAAACTTTTGTAAATGCATGGTTCTGTCAAAAAACCATAGTGTATTATACACTAGTTTACACTAGTTTCGGTCTAAAAGTTAAATTAAATGGAGGACAGCTCGAAATGATACGATACTTTTGAAATCATTTATATATTTTATGAGGGAAGGTTAAGATGGAAGTCCATGCAAAAAATCATCTGAAAATTAGATTCTATGAATCTTTTCGAAATTCATGTTTCGGTCCAAAAATCCTAATATATTATACACTATTTCATACGAGTTCCGGTCAAAAAATCAAATTATATCTGGAACTATTCGAAATGATACGAAACGTTTCGGATCATTTATATATAATACGAGGGAAGGTTATGATGGAAGTCCAAGCAAAAAATACTCTGAAAATTAGCTTCTATAAAACTTTTGGAAATGCAAGTTACTATAAAAAAACCATAGTGTATTACACACTAGTTTACACTAGTTTCGGTCTAAAAGTTAAATTAAATGGAGGACTACTCGAAATGATACGATACTTTTCAAATCATTTATATATTTTATGAGGAAAGGTTACGATGGAAGTCCATGCAAAAAATCATCTGAAAAATTAGATTTTATGAATCTTTTCGAAATTCATGTTTCGGTCCAAAAATCCTAATATATTATACACTATTTCATACGAGTTCCGGTCAAAAAATCAAATTATATCTGGAACTATTCGAAATGATACGAAACATTTCAGATCATTTATATATGTTACGAGGGAAGGTTATGATGGAAGTCCATCCAAAAAATCATCTGAAAAATTAGATTTAATGAATCTTTTCGAAATTCATGTTTCGGTCCAAAAATCCTAATATATTATATACTATTTCATACGAGTTCCGGTCAAAAAATAAAATTATATCTGGAACTATTCGAAATGATACGAAACGTTTCAGATCATTTATATATGTTACGAGGGAAGGTTATGATGGACGTCCATGCAAAAAATAATCTGAAAATTAGCTTCTATACAACTTTTGTAAATGCGAGTTACTGTCAAAAAACCATAGTGTATTATACACTAGTTTCGGTCTAAAAGTTATATTAAATGGAGGACTGCTCGAAATGATACGATACTTTTCAAATCATTTATATATTTTAAGAGGGAAGTTTACGATGGAAGTCTATGCAAAAGAAATCATCTGAAAATTAGATTCTATGAATTTTTTCGAAATTCATGAATCGGTCCAAAAATCCTTATATATTATACACTATTTCATACGAGTTCCGGTCAAAAAATCAAATTATATCGGGAACTATTCGAAGTGATACGAAACGTTTCAGATCATTTATATATGTTACGAGGGAAGGTTATGATGGTAGTCCATGCAAAAAATAATCTGAAAATTAGCTTCTATAAAACTTTTGTAAATGCATGGTTCTGTCAAAAAACCATAGTGTATTATACACTAGTTTACACTAGTTTCGGTCTAAAAGTTAAATTAAAAGGAGGACAGCTCGAAATGATACGATACTTTTGAAATCATTTATATATTTTATGAGGGAAGGTTAAGATGGAAGTCCATGCAAAAAATACTCTGAAAATTAGCTTCTATAAAACTTTTGGAAATGCAAGTTACTCTAAAAAAACCATAGTGTATTATACACTTGTTTACACTAGTTTCGGTCTAAAAGTTAAATTAAATGGAGGACTACTCAAAATGATACGATACTTTTCAAATCATTTATATATTTTATGAGGAAAGGTTACGATGGAAGTCCAAGCAAAAAATCATCTGAAAAATTAGATTTTATGAATCTTTTCGAAATTCATGTTTCGGTCCAAAAATCCTAATATATTATACACTATTTCATACGAGCTCCGGTCAAAAAATCAAATTATATCTGGAACTATTCGAAATGATACGATACTTTTCAAATCATTTATATATTTTAAGAGGGAAGTTTACGATGGAAGTCTATGCAAAAGAAATCATCTGAAAATTAGATTTTATGAATTTTTTTCGGAATTCATGAATCAGTCCAAAAATCCTTATATATTATACACTATTTCATACGAGTTCCGGTCAAAAAATAAAATTATATCTGTAACTATTCGAAATGATACGAAACGTTTCAGATCATTTATATATGTTACGAGGGAAGGTTATGATGGTAGTCCATGCAAAAAATAATCTGAAAATTAGCTTCTATAAAACTTTTGTAAATGCATGGTTCTGTTAAAAAACCATAGTGTATTATACACTAGTTTACACTAGTTTCGGTCTAAAAGTTAAATTAAATGGAGGACAGCTCAAAATGATACGATACTTTTGAAATCATTTATATATTTTATGAGGGAAGGTTAAGATGGAAGTCCATGCAAAAAATCATCTGAAAATTAGATTCTATGAATCTTTTCGAAATTCATGTTTCGGTCCAAAAATCCTAATATATTATACACTATTTCATACGAGTTCCGGTCAAAAAACCAAATTATATCGGGAACTATTCGAAATGATACGAAACGTTTCGGATCATTTATATATAATACGAGGGAAGTGTATGATGGAAGTCCAAGCAAAAAATACTCTGAAAATTAGCTTCTATAAAACTTTTGGAAATGCAAGTTACTATAAAAAAAACATAGTGTATTACACACTAGTTTACACTAGTTTCGGTCTAAAAGTTAAATTAAATGGAGGACTACTCGAAATGATACGATACTTTTCAAATCATTTATATATTTTATGAGGAAAGGTTACGATGGAAGTCCATGCAAAAAATCATCTGAAAAATTAGATTTTATGAATCTTTTCGAAATTCATGTTTCGGTCCAAAAATCCTAATATATTATACACTATTTCATACGAGTTCCGGTCAAAAAATCAAATTATATCTGGAACTATTCGAAATGATACGAAACGTTTCAGATCATTTATATATGTTACGAGGGAAGGTTATGATGGACGTCCATGCAAAAAATAATCTGAAAATTAGCTTCTATACAACTTTTGTAAATGCGAGTTATTGTCAAAAAACCATAGTGTATTATACACTAGTTTCGGTCAAAAAGTTATATTAAATGGAGGACTGCTCGAAATGATACGATACTTTTCAAATCATTTATATATTTTAAGAGGGAAGTTTACGATGGAAGTCTATGCAAAAGAAATCATCTGAAAATTAGATTCTATGAATTTTTTCGAAATTCATGAATCGGTCCAAAAATCCTTATATATTATAGACTATTTCATACGAGTTCCGGTCAAAAAATCAAATTATATCGGGAACTATTCGAAGTGATACGAAACGTTTCAGATCATTTATATATGTTACGAGGGAAGGTTATGATGGTAGTCCTGCAAAAAATAATCTGAAAATTAGCTTCTATAAAACTTTTGTAAATGCATGGTTCTGTCAAAAAACCATAGTGTATTATACACTAGTTTACACTAGTTTCGGTCTAAAAGTTAAATTAAATGGAGGACAGCTCGAAATGATACGATACTTTTGAAATCATTTATATATTTTATGAGGGAAGGTTAAGATGGAAGTCCATGCAAAAAATACTCTGAAAATTAGCTTCTATAAAAATTTTGGAAATGCAAGTTACTGTAAAAAAAACATAGTGTATTATACACTAGTTTACACTAGTTTCGGTCTAAAAGTTAAATTAAATGGAGGACTACTCAAAATGATACGATACTTTTCAAATCATTTATATATTTTATGAGGAAAGGTTACGATGGAAGTCCATGCAAAAAATCATCTGAAAAATTAGATTTTATGAATCTTTTCGAAATTCATGTTTCGGTCCAAAAATCCTAATATATTATACACTATTTAATACGAGCTCCGGTCAAAAAATCAAATTATATCTGGAACAATTCGAAATGATATGAAACGTTTCAGATTATTTATATATGTTATGAGGGAAGGTTATGATGGAAGTCCATGCAAAAAATCATCTGAAAAATTAGATTTTATGAATCTTTTCGAAATTCATGTTTCGGTCCAAAAATCCTAATATATTATACACTATTTCATACGAGTTCCGGTCAAAAAATAAAATTATATCTGGAACTATTCGAAATGATACGAAACGTTTCAGATCATTTATATATGTTACGAGGGAAGGTTATTATGGTAGTCCATGCAAAAAATAATCTGAAAATTAGCTTCTATAAAACTTTTGTAAATGCATGGTTCTGTCAAAAAACCATAGTGTATTATACACTAGTTTACACTAGTTTCGGTCTAAAAGTTAAATTAAATGGAGGACAGCTCGAAATGATACGATACTTTTCAAATCATTTATATATTTTATGAGGGAAGGTTAAGATGGAAGTCCATGCAAAAAATCATCTGAAAATTAGATTCTATGAATCTTTTCGAAATTCATGTTTCGGTCCAAAAATCCTAATATATTATACACTATTTCATACGAGTTCCGGTCAAAAAACAAAATTATATCGGGAACTATTCGAAATGATACGAAACGTTTCATATCATTTATATATAATACGAGGGAAGGTTATGATGGAAGTCCAAGTAAAAAATACTCTGAAAATTAGCTTCTATAAAACTTTTGGAAATGCAAGTTACTGTAAAAAAACCATAGTGTATTATACACTAGTTTACACTAGTTTCGGTCTAAAAGTTAAATTAAATGGAGGACTACTCGAAATGATACGATACTTTTCAAATCATTTATATATTTTATGAGGAAAGGTTACGATGGAAGTCCATGCAAAAAATCATCTGAAAAATTAGATTTTATGAATCTTTTCGAAATTCATGTTTCGGTCCAAAAATCCTAATATATTATACACTATTTCATACGAGTTCCGGTCAAAAAATCAAATTATATCTGGAACTATTCGAAATGATACGATACTTTTCAGATCATTTATATATTTTATGAGGAAAGGTTACGATGGAAGTCCATGCAAAAAATCATCTGAAAAATTAGATTTTATGAATCTTTTCGAAATTCATGTTTCGGTCCAAAAATCCTATTATATTATACACTATTTCATACGAGTTCCGGTCAAAAAATAAAATTATATCTGGAACTATTCGAAATGATACGAAACGTTTCAGATCATTTATATATGTTACGAGGGAAGGTTATGATGGAAGTCCATGCAAAAAATAATCTGAAAATTAGCTTCTATACAACTTTTGTAAATGCGAGTTACTGTCAAAAAACCATAGTGTATTATACACTAGTTTATACTAGTTTCGGTCAAAAAGTTATATTAAATGGAGGACTGCTCGAAATGATACGATACTTTTCAAATCATTTATATATTTTAAGAGGGAAGTTTACGATGGAAGTCTATGCAAAAGAAATCATCTGAAAATTAGATTCTATGAATTTTTTCGAAATTCATGAATCGGTCCAAAAATCCTTATATATTATACACTATTTCATACGAGTTCCGGTCAAAAAATCAAATTATATCGGGAACTATTCGAAGTGATACGAAACGTTTCAGATCATTTATATATGTTACGAGGGAAGGTTATGTTGGTAGTCCATGAAAAAAATAATCTGAAAATTAGCTTCTATAAAACTTTTGTAAATGCATGGTTCTATCAAAAAACCATAGTGTATTATACACTAGATTACACTAGTTTCGGTCTAAAAGTTAAATTAAATGGAGGACAGCTCGAAATTATACGATACTTTTGAAATCATTTATATATTTTATGAGGGAAGGTTAAGATGGAAGTCCATGCAAAAAATTATCTGAAAATTAGATTCTATGAATCTTTTCGAAATTCATGTTTCGTTCCAAAAATCCTAATATATTATACATTATTTCATAAGAGTTCCGGTCAAAAAATCAAATTATATTAGGAACTATTCGAAATGATACGAAACGTTTCAGATCATTTATATATGTTATGAGGGAAGGTTATGATGGAAGTCCATGCAAAAAATAATCTGAAAGTTGGCTCCTCTAAATCTTTTTGAAATGCGAGTTACTGTAAAAAAAAACATAGTGTATTATACACTAGTTTACACTAGTTTCGGTCTAAAAGTTAAATTAAATGGAGGACTACTCAAAATGATACGATACTTTTCAAATCATTTATATATTTTATGAGGAAAGGTTACGATGGAAGTCCATGCAAAAAATCATCTGAAAAATTAGATTTTATGAATCTTTTCGAAATTCATGTTTCGGTCCAAAAATCCTAATATATTATACACTATTTAATACGAGCTCCGGTCAAAAAATCAAATTATATCTGGAACTATTCGAAATGATATGAAACGTTTCAGATCATTTATATATGTTATGAGGGAAGGTTATGATGGAAGTCCATGCAAAAAATCATCTGAAAAATTAGATTTTATGAATCTTTTCGAAATTCATGTTTCGGTCCAAAAATCCTAATATATTATACACTATTTCATACGAGTTCCGGTCAAAAAATAAAATTATATCTGGAACTATTCGAAATGATACGAAACGTTTCAGATCATTTATATATGTTACGAGGGAAGGTTATTATGGTAGTCCATGCAAAAAATAATCTGAAAATTAGCTTCTATAAAACTTTTGTAAATGCATGGTTCTGTCAAAAAACCATAGTGTATTATACACTAGTTTCGGTCTAAAAGTTAAATTAAATGGAGGACAGCTCGAAATGATACGATACTTTTCAAATCATTTATATATTTTATGAGGGAAGGTTAAGATGGAAGTACATGCAAAAAATCATCTGAAAATTCGATTCTATGAATCTTTTCGAAATTCATGTTTCGGTCCAAAAATCCTAATATATTATACACTATTTCATACGAGTTCCGGTCAAAAAACCAAATTATATCGGGAACTATTCGAAATGATACGAAACGTTTCGGATCATTTATATATAATACGAGGGAAGGGTATGATGGAAGTCCAAGCAAAAAATACTCTGAAAATTAGCTTCTATAAAACTTTTGGAAATGCAAGTTACTGTAAAAAAAACATAGTGTATTATACACTAGTTTACACTAGTTTCGGTCTAAAAGTTAAATTAAAAGGAGGACTACTCGAAATGATACGATACTTTTCAAATCATTTATATATTTTATGAGGAAAGGTTACGATGGAAGTCCATGCAAAAAATCATCTGAAAAATTAGATTTTATGAATCTTTTCGAAATTCATGTTTCGGTCCAAAAATCCTAATATATTATACACTATTTCATACGAGTTTCGGTCAAAAAATCAAATTATATCTGGAACTATTCGAAATGATACGAAACATTTCAGATCATTTATATATGTTACGAGGGAAGGTTATGATGGAAGTCCATGCAAAAAATAATCTGAAAATTAGCTTCTATAAAACTTTTGGAAAATCAAGGTTGTGTTAAAAAACCATAGTGTATTATGCACTAGTTTAAACTAGTTTCGGTCAAAAAGTTATATTAAATGGAGGACTGCTCGAAATGATACGATACTTTTCAAATCATTTATATATTTTAAGAGGGAAGTTTACGATGGAAGTCTATGCAAAAGAAATCATCTGAAAATTAGATTTTATGAATTTTTTCGGAATTCATGAATCGGTCCAAAAATCCTTATATATTATACACTATTTCATACGAGTTCCGGTCAAAAAATAAAATTATATCTGGAACTATTCGAAATGATACGAAACGTTTCAGATCATTTATATATGTTACGAGGGAAGGTTATGATGGTAGTCCATGCAAAAAATAATCTGAAAATTAGCTTCTATAAAACTTTTGTAAATGCATGGTTCTGTCAAAAAACCATAGTGTATTATACACTAGTTTACACTAGTTTCGGTCTAAAAGTTAAATTAAATGGAGGAATGCTCGAAATGATACGATACTTTTGAAATCATTTATATATTTTATGAGGGAAGGTTAAGATGGAAGTCCATGCAAAAAATCATCTGAAAAGTAGATTCTATGAATCTTTTCGAAATTCATGTTTCGGTCCAAAAATCCTAATATATTATACACTATTTCATACGAGTTCCGGTCAAAAAACAAAATTATATCGGGAACTATTCGAAATGATACGAAACGTTTCAGATCATTTATATATAATACGAGGGAAGGTTATGATGGAAGTCCAAGCAAAAAATACTCTGAAAATTAGCTTCTATAAAACTTTTGTAAATGCATGGTTCTGTCAAAAAACCATAGTGTATTATACACTAGTTTCGGTCTAAAAGTTAAATTAGATGAAGGACTACTCGAAATGATACGATACTTTTCAAATCATTTATATATTTTATGAGGGAATGTTACGATGGAAGTCCATGCAAATAATCATCTTAAAATTAGATTCGAAGAATCTTTTCGGAATTCATGTTTCGGTCCAAAAATCCTAATATATTATACAATATTTCATACGAGTTCTGGTGAAAAAATCAAATTATATCGGGAAATATTTGAAATGATATGAAACATTTCAGATCATTTATATATGTTACGGGGGAAGGTTATGATGGAAGTCCATGCAAAAAATAATCTGAAAATTAGCTTCTATAAAATTTTTGGAACTGCAAGTTACTGTCAAAAAACTATAGTGTATTATACACTAGTTTACACTAGTTTCGGTCTAAAAGTTAAATTAAATGGAGGACAGCTCGAAATGATACGATACTTTTGAAATCATTTATATATTTTATGAGGGAAGGTTAAGATGGAAGTCCATGCAAAAAATACTCTGAAAATTAGCTTCTATAAAACTTTTGGAAATGCAAGTTACTGTAAAAAAAACCATAGTGTATTATACACTAGTTTACACTAGTTTCGGCTTAAAAGTTAAATTAAATGGAGGACTACTCAAAATGATACGATACTTTTCAAATCATTTATATATTTTATGAGGAAAGGTTACGATGGAAGTCCAAGCAAAAAATCATCTGAAAAATTAGATTTTATGAATCTTTTCGAAATTCATGTTTCGGTCCAAAAATCCTAATAAATTATACACTATTTCATACGAGCTCCGGTCAAAAAATCAAATTATATCTGGAACTATTCGAAATGATACGATACTTTTCAAATCATTTATATATTTTAAGAGGGAAGTTTACAATGGAAGTCTATGCAAAAGAAATCATCTGAAAATTAGATTTTATGAATTTTTTCGGAATTCATGAATCGGTCCAAAAATCCTTATATATTATACACTATTTCATATGAGTTCCGATCAAAAAATAAAATTATATCTGGAACTATTCGAAATGATACGAAACGTTTCAGATCATTTATATATGTTACGAGGGAAGGTTATTATGGTAGTCCATGCAAAAAATAATCTGAAAATTAGCTTCTATAAAACTTTTGTAAATGCATGGTTCTGTCAAAAAACCATAGTGTATTATACACTAGTTTCGGTCTAAAAGTTAAATTAAATGGAGGACAGCTCGAAATGATACGATACTTTTCAAATCATTTATATATTTTATGAGGGAAGGTTAAGATGGAAGTCCATGCAAAAAATCATCTGAAAATTCGATTCTATGAATCTTTTCGAAATTCATGTTTCGGTCCAAAAATCCTAATATATTATACACTATTTCATACGAGTTCCGGTCAAAAAACCAAATTATATCGGGAACTATTCGAAATGATACGAAACGTTTCGGATCATTTATATATAATACGAGGGAAGGGTATGATGGAAGTCCAAGCAAAAAATACTCTGAAAATTAGCTTCTATAAAACTTTTGGAAATGCAAGTTACTGTAAAAAAAACATAGTGTATTATACACTAGTTTACACTAGTTTCGGTCTAAAAGTTAAATTAAATGGAGGACTACTCGAAATGATACGATACTTTTCAAATCATTTATATATTTTATGAGGAAAGGTTACGATGGAAGTCTATGCAAAAAATCATCTGAAAAATTAGATTTTATGAATCTTTTCGAAATTCATGTTTCGGTCCAAAAATCCTAATATATTATACACTATTTCATACGAGTTTCGGTCAAAAAATCAAATTATATCTGGAACTATTCGAAATGATACGAAACATTTCAGATCATTTATATATGTTACGAGGGAAGGTTATGATGGAAGTCCATGCAAAAAATAATCTGAAAATTAGCTTCTATAAAACTTTTGGAAAATCAAGGTTGTGTCAAAAAACCATAGTGTATTATGCACTAGTTTAAACTAGTTTCGGTCAAAAAGTTATATTAAATGGAGGACTGCTCGAAATGATACGATACTTTTCAAATCATTTATATATTTTAAGAGGGAAGTTTACGATGGAAGTCTATGCAAAAGAAATCATCTGAAAATTAGATTCTATGAATTTTTTCGAAATTCATGAATCGGTCCAAAAATCCTTATATATTATACACTATTTCATATGAGTTCCGGTCAAAAAATCAAATTATATCGGGAACTATTCGAAGTGATACGAAATGTTTCAGATCATTTATATATGTTACAAGGGAAGGTTATGGTGGTAGTCCATGAAATAAATAATCTGAAAATTAGCTTCTATAAAACTTTTGTAAATGCATGGTTCTGTCAAAAAAACCTAGTGTATTATACACTAGTTTACACTAGTTTCGGTCTAAAAGTTAAATTAAATGGAGGACAGCTCGAAATTATACGATACTTTTGAAATCATTTATATATTTTATGAGGGAAGGTTAAGATGGAAGTCCATGCAAAAAATTATCTGAAAATTAGATTTTATGAATCTTTTCGAAATTCATGTTTCGGTCCAAAAATCCTAATATATTATACACTATTTCATACGAGTTCCGGTCAAAAAACCAAATTATATCGGGAACTATTCGAAATGATACGAAACGTTTCAGATCATTTATATATAATACGAGGGAAGGTTATGATGGAAGTCCAAGCAAAAAATACTCTGAAAATTAGCTTCTATAAAACTTTTGTAAATGCATGGTTCTGTCAAAAAACCATAGTGTATTATACACTAGTTTCGGTCTAAAAGTTAAATTAGATGGAGGACTACTCGAAATGATACGATACTTTTCAAATTATTTATATATTTTATGAGGGAAGGTTACGATGGAAGTCCATGCAAATAATCATCTTAAAATTAGATTCGAAGAATCTTTTCGGAATTCATGTTTCGGTCCAAAAATCCTAATATATTATACAATATTTCATACGAGTTCTGGTGAAAAAATCAAATTATATCGGGAAATATTTGAAATGATATGAAACATTTCAGATCATTTATATATGTTACGGGGGAAGGTTATGATGGAAGTCCATGCAAAAAATAATCTGAAAATTAGCTTCTATAAAATTTTTGGAACTGCAAGTTACTGTCAAAAAACTATAGTGTATTATACACTAGTTTACACTAGTTTCGGTCTAAAAGTTAAATTAAATGGAGGACAGCTCGAAATGATACGATACTTTTGAAATCATTTATATATTTTATGAGGGAAGGTTAAGATGGAAGTCCATGCAAAAAATACTCTGAAAATTAGCTTCTATAAAACTTTTGTGAAATGCAAGTTACTGTAAAAAAAACATAGTGTATTATACACTAGTTTACACTAGTTTCGGTCTAAAAGTTAAATTAAATGGAGGACTACTCAAAATGATACGATACTTTTCAAATCATTTATATATTTTATGAGGAAAGGTTACGATGGAAGTCCAAGTAAAAAATCATCTGAAAAATTAGATTTTATGAATCTTTTCGAAATTCATGTTTCGGTCCAAAAATCCTAATATATTATACACTATTTCATACGAGCTCCGGTCAAAAAATCAAATTATATCTGGAACTATTCGAAATGATACGATACTTTTCAAATCATTTATATATTTTAAGAGGGAAGTTTACGATGGAAGTCTATGCAAAAGAAATCATCTGAAAATTAGATTTTATGAATTTTTTCGGAATTCATGAATCGGTCCAAAAATCCTTATATATTATACACTATTTCATACGAGTTCCGGTCAAAAAATAAAATTATATCTGGAACTATTCGAAATGATACGAAACGTTTCAGATCATTTATATATGTTACGAGGGAAGGTTATGATGGTAGTCCATGCAAAAAATAATCTGAAAATTAGCTTCTATAAAACTTTTGTAAATGCATGGTTCTGTCAAAAAACCATAGTGTATTATACACTAGTTTACACTAGTTTCGGTCTAAAAGTTAAATTAAATGGAGGAATGCTCGAAATGATACGATACTTTTGAAATCATTTATATATTTTATGAGGGAAGGTTAAGATGGAAGTCCATGCAAAAAATCATCTGAAAAGTAGATTCTATGAATCTTTTCGAAATTCATGTTTCGGTCCAAAAATCCTAATATATTATACACTATTTCATACGAGTTCCGGTCAAAAAACCAAATTATATCGGGAACTATTCGAAATGATACGAAACGTTTCGGATCATTTATATATAATACGAGGGAAGGTTATGATGGAAGTCCAAGCAAAAAATACTCTGAAAATTAGCTTCTATAAAACTTTTGGAAATGCAAGTTACTGTAAAAAAACCATAGTGTATTACACACTAGTTTACACTAGTTTCGGTCTAAAAGTTAAATTAAATGGAAGACTACTCGAAATGATATGATACTTTTCAAATCATTTATATATTTTATGAGGAAAGGTTACGATGGAAATCCATGCAAAAAATCATCTGAAAAATTAGATTTTATGAATCTTTTCGAAATTCATGTTTCGGTCCAAAAATCCTAATATATTATACACTATTTCATACGAGTTCCGGTCAAAAAATCAAATTATATCTGGAACTATTCGAAATGATACGAAACATTTCAGATCATTTATATATGTTACGAGGGAAGGTTATGATGGAAGTCCATCCAAAAAATCATCTGAAAAATTAGATTTTATGAATCTTTTCGAAATTCATGTTTCGGTCCAAAAATCCTAATATATTATACACTATTTCATACGAGTTCCGGTCAAAAAATCAAATTATATCGGGAATTATTCGAAGTGATACGAAACGTTTCAGATCATTTATATATGTTACGAGGGAAGATTATGATGGACGTCCATTGCAAAAAATAATCTGAAAATTAGCTTCTATACAACTTTTGTAAATGCGAGTTACTGTCAAAAAACCATAGTGTATTATACACTAGTTTCGGTCAAAAAGTTATATTAAATGGAGGACTGCTCGAAATGATACGATACTTTTCAAATCATTTATATATTTTAAGAGGGAAGGTTACGATGGAAGTCTATGCAAAAGAAATCATCTGAAAATTAGATTCTATGAATCTTTTCGAAATTCATGTTTCGGTCCAAAAATCCTAATATATTATACACTATTTCATACGAGTTCCGGTCAAAAAATCAAATTATATCGGGAACTATTCGAAATGATACGAAACGTTTCAGATCATTTATATATGTTACGAGGGAAGGTTATTATGGTAGGCCATGCAAAAAATAATCTGAAAATTAGCTTCTATAAAACTTTTGTAAATACATGGTTCTGTCAAAAAACCATAGTGTATTATACACTAGTTTACACTAGTTTCGGTCTAAAAGTTAAATTAAATGGAGGACAGCTCGAAATGATACGATACTTTTCAAATCATTTATATATTTTATGAGGGAAGGTTAAGATGGAAGTCCATGCAAAAAATTATCTGAAAATTAGATTCTATGAATCTTTTCGAAATTCATGTTTCTGTCCAAAAATCCTAATATATTATACACTATTTCATACGAGTTCCGGTCAAAAAACCAAATTATATCGGGAACTATTCGAAATGATACGAAACGTTTCAGATCATTTATATATAATACGAGGGAAGGTTATGATGGAAGTCCAAGCAAAAAATACTCTGAAAATTAGCTTCTATAAAACTTTTGGAAATGCAAGTTACTGTAAAAAAAACATAGTGTATTATACACTAGTTTACACTAGTTTCGGTCTAAAAGTTAAATTAAAAGGAGGACTACTCGAAATGATACGATACTTTTCAAATCATTTATATATTTTATGAGGAAAGGTTACGATGGAAGTCCATGCAAAAAATCATCTGAAAAATTAGATTTTATGAATCTTTTCGAAATTCATGTTTCGGTCCAAAAATCCTAATATATTATACACTATTTCATACGAGTTTCGGTCAAAAAATCAAATTATATCTGGAACTATTCGAAATGATACGAAACATTTCAGATCATTTATATATGTTACGAGGGAAGGTTATGATGGAAGTCCATGCAAAAAATAATCTGAAAATTAGCTTCTATAAAACTTTTGGAAAATCAAGGTTGTGTTAAAAAACCATAGTGTATTATGCACTAGTTTAAACTAGTTTCGGTCAAAAAGTTATATTAAATGGAGGACTGCTCGAAATGATACGATACTTTTCAAATCATTTATATATTTTAAGAGGGAAGTTTACGATGGAAGTCTATGCAAAAGAAATCATCTGAAAATTAGATTTTATGAATTTTTTCGGAATTCATGAATCGGTCCAAAAATCCTTATATATTATACACTATTTCATACGAGTTCCGGTCAAAAAATAAAATTATATCTGGAACTATTCGAAATGATACGAAACGTTTCAGATCATTTATATATGTTACGAGGGAAGGTTATGATGGTAGTCCATGCAAAAAATAATCTGAAAATTAGCTTCTATAAAACTTTTGTAAATGCATGGTTCTGTCAAAAAACCATAGTGTATTATACACTAGTTTACACTAGTTTCGGTCTAAAAGTTAAATTAAATGGAGGAATGCTCGAAATGATACGATACTTTTGAAATCATTTATATATTTTATGAGGGAAGGTTAAGATGGAAGTCCATGCAAAAAATCATCTGAAAAGTAGATTCTATGAATCTTTTCGAAATTCATGTTTCGGTCCAAAAATCCTAATATATTATACACTATTTCATACGAGTTCCGGTCAAAAAACAAAATTATATCGGGAACTATTCGAAATGATACGAAACGTTTCAGATCATTTATATATAATACGAGGGAAGGTTATGATGGAAGTCCAAGCAAAAAATACTCTGAAAATTAGCTTCTATAAAACTTTTGTAAATGCATGGTTCTGTCAAAAAACCATAGTGTATTATACACTAGTTTCGGTCTAAAAGTTAAATTAGATGAAGGACTACTCGAAATGATACGATACTTTTCAAATCATTTATATATTTTATGAGGGAATGTTACGATGGAAGTCCATGCAAATAATCATCTTAAAATTAGATTCGAAGAATCTTTTCGGAATTCATGTTTCGGTCCAAAAATCCTAATATATTATACAATATTTCATACGAGTTCTGGTGAAAAAATCAAATTATATCGGGAAATATTTGAAATGATATGAAACATTTCAGATCATTTATATATGTTACGGGGGAAGGTTATGATGGAAGTCCATGCAAAAAATAATCTGAAAATTAGCTTCTATAAAATTTTTGGAACTGCAAGTTACTGTCAAAAAACTATAGTGTATTATACACTAGTTTACACTAGTTTCGGTCTAAAAGTTAAATTAAATGGAGGACAGCTCGAAATGATACGATACTTTTGAAATCATTTATATATTTTTTGAGGGAAGGTTAAGATGGAAGTCCATGCAAAAAATACTCTGAAAATTAGCTTCTATAAAACTTTTGGAAATGCAAGTTACTGTAAAAAAAACCATAGTGTATTATACACTAGTTTACACTAGTTTCGGTCTAAAAGTTAAATTAAATGGAGGACTACTCAAAATGATACGATACTTTTCAAATCATTTATATATTTTATGAGGAAAGGTTACGATGGAAGTCCAAGCAAAAAATCATCTGAAAAATTAGATTTTATGAATCTTTTCGAAATTCATGTTTCGGTCCAAAAATCCTAATAAATTATACACTATTTCATACGAGCTCCGGTCAAAAAATCAAATTATATCTGGAACTATTCGAAATGATACGATACTTTTCAAATCATTTATATATTTTAAGAGGGAAGTTTACAATGGAAGTCTATGCAAAAGAAATCATCTGAAAATTAGATTTTATGAATTTTTTCGGAATTCATGAATCGGTCCAAAAATCCTTATATATTATACACTATTTCATATGAGTTCCGATCAAAAAATAAAATTATATCTGGAACTATTCGAAATGATACGAAACGTTTCAGATCATTTATATATGTTACGAGGGAAGGTTATTATGGTAGTCCATGCAAAAAATAATCTGAAAATTAGCTTCTATAAAACTTTTGTAAATGCATGGTTCTGTCAAAAAACCATAGTGTATTATACACTAGTTTCGGTCTAAAAGTTAAATTAAATGGAGGACAGCTCGAAATGATACGATACTTTTCAAATCATTTATATATTTTATGAGGGAAGGTTAAGATGGAAGTCCATGCAAAAAATCATCTGAAAATTCGATTCTATGAATCTTTTCGAAATTCATGTTTCGGTCCAAAAATCCTAATATATTATACACTATTTCATACGAGTTCCGGTCAAAAAACCAAATTATATCGGGAACTATTCGAAATGATACGAAACGTTTCGGATCATTTATATATAATACGAGGGAAGGGTATGATGGAAGTCCAAGCAAAAAATACTCTGAAAATTAGCTTCTATAAAACTTTTGGAAATGCAAGTTACTGTAAAAAAAACATAGTGTATTATACACTAGTTTACACTAGTTTCGGTCTAAAAGTTAAATTAAATGGAGGACTACTCGAAATGATACGATACTTTTCAAATCATTTATATATTTTATGAGGAAAGGTTACGATGGAAGTCTATGCAAAAAATCATCTGAAAAATTAGATTTTATGAATCTTTTCGAAATTCATGTTTCGGTCCAAAAATCCTAATATATTATACACTATTTCATACGAGTTTCGGTCAAAAAATCAAATTATATCTGGAACTATTCGAAATGATACGAAACATTTCAGATCATTTATATATGTTACGAGGGAAGGTTATGATGGAAGTCCATGCAAAAAATAATCTGAAAATTAGCTTCTATAAAACTTTTGGAAAATCAAGGTTGTGTCAAAAAACCATAGTGTATTATGCACTAGTTTAAACTAGTTTCGGTCAAAAAGTTATATTAAATGGAGGACTGCTCGAAATGATACGATACTTTTCAAATCATTTATATATTTTAAGAGGGAAGTTTACGATGGAAGTCTATGCAAAAGAAATCATCTGAAAATTAGATTCTATGAATTTTTTCGAAATTCATGAATCGGTCCAAAAATCCTTATATATTATACACTATTTCATATGAGTTCCGGTCAAAAAATCAAATTATATCGGGAACTATTCGAAGTGATACGAAATGTTTCAGATCATTTATATATGTTACAAGGGAAGGTTATGGTGGTAGTCCATGAAATAAATAATCTGAAAATTAGCTTCTATAAAACTTTTGTAAATGCATGGTTCTGTCAAAAAAACCTAGTGTATTATACACTAGTTTACACTAGTTTCGGTCTAAAAGTTAAATTAAATGGAGGACAGCTCGAAATTATACGATACTTTTGAAATCATTTATATATTTTATGAGGGAAGGTTAAGATGGAAGTCCATGCAAAAAATTATCTGAAAATTAGATTTTATGAATCTTTTCGAAATTCATGTTTCGGTCCAAAAATCCTAATATATTATACACTATTTCATACGAGTTCCGGTCAAAAAACCAAATTATATCGGGAACTATTCGAAATGATACGAAACGTTTCAGATCATTTATATATAATACGAGGGAAGGTTATGATGGAAGTCCAAGCAAAAAATACTCTGAAAATTAGCTTCTATAAAACTTTTGTAAATGCATGGTTCTGTCAAAAAACCATAGTGTATTATACACTAGTTTCGGTCTAAAAGTTAAATTAGATGGAGGACTACTCGAAATGATACGATACTTTTCAAATTATTTATATATTTTATGAGGGAAGGTTACGATGGAAGTCCATGCAAATAATCATCTTAAAATTAGATTCGAAGAATCTTTTCGGAATTCATGTTTCGGTCCAAAAATCCTAATATATTATACAATATTTCATACGAGTTCAGGTGAAAAAATCAAATTATATCGGGAAATATTTGAAATGATATGAAACATTTCAGATCATTTATATATGTTACGGGGGAAGGTTATGATGGAAGTCCATGCAAAAAATAATCTGAAAATTAGCTTCTATAAAATTTTTGGAACTGCAAGTTACTGTCAAAAAACTATAGTGTATTATACACTAGTTTACACTAGTTTCGGTCTAAAAGTTAAATTAAATGGAGGACAGCTCGAAATGATACGATACTTTTGAAATCATTTATATATTTTATGAGGGAAGGTTAAGATGGAAGTCCATGCAAAAAATACTCTGAAAATTAGCTTCTATAAAACTTTTGGAAATGCAAGTTACTGTAAAAAAAACCATAGCATATTATACACTAGTTTACACTAGTTTCGGTCTAAAAGTTAAATTAAATGGAGGACTACTCAAAATGATACGATACTTTTCAAATCATTTATATATTTTATGAGGAAAGGTTACGATGGAAGTCCAAGCAAAAAATCATCTGAAAAATTAGATTTTATGAATCTTTTCGAAATTCATGTTTCGGTCCAAAAATCCTAATAAATTATACACTATTTCATACGAGCTCCGGTCAAAAAATCAAATTATATCTGGAACTATTCGAAATGATACGATACTTTTCAAATCATTTATATATTTTAAGAGGGAAGTTTACAATGGAAGTCTATGCAAAAGAAATCATCTGAAAATTAGATTTTATGAATTTTTTCGGAATTCATGAATCGGTCCAAAAATCCTTATATATTATACACTATTTCATATGAGTTCCGATCAAAAAATAAAATTATATCTGGAACTATTCGAAATGATACGAAACGTTTCAGATCATTTATATATGTTACGAGGGAAGGTTATTATGGTAGTCCATGCAAAAAATAATCTGAAAATTAGCTTCTATAAAACTTTTGTAAATGCATGGTTCTGTCAAAAAACCATAGTGTATTATACACTAGTTTCGGTCTAAAAGTTAAATTAAATGGAGGACAGCTCGAAATGATACGATACTTTTCAAATCATTTATATATTTTATGAGGGAAGGTTAAGATGGAAGTCCATGCAAAAAATCATCTGAAAATTCGATTCTATGAATCTTTTCGAAATTCATGTTTCGGTCCAAAAATCCTAATATATTATACACTATTTCATACGAGTTCCGGTCAAAAAACCAAATTATATCGGGAACTATTCGAAATGATACGAAACGTTTCGGATCATTTATATATAATACGAGGGAAGGGTATGATGGAAGTCCAAGCAAAAAATACTCTGAAAATTAGCTTCTATAAAACTTTTGGAAATGCAAGTTACTGTAAAAAAAACATAGTGTATTATACACTAGTTTACACTAGTTTCGGTCTAAAAGTTAAATTAAATGGAGGACTACTCGAAATGATACGATACTTTTCAAATCATTTATATATTTTATGAGGAAAGGTTACGATGGAAGTCTATGCAAAAAATCATCTGAAAAATTAGATTTTATGAATCTTTTCGAAATTCATGTTTCGGTCCAAAAATCCTAATATATTATACACTATTTCATACGAGTTTCGGTCAAAAAATCAAATTATATCTGGAACTATTCGAAATGATACGAAACATTTCAGATCATTTATATATGTTACGAGGGAAGGTTATGATGGAAGTCCATGCAAAAAATAATCTGAAAATTAGCTTCTATAAAACTTTTGGAAAATCAAGGTTGTGTCAAAAAACCATAGTGTATTATGCACTAGTTTAAACTAGTTTCGGTCAAAAAGTTATATTAAATGGAGGACTGCTCGAAATGATACGATACTTTTCAAATCATTTATATATTTTAAGAGGGAAGTTTACGATGGAAGTCTATGCAAAAGAAATCATCTGAAAATTAGATTCTATGAATTTTTTCGAAATTCATGAATCGGTCCAAAAATCCTTATATATTATACACTATTTCATATGAGTTCCGGTCAAAAAATCAAATTATATCGGGAACTATTCGAAGTGATACGAAATGTTTCAGATCATTTATATATGTTACAAGGGAAGGTTATGGTGGTAGTCCATGAAATAAATAATCTGAAAATTAGCTTCTATAAAACTTTTGTAAATGCATGGTTCTGTCAAAAAAACCTAGTGTATTATACACTAGTTTACACTAGTTTCGGTCTAAAAGTTAAATTAAATGGAGGACAGCTCGAAATTATACGATACTTTTGAAATCATTTATATATTTTATGAGGGAAGGTTAAGATGGAAGTCCATGCAAAAAATTATCTGAAAATTAGATTTTATGAATCTTTTCGAAATTCATGTTTCGGTCCAAAAATCCTAATATATTATACACTATTTCATACGAGTTCCGGTCAAAAAACCAAATTATATCGGGAACTATTCGAAATGATACGAAACGTTTCAGATCATTTATATATAATACGAGGGAAGGTTATGATGGAAGTCCAAGCAAAAAATACTCTGAAAATTAGCTTCTATAAAACTTTTGTAAATGCATGGTTCTGTCAAAAAACCATAGTGTATTATACACTAGTTTCGGTCTAAAAGTTAAATTAGATGGAGGACTACTCGAAATGATACGATACTTTTCAAATTATTTATATATTTTATGAGGGAAGGTTACGATGGAAGTCCATGCAAATAATCATCTTAAAATTAGATTCGAAGAATCTTTTCGGAATTCATGTTTCGGTCCAAAAATCCTAATATATTATACAATATTTCATACGAGTTCTGGTGAAAAAATCAAATTATATCGGGAAATATTTGAAATGATATGAAACATTTCAGATCATTTATATATGTTACGGGGGAAGGTTATGATGGAAGTCCATGCAAAAAATAATCTGAAAATTAGCTTCTATAAAATTTTTGGAACTGCAAGTTACTGTCAAAAAACTATAGTGTATTATACACTAGTTTACACTAGTTTCGGTCTAAAAGTTAAATTAAATGGAGGACAGCTCGAAATGATACGATACTTTTGAAATCATTTATATATTTTATGAGGGAAGGTTAAGATGGAAGTCCATGCAAAAAATACTCTGAAAATTAGCTTCTATAAAACTTTTGGAAATGCAAGTTACTGTAAAAAAAACATAGTGTATTATACACTAGTTTACACTAGTTTCGGTCTAAAAGTTAAATTAAATGGAGGACTACTCAAAATGATACGATACTTTTCAAATCATTTATATATTTTATGAGGAAAGGTTACGATGGAAGTCCAAGTAAAAAATCATCTGAAAAATTAGATTTTATGAATCTTTTCGAAATTCATGTTTCGGTCCAAAAATCCTAATATATTATACACTATTTCATACGAGCTCCGGTCAAAAAATCAAATTATATCTGGAACTATTCGAAATGATACGATACTTTTCAAATCATTTATATATTTTAAGAGGGAAGTTTACGATGGAAGTCTATGCAAAAGAAATCATCTGAAAATTAGATTTTATGAATTTTTTCGGAATTCATGAATCGGTCCAAAAATCCTTATATATTATACACTATTTCATACGAGTTCCGGTCAAAAAATAAAATTATATCTGGAACTATTCGAAATGATACGAAACGTTTCAGATCATTTATATATGTTACGAGGGAAGGTTATGATGGTAGTCCATGCAAAAAATAATCTGAAAATTAGCTTCTATAAAACTTTTGTAAATGCATGGTTCTGTCAAAAAACCATAGTGTATTATACACTAGTTTACACTAGTTTCGGTCTAAAAGTTAAATTAAATGGAGGAATGCTCGAAATGATACGATACTTTTGAAATCATTTATATATTTTATGAGGGAAGGTTAAGATGGAAGTCCATGCAAAAAATCATCTGAAAAGTAGATTCTATGAATCTTTTCGAAATTCATGTTTCGGTCCAAAAATCCTAATATATTATACACTATTTCATACGAGTTCCGGTCAAAAAACCAAATTATATCGGGAACTATTCGAAATGATACGAAACGTTTCGGATCATTTATATATAATACGAGGGAAGGTTATGATGGAAGTCCAAGCAAAAAATACTCTGAAAATTAGCTTCTATAAAACTTTTGGAAATGCAAGTTACTGTAAAAAAACCATAGTGTATTACACACTAGTTTACACTAGTTTCGGTCTAAAAGTTAAATTAAATGGAAGACTACTCGAAATGATATGATACTTTTCAAATCATTTATATATTTTATGAGGAAAGGTTACGATGGAAATCCATGCAAAAAATCATCTGAAAAATTAGATTTTATGAATCTTTTCGAAATTCATGTTTCGGTCCAAAAATCCTAATATATTATACACTATTTCATACGAGTTCCGGTCAAAAAATCAAATTATATCTGGAACTATTCGAAATGATACGAAACATTTCAGATCATTTATATATGTTACGAGGGAAGGTTATGATGGAAGTCCATCCAAAAAATCATCTGAAAAATTAGATTTTATGAATCTTTTCGAAATTCATGTTTCGGTCCAAAAATCCTAATATATTATACACTATTTCATACGAGTTCCGGTCAAAAAATCAAATTATATCGGGAATTATTCGAAGTGATACGAAACGTTTCAGATCATTTATATATGTTACGAGGGAAGATTATGATGGACGTCCATTGCAAAAAATAATCTGAAAATTAGCTTCTATACAACTTTTGTAAATGCGAGTTACTGTCAAAAAACCATAGTGTATTATACACTAGTTTCGGTCAAAAAGTTATATTAAATGGAGGACTGCTCGAAATGATACGATACTTTTCAAATCATTTATATATTTTAAGAGGGAAGGTTACGATGGAAGTCTATGCAAAAGAAATCATCTGAAAATTAGATTCTATGAATCTTTTCGAAATTCATGTTTCGGTCCAAAAATCCTAATATATTATACACTATTTCATACGAGTTCCGGTCAAAAAATCAAATTATATCGGGAACTATTCGAAATGATACGAAACGTTTCAGATCATTTATATATGTTACGAGGGAAGGTTATTATGGTAGGCCATGCAAAAAATAATCTGAAAATTAGCTTCTATAAAACTTTTGTAAATACATGGTTCTGTCAAAAAACCATAGTGTATTATACACTAGTTTACACTAGTTTCGGTCTAAAAGTTAAATTAAATGGAGGACAGCTCGAAATGATACGATACTTTTCAAATCATTTATATATTTTATGAGGGAAGGTTAAGATGGAAGTCCATGCAAAAAATTATCTGAAAATTAGATTCTATGAATCTTTTCGAAATTCATGTTTCTGTCCAAAAATCCTAATATATTATACACTATTTCATACGAGTTCCGGTCAAAAAACCAAATTATATCGGGAACTATTCGAAATGATACGAAACGTTTCAGATCATTTATATATAATACGAGGGAAGGTTATGATGGAAGTCCAAGCAAAAAATACTCTGAAAATTAGCTTCTATAAAACTTTTGGAAATGCAAGTTACTGTAAAAAAAACATAGTGTATTATACACTAGTTTACACTAGTTTCGGTCTAAAAGTTAAATTAAAAGGAGGACTACTCGAAATGATACGATACTTTTCAAATCATTTATATATTTTATGAGGAAAGGTTACGATGGAAGTCCATGCAAAAAATCATCTGAAAAATTAGATTTTATGAATCTTTTCGAAATTCATGTTTCGGTCCAAAAATCCTAATATATTATACACTATTTCATACGAGTTTCGGTCAAAAAATCAAATTATATCTGGAACTATTCGAAATGATACGAAACATTTCAGATCATTTATATATGTTACGAGGGAAGGTTATGATGGAAGTCCATGCAAAAAATAATCTGAAAATTAGCTTCTATAAAACTTTTGGAAAATCAAGGTTGTGTTAAAAAACCATAGTGTATTATGCACTAGTTTAAACTAGTTTCGGTCAAAAAGTTATATTAAATGGAGGACTGCTCGAAATGATACGATACTTTTCAAATCATTTATATATTTTAAGAGGGAAGTTTACGATGGAAGTCTATGCAAAAGAAATCATCTGAAAATTAGATTTTATGAATTTTTTCGGAATTCATGAATCGGTCCAAAAATCCTTATATATTATACACTATTTCATACGAGTTCCGGTCAAAAAATAAAATTATATCTGGAACTATTCGAAATGATACGAAACGTTTCAGATCATTTATATATGTTACGAGGGAAGGTTATGATGGTAGTCCATGCAAAAAATAATCTGAAAATTAGCTTCTATAAAACTTTTGTAAATGCATGGTTCTGTCAAAAAACCATAGTGTATTATACACTAGTTTACACTAGTTTCGGTCTAAAAGTTAAATTAAATGGAGGAATGCTCGAAATGATACGATACTTTTGAAATCATTTATATATTTTATGAGGGAAGGTTAAGATGGAAGTCCATGCAAAAAATCATCTGAAAAGTAGATTCTATGAATCTTTTCGAAATTCATGTTTCGGTCCAAAAATCCTAATATATTATACACTATTTCATACGAGTTCCGGTCAAAAAACAAAATTATATCGGGAACTATTCGAAATGATACGAAACGTTTCAGATCATTTATATATAATACGAGGGAAGGTTATGATGGAAGTCCAAGCAAAAAATACTCTGAAAATTAGCTTCTATAAAACTTTTGTAAATGCATGGTTCTGTCAAAAAACCATAGTGTATTATACACTAGTTTCGGTCTAAAAGTTAAATTAGATGAAGGACTACTCGAAATGATACGATACTTTTCAAATCATTTATATATTTTATGAGGGAATGTTACGATGGAAGTCCATGCAAATAATCATCTTAAAATTAGATTCGAAGAATCTTTTCGGAATTCATGTTTCGGTCCAAAAATCCTAATATATTATACAATATTTCATACGAGTTCTGGTGAAAAAATCAAATTATATCGGGAAATATTTGAAATGATATGAAACATTTCAGATCATTTATATATGTTACGGGGGAAGGTTATGATGGAAGTCCATGCAAAAAATAATCTGAAAATTAGCTTCTATAAAATTTTTGGAACTGCAAGTTACTGTCAAAAAACTATAGTGTATTATACACTAGTTTACACTAGTTTCGGTCTAAAAGTTAAATTAAATGGAGGACAGCTCGAAATGATACGATACTTTTGAAATCATTTATATATTTTATGAGGGAAGGTTAAGATGGAAGTCCATGCAAAAAATACTCTGAAAATTAGCTTCTATAAAACTTTTGGAAATGCAAGTTACTGTAAAAAAAACCATAGTGTATTATACACTAGTTTACACTAGTTTCGGTCTAAAAGTTAAATTAAATGGAGGACTACTCAAAATGATACGATACTTTTCAAATCATTTATATATTTTATGAGGAAAGGTTACGATGGAAGTCCAAGCAAAAAATCATCTGAAAAATTAGATTTTATGAATCTTTTCGAAATTCATGTTTCGGTCCAAAAATCCTAATAAATTATACACTATTTCATACGAGCTCCGGTCAAAAAATCAAATTATATCTGGAACTATTCGAAATGATACGATACTTTTCAAATCATTTATATATTTTAAGAGGGAAGTTTACAATGGAAGTCTATGCAAAAGAAATCATCTGAAAATTAGATTTTATGAATTTTTTCGGAATTCATGAATCGGTCCAAAAATCCTTATATATTATACACTATTTCATATGAGTTCCGATCAAAAAATAAAATTATATCTGGAACTATTCGAAATGATACGAAACGTTTCAGATCATTTATATATGTTACGAGGGAAGGTTATTATGGTAGTCCATGCAAAAAATAATCTGAAAATTAGCTTCTATAAAACTTTTGTAAATGCATGGTTCTGTCAAAAAACCATAGTGTATTATACACTAGTTTCGGTCTAAAAGTTAAATTAAATGGAGGACAGCTCGAAATGATACGATACTTTTCAAATCATTTATATATTTTATGAGGGAAGGTTAAGATGGAAGTCCATGCAAAAAATCATCTGAAAATTCGATTCTATGAATCTTTTCGAAATTCATGTTTCGGTCCAAAAATCCTAATATATTATACACTATTTCATACGAGTTCCGGTCAAAAAACCAAATTATATCGGGAACTATTCGAAATGATACGAAACGTTTCGGATCATTTATATATAATACGAGGGAAGGGTATGATGGAAGTCCAAGCAAAAAATACTCTGAAAATTAGCTTCTATAAAACTTTTGGAAATGCAAGTTACTGTAAAAAAAACATAGTGTATTATACACTAGTTTACACTAGTTTCGGTCTAAAAGTTAAATTAAATGGAGGACTACTCGAAATGATACGATACTTTTCAAATCATTTATATATTTTATGAGGAAAGGTTACGATGGAAGTCTATGCAAAAAATCATCTGAAAAATTAGATTTTATGAATCTTTTCGAAATTCATGTTTCGGTCCAAAAATCCTAATATATTATACACTATTTCATACGAGTTTCGGTCAAAAAATCAAATTATATCTGGAACTATTCGAAATGATACGAAACATTTCAGATCATTTATATATGTTACGAGGGAAGGTTATGATGGAAGTCCATGCAAAAAATAATCTGAAAATTAGCTTCTATAAAACTTTTGGAAAATCAAGGTTGTGTCAAAAAACCATAGTGTATTATGCACTAGTTTAAACTAGTTTCGGTCAAAAAGTTATATTAAATGGAGGACTGCTCGAAATGATACGATACTTTTCAAATCATTTATATATTTTAAGAGGGAAGTTTACGATGGAAGTCTATGCAAAAGAAATCATCTGAAAATTAGATTCTATGAATTTTTTCGAAATTCATGAATCGGTCCAAAAATCCTTATATATTATACACTATTTCATATGAGTTCCGGTCAAAAAATCAAATTATATCGGGAACTATTCGAAGTGATACGAAATGTTTCAGATCATTTATATATGTTACAAGGGAAGGTTATGGTGGTAGTCCATGAAATAAATAATCTGAAAATTAGCTTCTATAAAACTTTTGTAAATGCATGGTTCTGTCAAAAAAACCTAGTGTATTATACACTAGTTTACACTAGTTTCGGTCTAAAAGTTAAATTAAATGGAGGACAGCTCGAAATTATACGATACTTTTGAAATCATTTATATATTTTATGAGGGAAGGTTAAGATGGAAGTCCATGCAAAAAATTATCTGAAAATTAGATTTTATGAATCTTTTCGAAATTCATGTTTCGGTCCAAAAATCCTAATATATTATACACTATTTCATACGAGTTCCGGTCAAAAAACCAAATTATATCGGGAACTATTCGAAATGATACGAAACGTTTCAGATCATTTATATATAATACGAGGGAAGGTTATGATGGAAGTCCAAGCAAAAAATACTCTGAAAATTAGCTTCTATAAAACTTTTGTAAATGCATGGTTCTGTCAAAAAACCATAGTGTATTATACACTAGTTTCGGTCTAAAAGTTAAATTAGATGGAGGACTACTCGAAATGATACGATACTTTTCAAATTATTTATATATTTTATGAGGGAAGGTTACGATGGAAGTCCATGCAAATAATCATCTTAAAATTAGATTCGAAGAATCTTTTCGGAATTCATGTTTCGGTCCAAAAATCCTAATATATTATACAATATTTCATACGAGTTCTGGTGAAAAAATCAAATTATATCGGGAAATATTTGAAATGATATGAAACATTTCAGATCATTTATATATGTTACGGGGGAAGGTTATGATGGAAGTCCATGCAAAAAATAATCTGAAAATTAGCTTCTATAAAATTTTTGGAACTGCAAGTTACTGTCAAAAAACTATAGTGTATTATACACTAGTTTACACTAGTTTCGGTCTAAAAGTTAAATTAAATGGAGGACAGCTCGAAATGATACGATACTTTTGAAATCATTTATATATTTTATGAGGGAAGGTTAAGATGGAAGTCCATGCAAAAAATACTCTGAAAATTAGCTTCTATAAAATTTTTGGAACTGCAAGTTACTGTCAAAAAACTATAGTGTATTATACACTAGTTTACACTAGTTTCGGTCTAAAAGTTAAATTAAATGGAGGACAGCTCGAAATGATACGATACTTTTGAAATCATTTATATATTTTATGAGGGAAGGTTAAGATGGAAGTCCATGCAAAAAATACTCTGAAAATTAGCTTCTATAAAACTTTTGGAAATGCAAGTTACTGTAAAAAAAACCATAGTGTATTATACACTAGTTTACACTAGTTTCGGTCTAAAAGTTAAATTAAATGGAGGACTACTCAAAATGATACGATACTTTTCAAATCATTTATATATTTTATGAGGAAAGGTTACGATGGAAGTCCAAGCAAAAAATCATCTGAAAAATTAGATTTTATGAATCTTTTCGAAATTCATGTTTCGGTCCAAAAATCCTAATAAATTATACACTATTTCATACGAGCTCCGGTCAAAAAATCAAATTATATCTGGAACTATTCGAAATGATACGATACTTTTCAAATCATTTATATATTTTAAGAGGGAAGTTTACAATGGAAGTCTATGCAAAAGAAATCATCTGAAAATTAGATTTTATGAATTTTTTCGGAATTCATGAATCGGTCCAATAATCCTTATATATTATACACTATTTCATATGAGTTCCGATCAAAAAATAAAATTATATCTGGAACTATTCGAAATGATACGAAACGTTTCAGATCATTTATATATGTTACGAGGGAAGGTTATTATGGTAGTCCATGCAAAAAATAATCTGAAAATTAGCTTCTATAAAACTTTTGTAAATGCATGGTTCTGTCAAAAAACCATAGTGTATTATACACTAGTTTCGGTCTAAAAGTTAAATTAAATGGAGGACAGCTCGAAATGATACGATACTTTTCAAATCATTTATATATTTTATGAGGGAAGGTTAAGATGGAAGTCCATGCAAAAAATCATCTGAAAATTCGATTCTATGAATCTTTTCGAAATTCATGTTTCGGTCCAAAAATCCTAATATATTATACACTATTTCATACGAGTTCCGGTCAAAAAACCAAATTATATCGGGAACTATTCGAAATGATACGAAACGTTTCGGATCATTTATATATAATACGAGGGAAGGGTATGATGGAAGTCCAAGCAAAAAATACTCTGAAAATTAGCTTCTATAAAACTTTTGGAAATGCAAGTTACTGTAAAAAAAACATAGTGTATTATACACTAGTTTACACTAGTTTCGGTCTAAAAGTTAAATTAAATGGAGGACTACTCGAAATGATACGATACTTTTCAAATCATTTATATATTTTATGAGGAAAGGTTACGATGGAAGTCTATGCAAAAAATCATCTGAAAAATTAGATTTTATGAATCTTTTCGAAATTCATGTTTCGGTCCAAAAATCCTAATATATTATACACTATTTCATACGAGTTTCGGTCAAAAAATCAAATTATATCTGGAACTATTCGAAATGATACGAAACATTTCAGATCATTTATATATGTTACGAGGGAAGGTTATGATGGAAGTCCATGCAAAAAATAATCTGAAAATTAGCTTCTATAAAACTTTTGGAAAATCAAGGTTGTGTCAAAAAACCATAGTGTATTATGCACTAGTTTAAACTAGTTTCGGTCAAAAAGTTATATTAAATGGAGGACTGCTCGAAATGATACGATACTTTTCAAATCATTTATATATTTTAAGAGGGAAGTTTACGATGGAAGTCTATGCAAAAGAAATCATCTGAAAATTAGATTCTATGAATTTTTTCGAAATTCATGAATCGGTCCAAAAATCCTTATATATTATACACTATTTCATATGAGTTCCGGTCAAAAAATCAAATTATATCGGGAACTATTCGAAGTGATACGAAATGTTTCAGATCATTTATATATGTTACAAGGGAAGGTTATGGTGGTAGTCCATGAAATAAATAATCTGAAAATTAGCTTCTATAAAACTTTTGTAAATGCATGGTTCTGTCAAAAAAACCTAGTGTATTATACACTAGTTTACACTAGTTTCGGTCTAAAAGTTAAATTAAATGGAGGACAGCTCGAAATTATACGATACTTTTGAAATCATTTATATATTTTATGAGGGAAGGTTAAGATGGAAGTCCATGCAAAAAATTATCTGAAAATTAGATTTTATGAATCTTTTCGAAATTCATGTTTCGGTCCAAAAATCCTAATATATTATACACTATTTCATACGAGTTCCGGTCAAAAAACCAAATTATATCGGGAACTATTCGAAATGATACGAAACGTTTCAGATCATTTATATATAATACGAGGGAAGGTTATGATGGAAGTCCAAGCAAAAAATACTCTGAAAATTAGCTTCTATAAAACTTTTGTAAATGCATGGTTCTGTCAAAAAACCATAGTGTATTATACACTAGTTTCGGTCTAAAAGTTAAATTAGATGGAGGACTACTCGAAATGATACGATACTTTTCAAATTATTTATATATTTTATGAGGGAAGGTTACGATGGAAGTCCATGCAAATAATCATCTTAAAATTAGATTCGAAGAATCTTTTCGGAATTCATGTTTCGGTCCAAAAATCCTAATATATTATACAATATTTCATACGAGTTCTGGTGAAAAAATCAAATTATATCGGGAAATATTTGAAATGATATGAAACATTTCAGATCATTTATATATGTTACGGGGGAAGGTTATGATGGAAGTCCATGCAAAAAATAATCTGAAAATTAGCTTCTATAAAATTTTTGGAACTGCAAGTTACTGTCAAAAAACTATAGTGTATTATACACTAGTTTACACTAGTTTCGGTCTAAAAGTTAAATTAAATGGAGGACAGCTCGAAATGATACGATACTTTTGAAATCATTTATATATTTTATGAGGGAAGGTTAAGATGGAAGTCCATGCAAAAAATACTCTGAAAATTAGCTTCTATAAAACTTTTGGAAATGCAAGTTACTGTAAAAAAAACATAGTGTATTATACACTAGTTTACACTAGTTTCGGTCTAAAAGTTAAATTAAATGGAGGACTACTCAAAATGATACGATACTTTTCAAATCATTTATATATTTTATGAGGAAAGGTTACGATGGAAGTCCAAGTAAAAAATCATCTGAAAAATTAGATTTTATGAATCTTTTCGAAATTCATGTTTCGGTCCAAAAATCCTAATATATTATACACTATTTCATACGAGCTCCGGTCAAAAAATCAAATTATATCTGGAACTATTCGAAATGATACGATACTTTTCAAATCATTTATATATTTTAAGAGGGAAGTTTACGATGGAAGTCTATGCAAAAGAAATCATCTGAAAATTAGATTTTATGAATTTTTTCGGAATTCATGAATCGGTCCAAAAATCCTTATATATTATACACTATTTCATACGAGTTCCGGTCAAAAAATAAAATTATATCTGGAACTATTCGAAATGATACGAAACGTTTCAGATCATTTATATATGTTACGAGGGAAGGTTATGATGGTAGTCCATGCAAAAAATAATCTGAAAATTAGCTTCTATAAAACTTTTGTAAATGCATGGTTCTGTCAAAAAACCATAGTGTATTATACACTAGTTTACACTAGTTTCGGTCTAAAAGTTAAATTAAATGGAGGAATGCTCGAAATGATACGATACTTTTGAAATCATTTATATATTTTATGAGGGAAGGTTAAGATGGAAGTCCATGCAAAAAATCATCTGAAAAGTAGATTCTATGAATCTTTTCGAAATTCATGTTTCGGTCCAAAAATCCTAATATATTATACACTATTTCATACGAGTTCCGGTCAAAAAACCAAATTATATCGGGAACTATTCGAAATGATACGAAACGTTTCGGATCATTTATATATAATACGAGGGAAGGTTATGATGGAAGTCCAAGCAAAAAATACTCTGAAAATTAGCTTCTATAAAACTTTTGGAAATGCAAGTTACTGTAAAAAAACCATAGTGTATTACACACTAGTTTACACTAGTTTCGGTCTAAAAGTTAAATTAAATGGAAGACTACTCGAAATGATATGATACTTTTCAAATCATTTATATATTTTATGAGGAAAGGTTACGATGGAAATCCATGCAAAAAATCATCTGAAAAATTAGATTTTATGAATCTTTTCGAAATTCATGTTTCGGTCCAAAAATCCTAATATATTATACACTATTTCATACGAGTTCCGGTCAAAAAATCAAATTATATCTGGAACTATTCGAAATGATACGAAACATTTCAGATCATTTATATATGTTACGAGGGAAGGTTATGATGGAAGTCCATCCAAAAAATCATCTGAAAAATTAGATTTTATGAATCTTTTCGAAATTCATGTTTCGGTCCAAAAATCCTAATATATTATACACTATTTCATACGAGTTCCGGTCAAAAAATCAAATTATATCGGGAATTATTCGAAGTGATACGAAACGTTTCAGATCATTTATATATGTTACGAGGGAAGATTATGATGGACGTCCATTGCAAAAAATAATCTGAAAATTAGCTTCTATACAACTTTTGTAAATGCGAGTTACTGTCAAAAAACCATAGTGTATTATACACTAGTTTCGGTCAAAAAGTTATATTAAATGGAGGACTGCTCGAAATGATACGATACTTTTCAAATCATTTATATATTTTAAGAGGGAAGGTTACGATGGAAGTCTATGCAAAAGAAATCATCTGAAAATTAGATTCTATGAATCTTTTCGAAATTCATGTTTCGGTCCAAAAATCCTAATATATTATACACTATTTCATACGAGTTCCGGTCAAAAAATCAAATTATATCGGGAACTATTCGAAATGATACGAAACGTTTCAGATCATTTATATATGTTACGAGGGAAGGTTATTATGGTAGGCCATGCAAAAAATAATCTGAAAATTAGCTTCTATAAAACTTTTGTAAATACATGGTTCTGTCAAAAAACCATAGTGTATTATACACTAGTTTACACTAGTTTCGGTCTAAAAGTTAAATTAAATGGAGGACAGCTCGAAATGATACGATACTTTTCAAATCATTTATATATTTTATGAGGGAAGGTTAAGATGGAAGTCCATGCAAAAAATTATCTGAAAATTAGATTCTATGAATCTTTTCGAAATTCATGTTTCTGTCCAAAAATCCTAATATATTATACACTATTTCATACGAGTTCCGGTCAAAAAACCAAATTATATCGGGAACTATTCGAAATGATACGAAACGTTTCAGATCATTTATATATAATACGAGGGAAGGTTATGATGGAAGTCCAAGCAAAAAATACTCTGAAAATTAGCTTCTATAAAACTTTTGGAAATGCAAGTTACTGTAAAAAAAACATAGTGTATTATACACTAGTTTACACTAGTTTCGGTCTAAAAGTTAAATTAAAAGGAGGACTACTCGAAATGATACGATACTTTTCAAATCATTTATATATTTTATGAGGAAAGGTTACGATGGAAGTCCATGTAAAAAATCATCTGAAAAATTAGATTTTATGAATCTTTTCGAAATTCATGTTTCGGTCCAAAAATCCTAATATATTATACACTATTTCATACGAGTTTCGGTCAAAAAATCAAATTATATCTGGAACTATTCGAAATGATACGAAACATTTCAGATCATTTATATATGTTACGAGGGAAGGTTATGATGGAAGTCCATGCAAAAAATAATCTGAAAATTAGCTTCTATAAAACTTTTGGAAAATCAAGGTTGTGTTAAAAAACCATAGTGTATTATGCACTAGTTTAAACTAGTTTCGGTCAAAAAGTTATATTAAATGGAGGACTGCTCGAAATGATACGATACTTTTCAAATCATTTATATATTTTAAGAGGGAAGTTTACGATGGAAGTCTATGCAAAAGAAATCATCTGAAAATTAGATTTTATGAATTTTTTCGGAATTCATGAATCGGTCCAAAAATCCTTATATATTATACACTATTTCATACGAGTTCCGGTCAAAAAATAAAATTATATCTGGAACTATTCGAAATGATACGAAACGTTTCAGATCATTTATATATGTTACGAGGGAAGGTTATGATGGTAGTCCATGCAAAAAATAATCTGAAAATTAGCTTCTATAAAACTTTTGTAAATGCATGGTTCTGTCAAAAAACCATAGTGTATTATACACTAGTTTACACTAGTTTCGGTCTAAAAGTTAAATTAAATGGAGGAATGCTCGAAATGATACGATACTTTTGAAATCATTTATATATTTTATGAGGGAAGGTTAAGATGGAAGTCCATGCAAAAAATCATCTGAAAAGTAGATTCTATGAATCTTTTCGAAATTCATGTTTCGGTCCAAAAATCCTAATATATTATACACTATTTCATACGAGTTCCGGTCAAAAAACAAAATTATATCGGGAACTATTCGAAATGATACGAAACGTTTCAGATCATTTATATATAATACGAGGGAAGGTTATGATGGAAGTCCAAGCAAAAAATACTCTGAAAATTAGCTTCTATAAAACTTTTGTAAATGCATGGTTCTGTCAAAAAACCATAGTGTATTATACACTAGTTTCGGTCTAAAAGTTAAATTAGATGAAGGACTACTCGAAATGATACGATACTTTTCAAATCATTTATATATTTTATGAGGGAATGTTACGATGGAAGTCCATGCAAATAATCATCTTAAAATTAGATTCGAAGAATCTTTTCGGAATTCATGTTTCGGTCCAAAAATCCTAATATATTATACAATATTTCATACGAGTTCTGGTGAAAAAATCAAATTATATCGGGAAATATTTGAAATGATATGAAACATTTCAGATCATTTATATATGTTACGGGGGAAGGTTATGATGGAAGTCCATGCAAAAAATAATCTGAAAATTAGCTTCTATAAAATTTTTGGAACTGCAAGTTACTGTCAAAAAACTATAGTGTATTATACACTAGTTTACACTAGTTTCGGTCTAAAAGTTAAATTAAATGGAGGACAGCTCGAAATGATACGATACTTTTGAAATCATTTATATATTTTATGAGGGAAGGTTAAGATGGAAGTCCATGCAAAAAATACTCTGAAAATTAGCTTCTATAAAACTTTTGGAAATGCAAGTTACTGTAAAAAAAACCATAGTGTATTATACACTAGTTTACACTAGTTTCGGTCTAAAAGTTAAATTAAATGGAGGACTACTCAAAATGATACGATACTTTTCAAATCATTTATATATTTTATGAGGAAAGGTTACGATGGAAGTCCAAGCAAAAAATCATCTGAAAAATTAGATTTTATGAATCTTTTCGAAATTCATGTTTCGGTCCAAAAATCCTAATAAATTATACACTATTTCATACGAGCTCCGGTCAAAAAATCAAATTATATCTGGAACTATTCGAAATGATACGATACTTTTCAAATCATTTATATATTTTAAGAGGGAAGTTTACAATGGAAGTCTATGCAAAAGAAATCATCTGAAAATTAGATTTTATGAATTTTTTCGGAATTCATGAATCGGTCCAAAAATCCTTATATATTATACACTATTTCATATGAGTTCCGATCAAAAAATAAAATTATATCTGGAACTATTCGAAATGATACGAAACGTTTCAGATCATTTATATATGTTACGAGGGAAGGTTATTATGGTAGTCCATGCAAAAAATAATCTGAAAATTAGCTTCTATAAAACTTTTGTAAATGCATGGTTCTGTCAAAAAACCATAGTGTATTATACACTAGTTTCGGTCTAAAAGTTAAATTAAATGGAGGACAGCTCGAAATGATACGATACTTTTCAAATCATTTATATATTTTATGAGGGAAGGTTAAGATGGAAGTCCATGCAAAAAATCATCTGAAAATTCGATTCTATGAATCTTTTCGAAATTCATGTTTCGGTCCAAAAATCCTAATATATTATACACTATTTCATACGAGTTCCGGTCAAAAAACCAAATTATATCGGGAACTATTCGAAATGATACGAAACGTTTCGGATCATTTATATATAATACGAGGGAAGGGTATGATGGAAGTCCAAGCAAAAAATACTCTGAAAATTAGCTTCTATAAAACTTTTGGAAATGCAAGTTACTGTAAAAAAAACATAGTGTATTATACACTAGTTTACACTAGTTTCGGTCTAAAAGTTAAATTAAATGGAGGACTACTCGAAATGATACGATACTTTTCAAATCATTTATATATTTTATGAGGAAAGGTTACGATGGAAGTCTATGCAAAAAATCATCTGAAAAATTAGATTTTATGAATCTTTTCGAAATTCATGTTTCGGTCCAAAAATCCTAATATATTATACACTATTTCATACGAGTTTCGGACAAAAAATCAAATTATATCTGGAACTATTCGAAATGATACGAAACATTTCAGATCATTTATATATGTTACGAGGGAAGGTTATGATGGAAGTCCATGCAAAAAATAATCTGAAAATTAGCTTCTATAAAACTTTTGGAAAATCAAGGTTGTGTCAAAAAACCATAGTGTATTATGCACTAGTTTAAACTAGTTTCGGTCAAAAAGTTATATTAAATGGAGGACTGCTCGAAATGATACGATACTTTTCAAATCATTTATATATTTTAAGAGGGAAGTTTACGATGGAAGTCTATGCAAAAGAAATCATCTGAAAATTAGATTCTATGAATTTTTTCGAAATTCATGAATCGGTCCAAAAATCCTTATATATTATACACTATTTCATATGAGTTCCGGTCAAAAAATCAAATTATATCGGGAACTATTCGAAGTGATACGAAATGTTTCAGATCATTTATATATGTTACAAGGGAAGGTTATGGTGGTAGTCCATGAAATAAATAATCTGAAAATTAGCTTCTATAAAACTTTTGTAAATGCATGGTTCTGTCAAAAAAACCTAGTGTATTATACACTAGTTTACACTAGTTTCGGTCTAAAAGTTAAATTAAATGGAGGACAGCTCGAAATTATACGATACTTTTGAAATCATTTATATATTTTATGAGGGAAGGTTAAGATGGAAGTCCATGCAAAAAATTATCTGAAAATTAGATTTTATGAATCTTTTCGAAATTCATGTTTCGGTCCAAAAATCCTAATATATTATACACTATTTCATACGAGTTCCGGTCAAAAAACCAAATTATATCGGGAACTATTCGAAATGATACGAAACGTTTCAGATCATTTATATATAATACGAGGGAAGGTTATGATGGAAGTCCAAGCAAAAAATACTCTGAAAATTAGCTTCTATAAAACTTTTGTAAATGCATGGTTCTGTCAAAAAACCATAGTGTATTATACACTAGTTTCGGTCTAAAAGTTAAATTAGATGGAGGACTACTCGAAATGATACGATACTTTTCAAATTATTTATATATTTTATGAGGGAAGGTTACGATGGAAGTCCATGCAAATAATCATCTTAAAATTAGATTCGAAGAATCTTTTCGGAATTCATGTTTCGGTCCAAAAATCCTAATATATTATACAATATTTCATACGAGTTCTGGTGAAAAAATCAAATTATATCGGGAAATATTTGAAATGATATGAAACATTTCAGATCATTTATATATGTTACGGGGGAAGGTTATGATGGAAGTCCATGCAAAAAATAATCTGAAAATTAGCTTCTATAAAATTTTTGGAACTGCAAGTTACTGTCAAAAAACTATAGTGTATTATACACTAGTTTACACTAGTTTCGGTCTAAAAGTTAAATTAAATGGAGGACAGCTCGAAATGATACGATACTTTTGAAATCATTTATATATTTTATGAGGGAAGGTTAAGATGGAAGTCCATGCAAAAAATACTCTGAAAATTAGCTTCTATAAAACTTTTGGAAATGCAAGTTACTGTAAAAAAAACATAGTGTATTATACACTAGTTTACACTAGTTTCGGTCTAAAAGTTAAATTAAATGGAGGACTACTCAAAATGATACGATACTTTTCAAATCATTTATATATTTTATGAGGAAAGGTTACGATGGAAGTCCAAGTAAAAAATCATCTGAAAAATTAGATTTTATGAATCTTTTCGAAATTCATGTTTCGGTCCAAAAATCCTAATATATTATACACTATTTCATACGAGCTCCGGTCAAAAAATCAAATTATATCTGGAACTATTCGAAATGATACGATACTTTTCAAATCATTTATATATTTTAAGAGGGAAGTTTACGATGGAAGTCTATGCAAAAGAAATCATCTGAAAATTAGATTTTATGAATTTTTTCGGAATTCATGAATCGGTCCAAAAATCCTTATATATTATACACTATTTCATACGAGTTCCGGTCAAAAAATAAAATTATATCTGGAACTATTCGAAATGATACGAAACGTTTCAGATCATTTATATATGTTACGAGGGAAGGTTATGATGGTAGTCCATGCAAAAAATAATCTGAAAATTAGCTTCTATAAAACTTTTGTAAATGCATGGTTCTGTCAAAAAACCATAGTGTATTATACACTAGTTTACACTAGTTTCGGTCTAAAAGTTAAATTAAATGGAGGAATGCTCGAAATGATACGATACTTTTGAAATCATTTATATATTTTATGAGGGAAGGTTAAGATGGAAGTCCATGCAAAAAATCATCTGAAAAGTAGATTCTATGAATCTTTTCGAAATTCATGTTTCGGTCCAAAAATCCTAATATATTATACACTATTTCATACGAGTTCCGGTCAAAAAACCAAATTATATCGGGAACTATTCGAAATGATACGAAACGTTTCGGATCATTTATATATAATACGAGGGAAGGTTATGATGGAAGTCCAAGCAAAAAATACTCTGAAAATTAGCTTCTATAAAACTTTTGGAAATGCAAGTTACTGTAAAAAAACCATAGTGTATTACACACTAGTTTACACTAGTTTCGGTCTAAAAGTTAAATTAAATGGAAGACTACTCGAAATGATATGATACTTTTCAAATCATTTATATATTTTATGAGGAAAGGTTACGATGGAAATCCATGCAAAAAATCATCTGAAAAATTAGATTTTATGAATCTTTTCGAAATTCATGTTTCGGTCCAAAAATCCTAATATATTATACACTATTTCATACGAGTTCCGGTCAAAAAATCAAATTATATCTGGAACTATTCGAAATGATACGAAACATTTCAGATCATTTATATATGTTACGAGGGAAGGTTATGATGGAAGTCCATCCAAAAAATCATCTGAAAAATTAGATTTTATGAATCTTTTCGAAATTCATGTTTCGGTCCAAAAATCCTAATATATTATACACTATTTCATACGAGTTTCGGTCAAAAAATCAAATTATATCGGGAATTATTCGAAGTGATACGAAACGTTTCAGATCATTTATATATGTTACGAGGGAAGGTTATGATGGACGTCCATTGCAAAAAATAATCTGAAAATTAGCTTCTATACAACTTTTGTAAATGCGAGTTACTGTCAAAAAACCATAGTGTATTATACACTAGTTTCGGTCAAAAAGTTATATTAAATGGAGGACTGCTCGAAATGATACGATACTTTTCAAATCATTTATATATTTTAAGAGGGAAGGTTACGATGGAAGTCTATGCAAAAGAAATCATCTGAAAATTAGATTCTATGAATCTTTTCGAAATTCATGTTTCGGTCCAAAAATCCTAATATATTATACACTATTTCATACGAGTTCCGGTCAAAAAATCAAATTATATCGGGAACTATTCGAAATGATACGAAACGTTTCAGATCATTTATATATGTTACGAGGGAAGGTTATTATGGTAGGCCATGCAAAAAATAATCTGAAAATTAGCTTCTATAAAACTTTTGTAAATACATGGTTCTGTCAAAAAACCATAGTGTATTATACACTAGTTTACACTAGTTTCGGTCTAAAAGTTAAATTAAATGGAGGACAGCTCGAAATGATACGATACTTTTCAAATCATTTATATATTTTATGAGGGAAGGTTAAGATGGAAGTCCATGCAAAAAATTATCTGAAAATTAGATTCTATGAATCTTTTCGAAATTCATGTTTCTGTCCAAAAATCCTAATATATTATACACTATTTCATACGAGTTCCGGTCAAAAAACCAAATTATATCGGGAACTATTCGAAATGATACGAAACGTTTCAGATCATTTATATATAATACGAGGGAAGGTTATGATGGAAGTCCAAGCAAAAAATACTCTGAAAATTAGCTTCTATAAAACTTTTGGAAATGCAAGTTACTGTAAAAAAAACATAGTGTATTATACACTAGTTTACACTAGTTTCGGTCTAGAAGTTAAATTAAATGGAGGACTACTCGAAATGATACGATACTTTTCAAATCATTTATATATTTTATGAGGATAGGTTACGATGGAAGTCCATGCAAAAAATCATCTGAAAAATTAGATTTTATGAATCTTTTCGAAATTCATGTTTCGGTCCAAAAATCCTAATATATTATACACTATTTCATACGAGCTCCGGTCAAAAAATCAAATTATATCTGGAACTATTCGAAATGATATGAAACGTTTCAGATCGTTTATATATGTTACGAGGGAAGGTTATGATGGAAGTCTTGCAAAAAATCATCTGAAAATTAGATTCTATGAATCTTTTCGAAATTCATGTTTCGGTCCAAAAATCCTAATATATTATACACTATTTCATACGAGTTCCGGTCAAAAAATAAAATGATATCTGGAACTATTCGAAATGATACGAAACGTTTCAGATCATTTATATATGTTACGAGGGAAGGTTATGATGGAAGTCCATGCAAAAAATAATCTAAAAATTAGCTTCTATACAAATTTTGTAAATGCGAGTTACTGTCAAAAAACCATAGTGTATTATACACTAGTTTATACTAGTTTCGGTCAAAAAGTTAAATTAAATGGAGGACTGCTCGAAATGATACGATACTTTTAAATCATTTATATATTTTATGAGGGAAGGTTATGATGGAAGTCCATGCAAAAAATCATCTGAAAATTAGATTCTATGAATCTTTTCGAAATTCATGTTTCGTTCCAAAAATCCTAATATATTATAAACTCTTTCATACGAGTTCCGGTCAAAAATCAAATTATATCGGGAACTATTCGAAATGATACGAAACGTTTTAGATCATTTATATATGTTACGAGGGAAGGTTATGATGGAAGTCCATGCAAAAAATATACTGAAAATTAGCTTCTACAAAACTTTTGTAAATGCATGGTTCTGTCAAAAAACCATAGTGTATTATACACTAGTTTCGGTCTAAAAGTTAAATTAGATGGAGGACTACTCGAAATGATACGATACTTTTCAAATCATTTATATATTTTATGAGGGAAGGTTACGATGGAAGTCCATGCAAATAATCATCTTAAAATTAGATTCGAAGAATCTTTTCGGAATTCATGTTTCGGTCCAAAAATCCTAATATATTATACAATATTTCATACGAGTTCTGGTGAAAAAATCAAATTATATCGGGAAATATTTGAAATGATATGAAACATTTCAGATCATTTATATATGTTACGGGGGAAGGTTATGATGGAAGTCCATGCAAAAAATAATCTGAAAATTAGCTTCTATAAAATTTTTGGAACTGCAAGTTATTGTCAAAAAACTATAGTGTATTATACACTAGTTTACACTAGTTTCGGTCAAAAAGTTAAATTAAATGGAGGACTGCTCGAAATGATACGATACTTTTCAATCATTTATATATTTTATGAGGGAAGGTTACGATGGAAGTCCATGCAAAAAATCATCTGAAAATTAGATTCTATGAATCTTTTCGAAATTCATGTTTCAGTCCAAAAATCCTAATATATTATACACTATTTCATACGAGTTCCGGTCACAAAATCAAATTATATCTGGAACTATTCGAAATGATACGAAACATTTCAGATCATTTATATATGTTACGAGGGAAGGTTATGATGGAAGTCCATGCAAAAAATAATCTGAAAATTAGTTTCTATAAAACTTTTGTAAATGCGAGTTATTGTTAAAAAACCATAGTGTATTATACACTAGTTTATACTAGTTTCGGTCAAAAAGTTATATTAAATGTAGCACTGCTCGAAATGATACGATACTTTTCAATCATTTAGATATTTTATGAGGGAAGGTTACGATGGAAGTCCATGCAAAAAATCATCTGAAAATTAGATTCTATGAATCTTTTCGAAATTCATGTTTCGGTCCAAAAATCCTAATATATTATACACTATTTCATACGAGTTCCGTTCAAAAAATCAAATTATATCGGGAACTATTCGAAATGATCCAAAACGTTTCAGATCATTTATATATGATACGAGGGAAGGTTATGATGGAAGTCCATGCAAAAAATAATCTGAAAGTTAGCTTCTATAAAACTTTTGTAAATGCATGGTTCTGTCAAAAAACCAAAGTGTATTATAAACTAGTTTACACTAGTTTTGGTCAAAAAGTTAAATTAAATGGAGGACTGCTCGAAATGATACGATACGTTTCAAATCATTTATATATTTCATCAGGGAAGTTTACGATGGAAGTCCATGCAAAAAATCATCTGAAAATTAGATTCTATGAATCTTTTCGAAATTCATGTTTCGGTCCAAAAATCCTAATATATTATACACTATTTCATACGAGTTCCGGTCAAAAAATCAAATTATAACGGGAACTATTCGAAGTGATACGGAACGTTTCAGATCATTTATATATGTTAAGAGGGAAGGTTACGATGGAAGTCCATGCAAAAAATATACTGAAAATTAGCTTCTATAAAACATTTGTAAATGCATGGTTCTGTCAAAAAACCATAGTGTATTATACACTAGTTTCGGTCTAAAAGTTAAATTAGATGGAGGACTACTCGAAATGATACGATACTTTTCAAATCATTTATATATTTTATGAGGGAAGGTTATGATGGAAGTCCATGCAAAAAATCATCTGAAAATTAGATTCTATGAATCTTTTCGAAATTCATGTTTCGTTCCAAAAATCCTAATATATTATAAACTCTTTCATACGAGTTTCGGTCAAAAAATCAAATTATATCGGGAACTATTCGAAATGATACGAAACGTTTCAGATCATTTATATATGTTACGAGGGAAGGTTATGATGGAAGTCCATGCAAAAAATATACTGAAAATTAGCTTCTATAAAACATTTGTAAATGCATGGTTCTGTCAAAAAAACATAGTGTATTATACACTAGTTTACACTAGTTTCGGTCTAAAAGTTAAATTAGATGGAGGACTGCTAGAAATGATACAATATTTTTCAAATCATTTATATATTTTATGAGGGAAGGTTACGATGGAAGTCCATGCAAAAAATCATCTTAAAATTAGATTCGATGAATCTTTTCGGAATTCATGTTTCGGTCCAAAAATCCTAATATATTAAACAATATTTCATACGAGTTCTGTTGAAAATATCAAATTATATAGGGAAATATTTGAAATGATACGAAACATTTCAGATCATTTATATATGTTACGGGGGAAGGTTATGATGGAAGTCCATGCAAAAAATAATCTGAAAATTAGCTTCTTTAAAAATTTTGGAACTGCAAGTTACTGTCAAAAAACTATAGTGTATTATACACTAGTTTACACTAGTTTCGGTCAAAAAGTTAAATTAAATGGAAGACTGCTTGAAATGATACGATACCTTTCAATCATTTATATATTTTATGAGGGAAGGTTACGATGGAAGTCCATGCAAAAAATCATCTGAAAATTAGATTCTATGAATCTTTTCGAAATTCATGTTTCGGTCCAAAAATCCTAATATATTATACACTATTTCATACGAGTTCCGGTCAAAAAATCAAATTATATCTGGAACTATTCGAAATGATACGAAACGTTTCAGATCATTTATATATGTTACGAGGGAAGGTTATGATGGAAGTCCATGCAAAAAATAATCTGAAAATTAGCTCTATAAAACTTTTGTAAATGCGAGTTACTTTCAAAAAACCATAGTGTATTATACACTAGTTTATACTATTTTCGGTCAAAAAGTTATATTAAATGGAGGACTGCTCGAAATGATACGATACTTTTCAAATCATTTATATATTTTATGAGGGAGGTTTACGGTGGAAGTTCATGCAAAAAAATCATCTGAAAATTAGATTCTATGAATTTTTTCGAAATTCATGAATCGGTCCAAAAATCCTAATATATTATACACTATTTCATACGAGTTCCGGTCAAAAAATCAAATTATATCGGGAACTATTCGAAATGATACGAAACGTTTCAGATCATTTATATATGATACGAGGGAAGGTTATGATGGAAGTCCATGCAAAAAATATACTGAAAATTAGCTTCTACAAAACTTTTGTAAATGCATGGTTCTGTCAAAAAACCATAGTGTATTATACACTAGTTTCGGTCTAAAAGTTAAATTAGATGGAGGACTACTCGAAATGATACGATACTTTTCAAATCATTTATATATTTTATGAGGGAAGGTTATGATGGAAGTCCATGCAAAAAATCATCTGAAAATTAGATTCTATGAATCTTTTCGAAATTCATGTTTCGTTCCAAAAATCCTAATATATTATAAACTCTTTCATACGAGTTTCGGTCAAAAAATCAAATTATATCGGGAACTATTCGAAATGATACGAAACGTTTCAGATCATTTATATATGTTACGAGGGAAGGTTATGATGGAAGTCCATGCAAAAAATATACTGAAAATTAGCTTCTATAAAACATTTGTAAATGCATGGTTCTGTCAAAAAAACATAGTGTATTATACACTAGTTTACACTAGTTTCGGTCTAAAAGTTAAATTAGATGGAGGACTGCTAGAAATGATACAATATTTTTCAAATCATTTATATATTTTATGAGGGAAGGTTACGATGGAAGTCCATGCAAAAAATCATCTTAAAATTAGATTCGATGAATCTTTTCGGAATTCATGTTTCGGTCCAAAAATCCTAATATATTAAACAATATTTCATACGAGTTCTGTTGAAAATATCAAATTATATAGGGAAATATTTGAAATGATACGAAACATTTCAGATCATTTATATATGTTACGGGGGAAGGTTATGATGGAAGTCCATGCAAAAAATAATCTGAAAATTAGCTTCTTTAAAAATTTTGGAACTGCAAGTTACTGTCAAAAAACTATAGTGTATTATACACTAGTTTACACTAGTTTCGGTCAAAAAGTTAAATTAAATGGAAGACTGCTTGAAATGATACGATACCTTTCAATCATTTATATATTTTATGAGGGAAGGTTACGATGGAAGTCCATGCAAAAAATCATCTGAAAATTAGATTCTATGAATCTTTTCGAAATTCATGTTTCGGTCCAAAAATCCTAATATATTATACACTATTTCATACGAGTTCCGGTCAAAAAATCAAATTATATCTGGAACTATTCGAAATGATACGAAACGTTTCAGATCATTTATATATGTTACGAGGGAAGGTTATGATGGAAGTCCATGCAAAAAATAATCTGAAAATTAGCTCTATAAAACTTTTGTAAATGCGAGTTACTTTCAAAAAACCATAGTGTATTATACACTAGTTTATACTATTTTCGGTCAAAAAGTTATATTAAATGGAGGACTGCTCGAAATGATACGATACTTTTCAAATCATTTATGTATTTTATGAGGGAGGTTTACGGTGGAAGTTCATGCAAAAAAATCATCTGAAAATTTGATTCTATGAATTTTTTCGAAATTCATGAATCGGTCCAAAAATCCTAATATATTATACACTATTTCATACGAGTTCCGGTCAAAAAATCAAATTATATCGGGAACTATTCGAAATGATACGAAACGTTTCAGATCATTTATATATGATACGAGGGAAGGTTATGATGGAAGTCCATGCAAAAAATATACTGAAAATTAGCTTCTACAAAACTTTTGTAAATGCATGGTTCTGTCAAAAAACCATAGTGTATTATACACTAGTTTCGGTCTAAAAGTTAAATTAGATGGAGGACTACTCGAAATGATACGATACTTTTCAAATCATTTATATATTTTATGAGGGAAGGTTATGATGGAAGTCCATGCAAAAAATCATCTGAAAATTAGATTCTATGAATCTTTTCGAAATTCATGTTTCGTTCCAAAAATCCTAATATATTATAAACTCTTTCATACGAGTTTCGGTCAAAAAATCAAATTATATCGGGAACTATTCGAAATGATACGAAACGTTTCAGATCATTTATATATGTTACGAGGGAAGGTTATGATGGAAGTCCATGCAAAAAATATACTGAAAATTAGCTTCTACAAAACATTTGTAAATGCATGGTTCTGTCAAAAAACCATAGTGTATTATACACTAGTTTCGGTCTAAAAGTTAAATTAGATGGAGGACTGCTAGAAATGATACGATATTTTTCAAATCATTTATATATTTTATGAGGGAAGGTTACGATGGAAGTCCATGCAAAAAATCATCTTAAAATTAGATTCGATGAATCTTTTCGGAATTCATGTTTCGGTCCAAAAATCCTAATATATTAAACAATATTTCATACGAGTTCTGGTGAAAAAATTAAATTATATAGGGAAATATTTGAAATGATACGAAACATTTCAGATCATTTATATATGTTACGGGGGAAGGTTATGATGGAAGTCCATGCAAAAAATAATCTGAAAATTAGCTTCTATAAAAATTTTGGAACTGCAAGTTACTGTCAAAAAACTATAGTGTATTATACACTAGTTTACACTAGTTTCGGTCAAAAAGTTAAATTAAATGGAAGACTGCTTGAAATGATACGATACCTTTCAATCATTTATATATTTTATGAGGGAAGGTTACGATGGAAGTCCATGCAAAAAATCATCTGAAAATTAGATTCTATGAATCTTTTCGAAATTCATGTTTCGGTCCAACAATCCTAATATATTATACACAATTTCATATGAGTTCCGGTCACAAAATCAAATTATATCTGGAACTATTCGAAATGATACGAAACGTTTCAGATCATTTATATATGTTACGAGGGAAGGTTATGATGGAAGTCCATGCAAAAAATAATCTGAAAATTAGTTTCTATAAAACATTTGTAAATGCGAGTTACTGTCAAAAAACCATAGTGTATTATACACTAGTTTATACTAGTTTCGGTCAAAAAGTTATATTAAATGGAGGACTGCTCGAAATGATACGATACTTTTCAATCATTTAGATATTTTATGAGGGAAGGTTACGATGGAAGTCCATGCAAAAAATCATCTGAAAATTAGATTCTATGAATCTTTTCGAAATTCATGTTTCGGTCCAAAAATCCTAATATATTATACACTATTTCATACGAGTTCCGGTCAAAAAATCAAATTATATCGGGAACTATTCGAAATGATACGGAACGTTTCAGATCATTTATATATGTTAAGAGGGAAGGTTACGATGTAAGTCCATGCAAAAAATATACTGAAAATTAGCTTCTATAAAACTTTTGTAAATGCATGGTTCTGTCAAAAAACCATAGTGTATTATACACTAGTTTACACTAGTTTCGGTCTAAAAGTTAAATTAGATGGAGGACTGCTAGAAATGATACGATATTTTTCAAATCATTTATATATTTTATGAGGGAAGGTTACGATGGAAGTCCATGCAAAAAATCATCTTAAAATTAGATTCGATGAATCTTTTCGGAATTCATGTTTCGGTCCAAAAATCCTAATATATTAAACAATATTTCATACGAGTTCTGGTGAAAAAATTAAATTATATAGGGAAATATTTGAAATGATACGAAACATTTCAGATCATTTATATATGTTACGGGGGAAGGTTATGATGGAAGTCCATGCAAAAAATAATCTGAAAATTAGCTTCTATAAAAATTTTGGAACTGCAAGTTACTGTCAAAAAACTATAGTGTATTATACACTAGTTTACACTAGTTTCGGTCAAAAAGTTAAATTAAATGGAAGACTGCTTGAAATGATACGATACCTTTCAATCATTTATATATTTTATGAGGGAAGGTTACGATGGAAGTCCATGCAAAAAATCATCTGAAAATTAGATTCTATGAATCTTTTCGAAATTCATGTTTCGGTCCAACAATCCTAATATATTATACACAATTTCATATGAGTTCCGGTCACAAAATCAAATTATATCTGGAACTATTCGAAATGATACGAAACGTTTCAGATCATTTATATATGTTACGAGGGAAGGTTATGATGGAAGTCCATGCAAAAAATAATCTGAAAATTAGCTCTATAAAACTTTTGTAAATGCGAGTTACTTTCAAAAAACCATAGTGTATTATACACTAGTTTATACTATTTTCGGTCAAAAAGTTATATTAAATGGAGGACTGCTCGAAATGATACGATACTTTTCAAATCATTTATATATTTTATGAGGGAGGTTTACGGTGGAAGTTCATGCAAAAAAATCATCTGAAAATTAGATTCTATGAATTTTTTCGAAATTCATGAATCGGTCCAAAAATCCTAATATATTATACACTATTTCATACGAGTTCCGGTCAAAAAATCAAATTATATCGGGAACTATTCGAAATGATACGAAACGTTTCAGATCATTTATATATGATACGAGGGAAGGTTATGATGGAAGTCCATGCAAAAAATATACTGAAAATTAGCTTCTACAAAACTTTTGTAAATGCATGGTTCTGTCAAAAAACCATAGTGTATTATACACTAGTTTCGGTCTAAAAGTTAAATTAGATGGAGGACTACTCGAAATGATACGATACTTTTCAAATCATTTATATATTTTATGAGGGAAGGTTATGATGGAAGTCCATGCAAAAAATCATCTGAAAATTAGATTCTATGAATCTTTTCGAAATTCATGTTTCGTTCCAAAAATCCTAATATATTATAAACTCTTTCATACGAGTTTCGGTCAAAAAATCAAATTATATCGGGAACTATTCGAAATGATACGAAACGTTTCAGATCATTTATATATGTTACGAGGGAAGGTTATGATGGAAGTCCATGCAAAAAATATACTGAAAATTAGCTTCTATAAAACATTTGTAAATGCATGGTTCTGTCAAAAAAACATAGTGTATTATACACTAGTTTACACTAGTTTCGGTCTAAAAGTTAAATTAGATGGAGGACTGCTAGAAATGATACAATATTTTTCAAATCATTTATATATTTTATGAGGGAAGGTTACGATGGAAGTCCATGCAAAAAATCATCTTAAAATTAGATTCGATGAATCTTTTCGGAATTCATGTTTCGGTCCAAAAATCCTAATATATTAAACAATATTTCATACGAGTTCTGTTGAAAATATCAAATTATATAGGGAAATATTTGAAATGATACGAAACATTTCAGATCATTTATATATGTTACGGGGGAAGGTTATGATGGAAGTCCATGCAAAAAATAATCTGAAAATTAGCTTCTTTAAAAATTTTGGAACTGCAAGTTACTGTCAAAAAACTATAGTGTATTATACACTAGTTTACACTAGTTTCGGTCAAAAAGTTAAATTAAATGGAAGACTGCTTGAAATGATACAATACCTTTCAATCATTTATATATTTTATGAGGGAAGGTTACGATGGAAGTCCATGCAAAAAATCATCTGAAAATTAGATTCTATGAATCTTTTCGAAATTCATGTTTCGGTCCAAAAATCCTAATATATTATACACTATTTCATACGAGTTCCGGTCAAAAAATCAAATTATATCTGGAACTATTCGAAATGATACGAAACGTTTCAGATCATTTATATATGTTACGAGGGAAGGTTATGATGGAAGTCCATGCAAAAAATAATCTGAAAATTAGCTCTATAAAACTTTTGTAAATATTTTCGGTCAAAAAGTTATATTAAATGGAGGACTGCTCGAAATGATACGATACTTTTCAAATCATTTATATATTTTATGAGGGAGGTTTACGGTGGAAGTTCATGCAAAAAAATCATCTGAAAATTAGATTCTATGAATTTTTTCGAAATTCATGAATCGGTCCAAAAATCCTAATATATTATACACTATTTCATACGAGTTCCGGTCAAAAAATCAAATTATATCGGGAACTATTCGAAATGATACGAAACGTTTCAGATCATTTATATATGATACGAGGGAAGGTTATGATGGAAGTCCATGCAAAAAATATACTGAAAATTAGCTTCTACAAAACTTTTGTAAATGCATGGTTCTGTCAAAAAACCATAGTGTATTATACACTAGTTTCGGTCTAAAAGTTAAATTAGATGGAGGACTACTCGAAATGATACGATACTTTTCAAATCATTTATATATTTTATGAGGGAAGGTTATGATGGAAGTCCATGCAAAAAATCATCTGAAAATTAGATTCTATGAATCTTTTCGAAATTCATGTTTCGTTCCAAAAATCCTAATATATTATAAACTCTTTCATACGAGTTTCGGTCAAAAAATCAAATTATATCGGGAACTATTCGAAATGATACGAAACGTTTCAGATCATTTATATATGTTACGAGGGAAGGTTATGATGGAAGTCCATGCAAAAAATATACTGAAAATTAGCTTCTACAAAACATTTGTAAATGCATGGTTCTGTCAAAAAACCATAGTGTATTATACACTAGTTTCGGTCTAAAAGTTAAATTAGATGGAGGACTACTCGAAATGATACGATACTTTTCAAATCATTTATATATTTTATGAGAGAAGGTTACGATGGAAGTCCATGCAAATAATCATCTTAAAATTAGATTCGAAGAATCTTTTCAGAATTCATGTTTCGGTCCAAAAATCCTAATATATTATACAATATTTCATACGAGTTCTGGTGAAAAAATGAAATTATATCGGGAAATATTTGAAATGATACGAAACATTTCAGATCATTTATATATGTTACGGGGGAAGGTTATGATGGAAGTCCATGCAAAAAATAATCTGAAAATTAGCTTCTATAAAATTTTTGGAACTGCAAGTTACTGTCAAAAAACTATAGTGTATTATACACTAGTTTACACTAGTTTCGGTCAAAAAGTTAAATTAAATGGAGGACTGCTCGAAATGATACGATACTTTTCAATCATTTATATATTTTATGAGGGAAGGTTACGATGGAAGTCCATGCAAAAAATCATCTGAAAATTAGATTCTATGAATCTTTTCGAAATTCATGTTTCGGTCCAACAATCCTAATATATTATACACAATTTCATATGAGTTCCGGTCACAAAATCAAATTATATCTGGAACTATTCGAAATGATACGAAACGTTTCAGATCATTTATATATGTTACGAGGGAAGGTTATGATGGAAGTCCATGCAAAAAATAATCTGAAAATTAGTTTCTATAAAACATTTGTAAATGCGAGTTACTGTCAAAAAACCATAGTGTATTATACACTAGTTTATACTAGTTTCGGTCAAAAAGTTATATTAAATGGAGGACTGCTCGAAATGATACGATACTTTTCAATCATTTAGATATTTTATGAGGGAAGGTTACGATGGAAGTCCATGCAAAAAATCATCTGAAAATTAGATTCTATGAATCTTTTCGAAATTCATGTTTCGGTCCAAAAATCCTAATATATTATACACTATTTCATACGAGTTCCGGTCAAAAAATCAAATTATATCGGGAACTATTCGAAATGATACGGAACGTTTCAGATCATTTATATATGTTAAGAGGGAAGGTTACGATGTAAGTCCATGCAAAAAATATACTGAAAATTAGCTTCTATAAAACTTTTGTAAATGCATGGTTCTGTCAAAAAACCATAGTGTATTATACACTAGTTTACACTAGTTTCGGTCTAAAAGTTAAATTAGATGGAGGACTGCTAGAAATGATACGATATTTTTCAAATCATTTATATATTTTATGAGGGAAGGTTACGATGGAAGTCCATGCAAAAAATCATCTTAAAATTAGATTCGATGAATCTTTTCGGAATTCATGTTTCGGTCCAAAAATCCTAATATATTAAACAATATTTCATACGAGTTCTGGTGAAAAAATCAAATTATATAGGGAAATATTTGAAATGATACGAAACATTTCAGATCATTTATATATGTTACGGGGGAAGGTTATGATGGAAGTCCATGCAAAAAATAATCTGAAAATTAGCTTCTATAAAAATTTTGGAACTGCAAGTTACTGTCAAAAAACTATAGTGTATTATACACTAGTTTACACTAGTTTCGGTCAAAAAGTTAAATTAAATGGAGGACTGCTCGAAATGATACGATACTTTTCAATCATTTATATATTTTATGAGGGAAGGTTATGATGGAAGTCCATGCAAAAAATCATCTGAAAATTAGATTCTATGAATCTTTTCGAAATTCATGTTTCGGTCCAACAATCCTAATATATTATACACAATTTCATATGAGTTCCGGTCACAAAATCAAATTATATCTGGAACTATTCGAAATGATACGAAACGTTTCAGATCATTTATATATGTTACGAGGGAAGGTTATGATGGAAGTCCATGCAAAAAATAATCTGAAAATTAGTTTCTATAAAACATTTGTAAATGCGAGTTACTGTCAAAAAACCATAGTGTATTATACACTAGTTTATACTAGTTTCGGTCAAAAAGTTATATTAAATGGAGGACTGCTCGAAATGATACGATACTTTTCAATCATTTAGATATTTTATGAGGGAAGGTTACGATGGAAGTCCATGCAAAAAATCATCTGAAAATTAGATTCTATGAATCTTTTCGAAATTCATGTTTCGGTCCAAAAATCCTAATATATTATACACTATTTCATACGAGTTCCGGTCAAAAAATCAAATTATATCGGGAACTATTCGAAATGATACGGAACGTTTCAGATCATTTATATATGTTAAGAGGGAAGGTTACGATGTAAGTCCATGCAAAAAATATACTGAAAATTAGCTTCTATAAAACTTTTGTAAATGCATGGTTCTGTCAAAAAACCATAGTGTATTATACACTAGTTTACACTAGTTTCGGTCTAAAAGTTAAATTAGATGGAGGACTGCTAGAAATGATACGATATTTTTCAAATCATTTATATATTTTATGAGGGAAGGTTACGATGGAAGTCCATGCAAAAAATCATCTTAAAATTAGATTCGATGAATCTTTTCGGAATTCATGTTTCGGTCCAAAAATCCTAATATATTAAACAATATTTCATACGAGTTCTGGTGAAAAAATCAAATTATATAGGGAAATATTTGAAATGATACGAAACATTTCAGATCATTTATATATGTTACGGGGGAAGGTTATGATGGAAGTCCATGCAAAAAATAATCTGAAAATTAGCTTCTATAAAAATTTTGGAACTGCAAGTTACTGTCAAAAAACTATAGTGTATTATACACTAGTTTACACTAGTTTCGGTCAAAAAGTTAAATTAAATGGAGGACTGCTCGAAATGATACGATACTTTTCAATCATTTATATATTTTATGAGGGAAGGTTATGATGGAAGTCCATGCAAAAAATCATCTGAAAATTAGATTCTATGAATCTTTTCGAAATTCATGTTTCGGTCCAACAATCCTAATATATTATACACAATTTCATATGAGTTCCGGTCACAAAATCAAATTATATCTGGAACTATTCGAAATGATACGAAACGTTTCAGATCATTTATATATGTTACGAGGGAAGGTTATGATGGAAGTCCATGCAAAAAATAATCTGAAAATTAGTTTCTATAAAACATTTGTAAATGCGAGTTACTGTCAAAAAACCATAGTGTATTATACACTAGTTTATACTAGTTTCGGTCAAAAAGTTATATTAAATGGAGGACTGCTCGAAATGATACGATACTTTTCAATCATTTAGATATTTTATGAGGGAAGGTTACGATGGAAGTCCATGCAAAAAATCATCTGAAAATTAGATTCTATGAATCTTTTCGAAATTCATGTTTCGGTCCAAAAATCCTAATATATTATACACTATTTCATACGAGTTCCGGTCAAAAAATCAAATTATATCGGGAACTATTCGAAATGATACGGAACGTTTCAGATCATTTATATATGTTAAGAGGGAAGGTTACGATGTAAGTCCATGCAAAAAATATACTGAAAATTAGCTTCTATAAAACTTTTGTAAATGCATGGTTCTGTCAAAAAACCATAGTGTATTATACACTAGTTTACACTAGTTTCGGTCTAAAAGTTAAATTAGATGGAGGACTGCTAGAAATGATACGATATTTTTCAAATCATTTATATATTTTATGAGGGAAGGTTACGATGGAAGTCCATGCAAAAAATCATCTTAAAATTAGATTCGATGAATCTTTTCGGAATTCATGTTTCGGTCCAAAAATCCTAATATATTAAACAATATTTCATACGAGTTCTGGTGAAAAAATCAAATTATATAGGGAAATATTTGAAATGATACGAAACATTTCAGATCATTTATATATGTTACGGGGGAAGGTTATGATGGAAGTCCATGCAAAAAATAATCTGAAAATTAGCTTCTATAAAAATTTTGGAACTGCAAGTTACTGTCAAAAAACTATAGTGTATTATACACTAGTTTACACTAGTTTCGGTCAAAAAGTTAAATTAAATGGAGGACTGCTCGAAATGATACGATACTTTTCAATCATTTATATATTTTATGAGGGAAGGTTATGATGGAAGTCCATGCAAAAAATCATCTGAAAATTAGATTCTATGAATCTTTTCGAAATTCATGTTTCGGTCCAACAATCCTAATATATTATACACAATTTCATATGAGTTCCGGTCACAAAATCAAATTATATCTGGAACTATTCGAAATGATACGAAACGTTTCAGATCATTTATATATGTTACGAGGGAAGGTTATGATGGAAGTCCATGCAAAAAATAATCTGAAAATTAGTTTCTATAAAACATTTGTAAATGCGAGTTACTGTCAAAAAACCATAGTGTATTATACACTAGTTTATACTAGTTTCGGTCAAAAAGTTATATTAAATGGAGGACTGCTCGAAATGATACGATACTTTTCAATCATTTAGATATTTTATGAGGGAAGGTTACGATGGAAGTCCATGCAAAAAATCATCTGAAAATTAGATTCTATGAATCTTTTCGAAATTCATGTTTCGGTCCAAAAATCCTAATATATTATACACTATTTCATACGAGTTCCGGTCAAAAAATCAAATTATATCGGGAACTATTCGAAATGATACGGAACGTTTCAGATCATTTATATATGTTAAGAGGGAAGGTTACGATGTAAGTCCATGCAAAAAATATACTGAAAATTAGCTTCTATAAAACTTTTGTAAATGCATGGTTCTGTCAAAAAACCATAGTGTATTATACACTAGTTTACACTAGTTTCGGTCTAAAAGTTAAATTAGATGGAGGACTGCTAGAAATGATACGATATTTTTCAAATCATTTATATATTTTATGAGGGAAGGTTACGATGGAAGTCCATGCAAAAAATCATCTTAAAATTAGATTCGATGAATCTTTTCGGAATTCATGTTTCGGTCCAAAAATCCTAATATATTAAACAATATTTCATACGAGTTCTGGTGAAAAAATCAAATTATATAGGGAAATATTTGAAATGATACGAAACATTTCAGATCATTTATATATGTTACGGGGGAAGGTTATGATGGAAGTCCATGCAAAAAATAATCTGAAAATTAGCTTCTATAAAAATTTTGGAACTGCAAGTTACTGTCAAAAAACTATAGTGTATTATACACTAGTTTACACTAGTTTCGGTCAAAAAGTTAAATTAAATGGAAGACTGCTTGAAATGATACGATACCTTTCAATCATTTATATATTTTATGAGGGAAGGTTACGATGGAAGTCCATGCAAAAAATCATCTGAAAATTAGATTCTATGAATCTTTTCGAAATTCATGTTTCGGTCCAAAAATCCTAATATATTATACACTATTTCATACGAGTTCCGGTCAAAAAATCAAATTATATCTGGAACTATTCGAAATGATACGAAACGTTTCAGATCATTTATATATGTTACGAGGGAAGGTTATGATGGAAGTCCATGCAAAAAATAATCTGAAAATTAGCTCTATAAAACTTTTGTAAATGCGAGTTACTTTCAAAAAACCATAGTGTATTATACACTAGTTTATACTATTTTCGGTCAAAAAGTTATATTAAATGGAGGACTGCTCGAAATGATACGATACTTTTCAAATCATTTATATATTTTATGAGGGAGGTTTACGGTGGAAGTTCATGCAAAAAAATCATCTGAAAATTAGATTCTATGAATTTTTTCGAAATTCATGAATCGGTCCAAAAATCCTAATATATTATACACTATTTCATACGAGTTCCGGTCAAAAAATCAAATTATATCGGGAACTATTCGAAATGATACGAAACGTTTCAGATCATTTATATATGATACGAGGGAAGGTTATGATGGAAGTCCATGCAAAAAATATACTGAAAATTAGCTTCTACAAAACTTTTGTAAATGCATGGTTCTGTCAAAAAACCATAGTGTATTATACACTAGTTTCGGTCTAAAAGTTAAATTAGATGGAGGACTACTCGAAATGATACGATACTTTTCAAATCATTTATATATTTTATGAGGGAAGGTTATGATGGAAGTCCATGCAAAAAATCATCTGAAAATTAGATTCTATGAATCTTTTCGAAATTCATGTTTCGTTCCAAAAATCCTAATATATTATAAACTCTTTCATACGAGTTTCGGTCAAAAAATCAAATTATATCGGGAACTATTCGAAATGATACGAAACGTTTCAGATCATTTATATATGTTACGAGGGAAGGTTATGATGGAAGTCCATGCAAAAAATATACTGAAAATTAGCTTCTACAAAACATTTGTAAATGCATGGTTCTGTCAAAAAACCATAGTGTATTATACACTAGTTTCGGTCTAAAAGTTAAATTAGATGGAGGACTACTCGAAATGATACGATACTTTTCAAATCATTTATATATTTTATGAGAGAAGGTTACGATGGAAGTCCATGCAAATAATCATCTTAAAATTAGATTCGAAGAATCTTTTCAGAATTCATGTTTCGGTCCAAAAATCCTAATATATTATACAATATTTCATACGAGTTCTGGTGAAAAAATCAAATTATATCGGGAAATATTTGAAATGATATGAAACATTTCAGATCATTTATATATGTTACGGGGGAAGGTTATGATGGAAGTCCATGCAAAAAATAATCTGAAAATTAGCTTCTATAAAATTTTTGGAACTGCAAGTTACTGTCAAAAAACTATAGTGTATTATACACTAGTTTACACTAGTTTCGGTCAAAAAGTTAAATTAAATGGAGGACTGCTCGAAATGATACGATACTTTTCAATCATTTATATATTTTATGAGGGAAGGTTATGATGGAAGTCCATGCAAAAAATCATCTGAAAATTAGATTCTATGAATCTTTTCGAAATTCATGTTTCGGTCCAACAATCCTAATATATTATACACAATTTCATACGAGTTCCGGTCACAAAATCAAATTATATCTGGAACTATTCGAAATGATACGAAACGTTTCAGATCATTTATATATGTTACGAGGGAAGGTTATGATGGAAGTCCATGCAAAAAATAATCTGAAAATTAGTTTCTATAAAACTTTTGTAAATGCGAGTTACTGTCAAAAAACCATAGTGTATTATACACTAGTTTATACTAGTTTCGGTCAAAAAGTTATATTAAATGGAGGACTGCTCGAAATGATACGATACTTTTCAATCATTTAGATATTTTATGAGGGAAGGTTACGATGGAAGTCCATGCAAAAAATCATCTGAAAATTAGATTCTATGAATCTTTTCGAAATTCATGTTTCGGTCCAAAAATCCTAATATATTATACACTATTTCATACGAGTTCCGGTCAAAAATCAAATTATATCGGGAACTATTCGAAATGATACGGAACGTTTCAGATCATTTATATATATTAAGAGGGAAGGTTACGATGTAAGTCCATGCAAAAAATATACTGAAAATTAGCTTCTATAAAACTTTTGTAAATGCATGGTTCTGTCAAAAAACCATAGTGTATTATACACTAGTTTACACTAGTTTCGGTCTAAAAGTTAAATTAGATGGAGGACTGCTAGAAATGATACGATATTTTTCAAATCATTTATATATTTTATGAGGGAAGGTTACGATGGAAGTCCATGCAAAAAATCATCTTAAAATTAGATTCGATGAATCTTTTCGGAATTCATGTTTCGGTCCAAAAATCCTAATATATTAAACAATATTTCATACGAGTTCTGGTGAAAAAATCAAATTATATAGGGAAATATTTGAAATGATACGAAACATTTCAGATCATTTATATATGTTACGGGGGAAGGTTATGATGGAAGTCCATGCAAAAAATAATCTGAAAATTAGCTTCTTTAAAAATTTTGGAACTGCAAGTTACTGTCAAAAAACTATAGTGTATTATACACTAGTCTACACTAGTTTCGGTCAAAAAGTTAAATTAAATGGAAGACTGCTTGAAATGATACGATACTTTTCAATCATTTATATATTTTATGAGGGAAGGTTACGATGGAAGTCCATGCAAAAAATCATCTGAAAATTAGATTCTATGAATCTTTTCGAAATTCATGTTTCGGTCCAAAAATCCTAATATATTATACACTATTTCATACGAGTTCCGGTCAAAAAATCAAATTATATCTGGAACTATTCGAAATGATACGAAACGTTTCAGATCATTTATATATGTTACGAAGGAAGGTTATGATGGAAGTCCATGCAAAAAATAATCTGAAAATTAGCTCTATAAAACTTTTGTAAATGCGAGTTACTGTCAAAAAACCATAGTGTATTATACACTAGTTTATACTATTTTCGGTCAAAAAGTTATATTAAATGGAGGACTGCTCGAAATGATACGATACTTTTCAAATCATTTATATATTTTATGAGGGAGGTTTACGATGGAAGTTCATGCAAAAAAATCATCTGAAAATTAGATTCTATGAATTTTTTCGAAATTCATGAATCGGTCCAAAAATCCTAATATATTATACACTATTTCATACGAGTTCCGGTCAAAAAATCAAATTATATCGGGAACTATTCGAAATGATACGAAACGTTTCAGATCATTTATATATGTTACGAGGGAAGGTTATGATGGAAGTCCATGCAAAAAATAATCTGAAAGTTAGCTTCTATAAATCTTTTGTAAATGCATGGTTTAGTCAAAAAACCATAGTGTATTATACACTAGTTTACACTAGTTTCGGTCTAAAAGTTAAATTAAAAGGAGGAATGCTCGAAATGATACGACACTTTTCAAATCATTTATATATTTTATGAGGGAAGGTGACGATTGAAGTCCATGCCAAAAATCATCTAAAAAATTAGATTCTATGAATCTTTTCGAAATTCATGTTTTGGTCCAAAAATCCTAATATATTATACACTATTTCATACGAGTTCCGGTCAAAAAATCAAATTATATCGGGAACTATTTGAAATGATACGAAACGTTTCAGATCATTTATATATGTTACGAGTGAAGGTTATGATGGAAGTCCATGCAAAAAATATACTGAAAATTAGCTTCTATAAAACTTTTGTAAATGCATGGTTCTGTCAAAAAACCATAGTGTATTATACACTAGTTTACACTAGTTTCGGTCTAAAAGTTAAATTAGATGAAGGACTGCTAGAAATGATACGATACTTTTCAAATCATTTATATATTTTATGAGGGAAGGTTACGTTGGAAGTCCATGCAAAAAATCATCTTAAAATTAGATTCGATGAATCTTTTTGGAATTCATGTTTCGGTCCAAAAATCCTAATATATTATACCATATTTCATACGAGTTCTGGTGAAAAAATCAAATTATATAGGGAAATATTTGAAATGATACGAAACATTTCAAATCATTTATATATGTTACGGGGGAAGGTTATGATGGAAGTCCATGCAAAAAATAATCTGAAAATTAGCTTCTATAAAACTTTTGGAAATGCAAGTTACTGTCAAAATACCAGTGTATTATACACTAGTTTCGGTCAAAAAGTTAAATTAAATGGAGGACTGCTCGAAATGATACGATACTTTTCAATCATTTATATATTTTATGAGGGAAGGTTACAATGGAAGTCCATGCAAAAATTCATCTGAAAAATTAGATTTTATGAATCTTTTCGAAATTCATATTTCGGTCCATAAATCCTAATATATTATACACTATTTCATACGAATTCCGGTCATAAAATCAAATTATATCGGGAACTGTTCGAAATGATACGAAACGTTTCAGATCATTTATATATGTTACGAGGGAAGGTTATGATGGAAGTCGATGCAAATAATCATCTGAAAAATTAGATTTCATGAATCTTTTTGAAATTCATGTTTCGGTCCAAAAATCCTAATATATTATACACTATTTCATACGAGTTCCGTTCAAAAAATCAAATTATATCAGGAACTATTCGAAATGATACAAAATGTTTCAGATCATTTATATATGATACGAGGGAAGGTTATGATGGAAGTCCATGCAAAAAATAATCTGAAAATTAACTTCTATAAAACTTTTGTAAATGCATGGTTTAGTCAAAAAACCATAGTGTATTATACACTAGTTTACACTAGTTTCGGTCTAAAAGTTAAATTAAAAGGAGGAATGCTCGAAATGATACGACACTTTTCAAATCATTTATATATTTTATGAGGGAAGGTGACGATTGAAGTCCATGCCAAAAATCATCTAAAAAATTAGATTCTATGAATCTTTTCGAAATTCATGTTTTGGTCCAAAAATCCTAATATATTATACACTATTTCATACGAGTTCCGGTCAAAAAATCAAATTATATCGGGAACTATTTGAAATGATACGAAACGTTTCAGATCATTTATATATGTTACGAGTGAAGGTTATGATGGAAGTCCATGCAAAAAATATACTAAAAATTAGCTTCTATAAAACTTTTGTAAATGCATGGTTCTGTCAAAAAACCATAGTGTATTATACACTAGTTTACACTAGTTTCGGTCTAAAAGTTAAATTAGATGAAGGACTGCTAGAAATGATACGATACTTTTCAAATCATTTATATATTTTATGAGGGAAGGTTACGTTGGAAGTCCATGCAAAAAATCATCTTAAAATTAGATTCGATGAATCTTTTTGGAATTCATGTTTCGGTCCAAAAATCCTAATATATTATACCATATTTCATACGAGTTCTGGTGAAAAAATCAAATTATATAGGGAAATATTTGAAATGATACGAAACATTTCAAATCATTTATATATGTTACGGGGGAAGGTTATGATGGAAGTCCATGCAAAAAATAATCTGAAAATTAGCTTCTATAAAACTTTTGGAAATGCAAGTTACTGTCAAAATACCAGTGTATTATACACTAGTTTCGGTCAAAAAGTTAAATTAAATGGAGGACTGCTCGAAATGATACGATACTTTTCAATCATTTATATATTTTATGAGGGAAGGTTACAATGGAAGTCCATGCAAAAATTCATCTGAAAAATTAGATTTTATGAATCTTTTCGAAATTCATATTTCGGTCCATAAATCCTAATATATTATACACTATTTCATACGAATTCCGGTCATAAAATCAAATTATATCGGGAACTGTTCGAAATGATACGAAACGTTTCAGATCATTTATATATGTTACGAGGGAAGGTTATGATGGAAGTCGATGCAAATAATCATCTGAAAAATTAGATTTCATGAATCTTTTTGAAATTCATGTTTCGGTCCAAAAATCCTAATATATTATACACTATTTCATACGAGTTCCGTTCAAAAAATCAAATTATATCAGGAACTATTCGAAATGATACAAAATGTTTCAGATCATTTATATATGATACGAGTGAAGGTTATGATGGAAGTCCATGCAAAAAATAATCTGAAAATTAGCTTCTATAAAACTTTTGTAAATGCATGGTTCTGTCAAAAAACCATAGTGTATTATAAACTAGTTTACACTAGTTTTGGTCAAAAAGTTAAATTAAATGGAGGATTGCTCGAAATGATACGATACGTTTCAAATCATTTATATATTTCATCAGGGAAGTTTACGATGGAAGTCCATGCAAAAAATCATCTGAAAATTAGATTCTATGAATCTTTTCGAAATTCATGTTTCGTTCCAAAAATCCTAATATATTATACACTATTTCATACGAGTTCCGGTCAAAAAACCAAATTATATCGGGAACTATTCGAAATGATACGAAACGTTTCAGATCATTTATATATAATACGAGGGAAGGTTATGATGGAAGTCCATGCAAAAAATACTTTGAAAATTAGCTTCTATAAAACTTTTGGAAATGCAAGTTACTGTAAAAAAAACCATAGTGTATTTGTAGCGGTAAAATCGTGAGTGTAAGCTATTGATTAACTTAACTCAATGTACACAGAGTCGCCACCGCGCTTTTATTTATTTCCAAATGGAAAAAGGTAAAAGAACGAATAAAAACCTAGGAATCTAAAAGCAAAAGCTAAAAGAAACAAACAGAGAACGGGTAAGGGGATTGGTTACAAATCGGGAAGGTTTTAGGCACCCGACTCATCCTTGGTACTCCACGGGAGCCCTTTGAAATATTTAATGCTTTTTGGTTTGAAATTGGTTTTCTTGAAAATGATTGAGGAGATGAGGAGAAGAATGTTTTTTAATGATTTTGTGTTTGATGAGGTTTTAACACCTCATGCCTACGTACCCACAAAGTGCAATGCTAGATCAAAACCTCGTAGTTCGTGGTACAAAATTTGAAAAGAAACAATGAGTTGAATTGATTTTAGAATGTAGAGATAAGTCGTCATTCCTTAGCGAATAATTCCGCTAGAAAGAATGAATCATATCTAAACATATGAAAAGAAAAGTGCACAAAGGCACAAAAACAATTGAGTGAGTTTTGGATTTTTTTTAAGTATGTAAGAAAAGATTTCAATATATTTACATGGATTAACATTTATTTAAGAAAGATAAAGTGAAAAGATTAAAATCGCTTGACCTAAGTCAAGGTTTGATTACGAAAGCATTTGAAGTTTGAAAACAAAGAAGATTTTTGAAATAGGGAGAAGTTTTGAAAATCTAAGAATGGGGAGGAGATGAAGTGACTATCCTAAGACTTGAATTAAAAGTTAAGAGAAGAGCTACCAAACCATATTATGAACGATTCTTCCAAGTAACCGAAATTCCATCTTCAAAGACAAATGAACTTAATTTGAGGCTAGAGTCTTCAATTGATCACCACTTGAGCAAAGGGAGAGATCCTAAAATCTAAGTCCATACTCCAATGCTAAGGAAAGTAACCATAGTCCGAAATTAAAGTCACCAATCTTTTAAATGTTTAATCCTTTATTAGTGTTTTGGTATCCAAATGGACAAAATAAAAATCACAAGCAACAATATAAACATAAACAATGTGATATATGATATAGTATGATAAAGCATAATAAAGAGATAGGGAACGAGAAATTGAAATAAAAGGATAAGGTGCGAGAGATTGAATTTAAATGGATTATATTCACATTATTATAATATTTACATAATAAGTGGTATGATGAACTTAATCAAGCACAACCACGAAAAAAATAACAAAATCGAGGCAACCGGATCCAAGTGGATCTTATTCTGAATCGGGACAAGTTTAGGTCTATGTTAAGCAATCTCCGAGTAATTTACGAAGTAATTACCCTACAAATGAGGTCGGCCACCACTAATTAAAGTGGAAAATATTTGTGCTAATACATGTTAGAGAAACGATATTATGGATCGTTCTCCGAAAACATGCCACACTAAAAGGAAAAAAACGGTCTAATCTTAATCGAGATTTTCGTTGAATTTATCGAAGGTAACCTATCACGATCTCAAAGTATGGAGAATGATCCAAATGATCATTCATCCATAGATTTGAAATAATGAAGATTAAACCTATCCGAAATCAACAATCACGAATCGGAGATTGTCATCGACCAAAAATAAAAGATGAAGAAAAAATGGATCTAATGATAAATCCATAAAAGAATTAAAATATTTTTTAAATTCTTTTCTAAAAATATCTTTTCTAAAATATTTTCTAAAATGCTTTTCCAAATCTTTTCCTAAAATATATTTTCTAAAAATGTTTCTAAAATATTTTTCCTAAATTTTTATCAACATTGAATTTGAAAACAAAACAAAACAAAATTAAGAAACAAAACAAAACTAATAATAATATATAGAAAAAGAAGAATTTGATAAAAGGAGGGGAGAAAGTCCCGCGGGTTGGTGGATAGTAACAGAATCCATGGCCATTGGCACAACTCCATAAACCATCAGTCAAAAGGGAAAAATATAAAAAAAAACACCAAAAACGTGAAAACAGAATCAAGAACTGCTTCTTCTTCACGAGAAAAAAAACAGGGCACATGTACACAACCAAAAACGCAGCACCTCTCTCACCTTCTCAAAGCGAACCAATCCGCAAAAATCAAACAACAAATCGGTCCTTCTCTTCCGCGGTCCTCTTTCGATTTGCTTTCTTCTTCTTCTTTCACGAAATCTCTCTCTCTCTCTAAACTTTTTTTTGGTTTGTGTGTTGAAAGCAAATTGAAGAAAATTGAGAGTTGGTTTTAGGTTGGTAAAGGATTGGTGAAGAATTTAAGTTTTGAAAGGGTGATGAAGATGAAATTGAAGCTTCAAATTTCTAAAATTGAATTGGGGCTTTTTAATTGTGCAGAGTTTTGGTATGGCTTTTGAAGCTTCTTTTGAAAAAAAAGGAAGATGATTGAGATTTGTTTTTTTTTTATTTGAGCAGAGTTTTGAGGGGCTGAATAGCTTGAATATTGGAGTGAAGAAAGGGCCTTATTTATAGATGGAGGGAGCTGAAATTGTGATGCCGTTTTGACTGATTTTGAATTGCGTTTTGGAGTCTCACGGAAGTCTCGTGTTCACTTGTGTCAATTTTCATTTTGCTGTGTGTTTTATGCCTCGGATTGATGCGTTTTGATTTTTGAGTTTTTGCGTGTTATTGCTGCTGTTGCGTTTTGGTTCTGATGCAGGTGAAGTGGGCGTTGAGGCTTGCTGTATTGTTGTTGCTTGGGCCGAAGTTTGCTTTTGGCTGACGGCTTGTTTTCGTAAGCGGAAAGTTGCTTTGGGCTTGGCAGCTTGTGTGCAAAAGGCTGATGTGAGGAAATGTTGAGGCCTGCGGCTCGTATGATGGGTGTGTGAGGAAGGCGTTGGCTTGGAGTTTTTTGAGCTGGTAGCTGAGGTTTTCACGCGCGGCGTGTGAAGTAAAGTTGTTGTTGCGTACGGCAGCGTATTGAGGTTTTGGCTGTGAACTGGAAAAAAAAATTTGGCTTGCAGGATGCGCGTGAGGAGCTGGCATGAGAATAATTTTTTACTGTTTTGTTCACATGCTGATGGAAAATCTTGTGGCTTGTGGGAAAGTGTGAGGAAAGCTGCTTTGGGGCTAGCTGATGTGAAGCTTTGCTAGCTGTACGGAATTGGCTAGTTGAAGTCATATGAAAAGCTTCTCCCTTTTTTTTTGTATTTTGGTATTGACATTATAATATGATATATATTTTAATGAATGGACTAGAAAAAAAATGTAATGGATATTTTATATGAAAAAGTAGTATATAAAAAAATGAAATGTGTAAATGGACAAAATAAAGTTGGATTAAAAGGAAAAAAAAGAATTAAGAAATGTTGTTCGAATATAATATGTAAATGGGTAAGAGAAAAATGAAATTGGAATTTGGATGGGAAATATGCATTGAATATGAGTGAATAGAAATGAGAATAATCGAAATAAATCGGATGACAAAAAAACGAAATATGAATGGATATAGATAAAAATGGATAAAAAAATTGGAATAAGGGTGAATAAATGGACATGAATTGATGATTTTAAGCCCACCACAAACTTCTTGATTTTTCTTGCACAAGCCTCTGATAAAAATGGACACTGCCAACACAGATCCACTGGATATTTCACAACTTAAGCCAACTATCATCTGGAAATTGCCTGATTACTTCCTTGATAAACTGAATCCATACTGAGGAAAATAAATCCTCAGATGAATCACTGGTGAACTGATGAATCAAACCAGACCTCACTCGCAACACTTCTTGATAATCTGATGACTTTTGTACACAGCACAACTTGAATTTTTGAACACACACTGTCTAACCCACTGGCACACACAACTGGAAGCCGAAACAAATTTCTGATAGTTTGACCAAATTAGGTCAAACATCCATTTGGATCGAATTGTGTCTGAACAAACGCATCTGAATGAAGTTATTGTCTTATCTTCGCAAACCTGCAACATAGAGAAGAAGAAGAAGAAACAGACTGCCACATATTTTTTGTATTTTGGTTAGAAGTCAGTAAATATAAACAAATATAAAGAAGTAAAAACAATGGTGATCCCCTGCGAAGCATAGACCCTATCTGAGGAGAAACTGAGAAACCAGTGCGGTCTTGTTTGTATGCAAAATGCAGATGAAATGCAAAGAAATCTTAGGGCAAAAATTAGGGTGTTACAGCTGCCCCTATTTAAGTTTCTTCAATCCGGAGATATGAAGATTGACATCTTCGTCTCTACAAGATGGGAGAGACTTAAATACAGAATACCCAATTTTTGTCCTAAGAGAACATGATATGAATATGAATATGATATGCAAACCCAAGATCTCCGTGGGGAAAATATGACCATCAGAGGAAAGCAAAAACTTGGGGACACAGAAGAAAATCCCGCTGGGGAAACAACAACAGACAACCAAAGAGTTTACCAGGAAAATAAATCACTGGATAGCTGCCTCCACTTGGGAGAAGATATGATATAATCAAAGAACAGATTCAACCGAGGGAAAGATAAACGCCCTGCCAGGAACTATCAATCAAACAAAATATTCGAGTCCGAATAATGGAGAAATACTGAATTGGATAAGAATCATCAACTACCTGTTTACTGGGTAGGAAAACAACGGACTCGACTATCAATTCACTGGATAGGAGCAAAATAAGGAGGGATAACCTCAACTACCTGACTTACTGGGTAGGAAATATAAAGGACTCGACTATCAATTTACTGGATAGGAGTATGATCAACTACCTGATTTACTGGGTAGGAACTCAATCAAAGGGAAACCGCTTCTATTACCTTTTTACTGGGTAAGAAGAAGAAATATCGACTACCGGATTTACTGGGTAGAAAAATTCTCAACTACCTGATTTACTGGGTAGGAGCTTAAGCAAAGGAAAACAATCTCTATTACCTTTTTACTAGGTAAGAAGAAGAAATCTCAACTACCGAATTTACTGGGTAGGACTATAAGTAAAAGAACTTGATCAATTTGGCAATATTACCCACTATCGATTACTGATAGCTTAATTCCAAAGTAATATACTCGAGCTGGAGAAAATGTTGCCCACTATCAAACAACGATAGCTTAATTCCAAAGCAAAATTACTCGCAAAAAGGGGACCAAAGTTCAATCCAAGAACAAATTGGAGAGAAACGGTGAAACAAGACTCATCCCTAGGAGGAAATATCTCAACTGGGGAAAATTCCATTCAGATAATCATCTGAAAAATTAGATTTTATGAATCTTTTCGAAATTCATGTTTCGGTCCAAAAATCCAAATATATTATACACTATTTCATACGAGTTCCGGTCAAAAAATCAAATTATATCTGGAACTATTCGAAATGATACGAAACGTTTCAGATCATTTATATATGTTACGAGGGAAGGTTATGATGGAAGTCCATGCAAAAAATCATCTGAAAAATTAGATTTTATGAATCTTTTCGAAATTCATGTTTCGGTCAAAAAATCCTAATATATTATACACTATGTCATACGAGTTCCGGTCAAAAAATAAAATTATATCTGGAACTATTCGAAATGATACGAAACGTTTCAGATCATTTATAAATGTTACGAGGGAAGGTTATGATGGAAGTCCATGCCAAAAATAATCTAAAAATTAGCTTCTATAAAACTTTTGTAAATGCGAGTTACTGTCAAAAAACCATAGTGTATTATACACTAGTTAATACTAGTTTCGGTCAAAAAGTTATATTAAATGGAGGACTGCTCGAAATGATACGATACTTTTCAAATCATTTATATATTATATGAGGGAAGTTTACGATGGAAGTCCATGCAAAAAAAATCATCTGAAAATTAGATTCTATGAATTTTTTCGAAATTCATGAATCGGTCCAAAAATCCTAATATATTATACACTATTTCATACGAGTTTCGGTCAAAAAATCAAATTATATCGGGAACTATTCGAAATGATACGAAACGTTTCAGATCATTTATATATGTTACGAGGGAAGGTTATGATGGAAGTCCATGCAAAAAATAATCTGAAAGTTAGCTTCTATAAATCTTTTGGAAATGCGAGTTACTGTCAAAAAACCATAGTGTATTATACACTAGTTTACACTAGTTTAGGTCAAAAAGTTAAATTAAATGGAGGACTGCTCGAAATGATACGATACTTTTCAATCATTTATATATTTTATGAGGGAAGGTTATGATGGAAGTCCATGCAAAAAATCATCTGAAAATTAGATTCTATGAATCTTTTCAAAATTCATGTTTTGTTCCAAAAATCCTAATATATTATACACTATTTCATACGAGTTCCGGTCAAAAAATCAAATTATATCGGGAACTATTCGAAATGATACGAAACGTTTTAGATCATTTATATATGTTACGAGGGAAGGTTATGATGGAAGTCAAGGCAAAAAATATACTGAAAATTAGCTTCTATAAAACTTTTGTAAATGCATGGTTCTGTCAAAAAACCATAGTGTATTATACACTATTTTACACTAGTTTCGGTCTAAAAGTTAAATTAGATGGAGGACTGCTCGAAATGATACGATACTTTTCAAATCATTTATATATTTTATGAGGGAAGGTTACGATGGAATTCCATGCAAAAAATCATCTTAAAATTAGATTCGATGAATCTTTTCGAGATTCATGTTTCGGTCCAAAAATCCTAATATATTATACAATATTTCATACGAGTTCTGGTGAAAAAATCAAATTATATCGGGAAATATTTGAAATTATACGAAGCATTTCAGATCATTTATATATGTTACGGGGGAAGGTTTAAATGGAAGTCCATGCAAAAAATAATCTGAAAATTAGCTTCTATAACACTTTTGGAACTGCAAGTTACTGTCAAAAAACTATAGTGTATTATACACTAGTTTACACTAGTTTCGGTCAAAAAGTTAAATTAAATGGAGGACTGCTTGAAATGATACGATACTTTTCAATCATTTATATATTTTATGAGGGAAGGTTACAATGGAAGTCCATGCAAAAAATCATCTGAAAATTAGATTCTATGAATCTTTTCGAAATTCATGTTTCGGTCCAAAAATACTAATATATTATACACTATTTCATACGAGTTCCGGTCAAAAAATCTAATTATATCGGGAACTATTCGAAATGATACGAAACGTTTCAGATCATTTATATATGTTACGAGGGAAGGTTATGATGGAAGTCAATGCAAAAAATAATCTGAAAATTAGCTTCTATAAAACTTTTGTAAATGCATGGTTCAGTCAAAATACCATAGTGTATTATACACTAGTTTACACTAGTTTCGGTCTAAAAGTTAAATTAAAAGGAGGAATGCTCAAAATGATACGACACTTTTCAATTAATTTATATATTTTATGAGGGAAGGTTACGATTGAAGTCCATGCCAAAAATCATCTAAAAAATTAGATTCTATGAATCTTTTTGAAATTCATGTTTTGGTCCAAAAATCCTAATATATTATACACTATTTCATTCGAGTTCCGGTGAAAAAATCAAATTATATCGGGAACTATTTGAAATGATACGAAACATTTCAGATCATTTTTATATGTTACGGGGTAAGGTTATGATGGAACTCCATGCGATAAATAATCTGAAAATTAGCTTCTATAAAACTTTTGGAAATGCAAGTTACTGTCAAAATACCATAGTGTATTATACACTAGTTTCGGTCAAAAATTTAAATTAAATCGAGGACTACTCGAAATGATACGATACTTTTAAAATCATTTATATATTTTACGAGGGAAGTTACAATGGAAGTCCATGCAAAAATTCATCTGAAAAATTAGATTTTATGAATCTTTTCGAAATTCATATTTCGGTCCAAAAATCCTAATATATTATATACTATTTCATACGAGTTTCGGTCAAAAAAATCTAATTTTATCGGGATATGTTCGAAATGATACGAAACGTTTCAAATCATTTATATATGTTACGAGGGAAGGTTATGATGGAAGTCGATGCAAATAATCATCTGAAAAATTAGATTTTATGAATCTTTTCGAAATTCATGTTTCGGTCCAAAAATCCTAATATATTATACACTATTTCATACGACTTCCGGTCAAAAAATCAAATTATATCTGTAACTATTCGAAATGATACGAAACATTTCAGATCATTTATATATGTTACGAGGGAAGGTTATGATGGAAGTCAATGCAAAAAACAATTTGAAAATTAGCTTCTATAAAACTTTTGTAAATGCAAGTTACTGTCAAAAAACCATAGTGTATTATACACTAGTTTATACTAGTTTCGGTCAAAAAGTTATATTAAATGGAGGACTGCTCGAAATGATACGATACTTTTCAAATCATTTATATATTTTATGAGGGAAGTTTACGATGGAAGTCCATGCAAAAAAAATCATCTGAAAATTAGATTCTATGAATTTTTTCGAAATTTATGTTTCGGTCCAAAAATCCTAATATATTATACACTATTTCATACGAGTTCCGGTCAAAAAAATCAAATTATATCGGGAACTATTCGAAATAATACGAAATGTATCAGATCATTTATATATGTTACGAGGGAAGGTTATGATGGAAGTCCATGCAAAAAATAATCTGAAAGTTAGCTTCTATAAATCTTTTGGAAATGCGAGTTACTGTCAAAAACCATAGTGTATTATACACTAGTTTACACTAGTTTCGGTCAAAAAGTTAAATTAAATGGAGGACTGTTCGAAATGAAACGATACTATTCAATCCTTTATATATTTTATGAGGGAAGGTTATGATGGAAGTCCATGCAAAAAATCATTTGAAAATTAGAATCTATGAATCTTTTCGAAATTCATGTTTCGTTCCAAAAATCCTAATATGATATACACTATTTCTTACGAGTTCCGGTCAAAAAATCAAATTATATCGGAAACTATTCGAAATGATACGAAACGTTTCAGATCATTTATATATGTTACGAGGGAAGGTTATGATGGAAGTCCATTCAAAAAATATACTGAAAATTAGCTTCTATAAAACTTTTGGAATTGAAAGTTGCTGTCAAAAAACCATAGTGTATTATACACTAGTTTACACTAGTTTCGGTCTAAAAGTTAAATTAAATGTAGGACTACTCGAAATGATACGATACTTTTCAATCATTTATATATTTTATGAGGGAAGGTTACGATGGAAGTCCATGCAAAAAATCATCTGAAAATTAGATTCTATGAATCTTTTCGAAATTCATGTTTCGGTCCAAAAATACTAATATATTATACACTATTTCATACGAGTTCCGGTCAAAAAATCAAATTATATCGGGAACTATTCGAAATGATACGAAACGTTTCAGATCATTTATATATGTTAAGAGGGAAGGTTATTATGGAATTCCATGCAAAAAATAATCTGAAAATTAGCTTCTATAAAACTTTTGTAAATGCATGGTTCAGTCAAAAAACCATAGTGTATTATACACTAGTTTACACTTGTTTCGGTCTAAAAGTTAAATTAAAAGGAGGAATGCTCGAAATGATACAATACTTTTCAAATCATTTATATATTTTATGAGGGAAGGTTACGATTGAAGTCCATGCCAAAAATCATCTAAAAAATTAGATTCTATGAATCTTTTCGAAATACATGTTTTGGTCAAAAAATCCTAATATATTATACACTATTTCATACGAGTTCCGGTGAAAAAATCAAATTATATCGGGAACTATTCGAAATGATATGAAACATTTCAGATCATTTTTATATGTTACGGGGGAAGGTTATGATGGAACTCCATGCGATAAATAATCTAAAAATTAGCTTCTATAAAACTTTTGTAAATGCGAGTTACTGTCAAAATACCATAGTGTATTATACACTAGTTTCGGTCAAAAATTTAAATTAAATCGAGGACTGCTCAAAATGATATGATACTTTTCAAATCATTTATATATTTTACGAGGGAAGTTACAATGGAAGTCCATGCAAAAATTCATCTGAAAAATTAGATTTTATGAATCTTTTCGAAATTCATATTTCGGTCAATAAATCCTAATATATTATATACTATTTCATACGAGTTCCGGTCAAACAATCAAATTATATCGGGAACTGTTCGAAATGATACGAAACGTTTCAGATCATTTATATATGTTACGAGGGAAGGTTATGATGGAAGTCGATGCAAATAATCATCTGAAAAAATAGATTTTATGAATCTTTTCAAAATTCATGTTTCGGTCCAAAAATCCTAATATATTATACACTATTTCATACGACTTCCGGTCAAAAAATCAAATTATATCTGTAACAATTCGAAATGATACGAAACATTTCAGATCATTTATATATGTTACGAGGGAAGGTTATGATGGAAGTCGATGCAAATAATCAACTGAAAATTAGCTTCTATAAAACTTTTGTAAATGCGAGTTACTGTCAAAAAACCATAGTGTATTATACACTAGTTTTACTAGTTTCGGTTAAAAAATCAAATTAAATCGAGGACTGCTTGATATGATCCAAAACATTTCAGATCATTTATATATTTTACAAGGGAAGGTTATGATGGAAGACCATGCAAAAAATCATCTGAAAATTAGATTCTATGAATCGTTTCAAAATGCATGTTTCGGTCATTTATTTATTTTACGAGGGAAGGTTACGTTGGATGTCTATGCAAAAAAAACATCTAAAAAATTAGATTCTATGAATCTTTTCGAAATTAATGTTTCGGTCCAAAAATCATAATATATTATACACTATTTTAAACTAGTTACGGTCAAAAATCCAAATTATATCGGGAACTGTTCGAATTCATACGAAACGTTTCGGATCATTTATATATGTAACGAGGGAAGGTTATGATGGAAGTCCATGTAGAAAATTATCTGAAAATTAGCTTCTATAAAACCTTTTGAAAATGAAAGTTTCATTCAAAAAACCATAGTATATTATATACTAGTTTATACTAGTTTCAGTCAAAAAATCAAATTAAATCGACGATCTTTCGAAATGTTACGAAACGTTTCAGATCATTTATATATTTTACGAGGGAAGGTTATGACGGAGGTCCATGCAAAAAATCATCTGAAAATTAGCTTCTATAACACTTTTTGAAATGCAAGTTTCGTTCAAAAAACCATAGTATATTATACTCTAGTTTATACTAGTTTCGGTCAAAAACTTAAATTAAATGGAGGACTACTCGAAATCATACGATACTTTTCAAATGATTTATATATTTTACGACGGAAGGTTACAATGGAAGTCCATGCAAAATATAATCTGAAAGTCCATGCAAAATTATACACTAGTTAATACTAGTTTCGATCAAAAAGTCAAATTAAATCGAGGATTGTTCAAAATGATACGTAACATTTCAGATCATTTATTTATTTTACGAGGGAAGGTTACGTTGAATGTCTATGCAAAAAAAATCTAAAAAATTAGATTCTATGAATCTTTTTGAAATTAATGTTTCGGTCCAAAAATCATAATATATTATACACTATTTTAAACTAGTTGCGGTCAAAAATCCAAATTATATCGGGAACTGTTCGAAATGATACGAAACGTTTCAGATCATTTATATATTTAACGAGGGAAGCTTATGATGGAAGTCCATGCAAAAAATAATCTGAAAATTAGGTTCTATAAAACTTTTGAAAATGCAAGTTTCTGTCAAAAAACCATAGTATATTATATACTAGTTTATACTAGTTTCAATCAAAAAATAAAATTAAATCGTGGATTTCTCGAAATGATACGAAACTTTTCAGATCATTTATATATTTTACGAGGGAAGGTTATGATGAAGGTCCATGCAAAAAATCATCTGAAAATTAGCTTCTATAAAACTTTTTGAAATGCAAGTTTCGGTCAAAAAACCATAGTATATTATACACTAGTTTCGGTCAAAAAGTTAAATTAAATGGAGGACTGCTCGAAATGATACGATACTTTTCAAATCATTTATACATTTTGCGAGGGAATGTTACGATGGAAGTCCATGCAAAAAATTATCTGAAATTTAGATTCTATGAATCTTTTCGAAATTCATGTTTCGGTCCAAAAATCATAATATATTATACACTATTTCATACTAGTTCCGGTAAAAAAATCAAATTATATCGGGAACTGTTTGTAATGATATGAAACGTTTCAGATCATTTATATAAGTTACGTGGGAAGGTTATGATGGAAGTCCATGCAAAAAAAATCTAAAAATTAGCTTCTATAAAACTTTTGGATATGCAAGTTTCTGTCAAAAAATCATAGTATATTATACACTAGTTTATACTAGTTTCGGTCAGAAAATTAAATTAAATCGAGGATTGCTCGAAATGATATGAAAATTTCAGATCATTTATATATTTTACAAGGGAAGGTTATGATGGAGGTCCATGCAAAAATTCATTTGAATATTAGCTTCTATAAAACTTTTGGAAATGCAAGTTTCGATCAAATAACCATAGTATATTATACACTAGTTTCGGTTGAAAAGTTAAATTAAATGAAGGACTGCTCGAAATGAAACAATACTTTTCAAATCATTTATATATTTTACGAGGGAAGGTTACGATTGAAGTCCAAGCAAAAATCATCTAAAAATTAGATTCTATGAATCTTTTCGAAATTCATGTTTCGGTCCAAAAATCATAATATATTATATACTATTTCATACTAGTTCCTGTCAAATAATCAAATTATATCGGGAAATGTTCGAAATGATATGAAACATTTCAGATCATTTATATATTTTACTAGGGAAGGTTTAGATGGAAGTCCATAAAAAAATTAATCTGAAAATTAGAATCTATAAAACTTTTAGAAATGCAAGTTTCTGTCAAAAAACCATAGTATATTATACACTAGTTTTACTAGTTTCGGTTAAAAAATTAAATTAAATCGAGGACTGCTCGATATGATACGAAACTTTTCAGATCATTTATATATTTTACGAGGGAAGATTACGCTGGAAGTCCATGCAAAAATTCATCTAAAAAATAAGATTCTATGAATCTTTTTTGAAATTAATGTTTCGGTCCAAAAATCATAATATATTATACACTATTTCAAACTAGTTCCGGTCAAAAATCCAAATTATATTGGGAACTGTTCGAAATGATACGAAACGTTTCAGATCATTTATATATGTAACGAGGGAGGGTTATGATGGAAGTCCATTCAAAAAAATATTCTGAAAATTAGGTTCTATAAAACTTTTGAAAATGCAAGTTTCTGTTAAAAAACCATATTATATTATATACTAGTTTATACTAGTTTCAGTAAAAAAAATGAAAATAAATCGTGGATTTCTCGAAATGATACTAAACTTTTCAGATCATGTATATATTTTACGAGGGAAGGTTATGATGGAGGTCCATGCAAAAAATCATCTGAAAATTTGCTTCTATAAAACTTTTTGAAATGCAAGTTTCTGTAAAAAAACCATAGTATATTATACACTAGTTTCGGTCAAAAAGTTAAATTAAATGGAGGACTGCTCGAAATATTACGATACTTTTCAAATCATTTATATATTTTGCAAGGGAATGTTACGATGGAAGTCCATGCAAAAAATCATCTGAAAATTAGATTCTATGAATCTTTTAGAAATTCATGTTTCGGTCCAAAAATCATAATATATTATACACTATTTCAAACTAGTTCCGGTAAAAAAATCAAATTATATTGGGAACTGTTTGTAATGATATGAAACTTTTCAGATCATTTATATAAGTTACGTGGGAAGGTTATGATGGAAGTCCATGCAAATAAATCTGAAAATTAGCTTCTATAAAACTTTTGGATATGTAAGTTTCTGTCAAAAAACCATAGTATATTATACACTAGTTTATACTAGTTTCGGTCAGAAAATTAAATTAAATCGAGGATTGCTCGAAATGATACGAAAATTACAGATTATTTATATATTTTACAAGGGAAGGTTATGATGGAGGTCCATGCAAAAATTCATTTGAATATTAGCTTCTATAAAACTTTTGGAAATGCAAGTTTCGGTCAAATAACCATAATATATTATACACTAATTTCGGTTGAAAAGTTAAATTAAATGGAGGACTGCTCGAAATGAAACAATCCTTTTCAAATCATTTATAAATTTTACGAGGGAAGGTTATGATTGAAGTCCAAGCAAAAAATCATCTAAAAATTAGATTCTATGATTCTTTTCGAAATTCATGTTCCGGGCCAAAAATCATAATATATTATTTAATATTTCATACTAGTTCTGGTCAAAAAATCAAATTATATCGGGAAATGTTCGAAATGATATGAAACATTTCAGATCATTTATATATGTTACTAGGGAAGGTTTAGATGGAAGTCCATGAAAAAATTAATCTAAAAATTAGAATCTATAAAACTTTTAGAAATGCAAGTTTCTGTCAAAAAACCATAGTATATTATACACTAGTTTTACTAGTTTCGGTTAAAAAATAAAATTAAATCGAGGAATGCTCGATATGATACGAAACTTTTCAGATCATTTATATTTTTACGAGGGAAGGTTACGCTGGAAGTCCATGCAATAAATCATCTGAAAAATAAGATTCTATGAATCTTTTTCGAAATTATTGTTTCGGTCCAAAAATCATAATATATTATACACTATTTCAAACTACTTCCGGTCAAAAATCCAAATTATATTGGGAACTGTTCGAAATGATACGAATCGTTTCAGATCATTTATATATGTAACGAGGGAGGGTTATGATTGAAGTCCATGCAAAAAATATTCTGAAAATTAGGTTCTATAAAACTTTTGAAAATGCAAGTTTCTGTCAAAAACCATAGTATATTATATACTAGTTTATACTAGTTACAGTAAAAAAAATGAAAATAAATCGTGGATTTCTCGAAATGATACGAAACTTTTCAGATCATTTATATATTTTACGAGGGAAGGTTATGATGGAGGTCCATGCAAAAACTCATCTGAAAATTATCTTCTATAAAACTTTTTGAAATGCAAGTTTCGGTCAAAAAACCATAGTATATTATACACTAGTTTCGGTCAAAAAGTTAAATTAAATGGAGGACTGCTTGAAATGATATGCTACTTTTCAAATCATTTATATATTTTGCGAGGGAATGTTAAGATGGAAGTCCATGCAAAAAATCATCTGAAAATTAGATTCTATGAATCTTTTCGAAATTCATGTGTCGGTCCAAAAATCATAATATATTATACACTATTTCATACTAGTTCCGGTAAAAAAATCAAATTATATCGGGAACTGTTTGTAATGATATGAAACGTTTCAGATCATTTATATAAGTTATGTGGGAAGGTTATGATGGAAGTCCATGCAAAAAAATCTGAAAATTAGCATCTATAAAACTTTTGGATATACAAGTTTCTGACAAAAAACCATAGTATAATATACACTAGTTTATACTAGTTTCGGTCAGAAAATTAAATTAAATCGAGGATTGCTCGAAATGATATGAAAATTTCAGATCATTTATATATTTTACAAGGGAAGGTTATGATGGAGGTCCATGAAAAAATTCATTTGAATATTAGCTTCTATATAACTTTTGGAAATGCAAGTTTCGGTCAAATAACCATAGTATATTATACACTAGTTTCGGTTGATAAGTTAAATTAAATGCAGGACTGCTCGAAATGAAACAATACTTTTCAAATCATTTATATATTTTACGAGGGAAGGTTACGATTGAAGTCCAAGCAAAAAATTATCTAATAATTAGATTCTATGAATCTTTTCGAAATTCAAGTTTCGATCCAAAAATCATAATATATTATATACTATTTCATACTACTTCCGGTCAAAAAATCAAATTATATCGGGAACTGTTCGAAATGATATGATACATTTCAGATCATTTATATATGTCACTAGGGAAGGTTTAGATGGAAGTCCATGAAAAAATTAATCTGAAAATAAGAATCTATAAAACTTTTGGAAATGCAAGTTTATGCCAAAAAACCATAGTATATTATACACTAGTTTTACTAGTTTCGGTTAAAAAATAAAATTAAATCGAGGACTGCTCGATATGATACGAAACTTTTCAGATCATTTATATATTTTACGTGGGAAGGTTACGCTGGAAGTCCATGGAAAAAATCATCTGAAAAATAAGATTCGATGAATCTTTTTCGAAATTAATGTTTCGGTCCAGAAATCAAAATATATTATACACTATTTGAAACTAGTTCCGGTCAAAAATCATAATTATATTGGGAACTGTTCGAAATGATACGAAACGTTTCAGATCATTTATATATGTAACGAGGGAAGGTTATGATGGAAGTCCATTCAAAAAATATTCTGAAAATTAGGTTCAATAAAACTTTTGAAAATGCAAGTTTCTGTCAAAAAACCATAGTATATTATATACTAGTTTATACTAGTTTCAGTAAAAAAATGAAATTATATCGTGGATTTCTCGAAATTATAGGAAACATTTCAGATCATTTATATATTTTACGAGGGAAGGTTATGATGGAGGTCCATGCAAAAAATCATATGAATATTAGCTTCTATAAAACTTTTTGAAATGCAAGTTTCGGTCAAAAAACCATAGTATATTATACACTAGTTTCGGTCAAAAAGTTAAATTAAATGGAGGACTGCTCGAAATGATACGCTACTTTTCAAATCATTTATATATTTTGCGAGGGAATGTTACGATGGAAGTCCATGCAAAAAATCATCTGAAAATTAGATTCTATGAATCTTTTCGAAATTCATGTGTCGGTCCAAAAATCATAATATATTATACACTATTTCATACTAGTTCCGGTAAAAAAATCAAATTATATCAGGAACTGTTTGTAATGATATGAAACGTTTCAGATCATTTATATAAGTTATGTGGGAAGGTTATGATGGAAGTCCATGCAAAAAAATCTGAAAATTAGCATCTATAAAACTTTTGGATATGCAAGTTTCTGACAAAAAACCATAGTATAATATACACTAGTTTATACTAGTTTCGGTCAGAAAATTAAATTAAATCGAGGATTGCTCGAAATGATATGAAAATTTCAGATCATTTATATATTTTACAAGGGAAGGTTATGATGGAGGTCCATGCAAAAATTCATTTGAATATTAGCTTCTATATAACTTTTGGAAATGCAAGTTTCGGTCAAATAACCATAGTATATTATACACTAGTTTCGGTTGATAAGTTAAATTAAATGGAGGACTGCTCGAAATGAAACAATACTTTTCAAATCATTTATATATTTTACGAGGGAAGGTTACGATTGAAGTCCAAGCAAAAAATCATCTAATAATTAGATTCTATGAATCTTTCCGAAATTCATGTTTCGGTCTAAAAATCATAATATATTATATACTATTTCATACTAGTTTCGGTCAAAAAATCAAATTATATCGGGAACTGTTCGAAATGATATGATACATTTCAGATCATTTATATATGTTACTAGGGAAGGTTTAGATGGAAGTCCATGAAAAAATTAATCTGAAAATAAGAATCTATAAAACTTTTGGAAATGCAAGTTTCTGCCAAAAAACCATAGTATATTATACACTAGTTTTACTAGTTTCGGTTAAAAAATTAAATTAAATCGAGGACTGCTCTATATGATACGAAACTTTTCAGGTCATTAATATATTTTACGAGGGAAGGTTACGCTGGAAGTCCATGCAAAAAATCATCTGAAAAATAAGAATCTATGAATCTTTTTCGAAATTAATGTTTCGGTCCAAAAATCAAAATATATTATACACTATTTCAAACTAGTTCCGGTCAAAAATCAGAATTATATCGGGAACCGTTCGAAATGATACGAAACGTTTCAGATCATTTATATATGTAAAGAGGGAAGGTTATGATGGAAGTCCATGCAAAAAATATTCTGAAAATTAGGTTCTATAAAACTTTTGAAAATGCAAGTTTCTGTCAAAAAACCATAGTATATTATATACTAGTTTATACTAGTTTCAGTAAAAAAATGAAATCATATCGTGGATTTCTCGAAATGATAGGAAACATTTCAGATCATTTATATATTTTACGAGGGAAGGTTATGATGGAGGTCCATGCAAAAAATCATATGAATATTAGCTTCTATAAAACTTTTTGAAATGCAAGTTTCGGTCAAAAAACCATAGTATATTATACACTAGTTTCGGTCAAAAAGTTAAATTAAATGGAGGACTGCTTGAAATAATACGCTACTTTTCAAATCATTTATATATTTTGCGAGGGAATGTTACGATGGAAGTCCATGCAAAAAATCATCTGAAAATTAGATTCTATGAATCTTTTCGAAATTCATGTGTCGGTCCAAAAATCATAATATATTATACACTATTTCATACTAGTTCCGGTAAAAAAATCAAATTATATCAGGAACTGTTTGTAATGATATGAAACGTTTCAGATCATTTATATAAGTTATGTGGGAAGGTTATGATGGAAGTCCATGCAAAAAAATCTGAAAATTAGCATCTATAAAACTTTTGGATATGCAAGTTTCTGACAAAAAACCATAGTATAATATACACTAGTTTATACTAGTTTCGGTCAGAAAATTAAATTAAATCGAGGATTGCTCGAAATGATATGAAAATTTCAGATCATTTATATATTTTACAAGGGAAGGTTATGATGGAGGTCCATGCAAAAATTCATTTGAATATTAGCTTCTATATAACTTTTGGAAATGCAAGTTTCGGTCAAATAACCATAGTATATTATACACTAGTTTCGGTTGATAAGTTAAATTAAATGCAGGACTGCTCGAAATGAAACAATACTTTTCAAATCATTTATATATTTTACGAGGGAAGGTTACGATTGAAGTCCAAGCAAAAAAATATCTAATAATTAGATTCTATGAATCTTTTCGAAATTCATCTTTCGGTCCAAAAATCATAATATATTATATACTATTTCATACTAGTTCCGGTGAAAAAATCAAATTATATCGGGAACTGTTCGAAATGATATGATACATTTCAGATCATTTATATATGTTACTAGGGAAGGTTTAGATGGAAGTCCATGAAAAAATTAATCTGAAAATAAGAATCTATAAAACTTTTGGAAATGCAAGTTTCTGCCAAAAAACCATAGTATATTATACACTAGTTTTACTAGTTTCGGTTAAAAAATTAAATTAAATCGAGGACTGCTCTATATGATACGAAACTTTTCAGGTCATTAATATATTTTACGAGGGAAGGTTACGCTGGAAGTCCATGCAAAAAATCATCTGAAAAATAAGAATCTATGAATCTTTTTCGAAATTAATGTTTCGGTCCAAAAATCAAAATATATTATACACTATTTCAAACTAGTTCCGGTCAAAAATCAGAATTATATCGGGAACCGTTCGAAATGATACGAAACGTTTCAGATCATTTATATATGTAAAGAGGGAAGGTTATGATGGAAGTCCATGCAAAAAATATTCTGAAAATTAGGTTCTATAAAACTTTTGAAAATGCAAGTTTCTGTCAAAAAACCATAGTATATTATATACTAGTTTATACTAGTTTCAGTAAAAAAATGAAATCATATCGTGGATTTCTCGAAATGATAGGAAACATTTCAGATCATTTATATATTTTACGAGGGAAGGTTATGATGGAGGTCCATGCAAAAAATCATATGAATATTAGCTTCTATAAAACTTTTTGAAATGCAAGTTTCGGTCAAAAAACCATAGTATATTATACACTAGTTTCGGTCAAAAAGTTAAATTAAATGGAGGACTGCTTGAAATGATACGCTACTTTTCAAATCATTTATATATTTTGCGAGGGAATGTTACGATGGAAGTCCATGCAAAAAATCATCTGAAAATTAGATTCTATGAATCTTTTCGAAATTCATGTGTCGGTCCAAAAATCATAATATATTATACACTATTTCATACTAGTTCCGGTAAAAAAATCAAATTATATCAGGAACTGTTTGTAATGATATGAAACGTTTCAGATCATTTATATAAGTTATGTGGGAAGGTTATGATGGAAGTCCATGCAAAAAAATCTGAAAATTAGCATCTATAAAACTTTTGGATATGCAAGTTTCTGACAAAAAACCATAGTATAATATACACTAGTTTATACTAGTTTCGGTCAGAAAATTAAATTAAATCGAGGATTGCTCGAAATGATATGAAAATTTCAGATCATTTATATATTTTACAAGGGAAGGTTATGATGGAGGTCCATGCAAAAATTCATTTGAATATTAGCTTCTATATAACTTTTGGAAATGCAAGTTTCGGTCAAATAACCATAGTATATTATACACTAGTTTCGGTTGATAAGTTAAATTAAATGCAGGACTGCTCGAAATGAAACAATACTTTTCAAATCATTTATATATTTTACGAGGGAAGGTTACGATTGAAGTCCAAGCAAAAAAATATCTAATAATTAGATTCTATGAATCTTTTCGAAATTCATCTTTCGGTCCAAAAATCATAATATATTATATACTATTTCATACTAGTTCCGGTGAAAAAATCAAATTATATCGGGAACTGTTCGAAATGATATGATACATTTCAGATCATTTATATATGTTACTAGGGAAGGTTTAGATGGAAGTCCATGAAAAAATTAATCTGAAAATAAGAATCTATAAAACTTTTGGAAATGCAAGTTTCTGCCAAAAAACCATAGTATATTATACACTAGTTTTACTAGTTTCGGTTAAAAAATTAAATTAAATCGAGGACTGCTCTATATGATACGAAACTTTTCAGGTCATTAATATATTTTACGAGGGAAGGTTACGCTGGAAGTCCATGCAAAAAATCATCTGAAAAATAAGAATCTATGAATCTTTTTCGAAATTAATGTTTCGGTCCAAAAATCAAAATATATTATACACTATTTCAAACTAGTTCCGGTCAAAAATCAGAATTATATCGGGAACCGTTCGAAATGATACGAAACGTTTCAGATCATTTATATATGTAAAGAGGGAAGGTTATGATGGAAGTCCATGCAAAAAATATTCTGAAAATTAGGTTCTATAAAACTTTTGAAAATGCAAGTTTCTGTCAAAAAACCATAGTATATTATATACTAGTTTATACTAGTTTCATTAAAAAAAATGAAATCATATCGTGGATTTCTCGAAATGATAGGAAACATTTCAGATCATTTATATATTTTACGAGGGAAGGTTATGATGGAGGTCCATGCAAAAAATCATCTGAAAATTAGCTTCTATAAAACTTTTTGAAATGCAAGTTTCGGTCAAAAAACCATAGTATATTATACACTAGTTTCGTTCAAAAAGTTAAATTAAATGGAGGACTGCTTGAAATGATACGCTACTTTTCAAATCATTTATATATTTTGCGAGGGAATGTTACGATGGAAGTCCATGCAAAAAATCATCTGAAAATTAGATTCTATGAATCTTTTCGAAATTCATGTGTCGGTCCAAAAATCATAATATATTATACACTATTTCATACTAGTTCCGGTAAAAAAATCAAATTATATCGGGAACTGTTTGTAATGATATGAAACTTTTCAGATCATTTATATAAGTTACGTGGGAAGGTTATGATGGAAGTCCATGCAAAAAAATCTGAAAATTAGCATCTATAAAACCTTTGGATATGCAAGTTTCTGACAAAAAAACATAGTATAATATACACTAGTTTATACTAGTTTCGGTCAGAAAATCAAATTAAATCGAGGATTGCTCGAAATGATATCAAAATTTCAGATCATTTATATATTTTACAAGGGAAGGTTATGATGGAGGTGCATGCAAAAATTCATTTGAATATTAGCTTCTATATAACTTTTGGAAATTCAAGTTTCGGTCAAATAACCATAGTATATTATACATTAGTTTCGGTTGATAAGTTAAATTAAATGGAGGACTGCTCGAAATGAAACAATACTTTTCAAATCATTTATATATTTTATGAGGGAAGGTTACGATTGAACTCCAAGCAAAAAATCATCTAATAATTAGATTCTATGAATCTTTTCGAAATTCATGTTTCGGTCCAAAAATCATAATATATTATATACTATTTCATACTAGTTCCGGTCAAAAAATCAAATTATATCGGGAACTGTTCGAAATGATATGATACATTTCAGATCATTTATATATGTTACTAGGGAAGGTTTAGATAGAAGTCCATGAAAAAATTAATCTGAAAATAAGAATCTATAAAACTTTTGGAAATGCAAGTTTATGTCAAAAACCCATAGTATATTATACACTAGTTTTACTAGTTTCTATTAAAAAATAAAATTAAATCGAGGACTGCTCGATATGATACGAAACTTTTCAGATCATTTATATATTTTACGAGAGAAGGTTACGCTGGAAGTCCATGCAAAAAATCATCTGAAAAATAAGATTCTATGAATCTTTTTCGAAATTAATGTTTCGGTCCAAAAATCATAATATATTATACACTATTTCAAACTAGTTCCGGTCAAAAATCAGAATTATATCGGGAACTGTTCGAAATGATACGAAACGTTTCAGATCATTTATATATGTAACGAGGGAAGGTTATGATGGAAGTCCATGCAAAAAATATTCTGAAAATTAGGGTCTATAAAACTTTTGAAAATGCAAGTTTCTGTCAAAAAATCATAGTATATTATGTACTAGTGTATACTAGTTTCAGTAAAAAAAAGAAAATAAATCGTGGATTTCTCGAAATGATACGAAACATTTCAGATCATTTATATATTTTACGAGGGAAGGTTATGATGGAGGTCCATGCAAAAACTCATCTGAAAATTAGCTTCTATAAAACTTTTTGAAATGCAAGTTTCGGTCAAAAAACCATAGTATATTATACACTAGTTTCGGTCAAAAAGTAAAATTAAATGGAGGACTGCTTGAAATGATACGCTACTTTTCAAATCATTTATATATTTTGCGAGGGAATGTTACGATAGAAGTCCATGCAAAAAATCATCTGAAAATTAGATTCTATGAATCTTTTCGAAATTCATGTTTCGGTCCAATAATCATAATATATTATACACTATTTCATACTAGTTCCGGTAAAAAAATCAAATTATATCGGGAACTGTTTGTAATGATATGAAACGTTTCAGATCATTTATATAAGTTACGTGGGAAGGTTATGATGGAAGTCCATGCAAAAAAAAATCTGAAAATTAGCTTCTATAAAACTTTTGGATATGCAAGTTTCTGTCAAAAAACCATAGTATATTATACACTAGTTTATACTAGTTTCGGTCAGAAAATCAAATTAAATCGATGATTGCTCGAAATGATATGAAAATTTCAGATCATTTATATATTTTACAAGGGAAGGTTATGATGGAGGTGCATGCAAAAATTCATTTGAATATTAGCTTCTATATAACTTTTGGAAATGCAAGTTTCGGTCAAATAACCATAGTATATTATACAATAGTTTCGGTTGATAAGTATTAAATGCAGGACTGCTCGAAATGAAACAATACTTTTCAAATCATTTATATATTTTATGAGGGAAGGTTACGATTGAACTCCAAGCAAAAAATCATCTAAAAATTAGATTCGATGAATCTTTTCGAAATTCATGTTTCGGTCCAAAAATCATAATATATTATATACTATTTCATACTAGTTCCGTTCAAAAAATCAAATTATATCGGGAACTGTTCGAAATGATATGATACATTTCAGATCATTTATATATGTTACTAGGGAAGGTTTAGATAGAAGTCCATGAAAAAATTAATCTGAAAATAAGAATCTATAAAACTTTTGGAAATGCAAGTTTCTGCCAAAAAACCATAGTATATTATACACTAGTTTTACTAGTTTCGATTAAAAAATTAAATTGAATCGAGGACTGCTCGATATGATACGAAACTTTTCAGATCATTTATATATTTTACGAGGGAAGGTTACGCTGGAAGTCCATGCAAAAAATCATCTGAAAAATAAGATTCTATGAATCTTTTTCGAAATTAATGTTTCGGTCCAAAAATCATAATATATTATACACTATTTCAAACTAGTTCCGGTCAAAAATCCGAATTATATCGGGAACTGTTTGAAATGATACAAAACGTTTCAGATCATTTATATATGTAACGAGGGAAGGTTATGATGGAAGTCCATGCAAAAAATATTGTGAAAATTAGGTTCTATAAAACTTTTGAAAATGCAAGTTTTTGTCAAAAAACCATAGTATATACTAGTTTATACTAGTTTCAGTAAAAAACTGAAATCAAATCGTGGATTTCTCGAAATGATAGGAAACATTTCAGATCATTTATATATTTTAAGAGGGAAGGTTATGATGAAGGTCCATGCAAAAAATCATCTGAAAATTAGCTTCTATAAAACTTTTTGAAATGCAAGTTTCGGTCAAAAAACCATAGTATATTATACACTAGTTTCGGTCAAAAAGTTAAATTAAATGGAGGACTGCTCGAAATGATACGATACTTTTGAAATCATTTATATATTTTGCGAGGGAATGTTACGATGGAAGTCCATGCAAAAAATTATCTGAAATTTAGATTCTATGAATCTTTTCGAAATTCATGTTTCGGTCCAAAAATCATAATATATTATACACTATTCCATACTAGTTTCGGTAAAAAAAATCAAATTATATCGGGAACTGTTTGTAATGATATGAAACGTTTCAGATCATTTATATAAGTTACGTGGGAAGGTTATGATGGAAGTCCATGCAAAAAAAATCTGAAAATTAGCTTCTATAAAACTTTTGGATATGCAAGTTTCTGTCAAAAAACCATAGTATATTATACACTAGTTTATACTAGTTTCGGTCAGAAAATTAAATTAAATCGAGGATTGCTCGAAATGATATGAAAATTTCAGATCATTTATATATTTTACAAGGGAAGGTTATGATGGAGGTCCATGCAAAAATTCATTTGAATATTAGCTTCTATAAAACTTTTGGAAATTCAAGTTTCGGTCAAATTACCATAGTATATTATACACTAGTTTCGGTTGATAAGTTAAATTAAATGGAGGACTGCTCGAAATGAAACAATACTTTTCAAATCATTTATATATTTTACGAGGGAAGGTTACGATTGAAGTCCAAGCAAAAAATCATCTAATAATTAGATTCTATGAATCTTTCCGAAATTCATGTTTCGGTCTAAAAATCATAATATATTATATACTATTTCATACTAGTTTCGGTCAAAAAATCAAATTATATCGGGAACTGTTCGAAATGATATGATACATTTCAGATCATTTATATATGTTACTAGGGAAGGTTTAGATGGAAGTCCATGAAAAAATTAATCTGAAAATTAGAATCTATAAAACTTTTGGAAATGCAAGTTTATGTCAAAAAACCATAGTATATTATACACTAGTTTTACTAGTTTCGATTAAAAAATAAAATTAAATCGAGGACTGCTCGATATGATACGAAACTTTTCAGATCATTTATATATTTTACGAGGGAAGGTTACACTGGAAGTCCATGGAAAAAATCTTCTGAAAAATAAGATTCGATGAATCTTTTTCGAAATTAATGTTTCGGTCCAAAAATCATAATATATTATACACTATTTCAAACTAGTTCCGGTCAAAAATCCAAATTATATCGGGAACTGTTCGAAATGATACGAAACGTTTCAGATCATTTATATATTTAACGAGGGAAGCTTATGATGGAAGTCCATGCAAAAAATAATCTGAAAATTAGGTTCTATAAAACTTTTGAAAATGCAAGTTTCTGTCAAAAAACCATAATATATTATATACTAGTTTAAACTAGTTTCAATCAAAAAATGAAATTAAATCGTGGATTTCTCGAAATGATACGAAACTTTTCAGATCATTTATATATTTTACGAGGGAAGGTTATGATGAAGGTCCATGCAAAAAATCATCTGAAAATTAGCTTCTATAAAACTTTTTGAAATGCACGTTTCGGTCAAAAAACCATAGTATATTATACACTAGTTTCAGTCAAAAAGTTAAATTATATGGAGGAATGCTCGAAATGATACGATACTTTTCAAATCATTTATACATTTTGCGAGGGAATGTTACGATGGAAGTCCATGCAAAAAATCATCTGAAATTTAGATTCTATGAATCTTTTCGAAATTCATGTTTCGGTCCAAAAATCATAATATATTATACACTATTTCATACTAGTTCCGGTAAAAAAATCAAATTATATCGGGAACTGTTTGTAATGATATGAAACGTTTCAGATCATTTATATAAGTTACGTGGGAAGGTTATGATGGAAGTCCATGCAAAAAAATCTGAAAATTAGCTTCTATAAAAGTTTTGGATATGCAAGTTTCTGTCAAAAAACCATAGTATATTATACACTAGTTTATACTAGTTTCGGTCAGAAAATTAAATTAAATCGAGGATTGCTCGAAATGATATGAAAATTTCAGATCATTTATATATTTTACAAGGGAAGGTTATGATGGAGGTCCATGCAAAAATTCATTTGAATATTAGCTTCTATATAACTTTTGGAAATTCAAGTTTCGGTCAAATAACCATAGTATATTATACACTAGTTTCGGTTGATAAGTTAAATTAAATGGAGGACTGCTCGAAATGAAACAATACTTTTCAAATCATTTATACATTTTACGAGGGAAGGTTACGATTGAAGTCCAAGCAAAAAATCATCTAAAAATTAGATTCTATGAATCTTTTCGAAATTCATGTTTCGGTCTAAAAATCATAATATATTATATACTATTTCATACTAGTTCCGGTCAAGAAATCAAATTATATCGGGAACTGTTCGAAATAATATGAAACATTTCAGATCATTTAAATATGTTACTAGGGAAGGTTTAGATGGAAGTCCATGAAAAAACTAATCTGAAAATTAGAATCTATAAAACTTTTGGAAATGCAAGTTTATGTCAAAAAACCATAGTATAGTATACACTAGTTTTACTAGTTTCGATTAAAAAATTAAAATAAATCGAGGACTGCTCGATATGATACGAAACTTTTCAGATCATTTATATATTTTACGAGGGAATGTTACGCTTGAAGTCCATGGAAAAAATCTTTTGAAAAATAAGATTCTATGAATCTTTTTCGAAATTAATGTTTTGGTCCAAAAATCATAATATATTATACACTATTTCAAACTAGTTCCGGTCAAAAATCCAAATTATATCGGGAACTTTTTGAAATCATACGAAACATTTCAGATCATTTAAATATTTAACGAGGGAAGCTTATGATGGAAGTCCATGCAAAAAATAATCTGAAAATTAGGTTCTATAAAACTTTTGAAAATGCAAGTTTCTGTCAAAAAACCATAGTATATTATATACTAGTTTATACTAGTTTCAGTCAAAAAATGAAATTAAATCGTGGTTTTCTCAAAATGATACGAAATTTTTCAGATCATTTATATATTTTACGAGGGAAGGTTATGATGGAGGTCCATGCAAAAAATCATCTGAAAATTAGCTTCTATAAAACTTTTTGAAATGCACGTTTCGGTCAAAAAACCATAGTATATTATACACTAGTTTCGGTCAAAAAGATAAATTAAATGGAGGACTGCTCTAAATATTACGATACTTTTCAAATCATTTATATATTTTTCAAGGGAATGTTACGATGGAAGTCCATGCAAAAAATTATCTGAAAATTAGATTCTATGAATCTTTTCGAAATTCATGTTTCGGTCCAAAAATCATAATATATTATACACTATTTCATACTAGTTCCGGTAAAAAAATCAAATTATATTGGGAACTGTTTGTAATGATATGAAACGTTTCAGATGATTTCTATAACTTACGTGGGAAGGTTATGATGGAAGTCCATGCAAAAAAAATCTGAAAATTAGCTTCTATAAAACTTTTGGATATGCAAGTTTCTGTCAAAAAACCATAGTATATTATACACTAGTTTATACTAGTTTCGGTCAGAAAATCAAATTATATTGAGGATTGCTCGAAATGATATGAAAATTTCAGATCATTTATATATTTTACAAGGGAAGGTTATGATGGAGGTCCATGCAAAAATTCATTTGAATATTAGCTTCTATATAACTTTTGGAAATGCAAGTTTCGGTTAAATAACCATAGTATATTATACACTAGTTTCGGTTGAAAAGTTAAATTAAATGGAGGATTGCTCGAAATGAAACAATACTTTTCAAATCATTTATATATTTTATGAGGGAAGGTTATGATTGAACTCCCAAGAAAAAAATCATCTAAAAATTAGATTCTATGAATCTTTTCGAAATTCATGTTTCGGTCCAAAAATCATAATATATTATATACTATTTCATATTAGTTCCGGTCAAAAAATCAAATTATATCGGGAACTATTCGAAATGATATGATACATTTCAGATCATTTATATATGTTACTAGGGAAGGTTTAGATGGATGTCCATGAAAAAATTAATCTGAAAATTCGAATCTATAAAACTTTTGGAAATGCAAGTTTCTGCCAAAAAACCATAGTATATTATACACTAGTTTTACTAGTTTCGGTTAAAAAATAAAATTAAATCGAGGACTGCTCGATATGATACGAAACTTTTTAGATCATTTATATATTTTACGAGGGAAGCTTACGCTGGAAGTCCATGCAAAAAATCATCTGAAAAATAAGATTCTATGAATCTTTTTCGAAATTAATGTTTCGGTCCAAAAATCATAATATATTATACACTATTTCAGACTAGTTCCGGTCAAAAATCCAAATTATATCGGGAACTGTTCGAAATGATACGAAACGTTTCAGATCATTTATATATGTAACGAGGGAAGGTTATGATGGAAGTCCATGCAAAAAATAATCTGAAAATTAGGTTCTATAAAACTTTTGAAAATGCAAGTTTCTGTCTAAAAACCATAGTATATTATATACTAGTTTATACTAGTTTCAGTCAAAAAATGAAATTAAATCGTGGATTTCTCGAAATGATACAAAACTTTTCAGATCATTTATATATTTTACGAGGGAAGGTTATGATGGAGGTCCATGCAAAAAATCATCTGAAAATTAGCTTCTATAAAACTTTTTGAAATGCAAGTTTTGGTCAAAAAACCATAGTATATTATACACTAGTTTCGGTCAAAAAGTTAAATTAAATGGAGGACTGCTCGAAATGATACGATACTTTTCAAATCATTTATATATTTTGCAAGGGAATGTTTCGATGGAAGTCCATGCAAAAAATCATCTGAAAATTAGATTCTATGAATCTTTTCGAAATTCATGTTTCGGTCCAAAAATCATAATATATTATACACTATTTCATACTAGTTCCGGTAAAAAAATCAAATTATATCGGGAACTGTTTGTAATGATATGAAACGTTTCAGATTACTTATATAAGTTACGTGGGAAGGTTATGATTGAAGTCCATGCAAAAAAAATATGAAAATTAGCTTCTATAAAACTTTTGGATATGCAAGTTTCTGTCAAAAAACCATAGTATATTATACACTAGTTTATACTAGTTTCGGTCAGAAAATCAAATTAAATCGAGGATTGCTTGAAATGATATAGCATCGGCCAATATGCGACGCTATTGCTTTTTTAAAATAATTAAAAATAAAATAAATAAATAGGGAGGCAAACTAAAAAAAGAGGTGGAAAATGAAATATATTTCGCTCTAATATAGTGTCGGCCAGTATGCAACGCTAATATTTTTATAAAATAATAAAAATAAATAAATAAATAGGGAGGGTAACGAAAAAAAGTGGTGAGAAATGAAATATATTTCGCCTCATGTATAGTGTCGGCCACTATGCGACACTAAGGTTTTTATAAAATAATTAATAATTAAATAATACTTTTGGATTGAAAATTCCTTAGCGTCGGTTTTGGCCGACGCTAATATGTAAGACATCTAAAATATAAATATCAAATAAATAAACATGTTAGCGTTCGTTTTTGTTGTGCTAGGTTGTGTCATCTATAAACTACAATATTTAATATTCCACCTCTTCGTTTACCACGAATCCTTTGAAATCCTCCAAGTATGAAGCCTTATTCACAAGCACTACATCAAATAATACTTTTCATGATAAAGCTTTCACCTCGAACTATAGAAAATTGAGGTATAAGGTCAAGAGGCTCTATTTTTTTTATTTATAAATATTATCAAAAAAACATTAATTCCCTCAGTTTTTCATAAAATCGAGGTGAAAAAACAACTTAGTACAAACTTTGATTCCCAACTATCGCAGTTTATGATTCCATTTGTTTATAAGTGTAAATGCAATATTCTAGCCATTCATTTATCGCAGTTTAAGATTTTACTATAAAATCACTTGTTAAACATATTTGACCTTAATCCTTACTAATATGAAGTCGCCCCAAACTCGCAAGCATCATTCTTTGGGATGGATTGCATGACAAAAAAATCTTCAATGTTCTTCTATCTTGAACAAAAAAATTTATTTGTCCCTATCCATCCCAACATAATGGTTTTGATGTTTTCGTTGTAGTATTTTATGAATAACCCTTAGTTAAAGAAGGAAACTCGACTTTTGAAGAGTACTCAGTTGATTGATTGTAAGTGCAAAAAATCATTCTCGCTTCAAGTTAATCAAAGAATGTAGCTTATCCAACAAAGAACGAAGCCCATCCTTTGAAGAGTACTTAGTTGATAGATTGCAAGTGTAGATAATCATTCTTGTTTAAACAAAGAATGAGACTTAACCATTAAAGAAGGGAGCTCAACTTTTGAAGAGTACTCAGTTGATAGATTGCAAGTGTAGAAAATCATTCTTACTTCAAGTTAAATAAAGAATGAAGCTTAACCAACAAAGAAGGGAGCTCAACCTTTGAAGAATACTCAATTGTTAGATTGCAAGTGCAGAAAATCATTTTTGTTTTAAAAAAATTATTTTAATGGGTATGCAACAAAATTTGTATATCACCGAAGATTTATTGTAAACAATTTATTTTAATATTTTGTGTAAACAATTATTCACCTCAGTTTTATTTAACACTGACGTGATAGTTAAAAGGAGAAAATATAAACCTCGGTTTTATAGTAAAACTGAGGTGATTAATAATCATATTTTACTATAAAAGCACTCGGTAAACATATTTTACCCTAAGACTAACTTATATGTAGTCGTCCCAAAGAAAGAAAATATTCACCACCGTCCAATTTGATCCCTTAAACAAATTTTTGAGATGGATTGCAAGTGCAGAAAATAAAAATTCTCATTGGGAAACAAATATCTAGCCATAAATAAAAATTCTCTGGACATGTAAAATAAAAATTCTCATGGAAAATAGATTTTACATGTATTTTTAATATTCTGTGTAAGCAATGTATTTGAAAAAAAAAAATAGCTTATTCACCTCGGTTTTCTTCTTAGCTGATGGGATAGTCAAGTGTTTTTCTTTACTATATTCATCGTCCTTAAACAAATCTTTGTCATCCATTGAGTATTTATCAACGCTAAATAATCTATCATTAGTGATTCACTTGAAACCTAAGGGACATCCATTGTAAAAAAATGCTAAATATTGAAAATCTAACTAAATGAAACATGAAGCGCTCGAAACATAAAGACGTTTAAAAAATTTCTCTAACATGGATTGCAAGAGCAGAAAATTACTTGAGTGTAAGGTTTGTTTTCTTAAGTATTAATTTGAGCACAAAATCATATATTTGAATATTCATTTTATTTATGTTTCCCTTATTTTGTTTTGTTTCAGAATTAAATACATGCAAGATCCATAGAGAATAATCTTGCACCCAATATTTAATATTCCTGAAGATTCAATAATTCGAAGATCTAAGATCTATATTTTCGAGAAATCTGATTTTTTATACCTTTTCTTTAGAAAATATAATTTTAAATTGACTTCCACTTATTATTTTAAAAAAGTTATCTACTTCTTATTTAATTTTTTGGACTCGGCTACTTTTCTTTTTGAAAAAGGACTTGACCAAAATAAACTTTTAGCTGGATCCCATAACAGAGATTTAGAAGAGCCTTGATCCGTTTAAAGTGATTGTTTTTCTTTTATGAAAAATATTTTTGAAAACACTCAAAATTATTAATAATGATGAAACTTTTATAACAAGAAAATTATAAAAAATTTCATCTATGATTTTTGCAGAAACAAAAATCCCAAATCACTTTTAAACACACCGCTACATAAGTCTATAGTTAGTCACACAATTAAACTTTGTAAATTTCTTATACTATTTTAGTCTTAAATTTTGTTCCTTTACATATATCTAATTTGTTTTTTACACTATAACTTGCTCTTTTGTATCACAGCTAATTATGCAATATAAGATTCTATAAATAAATATTTTAAGATATTTATAAAACTATAAATAAAATTAAAAATACATATTGAAAAAAATACTAATACACCCAATAAAATAGAATAATAACCAAATTTATACATTATAAAATATTTATTTCACTTAAAAACAAAAGTTTTGCAAAAAATAATGAATATATCATGTCTAGTGTAGAAGGTGGTGGAAATATTTATTTAATGTGTTATAATGCTTAGAGCTAAATTCTAAAATCATAATGCTTTTTTTTTTTTTTATATATATTCTGTTGGTTCTTTTTACCTAACCGTGGTGAATTTTGTGTACAACCTTCCTCTAGTAGTGTATGCTATCTCAGAAAATTCATCCACCTACAAAATAAGAATAAGAAGAAAAAAAACTCGAAATGCTTAATGAGCCCCTAATGTTTTTATATTTGGTTAGTGTAGATTTATTTCAAAACTAATTTAAAAGAGAAACTCTACCGCCAATAGAAAGATTCCTACCTTTCCATTTAGATAATCTGTTTCTAATGCACGAAATAATCGGTTTCCAAAATGAATAACGACGTTGATTACCTTCCATCGATAAACCAAGGAATTGAAACGGGAGACTACCGGATTTGCAATGAAGGTACTGATCTGCTGCCACAAGAAAGTCAGGTTCTATATCGGTCCCGTACAAACAGCTCTTAGCATAGTTGATCTTCAAACCCGATACCAATTCAAAAGCCCGAAAATAGCTTTAAAGGCCCAAATATTAGAAACCAAGCTATCTCCGATAAGAAGCGTGTCGTCAGCAAATTGAAGAACACTACTCGAAGGTTGATTTAATACTTAAAAATGGTCTTTAAGTGCAAAGTTGATCTTTAAACCCATAGATATATAAAATTGGAGATTCAATAAGGATGCTGCTAGTGAGACTTGCTAGGAAAATCGATGAGGATTGACATATAGCTTTAAGAATAACACTCACTAAAAGAGATTCTCAAGAGGAACTCGCATGGGAGAATGCTTACTATCTTGGAGCCTGTTAAAATTAATGTGTTGTAACCACCACTATCTTAAGTAAGTATTATTAGAGAATTGCAACCATCACATTATAATTATTGTCTTTATTTGGATTTATCGTATACTTGTGTCATTAAGATTTTGTTTTGAATGAAATAGTAGATTTTTGTGAAAAGAAGCAAGAAAACTGGGTTGTTTCTTATAGTTAATTTCGCAAAAGCCTATGATTGTGTCGAGTGGTCTTATCTTCGGAAGATTATGGCAAATATGGGGTTCGGTGATAAATGGAGTGGCTTGGATTAGTTGGAAATTGGTTTGCAAACCTAAGGAAAAGGGAGGTCTTGGTATATAAGATGTTCGGAATTTTAATACGGCATTGGTGAGTAAATGGTATTGGAAATTTCTAAATTGCAATGAAGGTTTGTGGAAAGGCATATTGACAGGGAGATCAGCTTTGGTTCGTGGAATTTATCCTAAGTACAAGGTTGCACCGTCCCTTTGGTGGCGAGAGTTATTTAAAATATCCAAGAATTTAGGGGAGACATCCATGGTGGATAGTGAAATCATTGGTAGGCAATGGGGAAACGACTCTATTTTAGGAGTCGATTTGGCACAGTTCCAGCTCGTTGTTGCCTGTAATTGGGTACAGGAGGAGCAAACCATTCAGATTTTACTGTTGGAAGCTGTTGTTACGAATCAGAAACAGGATGAATGGTTGTGGCAGCATAAGTCTAATCTGGAATATTTGGTTAAATCTGGATATCAGTGGCTGCAGCGAAAAGAAAATACAACGACAATGCAGGATGATGTAAGGGTTGTATTCAAGCTCATTTAGTTGGCTTCTTCACTAGTTAAAACAATTTTGTTTGGTTGGAGATTGTTTCATTACAGATTGCCGACTAGAGATAATCTCATTGCTCGAGGTATTTTATCGGATCCATATGATATGGTACGCCCGTTTTGTTTTCTCGTTACAGAATCTGCTTTCATGTAGTTTATCAATGTTACAAGAGTATAAATGTTTGGGTGGGATTGTCTAGATGGTTGGGTATAGATATGATATATAATGACAACATTATTGATCATCTTAGATAGTGGATTATATTTCTTCATGCGCAGGGTGTCAGCATCAACAATACGACAGGTTTATGGCTGGTAAGCTGCTGGAGTTTTTGGTTATGTAGAAATAATATAATGTTGAGAGTCGGTAGTTGGGACGGGGAGCTAGTTAAGCATAATATTATTCTTACTGCTTGGTGGTGGTTATGAAAAAAAATCGAAGAGACCGTTTTCTTATAATTACTACGAATGGATCAAGTCACACTTTGATTTTATGTAGGGTGCTTTTGTTAGTGGTCGGCGGTGGTTTTGTATTTGGGTTGGATACCCTTTTGTACCTGTGATATATATTTTTTTGTCTATTAAATAAAATGAGTCCTCATCTTGATTTACAATTTTTTGTATTCTCTGTCAGTTTTATTTCCAAACCTATATAAAGGCTTTGTAATGTTATGTTGAAAAACAGACAAAAACAGAGAAAAATAGTGTGTGATGAATTCAATAAAATCGGAGTATTTTAAAGTATATCCTCCACCCGTGAAAGTTAGGGCAACAAGTGACATAAAACTATTTCCTGTTAGTAGCATTTGAATTAGCTGATAAATTATGTTGTTTTATGAGAACAATAACATTTTGACAACTATGCATATGTTTTGTGCAAGTGTGCTATTAAAAAAATATGATTATAAAAAACAACTATCCCTTTAATGACCACAAAACCATTGATAGCTTTTTTATCCGAAAGGATAACTTCTTTTATTAAGTAAGCTCTATTTTCATTTTCCTTATTGTTCCAAACAAAACTTGAAACGTGGGGGAAATGGAGGATGAGGTATAAGAGTGTCAAGTTACATAATGAAATTTGCTTTAATACATGACTTCACAAGCATGACTAGAAGGGAAATGGTTAAACTAATGAAAACTAAGATAATGTCATCAAATCACGCTCTTAAGCATCAATCAATGTTTGTTTAATTATGTGAGAATATAATGAATTTAAATAACAGTGCGTCTAAATACAAATAAAAATTCCTCAAATTGTTATGTAGTTCTTGGGATATATATTTTGTTTTGAAGTGTTTGGTGCTTTGTTCCGAATAGAAGTGGAAAATCTATAACCGACACATAAATAAACATGATTAGGGTTTTAAAAAATAACCGTGGCTGCGAAAATAAATACGACAAATGGTTTCGGTAGATACCGATAGGGGTGGCAAAATGGGTCCGGCCCGTTGGGCATATCCGTTTTATATACACTTTAGTGCGGGGCGGGCCAATGGTTTAGACCTTCACCCTCTAAAGTGTCTGTCCCGCCCCGTTTTCTTTGCGGGCTTTTACAGGCATGCATATTTACTTAAATTTTTGCATTTTTAGGCTTAAAACGTGCAATGCCCACGGGCTTTTCCCGCCCCGACCTCACTATTTGCGGAGAGGGCTTAGGTTTTAGGCCCGCATCCTTACTTTGACCGCCCCGCCCCATTTTTTTACGGGCTTTTGCGGGGCGGGCCTAAATGGGGCGGACATGCCCGTTTGCCAACCCTAGATACCGATACAGATTCCCTTATTACCATTTTTTTATGTTAAATAATAAATTATGGTTAATTCACACCAGGGCGATCGTATTCAGTGTCGCGATACTTGTTTAGAAAAAAATTGTAAAAACATTTACGTGTTTGCTACTGTTTTTTAAGACCCTAATCATACTTGTCATATTTATGAGCTTTATTGGACGAAATTTTATATCTAAATGTTAATGTTCAAAATTATCTTCAACTCAATTAAACATGGTGGTGTGTGAAACTTATTTCACAGTTCGACTTTGTCATATTTATGACAACTAATTTTAATAAGCACAAATATTATATCTAGGATACAAAGGGGTGTCCAACTCATGTACAAAATCAATCGTTATCAAAACTACCTGAAGATAATCACAGGGTGGTTTAACTCATTCATAGTAATAAGAAGTAAAAGGTTTCTTTTGTTTCTTTGCAATCCACCACCAAGCAAGAACAACTATTTGCTGAATTAACGATTTGTCGTCCCAAATATCGTCCTTGAACATGATATTGTTCCGACAATTCCATAAACTCCCAACAAATTACCAACCACAGACTCGTAGCAATATTAATGTTGACTTTATGTCTATGAAGAATGTTAATCCAATTCACAAAATTATAAAGAATGATGTTGTTAAACGACACCGACACCCCTAACCATTTGAAAATGCCATCCTACGCCAAACAACTTTTATGACAAAGGAAAATAGATGAGACAAGCTCTCTTCTTCTAAGAAACAAAAAGGGCAAACCTCAAATAGAATTGTTTTCAAAGGAGAAGAGGCCATCTACACGAGCTTAAGCGATGTACGAAATTCATTGGTTAGGGGAATTGCGAAGCTATCATGTTGTAATAAGTCGTAACCCGACTTAACCATATATCCACTAGCAGTATTTGGGATCCATTTCCATTCATCCTGCTTGTTATTATCCAAAAAAACATTAGGTCAGAATCTCTAAGAACCTTTCCCATGCTTGTCGTCCAAAATCTGATAGAATTTCCTCATCAATAATAAAATTCCAAATCCAAGCGTCATGATGCCACTTCCCAAAGTCTGCTACCGCAATAGCTCATATAGATACAACTTGTCTTAGATCCTGAAATAATTTTCTAGCTTATTAGCTCCGCACCACCAAGTCGACCAAAATGGAATAAAATTTCAATTACCAACTATACCCTTAAAATTTCCAATGAAAGTTCTATGCCCAAAACTTTGAGAGATTTTGAAAATATCACGCCACCAAAGTGAAAAAGGAACTTTGTATTTCTAAGGAGTTCCATTGGCCAAATCTTAAGCGAACTGATTATACCGCCCCTGCAAAATTCCTATCCATAAGTTGTCCTTGTGATTGTGAATTTTCCAAGTCCATTTTTCAAGTAACACAAGATTGAACTTTCCAACATACAAAATTCCAAGACCACCATCATTCTTATCCTTACAAACCATATTCCAATAATCTAAGCCAAGCCTTTTTTATAAGAAGAACCATGCCAAAGGAACCTTTGTTGAATGGTTGTAATTATCCGAATATCTTTGCTTGGCATCTTGTAAAAGGACATGTAATGAATGGGAAGGTTAGAGAGGACCAATTTAATGGGGGTAGTTCTTCCTCTCATAGACATGAATCTCCCTTTCCACGAATCTAATATGAATTAAATCTTGACAATCACCGGTTGCCAAACTGAAACTAGACGATGATTCCCACCAATATGTATACCAAGGAATTTAAAAGGACAATTGCAAATCTTGCACGCGAGGAAACTCTCGGCCACATTTAAGAAATATGTCTCCCCACAAAATCCAAACAAAGAACTCGTATTTAAATTAATTTTCAAACCTGAAACAAGTTGGAAAGACTTATGAATTACTTTGATCGCGCAAACATTACACCCAAAACCTTCTCCTACTATCACCGTATTGTCAGCATATTGGAGACGATTAAATGAAACTCCTAATCCAACCTTAAATCCTTTGAAAACATGTTGCTATGTTTCCCTCTTCATTAATACCATTAAACCTTCTATTGCTATAGCAAAGAAAAATGGTGATAGTGGATCACCTTATCTAAGCCCTTGAAAAACGACAAAGTGGAGTTGGGCTGCCATTGACCAGTACAGACATATAATTATTCATCACACTACCTTTTATCCACTTCATCCACTTATGACCAAATCCCATAATAAACATTACTTTACGGAGGTATGACCACTCCACACAATCGTAAACCTTGGCGAAGTCCACTTTAAGGAACAGACCATTTTTCTTACTTCTCTTAGCAAAATCTACAATCTCATTCAATACGAGAACTCCATCCATCAAGTTTCTACCTTCTATAAAAGTTGTTTGAGAAGGTGAAATAACACTTCCAACCAACTTTTTAAACCGATTTGTTAATAATTTTATGACAATTGAATCCACTTCTAACCTATTTGTATAAATTTGAAGCATTAATTTTAAAAAAGTTAAGATCACGTAAGGACTACTTAATGTATCACTAAATAAGTGAATGATAATTTGTTTTATATAACGAGCATGCAAAGTTGTAGATAAGAGTGGTCTTACCCTTGATGAGAGAGTTAAATATATGCTCTCGATTTTTTTTTCTATTTTGGATAGTTGGGCCTTATAAGTTGAAGATTTTTCCTTTGCAATTTCCACGAGATAGATTTCATTATAAATAGGACTTGAACTATATGTTGAAAATCCAAGATTTATACTTGCCAGAAAATCACTTTGTAAAAGCAATTATTTTCTCACATCGAGTAATATTATAACATTTGAATTAAGTCTGGAGAAAATTTGTTTGTTATTGTATTGTTGTTGCATTAATCATGCCGACATAATTTCTCAGCATTTTATTTCCAACATTTTTGTATCAGATGAAAGTCTCCATTTGGAGCTAATTATAATTATATATATTCAGCATTGATCATCCTTGTTCTATATTCTTTTATGTTTTTCACTAATATTATTCATACATGATTAGTTTAATATTTATTAATTGTAATATGAAAATGAGCATTACATGCTTTAATTTTACCCTTTTTAATATGTCAACCTAAACCAATTGAGTATGGAATGTGAGGATTGTTGTATTGATGTTGGTCTAATAAGTCGTAAATTTAATGTTTATAAGGAGAATTTTTTTAATGTCTGGAAATTTTTGGTTTAATAATTCAAGTTTGTTGTTAAAGCTGAAACGCGGTGATACCGCTGTATCTGATTGTAGGAAAATTCAAGAATTAATTCTAAACATTAAAACACTTTTTAATTTGGAAAAAAAATCAATTTTCAAAAAAATGACATTAAAATTATAAGCGGACACGTGAAATCGGGTGTTTATATGTTTGAAATCCGATATCGGTCACGTGAAAGCGAACAATATCTTTAAATTAATTTTCTACTAAAAGAAACCTTTTAAGTTAATAAATATGATTATTTTCTAAAATGGATTTTGCAATGTATCACATTGACACGCGAAAACGTGATAGTTGTAAGGAGGATATGTGTTGCTATATTTGGTTCTTAACGACGTCGTGCGTTTGGAATACGAGAAACAATATCATTTTTAATGATTAGATTTTTGAAGTTGAAGTTATTTTCTTTCGGATAGTGACTCTTTCTTGTTGATGGTTGGAGTTAGGTCGTAGGAAATGTAGCCTTTATGATTGGACGAAATTTCCTTTCGACTTTTTGTGAATTGTAGTTTCTTTTTAGGGATCTTTTTGTTCCCCTCTTATCTTTGATTAGTTCTTATATTGGGCCGGAGAACCCATTTTTCTCCCTTTAATACAACCGCTTATAAAAATATATATATTAAAGAGCCATAATCCAGTATAGACACGTGAAAACTGGTAGTACCTTTAAGTTAATTCTTTTTCTAAAAGAAAATATTTTCTCGTTATAAATATAAGCAACAACTTTGTGAGTATCAACAGTTAATGAGCAATTTGTATTAAAAATGAGATAAAGGGACTCTCCGGCCCGATACAAAAAACAAATAAAAACAAAAAACACACCACATCCTAGAAATTACAAAAAATCTAGAGGGTGTTTGAATCAATCATAAAAGTTACATCTTGTACGACCAATTTTCTACCATTTCCACGAGAGGATAACAATACGATAAAAAAAATGTCTTCAACAAAACCAGTGCCTCAATTAAAAAATGTTTTGCTTTGGTTTTTGGCATTGTTTGACAAGGGAAATGAGGATATGAGTTGTTTCGTTTGGTTTACCACCGTTTCAATTATTTGGAATTTTAGGAATAACATTATTTTTAATGGAGGAAATGTTTTGTTGAAGACATTTTTTATCGTATTATTATCCCCTCGTGGAAATGGTTGGAAATTGGTCGTACATGATGTAACTTTTATGATTGGTTCAAACACCTTCTAGATTTTTTTGTAATTTCTAGGATGTGGTGTGTTTTTTGTTTTGATTGTTTTTTTGTATCGGGCCAAAGATTCTCTTTATCTCCTTTTTAGTACAAATTGCTTATAAAAAAACGGTCAATGAGAACAACATTATGGTCTCTTGTTAGTATATTTGATTTAATATCAGATTAATTTCCTATTCTGCGAACAAAACGCATTCGCATTGCCTTAGATAAAAAAATCCTAGTAGTAGAGAATGATACCCTCTAATTGGTCTCTATGGGATCGATAATCTTTTATACTAAAATCAATAATGTCGTGCATTTGCGGACGCATCACATTCCAAGGAAAATATATTTAAGAGCAATGTTATTATTGATCTTGATGGCACTTTTTTTTACTTTTGTGGGGATCATGTAGATTCACATCTCATTTGTTTGTGACCAGTTGTTTGATTGCCAATATTTGGTATATATTTTTTGGATGGTTAGGGTGCATCTCCTCCTAGGGATCTTTATCTTGTTTTTTTATTATTCCTCTCAAATCATCCTATAACTAAGATGACAGGTATGTTTATTTTGATTTGGCCTCCTATGGTGACTAGCTAGTAGAAAAAATGCTTGTTAAGGAGTGAAGGTCAATCTAACCATGAAAATAAACAAGTATGTTATCAATCTGGCGAAAAATCCGATAGCGCATGGACAAAGCAAGCATATTGAAATGAGGTTCCATTATCTTCGAGAGCAAGTGGCAGAAGCGAAGCTGAACTTGGAATACTACAGAATTGAGAATCAGATATCAAATATCATGACAAAAGGAGTTCAGGTCGAAGTGTTCAAGAAATTAAAGTCTATGATGACTGTAGATAGCTTATACACAATGCATAGGTGGTGTGTTGAGAATACAATTCATGGTGTTGAGGCGTGATGTTGTCAAAACACCTAGTTGTCGGAGTGTCGAGGAGGTATGGTTTTTACTTAGGCCCAATTTTGTAGAGTTAGCAAAATTAGGTATTTTAGACCTTGCATAAGGAGCAAGCAAACCCAAAATCTATAAATATGAATTAACCCTATTATGATTTGTAACACACAACTGAAGTGCATTTATACGATAGAATGATATTTCTCAATTTAAGAGCAGAGAGAAACTCTGCAGAAAATTCTTCTTCAATTCAAAACCCGAATTTCATTATTCTCCAAATTGTATTCTTTCTTTTTCTACTGACAATTTTGCAGCAAGAATAATATTGCAATCAAGAGTGGTTGATTCACTCAAATAAATAGTGAATAACAAAAGTAATTTGATCGGTGTGATTAAATATTATTCATCAAAATTGATTCGAAATTACTTAAAATCTTGGATTTATTGGAGCATTGAGATGATCATCTAAAAGTGTTTTTCTTAATCAAAAGTGTTTTGTTTGTGAAATATATATGTAGGGTAGGTCTTAGGTGTTCGAAACATTCATTGTTTATCTTTCTACAAAGAATAACTTAACAATTAAGCCATGCCCCATGTGAGTACGTAAGTATTACACTCACTATACTAGGAATCTATAAAAAATAATATCATATATACCAACTTGTATTGCTGACATAAAAAGAACTTTTAATATTTCTTTTAAAAAAATAGTAACAACTTGAAATGCTGACATCAAAAGCAACTTTTTAAATTGTTGGATTATCCAAAAAAAAATCATTTATTTTTTGTTGGTCCAATTTAGCTCAAAGTTTATGCTTTGCTGAGGTGGTGATGAGAAGAATGAAAAAAGTGAAAGGAAAATTGTTCATGCCATCACTATATAAATAGCATTTAGCCTTAGTCTTAATTAGTACATTCACTCCAAACACATTCATTTCCTTTGTTATCTACTCCATACACTATGGATCTTGAAAACTGTGACTGTCTAGGCTCAAGAAACAACTGCATTTGGTCAAGTTATGAGAGAATAGGCAATGACCCTATTGTATGCTTCAATGAATTTATGAGCAAAATAAAGATAGCAAAGTTGAAAACATTGTGGAGGAAGTTCAAGAGACAAAACAAGAGGAGAGTTTTTAGATCATCTTCACCTGTGTTTCTATATGATACTAGCTCTTACTTACAAAATTTTGATGATGGTTATTCCAACGATGATGATTTTTCAAGGTCATTCTCAGCTCGATTTGCAACACCATCCTCCAAGATTTTTAACAAGAATATTGAGGTGATGCATTATGAAGAAATAATGGAGACGAACAATGAGAGCTAGCTAGGATCATGGTGCTTGGTTTTCTTTAATCTGGGTTCATTATTTTTTTTAGAATTTTCATTTTATAATTGTACAAAGATTTTAGTTGTGTTATCTTGTAAATCTATTTCAATTATTAGATTTTTTAAAAGTGATAATCTATATCAGGATTCCATTTCTCATATATTTAGTCATATATATGCTTTTTGCATTTTACATTTTAGATGCCTTTCTTTTTAACATGAAACAAATAAAACTGTATTTTATTGCATGACTTCACACGCATGACTAGAAGGAAAATGGTTAAACTAATGAAAACTCAGATAATGTCATCAAATCACACTCCTTTGTTCTAACTGTGTTATACCTTAGGCACTATGTTTCTGACTCATTAATCTTTGGTGAACTGTTTTTCACGTCTTTGATTTTTCGGATACAATGATTGGTGTGGATTTTGGATAGTCAGTTTCTCATATCTTTGGCTTAAATTCCTAACTTTCGGGTTTAGGGGCCTTGGTAAGGAAACTGATTCTTCTCTGGAATCTATAGGGTCATTGTGTTTGCCGCGACTATTGCTTTTGATTTGTTTGAGATATTCTGGATTTGTTTTGAGCATTAAATCATTGAAGCAGTTATTTGGTTAGTATGAAGACTGGGACTAAAGGCTGGGAGGAGGCGAGGAAGATGAAGCACCATCAAGGCATAATGCCAAGAAGGTGTTTTTGGAAAGCTTTTGGTGTGAATGGTGGTTTGTCGATATTCATCCTTGGTCTCCCTCTGATGTAGACAAGGAAAGACTTACTTGGGTTTGTTGCTTTGGGGTACCGTGTCATGTGTGGGGAGAATTTTTTTTCAAATTATTGGCTATTACAATTGGAAGCTCTATCAAAATGGATGAAGATATCCAGAAACATAATAGATTAGACGTAGCCGGATCTTAATTCGAACGAAATTCGCAATATATCTAAATGAAGTTATTAATAGCGAGATTAATGAGATAATGTAACGCCCCAAAAAAATCTAAATTAATCAATTATTTATTTATTTAATTAATTTAAAAAGAATTAAGAGCTTTTAGTGATTTTTGAAGAATGTTGGATCAAGAGAGTATTTTTAAATAATTTTAATAGAATGAATAATCATGTATTATTTAAAATATTATTATTGAAAATAATGGGAAAAAAGCAAGGTCGTCTTATTGGAAAATGAGTAAGGATAGGATTGGAAGTTCATAAGCTAAGATATTTTAACTAAAGAAGAGAAGTTATATCATTTTCTAACTTATCGTGAATTTGTGAAGAACTCAGCGGAAGAAGAGGAAAAAAGCCCTAAGCTTTGAAGAATTGCTGAGGAATTTTAGAGGAGGAAAGATTTGAGATTTTCTCTAAGGTATGGGGAGATTCTCATCGTTTATTATGATCATATGTTTGTTTGAATTATGAATAGGATAGAGTCTTAGGGTTTAGATAGTTTGATGTGGTTGATAGTTTAGATTGTGTCATAGAAGTATGATTTGATGAAATATCCATTAGATTTTATGTAATTTGTTAAGTTTCCATATTTTTGACTCGTTTCTTCTTTGTTTGTATCAGGTTGGAGAATCCATTTTTTCTCCGATTAATACAACTTGCTTATAAAAAAAACATCATGTTGTTAGCTCGTTTGTCTCCATTATTTATTCATCACACACCACCTCAATATATATAAGTAATGCATTTGTGGATATCAGTTAAAAAAATTGGGGACCGAAACCTTTCATGCTGGTTTGATCATCCGGGATTTATGGATTTTGTCAAGAATGTTTGGGAGGCTTATGTGGTAGTTGGAAAGGCTTCATTCATTTTATCTAAAAAGCTCCAACATTTGAGGGAGAAATTGCATTGGTGGAACACAAATGTGTTCGGTTGGATAGATACAAATATTATTTCAGATGTTGGTATCATAAATTCGGTTGAAGATTTTATTGGTGAGTCTAATAGTTTTATTTCATCTCAAGATTTAATGGCAAGAAGAGAGGCAGATGATGATTTGTGGAAGAATCTTATAATCTTAGAATCGTCAGTTCCTATTAATGGCCAGATCGTGGAGGATGTTTTGGGCGTCAAAGAAGGTATTAAGAATCATTTCGATAAGAGGTATAACAAAGTTCATAGAGCATTCCTGTTCATTTGAATCCAAGGATTTAAGCGATTATCGGTAGTGGATAGAGAAGTTCTAGAAGCTAGGGTAGAGTTTGATGAGATTAAAAGTGTTGTCTTTGATTGTTCTCTGGATCGTAGTCCTGGACCAGATGGTTTTAGTTGGGATTTATTCAAGCATTGTTGGTCGGTGGTGGGCTCGGATTTTCCAAAATGTATTCATGAATTTTTTTAATGGCGATAAATTGCCTAAGGTATTTGCTTCCTCTTTTTTGGTTCTTATCCCAAAATCCGACTCGCCTAAGGATCTCGATGATTATAGACCTATTTCGTAGATTGGTTCGGTGTATAAAGTGGTGTCTAAGATACTTGCAAATAGACTCAAATCGGTTATTAGAAGTATCATATCTAGCTCCCAAATGGCTTTTATAAATTTATTAGATGAAGTTTTTGCGCTTAAAGAAATTGTTGACTATGCCAAAATAAGTAATAAGCAAGGTGTTATTCTTAAGGTAGATTTTTCCAAAGCGTATGATTGTGTGGAGTGGAATTATCTTGGTAATCTCTTCGATATAATAGATTTTAGGGGAAAATGGAAGAATTGGATGGAAATTGGAGTGTTTAATGATTTTATGTCGGTACTTGTCAATGGTAGTCCTACTAAGGATTTCTTGGTGTCACATGGTCTTAGGCAAGGAGACCCGCTTTCTCCACTACTCTTTGCTATTGTGGCGGAAGGTCTCGCGGTGTTGATAAATATAGCGGTTGATGGAGGATTTTTTTTGTCTTAAGGTTGGGATTGATGCGTCTTTTCATTTGCTCCAATATGTCGATGACTCGGTGTTGATTGGTGATGAATCTTGGAGTAATTTGTGGGGGTATGAAGGCTATCTTGAACGGTTTCCATCTTGTCTCCGGACTAGAAATTAATTTCAACAAAATTTCTCTCTTAGGTCTAGGAGTAAAGCATTCTTTTCTTTTGGCGGCATAAAACTTTCTATCTTGCAAAATTTCTGAGTGTCCTTTCAAGTTTCTTGGCATCCACATTGGAGGAAACGATAAATTAATTTCATTTTGGAAGCCTATGATTGATACGATGCGGGCGAGATTATCTTTGTGGAAAGGGAGGTTCTTGTCTATGGGAGGTAGAGTCACCCTAATCAAATCATTTTTATCAAACTTACCAATTCATTATATGTCTTTTTATAAACTTCCTTCTAAAGTTGCTCGTATTCTTACTTCTATTCAAAGGCGTTTCCTTTGGAATGGGTCAATTTGTAGAAAAGGAATCTCTTGGATTAGTTGGAAAACGGTGTGTAAGCCAAAAGAAGAAGATGGACTTGGTATTTTGGATATAAATCTTTTCAATAGGGCTTTATTGTCTAAATGGTTGTGGAAAATCATGTCGGGGAATAATTTTATTTGGAAAGGCATTATTGAGAACCGCTACCCGCGTCATGACCTCTCTTTTCATCTTAGAGACTTTCCGAAATATAGTGTGCCTTCATCGTTATGGTGGAGATATTTATTTAAGATTTCGTGTGAATTCAGTGGTAACTATTTTCCGGGGTTGATTCATCATAATATTGAAAACGGTACTAAAACTTATGTTTGGCTTTCTCGTTGGTGTGGTAACGTATCTCTTGTAGGGCTCTTTCCGGAATTGTGGTTTGCAACAGTTGATAAATACAACACGGTGACAGATAATGTCTTTTTTTACGGCGGAATTTGGTGCTGGAATTCTATTTGTTTCTGAGGTACAAGTGATGTTGTTTTGGCTAGAGACAAATACATAATAAGATTCTGACTAGGGATCTGCTTTGTAGGCGCGGTGTGATTACTAATATGCATGACCGGGTATGTCATTTCTGTTTTATGTATGATGAATCAGTTGAGCATTTGTTGTTCCATTGCTCGAAAACTATTTTAATTTGGAATTACGTTTGTAATTGTGTGGGAGTGGGAGAAATATACATTAGAAATATTATTGGTCACTTAAGGAACTGGATCAATGGGTTGATGTTGAAAAATATAGATGCTAAAAAGGCGGTTGGCTTGCGGTTGATTATTTGTTGGGTTTTATGGTCTTCTAGGAATAATATTATGTTCAGAAAAGAATTTTGGGATTTCCATACAATCACACATAGAGTCATTATTTTTTCTTGCTGGTGGTTAGGCAAAAAACATAGAAATGCAAATATTTGTAACTATTATGAATGATTAAATGTTCCTTGTGATTTTTTGTAGTCCTCTTTATTTTTGAGATGGAGGCTATTTTATATACGGGTTAGGATATCCCTTTGTATAATTGATTAATATATTTTGCTTATTAAAAAAAAATATTTGTATATGATCATTAAAATGCAGTGTTAATTTTTTCTTGTTAAAAATAAAGGTAAATAAAAAGATGAAAAATAGAAAGAAAGAAAAAAACGATACGGAATCTTGATTTAGAATATAACTTTTACCAAATCTTAGAGTTAAAATAGAAGTACAAGTTAACATAACTAAAACATTTGTACAATTATAAATCATAATTCCCAAGTTAAAAAGAAATAGATTTACAAGATAACTTAACTAAAACCTTTGTACAATTAAGGAACTCAAACATCATGTTGCTACCTCGTTTGTCTCCATTATTTCTTCGTCAATCATCACCTTCTTCTTAAAACTGATCTTGGAGGATGGTGTTGCAAATCGAGCTGAGAATGACCTTGAAAAATCATCATCACTGGAATCACCATCATCAAAATTCTGTAAATAAGAGCTAGGATCATACAAAAACACAGGTGGTGAAGATGATCTAAAAACTCTCCTCTTGTTCTCTCTCTTGATCTTTCTCCACAGTGTTTTCAACTTTGCTATCTTTATTTTGCTCATAAATTCATTGAAAAATACAATAGGGTCAGAGCCAATTCTCTCATAACTTGACCAAATGCAGTTGTTTCTTGAGCCTAGACAGTCACAGTTTTCAAGGTCCATAGTGTATGGAGTAGATAACAAAGAAAGTATAAAATGATTTAAGGAAATGAATGTGTATGGAGTGTATGTACTAATTAACAATAAGGCTAAAGGCTCAATTTATACAGTGATGGCATGAACAACTTTTCTATCCATTTTTTGAATCTCCTCATCACCACATCAGCAAAGCACATACTTTAGGCTAAATTGGACCAACAAAAAGAAAAGGAAAAAAATTTGGATAATGCAGCAAATTCAAAACTTCCTTTTGATGTCAGCATTCCAAGTTGTTACAATGTGTTTTTTAAAAACAATATAAAATATCTTTTTGATATCAACAATCCAAGTCGGAATGATATTTTTCTTGTCGAGTTACTTTGGAGAAAGATACACAATGAATATCCCAAACAACTTTTTTGATTCTGAAAAACACTGCAAAAAAATCAAAGTGAGTCGACAATACAAAATACAAATATTTTAATTGTCAAAACATGGGTCATGTTAAAAAGAATTGTCGTAGAAAAGTGAGCAATGACAGATGATTTTATGCAAGTATTGATTACTTCAGAGAGGTACTTGTTATGATTTCATATTATACAATAAAGATTCATTAGTGCAAAACAACAATAAAATTTTAAAATTTATTCCGATATACTAAAAATGGATGTAAATAAGAAATGTAGTTTCAATTTTGTAAATACAATATTATTTTAAATATTGTAATATACACCCTATTTTTTTAGAAACTGATGTAAATTAAAAATGATATTATAATCAAATCTCTACTACTTTTGTTAAATTAAAATTGGATGTAAATTTAGATTGATTGAACAAAATTATTTAAATTTATAAACCAAAATATTAATCCTAAATACATTAATAAACCACAATCTATTTTATTAAGTGTTAATTATCTAATTAAATAAATACTAAATATTAATTCTCTAATAAAATGAATATTAATATTAATGGGTGCGAATTTCTCACGTGAATATAAAATAAAATAACTCAAACACATTAATAAATTACCACATATTTATTTCTCTCCCATCGATTAAAACACTCTAAAACCTATTGATCATCCTCTCTGAAACACATCGATCATCCTCTCTGAAATCCATCATCTCATCGCACATCCTCTCTGAAGCCCATATCTCTCATTGATCATCCATTCTCTTTGAAATCCACATCCATTCTCTCATCTCTCATCGCCTGACCATTAATGGGTAACAATGACGACATGCACGATGAACAAACCCTAATTGTTTAGTCTCTTTTTTTTTCAATCAGGATCTTTTAGGTTCAACATTAGAGTTTTATGGTTTAATCTTTTAGGTAGAAAATTAGGTTGGTACAAAGTTACATGTTAATCAATAATTGAATTCACGAGAATGAATATTTTTAAAATTTTCTTTTGATAGAGGTGTAGAAATAGTATTGTGTTCAATGATGGTTTTTGTATCGTTGATGATATAGTTTTTGCTATTATCGTCTCCGCTTGGAATTGGTTGATTTTGGGTTGTAGTAATAGCAAGAAATGTAGCTAGTACAATTGGTTTAAGTTTTCTTTCGATTTCTTGTAATTTTTGAAGATTGTGTTTGGTTTTCTTTGTGTTTCGTTGGATAGAGATTTCCATAATCTCCTATTAATGAATTTGCCTATAAAAAAATTCTGAGATTGAAGACCCTGCAAAGCTTGCGAAGCCTTCGTCCTCCTCTGAACCAGGATTAATTTTCCTTCTTCTTCAAGTAATTTATGTTGAAAGTAAAATTTCATGTTCCCTAATCATTACACAAAAAATCTAATGGTTGTTTGAACCATTGTTTTATTTGTAGCTAATGAATTATTAGTTTGAATATTAATTTACTTGATAAGTGACTGATTTTTAATGTATTTTTTTGGGTTGAAAAGGGAATTGTTGTGCAAGGGAAAACATTCAATTGGTTTGTGGTTCTATTATGTATCTTCGTTTGTTTAGCTACATATGGGATGTGTTCTACAAATTTGAGACCGAATTTTCCAGAATATGATGCTTGTGAGTCTTCGGTAAAGATTGATATCGTGCTATGAGCAACTCAGATGTGAGGCATTTAATTAAAACACAACTGAATATAATTCAGCTATTGGAATATGGAATAACTATAGACTTGTAAAAATCTATGAGTGAGAAAAAAATGGCTCTATGGGCAATTGCTATTCAATTAAGACATTACTTGATTTGTGAGAATTTTTTTTTTTCATGATTTCAATTAATATATGCAATTTTGTCTTGTTAGGTAATTGTTATTCAATGATACATATTGGAGTTATATCCAAGGTTGTCAGAATCGTGATTACCTAGACTCGTTTTAATTAGATAAAATCAAAACGTAAAATCATAGAGTTTACCTCATGTTAAAATAATATTAAATTTAAATTTAAATAAGAAAAATAAAAAAAATTTAAATAATAAATTTTAACTAAAAGAATATATACAATAAATCAAATCAACTTCTATTAAGTTGGTTTATTAAAATAATAAAAATAACAAAACACTGTAAGAATAAATTAGATTACAAACTATAGAAGCACTCAAAGACACAAAATAACAAAATTAGCAACACTGTAACAAACATAGTAACCAACCAAAGTTACATACAATCCCATCATAACACAGTAACATAACATTACTTTGTTTTGTTTTTTTTGTGTGAAGAAAACTCACTTTTTAAATACTTACCAATCAAAGAATAAAACTCACATAATATTATCGTTGAAGTTTCGGTCTGACGTTGTACAAGTGAAGTGGTGTTATAGGGTTCAAAAAGATTTAATCTTCGTTGCTCTAGTAAATGAAAAAAGTCAAATGTCTAATGACAAAATAGGTTAGTTAAAGTGAATAAAATAATAAAATGGGAGAAGTTTTATTGGACTGAACTTTTTAAAATTTCAAGAAAAAGAAGGTAAAATCAAGTCAAAGAGTCAAATTCAAATATTTTACACGATTTTATAGATTCCAGAGAAATTTAAATAGTATAAAATCATTCTAGTATACGATTTTACATAAAAACGATTTTACCTACGATTTAACACCAAATGCCAACCTAAACGTAAAATCTAAGAGTTTAGATTTTAAATCGAGATTTTAACAACATTGGTTATATATTGCTTATATCTCAACTAATTTTTTATAAAATTATGTTTTGCAAAAACTTATATCTTTTAATAAAAGTATATTTATATTTTTTTAAGAAATTTTAGAGTTTAATATTTTTCATTTAAATTAACATAACTATTCAAAATTTAATATTTTAGAATATAAACTACAATACTCTTAATGTAATTTCTTTTTATCAAAAAAACATGAAACAAATGAATATGACATTAAAATATAAATTGTTATAAATTATAAATTTTACAAACATTCTTATTCTCATTAAAAAAAACTATAAATTTACATAATAAACAAATAAAATTGTGACTCCTTTCAACAACAATATTAATTCTTCTTTGCAATTTTTCTTCCAACATTTCCTTATAAAATAGTTAAAACATCCTTTCTTGACCTGCAAATTCAACACAATTAAAAGTCATTAATTTATAAGCTATTTAATGCTTTTTTTGTGTGCAAAGACCAAGTATATTAGAATGACACATCCAAGCTAGAGATGTGCAGTAAAAGAAGCCACGATACAAATTAGCACACAAACACATCTAACCAAATAAAAACTCCAACGCAACAATTATACCACACAGAACTATCATCCAAAAGACTAACCTGCACTAGTCTCAAAAAAGCCAAAGTCCAAGAATCCAACATTATCCCCTGCATAATTATATTAGTTCAAGTATGTTAGACATAACAACAACACACTTGAAAATACATTGCTAAAATTGAATTATTTTTTGCAACAATAAATCATAATTTTAAAATTTATATAACGAAATTGGAGATACATATTACAAAATTCATATAACAAAATTATCAAACAATTTCATCATAATTGGAGATACATATTACAAAATTAAACCATAAATTTCTAGTTATCATTCATAATTCAATAACGTAAAATATCCCCTAGATTACAAATTCAACGCAAAATAGAGTTTCGTCTATGATTTTAGTATTTATCGTAATGAATGACTACATAGAGTGTGAATAATATGAATGTGAAACATCTTCTATCTACGAAATAATGAAGAATAAATATTCTTATAAATGTTTAAAAAAAAAAAGAAGAGAAATATTAAAAAAATTATTCAAATTTACACTTATTTCACATTTGAAATTAAATTGCGATGTTTTATTTGTATTTCTATGATTCAAATATATTTCTTTTATTTACAAATTTATCTAAACCCCACGCATCGTGCAGATCTTAATTTAGTTTCTAATAAATTATCAAACAAACTAATTTGTTAAATAGTTACATGGTGTTGCCGTTTTCTTTACTTTATTTTTCTTTCTATTTGTATCATCACAAATTAGAAGTTACATATTAATTTATCTATTAAATATAAGGGAGTAGAAAACATATATGACAGAAAAAGAATGACAAATGAAATATCCTATAAAATACCACTTTTATAAAATCTTACAGTTAAAATAGATTTACAAGCTAACTTAACTAAAACCTTTGTACAATTAAGGAACTCAAACATCATGTTGCTACCTCGTTTGTCTCTATTATTTCACCATCATACATCAGCTCATTGTTCTTGTTAAAATTCTTGGAGGATGGTTTTGCAAATCGAGCTGAGAATGACCTTGAAAAATCATCATCATTGGAATCGCCATCATCGAAATTTTGTAAGTAAGAGCTAGTATCATATAGAAAGACATGTGAAGATGATCTAAAAACTCTTCTATTGTTTTGTCTCTTGATCTTTCTCCACAGTGTTTTCAACTTTGCTATCTTTATTTTGCTCATAATTTCATTGAAGCATACAATAGGGTCATTGCCAAGTCTCTCATAACTTGACCAAATGCAGTTGTTTCTTGAGCCAAGACAGTCACAGTTTTCAAGATCCATAGTGTATGGAGTATATAATATAACAAAGAAGTATAAAATGATTTAAGGAATGAATGTGTTTGGAGTGAATGTACTAATTAAGACTAAGACTAAAGGATATTTATATAGTGATGGCATGAACAAAATTTCTTTCCATTTTCTGAATCTCCTCCTCATCACCACATCAGCATAGCATATACTTTAGTAGGCTAAATTTGACCAACAAAAAGAAATTGAAAAAAGTTTAGATAATGCAGCAATGTTAAAATTTCCTTTTGATGTCAGCATTTCAAGTTGTTACTATATCTTTTATGGATAATTCATGTCGGTATGATATTTTTTGAAAGATTCCTAGTAGTGACAGTGATACACAATGAATGTTTCGTACTCCTAAAATCTACGTTATGCATATATTTCCTTGACAAAAGCTTTTGATTCTGAAATAGACTGTAAAATCAAAGTAACTCGACAATATAAAATACAAACATTCTGATAAAAAGATTGATCATTTCAAATTAATTTCTATGAGGCATGTTTGATAAAAATGTTTAGTGTTAGTTGGCTAAATATGAATGTAACTTTGTAATGTTAGTTGTTATTGTATCAGATTAATTAATGTTTAATGATTAATGTATCTTTTGATTGAACGAAATTTATTTTCAATATTTTCAACAACAATAACTACTAACTATGTTAAGTTACATTCATGTTTTCTTAACTAACATCAAAAATTTTTAATAAGTATACATTTAAGAAAATAAGACTACAAGAAAAAAGGTTTTCTACTACGCACCAAAAACCGCGGTTATATACAAAATAATTGTGGTTAAAAGCTTTGGCCACGGTTTGGCCACGAATAAGTGACTGTGTGATATGCAGTTGTGGCCTAAACTATAAGCCACGGTTTTAGTGTTCGGGGCATGTTTTATTTACATATGTGGCTTGTATTGGCCACGATTTAGGTATCTATGTTAACACCGCGGTTAACCATGCGTTGCAGTTATTAACATTGACTGAATCTAGCCAGGGTTCATATTTAATATAGAGTTTTAATTTATGGTCACTAATTAAAACCGTGACTACATTTTCCTCATGGTTTTACAACATTTAAGTAGGCCACCAATATACCCACCAAGTTCAAAACAGATGAAAAAAAATCAAACAATTCATATGCATGGCATACAAACAGAGAACAAACAATACTTTAGAGTTACCTTTTCACAATGAGGAATATGAGTTGATGCATATGAACGTGGAGCAGCAGGAGAAACATTAGTACTCTTGGGAATGCCCAAAGTTGTTGCCATCATAGCGGAGATCTCCTCGTCACTCATATGTGGGTTTTGTTGCTTCATCATGGTCTTAAAAAGTGCCTTCATACCATTCATCTCCCTCTTCATGCCAGCCACTACATCATTATACTGATTTTTAATAACCAAAATTTCTTCATTTCTTTTAAGCATGGTTGGTGTCGTTGTTCTTCCGTAGCAACGAACTCGGCCAGATTTTTCTTTCCCAAACAATGACTTAAATGTCTCAGATTCAGTTGAGTTCTGAACTGAATCTTGAAGCTTATCCTAATTAAAAAAATATTTACAACTTAGAACCACAAATATAAGGATAACAAGGCAATGAAGATACTTCAACAACAGAAACATAAGCAATACAAACTTTATACATAATAATTCTTGAAAATTTTCATACCAATTCTTGACAATTGCGTACCAATTCTAGACAATTGCATACCAATTTTTGACAATTGCAAAAAACAGAAAATTTTCATACCAATTTTTTACAATTGCATACCATTTCTCGACAATTGCACTCCAATTGCCAAAAAAAAAATTCATATCAATTCAACAACATCAAACTTCAAAAATAAACAATTGCAAAAAACACAAAATTCTAAAACAAAAAACTTACAACTGCAATTTCTGTTTCCATTTTGATTTTGTCGAGTCTCAGTAAACATCTCTGCTTGGCTAACTTCCTTTCCGTCATCTTTATTTGCACGCTACATTTTGATATTAAATACATACAATTATGAATCACTCAACCAACAAAGAATTATAAATTGAAGAATGTATAAAAACCTACCAATTTTGCACGAATCCTAGCAAAGTTTGTTGGTCCCATACGATGCATGTACCTTTGCTTAGCTCTGTTCACAATATTTACTTTGCTAATTGTCTATATTGTAGAACATCAAATTAATGTTAGACAATGAAATATCAAAGTTTTGAATAAGTCATAAAATTATCTTACTTGGATTTTACAGTTTTTCCAATAGGCTACCAATTGCTTGAAATGAGCTACAAGTACGGTCTAAGGACGATGTTTCAATCTTTCACTCATAGTATTATACTTTAAAAAGCAACTTTTTTTATATCTTTCTTGCCACGCCTCCAAGCATCATTTATGCGAGAGAAAACTGCTTTAGTTCCTTTTTCAGAGATAATGAATGTATCCTACAACAAATAAGGAAATTAGATACAAGTAACAAATTAAGGGACATAAGTAACAAAATGAGAAAAAAAAACTCATTTTGGTCTTACAGTAAAAAATTCCCATATACGGTCTTGGTTAGCATTCTTCAAATATTTGAAGTTAGTGTAAACTAAGGGACACAAGTTTGAATTCCTCACGACAGTGCCAAGGAAACAACTCAAATCTGACATGGTTCGATCATTGGGTCCAATAGGCTCTCCATTATTGTCTAAGACCACCTTTTCACGATCCACACTCTTTCTAGCATGGATTTTCAAACATTGTGTTGGTCCACGTGTCTTTTTCTTACTTGTCCCTATACATGTTAGATTAACTATTAAAATGAGATATAAATTTAAATGAAACAATAATTAAGAATAATGCATGACACAAACAAATTTTACTACCATCAGTTTTTTCACTTTCATTTTGCTCAGTGTTTTCTTCTTCAACCATTATATTTTATTCTTCCTCAAAGTTTTCACCTTCATCTTCGAGGAATTTTTCAACTGAAGTCGATTTACACATTAGTATTCTTTTTGTCTTCTTCGATCCACTTTCTTGCTCTGTCCTTGAATTCCCATGATCTTCCGTCACTACCCTTTTTCATAGGATTCTTCTTTGACCTTAAATCAATAGTGTCAACCACCTCTTTCTCCTTAAGTTGATGGTTTGCACTTGAAGGTTGCTGCTTTGCACTTGAAGGCTGTTTTGACCTTGAATCAACAGTGTCAACTACCTATTTCTCTATAGGTTGTTGCTTTGCACTTGAAGGTTGTTGGTTTACACTTGAAGGTTGTTTTGACCTTGAATTAGCAACTTCAGCCCCTATTTTTCTAGAAGCCTTATGCCTGGTCCTTGATTCAACTACTTCAGCCCCTATTTTTCTGGAAGCTTACTGCCTAGTCCTTGATTCAGTAACTATAACCCCTATTTTTCTTGGTGTCATTGTCCTCTTTTTGGTTGGATACAACACATTGTTCGAACTATCAATTTCTTGGCCAATAATTTCAAAGTTAGATAGCTTGATTATTCCCCAGATGCAGGCACAAATGGAGGTCGAATGCCATTCTTTCTCGTGATTTGGTTGTTACTATTTAGCATCTCACATTTTATATCATACTTGTTAGCCAATTAAGCACTAGATCTAAATAGAGGAAACCAGAAATTGGATGTAACTTGTTCACCCTTTTGTGTTGCATTCGTCTTCTATTGTAAGTTTGATACTTTCTTCATTTTCTGTTTACATTGAAAAAAACATCACATTAGGAATAGAGTATACAAAAAATTTAAATAGCTAAATACAAAAGTAATACTATACATCAGTCCATGAAATCAAATAGAGTATCATCATACACTACAACAAACAAGACCTTAGACAACGTTTTTTTTAGTCTTAGACAGCGCTTTAAAGCGCTGTCTAAACCTCCGCTGCTAAAGATTTATACATCGCTTTTTTAAATCTTAAAAGCGCTGTCTAAGCCCCCCCCCCCTTAGACAGCGCTTTGGCCAAAAGCGCTTTATAAGCCCCTCTTATTTTAAATTTTTTAGGTATACCTTAGACAACGCTTTTGAAAAGCGCTGTCTAAGCCCCCCCCCCCCCCCTTAGACAGCGCTTTGGCCAAAAGCGCTTTCTAAGCCCCTCCTATTTTAATTTTTTTAGGTATACCTTAGACAACGCTTTTCAAAAGCGCTGTCTAAGCCCCCCCCCCCCCCCCTTAGACAGCGCTTTTGCCAAAAGTGCTTTCTAAGCCCCCCCTTAGACAGCGCTTTTTACAAAAGCGCTGTCTAAGGTATACGAACATTTTTGCAGCTTTTGTTTTAAACCACATTTTTTCCAGGTTTATAAACCAGAATTTCTACCTGTTTTCAACCAGATTTTGGCAGACAATTATCACATTTTATATATGCCATTTCAAACCATTTTGGCCTTTTTTCTACCAATTTTTGGCTAACAAATATATATATATATATATATATATATATATATATATATATATATATATATATATATATATATATATATCTATATATATATATATATACCAATTCAAACCAATTTTGCCTTAAATGTATCAAAATATATACAAATTTATGTACACATTTACAAGTCATTACATATACTACAAATGTACAATATAATTACACAAATTTATGAACAAACATTGAGCTCTATCATGAATTGACACCACTCCTCTTTGATTTCGTCCACTTGATCCTTTGTATAAAATGCACACTTGAATTCATCAAAGTACTACATAATAATATAACATAGTTTGAATTAATTTCAACTATTTAATTATATGAGATATGTGTAAATATAAAAATAACTCATAAGTTAGAAATACATACATCGGTGGAAATCTCTAATCGGCCCAAAACAAGAGTATCTCGCATAAACCTCAACATGAAATACCCGCAATCTATTTGATTACGTTGTTGAGGACACTACAAATGTAAAAAAAATATGGATTATAAATCCTAAGTTTTATCAAGTGTCATCACTAATATAATAAAAAATGTGGTAATTAAAAATATACCGCCACTTTAATCCATGTAATGGAGTTGGCGCCCCTCCTTGAGGTTTGGATATCTCGTTGGGCCCGAAAAGCTTGTAGGATGCTAATAAAATAAAAATGAAGCAATTAGAACAATTTACATAAACTAAGAAAAATTTTGAACATTCTCACTTACGTGTCAATTAGGACCTTCATATCCGGGTATGTTGTCCAATCATTTCCTAACGAGTCAAGATAATACACAATTTCTCGGATAGGATTGATTGCGAGCAACAACCAATGTCCACTGTAATGATTAGGCAAATGTTAGATGGTAACTTGGAAAATAATTATAATAGATGAATTTAGAATGAAATTCTAACCCGATATTAAACGGTATAAAAAACAACTTCTCCGCATCTTTATTGTCCATGAGGATCCGAAGAACGTACTCCGTCACGGTATCCGGTCTACTTAAGATTAAACCTAAGTTGACGGTCGCGGGTGCTAAGAATCCGAATGACACGTCCAAACCATTGGGGCGCATCAATTTGTCATACAAAAACCTAATATAAAAACATCATTAACATTACACACCTCTTGTGAAACATAAAGTAAACCGGATTAACATAAAGTAGACATCATTAACATAAGTTGTTTAATTAATAAAACAAAGTAGACCGGATTTACCTAACATATGTATTGACAACGGTGACGCCGATTTCTTCACGACCAAAAACTTGCATGAAGTCCTCATTACCAATCATTTGGTCGTAATCAAAGCCGAAAATCCCTACCTCCATATGTACAGTCCGAAAATCTCCGGTCGGTATATCGGTCATCTCTAGAAATGTCCTGAGGCACGACCTATACTTGGTGGTAGGTTTTTCCCTGCTACGGTCTTCTTAGCACCAGCACTTTTTACCCGTGCGGAGGCGTTGCTAACCTCCTTTTTTTGTTGTGCGGAGGCATTGCTAACCTCATTTTCTTGAAGCTACATGTCATATAAATAGTTAGATCAAATTAAGAATGTAACAACTTCCATGGATATATGTCATATAATTGTATATTACCTCTTTTCTTGAAACCGTGGACTCGGTATGCCGCGGAATCACATTATCTTTTGATTTGGATTTTGTGGGAGTCTATTTAACATAACCAAGGAAAATATGTACGTAAAAGTTTAAGCATAAATTTTAAACTTTGAATATACACATTAAAGTTAACATAAGTTTTAAGCATACCTCATATCCTACGCATATGAGGTTTGTCGGCCATGCAACAAACGAACCTACTGCTTCGTGCACCGTTGTTGCATCTGAATCATCGCTAGGATATGGTAATGCTGCATTCGGCTCAACTGCAATATCAATTGATACCTTCAAACATCCAGCAGGGAGCTCTCTAGTGTGGAGTAATACTCCGCTAACGTTATGCACTTTTCCCTTGCCAACCATCCGATAGTATGGTGACGACAAATACAGCTGACAATGGGAAATGCCCTAAAACCAATAATAACAAGAAATCGTTAATGTGTATATATGTCAAATACATAATTTAAGAAAATAGTTCAATTTAAGACAATTATATGTAATTACCTCTGGAATGTTCGGCTGAAAGGTACAGTTGATACTGTCTTTGTCCGAAGCATCTCTGTATAATGTTGAGGCGCTAGCCTCTCTTTCTCTCCTCAATGCATCAAGCTCAGCTTGCATGGCTTCCAATCTTGCATGAAGCTCCCGATTACTAGTAGCCTTTCCTTTTTTAATACTCAGGGAGGTCGGAGTGACTCAAAATCCTTTACCCCTCACCCGACCAGAATACTCAGGGACATCTAATGCCCGACTAAGTATGCTCCTAGTATCATCGGGAGATAAAGACTGAGATAGCTCCTCCTGAAAAATCAGATGAATACTGTATACCTGTCAAATATTTGTGTATAAAAATGTTATTTAATTAATGAAAAAATGTTATACTTACACATTTCTGGTATACGTGTAAAACTTCTTCTTGAGGAACTCCAGATTTGCCCACACGGGCTTCCTCCCACAAAACATGTGCAGGAAGAGATGTTTCTGAACTTTCCTCCTTCTGCAGCTACATATTAAGTCATACAATTTGATCAGATAAAACTAATATATGATGAACAAATTTGTTATCGCAATTTATAAATACTTACCATGGATTGTTCTAAGCGTCCATATCCGACACGTCCTTTTCGGTACGGATATGCGAGACTTGATGCTCTTTCCCGATTTGTAGCACTTATTCTTTGAAAAACCGGGTCTTGTCTTTTGGATTTGAAAGCTTCCCATTCTTCAGCTGATATCAAACTTTCATATTTTTTAGGAAGCTCCGCATCCACATAATTACCATCCGCATCCCTAAGGAACTTGGATGATAAAAATGTTCGAAACCCTCTTAGAAGCTTTCCGGCCAATTTCATACAAAAACCTCTTCTTTCTTCTTCGATGTTAAAACATCACTAAGAAAAACATACAGATTGATAGTTAGTATCGATAATTGAAAAAACATAATTGATACCGTATAATTAAGGGCCAAATGATTGTACCTTTATCTCACTCCAAATTTTTTCTTTGGACTCATTCAGCTCTTTGTTTCTCCAATCATCACATGTAATGGGAATTTCATTCCTTACTAGTGCACCGATAAAACTAGTTAAGGTATGCCCATTAGGTTCTATAAGCTGTCCCTGGTTGCTCCAATAGACATCTAGTATGATGCCTCGAGATCTTCCTTGGACCACCCTTCTCATTACTGTGATGCCTCTTCGAATTTCTTCTTCCGCAGATACTTTTTTACTAACTTCCTCATGTTGGTCATCAGCCATGTCTAACCTGTAATAAACCAAGGAAACCATCAAATATCAAATATAACTTATAATCAAAGCAATTGAAAACAAAAAAATAAAGAAATGATGCATTATCAGATATAACTTATAATCAAAGCAATTGAAAACAAAAATATAACGAAATCATGCATTATCAGATATAACTTATAATCAAAGCAATTGAAAACAAAAAAAATAAAGAAATCATGCATTATCAGATATAACTTATAATCAAAGCAATTGAAAACAAAAATATAACGAAATCATGCATTATGAGATATAACTTATAATCAAAGCAATTGAAAACAAAAAAAATAAAGAAACCATGCATAATTTACCTCAGTCACTAACATCTCTTTCTTTTCTTTGTTGGAATATTAATCACTTGTTTCTTAGCAATGCGTACGAATGAATTGATCCAAATTCCCTCATTATGATCGTTTCTTATATATGACTCATCCGGTATAAGATCCTCAACTTCATCATTTCTATTCAACTCATTCCGTCTAATGCATGACTCATTCTCAACATCAATATCACATTGATCGACACCGCTATCATCAGTCAATTTGTTAGAGAAAAGCACTATAGACCATTTTGTACTCTTCGGGTCATTCACATAGAACACTTGTTTAGCTTGAGATGCTAGAATAAAAGGTTCATCTTTGTACCCCACCCTAGTAAGATCAACTTGCAAAAATCCAGACTTATCCATTCGTATGCCACTACTATTCACCCACTTGCAACCAAAGATGGGAATCTGAAACTTCTCGTAATTAAACACCCAAATGTGCTCAATAACTCCAAAATATGACAAATTTTCATATTTGGGGTTTAAGTCCTTCATACTTGATATATGCATTGCTTCAGCTAGCACGGTGACACCACTATTTTGCATAATACTCTTATCATCTTGTTCTTTGGTATAAAATATGTATCCATTAATTGAGTATGCGCTATGAGAAAACACATGCAAACTTGGACCATATGCCAAACATCTCAACCTTTCTGTTACAGAAGAAGGATCTGAAGAGCGCTTCAAATAAATATGATCCTTCAACCATTGTATGAAAATTTGATTGTGCTCTATATCTATCCAATTTTCATTTCTGTTCGGATTTAACCTTCGGAGTACATCCTTGTGCATTTCAACATATGGCTCAACCTCATTATTATTGTGCAGAACATACAAATGAACTTGATCCCGTTCATCCCTTGATATTGTCACAATTTTATTCCCAATTAATTTTTTACCTTCCATTTTTTCAAAAATCTGAGCTCTGGGGAGTCCAATCGATTGAACGTTAGACGAATATTCAGTACAAAACTCAACAGCTTCTTCAACAATGTATCGTTCAACAATACAACCCTCTGGTCGACTTCGGGATTTCACGTACCCTTTTAATATTTTCATATACCGTTCAGCAGGGTACATCCATCTCATATAAGCTGGTCCACACAACTGTGTCTCTTTCACAAGATGAACAACTAAATGAACCATTATGTCAAAAAAAGACGGAGGAAAATACATTTCAAGCTCACACAAGGTAATTACAATCTCTTTTTGTAGTGTTGGTAAGATCTCGGGATCGATCACCTTACTACAAATTGACCTAAAGAAAAAGCACAATTTAGTTATGGCACTTCTTACTTTTTCTGGCAAAATAGAACGTATACCTATCGGTAGAAAATGTTCCATTATAACATGGCAATCATGTGTCTTCAAATTCTTCAACTTGAGGTCTTTCATAGAAACAAGTCTTCTGATATCAGATGAGTATCCTTCTGGAACCTTAACTTCACTCAGAGACTTACACAAATTTTTTTTCTCCTTTCTAGATAAAGTAAAAGCAGCAGGTGGTAGATATGTTCGTCTTCCTTTCTTCACGGGTGCTAATTCAGTTCTCATTCCCATTTTTAACATGTCCTCCCTTGCTTTAAGGCCATCCTTAGACTTGCCTTTTATATTGAGTAATGTACCGATAACACTTTCAAATACGTTTTTTTCAATATGCATAACATCGAGAAAATGTCTCACGTACAAAGACTTCCAATATGGCAATTCAAAAAATATCGACCTTTTCTTCCACCCACCTTTCACAATCTTATGTGCAAAAGGCTTGCCAAACTCAGTACGCACATCTTTCCCCTTTTCAAAAACTTGTTCACCTGACAATACGGGTGGAGCTCTATGATGTTCGGTGTCTCCATTGAATGCTTTTCTCCACCCACGGTAGTGATGTTTAGAATGTAAGAATCTACGATGACCGAGAAACACATTCTTCTGGAAAAGTTCCAATCGAATCGTATCGGTTCCGTCTTCACAAACAGGACACGCACGTTGACCTTTAATGCTATACCCAGATAGATTCCCGTATGCTGGAAAATCATTAATTGTGCCAAACAACATCGCCCTCAAATTGAAACTTTCTTTCCTATATCCATCATAAACCTCCACACCGTTCTCCCACAAAATCTTTAAATCTTCGATCAGAGGTGTCAAGTATACGTCTATGTCATTCCCTGGTTGTTTAGGCCCAGAGATTAACATAGATACCATCATGTACTTACGCTTCATACATAGCCACAGAGGTAGGTTATAAATCATAAGAATCACAGGCCATGTGGTATGTGAGATACTTTGAAGACCATGTGGGTTCATTCCATCAGTAGATAATGCCAATCGAAGGTTTCTTGCTTCTGATCCAAACTCAGGATAATCATTATCAATCTTCGACCACTGTGGTGAATCAGCCGGATGCCGATACTTTCCATCAATAATTCTTTCAGCTGCTTGCCAAGTAAGATGTCTTGCATCGGTTTCACTATGAAACATGCGCCTAAATCTCGGAATTATCGGAAAATACCATAAGACTTTTGCGGGAGATAATCTTTTCTTATATCGAGACAAACCGCATTTAGGGCACTCAGTTAACATTGCATATTCGTTACGAAACAAAATGCAATCGTTAGGACAAGCATGTATCTTATCATAGCTCATGCCAATAGAGCACAACATTTTTTTGCCTCATAGGTTTGATTAGGAAGAACATTATCATCCGGTAGCATTTCACTCATAAGGGCCAACAACTCTGTGAAACTTTTATCCGACCATCCATTGCCCGCCTTTAAGTTGTACAACTTTAATACCGCAGAAAGTCTTGAGAATTTAGTGCAACCTTTGTACAACGGTTTCTCTGCATCGCTTACCATCCTCTCAAACATTTCAAGACAATCATGAAGATCTTCTTCCAGTGCTTCTACAATCTCTTCAACTCGATCACAATCGTATGTTTTCGTGTCTTTGTCGTATGAAGCATAGGTCGTATTACTTTTTCCACTCGATTCAACATTCTCGTTAATTTTCTCACCATGAAATATCCAACACTGATAACTTTGATCAATTCCATGCCTCAGCAAATGCGATTTCAATCCATGTGCGTCAACCTTACCAATATAACAACAACGCAAGCAAGGACAATGCATTCGTCTGGGGTTTTCAGCGTGTTGAACAGCATACTTAATGAATTCCGCAACCCCACTCTCGTACTCTTTGGTCATTCGATCGGCACAGATCCATGTTTTATCCATGGTTTTCCTACTTATTAAAGTAAACAATCAATCCAGACGAAAATACATAACTAAGGTAGTATCTTTGAATATCCTAACAATTTTAAAGTTCAATTCATTTTAAACTTCAAAAACGTATAAATAACCAATGTTAATATAAACTTCAATAGCGTATCCGATACGCCAATATACCAACTTTAATTACCTCATCACTTTCATTTTTTATATTACAAGAATCAAACTTTTTCTATTACAATATACATATAACTATACCTATAACACGTTAATTTTTCTATAACTAACTTTAATTTTCTATTAGAATATACCTATAACTATACCTATAACTATACTTATAAACATTTTCTATTACAAACATTTTTGTATTACAACATTTTTCAAGGAAGAACATTTTTCTATTACAACATTATTACTTATCAAACATAACAACTTTAATTACCTCATCACTTTCATTTTTTTCTATTACAAGAATCAAACTTTTTCTTCCATTACTTTTCTCTTATAAACATTATTCTATTATAAACATTTTTCTATTATCAACATTATTACTTATCAAACATAACTACAACAATGAACCTTATGAATCAAAACAACTTAAACAAAGGATAATACACTAAACTCACTTTTTATGAATCAAAACAACAATGTACCTTCTAAACTCAATGTACCTTATGAATCAAAGCAACTAAAACAAAGGATAATACACTAAACTCTGCTTTTATGAATCAAAACAACAATGTACCTTCTAAACTCAATTTTTATGAATCAAAACAACTTAAACAACAATAATACACTAAACTCAGATTTTATGAATCAAAACAACTAAAACAAAGGATAATACACTAAACTCAGTTTTTATGAATCAAAACAACAATGTACCTTCTAAAATCAATTTTTATGAATCAAAACAACTTAAACAAGAATAATACACTAATTGAAACGAAGTTACTGTGTTCAAGAAACGAAGAATCAAGAAATGACCAAACATACCGCAAGAATGAAGAATGAAGAATGAAGTCAAACGAAGAACGAAATCAAGAAATGATCAAACGAAGTCACTGATTCTTCAAACATGTTCACTGATTCTTCAAACACGTTCAAGTTCACTTCTACTGTGTTTCGCTGTTAGGGTTTCTTTCGCAGGAGGGAAAACAAAAGAACAGAGAACGAAAATAGAAGTCTGAAATTTTATTTTAATTAGACCTTAGACAGCGCTTTTGGAGAAAGCGTTTTCTAAGGTATGCCTTAGACAGCGCTTTCCAAAAGCGCTTTCTAACTCCCCCCCCCCCTTAGACATCGCTTTTGGTTTTATTTTTTTTTTAATTTAAAAACTTTAAACAACGCTTTATCAAAAGCGCTGACTAAGGTATATATTTAAAAGCACTTTCTAAAAGCGCTGTCTAAGGGGGGGGGGGGGGTCTTAGACAACGCTTTTAGAAAGCGTTGTCTAAGACCCCCCCTTAGACAGCGCTTTCATTATTTTTTTGGAACATTTTCCGTGTTTTATTTTAATTTTAACCTTAGACAGCGCTTTCTTTAAAAAGCGCTGTCTAAGATGCGCTGTTAAAAAACATTTTTGGCGTAGTGATAATCAGAATCTTATCCATCATTTTCAGCTTCTTTCATTTCGTGAGGTGTTTCAATTATTGTTGCAGGTATGTCTTGCCTAACCCAATTTAGTTCACCATCAACATCATTATTTTCTCTATGAGAAGTGTTTCATCTTGTAAGTTTGAAGGGTCACCAATGTTAAAGAAATCTCGTGGAACTATTTACAAAGCATAATGCCTATTTGGATCAAAAAGGTCTTGGACATAATAACATGGATGAACTTGAGAAGGTAGCACAAACGAATCATTCTAATAAATTTTCTTATTGAAACGCACACAAGTAAGTCTGTATTTGTCTTTTTCTACCTCAAATCAATCTCCTTTAAACAACACAAAGTTGAAGTTGCCATAGTAGTATAGCTCAATTATATCAACAATTTCTCCATAATAAGTGATGTGTTATGTCCTAGGATATCCATCCTTTGAGCTAGCAAAACTTGAAGTTAGTGAAACTAAAGTTACACCAGAATTTTTTGAGTTTTGCGATTTGTATCTTGTTTCGTAATATGGAACCTATATCCATTAATGATGTAACCCGGATACCTCTTTGCAACAAAATTTGGACCTCTATTAAATTTTTCAAGTTGTAATGGCACATCATCTTTCTGGGCACGAGTTTTAAACCATTAACCAAAATCTTTACTTTGACTTTTGGCCTTGGTCCACTTCCGTTTGTTAGTGTTTCATTTAACAATCTGATCATGCTCACTATAAAAGTCAAAAATTTATATGCTAACATAACCTAAAATAAGGATTAGTAGATAAATACATAGGAGGACAAATATTTATTTTAGTACCTGATGTAAATTTGTACTTCATTGCAATTGAATAAGATATATCGAGGGGCGTCATCCTTTGATTTCACATCAAGATGAAAGGGTTCACCTACCCCCTAAATGATGACCCGTTCCTGTAAAGTAATCATCTGAATCTACTTTAAGTGAATCACTATCATCATAATTCTGACTCTTCTTATTCAACCTTGTATCTATATTGATATGCAAATACCTTAAGCAGAATGTTATAGATTCTTCAGCCAAATTCCCCTCGGTAATAGAACCTTCTAGATAAGCTCTATTGTGGACATAGTTCTTAAGTTTACATAAGTATCTTTCGGTGGGATACATCCATCGAAATTGAACACGACCACCCAATCTAACTTCATCTACTAGGTGAATAGGAAAGTGAACTATTATGTCAAAGAAACTTGGAGGAAATATCATCTCCAACTGATAAATTATCTCTGCAATCTCCTCTTCTAAGTAATCTAAATCTTCCAATTGTATAACTTTCTGACATAGATAGCGAAAAAAGAGCCAAGACGGATTAATAGGGTCGCCACCTCCTTGGGAATTTTGCTTCTTACAACAATTTGCAAAAAATAGTGTAACATGAAATATGCATCATGACTCTTGTAACCATATATTTTCCGGTCAGCAACATGTATGCATTTTGAAATATTTGATGTGGTCCCATCTGGCAACTTGGCAGCCGTTATAACTCCACAAAAAATTGACTTCTCGGGCGAAGTCATTGAGAAACATGCTTTTGCAAACTCTAAATGTCCTCCAGCAATCTCCCTTGGATGAAGTCGTTCTCTAATTCCCAAATCTTGCAAATCATAGCGGGATTTAATATAATCTTTTTTCTTCCCCAGGATGTCCAAAAAGGTTCCAATAATACTATCAAATATATTTTTTTCAATGTGCATTACATCTAGATTATGGCGTAATGTATTCTGAGCCCAGTAAGGCAACTCAAAAAATATCGACCTCTTCTTCCACGGACCATCAACTTTCTTCCTTTTTGTCTTCCCGAATTCATTATGGAAATCTTTTAAGATTTCAAGGATTTCTGTCCCTTTTGACAATGATGGTGCAGTGCTATGTTCTTCTTCTCCATTATATGATTTGACATCATTTCTCCAAGAATGAGTCCTTGGTATAAAGATACGGAGGTCCATATAACACATATTATGATTGTGTTTGAGGTAAAATGAATTGGTGTTAGATTTACAACATGCACACGCCAATTTTCCTTTGGTGCTCCAACCCGACAACATAACATAAGCAGGGTAGTCACTAACTTGTCCACAAAAGAGATGCACGTATTCAAAATGTTTGGTTTATTGAAGAATCATGTCTCAATGTTGGATTCTCATAATTCCTTTAGCTCCTCTAGCAGTGACAGGATGTAAACATCAATATCATTTCCTGGAGATTTTGGTCCAGGAATCAACAATGACAACATTGTATATTCAGGTTTCATGGACAGCCAAGGTGGTGTGTTGTATATCATCATTAAGACATGCCATGTACTATGAGATAAGCTCATTGTCCTAAATGGATTAAATCCATCACTTGTTAAGCTGAGTCTTACATTGTAGGACTCACGAGCAAAATCTAGATGGAGTTCATCAAAGTCCTTCCACGCTTTACCATCAACAGGATGCCTCAATTTCCCATCCTTTGAGCGCTCTTCTTCATGCCATTTCATTGAATCAACTGTCTTTGAACACATGAATAACCTTTGTAGTCTAGGAATCAACGGAAATTGCCTAAAAACTTTTGCAGGAACTCTATAATCATTTTTCGATTGCTCAGACTCAAATCCTTCAGTTGGAGCATTTTCTTTCCACCGTGAAGCTTCACGAATCGTGTAAGAATTGTCTTTTTCATGATCTTTCCAAAATATCATGCAATCGTTTGGGTATGCATGGATCTTTTTATAATCAAGGCCTAAACCACTTAATATATTATATTATATTATAATACAAATCTTCGTTTTATGACTGAGAGAGACACAATTACAAAAATTCAACAGATAATAAAAGACGATCCAAGAAACCACGTCAATCCTCTGTCCAACTCATGAATGTTACAAATCCTTTATTATATTCAAAAATAGAAACCTACAAGAAAGAAGAAAAAAACCATCGATCAACATTAAACAATTTCAGCATACCATAGTTTTTACTCTCTTTCCATTTCCAAAGCACCCCACTCCTACTAAATAATAAACATACATATTCAAAATCCACAATCATTCCATTGATAAAACTATTAAGGTCCGTTTGGTTGGAGGTAGATGAAGGGGAGGGAAGGAGATATTTATTAATATATTTGTTAGGTTCATTTTTTATAAGAGGAAGGGAGGGGAGCAAAATACATCCTAGACTCACTTTTTGCTCCCCCTCAATTTGGGGGGATTTAGAGGGGAGGGAAGATTTCTTATTTATAATTTTATTATATTTCCTAATTTAACCTTAATTATTTTTTTAATTCTATGATTGTCCTTATTTAATTATTAAGGATTAGGTTTTTTTAATTCTGTTTCACCTTTCATTTGTCTCTATTTTGCTGCTATCTACGTTGTTGCTCTCTGGTGGATTTTCCATTTTTATTTTGTTGATATTATTATTTTTATGTTGTTGTTAGATATTGAGTTGTTCTTCTATAACATGGTAGTAGTTATATTTACAAATTTGTTTATGTTGTTGTTCTTCTACGTGTTCTCGTTCCAAAGTCACTATCTAAGTTGTTCCATCTAGTAACCTAAGTTTTCTAACCTTTCACTATTTGTTAGACAAAAAAGGGGCCCAATGGTTTTTTTTTTACTAAGCAAAAATATATATATATCGAGAATATAAAGGGGTATTCAACCCGTATACAAACAAAAGATATAACACCATCTAATCCCGGAAACTATAACAAAAATTCCTTAGGATGTGTATACCAATCATAATAATTACAACTAAATTTCTTCCTATGTTTCTTTTCAATCCACCACCAAGAAGATAAAATAATATTTTGGATTACTTGTTCTTCTTCCCATAATCTATTAATCAATTATACATAATATTAATATTTCTATTTAGAAATAAACAATCAGTAATTAAAATTATTTATTTCTTATATTTATTTGGAACTTATTTAATTTTTGTATTTAGGAAACTATTGAATTAGAATGTCAATTTATAACTAATGGAATTTTTTATCAACTAGACCCGACCCGACCCGGGTGATGCACGGATTTTTTTTATATGTTATATATAATTTTTAGTTTTTTTCTTCACTTTAATAGTATGTTATATATAATTTTTAGTTCATATATATATATATATATATATATATATATATATATATATATATATATATATATATATATATATATATATATATATATATATATATATATATATATATATATATATATATATATATATATATATATATATATATATATATATATATATATATATATATATATATATATATATATATAACATTTTAATAATGTCTATAATATAACTATTGAAATAATGAAATTAAAATAGTTTCTAATATCAAAAATAAAATTAAATAAATTTTGAAATATAAATAAATATCGAATAACTTTTAAATTAGAAAATTTTCAATATCATCAAATGAATAAATATACATATAGAGAAGTAAGTAAACAACTAACTACTAAACATTATGAAAGACTTCTTTGTAAACGACATTTTTAGTTATATTTGTATCTTCATCTTTGTTGTTGGTTATCAGTATCTTTAAACCTTTCTTTGAAGTAACTCTTGACAGTGCAACATATAATTGCCCATGAGAAAAAATTGATTGGGGAAGATATACTCCTACATATTTAAGTGACTGATCTTAACTCTTGTTGATTGTCATAGCAAATGATACACTTAATGGAAACTGTCGACGTTGAAATTTGAAAGGGATTCTTTTATCTTTGGAGTCAATGATAACCTTGGAATAAAAACCTTATGACCAACATTGTTACCTGATATAATCTTACCTTTAAGGACATATCTTCCCATTTTTGTAATTATCAATTGGGTGCCATCGCACAATCCCAACGACTGATCAATATTTCTCAACAACATTACTAAAACTCCAACTTTTAATCTCAACTTTTGATTTGGTAGTCTAGAAGATACAATGGTATTTAGAAATTCAGGAGTATGCACATCATCTGACATGTTAACGTCTGACCTAACATTATATGAAGAATCATAACTCAAATAAGTTTTTTCTTCTCCAGGTATTAAATCCAACATATAATCATTAAGGGCGTCGACAATGGTATTTTTAGGAGCCAATATTGCTCTCTCTTGAAAAAAAATACGGGTCATTCAAGTTGTGTAATAGATTTGGATATGTGCTTTCCACAATAGCTGAAAGTAGATCGCCAAAGCTAAGAATCAACAGACCATGTGGTATTTGCACCATGATATCTACGTCATTAGCATCTCCAATACTACCATCGCCGATTCCCAATATCCATTCTGAAAAACTCTTACTCTCTTCAATGTCAGCATCTATACATCCTGTCAGAAGTCTCATATTATGGTCAGTGAAAGCACTTCACAATAACTCCAAAGATGAGAATAATTTATAGTTGAATGAACAACTTCATATATTGTTCCTTTAAGGATAATAGGAAGGATCTGATGAAAATCTCCATAACATTATTATCAGCAATCTCACTTCCTATCTGAACACACTCATCATCAATATCCACATGATTCATCTATTATATATGTTTGAGAGAGTGAGGATTACTTAAATTATCAATAAAAAATAAGGAATATCAATAGAATTTTTTTTCATACATTGATCTGATGCAATGTTAAAAATTGATTAATTATCTCCCTGTAACGCTCAAATATTTAATTAATTGTTTTATTAAATATTTAATTAATTATTTGTGTTTAGTCGGTATATTTTATGTTGTGGTTGATTAAGTCGATAAGTCAGAAAAATAAGTCGGAAGCCGTAGAAATATTAGAGTTAATAATATAGTTGTTGTGATAGTTGGGTTGGTGGGTTTAAAATCGTGTTTGAATTAGTAAAATAAGGGGTGTTATGATTAGGCCCATTAATAATTATAATATTTAGTTAATTTAATAAAAATAAAATAAAAAATATTAGAAACAAAACATAAGAAAGTTATCAGTAGAAGAGGAAAAATTGAAAACTGAGTTGTTACACGATCGTGGGAGAAAGAGGAACAAAAGTTGGAATCCGATTCTAGGGCAACCTTCGATCCAAAACCTAAGGTAAGAGTGGATTCGATTCTTATAATCGGGTATGAAATTCAATACTATGATTGGGTTTGATTTGGGTAGTGTAGGTTTTGTTGAATCTGTACAGTTATGAATCAACCTGCATATGATTGTTGTTATGAATGCCGGTGTGAAATTGATTGTTCGATTTCTGAATTTTATTGATTATAATCTGTTTATTATGTTTTTTGTTGTTGGAAAAATTACGTTGAAAATGTTTCTGGAAAAATTGTGAATTTGGGGACGAAGACAGACTGGTAGTGTGGGGGTGGGACACCCATTGACCAGAAGGTCATGTGACGGATGCCACTTTCATGAGTGGCGGGTGCCACTTTTTATAAGTGGCGAGGGACTTAAGATGTGGCGCAAGCCACCTAGTAATGTGGCAGGTGCCACTTTTTGTTACCTTAGTTATGCATAATTAAGTGGTTAAGTGGAGAATTAAAGCATGTGATTTAATTAGTTGGATGATGAGTAATTAGGGGAGAAAAAGATTTCATGTAGCGCAAGCCACTACTAGAAGTGGCAGGAGCCACTTTGCTTAGTTATACCTTACCTTTTCTTAATCATGTTTTGCCTTACCTAACTAGTTATGTCTTGCCTTATTTAATCATGTTGCCTTAATTAATTGGATGAATTAGGAAAGGAAATACAAGATGTGACACAAACCACTTCTAAAAGTGGCCGGAGCCACTTTTTAGACCATATCTTACATGTATTAGGCATATTAGGAAATGGATTAGTAGGATAATTTATGAATTAGAGAAATAGTGTTTTCATGAAGAATGAACTAATTAATTAAGTATGTTAATTTAATTTAGTAAAGTTAGGAAAAATTAATATAATTTCAGGACTTTAGTCGTAGCATAAAATCAGAGGATGTAATATAATCAGTAGCAGCAGGTGTTACTGTGATTGAAGTTTTGACAGAAAATTATTAAACCAGAACTTTAGCATAATCAGTAGCATCAGATGGGTCCATGACTTAAAACAATTAGCAAAACACAGAATTTCGATATTCGTAATAAAATCGTGATAAGTCGCAGAAAGTCAAAAATAGTACCGGTTTAGTCGGTTTAGCCAAATTAGGCGAAAAACGAAGTTGTCTGGAATTTAACGAAATTAGTCGGGATAAGTCGGGTAAATTAAAAGCTGATTTTTATTACATTGTTTTGTCGAAAATGTGTTGTATAGTCGAATTGCAGGTACATTTAAGTTGTTGTACGTTTCGGTTTACATAATGGTTTTAAAGTCATTATGTTGGAGGCTTTTATGCCAAGGTTAAATATAAGTTGATTATGTCGTAAAAAGTCGTTGTGTTGCTCATGTTGTTATGTTGTTGTGTTGTAAAGTCGTGTTTGTCATGTAGAGCATATGCATTTTGTCGGAGCCGTTGCTCACACCATGTTGGCCTGGATTGACAATTTAAGTTGAAAGTTGAAGGCTTATGCCTTGATGCCTCGATAACCTGGCAATGATTTAAGTTGTGAGTTTTACTCCAAATTGGTTCCACATGCATATTTAGTAGAGTCGCATAAAAGTCGCATTGTTTTGAGTTGTCGTTGTGTTGTTGTACTAGTTGATGTTGTGAAGTAGTAAATTATGTGAAATCCTTTTCTGTGTATTGTGTTTCATATACTACTTATAATTATAGTAACTCACCCTTTCTGTTTGAATGTTGTCCTTATATTGGCAACGTGCAGGTAATCCAGAGGAGTAGCCGATTACCTTTAGTCGAGTCGGTGGTCAGTCGCTCTGATACGTAACACTTGGGGGGAATGACGCGTGTTTGTTTTTCTTGATTGTTGCAATGCTGAATTTTATTTTAATTGAAGAACTTAGAATGTTTATTGGTTATTTGAAGTTGTTTTTATGTTGGATAAAGATGATTCAAGTTGTTTTATTAATCCGCTGCGTAATGTTTTTATGAAGTTGAATTATTTAATTAAAATGAAGTTGTTTTATGTTTATTTATGAAAAGTGTTATGTATTATTCAGGTTATAATTTTAAAGTTGAAATTGTAATATCCCGTTTATGAGGAAGTTTTTGTAAACACTAATTTTAATTATATTTTAAGGGTAGAAATGGGGTGTTACATTAGTGGTATCAGAGCAGGTCGGTCTGTTCGGCCAAGTGTCGAGTCTTAGTTGTCTAACAATTATGTATTGTTATTGTTCTAACTTTTGGTTGTGTTGTAGTGATAAGTTGAGATGGATGGAAGAAACGACGTTGCGATGGCTGCTGCAATGCAAGCGATGACACAAACTGTAAAGAACTTGCCAAATGCTGGTGAAGATGTTGGATCACGTAGCTTGGTGACTTTTCAAAGAGAGAATCCGCCAGTGTTCAAAGGAAAGCATGATTCATATACAACTTTAGGATGGTTGAAAGAGATTGAAAGAATCTTCTGTGTTACGGATTGCACTCCGGCACAGAAGTTTAGGTACGGAACTCACATGTTGGCAGTCGAAGCTGATGATTAGTGGCTAGAGACACGTGAGAGGTTGGATACTGCAGGTAAAGTAATTACTTGGGATGTATTCCGTAGGGAATTCATGAGAAAGTATTATCCTGAGGATGTTCGTGGCAAGAAGGAAATTGAGTTCCTTGAGCTTAAGCAAGGGAACATGTCTGTCATCGACTATGCTGCAAAATTTGTTGAACTATCCAAGTTTTATCCTCACTATACTGGTGTTGGTGCTGAATTTTCAAAGTGCATCAAATTTAACGTAGCTCTTTTACATAAATGGAGGTTGAGGATTTTATCGGTAAAGAATAATATTTTGCTCGATGTTCTCAAGGCCTGGTATGGTGATTTATCTTTGAAAGTTATAGATCGAAAGGAGTAAAGGTTAAAGCCGAGAGTTCTTTGTTTTGGTGGAGGGAGATTCTCAATTTGGGAAATCATTTTTCAGAGGACGTTTTCGTATCCAATTGTAAATTCATAATTGGGAATGGACATCAAACGTCTTTTTGGCACTCTATATGGTTACAATATTTTTGTTTAAGGGATAATTTTCGAAAGCTTTACAATGAATCTCAATTGAAGCAAGTGTGTGTGGCTTGTATGGGGGGTTGGTCCGGCGGATAATGGAAGTGGGGGATCATTGGAATTGATTTCAGGATTGTGGCTGATTTATTTATTCAGAGCTACAATTGGTTAGGCCAGAATGATGTAGGTGATTTTACTGTCACAGGTGCAATTATCAGCAGTCATCACAGTAGCCAACACATTCCTTTGGGTGTTGATTTGGAGAAAGTAGTTTCTGGCTTTATCAGTACGGGTTCAGTTTCGGACATGATGATTCTTTTCGCATATGTGCAGTCGTTTATTGTTGTTTCAAATGATGTGGAAACAATGTCGCTGAATCTGTTTTCTGGTGGTGAACAGGAGCCCATTTTTTCTGCTAATAGTTCTGCTAATAACAGTTCAATGGATCAGTTTAATGGTGAGGTTTCGTTTTCGAACAGGCATGTCTTTACAGCTTCGACACAGCAGGGAGTCAATATAGTGGCAGACGTCGATTCTGGAAATGCGGAGGGTTTTTAATGAAGAAGTAGCAAACTTGTCCGTCTTGCTGAGATGTGCAGGGCCGGTAGAGGTCGAAAACGATAGGCTTTTGTGGAGGCCGAAAGCTTCGGGTGTATTTCGGTTACGAGTTTTAGAGCCATTTCTTATTCGTGTAGGACTCCTTTCGGTCTGAGGGATGAGTTTGATGATGTCTTTGTTGAAATTTGGAGAATGGAGGTTCCATATAAGGTTAGGTGCTTTGGTTGGAGAGGGTTTTTGAATAGACTCCCTTCTAAGGTCAATTTATCCATAAGAGGATGTAATCTTTCAACCAACGATACCGATTGTGACTTATGCCATGGTTGGCCGAAATCTTTGGAGCACTTAATATTGGGGTGTACTGTTTCAAAATTGATTTGGAAGGAAGTTGTGGAATGGATTGGTTGTAGAATCTTTGAAACAACTAATTTGAAAGAAAGTTTTTCGTTTTGGTGTCGGATAGGCAAACAATTGGGCTTGAAGAAAGGGAAGGAAGGTAGCGTTTGGTTGGCAACTAGCTGACATATTTGGTTATTGAGGAACGAAATTAATTTTAAAAATGTTTCTTGGAATGTTATGGATGCGGTTTGGAATATCAAAGCACTTCTTTGGAGATGGCCGTTCATCGGGAAGATTACTCATTCCAATTTAAATTTTTATGAATTCATTAAAGATCCTATTTTTTATTTTTCGTAAAGGAAAATTGGATAGTAATTTTCTTTAGACTTTTTTGTCTATCTTTTGTAATAAGCTGGTTTAAGAATCCATAGTTCTTTTTTCAATATATTTTTTACTTATAAAAAAAAATCGGACGATAATCCGAAATATCCCGAGATCTAATCAATTGGATTAAGGAGAATATGCCTATCCAAAAATCAATTTTTTAGGACAATTCTTTTTTAAATGACCCATATTTTGACAATTAAAATATTTGTATTTTGTATTGTCGACTCACTTTGATTTTTTTGCAGTGTTTTTCAGAATCAAAAACGTTGTTTGGGATATTCATTGTGTATCTTTCTCCAAAGTAACTCGACAAGAAAAATATCATACCGACTTGGATTGTTGATATCAAAAAGATATTTTTATATTGCTTTTAAAAAACACATAGTAACAACTTGGAATGCTGACATTAAAAGGAAGTTTTGAATTTGCTGCATTATCCAAATTTTTTTCCTTTTCTTTTTGTTGGTCCAATTTAGCCTAAAGTATGTGCTTTGCTGATGTGGTGATGAGGAGATTCAAAAAAAAAATAGAAGAGTTGTTCATGCCATCACTATATAAATAGAGCCTTTAGCCTTATTGTTAATTACTACATTCACTCCAAACACATTCATTCCTTAAACCATTTTATACTTCCTTTGTTATCTACTCCATACACTATGGATCTTGAAAACTGTGACTGTTTAGGCTCAAGAAACAACTGCATTTGGTCAAGTTATGAGAGAATTGGCTCTGACCCTATAGTGTGTGTCAATGAATTTATGAGCAAAATCAAGCTAGAGAGATTGAAAACACTGTGGAGGAAGATCAAGAGACAAAACAAGAGGAGAATGTTTAGATCATCTTCACCACCTGTGTTTTTGTATGATCCTAGCTCTTACTTACAAAATTTTGATGATGGTGATTCCAATGATGATGATTTTTCAAGATCATTCTCAGCTCGTTTTGCAACACCAGCCTCAAAGATATTTAACAAGAATATTGAGGTGATGTTTGACAAAGAAATAATGGACACAATCCAGCTAGTTTAATCTTGACTCAATTTATTTTTTTTCTTGGGAATTATAATTGTACAAAGCTTTTTGTAAATGATTTCATTCCTCATTTCTTCTGTCATATATGTTTTCTACTCCCTTCTATTTTTTTTTATTTTTTATTTTTTATAATTTAACCTGAAAATATTAACTTTGTATTTTAATACATATAAATTAATATATAACTTACAAGCAGCAAAAGAAAAAACTACAATCAACTACAAAACTCAAAGAGTGGCGAACGGATATTTAAACTATTTGTAGAAACTACAGCGATTCCCCCCAATTTTACCTATAGTCATCCAATGCCAAGAAGTCACTAGGATACTATAAAACATATTATCGACATTAGATACTTCGTCGTTGAACAAGATATTATTTCTACTTCTCCAAATTATCATCTAATGTATTATTTGTTGTATGAAATGGAACTTAAAACTAGAATGTTCGGGTTGTCAAAGAAAATCTATAAGATACAAAAGACCACAAAATGATTCAAAAAAAAGTTTACGTTGCATGGGACAACAACAACATGAACTGCTCTGATGAATTTGATAAGAAAAAAGAAGAAATCCACCTATGTCCCATGACAAACGACAATGAAAATAAAGTAAACAATCTAATTTCAAAATTTAGTTAAAATTATTTATTCTACCTATGTAAAAAGTTAGATAGTAGTTTAGATAGTTACAAAAAGATTGTTTTTGTCTCAAAGTCAACTATTTATTCTCATAACCAACCTAATCAACACTTGCACAAAATCATCGATCATTAAAATGACAAATCTTTTTAAATGATGAATCTTTTGACTATTAAAATATTTGCATCTTGTTTTTATCGACTTACTTTGATTTTGTAGTCTTGTTCTCAATCAAAAGTTTTTGTTTGTGAAATATATTCATATGGTAGATTTTAGGTGTTCGAAATATGTTAGAACTTATGTTGGGGGTCTGTAAAAAAAATATAAACCAGAAGAAGATAATGAAGATGATACGATGAAAGTTGCACAAAATAAATTCCAAAACGTGTGTTTACACAAAGCTTTGGTTCAATTCGCCCTCACCAATTTAGATAAATTGGATGCAAATGGGTTAACCGGCGAATCCCCTTCAGGATACTTTGGAAACCTTAACATGAATCGCATATTCACATTAATGATATATATCGATCAACGATATTTTACAGAATTAAAGTTCTCTCATTTATTCTTGTGCACTAGAAATATAAAAGAATGACTTAGATATAATTTTTGACACTTGAAACAAGTGATTTTTTTGTATGTTTTATTCCTAACAAGTGTCTCTATTTATAGAAAAAACTTGTACCAATTGGTGAGGAGAAAACATTTTCATGAAAAGTTGTGTTAGTGTAGAGGTGGCACCTTTTGACCACACACCCAATCACTATAAAGTCTCTTATTTTATTTCAATTAGTTGCAACTTTTGGCCATATTTGTTAATGATAATTTAACAAATAATTATTCATCAAATTAATTAAACCATTAATATTTATCAATTTAATATTTTGGAAATTTATCCAACAATCCCCCACCATTTTCAAAATATATCTAAATTCACTATTCAGAAAATTTCATGGTTTCAGATAAATGTATCGTACGATTTGAACCATTACTTAGTAAGTTAAGATTCCACTCATCCCCGAATAGATTGGTAGACAAACTTTGAACCAATTATTCATTAGAACAAGCGTGCATAACTCACACATAAAATCTCGGTACCATTGATTGAATTATTAATATGACACATTTAATAAGGCCTTGTGTCCCATATTCTTTTCATGAGAATTTTAGAGTCAAGTCCTTGAACACTATGAAGAGGCACCACTTCATTCTCAAATAGGTAGACTATATTAGAAATGCATCCATAATTATACATTCCAACAAACATATGTTATATGTCTATTAAGAGAAAAAAACTCACCCTACCACGTTTTTCTTATGGTCCAAGTACTTTTACCCCTTTGGATGTATCTATCATTAAGTACTTCAATCACTCTAATAGTGTATTATCTTCATTTAACTCAAGACTCAATGTTAATCAAATGTGAGTTGAGTTTCCACTATCGATGATTAATTAGATATGAGCTTGTTCCACATCCCTAATGATGTCTTCATTGTATTCAAATATATCCAAAGACATCATATCTTTGTCAATCCTTTCATCAAAGAATTGCAAGTATTTTCCAAACTTTAATAAATTTTGAATATTCAATTTTTCAATTCTAATCATGTATATGATTACTTTATTGACTCTTGATAGTATTTACCATCTATCATCAAATCATGACACTTTTGTCATTTTTTTTGTAAGCAAGAAGTATATTGATGAGAGTATCAAATCACTCGGCATGATTACAAAAGAAATGAGGCTTAACTCGAACAAAAATGGAAAATTCCCTACCAAATACACCTAAGCCAAATACAACAAGGGTTGTTTGTTGAATTCGTCTAAGTTACATCTGGTATAAGAAATTTCTCCAATGAGAAACCACCTCCATAAATGTAATTTAATCCTCCAAACAATGTCTACTATATTCCACTTAGTGTTTCTAAAAATAATTTCATTTCTCGTTGACCAAATCACCCAACAGACGGCTAACCACGCGAAATCTTGAAGACCTTCCTTTATACCTTTTGTTTGCAAAAATGATGCCAAACCAAGAAGATTTCCTTGTTGTTTGATCCACCGTGAAAAGACTCTCCAAGCCAATTCTCGATTTCGAACCACACCAATTTAGAGACCGGACAACTCCAAAGCAAATGGTTTAAGGACTCCGCATAGGAGTTGCAATAAAAACATTTAAGATCGGCGTTAGGATTTAAAATACCTCGCGTGAGAAGACGATCTTTTGTCGGAATTTTATACATCAAGCATCTCCATCTGAACATTTTGATATTTAAGGGTGCCTTTGATTTCCATAACAACTGAAAAGTCGCGTCGTGTTTTTCCGGAGGACCGAGCGGAATATGATTGATTATTGCCTTTTGATAAAAGGACTTGACAGAAAAACAAGAATCCCCTTCCAATAGCCATAACACGGTGTCCTCCAATTCGGCATCCGACAAGATGTTTGATAGCAGTCGATTGATCATGTCGCATACCTGCATCAGATGCCACAACATGTTCTGATTCTCGAACCGTCAACAACTTTGAAGGAGCCGCTTCCGAAGTAGTAGTACTAGCAGCAATATCGTGCCACTGCACCAGCTCCGTATAATCGGCATTAGGCACCAAAGAAATATTCGACAAAATCTGTCGAATGTCTGCATCAGACGCCGCAACAGGTTCTATTTTCGTAACCGTCGACAACTCTAAAGTAGCTGCTTTTGAAGTAACAGTACCTGCAAGAAATGCAGGATTGTGTAATAGTAGGTTGCTGCTCCGAGTAGACGGAATCAAGCCAGTTTGCATCCAAGAAAAAACTACATATTCTGCAGTCATGGCCAAAGGAGATGCTGCTGATATGGATTCAGCAAGCTGGACCTCTTGGTCAAGATAATAACCTGCAAAAAAGGAGCAAACATTAGATAAACCAAAATCGGTCAACTTCCATCTACCCCCGCTCCAACCGCCCATCTACGTCACCGAAACACCTTTTAATTTCGACAGTAAGAACAACTTAGGAAACTTCTCTTTCAATCTATAATCTCCCCTCCAATTACTGTCCCAAAAGGGAGTGCAATATCCATTGCCCACTCAGAAATTACAATTCTCTATAAGAAAATCGTCGATCAACTTCTTAGCAATAGATACAATATCCTTCCACCAATAAGAATAAGTTTTCCAATGAGACTTTGTAGAGACGCTTCCCGCTACTAACAAACTTATAGCATCGTATCTTGTTCTCAACAAATTGTACCACAAATCCTCTGAACCTTTTAGAACCCTCCATCTCCACTTATGAAGAAGGCTAACATTGAAAACTTCCAAATTCTTGAAATTCAGCCCACCTTTATCATACGACAAACAAAGGTAATCCCATCCCGACCAATGTATACATCATATATATTCTTGATAGTTTCGATAAATTATCATCATGACACTGTTGTCATTCTTTTTGTCATATACACTTATTTTATGTCATTATTTATTTGCTAACCTTTTTAATTTGAAATTTTACTTCCATTTAAATATATCCAAAATATATTTAATGCATTCTATAGCAATTGACAATCATGGAGATACAAACTTGTCATGACTAACTTTTATTTCATGAAGTGGGTTCAAACATGTAATTCATAAACTCCATATAAATACAACACCATAGAATAATTAAATCACTTCATTAATATTTTCTATAATCTTTCTCCATAAATATTTGTTAACTTAGGGTGTGTTTGTTTCAAGGCTTAAAAAAATATTCTTGGGAATATTGATATGAGAATAGTATATTCCCATGTTTGATTCAAGTTTTATAAAATAATTCCAAGGTATTTTTAATTCCAAGGAATTTTATTTACACATGATTTTTTTTTATTTCAATGCTTAAAGGGTGGGAATATAATATTCCCATGGAAATATATTTAACTAATTATAACTTCCCACTATCATTCACATTTCCTAGGAATATGATTCCAAAGAATATAATTTTAATCCTTGAAACAAACGCACCCTTATGATCATCTAAAATGACCCAAATTACTTTTAATATCAAGATGAACAAGAAATAATATTTTCATATTATGATACACATATAATATGAGATAAATCATTTTAAATATATTAAATTCTAAAAATAAAATTATACAATTTAACCATGTCCATGATATTTTCAAAATTTTATTTACATCATTTTACGTTACCAATATATGCATCGTACATTCAAATTCATGATTTTTTTCTCATCAAATCATTTTATCCAAAATTAATGCATTACTAATTAAAACAAATTACTTGCACTAAAGAAAAATATTTAACATACATTTTACATTCAAGTTAATACTAAAAACTAAACATATTCATCATTTTTTTATTTCACATATTTAAATAGTTTATAAATCATGCATGTATAAATTTAGAGAAATGTTATTCTTACACCAAAATCATACACCTACACCGTATTTCACTATTCACCAATACGGTGAACAGTGAAATATTATAATAATATATATATATTTTTAAAATAATATAAAAAATTATTTTTTTAATACTTTTTAATTTTTCTGAACATTTATCAACCAACTTCATTACTGCATTAACCAAGTTTTAACATTATATTAACCAACTTTGGTGACTGCTAAAATTATTTTTAACGCCTGAACGTTATTAAACAACTTCATTATTGCATTAACCAAGTTCTTACATTGCATTAACCAACTTGTTTCACTATTTTTAAAATCATTGTTCATGGATACTGTTCACGTGTACTGTTTATGTGTTGTACTATTCATATGGCACTGTTCATGTACGATTTTACTATTCATTGACACTATTCATTAAAAATATTTTTTAATTGAAAAATACACTGTTCATCGTATAAATACGGTGAACAGTACATACGGTGTATGTATTGGTGTACAAATTGGATGTAGGAATAACATAGCTGGTAAATTTAATATCACATGTTAAACTTAACATTAATACCCATTATTTTCATCATATAATACTATACATGGATTTAAAGCATTATACGGATATGTATTAATTTAATAGAATTATTATGTACCTTTCACCATAGTTATGAATAAGAAAGCATGAATTCATTTCTCCATAAAAGTTGCAACCATAAATTAATAAAAAAAAATCATTAATCGAACCAAAAGATTGTTAGATTTTGTGTTGCGGGTCTGCTGCAAAACTTGAACATGAAGAAGATGAAGATGTTATGATGAAAGATGCACAAAATAAATTAAAGTGTGTGTTTACACTAAGTTTTAAGTTCGATTCGCAGCTATCGATTTAGGCAATTGGATACAAATGAGTTAAGCGGCGAATACTCTTCAAGATACTTTGTAAATCTTAATATGAATCACATATTCACATTAAGCATATCGATCAACGATATTTTACAGTATAAAATTCTCTCATTTATTTTTGTGCATTAAAAAAATAAAAGAATGACTTAAATATAATTTTTAACGCTTGAAATAAGTGATTTTTTTTAAAGTAACTTGATAATGTGGCAATGCCCATGTGACTACGTAGTAATACAGTTACTACTAGGTACCTTTAAAATAATATCATACCGACTTGGATTGTTGACATCAAAAAGAAATTTTAATATTGCTTTTAAAAAACACATAGTAGCAACTTTAAATGCTGACATCAAAAGGAAGTTTTACATTTGCTGCATTATCCAAACTTTTTTCCATTTCTTTTTGTTGGTCCAATTTAGCCTAAAGTATGTGCTTTGCTGATGTGGTGATGAGGAGATTCAAAAAATAAAAAGAAAAGTTGTTCATGCCATCACTATATAAATTGAGCCTTTAGCCTTATTGTTAATTAGTACATACACTCCATACACATTCATTTCCTTAAATCATTTTATACTTTCTTTGTTATCTACTCCATACACTATGGACCTTGAAAACTGTAATTGTCTAGGCTCAAGACACAACTGTATTTGGTCAAGTTATGAGAGAATTGGCTCTGACCCTATTGTATGTTTCAATGAATTTATGAGCAAAATCAAGATAGCAAAGTTGAAAACACTGTGGAGGAAGATCAAGAGACAAAACAAGAGGAGAATGTTTAGATCATCTTCACCACCTGTGTTTTTGTATGATCCTAGCTCTTACTTACAAAATTTTGATGATGGTGATTCCAATGATGATGATTTTTCAAGATCATTCTCAGCTCGTTTTGCAACACCAGCCTCAAAGATATTTAACAAGAATATTGAGGTGATGTTTGACAAAGAAATAATGGAGACAATCCAGCTAGTTTAATCTGGACTCAATTTATTTTTTTTCTTGGGAATTATAATTGTACAAAGCTTTTTGTAAATGATTTCATTCCTCATTTCTTCTGTCATATATGTTTTCTATTCCCTTCTATTTTATAATTTAACCTGAAAATATTAACATTGTATTTTAATACATATAAATTAATATTTAACTTATAATTTCTCATGATACAAATAGAAAGAAAAATAAAGTAAACAAATTAAACGCCAACACCATATAACTCTTCAATAAATTATTTTGTTTGATTTGATATTTTATTAGAAACTATTAATTTTAATAAATCAAGCACAACGGGGTGTTAGATCCAATACAACAAGAGAAAACGAATTCACAAGCCAAATTTGTGGATATCCAAATTAACAGTCTAATCTTCTTAAATTCTCTACCATTGACAGGCTGAGCAAACTGATTTTTTTTGCCAAACCGAATTTTTTTTTTGTGTTCTATAGATATGACTACCTTGTTTGTTAAATTGCGGAAACATATATGGATTTAGAAAGCTAGCCGATAATGAAGAAGACGGCAATCTATAGTTTTGACTATCTTGTTTTTATTTGATTGATTTTTTGTATCGGGATGGAGAATCTCTATTTTTTCCTTTTAATACAAATTGTTTATAAAAAAAAAATCTAGCACTAAAAATTATAGAGGCCAAAGACATGATGTTAGAAGAGAAAGAACGTATAGCTGAAAATCACGAAGACACGAGTCTCACACTACCATGAAACTTTTTTTTTTCGTCGTAATAGGGTTTTTACCTCTATTTAGTGAGAAAGTAGGGAAAAGTGTAATGAAAAATTCCCATTTTTTCCCTTGGTTCTTTTTTCCACCGAAGAGAAATAAACGACTTCTACATTCAGTTTTTTTTTCCACCGAGGTGAAATCAAAATTACAAAATCATTCTCTAGGATGGATTGGAAGAGAGAGAAATGTTTTGATTAAGGTTGATTCCTCTTCTCTTTTAATATTAATTGTTAAATAATTTTCTTAAATCATTCTCATAAAAAATGTTTAATGGTTTAAGGAAAGCTTGGATGTAGTAGTAGTTGTTGTTGAGTTTTAATATTTTTAACAACAACAACAACAACGTAACTACAACTAACATTGCTACATCAATGCTATCCTAACAAATATCAAACAGTCCTAACAAACATCCATTAAAAAATTTAGAAATCCATTCCCGGGAATGCTTTCTACCTCATCCAATGCTTTCATTATTAGTATATTTTCATTATCAGTTTTTGCATTTCAACACTTCACACTCTGTTTTCAAGATAAACTATTGCAATTGATGGAATTCGAAAGGTGCTGATTATAGTTTTTCCTTTGGGTTGTTAACTTAATAAAGGGAATATGTTGTATTTTTTATTTATAAACTAACATATGCTGCATATGGTTTACACCTCGGTTATGAGTGTCGGGTGAAAGTTTTATCATCTAATGTAATTTTTTTTATATAAACAAGAATTCATTAAGAAGAGATAAAGGGGATCTCTAACCCAAAAAATACAAGCAACAAAAGAAAAAACTATAATACTACCAAACTCAAAGAGTAGCGAATGAATATTTAAACCATTCGTAGAACCTACAGCGATTCCCCCCGATTCTTCCTATATTCATCCAATGCCAAGAAGTCACTAGGATACTATAAAATATATTATCGATATTAGACACTTCGTCCTTAAACAATATATTATTTCTACTTCTCCAAATTATCATTTAATGTATTATTTGTTGTATAAAATGGAACATAAAGCTAGAATGTTCGGGTCGTCAAAGAAAATCTATAAGATACAAAAGACCACAAAAAGATTCATAAAAAGTTTATGTTGCATGGGATGACAACAAAAAGATTCATAATAAATTTATGTTGCATGTGACTACGTAGTAATACAGTTACTGCTAGGTACCTTTAAAAAATAATATCATACCGACTTGGATTGTTGACGTCAAAAAGAAATTTTAATATTGCTTTTAAAAAATCAAAAGGAAGTTTTAGATTTTGTAAAAGTGATTTTCAATGCCAAGATCCCATTTGTCAGATATTTAGTCATATATATGCTTTTTCCATTTTACATTTTATATGCCTTTCTATTTAACATGACAAAAATTTAACACTGTATTTTAATCAGCATACAAATAGTATTGGTGGAGCAAATGTTACATTAGACCTTAATTATATTGGTTTTTTTAATTCTACGAATTTTTGTTATTTTGATTATTAGTATTGGCACTTTATGTTGTTTTATGTTGGTTATCAGTTGTGAATCAATCTGTGTGACTTGAAAGTCTTCATTACCGATTTGCAACATTTTTTCTTCTTTTTTTCAATAGGGGTCAAGCTATCATTTGTTGGATTCTCCCGAGGGTCAAGGTCTAACAAGTACCCTTTTTGAGTCCTATCTTGAAAAACCGATGACTGATAGGTTTTTCTTGCTTTTATGAAAACAAATTCTGTGACACATGCATTATTGATCGAGCATGTCTTTTTTCTGGCCGAGTCTGTTTCTCTTTCACCAGCGAAACCTCCTGAGATTGTATTGAGTGTGTGGCGGACCATCCGAGTATCACATACTTCTTCAGTGTTTTTTCCCTTCTCTGCATAAGGATTCTCTGAGTTTGGCTCTTTTTTAGAAGGGTTTCTCTTTCCTGGTGATCCTTCTACCTCCTTTACAAATGACAACAAACAACCCTTTTGTATCAGTAACTCGATTTATCTTTTTAATTGATGACAATCTTCAGTATGGTGTCCTCTCAAACGATGATAGATGATCTTACCTGATCAGAAGGGCATTCCAGCTGTTGGTTGTGAACGTCACGGTTGATAGAAATATGGAGGGGGTGTACCTGCAAGACACTCTGAAGCTCAAGTGAGTTTGGGTACAAAGATGATAAGAGCGAGAATAGTTCAGAATACCTGACCTTTTAGTGAGAAAGAGTATTTATATTGAGCCTCCAACGCTGGGCCAAGGTCCTTTCTTGGGCTGGATTAGCTAGGCCCAAGGAAGAACTGCCAAGGTACGCATAGAAGCGTGTAAGACCTAGCACGTGGTATTGTCCCTGGTCCAACTGCCCCTATCTTTCAGGAGATAATGGTGGAAAGTTGGGTGACGTGGCGCAGGTTGGAGAGACGTGGTCTCCCCAGCACCTATATGATGAGTCGAGGATACTGCTCGACTTACTAGTGGGTTGCCCGTACTATCGAATTATGCCCGACTATTCCATACATCTTCCCGACAAACTGGGCCTTGGCCCTGCGGGGTTTTGGCCCTACGCACAGCTATGTCTTGAAGGCACAGTCCAGAATAATAGGCAAACCATTCTTTTTCGTCATTTCCTAACACAACATTTACCCTCTTGATATGATACACCTCCCAAAAGAATATCAGTGTGTTTTGCATTCAGGAGAATAAATTTATCGGTGAAGTTTTCGTATATCCTTCGAGAAGGCTTTATCGATCGCTGAATTTTCCCTCGACCCTTCCTTATATTTTTATTTCCTAGGCCCGGATCCATCATGCCTATAATGATTCTTTTCTTTAGCATCCCAATATCTTTTCTCAATATTTCTTTCCTCCCATTTATATACTATTCTACTCTGTTCATTATATTCTCCATGCTAGCAGTCGGCTTCTGTGCCAACGATTCATTGAAATGATCGACCTTTAGGCCGTTTTGGAAGGCTCCCACATACATCTCTTAATTTGGATTAGAGTCCTTTAGAGTTTCTTCATTTAATTGTGCCATATATTATATGAGGGGTTCTTAGGGTCCTTGGTGGACATTGTACAAGCTGGTAGTGGTCGTATTTCTATGTTTGATGGCGGAGAAATGATGCACCATCTTCCTAGTTAAATACTAGTAACAGGTGATTGAAAATATGAAAAGACTCACTTGCCAGCATAATGCCACATCTTTGAACACTCCCGTCATAAGCTTCCATTTCAAGGATTAGGAAGCCCCAACTATTTCCATTTGATCGTTAATTGATATTTTGTGTTCCTACATAGCGCTATTGCCATCGAACGACGCTAAAGGTAACAATTTACAGTTTTATGGGACTTGATCGCCCCAAATTACCTCTGAAGGGGGTTAAGGATCGAGAAGCTCTTCCTCCTCTTCATCTTCCATAATGTTTGTGATTTTTGTAGAGTGTGGGCACTCTCCTTAAAATATTTATTCTGTTGGTGCAAAGTCTTCACAATTGTAAGGAGTTGTGTCGTGCCTGGTGGGGTATGAAGATCGCTCCTGCTAGGAAATGATCCAGATATCGTATCTCTTTGGGGAATTTGTTGTTTTATGGGCCTGGGAAATTTTTCCGAGGCCCCACTGTGGACGCTAAATGTTTCAGATAAACACTATTTGGTTAATATCCATGAGGAAAGTCAGGTGAGATCATTAGGAAGCCTCTTTTATATCTTTCATGCCACCAAGGGCCATTTAAGGAATGTCCCTTTAGATCCTGTGTTTAAGTGATTTTCAATAACTTCCTTCATTGTTAAATGATTGTTCATATTGTCTTCTAACACCTTCACGAGATCGGGTCCGACCTACTCATGTTGTTTACCAGCATTCATATGGGACCAGGAACGACTTGTCCATATCATATAGTAATACTTCCCTTGACCGTGATCCGACTTGCTCATGTTTATGCAGCTCAACGGATTTGTTCCCTCCTACTTGATCTCAACAACTTAGTCTTGAGAATTTTGGGATGTACAACAACTTAATAACACAATTTGTTGAGATCAAGTTGAAGGGAACAAATTCTCCGAGCTACATAAACATGAGCAAGTCGGATCACGATCATGGGAAGTATTGTTATATGATATGGACAAGTCGTTCCTGGTAGAAAATGAACAAAATAAAGTAAACTAACTTTGAGTTGTTGTACATCCCAAAACTATGGACAAGAGTGTTTACTTCATTTTCAAAGTCTACTATTTATTCCATAACCAAACTAATCAACACATGCACAAAATCATCGATCATTAAAATGACAAATCCTTTTAATTGATGAATCCTTTGACGATTAAAATATTTGTATTATGTTTGTCTTCTAACTTTGATTTTGCAGTCTTGTTCTCAATCAAAAAATTTCGTTTTGTGCTATCAAGAGGAAGAATATGTCCACCACCTGTTTTTGTCGTGTCCTAATATGCAGCACCTCTGGCTTAAGATTTTTGAATGGGTTGGATTAAATTCGATTGTTGCAGATTCTCTTAGTAACTTTGCTTTACTTTTCTTTTTGGTGATGGTTGATAGGAGTAAAGAGGAAATGGAAAATTTTGTGTGATTTATAACGGTCTAGGTAATTTGGAATTCGAGGAACAATATTATTTTCAATGGTGAAGTTTGTAATATGGAGGAGTTATTTAACCGTATTCTTACAATCACTCGGAGATGGTTGAGTTTAGGCCGTAGGAGATGTACCTTGTATGACTGGATGAAAAATCCTCTTGATTTCTTGTAATTTTTCGAGTGTGTTTTGTTTCCTTTCTTTTTTTGATTGGTGTTTGTATTGGGTTGGAGAATCCTTATTTCTCCTTTTAATACAATTTTCTTATAAAACAATACATAAGATAGGTTTGAGGTGTTTGAAACACTAGTCGAGTAATTCTTGAAAGTAACTTGACAATTCCCCAATGTGACTGCATAGTTTTTTTATAAGCAAGGAATAGATTAATAGGAGTACAAAGGGTACTCGACCTGATTACAAAAAATAGGACAAACCTACCCGCGGAGGAAAGAAATTACCTAACCAATTACAACTTAAGATAAATACAACAATAGAAACTTGTCGAATTCATAAAGATTACAATTGGAGTGAGTTGTCTCTTCGATAAAAATTCATCTCCACGTCGTCAACTTCACCCTTCAAACAATGTCAATAATGTTCCAACAAACATTCTTAAAAATGATCTTGTTTCTAAGAAACCATAAATTCCAACAAGTTGCTAACCAAATAATACCTTCTCTTTCATGCTTAAAATTTTTTAATGTACCGAAAGAAACCCAATCCACAAAACTTTCTTTGGCACAATTGCAATACACACCGGGGAAAGAAATCCAATCTGAAAATTTTTGTCAAACCAACCTCACCGCCGAACAAGAAAATAAGAGATGATCCAAAAACTCTAGGGAAGAATTACAAAGTACACAATTGGGATTAATCGATGTATGCATAATTCCTCTACGAGAAAGGTTGTCTTTAGTTGGTAATCTATTCCAAAAACACCTCCACGCAAATACTTTAATTTTCAAAGGTACCAAAGCTTTCCAAATAAGAGAAAAGGCATGATCGAACTTATTAAACGGACTAAACGGATCATGAAAAAATCTGTTAAGCGATAAAAAGAGCTTACCGAAAAAACAGAGTTTGAATTCATCTTCCAATCAATCTGGGCGTTACCAAAAGCTGTAGGCGAAAACCTCATAATAAACTCCCTAAAATTGGCCAAAACAGGAGAATACGGGATCCGTCCAACCGAAACATGAGATGCCGAAGTGGAAGCAGCAACGCTGACCCTTACTATTTCGGAATAAACAGTGGCAGCCGCTGTTGCATCACCAGAAACAAATGTTCTGCCTTTCGAAATCGAAACGGGAGGGATTCCAAAGTCCCCCTATTCCCACACGCCATTATTCCAACCACCCATGAAAGCAACAAAAACATCTTTAAGAAGCGAAGTCTCAAATAATTCCGGAAAACTCTCCCTCAAACTACCCAAACCGGTCCAATCCACATTTCAAAAAGAAATGTCGAAACCATTGTCAATTTGAAAAGAACAATTATTAATAAAAATGTCTTCATGGTAGGATTTAACAATAGAAAACAAATCAAGCCACCAAATCGATTTAGAACTCCAATTTGGGAGAGAAGCTCCACTAAACGACATTTGTAATTTAATATCCCCGTATCTCGCCTTCAAAATTTGAAACCATAACTCCTCCGATCCCTCTAAAATTCTCCACCTCCATTTATGAATGAGTGCTAAATTGAAATCTTTAATTCTTCTAAAATTTAATCCACCTCTATCGTAAGGATGACAAAGCAAATCCTACCTTAACCAATGAATTTTCCTTGAAACTTTCGAGCCACCCCAAAGAAAACGACTTTAAATTCTAACAATATCCTTCCGAATTTTTGCCAGAACTAAAAAGAAAGATAATTGAAAAATAGGGAGACTATTTAGCACCACTTTAATAAAGTAATTCTACCACCAAAATTCAAATATCCAAACCTATAATAATGTGACTGCATAGTAATACAGTCACTACTAGAAACCTTTGAAAAATAATATCATACCGACTTGGATTGTGTTGACATCAAAAAGAAATTTTAATATTGCTTTTATAAAACACATAGTAGCAACTTTAAATGCTGACACCAAAAGGAAGTTTTAAATTGGCTGCATTATCCAAACTCTTTTTCATTTCTTTTTCTTGGTCCAATTTAGCTCAAAGTATGTGCTTTTCTGATGTGGTGATGAGGAGATTCAAAAAATAAAAAGAAAAGTTGTTCATACCATCACTATATAAATAGAGCCTTTAGCCTTAGTCTTAATTAGTACATTCACTCCAAACACATTCATTCCTTAAATCATTTTATACTTCTTTGTTATATTATATACTCCATACACTATGGATCTTGAAAACTGTGACTGTCTTGGCTCAAGAAACAACTGCATTTGGTCAAGTTATGAGAGACTTGGCAATGACCCTATTGTATGCTTCAATGAATTTATGAGCAAAATAAAGATAGCAAAGTTGAAAACACTGTGGAGAAAGATCAAGAGAGAGAACAAGAGGAGAGTTTTTAGATCATCTTCACCACCTGTGTTTTTGTATGATCCTAGCTCTTATTTACAGAATTTTGATGATGGTGATTCCAATGATGATGATTTTTCAAGGTCATTCTCAGCTCGATTTGCAAAATCATCCTCCAAGAATTTTAACAAGAAAATTCAGCTGATATATGATGGTGAGATAATAGAGACAAACGAGCTAGCAACATGATGTTTGAGTTCCTTAATCTGAACTCAATTTCTTTTTTACCTTGGTATTATGATTTTTAATTGTACAAAGATTTTAGTTATGTTATCTTGTACAAACAACTCATATCTTCTGTCATATATGTTTTCTACTCCCTTTTATTTTTTATTTTTTTATAACTTTTCTTTTTAACATATTATTAACATTGTATTTTAATACATTTAAATTAATATATAATAACTTATCATTTCTCATTATACTAATAGAAAGAAAAATAAAGTAAACAAATTAAACGCCAACACCATATAACTCTTCAATAAATTATTTTGTTTCATATTTTATTAGAAACTATTAATTTTACTAAATCAAATTATGCATTAAAATCAAGCAAGGGGTGCTAGATCCAATACAACAAGAGAAAACGAATTCACAAGCCAAATTTGTGGAAATCAAAATTAAGAAGATTTTATTCTATACCCCTGCAGTTATATCTATATCTCAATAAATTTTTCAGAATATCAATTTTGATTTTGTTATTTTTTTATTATTTTATTATTTTAATTTTTATCATTACTGTCAGAGAAAAATTTACCTCCTACCCCTACATTTATTCATATACCCCTACATTTTATAAAAAATATTAATTTTGCCTTAATATATTTTTAACTAATTTATTATTATTTTTAAATAACTTTAAAATTTTATTTTACATACTGGAAGACTTTGTAAAAGAGTTCCGGTAGTCATTTTTAAAACTTTTGTTTGTGTATCGGAAGACTTTACAAAAGAGTTCCGGTAGTTAATTTTTGTGTACCGAAAGATTATGTAAAAGAGTTTCGGTAGTCATTTCTAAAAAAAATTTAATTTTTTTTATGTAAACCGGAAGACTTTACATAAAAATTCCGGTAGTCAATTTTTGTATACCGGAAGACTTTGCAAAAGAGTTCCGGTAGTCATTTCTTAAAACATTCTTTTAACTTTTATTTTGTGTACCGGAAGATTTTGCAAAATAGTTCCGGTAGTTAATCTTTGTGTACCGAAAAACTTTGCAAAAGAGTTTCGGTAGTCATTTTTTAAAATATATTTTTAACTTTTATTTTGTGTATCGAAAGACTTTTTAAAAGAGTTTCTATAAACAAAATAAAATTTTAAAATTATTTAAAAACTAAAATAAAAAATTAGTTAAAAATATATAAAGGTAAAGTTGGTATTTTATATAAAATGTAGGAATATAAGACTAAAGGTAGAGGTATGAGGTAAAATTTCTCTAAATTAACCGTCTAATCTTCTTAAATTTTTTATTGGACTTCTCTTTCATCAAACCGATTTTTTTTTTTGCTAAACCAGAACAACAATCGGACATAGACGTAACAAATACATAAGTGATTTCTCATTCCCAAAACAGTTAGATGACCAAATTAGTTTGCACTAATTCAATTATTGATTGTGACAAAGATTAATATAAAATTAAAAATTGGTATGTAAACCATCAATACATATTTATATGTTTTCAAAAGTATAATTTTATTGTTTGTACTTTCTATTGTATATTTTATCACTTTGAGTTTTTAAATTATAATGCGGTAATTCTTTAGGAGTCTTGAAGTTTTGTCACATAGGAATAACAACTCATAACAAAAGATATAAAAATAAAGATCAAATATGTTTAGGTTTGTCATATTACACTACTATAAATAATTTCATTTCACTTCAAATGCGAAGTGGATTGTACATCGGTTATATATCGATTTTTTGACTAATCGAGGGGAAAAACGTCACTTTACCTAACGATAATATCTCTAACGAAGGAATATATATATATATATATATATATATATATATATATATATATATATATATATATATATATATATATATATATATATATATATATATATATATATTGTTGAAAAATATGAAAGAAACATGTATTGTTAATCGTTTCATTATAAAAGTATAATCTTCATCTCTGTTGGAATAATTTTCATCATTATAAATATGGGGTGGCTTATCCCGCTCCAATTGAATTTTGCGGCAGAATAAATGTTGCGTATTACATTCATTTGTTTCTAATATAAAATTTACAAATAAGATTGGATAAATAAAATAAATTTATAGTCACATGATTAAATATTATGTTAGAAAATAAAACTCGAACCAATAGTTTTATAGTACTTGCAACCTATTGTGTAAATCTTTGGCAAAGTAAATACAATTTCACCAACCACGTTGAAATAAAGTAAAATTGAAATGAAATAAGTTCACAGAAAGGGAAAGTTCAATTACAAGAATTAATAGTTGTAGGAAGGGGAATTAGAATTTAGATGGGAGAGAGATAACAAGTCTTCATACAAATTCCACACCCCCGCATTATTCATCCTCCCATATCTTATAGTTACTAGCAACATACATAGTCTTCCAATGTTCTTGTAGTTTTCCTTTTTGTTTTTGTTGACCTTCACAATTTTCCCAATGATGATACCCTAGTTGTGGTTTTTGTTTTTCCAATGATGATACCCTAATACGAGTTGATACCCAAGTGCTCGAAGAAGTGCCTCCATACAAAATCCAGAGACTTGTTACGGGTGCTGGTGCTCGTAATAGCTCTTACGACAAGTAACAGGAGGGAGAGCTTTTCCCCATTTGTTTCCTTTCTGGAATGTTCCTTCCACTTCAAGGCTCTTTAATTGCTTTGATCTATCGTCATTATGTTTAATTGAAATTCATTGCTAGGAGATTCTTTCAATGTTTAAGATTTAGTCTAAAAACCCATTGGTAGTTTTGAGTTTTTATTCAGTTTAAAATTCACGTTCTTAATTTTACGTTTTTCATTCCGCAACTTTTGTATAAGACTCCATTGGAGCAGCTGGATCACTTTGAATAAAGAATTACTTTTTCATTAACCAGGTTCCAATTTATTGCTTTAATTACTTGTTTATCGATTATGTCTTTATCTGTAATTATCATTGTGATTGGATTGTTCTTGAGTATGAGCGAGTAGTCCTCTAGGGACAATGGTTATGAATACTATCGTCTGATTATCCGCATGCGACTTAGGCTAGTTGCAGGAATTCCATGCTCTTTATTTTAAAAGTCTAGGTATTTTTCAAAACTCACTACGAATGTAAGAGTTTTGCCTTTAGGTATTGATTTGTGCCGAAAGGGTATAGGCAATATCGAAAAGCAGATTTTAAACAGTTAAATCTAAGACACAAGAGTGATTGGAGAAACTGGGAAAGGTTTAATAGATGTGCAAAAGTAAATAACACTAGTTTTATGAGTGCATTGTTTTACGACTGCATGATTTCTAGTATAGTTTGAACAATCTGGCTAGTGATGTTGAAGTCGTCTTGGATATTGTTTGGAAGACCGATATCCCGATCAAAGTTAAGGTCTTTCCGTGGGGATTAGTTATTGATATGTTACCTACTCGTAATAACCTATCAGTGAAGGGTGTGATAGTGAACCCCCATGAGAAGTCATGTGTGTTGTGTTTTCTTGTTTTAGAGGAGTCCAATCACCTTTTCTTTAACTACTGTAAATATGTCCTGGTGTGGAGAAAGGTGTGCGATTGGGTCAGTATTGATTGTGTTATGGAGATGGAGTGTTGTAGTCGCATTCATGATTGGTTGGTCAAGCTTCTTAGTAGAGGAAATTCGATTGGGTCAGTATTGATTGTGTTATGGAGATGGAGTGTTGTAGTCGCATTCATGATTGGTCGGTCAAGCTTCTTAGTAGAGGAAATTCGAACAAGGTTAACGCCATTTGGTTCATAACGTGCGGGAATTTATTGAGGACAAGGAACAACATTATTTTTAGCAATGATATTTGTAACCTCAATTCCATCTTTAATGTTAATGTAATGTCATCTTGGAATTGGTTGATGTTAGGTAGTAGAGGTAAAAGAAGGTGTAGTTTGTACATTGGACTAAGTTTCCGTTTGATTTTTCGTAGGTGTTTCGGTCTCGGTTTTTCCTCTTTTCGAGTATTTTCGGAACCACTTATTTTTCTTGTATTTGTTGGTTGGAGATTTCCTTAATCTCTAATTAATGAATTTTCCTATCTAAAAAAAAAGAACACTGACAAGCATGCGTTCATTAGAGATTGAGTAACACACTAGAGAAAGCAGATGTTACTATTTTTACTATTTTTTTTATAAACTAAATTGGAATTCGCGTAACACAAATGCTTGGGTCATGTGGAGAAATCTTTGTGACTTACATAGTCAAAGAAGGCCCTTTTCTTTAGGGATATGTTAGTTTGAGACTTAGAATTAGTTTTGGTTCCAAGATTGGGTTTCGACAAAGATATCTCGTTTGGACTTTCAAATGAGTTATTAAAATAAGGCCAATAATTGTTTTTTGAATTTATATGTTTTCTTTGAGAAAACAGGTGGAAAGTTGTAAATAGTGAAATACATGCAGACGATAATGTATCATTTTTTTACAGAAAAGACCATTCATTTTAGTTATTTTTGAATTGTTATAAATAGGAGCTTATTGTTTAGGATAAAGGGTGTTCCATTTTGTATAAAACTCACAAATTTACTTAAAGTATATGTGTAGTGAGAAACGAGTTTTTGAGAGAATGTACATGTGATCACCATACTCTTATATTTTTATCAAATCATTTACAATTTTATCATTTATGTTCACTGCAAATTTACTTTGAAGTCTTTTTACATTTTTCTTTATTACATATTTCTGCATTTTTCTTTCAAACTTTACACATTAATTTCTTTTAACAATAAGAACATTGTCAAAATGTTCATAAGAGATAAAACCTGAAAATAGAAGCATGTGTCCTATGATTAATCTAGTCGATTCTATAAGTAACCAAAACATAGAATTTGGAAGACTAATGCTTGTTTATCAATTTCGACGGTAAACAATAACAAACTTGCTATTTGTAAAGAGTAAATTGTGTTGAGTCGTTAGATACTTAGATGCATTATGAGACTGGATCCTCTACTTCTGCCTACAAAGTAGTTTTGGGTTGCAAGGATCGAGACTCTTTTAGTTACACTTCGAAATGCCGACATTAAAAGTAATTTCCTTTTCTTTTTCTTGATCTTATTCCTATCTGGTTCAAAGTATGTGCTTTGCTGAGATGGTGCTGAGGAGTGTGAAAATAGAAAGTGTTTCATGTTCATGCATGCACTCCAAACACATTAGTCGTAGTCATAACGCATGCATTCCAAACACTTTGGTTCCATAAACTATTTTATGAGTTTTTATTTTTCGTACTCCATACACCATGAACCTTGAAAATTGTAAATGTTTAAGCACAAATTCAGTATCGTTTGATCAACTTGCCTATATTTATTTGGCAGATTAATTATTGTTTGGACTATATAGTTTACCTAATTAAAATAGATGTATATGTACTTAAATAAAACAAGAACATAAACGGCAAGTTCTTAATCTTCAACTTCAATGTGAATTAAGATATCCTAAACAAAACCCATAACTATTATGTAGAAGAAAAAAAAAGTGGACAAAATTTTAAGTCTCAATAATTTGAGGATAAAATTTTTATTTTCTTTATATCCTCTCAATTTTGCGACAAAATTATAAAGTTCAATTCAAATATCGCATCAGATGTCCAATATGGCATCTCTATAATGCGACATAAGTTTTGTATCTCGTCTTAATATTATGATATAATTCCGAAAATTCAATCTCAATATTGTATGGAAGTCTAATATTTCGTCCCAAAATTGTGACAGAAGTCATATATTCTATCTCAATATCAATGACAACATTCGAACATTTTTCCTCCATTTCACTTCAAAAGTTTATTTATTTTTATTTTTTGGATTGTAAAACAAGAATTATATATTAATAAGAAAAAAGTTAAGAGAAATACAAAAATGAAGCCAAGAACATCAAAAATGCACTAAGAACACAACAAATCCAACCAAAATAAGACAACCTAGGCCAAAAAAACTGCACAAATAGGGCACCTCCTCAGCCACAAAAAACAAGGAGGAAAAACAATAAACTAAAAAACTAACCACCAAACCACAACAACAAATAGAAACCAACTAGCCACCAACTGATCTGATCTATTCACCGGCCACAAGCATAATAAATCTCCAGAGAGAGCAAACAAGAAGAAAGAGAATTCAAACAACTGTCAAACAAAAAAAGGACTACATGCCACCCAACACACCCTTAATACCCAGCAATATAGTGGGTCTCGCTTCTAGTCAAACAGAAAAATGATAAATTCTAGAGCATTGCATTAAATCCACTTCCATGCTAATTTGATTATCAAAGATATCCGGGGATTAAACGTCAAACGAATCTATCTAAATAGAGCAACATAATTTCAGATCGAGACAAGACCTAAAGTCTCTAACTTCCCCTCTCATAAACCCAAATAAAACTAAAACACCCTTAAGACTGACTTCGCCATAGTCCCTAGTCGCTCCACCTGCCTAAACACCATATACCCAATGACATAAGCAACCTCATACCACACAAAAAGATAGTTTGTTGACTCCGCCTACCCATAATACACGACACGCCCCACATTACCCCCATTCGACACAATCTGACGCTTAAGAAGATTTTTCCTTGTCAACAACCTATTTTAGAGTAGTTTCCAAGAAAACACTACCACTTAAGATGACGACCAACTCTTCCAAATCTTAGTAAGCCTAGGACGCACCACCTCATACCTACTCATTGGTGAATCTAAAGTGCTAAATTAGAGCTATATTTTATATCATTTTATGACACTTTACAATATTTTTCTATTTAAATCGGCTGTTTAACCGTCACTTTTAGTGTAAATACATAATTTACCATTTTCTCTTTTCATTTCCGGTATTATGATGTTTTCTTGTCTTTTGTAGGTTTTTTGTGCTTAAGTGGATGCCTAAAGCACGTGGATGAAGAAGGATGGCTGAAAAGATCAAGAACATGGATTTTGGAACACTATGCCATAAAAGACATTAGACAACGCTTTTTTTGACATTAGACAGCGCTTTAAAGTGCTGTATAAACTGGCGATGCTAAATGTTTAGACAACATTTTGGTTAATGTCAAAAGTGTTGTCTAAAGGTGCTTTATACAGCGCTTTTATTGTCAAAAGAGCTTTCTAAACCCCCACCTTAGACATCGCTTTTTGCCTTGTTTTAGTATACCTTAGACATCACTTTTGAAAAAAAAATTGTATACCTTAGACAAAGCTTTTAGTAAAAGCGCTTTCTAAACCCCACCTTAGACATCGCTTTTAGTGAAAGCGCTTTCTAAACCCTACCTTAGACAACGCTTTTAGTGTAAATCGTTGTCTGAGATATACGAATTTTTTTAAATAATTTACTTTAAAAAGCGTTGTCTGTTTTCTTACAATTTATATTCACCTGTTTTAAACCACATTTTTCACCAGGTTTTCAACCAGAATTTGTACCTGTTTTTCAACCACATTTTTCCTATTTAAACGTACCAATTTAGGCACCGATTTATATATACAAAACAATCGGATTTTCAAACTAATATATACGAAACAATTTATACAAATGTATCAATTTACGCATCAATTTATATATACAAAACAGTTTAATTTATATAAATCATTTTGTTGCGGTGAGAATCGGATACCAAGCTATTAAGTGAGCTTGAATCGCAAAACATTTAATGTTCACCACCGACTTTAATTTAATCCAAAGGGAAAAGGGAAAAAGATCGTAAAAACCCTAAATGAGGAGAAACTAGGTTCGGGGGTTGATTATACTTAGGGAAGGTATTAGCATCCTAAGCATCCGCAGTATCCTACGGGAACCTCTTGTTAATATTTGTATTTTTGTTGTTTATTGCTTGTTAAAATTATGGGAACCTAAGGTTTTATTTCTAATGGTGCTCGCACAACATCGCATCGATGCCTACGTATCGGGTATAGAATCAGAGCACTCGTAGTTCTCCTAAGGATTAACGAACACTTGGTTACGCTCAAGGTTCGCGGGGGAAGGTAAGTGTTATGGCAAACACTCACGTGTCTTAACAAAGTCACAAAAAATCATAAAATAAAAAAGTCCTAATGGCTAAGGACCTAAGGATGAGGGACCTAATTGCTAAGGTCAAAGAAAAAGAAGGACCTAATTGCTAAGGTCAAAATGGTAACTAGGGATGGCTAAACTTCCTATGACATTGAGTCAACAGCAGGAGTTCTTTCCCTTTTGGATTTAAATGCGAAAAAATAAAGTAAATAAATGAGGGTGCAAGCTCCTAAGTCTAAGGCATAGGTTGCTACTTGCAAAAATAAATCGAATAAAGTAAATAGAAATATAAGACAAAGGGCTTAGTAACTGGCTATGGCTCGATATATGGATCGAGAATGCGGGGGTGTAAAACAAGCGCAATGCGACAAATTGTTTAAGTTGAAAAGCTGTGCAGTGTAAGGAATGTGCAGATGGCGATCGTGAACGACCGACTTACGTGTGTGAGTGAAGTGTAGTGAATTTCACTTGGCGTTGGACCAAGGAATTATTATTTTTGAAATTAAATTAATATGGTGTAAAGATGCGAGAAATGAATAATTAATAAATAAAGTGAATTAAATATGAAATATAATAAATTAAATAAAATAAATTGGATAGAATAAAAATAAATAAATAAATGAATTAGAATAAATAAAAAAAAAGTGCATGGCCTCATATGGATTTAGATGACGTCGATTACAAATACCGAACATCGATAAACCCTTAATAATATCATTGGCCCAAATAAAATAAAATATAAACCGAGAAAACGATAAATGATAAAGAAATAAAAAAAATGGCCTCAAATTGGTTTAGACAAAGTTGACAAAGTCAAATATCCATAAACCATCTATTCTTATCATAGGCCCTAAAAAAGAGAAAAATAAATTAAGAGATCAACAAGATACCAAGCAAAGGATCCATAAAACATAATTAAAAAGAAAAGCTAATTAAAATCAAAGAAATAATTAAGACACAACTATAAAAAACTAAGAAATTAAAAAAAGATATGAGGAGGTGCGTCGCTATGTATGGACCTGTATATAGAAATCCAACGGGCATTACAAGCCCAATACAACTATCTAATCCGAAACATAAAAAATAGAGTTAAAAAAAAAAAAAAATACAAAACAAATACAAAACAAATCAAAGAAACTTAATCTTCAAAGCATCAGTATATCAAAAAGGTACAGAAACAAACGAAAAAAATGGTTCCCTATCACCATCCGTACTTTCTTTCGATCTCTCGCCTCAAAACTCTCTCGGTGCAATCTCAATCGGTTTCGATCACCCATCGCGAATCTCTCAAATCAGCTTCGCTCAGGATCTCTCCTCACTCGGCTTTCGGTTTTCGCATCACAGTGTTTGGGCTTGACGGCTTCGGATGGAGATGATTAGCGGGTGTTTTTACGAGCAGGGAAAAGATGAAAGTTGTTTAGGTTTGAGAGGAAAGAGGTGATGGGGATTCTGTGAAGCGATGGTCGAAAGGGTGGTTCGCGGGTTTGATGATTGGTGAAGCTGTTTTAAGAAGGTTGGTTTGTTTGAAGGTGATTCTGTTTGGTTCGCTCACGGCGGCTGGTATGCTGATGGAGGTAGTGACGGTGGCTTGATGGGTTCGCGGATGGTGTTGACGGTTTGAAAGGGGTTGTTCTTTGGTTTCTGTCGATGACGATGTGAAGGTTTTGAGGCGGCAGAACCTTTCACTCGCGGCGTGTCTGCGTTATTTCAAAGGGTTTCGTGGACGGCTTGGAAGATTTGCGTGGCCGGCGGGTAAAAGGGTTCCGGCTCAGATGGGTGTTCGATTGGAAGGGGTTTAGGGCGGAGGTTACGCGGTGTTGGGTGTTGGTCAAAGATCATTTCACGGTTTGTAGGTTCTGGTTTGTGATGATTTTCCAGGTAGAGGCATGAAGTTCGATCTCTCTATTTAATCTCTTCTGCTGATTTGTTCATCTTCTTCTCATTCTGTTTTTGATTCAGTTTTCTATGTGGTTGTTGTTAATGATTTGAAAGGTGATGTGCGATGGTGGCCGGACGTGAAAAGGAACGAAGGTGGAAGAACGGTTCGGTGGACTGTCTCGGAAAAAAGGGGTTTACGGCACGGTTTGTGTTTGGATAATTTTTGGTTTTCGGAGTTTGGTGATTTGTGAGTTCGATGGAAGGTTGTGATAAGCCGTGATAAATGGGTGATGACGGATTCTGTTTTTTTTTTTGCAGGTGGCGGAGAGGGTTTCACAGCTGTATTGCGTTTGAATGGCGGTGGGTCGGTAATGAGTTTACTGGTTTGCTTTCGCGGCTGTATTGGTTTGGAGGGTGAGTTGAAGGTAGAAGAGAATCTGGGTTGAGGATGGTTTGGGTTATGGTGAGAGGTTTATGAGCGGCTGGAGTTTGATGGTGATACTGGCTTTTTGCAGGTGAGTTTCAGTTGGTTTCATTGAGGGTTTCAAATTGGTGTGGTGGGGTAGTTCTGTTGTTCGAACGGATTCGGTTTACACGTGGTGATTTGAAGTGGTTCTGATTGGTTTATGGATTTGAAGTGGCGGTTTGTGAACGTGTTGGCCGGCTGATATGGTGTTGAAGGTTACGATGAAGGTGAGGTGAATTCATGTTTCCTTTGTTTCATTCTGTTTTTTCGAAAATCTCTCCATTCATCTCATCATCATCTGTTATTTTGGATTCTTTTGTGACTATGATATGGTTTGTGGGGGAGAGCAGAGTGTGTGACTATGTGTGTCTGTTGTTTTTGTTGCAGGTTGAATGAAGTTGATGTTGTTTGGTTGAAACATGGGTGAAGGATGCGATTTTGATTTGTGAGGTTTGTGTAGGGTTTTTTTCTGGTATTGGTCTGCATTTGTTAATGTTTTTCTCTGCTTTCTGTGTGGTTATGTGAGGGTGATGGTGTTGCTGGTTAATGTTTTCCGACAGGTTTTCCAATGTCCGTGATGGTAAGGGTTGTGGCTGTGAAAAGTTTGTGGCTTGGTGGGTCTGTCACGGTTCAAAGGTGGCTTCTGAGATCTGCGTTTGGCTTGCCGGTTCGCCACGGTTTGTCTGTGTTGGTTTGAGGTTCTTTGAGGGTTTTGACGGCAGTGGTGATATGGATATATTAATGGCAGGTTGATTAAAGAGGTAGAAATTTCTCTTGGCTTTTTCTCTGTGTTTGTAACACGTTTTCTTTTTGCTTTTTTTTCAGAGTTGTTGATGGTGAAAGGTTAGGAGAAAGATGAATGTTGTATTATGGCTTCGGCGTTTCAGGGTCGGTGTGCTCTGTTTGTTTTGTATGAACAGATTTTTGGTTTTATGGTGTAATAATTTGAAGGAAGTTTTAGAAAAGGTTGAAGATCAGTTAAGGGAGGGCGTGATTCTCGGTAAAGATTTTGGATATTTTGACAGGATGGTTCGCACGGTGATGTTACAGGTTGGTGATTCTGGTTTGCAGGTTTGTTTTGGTTCTGTTTTCCCTTCATTTACAAGTATTGTTAACTAATTTTTTTTTAAAAAAGTTTTAAGTATTTTTGGAGTTTTAACATGGAGGTTATTCTTTGTATGCAGGTTTGAAATTGAAAAATAAAGCTGAAAAGAGCTAACTACGAACACAAGGCTGAAAAGAAGTGAAGGGAAAAAAGAATCATACCGGCCCGAACGTTATCGGGGTGACGACTCCTCGATTGTAAGCTTTATGTTCCTCTGAATTTGTTATTCCCCTCCTTGTTGTTATTGCTGAAATTTGTTCTCCCTTTTCTCCTTTTTTTTGAAATTTAAGTTGGCTGTTTTGTGATGTTTTGAAGGCTGAGTTTTTGTGGTTTTGCAGTGTTGTTTTGAGTGATTTGTGAGGCTGTTTAGTAACTGTTTTTTTTTGGTGTCATTTGGTGGTGTTTGTAGCTGTTATGAGGGCTGTTTGATGTGAGAATATGGATGTAACAGTGTGTTTTTTCTTGGGCTGTTTTGTGTTGTATTGAGGCTGAACTGGGACTGTTTTTGTGTGTTGTGTGAGGGCTGGTTTTGCTGTGTTTTATGCTGATTTTTTGTTGATAACAGTGTGTTTTATGCTTGTAGGTGAAGGGTTTCAAAAGAGGGACAAGGTCTGGATTTTGCAGTTGTGGTGGAGTAGTGGAGCAGGCTGTTTGTGTGCTTGGAGCAGGCTTGTCTTGTGCTGCTGAACTGTGCCATTTGGGTGGCTGCATGCTGATTTTGTTTGATTTGGAGCAGGCTGAATTTTGTAATTTAGTGCTGAATTTTTTTTGTACACATTTTCTTTCTTTTCTTTTTCTATGTAATTGTAACAAAACAAAGGATATGGAATAAAAATTGATTATTTACACTAAAGCTTGGTTTATACTTGGCACTTAATATTGGAGATGAGAGTTTTGAATTAGAATCTAAATATAATACTTAAGTTAGAAATGAATTAAAAAGAATTAAATTTGAAATTGAAAATAACTTATAAACTTAAATAGATAAACTTGGAATTAAAATTAATTTAGAAACTTGGGAAATAAATTGGAATTTAGAAAATAAAAAATGTGGATATGAATTAAAATGGAATAAATGGTTAAAAATTAAAATTTGAATTAGAAGTGAATAAAAAAAGGAATTAAACTAAAAATTGAAATAACTTAGAAACTTAAATAATTGAAATTAAAAAAACTAACTTTAGAATTTGAGAAATAAGTTTGGAATTTAGAAAATAAAAATGAATTGAAATTGACATTAGATTTAGAAATAACAACTTGAAAATGGAATAAAATTAAAAGTTGAAGAATAGAAAATAAATTTAGAAAATAAAATTTGAAAATGAAATAAAAATTAATTTAGGAATGAGGACTTGATAATGAAAAGAAATAACAAATAAGTTTAGAAAATTTTGAAAATTGAACTAAAAAATTAGAAATAGAAATTGAAATAAAATTTTAAAAATAGGAATTTACAAATAGAACGAAAATAGAAATTAAAATTAAAAATACGAAAATGAATTAAAAAGTCATAAATAAATTAAATTAAAATGGAAGCTAGAAAATGAGAAGAAAACAACAGAAAATAAATCGGGAAAAATCCCTGCAAAAATGCGATAAAAGTGTGATTATGATATGAGTGGTTAGGGGTAAAATTTGGGGTGTGACAGTTGCCCCTATTTAAATAACTTTACCAGATGGCATGAATGACGATAGACACTCATGAGATCAGGGTGAAAGATATTTAAATACAGAAATAACCGGAAATTTTGCCCCTAAACGCAATGTTATGCTGGACTACAAAACTATCTAACTCTGCAACTCTTATGCAATGAAATGATGATTATGGTATGAATGACCAGAATGAGAATGTCGACGACCACAAACCAAGACTCACTGGGGGATGACAGACACTGGGGATAAATAAACGAAAACGGGACAATATTCAAAGTGATAAATCAACAGGTTCAAGTGTAACTGTCGACACTAAGAATAACAAAAGACGGGAACAAGAAGGAAATCCAAAGCGTTGGATCAACGAACACAGACAAAATAAAATAAAATTCAAAGTGACTGCACAGTGGCTCGATGCGACCAACTGACACCAAGAATACAAATAAGACAAGGAAATAAATCGAAGTGGTTGACCAATGGCTCTATGCGACCAAATGACTTTGAGAAGTAAAAGGCAACATATTCAAAGTGAATGCGCAGCGGCTCGATGCGACCAACTGACACTAAGAATACAAAAAAAAAAAAATAAACATCCAAAAAGAATGTGCAGTGGCTCAATGCGACCAACTGTCATTGAAAATAGGAATGACACAAAATTCAAGGTGAATGCGCAGCGGCTCGATGCGACCAACTGACACCATGAATAACAACAAAAATATTCAAAATGAATACGCAGTGGCTCGATGCGACCAACTGTCGCCAAGAAATAATAAACAAAAATATTCAAAGTGAATGCGCAGCGGCTCGATGCGACCAACTGACACTAAGAATAAAAAAGCTTATTTAAGGTGAATGAGCAGCGGCTCAATGCGACCAACTGACACCATGAATAACAACAAAAATAAACATCCAAAGTGAATGCACAGCGGCTCGATGCGACCACTGTCACTGAGAATGACAACAAGTTTATTCAAGGTGAATGCGCAGCGGCTCGATGCGACCAACTGACACCATGAATAAAAACAAAAATACTCGAAGTGGAAGCACACTAGGTTCGAAACCTATTGACACTACAAAAGAAAGCCAAGATACACTCAAAGTGAATGCGCAACAAGTTTAAAAACCGGTTGACACTAAGAATGATAAAGACAAAGTAGTCAAAGTATTCAAAATGGTAAATTAGCAGGTTCAAATGTAACTGCCGACACTGAGGATAAGGAAGGAAATCACAGTGATTTAGTAGCGGCTCTATGCGACCAGCTAGCATTGGGGATAGAATGCAGATCACCCAAAGATAGATCAACGGCTCTAAGCGACCGGCTAACACGAAAAAGTAACGACAAAATATGTTGGAGTTTTCAAATAAGATAAGATATCCAACCTCTGGAAATTCCTTCAGGAACCATCAGGAGAAAGGATACAAGTATGTGCCAAAATCAAATTGACTTGGATTTAAGCAAAAGGTTTCAGGACCTGCTTAAAAGATTTGTGCCAACGACAATTGGACTTCAAGGAGACATGGTGGTCATAAAGACAAATACCAATCACAATTAGAATTCCACGGGAGACACCAGCAATACTGGGGACAATAACAAATGGTAAACCACTTCGGGTACCAACAACAATGAATTCTCAAGTCGAACACTAATGACATCTGGACTTGGAGTTAGACAGACGACAACTGGGGAAAGACAAATGCTAATGTCAAATGCGCATGATTGAGCATGATGCGAATGATCATGATATGCAAATGTTGACTCTAAAGAGACAAAGAGTTTTGACAAGACTCAGAGAGGAGTAGGCTCTCAACACCAATACTCAGGTGAGCAATATGAAAAACACTGGGGGGATGTCTTCGAACTTGGAAATCATGCTTGGTCCAAGGATCCATCCAAGAGTGTTATCAGTTTTGAACTTCTATGGAGATTTCTGTAATAACAGTACGAAAGTGTTGTTGCAAGCCAAGACTTCTTGGGGAAACGGACGGTTTTTCAATTTTCCCAAAGTCAAAGAAACTTAAAAGTTTTCCAGTATGTTTTCAAAAAACATTTTCTAAAAAAAACTTGTCATTTTCAGAGTTAAATTGTAATCAAGTGATGGCATTTTGCATAACAAAAGAAAAGAAGAAGCTGAAACAACAAAATTCATAGGCAAAGTTTGTATTTTATTCAAGAATGGTAGCTTGCCAATGGCAAAAACTCCATGGGAAATTACAATTTGAAAATGGCAATGGGGAAAGGTCTACATTGAATCCAACGACCACCACAATCCCTAATAACTAAGACTGCCCGACACCTTGCTTCCGACGAAAGCAATTGGATCGATCTTCCAGTATGATTCTTCAGTAATGGTAAACACCATCTGACACAGTCAAATGCCTTTGTCCCTAACTTTTGCCTGGATCGCCCTTTCGGGTTTTCAATCCACCGGGACGCTCTTTTTTGCCTAAGCCGCCCTTTCGGGTTTTCAACTTAGCGAGCTCTTATTTTTTATTTTTATCCCTAACTTTTGCCTGGATCTCCTTCATAGGTTTTGATCCACCAGGATACCCACTTTTGCCTAGGTCGCCATTTCTGGTTTTCGACCTACCGGGTTTATTTAGGCATAATATTTTTTGACTGCATCAGAATTCACCGGGTGTTTCAGCTGTTCACCATCCATAGTTGTAAGGATTAAGGAACCTCCGGAGAATGCCATCTTCACAACATATGGGCCTTCATAGTTAGGACTCCATTTTCCACGCATGTCTTTGTGGACTGGCAAGATTTTCTTGAGTACAAGATCTCCTTCTTTGAATTCTCGGATACAGACTTTCTTGTCAAATGCTCTCTTGATGCGCTTCTGGTACATCTGGCCGTGACACATGGCGGTCATTCTCTTCTCATCAATGAGGTTCAGTTGGTCAAACCTGCTCTGGACCCACTCAGCTTCCTCCAGTTTGGTTTCCATCAAGATTCTCAAAGATGGTATCTCTACTTCAATAGGGAGAACTGCATCCATTCCGTACACCAGAGAGAAAGGGGTTGCCCCTGTTGAAGTGCGCATTGATGTTCTGTATCCGTGTAAAGCATACGGTAACATCTCGTGCCAATCTTTGTAAGTTTTTACCATCTTCTGCAGAATCTTTTTGATGTTCTTGTTTGCAGCTTCAACAGCTCCATTCATCTTCGGACGATACGGAGAAGAGTTATGATGTTCAATCTTGAATGTCTCACACAACTCTTTCATTGTTTTGTTGTTCAAATTGGTCCCATTATCTGTGATGATTCGGTTTGGGATCCCATAACGGCAGATAATTTGATTCTTGATGAAACGGGCAACCACTTGCTTTGTCACATTGGCGTAGGAAGCTGCTTCTACCCATTTGGTGAAATAATCAATTGCGACCAAGATAAACCGATGACCGTTGGAAGCTTTAGGCTCAATTGCCCCTATCATGTCAATGCCCCACATTGAGAAAGGCCAAGGCGATGATAGAACATTCAAAAGTGTTGGAGGTACATGCACCTTGTCGGCATAAATTTGGCATTTATGACACTTCCTGGCATACTTGAAACAATCTGATTCCATGGTCAACCAGAAGTATCCAGCTCTCAAAATCTTCCTGGACATGGCATGTCCATTGGCATGTGTTCCAAATGATCCTTCATGGATTTCCCTGATCAATAAGTCTGCTTCGCGCTTGTCCACACATCTGAGCAGGACCATATCATGATTTCTCTTGTAAAGTACATTGTTGCTGAGGAAAAACTTGGATGCCAATCTTCTCAGAGTCTTCTTGTCTAGATTTGTTGCATCCGCTGGGTACTCCTGATTTTGCAAATAGTTCTTGATGTCGTAGAACCACGGTTTCTCCTCGGTTTCTTCTTCGACCAGTAGACAGTAGGCTGGTGCAGTTCTTCGCTCGATTGTAATGAGTGGAGCTTCATTGAGAAATCTGACTTGAAACATAGATGCCAACATAGCCAAGGCATCTGCAATTTGATTCTCTGCCCTCGGAACATGATGGAAAGTAACTTCATCAAAGTATTTGATCAATTCCACAATGTGGGCACGGTATGGGACCAACTTCTCATCACGGGTCTCCCATTCACCTTTGACTTGGTAAATCACTAAAGCTGAGTCTCCATATACATCAAGGATCTTGATTCTAGTATCGATTGCAGCTTCGATACCTAAAACACACGCTTCATACTCAGCAATGTTGTTTGTACATTCAAAGCACAATCTGGCTGTGAAAGGAGTATAACCACCATCAGGATTCATCAAAACAACTCCTACACCATGCCCCATGTAGTTAGAGGAACCATCAAACATCATCTTCCAACGGGACCCTGGCTCGGGACCTTCATCTGGATCTGGAACTTTACAGTCCTTTATCAACATAATGTCTTCGTCCGGGAAATTGAATTTCAAAGGTTCATAATCTTCGACAGGATGATCAGCAAGGTATTCAGATAAAACACTGCCTTTAATAGACTTCTGGGTTACATACTGGATATCATACTCGGATAACAACATGTGCCAACGGGCGAGTCTTCCAGTCAAAGCAGGCTTCTCAAAGATGTACTTTATTGGATCCATTTTCGAGATCAACAAAGTAGTGTGACAAATCATGTACTGCCTGAGGCGTCTGGCCGCCCATGCCAAAGCACAACAAGTCTTCTCTAAAAGTGAGTATCTGCTCTCACAGTCTGTGAACTTCTTGCTTAAGTAATAAATGGCGTGCTCCTTACGACCAGTTTCGTCCTGTTGGCCCAACACGCAACCCATAGATCCCTCGAGCACAGTCAGATACATGAAAAGAGGCTTCCCAGGAGTAGGTGGGATCAAGATAGGAGGTTCTTGCAGATAAACCTTAATCTTCTCAAAAGCCAGTTGACAATCAGGACTCCACTCAATTGCTTGATTCTTCCGGAGTAACTTGAATAAAGGCTCACATGTAGCAGTCATGTTGGAGATGAATCTGGAGATGTAGTTCAATCTTCCGAGGAAGCCTCTGACTTGCTTTTCTGTCTTGGGAGCTGGCATCCCTTGAATTGCTCTGACCTTATCTGGATCTACTTCAATTCCTTGCTGACTAACAATAAAACCAAGTAACTTTCCTGATCGGACACCAAAAGTACACTTAGCTGGATTCAGTCGCAGTTGGAACTTTCTGAGACGCTCAAATAACTTCAAAAGATGATTCAAATGATCCTCCTCACTCTGTGATTTGGCAATCATATCATCCACATAGACTTCTATCTCTTTATGCATCATATCATGGAAAAGGGTGACCATTGCCCTCTGATAGGTGGCTCCTGCATTTCTGAGACCAAATGGCATAACCTTGTAACAATAAGTGCCCCATGGTGTGATGAATGTAGTCTTTTCCATATCGTCAGGATCCATCTTGATCTGGTTGTATCCTGAAAACCCATCCATGAAGGAGAAAACAGCAAATTTAGCAGTGTTGTCGACCAAAGTATCAATATGCGGGAGAGGGAAATCGTCCTTCGGACTGGCTTTGTTCAAATCCCTATAGTCCACGCACATTCTGACTTTGCCATCCTTTTTAGGGACTGGCACAATATTAGCTACCCATTCAGGATACTTTGCAACTGCAAGGAATCCAGCATCAAACTGCCTTTTGACCTCTTCTTGAATCTTCAGAGCCATGTCTGGTCTTGTTCTTCGAAGCTTTTGCTTTACAGGAGGACACTCTGGTCGAAGAGGTAACTTGTGGACCACTATGTCTGTGTCTAACCCGGGCATATCTTGATACGACCATGCAAACACATCTACATACTCTCTGAAAAGCTTGACCAATCTTTCTCTGATGTCTGCCCCAAGTGTTGTACCAATCTTGACTTCCTTCATGTCTTCATCAGTGCCAAGGTTGATGGTCTCTACCTGCTCCTTATGTGGCTGAAGCTCTGTGTGCTCATACTCAACTAATCTTGCCAGTTCTTCGGGAATGTCACAATCTTCCTCACTTTCATCTTCCGCTTGGTAGATGGGCGAATCAAAGTTAGGAGAGAGTGTAGAGTCATTGGATTCAACAGGGTTTTCGTTTATTCTGCATATGATAATGATTTGCTTTTATTAAAAGTGGAAAATAGAGAAATGCAAGAGGAAAAGCTTTTTTTTTTTATTGGTTTTGAAAAATTGCCATCTTCTTTTAAAAGTGAAAAGAGAGAAAAAACTGTAAATGATCAAAATAAGAGTTTGACAAAAATGCCTTCATTGATAATAACTTTAAAAAAATGAGAAGGGGCCCTACAAAATACTCCCATAGCCTTGGGCAGAGCTAGGGAACTTTGAAAACACTTAAAAAACAACAAATTACTTTGACAATGGAAAAAACTCTGGGATCTCGACTGCCTCCCAATTGTCCAAGGCTTCTTCACACTGATACACCAGATGATTCACATCTTCATCTTCAGAAACTCCATCAATTGCATTGACCTGATAACCAGCACTGGAGAACACCTCTTGGATGGTCTTCGGACGTCCTTTAACGGAGGTTGACGCTCCTTCCTTCACATGAGTTGGTTTGTAACCCAACCCGCAGCGATCTAGCTTCTGCTTGACTTCGATGACATCACCCCAACCTTCATGGCTTCTTTCTTCAATGGTGGAAATGGTACTCTTCAGCGATGCGAAAGATGGTATACCCTTCCCTTTTGGTTCCTCTACTTCCAGAAGGACAGCATTGGCTATCTCAAGAGCTTGGAAAGAAGTTTCCAAAGCATCTTCATCAGCCTCAATATAACTAAAGGATGAAAGGTTGCTAACCATGAGATCTTCTTCCCCAGATACGGTTACCAGCTTGTTATTGACTACAAACTTCATCTTTTGATGTAGGGTAGAAGTGACTGCCCCAGCAGCATGGATCCAAGGTCTTCCCAGCAAGCAACTGTAATTAGGATTGATATCCATAACCTGGAAAGTGATTTTGAAGACCTGTGGCCCAATCAAGATTGGTAAGTCTACTTCTCCAATAACAGTCCTTCTTGAACCATCAAAAGCTTTTACAATCAGTGCGCTGGGCCTCATCTCTGCCCCTTGATAAGATAATTTAGCAAGTGTTCTTTTCGGCAAAACATTCAAAGAAGATCCTGTATCCACAAGAACTCTTGCTAAAGTATCCTCTTGACATTTCACTGATATGTGGAGAGCACGGTTGTGGTCCAAGCCCTCTTTCGGAAGATCCTCCGTGCTGAAACTGAGGTTGTTACACGCAGTGATATTGGCAATGACACCATCAAACTGGTTCACTGTTATATCATGCGTAACATGTGCTTGAGCTAGCAACTTCTGAAGCGCACTTCGATGAGCCGGAGAATGCATAAGAAGTGATAGGATAGATATTTTGGAAGGCGTTTGATGTAGCTGATCAATCACCTTATAATCACTCTTCTTTATGATTCTGAGGAACTCTGCATCCTCTTCTCCCAAGACTACCTCTTTATCTTTGTTGACAACAGCTGGTATGACTTCTTTAGGCGGAGTCGTATTGGCTTGCTGGGTATATACACGACCACTGCGAGTCAGACGACCTGCCCCCGCTATGTCAGCACTTGCAACTTTCGAACCTTCCTTCCGGTTAGCTTTATCAATCTTCTGATGAACTTTCCCTGTATCATACCTCCAAGGAACTGCTTTAGTGTCTTCATAACGGAAAGAGTTACTCCTTCGTTCAAATCTTGGCTCAGGTATGTTGAAAATTGGCACCACAGATTCTGGAGTATTGAAGACAGGTTGAACTCCCGAAGATTCAGGCAGATTGAACACTGGCACCCAGGTAGAATTAGATTCAGGCAGGTTGAAGATTGGTTCAATCACCGCCACTTCATTCTTCTTCATATGACCGCTCACTTGTAATACACCTTCATCAATCAAATCTTGAACATCTTTTAAGACCGATTCACATCCCTTTGGACTATCAACGCAACCTTCACAACTCTGATGACAACTCTTTAGTATACCCGCCTCTACTAACTTCGCATGGAAGTCTCTGAGCGGGGTCTTGATCTCGGTGGCATTGAAAATCAAACCTTCTTCGGACTCATCAACAATAGCATTTATAGACCCATGCTTGGGTAAAGGATTATCTTTGACATTCGGACCAGTATTCCCAAATGACAGAATGTTCTTCTCCATCAAATCTTTCACTATGTACTTCAAAGCATAACAACCCTCCAAATCGTGCCCTGGAGCACCTTCATGGAATAAACAGTGAGCATTTGGGTTGTAATTTGGTGGAAGCGGATTTGGTGGAGGACCCAAAGGCCTTGGAGTAACCAAACCCTTCTTCAGCAGTGAAGGATATAACTCAGTATAAGTTATAGGGATTCGAGGATTAGGAGGCCTTCCACCTGGTCTTCTATTCTGAAAATTGGGATTTGGATGAGGAGCTGGAGTCCTCTGCTGGTAGGCTGAAGCATTGGGTGCTTGTTGATAGCCTGGATTGTTGAGCATTGGTTGATAAGGTTGAATCATTGGAGCCGCTTGTTGATACATAGGCACTGCTTGAGTTGGCCGATACATGGGGACTTGTGGATTAAATGACGGTTGAACCGCCGCTACATAAGGATGTTGGGCATACTGTTGTTGATGAGCATACTGCTGTTGACGAGCATACTGCTGTTGAGCCATAGGTGGAGGTCTCTGCCAAAGCGGATTTCTTCTTTGACCTGTCATTATCGCATTTGTCTCACCTTCCTTCTTCTTGTGAAAATTATTGGTAAATTTCTTGCCAATATTTCCACTACCACTGCTGGAACTAACAGATGCACCACTCATCTTTCCACTCTTCAAACCGAGTTCTACCTTGATTCCCACAGCCACTAAATCGGATAAACTAGCAGTTATGCTTCCCACCATTCTCTCATAGAATTCTGGTCGCACAGTGTCAACAAACCAGTCAACTAATTATTTTTCAGTCAATGGGGGCTCTACTTGAGAAGCGGTCCCTCTCCACCTCTGAGCATACTCTTTAAAGGATTCAGACTCTTTCTGGGACATGCTTAGCAATTGCCTCCTATCGGGAGCGAGGTCCATGTTGTATTTGTATTGTTGGATGAAAGCATCTGCCAAGTCTTGGAAACTGCGTATCTTCGACTAGTCAAGCGTCAGATACCATTTAGAAGAGATTCCCTTCAGACTGTCTTGGAAACAGTGGATCATTAACTTATCATTATCTACCTGTGCAACCATTCTCCGATAGTACATCAAAAGATGGTTCTTAGGACAAGTTGCACCCTCATACATATCAAAGGTGGGTATCTTGAATTTCGGAGGTATTACCAATCCAGACACCAGGCACATTTCTCTGGCAGCAGCACCAAAGATCTGGTCACCTTCAATCGCTCTTAACCTTTTTTCAAGGGTATCAAAATTCTCCTGCATCTTCACATGTTTCTCATCCCCGTTTTCAGACATATCTGGCGCTTCATACCCTTGATGGTCATTGAAGTACGGTTGGGCACGGGTGTGCACAATGTCCTGTGTAAAATTAGCAACTGCATGATTTTCTTCATTAGTCACAGGAACAGTTTGTTGAGCAGCAAATACATGAGGAGGAGGCACAAAGCCTTGAGCAGCAAATCCTTGGGAGGAAGGAATAAAACCCTGAGCAGCAAATCCTTGGGAAGAAGGAATAAAACCCTGAGCAGCAAATACATGAGGAGGAGGCACAAAGCCTTGAGCAGCAAATCCTTGGGAGGAAGGAATAAAACCCTGAGCAGCAAATCCTTGGGAAGAAGGAATAATACTCTGAGAAGCAAAACCTTGAGAAGGAGGGAAGAAACCCTGAGCAGCAAATCCTGAAGAAGAGGGAATAGCACTCTGAGCAGCAAAACCTTGAGAAGGAGGGAAAAATCCAGGAGGAAACCCAAAAGGAGACCAGGTCACAGGGGTAGTGACTGATGACGTAGGCTGGGTCGTTGCAGTGACAACTTCAGTCGTTGCAGTAACAATTTCTGACACCACAGTCCGTTGGGTATCCATCTTCGCTCGAATGACTTGCAACATTTCCATCATCTGACCCATATCTCCACGAATATCAGAAAGCTCTTCGTTAACTCTGTCCATCTCTACGTCTCTTTCAGCCATCCTCTTTCTGGCTTGAGCTCGAGTGTAGTATTTGCGTGAGAGCCTCAGTATGAAAGCTGAATTGAGAGCAGATGACGGGAATGAGTTTCATGAAAAAAATGCAAATGCAATGCCAAATGTATGAGTGCAATGCGAAAATGAAATTTTATTCAAGGAACTTAAGAAACAATTTGCAAATACCAAGGAACACATAATAATCAAAGGGATATGATTTCATTAAATTCAAAAAGTGATACAAAGTCTTGAGTACACTTTCAAAAATCCCAAACAAAGTTTAATAAAGATAAAGACAAAGTCCTAAGGAGATTCTCCTAAAAGCCTCAAGTTGAGCTTCTCGATTTGTGCCTTCATCTGAGCCCTTTCAAGCATAAGTTGATCCACGATCGACTTCCAAGAAGTGTCCTCTTGAGTGCTGGAGGAAAATAAATCCTCTTGTGCCTTCCTTTTCTTGTTGGAGAGCTCTTCTTCTTCCTTCATCTTCAGTTGTCTTCTAAGTTCCTCATTCTCACTGCTGATGATTTGATGTCGATTCTTCCATGCATTCTTCTCTCGAATCTCTTTCTCCAAATCAATCTTCAGCTTCTCTGCATCATCCATAAAGACCAGAATGGGTTTCTTGAAGGTCATAGGATCCTGGCGAGGGTAAGGCATCTTCAGACTGATTGCCCTATCTCTTACCCATTGGAGATAGGGTTCCATAGAAACACAATTCGGCTTTCCCAGGCTACTCCTCCCCTTCTTATGGATACACTTCCAAGCTTGCACAATCTGTTTCTTGAGCTCTGGTTCTTCGTCATCCTTAAAGAAAATTCCTTCCACTTCAACATTCTTAGGCTTGTCCTTCAACGGATATCCGATTTGGCGGCGAGCCAAAACCGGATTATAGCTGATTCCTCCCTTAGTGCCAAGAAGAGGCACATTAGCAAAATCACCATAGCTATCAATAATCAATATTCCATCATAAGCACGATTGTACCAGCTAATGTCAGAGTGGGTAAGAGACATGATCCTTTGTGACCACCACAAACCATCCTTAAGGTTCCAAAATAAAGATGACTTAGGCAAGTGCGAAATAAACCACTCATATAGCAATGATGCACAACAAGTAATCATCCCTCCCTTATGGTGATTCCTCAGATGGATGGAATGATAAGTGTCTCCGAGCAAAGTAGGGACCGGGTTCTTCTTCAGAAAGATCTTGATGGCGTTCAGGTCGACAAAGTCCTCAAAGCTTGGGAAAAGTAACACTCCATATATTAGCAGAATAAAAGTCGCCTCAAAAGCTTTCATATCCTTCACATCAACAAAATTCTTGGCCTTTTCTATCAGAAACTTCGTAGGGAATCCAAAAATCTTTCCTTTGTAGGTCATATTTGCCTTGATCTCAGGAACACTCAAATATGTTGCCTTTGCAATCTCCACTTCTTCAGGGTCCTTCTCTAGAACAGGGAATGGAAACTCATCCTTAACGCGTGATCCCACCAGAACTGAATACTCTTCCAAAGTAGGCGCCAATTGGTAATCAGGGAACGTAAAACAGTGATAGAGAGGATCATAAAACTGGAGCATCACAGAGAGCAACCTTCCATCCCAATCAGTCTTCAGTAAGGCTAAGAGTCTCCTATGCTTCTCCACGAAGGCATCTTGATCCAAAACCAAATCTCTTAATTTCCTTAGGTCTTCAAGTTTGGGAGTTTTGAATGTGTACTTGACAGTCTTTCTTCTTCCAAAGTCCATGATGATACCTATGATATTTGCAAAGATAGAGTTCCTGAGTTCCTTGAATAAATGATGAAAATGATGCTTCATGATGCGTGAATGCAACAAACACAAACAAGGCTTAGGTTCAAAGCTTGCATGAGGTCAAAGGTTCAACCCTCCCAAAAGGTATGTACTATGGGTTTATTTGTACCTGTACAACGGGTTCTAAAAGTTCCCAGAATCATTGTCCCATCTTTCGGATATTACCGACTTCCCAACTCGACTTGGTAATCAGTAATATTCTCAAGAGAGTCTCATCCGAGTGCAGTATCGCGTATCAACTATTTTGGATTTGCACCCTCATAGTCATCGCACTACATCCCTAAAAAGGCCAAGTGGGGGTAAATGTTCTACGGTCCTCAGCATTAATGGCTCTCAAGTCGAATATAGTAATGTTTTCACGACTGAACTCGATCAACAAAACTACATCCGAGGAGGCCTCCGCTGAGTGGTGGTGTCTCAAGTCAACTTGGTCGGGACTCAACTCCCTACAAGCCTTCTTGAATATACCACCGTCCTAACTTATTTGCACTCAAGTCCGGGTTAGGACTTATCTCACCACACATGGAACACCCAAAAATCCAAAAATAAAAACAAGCAATACAACAACAAATATACAAATATACAAGGTGAGCTTAACCCTCAAAAATAGTTTCCCCAGTGAAGTCGCCATTTCTGTTGCGGTGAGAATCGGATACCAAGCTATTAAGTGAGCTTGAATCGCAAAACATTTAATGTTCACCACCGACTTTAATTTAATCCAAAGGGAAAAGGGAAAAAGATCGTAAAAACCCTAAATGAGGAGAAACTAGGTTCGGGGGTTGATTATACTTAGGGAAGGTATTAGCATCCTAAGCATCCGCAGTATCCTACGGGAACCTCTTGTTAATATTTGTATTTTTGTTGTTTATTGCTTGTTAAAATTATGGGAACCTAAGGTTTTATTTCTAATGGTGCTCGCACAACATCGCATCGATGCCTACGTATCGGGTATAGAATCAGAGCACTCGTAGTTCTCCTAAGGATTAACGAACACTTGGTTACGCTCAAGGTTCGCGGGGGAAGGTAAGTGTTATGGCAAACACTCACGTGTCTTAACAAAGTCACAAAAAATCATAAAATAAAAAAGTCCTAATGGCTAAGGACCTAAGGATGAGGGACCTAATTGCTAAGGTCAAAGAAAAAGAAGGACCTAATTGCTAAGGTCAAAATGGTAACTAGGGATGGCTAAACTTCCTATGACATTGAGTCAACAGCAGGAGTTCTTTCCCTTTTGGATTTAAATGCGAAAAAATAAAGTAAATAAATGAGGGTGCAAGCTCCTAAGTCTAAGGCATAGGTTGCTACTTGCAAAAATAAATCGAATAAAGTAAATAGAAATATAAGACAAAGGGCTTAGTAACTGGCTATGGCTCGATATATGGATCGAGAATGCGGGGGTGTAAAACAAGCGCAATGCGACAAATTGTTTAAGTTGAAAAGCTGTGCAGTGTAAGGAATGTGCAGATGGCGATCGTGAACGACCGACTTACGTGTGTGAGTGAAGTGTAGTGAATTTCACTTGGCGTTGGACCAAGGAATTATTATTTTTGAAATTAAATTAATATGGTGTAAAGATGCGAGAAATGAATAATTAATAAATAAAGTGAATTAAATATGAAATATAATAAATTAAATAAAATAAATTGGATAGAATAAAAATAAATAAATAAATGAATTAGAATAAATAAATAAAAAGTGCATGGCCTCATATGGATTTAGATGACGTCGATTACAAATACCGAACATCGATAAACCCTTAATAATATCATTGGCCCAAATAAAATAAAATATAAACCGAGAAAACGATAAATGATAAAGAAATAAAAAAAATGGCCTCAAATTGGTTTAGACAAAGTTGACAAAGTCAAATATCCATAAACCATCTATTCTTATCATAGGCCCTAAAAAAGAGAAAAATAAATTAAGAGATCAACAAGATACCAAGCAAAGGATCCATAAAACATAATTAAAAAGAAAAGCTAATTAAAATCAAAGAAATAATTAAGACACAACTATAAAAAACTAAGAAATTAAAAAAAGATATGAGGAGGTGCGTCGCTATGTATGGACCTGTATATAGAAATCCAACGGGCATTACAAGCCCAATACAACTATCTAATCCGAAACATAAAAAATAGAGTTAAAAAAAAATAAAAATAAATACAAAACAAATACAAAACAAATCAAAGAAACTTAATCTTCAAAGCATCAGTATATCAAAAAGGTACAGAAACAAACGAAAAAAATGGTTCCCTATCACCATCCGTACTTTCTTTCGATCTCTCGCCTCAAAACTCTCTCGGTGCAATCTCAATCGGTTTCGATCACCCATCGCGAATCTCTCAAATCAGCTTCGCTCAGGATCTCTCCTCACTCGGCTTTCGGTTTTCGCATCACAGTGTTTGGGCTTGACGGCTTCGGATGGAGATGATTAGCGGGTGTTTTTACGAGCAGGGAAAAGATGAAAGTTGTTTAGGTTTGAGAGGAAAGAGGTGATGGGGATTCTGTGAAGCGATGGTCGAAAGGGTGGTTCGCGGGTTTGATGATTGGTGAAGCTGTTTTAAGAAGGTTGGTTTGTTTGAAGGTGATTCTGTTTGGTTCGCTCACGGCGGCTGGTATGCTGATGGAGGTAGTGACGGTGGCTTGATGGGTTCGCGGATGGTGTTGACGGTTTGAAAGGGGTTGTTCTTTGGTTTCTGTCGATGACGATGTGAAGGTTTTGAGGCGGCAGAACCTTTCACTCGCGGCGTGTCTGCGTTATTTCAAAGGGTTTCGTGGACGGCTTGGAAGATTTGCGTGGCCGGCGGGTAAAAGGGTTCCGGCTCAGATGGGTGTTCGATTGGAAGGGGTTTAGGGCGGAGGTTACGCGGTGTTGGGTGTTGGTCAAAGATCATTTCACGGTTTGTAGGTTCTGGTTTGTGATGATTTTCCAGGTAGAGGCATGAAGTTCGATCTCTCTATTTAATCTCTTCTGCTGATTTGTTCATCTTCTTCTCATTCTGTTTTTGATTCAGTTTTCTATGTGGTTGTTGTTAATGATTTGAAAGGTGATGTGCGATGGTGGCCGGACGTGAAAAGGAACGAAGGTGGAAGAACGGTTCGGTGGACTGTCTCGGAAAAAAGGGGTTTACGGCACGGTTTGTGTTTGGATAATTTTTGGTTTTCGGAGTTTGGTGATTTGTGAGTTCGATGGAAGGTTGTGATAAGCCGTGATAAATGGGTGATGACGGATTCTGTTTTTTTTTTGCAGGTGGCGGAGAGGGTTTCACGGCTGTATTGCGTTTGAATGGCGGTGGGTCGGTAATGAGTTTACTGGTTTGCTTTCGCGGCTGTATTGGTTTGGAGGGTGAGTTGAAGGTAGAAGAGAATCTGGGTTGAGGATGGTTTGGGTTATGGTGAGAGGTTTATGAGCGGCTGGAGTTTGATGGTGATACTGGCTTTTTGCAGGTGAGTTTCAGTTGGTTTCATTGAGGGTTTCAAATTGGTGTGGTGGGGTAGTTCTGCTGTTCGAACGGATTCGGTTTACACGTGGTGATTTGAAGTGGTTCTGATTGGTTTATGGATTTGAAGTGGCGGTTTGTGAACGTGTTGGCCGGCTGATATGGTGTTGAAGGTTACGATGAAGGTGAGGTGAATTCATGTTTCCTTTGTTTCATTTTGTTTTTTCGAAAATCTCTCCATTCATCTCATCATCATCTGTTATTTTGGATTCTTTTGTGACTATGATATGGTTTGTGGGGGAGAGCAGAGTGTGTGACTATGTGTGTCTGTTGTTTTTGTTGCAGGTTGAATGAAGTTGATGTTGTTTGGTTGAAACATGGGTGAAGGATGCGATTTTGATTTGTGAGGTTTGTGTAGGGTTTTTTTCTGGTATTGGTCTGCATTTGTTAATGTTTTTCTCTGCTTTCTGTGTGGTTATGTGAGGGTGATGGTGTTGCTGGTTAATGTTTTCCGACAGGTTTTCCAGCGTCCGTGATGGTAAGGGTTGTGGCTGTGAAAAGTTTGTGGCTTGGTGGGTCTGTCACGGTTCAAAGGTGGCTTCTGAGATCTGCGTTTGGCTTGCCGGTTCGCCACGGTTTGTCTGTGTTGGTTTGAGGTTCTTTGAGGGTTTTGACGGCAGTGGTGATATGGATATATTAATGGCAGGTTGATTAAAGAGGTAGAAATTTCTCTTGGCTTTTTCTCTGTGTTTGTAACACGTTTTCTTTTTGCTTTTTTTTCAGAGTTGTTGATGGTGAAAGGTTAGGAGAAAGATGAATGTTGTATTATGGCTTCGGCGTTTCAGGGTCGGTGTGCTCTGTTTGTTTTGTATGAACAGATTTTTGGTTTTATGGTGTAATAATTTGAAGGAAGTTTTAGAAAAGGTTGAAGATCAGTTAAGGGAGGGCGTGATTCTCGGTGAAGATTTTGGATATTTTGACAGGATGGTTCGCACGGTGATGTTACAGGTTGGTGATTCTGGTTTGCAGGTTTGTTTTGGTTCTGTTTTCCCTTCATTTACAAGTATTGTTAACTAATTTTTTTTAAAAAAAGTTTTAAGTATTTTTGGAGTTTTAACATGGAGGTTATTCTTTGTATGCAGGTTTGAAATTGAAAAATAAAGCTGAAAAGAGCTAACTACGAACACAAGGCTGAAAAGAAGTGAAGGGAAAAAAGAATCATACCGGCCCGAACGTTATCGGGGTGACGACTCCTCGATTGTAAGCTTTATGTTCCTCTGAATTTGTTATTCCCCTCCTTGTTGTTATTGCTGAAATTTGTTCTCCCTTTTCTCCTTTTTTTTGAAATTTAAGTTGGCTGTTTTGTGATGTTTTGAAGGCTGAGTTTTTGTGGTTTTGCAGTGTTGTTTTGAGTGATTTGTGAGGCTGTTTAGTAACTGTTTTTTTTGGGTGTCATTTGGTGGTGTTTGTAGCTGTTATGAGGGCTGTTTGATGTGAGAATATGGATGTAACAGTGTGTTTTTTCTTGGGCTGTTTTGTGTTGTATTGAGGCTGAACTGGGACTGTTTTTGTGTGTTGTGTGAGGGCTGGTTTTGCTGTGTTTTATGCTGATTTTTTGTTGATAACAGTGTGTTTTATGCTTGTAGGTGAAGGGTTTCAAAAGAGGGACAAGGTCTGGATTTTGCAGTTGTGGTGGAGTAGTGGAGCAGGCTGTTTGTGTGCTTGGAGCAGGCTTGTCTTGTGCTGCTGAACTGTGCCATTTGGGTGGCTGCATGCTGATTTTGTTTGATTTGGAGCAGGCTGAATTTTGTAATTTAGTGCTGAATTTTTTTTGTACACATTTTCTTTCTTTTCTTTTTCTATGTAATTGTAACAAAACAAAGGATATGGAATAAAAATTGATTATTTACACTAAAGCTTGGTTTATACTTGGCACTTAATATTGGAGATGAGAGTTTTGAATTAGAATCTAAATATAATACTTAAGTTAGAAATGAATTAAAAAGAATTAAATTTGAAATTGAAAATAACTTATAAACTTAAATAGATAAACTTGGAATTAAAATTAATTTAGAAACTTGGGAAATAAATTGGAATTTAGAAAATAAAAAATGTGGATATGAATTAAAATGGAATAAATGGTTAAAAATTAAAATTTGAATTAGAAGTGAATAAAAAAAGGAATTAAACTAAAAATTGAAATAACTTAGAAACTTAAATAATTGAAATTAAAAAAACTAACTTTAGAATTTGAGAAATAAGTTTGGAATTTAGAAAATAAAAATGAATTGAAATTGACATTAGATTTAGAAATAACAACTTGAAAATGGAATAAAATTAAAAGTTGAAGAATAGAAAATAAATTTAGAAAATAAAATTTGAAAATGAAATAAAAATTAATTTAGGAATGAGGACTTGATAATGAAAAGAAATAACAAATAAGTTTTGAAAATTTTGAAAATTGAACTAAAAAATTAGAAATAGAAATTGAAATAAAATTTTAAAAATAGGAATTTACAAATAGAACGAAAATAGAAATTAAAATTAAAAATACGAAAATGAATTAAAAAGTCATAAATAAATTAAATTAAAATGGAAGCTAGAAAATGAGAAGAAAACAACAGAAAATAAATCGGGAAAAATCCCTGCAAAAATGCGATAAAAGTGTGATTATGATATGAGTGGTTAGGGGTAAAATTTGGGGTGTGACACATTTCATCCAACAAAACATTTTGCTTCAAATTAAATCTATATATTACTTATACTTTGCACATGATATACCCTGAAACAATCTATCTTCTACTTTGCACATATAACCTGAAACAACATAAAAAGATTGTAATTCAATTAAAACAAGACATAAACAATATGTCTATAGTTACAAAGTTACACATACTCAAAATTCTCATCAATTAAAGTAAGAGTACAATATACCTTATAAAACTCCGAGCTCCATAGTGAATTGACATCAATCCTCTTTAATTTCTTCCAAATGATCTCTTGAGTAATACGCACACTTGAATTCATCAAAGTACTACATAATAATATAACATAGTTTGATTTAGTTTTAACTATTTAATTATATGAGAAATATGTGTTAAATATTAAAATAATTCATAAGTTAGAAATACATACATCAGATGGAATCTCTAATCGATCCAAAAAAAGAGTTTCTCTCATAAACCTCAACATGAAATGTCCACAGTCTATACCATTACGTTGCCGAGGACACTACACATGAAAAGAAAATATGAATAAATCCTAAGTTTTATCAAGTATCATCACTAATATAATAAAAAATGTGATAGTCAATATACCTCCACTCTTATCCATGTAATGTTGTTAGCTCTCCTCTTTGGTACTTTGATATCTCGTTGGGCTCGAAAAGCTTGTAGAATGCTAATAAAATATAAATGAATTTTAGAACAATTCACATAAATAAATAAATATACACATGAATATTTAGAACAATCTCACTTACGTGTCAATCATATTCTTCATATTCGGGTATGTTGTCCAATCATTTCCTAACGAGTCTAAATAATACATAAATTCTCTGATAGGATTAATTGCGACCAATAACCAATGTTCACTGTACGATTAAACATATGTTAGATGGAAACTTTCTACTCGGCGTCAAAATACAAAAAAAAATATAATAGATGAATTTAGAATGAAAATCTAACCCAGTATTAAACGGAAAAAAGAACAACTTTTTCGTATCTTTGTTGGCCATAAAGAGGTTGCGTACGTACACCATGACATCATCTGGTTTACTTATGATTAAAGTTAAGTTGACAGACGTTGGACTTAAGAACGTAAATCTTTGGTCCAATCCACTTGGGCGCATCACTTTGTCATACAAAAACCATAAATAAAAACATCATTAACATTAAACTATTCATTTGTAACATAAAGTAAATAAGTTGTTCAATTATTATAACAAAGTATATCGGATATACCTCACGTATGTATTGACAACACTGACGCCTAATTCTTCATGATGAAAAACTTTCTCAAATTCGTCATTACCAATTGATTTTTTATATTCAATTTGCGCTAAGCGAGTTCAAGTCAATAGCTTCTAGTCACATGGCGCTTGGAGCCCGCTGTGAGCTCGCTAAGCATGTTAGGACCTTAAACCACCTTCGAAGCTGATGGCGCTAAGCGAGCTCTGTAGCCGCTTAGCGCCCTGCCTGTTTTAGGCAGATTTTTCCACTTCTATAAATATCTCCCTTGAGATATTTTTAGGGCACAATTTGATTTTTCACATATATTCCGTTTTAGATCAGATCTTTAAGGTTTGAAAAGAGATTTTTCTTAAAGCATCAAGGATCAAAGTTTTACTTCATCAACTCTCGATTCTTCGACTTTTGATGCTCGTACAACTTTTTTCCTTTCTTGCAACTCAAGCTACCATGGAAATGATTGGCTAAGTTTTATCTTGTATCAAGATTAGAGGTAGTTAATCTTTCTATTATGTTTATTTTGATCTATTGTATGTGAACAAGGTAATTTTTAATACATGATGAATTAATTTGCGTTTCTTGGAATTGTATGGTTTGGTTTGAGCTAGAAATATGATTTTTAAACCTTGATCTAATTGCTTCATCTATTAACGATCAAGTACCGGAAACAAACTTGTGAATAAATATTCGCTTTATATTGAACTTCATGAGTATTTGTCGCTCCCCGGATTTCCATCCTGGTACAAACGCGAAAGTGGCGCGGAAAAAGAATAGAGTCGCCAGCCAGGCATTTTTATCCCGAAGAAAGGGAATGGTAATGCTGCACAAACCAGAAGAAAAGAAAAGGAAGGACACGGGTCCTGCGAACCAAAGAGACTGAGTTCGGGAGTCGGTTACGACCTGGGAAGGTATTAGCACCCAGATCGTCCGCCGTACCCGACGGGATCCACGCTTGCAAAAGAAATTGTTTCAAAGGGTGAGGGTATGAGAACTGCAGCAAAAGAAATGAAAATGAAAAGAAACTGGAACTGAAAAAGAACTGAATAAGAAAGCAAAAGAGAAAAATGTAGGGAAAATAAAGATTGTGCTCGAACGGGCCCTACCCCGCTGCCTACGTACCTCATCGGGATGAATGAGGATCAGAGACGCCGTAGTTCGTCTAACTAGGGGTAACAAAGGGAAATTGCTTGTGAATTAAGGCTTGACCTGCCTACGCCATTGCTCAGGTGTTGCAGGCTCGGACGACGAGTGCGTAACCGTCTTGCAAAGTGACAAGTAGGAGCAAGTTCGCGTACAGAGCGAAGGAGATGAGAAAAGAATTCCCGAAGGAAAGACGCTTATTGTTTGTTTGTATTTTTTATAAAGCTTTTATGAGTGTGCCACAAGAATGTGAACTCAAGCTCTCACCAATGGAATGTGCACTTGTCACTACATTCCAAGATGGAATAATAGAACAAGCACACTCAAGTAAGGAGAAGATCCCCAAAACTTGAACCCACAGATTAGGGCTTAGGCTCACTAACTTGCTTAATTATTAAGTGTTTTGATTATTTACAGATGAAGAAGTGTTTTTTAGGCTTTTCTTTTATGAAGAAGATACCTTGATCAGACTTGTGCATCACAAGGTAAACTTGTACTATCCCAAGATGGGAAGACTACAAGCATGCCTCATGGAATAAGGCTATGGATCAATGTATCACTTCACCTTTATTAAAGTGTTTTTAGAGTTATGAGATGAGAAGAGAAGAAGAACCAAAAGGATCCCAAAGGAAAAAATTCTAAAGGGGGACTAAAATAATCCTAAGTGTTCACATGCATGGACATCCTGAAGGTTAGTGAGGTTTCTATCCTAATGAAGAAGGAAGAAGAAGATAGAATAGGTGATGAGAAAGGCCTAAGCCCAACAAAAGAGGGTTAGTTCACATAAACATAAAAGGAAGAGATAAGAATTAGAGATGTGGAACTCAATTCCCACATCTCACACTTACCATAGCTCCTGCAAGGTTAGCATACACAAATGAATACAAGCACAAAGTTCAAAACCAGAATCAAAATGGTATAAAGAAGGGCCTAAGAGTCCAGCAAGATGAAGAGAGAAGCCACACAATACCAAACAATATCAAAATAAAAGCCATGGAACCAAAAGATGGAATTTAAACCCTTAAAGAAACAAAATGACTTGAATGTGAAGCAAACTCAAAAATTTAGAAGAATTAAGACCTATCTTAGGACCATGAAGGTATCCATACCCTAAAGGAACCCCAAACAAGAAGAAAAAGTTGGCACAAGTGCCCTTCTAAGCTTATAAGAGATCTAACAATCCAAAAGAAGCAAAATGGGACAAGGTGAGAACAAAAATCCACAAATGATCAACCAGCCATCTAAAAATTCTACAACTGAAACCAAATGATCATGAAACACATTATATCAATTTGCCAAAAGGACTTGCAAAAATTCAGAAAGGAACTAAGCCAAATGGAGGCACAAACACAAGCTAGGACAGAAAACTTATATCACAAGATACCAGATCAAAACTCAAGAAATAATTTCCTAAAAATTCTGAGAAAAATCACATGAAAACTAGAAGATCTTAGGAACACAATGCAAAAAGAATGGGATCAAAACTCCAAATATTGAATTCTATAGAAAATAAACAAGACAGACTGGTCAAGAAAAGAAGCAAAAGAAACTATGCACATTGGTGAATTATTCCTGGCACGTGGATCAATGAAAAAAATAAAATAAAAATATGATAAAAAACTAGAGACATAAAGGAAATGTCACGATTTATTTGAGAATTTTTAGATGAATAGAACTATTTTTAATGGATTAAAACCAAACTGAATTATATGAAAACAAAAATAGGAAAGAGAAATAAAAGAAATGGAGGGAGGTGTGATTGGTAAGGAATTCCTGTTGAATCAGACTGGGCCAGGACGAAAAGGGGTGTGAAAAGAAAAATAACACTAAGCCCATGCGAAATTCAAAGAAATCAAATTCAAATAAAAAAATCAGAAAAATAAAGAAAAATGTTTGCACATGCTGTATGGGGGGGAGGCGCGCGCATGGGAAAGGAAAGTGGGAATCCTACCGGACGGTGACACCTGTCACCGCCGGTACGGACGAAAATCTGAAAATCTGCATATCTTATCTCTCTATCCCATCGATTTCCTCACCTCTTATCCAATCCTTACCTCTTCTTTACATTAATTCCTTAAAAAAACTAATTGACATTTATTCTTTATAATATCTTATTAACAATCCCTTAATAACTCTTAAATAATTTTTCAAACCTCCTTAAATGCTTTCTATGAATACTTACTGGTACAAAACAAAATGTAACCTAACAAACAAAGCAAATCGTCTCTCTCCCTCACAGCACTATTCATCACCTTCTTCGTCCAAAACGGCGCTGTCGGACTTCTTCTTCAACCTCACCCTAGCCACGAACACAAGCCTTCATTCAACCATCACGTTCGCTTACCTCCCAGCTTTCACCGCCGTCCTTCATCCTCTTCTATAACCTAGCCCGCCGCCGCACTGCTCACGCCTCCGTCAACCTCTCACAAACTCTCCGCCGAACGAAGCCTCTCAAGCTCCTCTCACTCTTTTACAAACTCCCCGCCGCCTACCTCTAAGCTCTCACCGCCGAGACTTTCATCATCTACTCATCACCTAAGCTTCATCGAATTTCACCGGTTTCTTCCTCATCCAATCTTAACCTCAATGTCCGCCACTCACCGTCAATTCCGATCAAACAAACTAAAACAAAACTCTATCTCCCTCTCGATTCGAAACAATCACTAGCCTAAACTCCTCCTAGCCGGAGAACCAATCCTAACTACGAAATCGGCATACAATCCGATCCTATTTCTATCCATCGCAATTCCAGATTCAAACGAACAAATACACAACAATGCGAATCACAAGCACAACCAGATACAACAAATTCGCAACACGGCTAGCAATCATAGCAACTGGAGTAATCGAAAGTGTACCTGTTATTCGACGATGCGACGAACAACGCGTAAGTTCACTTTGCTTCTGCTGTTCCCTTCTTCCTTCTTTGGAATTGATTCGATGCAGATTCGTTGTTGTTGTCAAGTCTTGCTTCGATCTGTGAACTCTTTTTGCAGGTTGATGAAGAGATTATCGACGTGTTGAAGGTGACGATGATAATGAGATGTGATGATGTTGAGGTCGCGGTTGATGAGGCTGAATCGAATGAAGAGGTTGAAACGGAATGCCGAATATCGAAGCTTGGATCGAAACTGAAGCCTAATCCACAATGTTGATGAAACTGCTGTGAAGAAATTCGATGAAGATTGCGAAGAATCGACGAAGCTAGAATCAGTTATGTGCGTTCTTGGTGATGAAGATTGAAGAGAATTGATGAAAATTATGGAGAATTGGATCAAGATTATGAAGAATTGGTGAGGATTTAAGCAAGATTGGTGAAGATTATGAGAGAATGATGAAGATTGTGAAAAAGAATTGAGGAGGATTCAATCGGTTTTTGTGTGCAATCTATGATGAAGATCGGAGAGAATTCTGTTATTGGATGAGTTTGGAAAAATGATTCTGTTATTGTTTTTGGATTGTGAATGAGAATTTCCCAATTCTGTTATTGCTAAGAGAAAAAAAATGCCATTTTGTTATTGTGTTGAAAAGAAAAAACGGTTATATGAGTCTGTTATCTTTTTTCTTTTCTGTTAGTACCCTTCTGTATGATCCTTTCCACTTGCGTTTTGCGTTGTTTTTTCAGTGTGTTTTGGTGCTTCCTGTGATGACGTGGAATGGCTGAGATTTGAGAGAATGAGATACGTGAAAAACAATCCCCAGGCTGGTCACACGCACCACCCTTTGTACCCTTATTTCTTATACAAACCCAACCAAAGCAAAAAAGAATAACCACACCCATAAAAAAAAAGGTCACGCAACAAATTGGTCATGAGAATGATGACCATGTGCCATTAAAAAAAGTGTAATACAAAGACATAAAAATGTGACACAAAAAAATAAAGGAAACTCATGATATCTTGACAAATGTCACTTTAAAACCCTAAAACATAATAAACTTCAAAAATTCATATCTTGCAATCTGAGAATGCTATGGACGCATTTCACGACTTTTCGAAAAGGGAAAACCGTGATCTACAACTTTCGTGTTCACCAGAAAATCATCCGGAGCCTTTTCGCACATGAAATAATAGCCTGAAATTTAGGATCGAAAAATTTCTAAAAAATAGAAATTTCCAAATTTAGTAACCTTTTGCATACTTCCGACTTTTGACATTTAAGCTCAAATGAAATACTCCCTGCCATAATATGACCTCAAAGAAAAGATAATCCTGACCAAAACTTCTGAAATTGTCATGTTGACTTTTCTGACTGTGTAGTTGACTTTCTTGCTTCATCTTCAAGCAGCTGAAGAATTCTCTGACCTCCACACTAAATTTTCTCACAAAAATCAACACCTAGGATCCTCTTGACATATAGAAAACTATGCCTAAATTAACTGGCCAAAGTTGTGAGGTTATGGTGCTTGCATCTCAAGACCCTAATTCGGGTGCTTTGCATAGGAGCTTTGCCTTGTCCTGTGACCTCCGACGATCATGCAATCCTCTGAACTTTTGCCAAGGTACTTGATCTTGTAAATGAGGTATAGACTCACCATAGAACTTGTACAAATTCATTGGGACCCTTGTCATGGCTTGAGGTGCTTCTGGAACTCTCCAGATGACCATATGCTTGATGATAAGACATGAGGGGTGTTATGCTTCATATTTCCATGATATGATGCTGAGGAAATGATATGAGTATGATGAATATGATGTGATATGATGCTTAAAATGAAGAGGGCAAATTTGGGGTGTTACAGCTGCCCCTATTCAATCACCAGTTAATCTGAAAAGGACGATAGTACGGGCTATCGACCATTCAAGATAAACTGTGGTTGAATACCAAGAAGACCAGAAATTTGCACTCTGACGAAGAATGCAACACCGGGAAATAAACCCGACCAAATGACGCTTTGGTGACTGAAGGGGAGAAAAAGCAGACGAGCTTCTTCCAAGTTGAAACTGATATCTGGAATAAGAACATGTTGACAGACGAGTCTTCAAACCATCCTGTGACGCCAGGAACCGGACATACGAGTCCTCAGAACACTGCAATACAACAATCTGAGACATACGAGTCTTCAAACAACCCTGTGACGCCAGGAGCTGGACGGACGAGTCCTCTGCATATAGCATGAGACAGACGAGTCTCCTTCGGATTTACCTGTTACGCCAGAAGCTGCAATGCACTTAAGTCTGTGGGATAGACATGCAATCAAGGTAGACGAACCTTCTTCATATATTATCCGCGGATATATGGTATAAGACAGACGAGTCTTTTTTTGAGCAAACCTGTGACGCCAGGTGCAGCAACCATAATTGGTGCTTGAGACAGACGAGCCTCCTTCGGATTTACCTGTTACGCCAGGACCGGTAACCATTTCGACATTTAATTCCCACTGTCAGGATTCGAAACCTCTTCAATACAGACGAGTATTGGATGATCATCAAGATAACACAGACGAGTGCCATAAGTCAATGATACAGACGAGTATCAGACGATGATCTGAGAAACACAGACGAGTGCTTCAGGAAATGATACAGACGAGTACCACAAATATCAGGCATACCAAACACAGACGAGTGCTGGACAGTTGCAGACGAATAAAATCAGAAAATACATATCAAGGCACAAACGAGTGCAACAAAGGATCCCACACCAAACACAGATGAGTGCGGGACAGTTGCAGACGAGCAACAACAGAGAATACATATCAAGGCACAGACGAGTGCAGCGAAGGATTTAATACCAAACACAGACGAGTGTTGGGAGGTTGCGGACGAGCAACAACAAATATCATGTCGGAACACGGACGAGTGTAGAGGAGTCAACAGCAAAAATATTACATCTCGAAGCACAGACGAGTGCTGGAGAGTTGCAGACAAGCAACAACAACTGTCATAACCAAACACAGACGAATGCTTGAAACTGCAGACGAGCAAAATCAAGGTAATCATAAACCAATGCTGGGGGAAAGCAGACGAGCAATACCACAGAGTCAACGCAGACGGGTGTGGAAAGATGCAGACGAGCAACAATAAAGCAGCAATACCAACGCTGGGGAGACCTCCGCTTAGGGATAACACAGCCGAGTGTTGACAAACGCAAACGAGCGGTAGACAAATGCCTGATTGGCAGCAAGAGATACAACTCTACAGGGGAAGACAAGTCAAGAGGTCTGGATACCCGACTCTGACTGAGGTGATGAATACCTGGCTGTATCATCAAATACCCAAAAGTATGGCAACTTTGCTGGGAAATATTTCATGGACGGAGATGAAAATCCAATATGAACTCTGTGGGGAATATCATCTAGTGACCTCTTGCATTTTCTGGACTAGTTGACTGCTTGAAGATCAACCTAAGAGGATTTTACAGAAAACCTGACATCCAAAATGTCCAAGTCTTCAAACTCTTTAGAGATTCGCCGAATCTTGACATAACTGCCCCAGACTGTATAGATTATGGAGGAATCTGTCTCGCAAGGATTCCTGAAAACCTCGTGTCACTGCGAAATACTGTGCCCTGTAAGCACAACGATATGCACACCTGCCCCGGGCATAAATGAATCCAGTGGTTGAACTTTGATGATATGATTTTTTTTTTTTTTGAATTTTCTTTTATGACAGACTCACTGGGTATCAACTCAAGGGTTGAAGAAGTGAAGACTATGATATCGACTCAAGGGTCGAGGAGAACACAACAACATCAACTCGAGGGTTGAGGAGTAAAGCGACAACATCATCGACTCGAGGGTCGAGGAAACGAAAGCAACAATATCGACTCAAGGGTCGAGGATATCAGAGCAACAATATCGACTCAAGGGTCGAGGAAAACGAAACAACATCAACTCAAGGGTTGAGGAAACAAGATGACAATATCGACTCGAGGGTCGAGGGAAACAAAACAACATTAACTCGAGGGTTGAGGAAACAGAAGCGATGATATCGACTCGAGGGTCAAGGGAATAAAATAGCAACATCGACTTGAGGGTCGAGGAAAACAAAACAACATCAACTCAAGGATTGAGGAAGCAAGAAGCGATGATATCGACTCAAGGGTCGAAGAAAACCAGAGTGAAAATTGTCATACTCAACTGAAGTGAGAGGCTGAATGCATATAGATGCCAACATGTCATAGTTGAAGAGATGCCAACAAAGATCGGACTTTAACCGCGAAGATGCCAATGACTATTGGACTTTAGCCGTGTAATGATGATCAAATGAAGAAACCATACCGACGAAGGAGAAATTTTCTGATCAGGGAAACACGCTTCCCGAGCCCTATTGGGATCAATCATCAGACATTCATTCTGGGAACGGCCTTGCATACCGTAATATTGTCTCAAGAGGATTTTACAGAAAACCTAGCATATGAAATGCTTCAGTGTTTTCAAACTCCTGAATATCTCGAAGTAACCACTTCAAATTGTATGGTCCATGAAGGAATTTGCCCCCAAGATCTCGCATCATTATGAGATGTCCTGCCCCAGTATTCTGAACCTTGGGTAGGTGCATCTGATTAGTCGTCTTCTAGAGATAATAACTTCTATTGTTTCTAGGGTGACCTGCCCCAGTATGAGTGTTGCTTCGGAGACAGACACCCAGACTAACTGCTTTGCGAGAGATTTAAATCTCGAAGTGATTGCCCCAGATTGGCTGTTGAAGAAATTGATCGACGTTATTGCCCCAGATTGGCTGCATTTAACCCAACTGGTTGGAAAAGTCCATACTCAACGAAGTTTCTTGGAAAAGTGCCCCTTGACATGAATGTCTTTCCGAAGTTTCCGCCTTCACAACTTGGCAAGATTAAGCTTCTAGACTGAGGTTCCAGATGTGAACTTCTTTGACGCCAAACAAATGTATGCAAGCAGAAAATGTCTCATTCTGAGAATGAAAATTCTAATGCAACACATGTTAATCTTGAAGCTTTTATTGAAAAGATGTCGTTTATGAACAAATCACTGGTTATGACAGTACAATATTTTTTTTTTATGAAATAAACATGCATATGCAATACCAACGAGGGTCTTTTAGCACAACTCGTAGGAGTCAGGAACGCTATCTTCTGGTGGCACGCTCTCGAATTAACCCTGCTTCAATTAGGACTTTTAAGGGTTGTATCGTGGCCTGGCTCACGGTTATAGAAACAAAGATATAGGCTCAATGCTTATTTGTGCCCACCCCTCTTCGTGATGTCCTTCCATTCCTATGTTCAGCCAGTTTTCGCAAACGCTCACCTTTCCTAAGGGTTTCGTATTAATTGAGGAACCATTACTCTAACAGTTTAAGCACCATTGAGGTTGTTGTTGGGTATAACAGTCACCCTTATTGTCTTTCGTGCCTGTATCACACGACCTGTTTTTTTTGCTCAAGGATCTTTCTTTCGCTTTTCATTCTCTTTCTTATCCCTGACTTTTGCCTGGACTTATTCTTGTAAATCTTTTGCAATTGGAGTCCAGCGGGATGCCCTAATTTTTGCCTAAGTCGCTTGTTTTCAATTTTGACTTAGCGGGCTATTTATTTTCTTTTTTCTTCTTTTTTTCCGAACAAATCGTGTGACACTGTTTGTCTTGACTGTTTTGTAAGGGTTGTGACTGTCTCACTTTTTAGTAGCTGATGGATAACCATTATGGTTTCTAGTCTTTGGACCACTTGATTTGGTACAATGAAATGTTAAGGGTCCTCAGATACACTCCTTTATGAAAGCATGAACGCCTGGTCCAACTAGCTGACACCTACCCTACCCAGGGTTAAATGCGAGGTTTTTTTTTTCCATGTGAAAAGAAACTCCTACTTCAAGGCTCAAAGGGGTTAGCGAGTGTTTATCTCCCTTATATCTCCGGTATTTGGGAATTTGAAACAATGCCTGTACATCGTCAACAGGGTCTTATTCAAGAGCACTCAATTGGAGATTTTTGCGTTTTCATTTCGTCATCCTCCATCACAGAGTTTAAGGACAACAGTTGGTATTGCAATGCACATTCACAAAATTATAAGGAAAACGAATGAATTACTTCAAGAAAAACATGTGCATTTCATTAATTAACATTCAAAAAACAAACAAGTTTCATGCAAGCATACAAATGTTCAAACAAACATATAAAAGCGACACATGAAAATGCAGTAAAGAAACTGAGCAATGCCATTGTTGAGGAGACTTGACTCCGTCTGGACTTGTTGATCTTGAATACTTTCAGTAGTCAACACTTTTCTTGATGAGATTTGCAATCTTCAATCAAATGACCACGTGTCAACACCATACTTCATTCTCAATTATTCTGACCTGAAGCTTCTGACATTCAAACATTCACACGAGACGTCTGAAGAGAAGAGTGACACTGAGATGAAATTGCCACATAAGTTTGAAACCTAGGGTTGCTCGGAAAGACCTGACGATCTTCTGCCTACGTATCTCCATTGACCAAAGACCAATGAAGAATCAGAGCGACGTAGTTCCCCTAAATAGGGATCAAAGTGACGTACATAGCCGCTCTTCAGAATCAAACTGAGAATCACCTTCACGTACATCTTCAATAAATTCCTCCATAACATGAGCTGACGAACCCCCATGACCAAACGGAGACTTGTTAACTTGAATGCCTTGAGGCGTCACTGAAATTAACCCAGACTCAATCAAATCTTGAACCTTATCCCTGAGAGGCTTGCATTCTTCAGCTGAATGCCCTGGTGCGTTGCCATGGAGTCCACATTGAACATTGGGATCGAAACTTGGTGGATATGGAGAAGGCACTGGACCCGGCTTCTTCGGCACTATCAATCCACAATCGATCAGGCATGGGAGTATTTGACTGTATGGCACTGGCAATGGATCGAAATACCTCTTGGATCTCTTAGTGTAGTAACGACGCCTTTGCGGAGTATGCTTCTGTTGGCATGGTTGCTGTTGATACTGAGGAGGTTCACTGTTAACTGAAATCTGACATACGGATTCAGAAGGTTGCTGACTCTGAGCAGTTGAAATGCATGGGTAATGTGGATAAGTCAATGGAGTTGAAGGATCTTCCCAGATTGCATCAATCACATCCTTTTCCTGGGAACTGACAACGGATTCATTCTCTTCAGCTGAGCTACCTGAAATGCCTTGGATCTTTCCCATCTTGATAAAACTCTCAATGCGTTCTCCAACTATCACCAAGTCCGAGAAACTAGACGTTCCACTGCCACTCAACCTCTCCAAGTACGGCCCCTATAATGTTTCTATGAAAAGATCCACCAATTCTCTGTCTGATAACAGGGGTTGAACTCGAGCAGCTACTTCTCTCCACCTCTGGGCATACTCTCTGAAAGATTCACCATCTCCTTGGGATAAAACTTGCAAATCCATGCGGCTAAGAGCTCTGTCAAGATTGTAGTCATACTGCTTCACAAATGCATTGGCTAGGTCCGACCATGACTGAATACGACTGCTCTCTAACTTCATATACCAATTCGACGATGTCTCACTCAGACTGTATTGGAAACAATGAATCATCAATTTGTCATTATGCTCATATGAGGCCATCCTTCTGCAAAATCTTACCAAATGATGTCTTGGACAACTATCCCCTTTGTACTTTTCAAACTTCGGTACTTTGAACTTTGGAGGTATTACCAGGCCATGCACCAAACACATGCTCGCAGCACTTAGATCCATAACATTACGACATTGAAGGGCTTTGATCTCTTCCTCCAACACACGAAATCTTTCTTCCCTCTCCACAATTCGCGGATCTGGGAATCTCACTACAGGGATTGCCTCTTGGGGATCTGGCATAGTGAAAGCGAAACTGTGATAATCTGCAGCATCAACAGAAGAAGAATGTCCACTTCGGGCGACTTGGCGCTCTTGAACATCTGGATTCCCAACAGGGGTCTGTACAGGCTGAGCTTGAGCGGAATTACGGTCATCCTGCCTTGCCAAAGTCATCATAGCCTCTATAAGTTGGTCCCACTGATCTCTTGTCAACCCGACACTTGCAGACTGGCTTTGCTCTCTAGGGTCCATGATCTCCTCAAAAAGTTGCTTCAAGTCTGATACGAGAACCGGAGTCTCAACTGTAGATGGTGAACAAGGAACGGATGAGTCCTGCCTGCTGAACAGAAATGCAATGCAAATGCTATGAGATGCCATGTTCGGTTACTTCCAAAGAATCTATCTGCTTTGATCCACATTTTGATACAAAATCCAACAGAAATAATTCAGGGATGAGATCCTCAGAAATAACTGAACATGTATGCTAGAATGCTATGATGACATGTATGCAGCTGGCAAGTGATCGAGAACTGGTGTCTGTCTGGATACGGAACACTGAGCTGAGAACCAAGCAACTGATGATATATGCCCTCTGAATAATAACCATCTGATAAGAACTCAAAACCAAGGATCAAGAACTCCAGAACTATAGTAACCGGATCAAAACATAAGATCACACTGATGATGAAGGGTATGTTGAGGTCAAGGGTTCCTGCAAACCTGTAAACCCCTCCCAATCTCACTGGTAGGCTCCGGGTCAGACATCACGGACTCTCAAAGCCGAATAGCAATAATACTTTCACCATTTCCGAGAAATGGCTCATGACCAAATCAGGGAATCGGTTAGGCATTATGTACTACGCAGGGAGGCCTCAGCTGAGTCCGGAAAAACGAGCATCCCTTATAGGTTCCCAACTTCAAGCGCTGAAATCGAGAAATAATAGTACATTCAGCCCGTAGGATACAGTACTAATGTCATACGACCAGATGCTTTGACTGAGTTCCTATAAGAGAACCAGGCCATCCTATGCGAGTTCCCAGTGGACCCTCGGGTGCGAATGGGTTTGCCACAAAATGTGGTCTGCCACTGTCACCACTGGAGAAGGTTGTTTCCACAAAGGTTCTCAATGATCGGTCCCCAGCTGCACATAACTGTCAGGGTTATGTAATGAGAGAGGAAGATCCCCAAATCAAGACATTTCCAAGACAATCGCAACCTGGGTGTGGAACTCACTACTACCCCCATGACAAGATCTCATGAGGCCAAAGTGGAACCACTCTAAATCCTATGGTGCACTCGAGCCGGGTACTTGGCTCATATCTCTCAAGAACCAGTAACTCCCATCCCACCAAAGAAAACCAGTCCAGACAGTCCAGTATGATATATATGATGCGGAAAATAAATACTGAAAACTGTAAATAAAGCTGTAAAATAAAGCTGTAAATAAAGTAGTGAACAAACAACAATACAATACAACAAGCCACATCAAACAAACATCACCCAATGAAACCGCAACACATAAGCGCTAGGAGAGACTCACAGGGGAACCAGAGACTATCTGGTGTGCAGTCCCCAGCAGAGTCGCCAGCTGTCGCTCCCCGGATTTCCATCCTGGTACAAACGCGAAAGTGGCGCGGAAAAAGAATAGAGTCGCCAGCCAGGCATTTTTATCCCGAAGAAAGGGAATGGTAATGCTGCACAAACCAGAAGAAAAGAAAAGGAAGGACACGGGTCCTGCGAACCAAAGAGACTGAGTTCGGGAGTCGGTTACGACCTGGGAAGGTATTAGCACCCAGATCGTCCGCCGTACCCGACGGGATCCACGCTTGCAAAAGAAATTGTTTCAAAGGGTGAGGGTATGAGAACTGCAGCAAAAGAAATGAAAATGAAAAGAAACTGGAACTGAAAAAGAACTGAATAAGAAAGCAAAAGAGAAAAATGTAGGGAAAATAAAGATTGTGCTCGAACGGGCCCTACCCCGCTGCCTACGTACCTCATCGGGATGAATGAGGATCAGAGACGCCGTAGTTCGTCTAACTAGGGGTAACAAAGGGAAATTGCTTGTGAATTAAGGCTTGACCTGCCTACGCCATTGCTCAGGTGTTGCAGGCTCGGACGACGAGTGCGTAACCGTCTTGCAAAGTGACAAGTAGGAGCAAGTTCGCGTACAGAGCGAAGGAGATGAGAAAAGAATTCCCGAAGGAAAGACGCTTATTGTTTGTTTGTATTTTTTATAAAGCTTTTATGAGTGTGCCACAAGAATGTGAACTCAAGCTCTCACCAATGGAATGTGCACTTGTCACTACATTCCAAGATGGAATAATAGAACAAGCACACTCAAGTAAGGAGAAGATCCCCAAAACTTGAACCCACAGATTAGGGCTTAGGCTCACTAACTTGCTTAATTATTAAGTGTTTTGATTATTTACAGATGAAGAAGTGTTTTTTAGGCTTTTCTTTTATGAAGAAGATACCTTGATCAGACTTGTGCATCACAAGGTAAACTTGTACTATCCCAAGATGGGAAGACTACAAGCATGCCTCATGGAATAAGGCTATGGATCAATGTATCACTTCACCTTTATTAAAGTGTTTTTAGAGTTATGAGATGAGAAGAGAAGAAGAACCAAAAGGATCCCAAAGGAAAAAATTCTAAAGGGGGACTAAAATAATCCTAAGTGTTCACATGCATGGACATCCTGAAGGTTAGTGAGGTTTCTATCCTAATGAAGAAGGAAGAAGAAGATAGAATAGGTGATGAGAAAGGCCTAAGCCCAACAAAAGAGGGTTAGTTCACATAAACATAAAAGGAAGAGATAAGAATTAGAGATGTGGAACTCAATTCCCACATCTCACACTTACCATAGCTCCTGCAAGGTTAGCATACACAAATGAATACAAGCACAAAGTTCAAAACCAGAATCAAAATGGTATAAAGAAGGGCCTAAGAGTCCAGCAAGATGAAGAGAGAAGCCACACAATACCAAACAATATCAAAATAAAAGCCATGGAACCAAAAGATGGAATTTAAACCCTTAAAGAAACAAAATGACTTGAATGTGAAGCAAACTCAAAAATTTAGAAGAATTAAGACCTATCTTAGGACCAGGAAGGTATCCATACCCTAAAGGAACCCCAAACAAGAAGAAAAAGTTGGCACAAGTGCCCTTCTAAGCTTATAAGAGATCTAACAATCCAAAAGAAGCAAAATGGGACAAGGTGAGAACAAAAATCCACAAATGATCAACCAGCCATCTAAAAATTCTACAACTGAAACCAAATGATCATGAAACACATTATATCAACTTGCCAAAAGGACTTGCAAAAATTCAGAAAGGAACTAAGCCAAATGGAGGCACAAACACAAGCTAGGACAGAAAACTTATATCACAAGATACCAGATCAAAACTCAAGAAATAATTTCCTAAAAATTCTGAGAAAAATCACATGAAAACTAGAAGATCTTAGGAACACAATGCAAAAAGAATGGGATCAAAACTCCAAATATTGAATTCTATAGAAAATAAACAAGACAGACTGGTCAAGAAAAGAAGCAAAAGAAACTATGCACATTGGTGAATTATTCCTGGCACGTGGATCAATGAAAAAAATAAAATAAAAATATGATAAAAAACTAGAGACATAAAGGAAATGTCACGATTTATTTGAGAATTTTTAGATGAATAGAACTATTTTTAATGGATTAAAACCAAACTGAATTATATGAAAACAAAAATAGGAAAGAGAAATAAAAGAAATGGAGGGAGGTGTGATTGGTAAGGAATTCCTGTTGAATCAGACTGGGCCAGGACGAAAAGGGGTGTGAAAAGAAAAATAACACTAAGCCCATGCGAAATTCAAAGAAATCAAATTCAAATAAAAAAATCAGAAAAATAAAGAAAAATGTTTGCACATGCTGTATGGGGGGGAGGCGCACGCATGGGAAAGGAAAGTGGGAATCCTACCGGACGGTGACACCTGTCACCGCCGGTACGGACGAAAATCTGAAAATCTGCATATCTTATCTCTCTATCCCATCGATTTCCTCACCTCTTATCCAATCCTTACCTCTTCTTTACATTAATTCCTTAAAAAAACTAATTGACATTTATTCTTTATAATATCTTATTAACAATCCCTTAATAACTCTTAAATAATTTTTCAAACCTCCTTAAATGCTTTCTATGAATACTTACTGGTACAAAACAAAATGTAACCTAACAAACAAAGCAAATCGTCTCTCTCCCTCACAGCACTATTCATCACCTTCTTCGTCCAAAACGGCGCTGTCGGACTTCTTCTTCAACCTCACCCTAGCCACGAACACAAGCCTTCATTCAACCATCACGTTCGCTTACCTCCCAGCTTTCACCGCCGTCCTTCATCCTCTTCTATAACCTAGCCCGCCGCCGCACTGCTCACGCCTCCGTCAACCTCTCACAAACTCTCCGCCGAACGAAGCCTCTCAAGCTCCTCTCACTCTTTTACAAACTCCCCGCCGCCTACCTCTAAGCTCTCACCGCCGAGACTTTCATCATCTACTCATCACCTAAGCTTCATCGAATTTCACCGGTTTCTTCCTCATCCAATCTTAACCTCAATGTCCGCCACTCACCGTCAATTCCGATCAAACAAACTAAAACAAAACTCTATCTCCCTCTCGATTCGAAACAATCACTAGCCTAAACTCCTCCTAGCCGGAGAACCAATCCTAACTACGAAATCGGCATACAATCCGATCCTATTTCTATCCATCGCAATTCCAGATTCGAACGAACAAATACACAACAATGCGAATCACAAGCACAACCAGATACAACAAATTCGCAACACGGCTAGCAATCATAGCAACTGGAGTAATCGAAAGTGTACCTGTTATTCGACGATGCGACGAACAACGCGTAAGTTCACTTTGCTTCTGCTGTTCCCTTCTTCCTTCTTTGGAATTGATTCGATGCAGATTCGTTGTTGTTGTCAAGTCTTGCTTCGATCTGTGAACTCTTTTTGCAGGTTGATGAAGAGATTATCGACGTGTTGAAGGTGACGATGATAATGAGATGTGATGATGTTGAGGTCGCGGTTGATGAGGCTGAATCGAATGAAGAGGTTGAAACGGAATGCCGAATATCGAAGCTTGGATCGAAACTGAAGCCTAATCCACAATGTTGATGAAACTGCTGTGAAGAAATTCGATGAAGATTGCGAAGAATCGACGAAGCTAGAATCAGTTATGTGCGTTCTTGGTGATGAAGATTGAAGAGAATTGATGAAAATTATGGAGAATTGGATCAAGATTATGAAGAATTGGTGAGGATTTAAGCAAGATTGGTGAAGATTATGAGAGAATGATGAAGATTGTGAAAAAGAATTGAGGAGGATTCAATCGGTTTTTGTGTGCAATCTATGATGAAGATCGGAGAGAATTCTGTTATTGGATGAGTTTGGAAAAATGATTCTGTTATTGTTTTTGGATTGTGAATGAGAATTTCCCAATTCTGTTATTGCTAAGAGAAAAAAAATGCCATTTTGTTATTGTGTTGAAAAGAAAAAACGGTTATATGAGTCTGTTATCTTTTTTCTTTTCTGTTAGTACCCTTCTGTATGATCCTTTCCACTTGCGTTTTGCGTTGTTTTTTCAGTGTGTTTTGGTGCTTCCTGTGATGACGTGGAATGGCTGAGATTTGAGAGAATGAGATACGTGAAAAACAATCCCTGGGCTGGTCACACGCACCAGCCTTTGTACCCTTATTTCTTATACAAACCCAACCAAAGCAAAAAAGAATAACCACACCCATAAAAAAAAAGGTCACGCAACAAATTGGTCATGAGAATGATGACCATGTGCCATTAAAAAAAGTGTAAGACAAAGACATAAAAATGTGACACAAAAAAATAAAGGAAACTCATGATATCTTGACAAATGTCACTTTAAAACCCTAAAACATAATAAACTTCAAAAATTCATATCTTGCAATCTGAGAATGCTATGGACGCATTTCACGACTTTTCGAAAAGGGAAAACCGTGATCTACAACTTTCGTGTTCACCAGAAAATCATCCGGAGCCTTTTCGCACATGAAATAATAGCCTGAAATTTAGGATCGAAAAATTTCTAAAAAATAGAAATTTCCAAATTTAGTAACCTTTTGCATACTTCCGACTTTTGACATTTAAGCTCAAATGAAATACTCCCTGCCATAATATGACCTCAAAGAAAAGATAATCCTGACCAAAACTTCTGAAATTGTCATGTTGACTTTTCTGACTGTGTAGTTGACTTTCTTGCTTCATCTTCAAGCAGCTGAAGAATTCTCTGACCTCCACACTAAATTTTCTCACAAAAATCAACACCTAGGATCCTCTTGACATATAGAAAACTATGCCCAAATTAACTGGCCAAAGTTGTGAGGTTATGGTGCTTGCATCTCAAGACCCTAATTCGGGTGCTTTGCATAGGAGCTTTGCCTTGTCCTGTGACCTCCGACGATCATGCAATCCTCTGAACTTTTGCCAAGGTACTTGATCTTGTAAATGAGGTATAGACTCACCATAGAACTTGTACAAATTCATTGGGACCCTTGTCATGGCTTGAGGTGCTTCTGGAACTCTCCAGATGACCATATGCTTGATGATAAGACATGAGGGGTGTTATGCTTCATATTTCCATGATATGATGCTGAGGAAATGATATGAGTATGATGAATATGATGTGATATGATGCTTAAAATGAAGAGGGAAAATTTGGGGTGTTACAGTATTGTATTGATTGGTAATATGCGAGAGTGGTTATCGGATCAATACAATAACTCTCATGATATCGGGACCAAAAGGGTACGTATTGAGAGGGTACGTGATTATATTAACTATAACCACGTTCATATACTCAATTTATATAATACATTTGAAAATGATTATCAAACCCTAATCTTGGCATATCTTTTATAAAAATAAATAAACTCTTTTATCTACAAGCATTGCTACCAAAATAAGTGACAACCATATGATTCCGAACAAAACAACTTTGAAACTGTTTGCTTATAACCTTTGAACTATTAAACATCGAGATATCTTTACAATCCTTGTGGAGACGATTAAAAAAGCCCCCCACTATAATAATATTTCAACAAATTGGCACCACTACCAGGGATTATTATGATATTGCAAAAGTATTGCAAAAGTTTTTAGGTTATAAGTTGTGTATTGTATCCCTTACCTCAATTTTATTTTGCTTGTGCTTTTAATCGGTTTGGTATATTGTGCAGTTTTATGAATGCGAGGAAAATTATCGGCGGATCAACTTCATTTTGATCTTAATATTGAAAGGACCGCTTGTAAGAACAATAACAGAAAAAGGAGGAAACTAGCAAGGCAAATACAAGCTCAAGGAGAATTGTCTTCATCAACCATCCATACAACGCCAATCATGGCAGCTCCTCCACCACCACCACCAGCTTTTGCACTATGTGCTAATAGTCTGAGGCTCAACCCTCAGTTTGCAAGAACCACCAACAATGGGAGACACACCGAGATAAAAACTGGGACCCTATCTTTAATGTATCAAAATTCATTCGTGGGAATGGACCATGAAGACCCGTTTTCTCAACTCAACAAATTCTATGAAATCTCTTTTTCAACGAGGCTCTGGGGAATGAAGAGGAATCATTGTAAAAAATGTTATTTCCTCACTCGTTAAGTGGGAAGGAAAATGATTGGTATCTCGATCAATGTACGCCGATCATGAAAGATTGGAATGTCTTGGAGGAAAAGTTCCTTGAACGATTCTTCCCGCAATCTAGGTTTATGGATGCGAAGACTTCTACTTGGGTATTTTCTCAAGGAGAAAATGAGACTATCAATTATGCATGGGAGAGATTCAAGGAAATGTTAAGAAAGTGAAAATGGCACAGTTTTGATGACTTAATGTAAGTTCACATCTTTCGCAATGGACTACTTGCCACTAGAAAAACTCTTTTAGATACTATGACGGGTGGTTCGTTAATGGAAAAAAGTATGGAAGAGGTGGTTGCCATCATTGCTAAGATGGAACTAAACGGTCATCAAAGGAAATGTCAAGGCTTCCACAACAAATCAAAGAATTACAATAAGTTCCCAAAACTAATCAATAAGTGGCGAGTTGTGATTTATGTCAAGGCGATCACCATATTGGGTATTGTCCACCGGTACTTGAAGAGGAAGTTAATTATGCTAATCAAAATTAAGGGTTCCAACCTCGTCAATCCTATCAAAGCAACAACTAAGGGTACCAACCACGAGGTGGTAACCAAGGTTACAATCAAGGATGGAAACCGAATGTTGGAACCTCAAATTACCAAAGCCAATATCAAAACTACATTCAAGCTCCAAGAGCTCCTAATACAAGTTGAAAGATCGAGGAAACACTCACGTAATTCATACAAATGGCAATATCCACTCAGAGGAGTACAAATGCGGCCACAAGAAACCTTGAGACGTAAGTGGGGAAACTTTCTCAATAATTAGCCGACCAACACAAAGATAAATTTTCGGCTAATACTCAAGTAAACCCAAATTCATCTTGCAAGGCTATCTTTGCAAAGAGCGTAAGAAGTAATGGAGGTGTAGTTGAAAAAACTGTTGGAATATAGAAGGAGTTAGTTGAAAAATATGTTGAAAGTGAAAAGGTGTTAGTTGAAAAGGAAGGAGAAATATTAGAAGAGGATGTCGAAAAAAATAAGGAGTTAGTTGAAAAATCAGAATTTGAGAAAATATGGAAGGAAGAGAAGAAAAAATGAAAGTTGAAGGATGATCCTATGAAAATATTTCCTTACCCTAATGCACCTTCCAAAAAGAAAGAGAATGATCGACATTATGCTCGATTCTTGGACATATTTATTCGCTTAAAGTGACTATGCCTTTCTTCGACGCTCTAGATCAAATACCAAAGTATTCTAAATTTATGAAAAATATCCTTTCCAATAAGAAGATACATGAAGATCTTGACAATATAGGTTTGAACATGAATTATAGTGCCATAGTCCAAAATACACTTCCACGAAAAGAAGGTGACCTGGGAAGGGTGGCTCTACTGATCACAATTGGTAGTAAATTCAAATACAATGCATTAGTGGACATAGGAGTTAATATCAATTTGATTATGTTGTCTTTGATTAGAAAGCTCAAAAACATGGAGGTAAAGGAGACCAATGTGACTTTTCAATTGGCGGATAAGTAGTGAGCTCATCCTCACGGTGTATGTGAGGATGTGTTGATAAGAATCAACAAATTCTTATTTACCATTGATTTTGTTATCATGGAGATGGAGGAGGATAAGTACACCCCTATAATTCTTGGTAGGCCCTTTATGAAAACCATTTGCATGTTAATTGATGTGGAAGAGAGGATCATGAAGGTGCAGATAAATGAACAGGAGATGTGCTTCACTCTTTTCAAGGGTATATTATATTCGAGCCAAAGTAAAGACGAGCTTGTTGAAAAATAATAAGGATGAAAAGCAATGAATTGAGGAAGACTTTCAATGCAGGAATGAGGAAGCTAAGGAAGCAATGATGGAGTCGTGTTGGGACTTCTCATTTTGGAGAAAAAATGGACCAAGTCTAGGCAAGATAATGGTTAAGAAAGTGTTCCATGTCGATAGCTCTGAATTTTTTTGTTGGTTTTTGTTGTCCGTGTTATCACTTTGGATCGTCGAGCTCAAATAACGTTAAACAAAGCGCTTGTTAGGAGGCACCCTAACATTGTAAGTATTTAATATTTTTATCTTAATTTGCATTTAGTCGAGAGCTGAGAGTCGGCTTGAAACCTTATTGAACCAACCTTGAGAGGTTGTGTTCCATTGTACTCGCTTAGCGTGCCTCTGAGGCCACTTAGCACGGTCACGTGAACCATCCCCCTCGAGGATGGAATAGAAAGGGTGCTTTTAAAGAGGGAATCCTTATGAAAGCGTGTGAATTTACTTTGAAACATTTGAAATAGTTCAGTTTCCCCCTTTATAATCCCAAGCACTCTCTCATTCCCCTCTAATTTCATTTCATCTTCACCAAGCACCCACACTCTCTAGAGCTTTCTCTCTCTTAAGGTTTCGACAACTTCTGTTCTTAAAGTCCAGGTTTTCCCTATTTTTCTCTTAATAATGATGATACACATTTGGGTTAGGGTTTTTCATGTGTGTTTAGAAAAACTATTGTTAGGATTTATAGTGCGTGCTTTCTGGAAATGACTTAGGATTAAGTAGACAATTAATGTTAGGATTTGATTTCATGTTAATGTTTTTTGTTCAATCTTTAGGTTAGACAATGGTTCATTGCATGTACTATATTCTTCTAAAATTTTGCCCTGTGGGTTTGTTGCTATGAACCATTGTTGACTTGAATATTTAAGAGAGGTTACAGAAAAGGGGGAATTTCTCTATGTTTTCATGAACACACTTAGCGCGCTCAGAAGCTCGCTTAAGCGCAGTCTGGAGCCCTAATATGAAAATTCTCAAAAATTTGACCTTTTGTTGTTCTTTGTGCATATTTTTTGTTGTTTTGTTGTTGTTATGTATGCATGTTGGATTAAAAAGGTAGCAGGTTGTTGCAGAAGGAAAATCTGCTTATTTGTGCAACCGCGCTTAGCGCACCTCTGAGGTCGCTAAGCGCGCAAACCTGTAGGAGTCTAATTTTCTTTTCTTTTTTGTGAAAAGCATCCTTGATTGGTGGTTGGTTATGATTTTATCTGAATTAACTTGCTGGTTATTTTAATTGTTGGGCGTTGTTTTTATTTTTACTTTTGCAGATGAAAAGCATTATATGGAGCGTGCGAATTTACTTTGAAACATTTGAAATGGTTCAGTTTCCCCTTTCTCCCTTTATAATCCCAAGCACTCTCTCATTCTCCTCTAATTTCATTTCCTCTTCACCAAGCACCCACACTCTCTAGAGTTTTCTCTCTCTTAAAGTTTCGACACCCTATGTTCTTAAAGTCCAGGTTTACCCTATTTTTCTCTTAATAATGATGATACCCATTTGGGTTAGGGTTTTTCATGTGTGTTTAGAAAAAATATTGTTAGGGTTTATAGTGCGTTCTTTTTGGAAATGACTTAGGATTGAGTAGATAATTGTTGTTAGGATTTTATTTCATGTTAATGTTTTTTTTTGTTCAAACTTCAGGTTAGACAATGGTTCATTGCATGTACTGTATTCTTCTAAAATTTTGCCCTATGTGTTATGGTTTTGTTGCTATGAACCATTGTTGACTTGAATATTGAAGAGAGGTTGTAGAAAAGGGGGAATTTCTCTCTATTTTCGTGAACACGCTTAGCACGCTCAGAAGCTCGCTTAAGCGTGATCTGGAGCACTAATATGAAAATTCTCAAAACTTTGACCTTTTGTTGTTCTTTGTGCATATTTTTTGTTGTTTAGTTGTTGTTATGTATGCATGTTGGATTAAAAAGGTAGCAGGTTGTTGCAGAAGGCAATCTGCTTCTTCCTCAGTATTTGACACAAGGGTTGTGCTTTTGTTATTCTTTTCAGGCACATCACTGAATCTCATTTCAAATGTTTGAAGAGATCCAATCAGGTCTTCAACCTTCATGTTGCAGATGTCATATGCCTCTTCTATAGCAGTCACCTTCATAGCAAATCTCTTGGGAAGAGATCTGAGAATTTTCCTCACAAGCTTTTCATCTGACATTTTTTCTCCTAAGGCTCCTGAGGCGTTAGCAATATCAAGAATATTTTCATGTGAAAATCATGAACAATCTCATTTTCTTTCATTCTCATATTTTCAAACAAGGTAGTAAGCAGCCTTTAAGTAGAAACTTGAATGGGCATGGACGTACTGAACTTGCACAAATCTGGAGAAAAAAATTTCCTTAAACAAAGGAACAAAAATAGCAACAACAATTGTTCTGCTAAAATAACTCCAAGCTAAATCCTCATTTTCCTTCTGATAAACCGCGCAATTAAATATAACAAATATCATGTTTAATGACAGCAAAGTCCGCGCACAAATAAGGATTCATCTAAGTCTTCAAGCCTAGTCAGAGATGTCATGACATCAGTCTTGACATCTTGATACAAACAGCTGCATACAAAAATCTTCACATCTGCATAATGCTTAAATCACATGTCATAATATTTCATATGACATCCTGATACAAACACAAGTTTTACCACAAAATGTAGCCAATCTAGAACATCTACAATATTGATTCAGGAGCGAGTAGTTGGTTCCATATGGAAATCAAGGAAGTGTTACTTATTGTGTTAATGTTGATTTGGTGTGCTATGATCTTATGGTGGGGATTGAGGACTGAGATAGAGATGTGTTGTCCATATTAGAACCACTTGCAGATGTTTCACGTTGTATCGTCACATTTCATATACATGTATGTGCATGTTGTTATGAATGGGCGTGAAAATATGTTGTTGTTAATTCTTTACACTATTTATATTGAATGTTGTTTCTCTTCCTTTTGCTTCAATGTATCTACCATGGACATCTTGCAAATACTCAGGAGTGGACTTTATTGTTGTGTGTGGAAAGTGGCTTGTAGAAAGTGGCTTGTTAGAGCTACTCTTCAGTTAGTCATTTATCGCTTGTCATACATTAGTGGTTTTCAGTGCTCTGATCATATAATATTGAGGACGAGAGTTATGTTTTATGTTGATGTTTATTTCATTGTTTTGGAAGTTATTATTTTATTTATGAAGTTGTTATTACTTTATCGTGATTTGACATTCTATTCTGCCGACTATTTGGAAATCCCGAAATAATAATTTTTTTACAAGTAACTCGATTCACGAGGACATGAAATATATGAACATTTCTCTTAGGTGTTGATATGTTGGTGGTGTTCTTGTTTCTATTGGTGATATTGGTGGTCCTCAGAGTTTTTGTCAATTTTTACATCTCATTATTATTTTATTTTATTTGCGTTTTAGACATATCTTGTGTAAACTGTTTAGATATTTACTTTTTTATTTTTATTTTTATTTGTGATTACTCTTGTAACTTTGTATTTAATCTACAAATACAGAGGTACAAATATATGAGCATTTTATGATGTAATTGTTTTAAATTTATTTTGTTTTTTCTTGTTGGCCTTTTAGACATATGACTGTTTAGGTATGTTTTATTTTGTTTTTATTTTTATTTGTGATTACCCTTGTACCTCTTTATTTGATAACTTAAAAGGTTATTGTGATAAGCTTCTCAAATTTAAGGAACAAAATGACAGATGACTCATAATTTATATGTAAAAATAATGTGCTACATTATAATTTCAGAAAGTAATTTAATTACACTTATTAAGAATTTATAAACTAAACATTTTATAATTTTTATTTTAAACTACCGACACAAAAAATTATTTTTCTTTTCTTATCTTGGTCCTATCTAGTTCAAAGCATGTGCTTTGCTGAGGTGGTTCTGAGAAGTGTGAAAAGGAAAATGCTTCATGCCATCACTATATAAATAGCCTTTAGTCTCAATCTTAGTGTACATGCACTCCAAATACATTGGTTCTTTAAACCTTCTTTATCTTCCAATCTTCTCTACTCCACACACTATGAATCTTGAAAATTTCAATTGTCTAAGCTCAAGAAACAACAGCATTTGGTCAAGTTATGAGAAAATTGGCAATGACCCTATTGTATGTGTCAATGAGTTCATGACCAAAATGAAGATAACAAGGTTGAAAACATTGTGGAGGAAGATCAAGAGAGAAAAAAAGAGGAGAATTTTAAGATCTTCTTTACCTGTGTTTCTATATGATCCTAGCTCTTACTTACAAAATTTCGATGATGGCTATTCCAATGATGATGATAATGTTTCAAGATCATTCTCAGCTAGATTTGCAGCACCCTCCAAGATTTTTGAAAAGAGTATTATTGAAGTGATGGATGATGAAGATATATTGGAGATAATAGATGAAAGCTAGCAACAAGAACATGAACATGATGTAGTTTTTGTCGAAGCTTTCAGAAGTTGCATAAACTTTCATAGGCTAAATTACTGAAACTTTCAGAAGTTACATTCAGAAGACGTTTCTGAATGTGGTTTCTGAAAGCTTCAACTTCTGAAAGCTTATGCAACTTTAACAATTTTTTATTAGATTATGATGTAATTGTACAAAGGTTTTATCTTGTTATTCTATTTCTAACAATTCAATTTTGTAATAATATTCAATCTATGATATATTTTCTTTTCTTCTTTTACTTTTCTTCCTTTTCATGTTTTTCCTTTGGTAAAGTAATTCAACTAAAGTAAAGTAACACTTGTTGCTATCTTTTCATGTTTGTTGAAGATTGAGACATTGATATGCAATGTCAATGTTTGAAATTCAAAAACAAATCAAACTTTAATGATTGTGGATATCATTTTCTTGCTTATAGAATTTGAGAAAGATTGAACACCATTATCTCAATTACTACTAAAATGCGTTATAGTTCGGTTTTTTAGATAAAGACTTTAATTAAGTACTTATAATATAAGTGTTTATCATAAAAGTATTAATGTATAAGTGATTTTTTTAATAAAGATAAAATAGAGTTAAATACACAACCACTTGGACTCGAATGATAAACGAATTTCTACTAAAAAATGAAGACTTAAGAAATATTGAATTCGATTTCTTATAAGAATAATGTTTGATCAGTGTCATGATTTCTCGACCAAGAACTCTAGATTACACGAAGATAATACACAGTGTGTCGTATACTAAGTCTTCTCTTTAAAGTATTTCAGTGAATTAACACCTGCATCGATATTTGAGAATACGTTTAATTTATTATTTTTTCAAACTATTATTGGTATCTCAGTGTCAATATCAGAATCATTTTCGTCGAGATGTATGTGCTTCATAGACAATTCATATTTATAATCTATTTTCTTATACAAAACTTTATTATGTAATTTATTAAACCAACAAACTCATTAAATAACATGTAAGGTGGCCTAGCCATACCTCTTCACCTTTTGATCTTTTAGGACCATTATTTCAAAAGAGAAAAAAAAAAAAAACAAACAAACCAGAAGTAACTGTAAAACCCATGTGCTATATCTGTGAATGAAAATGATGTTACAATGCCTCTAGTGCTATCCAGCCCTCTTCCACTTGTCTATCAATTTTTCTTTTTCCTTTCTTTTTCCACCTATCTGTCTCTCTTCTATTTAATGTGAGAAAGTGATGCATAGAGAAATATGGAAAAAATTTAAATAGTACAAATCTATAGGAGCTGTTTCCTTGCATCCTATTTGGTTCACTTAACAGTAACTGGTTTATGTGCAGTACTTCTGTGGGGCTCATGAAATTTAATGCTTGTCCTTCTGCTACAAAACCTTCTTATATCCTTTGGATGAAGATGTCTCATTAAATACAAAAATGTGTATTCGGTAGAGACTAATCTTTCGAGATTCGGCACGTCTACGTGACAATATCTCTATATTATTTAAATCTAGATATCTTTTTTGATATAAATTTTAAGATAATCTGCTGATTTAGATTATACAAAAATAACAGACAAACGGGTAACAACCTGCTACGTCGTTATTCTTTTTTAGATGACAAAACTAATCCTTTTAAACACTATATTTATCGTCCTAGGTAACACAACAATATTATTCATGAGTCTTTGCGCCTTCTTTAAAAGATCCACTGTTTCTGGTATTAGAAAACCAAAGGTGTCTCTTATATGCAATTATAAATCCAAATTTTTTTGTTAGAATTTTTGAGTCCGTCGTATATTTAATACTCATACATGCACTTGATTTTAGATCGAACGGTCGAGATATGCATCGTTAATTACTGTCCAAATCCATGGATTAATCAGTTGTTATGTGCACTTCAGGAGTCAGTTAGGTAATAATTGGTTTCCAAATTTGAGACAAACATAACTTGTGTCTTCCCTTTATCATTAATTTCAATACTATTTTGAATTAAGAATCAAGTCAGGCTTTCAGATAGACCAAAGCTTAGTTGTCTGTTCTATGTTTCTACTATGTCTCTAAAAAGTTGCACTAAAATAATATGGAGAACCGAAAGTTTCTCTAATAAATTCAACAGAAAATTTATGGCATTGGCTCATTTGATAGGAACATATCTACCAAAGATTACAAAATTATTAATGACCCTATGGAAGGATATGCTCTAAGGCCCCCCTCTGCCAATGCAATTATACAGCATGGTGACAGACAGTGTCATGCCTGGTTGCTATAAATGTAGAATTTTGGATAGGTGATACTTGCTACTTTGCTAGTATGGAAAAAGGAAGTAGAGTGCAACAAACAAGCTATAATAGTTCAACAAGTAAAGGTGGATGACAACAATAAACTTTATGTGTATTTACTCGAAGGTGGATAGCAACTACATTTTTTTCCATTTATCCTATTATAGAAAAGCGTGTGTCACTTAAGTTCACAAATAAATAAAAAATTGAAAATTATTTAACAACGGTTTTACTATTTAACCGTTGTAATAGGATCTACATTCCAATGCGGTTATATATATCAACCGTGGTCAAAGGTTTTCCTGATAAATATAAAACAAAATAGATTCATTATTTTCTTTCATAACATGCCCTAAGCGAACCAGCAACGACAACGATATCGATAGCGAAATCCTCACAATCTTTGTTCATTGGAATCTACATTCTTGATAATCTTCACTATCTTCATTCTTAGTCTCTTCCTCTTCGAAGTATGGTGGGTTTCATGCAAACTTCACTCTCTTTCTCATCTTCCTAATTCTTGATAATCTTCACTATCTTAAGTTTAGTAGTGAATAAAAATATTATAACTTTGCTACAAAAGGTATCTATATGCTTAAGATTTAGAGTTGTATTATTGTTATAAATATTCAATTTTTTGATATGCTTCGGTTTAGATTTTGTTATGTCGTTCACAATATTGTTTTGTTATAAATTTCAGAATTTATTATAGATCGTAGTTGGATGAAAGTTAATAGATTAGATCCGGTATATGGGAAAGGTGTTCTTGAATTCCTTGGATATGTTGATCAAAATCTTCCTGAAAATAATGATATCTTTTATTGTCTTTGGGTTAATTGCGAGAATATAAATAAAGATACAAAGGATGAGATACTCCATCACCTATGTGTTGATGGTATATGTCAAAATTATACAATATCGATGTGACATGCTAAGGTGGAAAATAAGCGAAACCGTGTGTCACAAAGTAATGAAGTTGATAAATATGTGAATATATGGATGACCGTCTAGAAGATATGTTCTGTGATATTGGAGAATCTTCTTTTTAGAAATTCCATATTTATGATACTTTATGTAGTGATAAGGACACCCCTTTATATAATGGGAGCACAAGTTTTACACGATTGTCTAATGTTTAAAATTATTTAATCAAAAAGCGAAAAATGGATAGTCAGATAAAAGTTTCACGAAATTGTTTCATTTGCTAAAACAAATGCTACCAGAAGATAACAATTTGCCTGATTGTTGTTATAATGCCACAAAGATATAGTGTCCAATGGGATTGGAGTATATGAAAATACATGAATGCCCTAATGATTGCATATTATACATGAAAGAGTATCAAAATTTTGATCAATCTCCGGAATGTGGGATGTCGCGTTACAAATTGAAGGGCAACAATGGTAATGACAATGACAATGACAATGTTAGTAGGAATAGGCATCTTGCTAAAGTGTTATGGTACATGTCAATAGTTTCAAGACTCAAGAAACTTTTTGCTAATGCGAATGAAGCAAAGAATATTAGATGACATGCAGATGAAAGAAAATGTGATGGAAACATACGCCATGTAAATGATTCCTTGCAATGGAAGAAAATTAATTCGTTCTTTCTGAATTTTGACACTGAGCCAAGAAACCATAGGTTTAGGCTTGCCACCGATGGAATAAACTCCTTTGGTAATATTCGTACTAACCATTCTTTGTGGCTTGTTATTCTCACCATTTACAAGTTATCTCTTTTGTTATACATGAAGCGTAAGTATATGTTGTTAAGTATGATGATTTATGGACCACGACAACCTGAAAACGACATAGATGTTTATTGAAGTCCATTAATTGAAAAGACATGGTTAGGATTCTTCCTTGTATCAACAATAATAGAATGTGGAATATCGGTGGTGGTACGGAAGTGAATGCTTGGAATGATATTTGGTTAACACCTAATATGAGGATAACATATTTAAATGTGGACATTCCCCCTCAGTATCAGAACGCATGTGTCAGTGATCTAGTTGCGGAGGACAGAAATTTGAATTGGGCTGAAATGAAAAGTTGGCTTTCTGCTGCTGTTAGAAATCGTATGGTAGGTATGATGCCTCCTGCTAATGATGGTGGACCAGATACTCTGATGAATATTGGGGAGAATATTAACGGGCTCGCTGTGAGCGAAATGTATCACATTTTGGACGATGAACCCTTGCACTGCAATAAGGAAACTTGGCAGGACATATGGAAAGTTAAAATGCAGCAGCGAGTTAGAGGTTTTTTGTGGCTTCTAATGCATGACAAGTTGCTTACAAATACTAAGAAGGCGAGGTTTGGAGCTGGCAGTGCGATGTGTAATCTCTGTGGTGATGAAGAAGAAGACGCTATTCATGTTCTACGTGATTGTCCGAGAGCCATGGCCATATGGCTCAAGGAAGTCAATACTAACAAAAGAAATTTATTTTATGCAGGTGATCTCCAACAGTGGATTCAAAATAATCTTAATGTGAATATGGGATGGAATGAAGGTGATGAGTGAAGAGTTTTCTGGGCCCAAGCTTGCCATAACCTCTGGATTTTACATAATAAAGAAATTCATGACAAGGCTACATGGGACCCAGGGATATGGTGGCGCACATTAGAATGCTCATGTTTGAGTATAAAGTGGCGACATCGGTGACTGGAGCTAATAGAGATCATCAAAAGGAGTTGAATTTAATTAAATGGGAGGCTTCGTCGACAGGTAGAGTGAAGCTGAACACTGATGGCACTCAAGATAAGTTTGGTAATGCAGGTGGTGGGGGTGTTATTAGAGGTAGTGATGGGGAATGGCTCAATGGTTTCTCAAAGTACATTGGAGCTTGTGACAGTTACACTGCTGAGCTCTGGGGAGTGTATGAAGGTTTGAAGCTTGCTATTAACATGGGATTCACTAACATTGATGTGAACCTGGATGCTTAGAATGTTGTCCGGGACATTTGTACCAATAATTCAAGCAAGATATGTGGTCGAAAGCTAATTTCCAAGATTCGAGACTACCTTGCCCAATACAAAGATATTTCAATCTCTCATACATATAAAAAGGTTAATTGTTGTGCGGATGCTCTTGCGAAGAATGAAATCACCTCTCTCCAAGAAATTTGCTTTTTTCATTGTTGTCTGTCCTTTGTGGCTCCAATTCTAGAAAAGGACTTGGTCGATGTGGCCACTCCTAGATTTATTTTCGTTTAGTCTTTTCTCCTTTTCGGGCTTTGGCCCCCCTTTTATCCAAAAAAAAAATAAAAAACAAAATAGGGCGACTAAAGTTACAATTAAACCAACATTTTTTTATTACAATATATATAATTATAGACTAATCTCCCAAGTTAAGAACCTAAATAAATAATAAAGTTTTTCTATTTAACTTTCTCATCTCTGATTAAATTTTTGTCAAGTCAATAAAACCTAAATAAATAATAAAGTTATAAGTTTTAAAATTCTAATCATTAGTTAAAATTCAAGATATCTGTATTATCAGATCCAAGCCCACTTGGTGGATTAAGAAGATCAAATTCCCTATTGTACAACTATCACATATAGTTATATTCAAGAATCAATATTGGCTATTAATTTGAGATCAATAAATTAATGTTAAATAAACTCCACCATTGACCAATGACCAAACGGTCGAAATCAATAAATACAATAAAGTGGATTCACATGTTTCTAACAATAAACATATTCAGCTAGTAAGGGGTTTCCAAATGAGAGACAAACATAACTTTGTCCTTCCTCCATCATTAATTCAATACTATATTCTATTTAGACTAAAGTTACTTTTCAGAGAGACAAAAACTTAGATGTGTGTACTATATATCCACCATGCCTCTAACTGATACACTTACACTCATTAATTATTAACTTAAAAAGTTGCAGTAAAAAAATTTACACTACTGAATGTATAGTTTTTCAAATAAATGTAACAGAAAAGTTATTGTATTGGCTCATTGATAGGAATATATCTACCAAAAATTTACAATATTATTAATGACTCTGGATGGGGAAGGATATGCTCTAATGTTTAAGGTTGTCAAAATCAAGATCTTATATAGGGAGAGAATATCAAAATCGTAAATTATAAAATTGTAATTAAGATCGGAAGATCCTACCGAATTATTTTTGTAGGATCGAGAGGTTGTAACAAGATCGTAAAACATAAGATCACAACAAAAATAGTAAGATCCTACTAAAATGAAAAAAATAATAGTATACATTTAAAGTATTTTTACATGATATATGTTAATAGGCAAATGTATTCGTGAGAAAATGACTCTTTCATATTCTCTAAACATATATGTTTGAGGTATTATACTTTACTACTGCCACATGGAACATTGGTTAGATATTAAGGACATATTTGATATATGATTATCATAAGTCAATTAGTTAAAACAAACCTTATAAGTGAGATGTTTATTTTCAAAACCTTAAATCTAAAATTTCATAATTTCAAAAGACACGCATTTGTCCATGTTGAACCAAAATTGTTGTGCATCTACATCTTGTCATCCTTCTCACCTTTTAATGATAGTGGCCGAAAAATGGCCAATGATAGTCGAAATTGACAAAGATCTCACAAAATCAATGGTTTTACAAATATTTTCACAATTTGGCTACAATCCAAGATTCTACTTAAGATTTGAATCATTGGGGTGAATGAGATCGTAAAATCTTATAATTTTAAGATCTAGATCGAGATCTTGACAACCATGCTAAGGCCCTATCCTCTGCCAAAGCAAGTAAACACCATGGTGACAATGTAGAATGTTATACCCTGTTACTATGCTCTAGTATGGAAACCCAACCATATGCATATAGTATCATAGAAGCAAATACTAATTATTAATTGTTAGGGGAAGTCTGAGTAACGAGGTTTGAAAGTGTTAATGGAAAAAATGTTCATGATTTGAAGAGACCTTGATGTCATATATCTACCCAAAATCTTAAGGCAATTCGGGTATGAATCACCTGTCATATAAATCAAATATTTTCTCGAATCTTAATTGATGTGAGACTTAACCACTCCCACTTGAATCTCAACATTATTAATTATTAAGCTATGAGACTAATGGCCCATTTGTTATCGGAGAATTTTATGGGCCAATGGATCATGATTTTAATTTGTTGGCGACAAGGATAATAAACTAAAATTTAAAATAAAGTTAGATATTATTCTCGTGTGGAACAAGAAAATTGATAATGTACTGATGCAGAAGCTCTCTGGTGTTATAAAAGAAATCGAATCTAGCGTGATTGTTTCCATCCCATATGTGAGAGTGGTCATCAGGTGATCATAAGAGTTTGGTAAAAGCACAACATTATAATGGCTTCATTCTCAACGCCAACCTTCACACCAAGCCGTGTCAAATAAGAGAGGATGTTGTTGAATGCATTGACACGGGCTTTCAAATCACCTCTTTCCTGCATCTTCATGCAATGGAGACACTGCTTCATGAATAATTTGTTCATAGCATCTTGGACATATACTTCTTTTCCATATTTTCCCAGACATCCTTCGGAGTTGTGAGGTCCAAGATATGATTCATCACGATATCAGAAACACAAAGTCTTATTAAACCTAAAACATTCTTTGTCTTATTCCAATCAACTATTGTGATGTTTGTCGGTTTCTCACCACGAAGAGCCTTATATAAACCTTTATGAGCCAACAAATCATTAACCTTCATTTGCTATAAACCGAAATTTTTGGTTCAATCGAATCGAGTCACTTCGAATTTTTAGCTCTAGGATTAAGCGTCATCTGATATTGGAAGTTATGCCAGATACTGAGGAAGAAAATTCTGGCGAGGACAAGATTCAATTGGACATTGAGGAGCCACCAGTGAGTCCAAGGAAGGTTGTAGCCAACAGCAGGATGAATCAGGCTCAAATTCAGGTGGAATGAAATAATCATATGGAGTATAAGACTATACACTTGTGCTTGGCAGGGCGCCCCGCCGTATTACACCTCTAGTGAGATATGAGTTTGAAGAATTAACAACATATACTCTTCTTACTAGCTTGGGACACCCTTCTACCTTTCGAGAGGCTATGAATATTAGGGAGGAAGATAAATGGATGGATGTTATGGTGGAGGAGATAAAGTCTTTGAAAAGAACGAGACATGAGATCTTGTTCAACTTCCACAAGGAATGAGATCTATTGATTGCAAGTGGGTGTACAAGAAAAAGAAAATAGTAACAGAAAAAAGGGAAAAATTCAAGGCTCGTCTAGTTGCAAATGGGTATTCACAACAGAAGGGATTGATTATGATGAGATTTTTAATCCATTCGTTTGACACACTTCAATCAGAGCAGTATTGGCCCTGGTAGCCTTCATGAATATGCATTTATAGAAGATATATGTGAAACCAACTTTTCTCAATGGTTATCTCAATGAGCAAGCATCTATATGGAATAAGTGAAATTGAACAAGGTAGACTTATTTGCAAATTGACGAGGTCTTTGTATCACTTGAATATTTCTCCTGGTACACACACTTTGATTCATACATGCTCCAGATTAGCTATATAAGGTTTGGTTATGATTGTCGTGTTTATGTGATGAGCTTCATGATTTTGAATATATGTTGATTTTTGTCAACCATTTGCATGATATAAATGAGTTAAAGATAAAGTTGGGTAAGGAGTTTTATATGAAGAATTTGGGTGTTGCAGAAGATTCTTGGGATGGAAAGTCATTGGGATAAATGCACTAATAAATTATGGTTTTGTCATAAAAGCTATGTTTAAGTTGTTTAAAGCAAATTTGACATGATCAAATAAATGCTTATGAGTACTTTGTAGACTAACCATTTTAAGCTCTCTTTCCAATAATGTCTAAAGACAGACTTAGATTCCTTATGTTAGTGCAGTTGGTTGTTTGGTAAAGCCATCGTAATCAACCGTAAATTGTTTTAAACTAAAATGTCATAATTTATGCAATTTTTTGTAGTACGCCTAAGATTCCTTATGCGAGTGTAGTTGGTTGTTTGATGTATGTTATGGTTTGCACTAGACCAAATTTGGTAAAAGAAGTTAGCCAAGTATGCAAGTTCATGTCTAATCCCGATATTACTTCATAAGGTTCACACTTTAGAGAATGCAACTGATATGTTGACCAAACTAGTCACAAGTGACAAGTTCAATCATTATTTGGACTTGTTACATGTTTCTCAATGCTAAGCGGGAGGTGTACTTCCACAATTTTCAGTATGAATCATTATAATGGAAGTCTTCATAGGTATTTGATATTCGCTAAGCTGGAAATTGTTGAATATGGCTCATATTAGTGAGATAATTATACGTTGTTGAGATAATTATGGATTGTTGAGAGAATAACTCAAATTGTTGAGATAATTATGGCTTATTGAGATATCAATAATGTTGTTGAGAGTATAACTCATGTTGTTGTTGAGATAATTATGGATAGAGATAATGTTTTTTTGGTGGAAACTAGGGATTGGGGTTTTAGATAAACAAAAACATAGTATTATATATGACTTGTAACATTGTAATCTAATGCAATTCACAAGACATAAATAAAAGAAATTATAGTTACTCTATAGTGGTAAACGTAGGCAATTTGACCGAATTGTGTGATCAAAACTTTTGTATATTTTTCTCTACTCTGATATGTATTCGTATTTCTATTCTAACAAAATCAATTTCAATTTATGCTAATTTTAGATAATTGATATCAAAACTATGACTTGAAATTCTGACATCACAATTAAAATCAATTCCCTATTCTTTTTCTTGGACCTATCTAGTTCAAAATATGTGCTTAGCTGAGGTGGTAATGAGGAGTGTGAAAATAGAAAGTGATTCAAGCCATCACTATATAAATGGCTTATAGTCTTATTCTTAGTCATCATGCTTCATATACTTTCTACTCTATCATACATCATGAACCTTGAAATTTGCAGCTGTTTAAGCACAAGAAGCAACAGCATTTACTCAAGCTATGAACCTATTGTACCTATCAATGGATTTGTCTCTAGATCAATGAAGATTGCAAAGTTGAAAACATTGTGGAGGAAGATCAATAGAAAAAAGAAGAAGAAAATTTTTAGATCCTCTTCACCTTTGTTTCTATATGATCCTAGTTCCTACTTACAAAACTTTGATGATGGCTATTCCACTGATCCTGATAATGTTTCAAGATCATTCTCAGCTAGATTTGCAGCACCCTCCAAGATTTTTGAAAAGAGTATTATTGAAGTGATGGATGATGAAGATATATTGGAGATAATAGATAAAAGCTAGCTAGCAATATATGATTTTAGTGATCTTGTAATTCTATTTCAACAATGAGACTTTATAAAAGTGAGATTCTATATATCTATATGATATATTTTTATTTCTTCTTTGAACTTTCATTTCTTCTTTTACTTTTCTCGTTTTTCTTCTATATTTATGATGACACTTTGACTCATTTGTTCAAACTTTTGAGTCATGGTTATGTCAAAAATCCAAATGTAGAGAATTCACATTAATAAAAGAAGCAATCCAACTCAAGCAAAACTTGTTCCCTATTTCTTCATGTTTCTTAGAAGATTGGGATGTCAAATTTTGAAATATCAATCTTAGTTGTAGCTTAACAATTAACATGAAAATAAAAAGTAAGTTGGAGTATGAATTCAGACATGTCATATATATATATCAAATTTGATCGGTTCTATTTTTATTTTTATATTTTTAAACAAGGGAAATATTAATCGGAGTACAAAGGGTACTCAACCTGATTATTAAAAAGAGGATAAGAAATTAGTTAACCAATTAAAACTAACATAAATACAACAATGGAAACTTGTCGAATTCATATTGATTACAATTTGAGTGATTAATTTCTCCGATAAAAAACCACATCCACACCGATAATTTCACTCTCCAAACAATATCAATGATCCGTTGTTAAAATAATTTATTTTAATTTAGAGATAATAAAAATTCATTAAAAAATATATATTATGTGATATTCTAAAAAGATATTTGTTCGCAGTGGTTTCTGGCGAACAACCTCTGGTTAACCAATTTCTTCAGAAAACTGGGTTACTTGCAGGACCAACCAAACAAGTCCTGGGACACATGTGCATTGATTCTGTCGAACTGTTCTTAGTGTTTGTGATAAAGTTGTGGTTTGTTTTGTTAATACTGTCAAAGTATTAAGAACTTTGATTTTTACAAGTAAAGTAAAGCTTTAAGTTTAAAAATGAAATAAAGTAAAGGTTTTAAACAAACATAAGAAGAAATGTCGAAGGCTAAAAACTTGCAAAAAAGTAAATAAAGCTTAAAAATGACATAAACTTGAAGAATGAACAAGTAATTTAAATGACTTTGAAATGTAAATGGTGTTCAAACGTACATGGTTCCAAATATCAAACTCATTTTCTCTCACACTGGGTACTTAGAGTATTTTACAGGAATTTTGTATCAGTTTTCACACACCTATTCTAAACACAAACTATCCTATTTATATACAAACAAAATAACTGCTTAGAACGGAAAAACTATAACTAAATGACAAGTGTCAGCCTGCATGTAATTTTCTTCTCTGAAACTTCCATGTGTCTAACTGCCAAAGGATATAACCTTTTAAATTTGAATTCTTTTCTTTGGTGACGAAATCTTGCACCCCTTCAAACTGTCGAAGCCTTTAAAGAAGAAACAAACTCTTTCAGCATCTAACAAGAGCTGTCTTTTGTCGAAAATCCTCTTCTGTCGAAATCGTCAAAAGACCATCTTCTTCTGTCAAACACTTAGATACAAATAACCTTCTAACTTTATTCTGCCAGAACCCTAGTTGCCTTTCTATCGAAGTAATGGAGTTTCAAACCCTGTCAGCAATTCTTGAATTTTCTTCCTTTTATTATCCTTCGACAAAGATGACCTCAAACCCTTAATTTCAGTCTGTCGAAATTATGGGTTTACAAATTGCCCCCCAGCAAAGATGTCTTCGACTATTCTTGGAGAAATATCTTTTGCTGTCGAAATGACCTTTGACTTCCTGTCAGTCTCATTTATTGTAAAGTGATTTTGTTGAGTCCCAAGAAAACATCATGATTTCCACTTTATTAAAACGTCATGTCTAGCCCACGTTTTTACACAATCTCCCATGACCCTATATTGTAGGTAAATCATGGCCTCCTACCAACTGCCACTTTCTAACTTCCACCAATGGATCAGAAACGCACGTCTCCACTCCCAACTGAAAATCTTTTCATTTTCCCTTTATTTAATACTAGTCATTTATTTCATCTTCTATAAATACCACTTTAAACAACATTTCATACTTTTCACCTTCTCAACTCCTCTCTTACCCAAACGTAAAACTCCATTTCAAGACCTTTCAAAGCTCCTGTTTCTTCAACCTCTTCATCAAATCAATGGCTCCTCCAAAGACTATTACCAGCCGCAGTGCAAAAAAGACAAAGAAGACCATGGATCTTCCTCCTGCTCACATACTATCTGGGCCCACACAAACGCAGCATCAACAGTATTTTCCAGAACCCCCAAATGAAAGGGAGAAGGCAAGCATTTACAGGTCACAGGTAATGATTCCCATTTCTGTTTCTGGAGTTCATCATGCTATGTTAGGTCCTATTTTTGATCCCACTGTTGACCCTAACCGTCTGAAAGAATTTTATCCCTGTTATTCTGCTTCTAAACCCATAGCTGCTAACAAAAACCCTAAGCCTGTCGAAACCTCCTCAAAAGAACCTGAAGTCCTCATGGCTTCGACAGAGATAGATCTGTCTTACCTAAACCAAACTAGGATTTTTAGGAGTCCCCCTTTGACGAAAGATCCCTCTGACTACCTAGCATGGCTTACTAGGGTCGAAAAAGCCAAAGAAAAGTTTTGGAAGAAAACTGGCATTTATGACTTAATCCAATTGTCGAAGGAGGGTCCCTGTTATTGCCAAAACATGCTGTTAGCCTCCTTGTATTTTTGGGATAGCACTTACAATACTTTCCACTTACCCTGTGGAATGGTGACTCCTACCCTATTCGACATAGCAGCCATAACTGGCCTTAGTCCTTTAGGAGAAATCTTTAACCCTGAACACTTAAACAAGGATCCCATAGGCTTCGACACAAAGCATGCTGGGTATTCTGTTTTCATCACCCATCACCAAGGTGAAAACAATGAAGAAGTCTCCGACAGAGAGCATATTGCTTTCCTTTCTCTGTGGTTAGCCAAATTTGTTTTTTGTACTAGGTCCCTTCAGGTGGCCAGAAGTTATATCATTATGGCTAATCAACTTCATAATGGAGTTGCATTCTGCCTGAGTGAGCTACTTTTGGCAAACCTCTATGAATCCTTAAGTGAGAGTGTAAGCAACCTCAAAACCCTTAAGGACAAAGGTAACATTAGTCTTACAGGCCCTTTTTGGCTCCTACAACTATGGCTGAATGCCACCTTTGAAACTTTCATCCCCATCAAAATGCCAGTTATCGAAGAAGCAGTAAAAGAAAGGCGCGTCGAATGGCCCAGGCTGGTTCAACTGACCCCTACTGATGATAATATAAGCCTTCAACAAGCATTCACTGGCTACATCATGATGTTCGCCAAACGCTACAAGTTTTCTCCTTCGATGGCACCATTCGCCAGCAGACAAGTAGGTCCAAGGTGGTTTACCAGACAACTCCCAGTGGAGAACCAGAAAGACGAAGACTCTTACATCTCCATTTGGGAAGCTTTTCTCATGCCCAGGCACTTTTTCTCCCACCATAGCCTTAACAACACAAAGGTATCCCTTATTGTTTACCAACCTAATCTGGTAGCTAGGCAGTTTGGATTAATTAAGACGAAGACGAAACCTATCTACCACAAGAAAGGTGCTATTATCTTCTATAACTCATTTCACAACTTCGACAAAAGTTTGGAGCTATACAACAAGTTTTTCGACCCCTCTTTGGAGGTTTATCCCACCATCTTTCAACCAAGCTTCCTCTGTACTGAAGAGTTCGACGTTTGGTGGAAGGAATATTATATCAACAGATTTTTCGACGTAGCCACCTTCACTACTCTTCTGACGAATGCTTTTACCTTTGTGCAGGACAAGAAGAAAAAAGGTACAGACCAGCATATCAAAGAAATTCAAAAGTTTCAAAAGTATTTTGAAACTATTTACAGGCCCGATGATCTTCGTCGAACCATAAGCGAGGCAGCAGTATCTTTAAAACACAAATTCACAGAAAAATTGAATAAGTTGTTTTTTCCTTCATCTCTCCCGCCACATGCACATTATGACTTTGCATTCACTACTTTTCCTCCAAAATTCCCTCCACTCCCTTCTGCAGAATTTGGAGTGGCCTTGTGTCCTCCATTTCCAGATTGGTTTGTGTGTGGATCTGATTTAAAACTGCTTCGCGAAAGAAACAAAAAACCTGCCGAACGTGTGGTTGCGACGAAGTATCATTTGGACAACTTCACTGGGCACCTTCATATTGGGATAGAACATGTTACTGTGGACGAACCCATTCTTGAAGGTGTCGAAGAAATTACATTCCTTTTTCTTTGTTTCTAACTCCTTTTATTTCTATATCAATGTTCATGCAATTTCTTCTTTTTCAGCTGTTAGAATTGTCAGGAAGACTACTGGCGAAGGGACTTCTTCCAAGACTGTCGAAAAATCTCCCACAACTGCCAAGAAGGTTTCGACAAAAATAGAAAATACCTCTTTATTTATGTACTTCAACATTTTCTTATACTGAACACTTCTTTTCTATTGTAGGTAACTCGTACCCCAGCTAAAAAAAAGAAAACCAGAAGAAAAGGAGGCAAGCGTCGAAGAGTCTGAAGACGAATCTCCTGAACCCCAACCTTTGAAAAGAAACAAAGGTCTAAAAATGAAAACAGTAGCATCCCAAAGATCTCTGGTCCAAATACGCACTCCCCCTGCCAGTCCAGTCAACAAAATTCCCTCAAGGAGTGAAAGAAGTGGAGACTCAAGTGCCCATACTGAGATCCCTCAGGTAATCACTTCGACAAACAACATTCCCAGTCTTGACTGCCTGTATCTTTATCTTATAGCTCTCTTTTATGTTTTCTGTAGGTTGTCATTGATGTCGAAGAGACTTCTACAATCCAAGAAGAAAATGTCCCTTCTAATTCTGAGAGGACTCTGGCTGAAAGACTTCAAGATGATGCCACTCCAGATGCAGGTGTCCATGGACCTCAAACTTTGGATGAATTTGACATCAGTGATTCTGAATCTTCTGGCAACAATTCTCCTTTTCGACCAGACTTCACTGCAGAAAAAATAATTCCAGATCAAGATGCACCACTTCAAACAACAGCTGCTGTACCAGAAACTGACGAAGATGCTCTTGCTCAGGATGCACAAGCTCCAGATCCAACTGACACCACAACAGCTGACAAAGAGAATGTCGAAGAAGAGGTCACTCTGTCGAATCAACCAGGAGTCAACTTGAACCTTGGAGAAACTTCCCATACTGTTCCTACTTCATCAGCAATTCCTGCCGAAACCTCTCTAGGCACTGATTCGACAAGCTTGTCACACGAAGAGATTGAGAGCTTGAAAGTTAGAAAACCCTTGGAATATTTAAAAGCCTTACTCAACACCAGGTATAACTTCCAAGACTCCTCTCCCAGTGGTTCGACAGCTTCAGGGGCCACCTCTGACCTTCAACCAATCAGTGTCATTATGGATGAGATCAAAACCAAAATCCTTGGGGTTGACCTGTTTGAAGTCTTGGCTGAAAATGCTTCTGCCCAATATGATCTGAAGAAACTCCTGAAAAGTGCCAATCTGTTGGAGGCTTCGACTGAAGAAAGCCGTTTGGTGATGGATTTGATGTCCTTAATTGATTCCGTCAGTGCTGATTTGGTTCGACAAAAGGAGTTTTCCCAAAACATCACAGCCAAGTCAGAAGAGCAAGTTTCAGAATGGGACATAGTGGCTTCTTCGACAGAAAAGATTTCAGAGCTGAATAAGCTTTCTGACGAATACACCAAAGCTACTGCTGAGTGTGAAAGCAATATTCAAGCTTACCAGGCCCAGATTGCTGATCTTCAAAGGAAAATCCTCCAAGAAAAGGAACGTCGGGCCTCTCTCCAACAGCCCAATCAAGAAGCAATAGACAGTGAACTCCAGAAGGGGCTACAACATGCAGAAACAGCCCAACAACTTCACAGGGAGCTTGATGAAATGACTGTCAGCAATAGTCTCTGCGAGCGTCGAATTCAGCTTCAAAAGAAAAAATTCGACGAACTCAAAGCTACCTTTCTTCGACAGTAGTTTTGTAATAGGACTTAGGAAAATTTATTTGTTTAAGGATACTTTATTTTAGCAATTTCATATGTAATGCTATTTCACGCCATCTGTTTGGCGAAAAACAAGTTTTATTTGCAATTTCAATTTGTTCCTATTTTTATTTCTTGCAACATTGGTTTATACTTCTTTAAGTACTTTCCATTTATTCTCAGCACTCTTCTGTCTTTTTCTATTTCTTCGACTTCGTATGCACCATTCGAAAAGACTCTTAGAATTTTGAAAGGTCCTTCCCATTTAGGGGACCATTTTCCCATCACTCTGTCTTTCTTCTCCATGGGCAAGATCACTTTCCAAACTAAATCATTTACTAAAAAGGCTTTGAATTTTACTTTTTTATTATAAAACTTTTCGACTCTCTCTTTCTGCCTTCTTATTAATTCTAAAGCATGCAACCTTTCTTCGTCTAAATCAACCAACTCATCCATCATCATACTCCAATAGATTTCAGATGGAATCTCATGATGTCTTTGAATTCGTATTGACTGTAAACAGATTTCGACTGGCAATACTGCATCATGTCCATAGGTTAATTTAAATGGGGTAGAATTAGTTGCCTCCTTAGGAGATGTTCGACAAGCCCAAAGGATTTGATCCAGAGTCTTGTGCCAATTTCTTGGTTTTTTACCCACATGCTTCTTTATCAGGTTTATTACTACTTTGTTGGCTGCTTCGACCTGACCATTTGCTTGGGCATAATAGGGTGTCGAAGTCAACAACTTAAAACCTGTCTTTTTTGCAAATGCCTGCATATTTCTGCCAGTAAACACAGATCCTTGATCAGTGGTTATAGTCTCTGGTATTCCAAACCTGTACATTATGTGTTTCTGGATGAAGTCTATGACTGTTTCCTGATCTACATTCGTCAATGGTATGGCTTCAATCCATTTAGTGAAATAGTCTACCCCCACTAAAATGTACTTCTGCCCTTTTGAAGAGGCTGGTCGAATTTCACCAATCAAATCTAAAGCCCAACCTCTGAATGGCCAAGGCTTTATAATAGAATGTAACTCGCTTGCTGGCACATGAGGTATTCCTGCATGGATTTGACATTCCTGACAACCTTTTGCAAATTCGACACAGTCTTTCAACATGGTTGGCCAATACATCCCTTGTCGAAATAATATCCATTTCATCTTATGTCCTGCTTGGTGGGCACCACATGCACCACTGTGTACATTCGACAAAGCTATATAAGCTTCAGTCTCTCCTAGGCACTTTAATAGAACTCCTTCTGCAGTCTTTTTAAACAATTCATTTCCAAAGAGTACATAACTTATAGCTCTGTACTTTACCTTTCTTTCGACTGTCTGGTTTGGATTTTGTAAATAGTCTTTGATAGGTTTTCTCCAATCTCCAACCTCTAGATTACCTATATTAAAAATCTCAAAGTTTTCTTCATCACCATATCCCAATCTTATTGTCTCCAAATCAGATGGGGATAGTCTGGTGGATAAAACTTTTCCTCTCACTTCGACAATTTTCATCAGATTTTCCTTCGACACTTTGTATCCTGAAGCCAATTGGGCCAAGTCATTTGCTTCCTGATTTTCTAATCTGGGAATGTGTCTAAAGACTACACTGTCGAATCTCTTGAGGAGTCTATTGGCTATCACAAAGTACATGATCAAATTTTCTTTGACACATTTGTACTCTTTCGTCAATTGCTTTATCACCAACTCAGAGTCACCCATTATTTCGACCTCTGTTGCCCCCAGTTCCAACAAAATTTCAAGTCCAGCAATTAAAGCTTCATATTCTGCCTCATTATTTGAACAGAATCCTTCTATTTTATACTTGAACTTTGTTGGAATTTTATTGGGAGAAATAATTAACAACCCAACACCTGTTCCATTTTTATGACTGGAACCATCAAAATATAACCTCCAAGGCTCTTTTTCGACATAATTTGTCTCATCTCCAAGTATGGAGTGGTCAGCTATAAAGTCAGCAACTACTTGCCCTTTAACAGCTTTTAGAGGCATATACTTTAAAGAATATTCAGTCAAGGCTAAAGCCCATTTTCCAATTCGACTATGTAAAATAGACTTAGACAACATATGTTTTATTACGTCGAAATGAGAAGATATATGTACATCAATGGGTTTTATATAATGCTTCAATTTTGTACAAGAGAAATATACACATAAACATAATTTCTCTATCATACTATATCTAGGTTCAGCATCATTTAAGACTCTGCTGAGATAATAAATGGCTCTTTCGACGCCATGTTCATCTTCTTGACAAAGCATACTTCCTAATGTTCTGTCAGATGCTGATATGTAGGGCCTCATGCTTCTTTTTCGACAAGGAGACATTAAGACTGGAGGATTTGCCAGATATTCCTTGATCTTGTCGAAGGCATCTTGCTGTTCTTGCCCCCAAGTGAAACCCTCCTTCTTCAGTCGAAGCAAAGGTGAGAAGGCCTGAGTCTTTCCACTAAGGTTGGAGATGAACCTTCTGAGAAAGTTGATTTTCCCTAGTAGAGACTGCAATTCCTTCTTTGTCGATGGCGCTTTTGCTTCCATTATTGCTTTAGCTTTGTTTTCATTAATTTCAATCCCTTTCTTGTGGACCACAAAGCCTAAGAAGTCCCCTGCCTGCACACCAAAAGCACATTTAAGAGGATTCATTTTCAAACCAAACTTCCTCATCCTTTCAAAGGACTGTCGAAGATGGTTAATATGGTCCAAACCTGAAGCAGATTTAATCACAATGTCATCTATATAAATTTGCATAAATGTTTCGATGAAATCATGAAAAATAGAGTTCATGGCCCTTTGGTAAGTAGCTCCAGCATTTTTCAAACCAAAGGGCATGACTACCCACTCATATGTCCCTATTGCTCCTGGACAACGAAAACCTGTTTTCGGAACGTCTTCTTCAGCAATGAAAATCTGGTTGTAACCAGAATAGCCATCAAGCATACTTAAATACTCATGGCCTGCTGCAGAATCTACTAGCATTTCTGCTACTGGCATAGGATACTCATCCTTAGGGGTGGCTGAGTTTAGATCTCTAAAATCAATACACACCCTTAGTTTTCCATTTTTCTTAATCACAGGAACAATATTAGCAATCCATTCGACATACCTTGTTGTACGGATGAATTTGCATTTTAGAAGCCTTTCGACTTCTTCTTTGATTTTCGATAGAATTCCAGGTGCAAAGCGTCTGGGAGTCTGCTTTATTGGCTTCTTCCCTTCCAGTATTGGCAACTTCAATTCAACCAAACTTCTGTCTAAACCAGGCATTTCGTCATAATCCCAGGCGAAGCAGTCTTTAAACTCATTCAGCAGTTGGATTATTTCGACTCTGAGTTGAGGATTCAACTTGGCACTGATGTAAGTGGGCCTTTTCTCTGCCCCCAGTCCCAGATTAATCTCCTCTAAAGGATCTTGTGCCACCATTTTCATATTGGTTGAGGTTGGATCCTTTTCGAACCCTAAAGGTTCGTCATCATAAATGGCATCAAGCCTTTGACTCTGCCATTCACCATTTGGGTCTTCTTCAAAACTCTGATTTGCATGTTGTACCTCAATATTTTCTTGAGGATGTTGTTCTTCGACAACATGAGTGCTGGCTTCGACATCCATATTCCTAACTTCAGCCTCAAGGGCCGTTCTGAGTTGTTTTTCGGCTATATAAGCCGAAATCCTTTCCATTGCTGAAACTTCAGTCATTTTTCACTGAATTCACTCCCCCATCCAGTTGGGTTGACATGGGCAGTTCCCCAAGTGTAATTTGTCTCCCCAATTATTTCTTTATCCCACTGGAAACCATGCGTAGGATGGAGGTACATGGAACAGTAAGCATTGTCGGAAGCTGTTAGGTCGAAAGCAGCAGGATTGCATGGTGCTATATGGGATAAGTTCTTGTCGAAGTTACGACTAGTGACATTGTTCACATCAGCTGTGAAGTAACTCTGATCTGCTTCTATGTTTTCGACAATCCCATCTGGCCTCCAGATTGCTATTCTTTGATGCATGGAGGATGGCACAGCCCCAATCCCATGGATTCATTCCCTTCCCAGCAGCAAGTTGTAATTTGCCTTTGATGCTATCACCACAAACATTGTAGGCCTGGTGATGGATCCTACAGTCAATTTTAGTTGTATTACTCCCAGTGTTGTCCCCACTTTACCTTCATAGTTAGACAACACCATATTGTGAGGTTTTGTGTCGGAGTCATCTTTTCCAATCCTCCTTATCATATAATGAGGAATTAAATTTACAGCTGCTCCACCATCTATCAGAATTTTGTTGACACCCACGCCTTCTACCTTTCCTTTTATGAAGAGAGGCTTTAAGTGAGCCTTCATTGCATCATCTGGCTTTTCGAAGAAAGCATTTTGCTCTTCTACACAGCCATTGTTCATTATGTAGTAGCATACAGGCTTCAAGCCTATGCTGTCATCTGCCATATCATCCTCTTCATCTTCGACTTCCATTATCCTGTCGTAATCTCTGGGCAGCACAGAAACCACATTGCAAGTTACGTCGAAAGAGGCATCTGATTCTGAACTGAATTCATCTGTGACTTCTTCGTCCACTGGCATTCTGTTGTTTGTTTTCTGCATTTCTATGATGTCATTAGATCTATTCTTCTGAAGGGCTTCTTTTTCTGCCAAAGGTATCCCCTTGTTTGTGATCTGCACACACTTGCTTGATTCAGCTTCCTTCTGCCCAACCCTTTGGTGTTCTACAGTTCCCTTTTCAATTTTCTTCTGCCTTTGGAATCTTCTCCATTGGGATCTGGACATAGGGTTCTTCCCTTTGTAGTTTTCAGAGACGTATTTTGGCCTTGCCTCCTTTTTAACTTCCATTGAGGGACCCCTGTTCACTTCAAAACTCTTCCATTTCTTCTGACCTTGGGCATCCCTTATAGGCTGAACCCAGTTGTCATCATTTGGCCTGTTGGATGGTTTATAAGTGTTGAAACATCTTTCTCCCACTCCTTGGATGTGATGCTTCCCTCTTCTTGGGTCGAATCTTTCGTTTCTGGTTGGTGGGACTGTTCCCCAATTTCTTTTTCTCTGGGTCTTTTCTGCTGCTTCTAAGTCATCAGCTGCTTTCCTGTCGAACACAGCACTGCATCTTGGGCAAAGCATGACTTCTGCATTCTTCCTTTGACACCTCTGGATGAATTCGACAAGACTCTCGTTCTCTTCTGGGTAAACCAGCTTCTGATGCTTCTCTTGACGTTTCTTTTCTTTGTTGGTGTCTGGTTCTCCCTTTTGAGTGACTTCCACCATATGAATCCCAGCACTCTGTTCAGTTGTAATTTTCAATTTGTTCATTTTTTCGACTAGCATCATCTCCTCTGGGATGTTCTCCTTTGACTGACTCACGTTGCCTTTTGGGTGTAAACCCTTATAGATGTATTTGCAGCAGTGTGCAACCCTTTCGACAGGATGTTTTTCAGTTCTGGTGGTACCACTATTTATTGGTTCGACAGTGAAGGAATTGTCATCAGTCCCTGCTGTTTTGACCTCATCTTGATCAAGGCCCTCAGTGGCCTCTTTTTGGACAGTGAGGGTTTTGTTATCCCCCTCTTTGTCATCATTTTTGAAAGAATCTCCCCATCCTGTGGGTTTGATTTTGTTGATATCTGTTTTGGAGTTTGGTGGTGCTGAATACTTCACCTTGAAGTCGAACTTCCCATTTGACTCTCCTAGAGTGTCCCAGACCACCCCTTGCTCAACATCTCTTTCATAATTTCTCTTGTCGAAGCTTCTTCCCACTTTGACTGTATTTCCTTCGTCGAAACCTTCAGTAGTTTCAATGGAATTCTCACTGTCGAAGTCTTCAGAAACTTTGACTTCTTTTCCCTCAGCTTGGTCAGCAGAATTATCACCTTCTTCCACCATATTGACATGGGTGTCGAAACCTTCAGTAGCTTCTATCATGGTGAAGTTGGTGTCGAAGCTTTCAGTAACTTCTACCATTTCAAAATTTTCCTCTGCCATGATCTCCATTTCGACCACGTTTACCATTTCTGGTTCAGCATAATTGGCGTCCACAACCTGCATGGGATTGGAGTCAATCTTCATCTGCTGCTTGCCTTTGTCTCCAAACTTCAGCCTTCCATTTTGGATTGCGTTCTGGACAAGATCCCTGAAAAGGTAACATTGAGAAGTTTTATGACCCAAAAAATTATGGTATTTACAAAAACCTCTCTTTTTCTGTTGGTCTACAGGAGGCTCCTTAGTGCCTGCTGGTTTTATTAACTGACCATCTTTGACAAATAAATCAAATATCTCATCACACTTGGTGATGTCGAATGTATAGGTTCTTTTAGGGAACCTGTCGTTCTTTTCCACTTCGACTGGATTTTTTCCATTCGACGGGGCTAAAACTTTACAAGAATATGGAGGGCCTTGTTTTAATTCTGCCAGATCAATTTCTTGTTGGTCGAAATTGATTGGTTCGTTTTCGTCGTAATCATCTTCTTGAACTATTCCTACATAGGCCACTCTTTCCTTCTTGTTTTTATTTGATCTAAATTTTTCATTTTTCAGTCTTTCTATTTGCCTCACTCTGTCTGCCAGTTGTGCCATGTCTCTCAAGTACTGGGTATCCAGTTTTTTCCTTATGGAATAATCTAGACCCCCTGCAGCCATTTCGACTAGTTCTTGTTCCGGCACTTGCGTAAAGCATCTGGCTTTTAATAATCTAAACCTATTCAAATAGTCATCTATAGGTTCAGAAAGTTTTCTTTTGACACTTGCCAACTCTTTCAAACTTATCTTGGTTTGTCCCATATAAAATTGCTCATGGAACAATCTCTCTAATTGGGTCCAAGTAAAAATTGAAGTTGCAGGAAGTGATGTAAACCAAGTGAAAGCATTTTTTGTCAAAGAACTTGGGAAATATTTCATCCTTAGGTTCTCATTATTAACAATTTCTCCTGCCTCTATCAAATAACGTGCCACGTGTTCTATGGTGGACTCACTAGTATCCCCTGAGAATTTTGTGAATTTGGGGACTTTCCACCTTGGTGGTAACTCTTGTTGTAAGACAAATTCAGACAAGGGGGAAGTATAACTAGGCCTTTGTAATCCTACGTTTACTCCATTTTGTGCCATTATTCTCTCAACCATGGTGGCAATATTATTTTCGACAGGCATGTTATTGTAACGCATTCTCTGCTGTAATACTTCGTCAGCATTTTGGTTTCTCTGGACTATTATCCTTCTTGGTTCCTGTCGAATAGGCTCTTCTACATTAGGCTGTTCAACTACCACCTCTTGGCCCCTGGGATTTTCATGAGGGTTTCCCAATGGCCTTTGGTTTATAGTAAGTTCCTCTTCGACAACCCTATTGGCAGGATTCTGGTTTAATTGCATTCTTTGTTGTGCTTGCGGGACTCCAAAAAAGTCAACAATGCGTGCCATCTGTTCTGCCAATATTTGGTTTGTTTGGGTAGTGTTCTGTATTAAGGGATTGAACACTTCTCCCATTTGTTGCGTCAAAGCCTGCACCATATCATGATTGCTTTCATCCATCTGTTGACGAATTACTTGTGCCGAATGGTTTGTCATAGCAGGCATATGGAAACCTGGTGGAATTTGATTCATTCTATTTCCATTTCCACCATATCCTGATCCCTGCAATGGTGATGACACTTGAACCATAGCATCAGAGAATAATGGTGACGAATTATGTAGACTTGCCATCATTGAAGTTGGCATTCCATATGGTTGTTCTCTCCCAGTCAAGGGCTGAGAATAATTCAGATATGGCCTGAAGGTATTTCCTCCAGGGGGAGGGGTTCCAAGGGGTCTGGCGTGTCCCATGGTGGAAGAACTAGGCGCATTCTGGGACCCTGAACCCGTTGGTATTGAATCCCCTAATGGAGGCCTAATCTGTTCTAAAACAGGGCCAGACATTGGTATTGTTCCTGACGAAGGGATAGGATTGGAAACTGGAACGGTTTCGTCAGGAATATTTGAAGCATTTGGCAAGTTAGCCATGTTTCTTCTTCTTATTCTCTTTGGTCTCTCTACGTCGGTTACAGCTAGTTTACCGCTTCTAAGAATCATACAACGTAGCAAGGAACAATTTGTCTAAGAAGTTCTCTATTAGATTTTTTTAAATGCACTAGTCCCACTGGGCGTGCCAATTTGTTCGCAGTGGTTTCTGGCGAACAACCTCTGGTTAACCAATTTCTTCAGAAAACTGGGTTACTTGCAGGACCAACCAAACAAGTCCTGGGACACATGTGCATTGATTCTGTCGAACTGTTCTTAGTGTTTGTGATAAAGTTGTGGTTTGTTTTGTTAATACTGTCAAAGTATTAAGAACTTTGATTTTTACAAGTAAAGTAAAGCTTTAAGTTTAAAAATGAAATAAAGTAAAGGTTTTAAACAAACATAAGAAGAAATGTCGAAGGCTAAAAACTTGCAAAAAAGTAAATAAAGCTTAAAAATGACATAAACTTGAAGAATGAACAAGTAATTTAAATGACTTTGAAATGTAAATGGTGTTCAAACGTACATGGTTCCAAATATCAAACTCATTTTCTCTCACACTGGGTACTTAGAGTATTTTACAGGAATTTTGTATCAGTTTTCACACACCTATTCTAAACACAAACTATCCTATTTATATACAAACAAAATAACTGCTTAGAACGGAAAAACTATAACTAAATGACAAGTGTCAGCCTGCATGTAATTTTCTTCTCTGAAACTTCCATGTGTCTAACTGCCAAAGGATATAACCTTTTAAATTTGAATTCTTTTCTTTGGTGACGAAACCTTGCACCCCTTCAAACTGTCGAAGCCTTTAAAGAAGAAACAAACTCTTTCAGCATCTAACAAGAGCTGTCTTTTGTCGAAAATCCTCTTCTGTCGAAATCGTCAAAAGACCATCTTCTTCTGTCAAACACTTAGCTACAAATAACCTTCTAACTTTATTCTGCCAGAACCCTAGTTGCCTTTCTGTCGAAGTAATGGAGTTTCAAACCCTGTCAGCAATTCTTGAATTTTCTTCCTTTTATTATCCTTCGACAAAGATGACCTCAAACCCTTAATTTCAGTCTGTCGAAATTATGGGTTTACAATATTACCATAAGATATATATTTATAATATTTCAAAGAAATATTATAAGATATATATTTATAATATTCTAAGAGATATTATAAAATATTTATAATATTTTAAGAGATATGTTGTTGGATTTGTTATAAATAGGTGATTTTTGGCAATTATAAATAAATATTTTTTTCTATTGTATTTGCATCAAATTTCTTTATGCAATTGAACTTTGAATAGTTTTTCAAAATTGAAAGTTACATAGCGATAAAATATGTATCATGATTTCTCTACAAAGTTTTTCTAGTGTTAAAAGGATTCAAGTTCAAGTCAGTTAGGTGAGGGGTTTCCAAATAAGAGACAAACAAAACTTTATCATTCCTCCATCATTAACTCAGTACTATATTCTATTTAGACTAAAGTCACTTTTTCAAAGAGACCAAAACTTAGTTGTCTGTACTATATATCCACCATACCTCTAAGTGATACACTTACACTCATTAATTATTAACCTAAAAAGTTGTAAGTAAATAAATATACACCACCGAATATATAGTTGCTCTAATAAATGCAACAGAAAAGCTATTGTATTGGCTTTTGATAGGGGGTGTACATGCTCCAACGCAAAAATCTATAAGATTGGAGAGATAATTTTACATAGTGAATGAAATTTTATTTGTTATAGGGGAGACCGTTAGAATTTGATTCAATAACTTAAGTGATCGAAGGACGACTTGACAGAATTAATTAAGCAGAAATGTTCAATATTGTGTTGGACTAGTCTAATAGGTGTCCTACGTCCAATTGAGACACAATCTAGTTTATCTCTGGGCATAACTCCAACAGGGGATTCGCGACCTCATGACTGTTGGGAAATAGAGTTGTTAGAATATAGTCGTTGGGGACTTACCCCACATGTGCTCTAACGTCTTTCACACGACCAACTGTCTTCAAAAACTACAGGAAGCAGTTACACTCAATCAAGGGTCATACGTCCGCGATACACGGCTAGATGCCCTTATACATATCCACCGCCTTTGGAAGGTCAGATATTCAATTATAATCACTCACATTCTTTCTTAAAGCTTTAGTTTGCTTCATCCTGAAATTGACTTGAGCGCCGGAGTACCTTGCAGGTATCCCACCCCTCCTCCTACAAGTTGTGTTGCAGTCTCAACTAAAGACCACGAGGACATGTCCAGATTATTTCTGTACAGTGGCGCCGTCTGTGGGAAACAGCAACATCTCGCATCTTTCTTGATCAAGATCATTTCTTTTCAACGCAAGATCAAAGCTCATCTCTTCTTTTCGTCTTCATATGGCTTCCTGGCTCAACGAGACTGTGAACGACCCTGTCACCATCATCCTCAGCGATTGAGACAACCCCGGTAACCTTGGAGCAACCCATCACGATGCCGACCACCACGAGGGACATCCTCCCTCCCCATCTTCTGACAATCTCAAACAGTCATCGGTCCTTCATGGAGATCATGTGTACGAACTGATCCTCGTCCCATCTGACGCCGACGCCAGTACTTAGGATCTCATCACCGAGCTTAACAAGGAAAACCTCGCTCTCTTCGAGTAAAGCGAGTGCATCCAGATGCTCAATGGTGATCGTCTCTCCTCCATGTCGATCTCGGTCTCCTCTGGAAAACACAAGCAGAAAGATTCCATAAATATCTCTTGCCCTGCAGGCCATCGAAGGCCAGAAGAATCCCATCCGAAAAGGGAAAAGAAACGTACTCGGTCTCCTCCTCGAAAACCAAGATGTTCACCGGGCGAGAGAGATCAAGGCACCAAGAAGTATCGATATGACAAGGTTCGTCGTCCCCGCCATCTTAGTAGAAGTCCTCGTCGGATCCGGTCTCCCTATCCTTCATTGGGAAGCACTGACGACGAAGACAATCGCGGACCCTTGAGTCGCGAAATAATGGAAACTCGCATTCCTTGCGGTCTCGAGAAACCCCCTCCTTTGGCCACTTATGACAGGACCACGGATCCCGACGACCATATAGAGAACCTTGAGGACATGATCCACTATCAGAACATCGAAGGAACCATCAAATGTAAGCTTTTTCCTATCACATTGTGAAAAGGCGCCATGTCATGGTGCAAACACCTCCCCGTGGGATCTATCATGTCGTGGAGAGTCTTAAGAATCAGTTCACAAGACACTATACTACATGTCGACGTCATCCCAAATCCGAGGCTACCATCGAAGGCATCATCCATGGAAAAGTATAGCCTCTTCGAGAATACATAGATAAGTTCAACAAAGAAGCAGTTGAAGTACACACCACTGATCGCATGAAAAGATACATCCTGGAAAAAGATCTGCGTCCCAATAGCGAGTTTCGTAAAGTCGTGGGGATCGAGCCTCCTCGGTCACTCGCAGAGATCCTCTACAAGGCACAGTCATACATCCAATATGAAGAGAAAGAAGTCGCATACAAGACCATAGATTATAGGAATCAGGAAAACTCGTGAGCTCACAAACAAAGGGACGATTCTGAAGCTCCTCGACGTGATAAGCGCAAAGATGATCGTCCTCGAGAGAGTAGGGCCCCGCATGCCATTTCTCAAATTACACCCTTCTTACAGCTCCCCGTGAGAAAATTCTGACTGAATGCATGAATACCGAGTTTAAGCAAGGCGGCGTTCACTTTCCCAAACCAACAACTTCCAAGGCCAATATTGACAAAAGTAAGTGTTGTCGTTTTTACAGTAAGAGCAAAAAACACGTAAGAGCCGAGGATGTCAGCTGAAGAGGTTCATCCTGAGAAGAAGCCAACTCTTTAGATCAACACAATTGACCTTGACTCTTGCATCCCAGTAGATTCCGAAGACGCCACATCTGCAGACAATTTAGCCATCCCACGCCCTTTGCCTGCAAGAGAGTTCGAGGGTATAACCTTCGGGGATAACCCGAACAGAGGGGTTCACATCGGCACAAGGCTTCTCGATGATGAGAAAGAGTAATTGAAATAATGCATGCGCAACAACGTATACCTCTTTTCCTATAGCGTCGGCAATATGCCAGGAATTTCCTCTGAGATTACATGCCATGAGCTCACCATCAATCCATTAGCACGCACAATTGATCAGCGCAGACACAAGCAGTCCAAAGAGAAGACTTTAGCTGTTGAAAAATTAGTCAAAGACCTCTTAGAGGCCAATTTTATATCTGAGGCCAGGTATACAACCTGGCTCTCGAACACTGTACTCGTAAAGAAATTTAATGGAAAATGGCAACTCTGTATTATCTACACCGATCTCAACTGGGCTTACTTGAAAGACTCTTATCCTTTGCATATCATAGATAAATTGGTATATAGTTCTGCAAGTTTTAAACTCTTATCCTTAATGGTCGCTTATTCCGCGTACAAGCAGATACCCATGGCCGAAAAGGATATGAGGCACACCGTATTCATGACCCTGTAAGGAAACTATTACTACAATGTAATACCCTTCGGACTAAAGAATGATTGGGCCACATATCAAGCATGATGGACAAGGTCTTCCACTCATATATTGGGGATATGCTTGAAGTTTATATGGATGACATGATCATCAAGTCCACCCAGGAGTCCGATCACACATCCCACATTCAAAAAGTCTTCGACTAGGTGAGGAAGTTCAGAATACGCTTTAACCCCGAAAAATGCACCTTTGGTGTAAGAGCAGGGAAGTTCCTCGGTTTCTATCTTACAGAAAGATCAATCGAGGACAATCCCGACAAGTGTCGCGCTTTCTCATAATTTCCTATACCCAACTCGAAGAAGTTGATTCAGTCCCTAAACGGCATGCTCACCTCGTTATCACGCTTTGTGGAAAAATCTTCCCAACACGCCTCACCCTTCTTCAATTTACATCGCAAGGAAGCAACGTTTGAATGGACGGAGAAGTGCGAGCAGGCCCTGCAACACCTCAAACGAGCACTATCAGAACCTCCAGTTTTATCATGGCCAACGTCCGGGGAGATCCTCTATCTATATCTTTCTGTTTATACTGAGGCCATTAGCGTAACTCTCATTAGAGAAAACCCAGAGGGGCAAAATCCCATATATTTTACGAGTAAAGCCATGCAAGGCTAAAAACTCAGATACCCGTAAATAGATAAGGTCACCCTCGCGCTCGTAAATGAGACCAGGAGGCTAAGACATTATTTCCTGGCACATAATATGGTCGTACGAACCAACCAGCCTATCAAAAAGTTGTTTACCTGACCGGATTCGATCGGTATAATGCTGAGGTGGTCACTGGAGCTTTCCGAATTCGATATACACTACTAAAGTAGAAAAGCTCGAAAGGCTCAAGCCTTGGCCAATTTTGTGGCCGAGATGAACCCGCGTAGACCGCACCTGAATGCGCCCATAAGTGGGTCATCTACGTCGATGGAGCATCTAGCCCCTCAGTTAGCGGGGCATGAATCATCCTCGAATAAGAGGGACTCACAATAGAAGTATCTTTGGTTCTCTCCTTCCAATGTCTAAAAACCAAGCTGACTATGAACCTTTCTTGTCAGGAATCCGCTTGGCCAAAGACATGGACGCACGAGATAAAAAGTTACACTAATTCTCAGCTCGTAGCATCACAGGTCAACGGAGAGTACCAAGCTAAAAACGATCATCTGGTCGAGTATCTGGCAATGGTACAACAAAAGTTGGCACAGTTCAGGTCTTGGGAAGTCCAACACATTCCCCACGAATGCAATTCGTTGGTGAATGTCTTGTCAAAATTGGCAAGCACGTGGAGGAAAAGGGGGAACAAGTATGTCATCCAGGAAACACTTCCCCGCCCTAGCATTGAAAAATCCTTCGAGGTCTTCAACGTCAACATCATAGGTGACAACAATTGCTGGATGACTCAAGTATGCAACTATCTAACAATATTCGAGTTGCCCGAAGACAGCAAGGAGGCCAGCGCCACTAGACATCACGCATCCTCTTATGTCCTGGTAGACAATAAGTTATATCGTCGAGGATCTTCTATCCCACTTCTCAAGTGCGTCGAGGAAGAAATTTTTCCGGACATCTTGCACGAAATACATGAGGACATAAACGTGTAACACTTAGGAGGAAGATCCTTAGCCCAAAAGGCTTTAAGGGTAGGCTACTACTAGCCGAACATGCAGAACGATGCCAAAGAACATGTAAAGAAATGTGAAAATACCAATGTCACGGGGAGATGCACCTCGCACCCCCTGACGCACTTAAGACAATGTTGTCTCCATGACCGTTCGCACAGTGGGGAATGGACATCCTCGGTCCATTCACAGTAGGTTCCTTCCAAAATAAATATATGACTGTGGTCGTCGACTATTTCACCAAATGGATAGAAGCCAAGGCTCTGGCTAGAATCACTACATTCAACATTTTGCGGTTTTATAAGACAAACATCCAAGCCAGGTTCGGCGTGCCTCAATCCCTGATAACGGACAATGACACATAATTCACCGACAGTAATTTCCAAGGTTTCGTCGCCAAGACAGAAACCAAACAACACTTCATGTCAGTCGAGCACTCCCAATATAAAGGGCAAGCCAAAGCCGTTAACAAGGTCATTTTGCGAGTCCTCAGATGAAGACTTGGCTAGGCAAAGAAAATATGGGTCGAGGAACTCTACAGTGTGCTCTGGGCCTACTAGACGACTCCACATTCGACCACCAGGGAAACTCCATTCCGAATGACATATGGAATAGAAGCAGTCATCCGCGTAGAAATTAGAGAGCCTTCTAGACGAACATAGTCTCCTCTGGAAGAAGAACTCAATGACGAAGCATTGACAAAAGAGTTCGACCTAGTCTAAGATATCTTCTCAGGGGAAGCTCTCCGCAAAGCATCCTTGAAACAAAAGATTGCATTGCTCTACGATGCCAAGATCATCAAACGATATTTCTAGGTAGGAATTCTTGTCATGCGCAGAAATCGGAAAGATTCACGGGAGGGCAAGCTCACTGCGAATTGGGAGGGCCCATATCGGGTCAAATCCAAAATGGGCACATGAGCCTACTACCTCGAAGAACTGAACAGCGGACCATTTGCTCGACTATGGAACTCTGAATAGCTTAAACAATATTATAGCTAAGTCCAACCAAAGTGCGGGATAGCTGCCAACGGATCTCCCTCGCAAGGAAGGAGAAACGCCCGCCACATGGATGGTATGAGTAAAACCATTAAACATAACAAAAGCGAACTTTTTCCTGGGTAACGGACAGACAGTTCGCCCAACGGGAATATCTCGAACGAGCTCCGTCGTTATCATACCAACATGGAAGACCCCCATCTCGCGATGGGAAAGGTCTAAGCCTTAAGGGAATTAGGAATTCGACCAAGTCCGTGACCCATTCCGTCAGCGATAACAAACCTCGCTCCTCGACAAGTTCCATACACTGGACGAGTTCACCAAAACACGACGAGCATACCCCCAGTTCAACAACATAAATATTTAAAGTATACATATTATGAATAACAATGCACAAACAAAAGTATAAAAGGGAAATAATTATATAATAATTATATCAAGGACTCGACCAACAGGCCGAATATTGTCATAAATTAAACAAAAATAGGACTAAGTCCCATAAACCAAAAGTACATCAAAAGGCACGCAGGCCGAGGTAAACATGGAACACAGGCCAAGAAACTTCACTCCTCATTGGGAGGGATCACTACACCTTTCTCGACCATCTTATATGCAGAACAAAAATAAACAAGTCAGATACAAAATATAACCTCCAACACCGGGCAACAAAACTAAAATTCCATTTAAGAGCTTCATCTTCGCTTCTTCGTTTGGGCATCTGAGTAGTACATTGGTGTTGATCAGCCTAGCCTGGGTGGCCGGTGTCCCATCGGATTTCAAAAGGGAGAAAAGTAGAAATGAATTTCACCAGCATGTTGTAAAACATTGTATCATCAACGCTTAGATCCTCGGGTTTTGTTATGTAATAGTCACTACCGTGTTGGAAGTGGGCGTCCACCCACTCCAGCGGGAAGTAGACCACCAACCTCTCCCTGTCATCGACAATCTCTTTATAGTACAACGAGTCCTTAGACACCTAAGTGCACAGTTGGATTACGTAGAATCTATACTTGAAATCACGAACAGAATCCAAGTAGGCCTTGAAAATTCTACTCGGCTGTTTGAAAGATACCCAGCGGTGTCAACCCTCTTGAGACTTCCTATTAAGATTGATGACCCTGAAGAACAGGCTCACGGTCGCACCTATCTCTAGGTAATAACTCACCAGCTTGGTGGCCCTGGTGAATGCCAATGCATTAGGGTGCAGTTGAGAAGGCGCGAGGTTGAGATGTGTAAAAATGGCCTCTTGAAAATCTGTGAAGGGAAAGGTACCCATCTTCGGGAAACGCAAACTCATACATAGGGAACCAAAGAGAAGAATAATGTGAGCATATCCTCTTATCAGGTTTTGGAGGCAAGGCCCGCCAGTTCACGGGATCCCCCATCTTCCTCCTCTCAATTCGGTTCCACGCATTTGAATCGTTCATAGCAAACTAGGAGGCCGTTTTTTTAGGCTCCTCCATGATCCACGATTTATCAATAGCAGGGACATTCGCATCACCTTGATATTCACTCGACAAGTTATCTTCTAGTCCATGGTTGGCTTCTCGACTCCCCTCACCTGAAAAGAAGATGAAATATAGTGAATTCGACGATCTCAAATCCATCACTCCACTTCAATTCAAGTGAAAGGGCGACGATTAGGACCGGGGATATATCCCCAGCTCGACCCCGTTTTTAGATTAAAAAAACTAAAGGGAATAAGTCAAACGTGTCGAAATCATCCTCGCGAAAGGTAGAGTCAACCTCGACTTTAATGACGAGAAACCTACAAGGGAGAAGTCCCTACACACAATCATCACCTATAATGGCCTAATGCTCAATAATTAACACTAAATATACCTAACTAGAATCTCACAAAGATCAATGTATCAAAATATTCATCTTCTAAAACCTAACCCTAGTTCATCCTAACATTCATACCTTCAGGATGAACATTCATCAGATTTCCATAAATTCATGGAAATCTCTAGAAACTTTGAAGGTCCCCATGAACTTCATAAGATATCATATGAATTTTCATCAGCCATGCAAAAAAATGAAGGGAAGAAAATGAAGTTACCTTGGTCCATTGCACATTCTGTTGAAGATTGATAGTGACGACGATGATGTTTCTAGCGAAAAGTTGTATAGCGAAGAAATCACGACGAGAGGAAGAGTTTGTATGTAATAACCAAATGAATGTCCCTCTTACCCATTTTATAATGTCTTAAGCTCGCGTAGGGAAACGCAAAAGCCAAGTAATTATGACCTGGGGCTAGCCCCCAGGTGTCATAAATAATTATTGCGCATTCCAACACGTGTCACTGAAGCAAAATGTTTTATCTTCTCAAAGAATTCATTTCCCTTAGTATCAGTGGAACTTCTTCACATACTAGTAGCCCGTTGTCACAAAATAAACTCTAAATACGATCACTTGCTCACGACTTCCTAGGTAAAAAGTTCGTCAATATGAATCCTCACTACTAGATAACCTTAAGTCATTATCCTCGCTCGAGCACAGTGACTTGGGGGTTCCTGTTCTGGAATGGCCTAGAAGGTGCCTTACGCCTAATTGAGGCCCAATTCAATTAACCTTTGGGCATAAGCCCAACAAGAGATTCGGGACCTCATGAACATTGGGAAATAGAGCCTTTAGAATATAGTCGTAGGGGACTTCCCCCACATGTGCTCTAACGTCTTTCATGCGACCAACTACCTTCTGAAACTACTTGAAGTAGTTACACCCAGTGAATGGCCACATGCCCGTTATACACGGCCAGATGCCCTTATAAATACCATCCATCTCTGGAGGGCCAAGTATTCAATTCTAATCACTCACATTTTTCTTAACGCTTTAGTTTGCTTCACCCTGAAACTGACTTAAGCGTCGAAGTACCTTGCAGGTACCCACCCCTTCTCCTACAAGCTTCGTTGCAGTCCCAACTGAAGACCACAAGGACCTGTCTAGATCATTTATGTACAAATACCTTAGATATTGAAGGCTTAGGAGGAGAGGTCGGAGCAGGCTCTTCATGACTGAGGGGTTTGAAGACCTTAGTAAGACTATCGTGGTTAGAAGTATTTGCGACAATCGAAGGAACGACTATCGAAGTTGGTTTCTTAGCTGGAATCTTTTTCTTCTTTTTAAGAGGGGTAACCGGCACAGACGATGGGGTCTTCATTTGAGGGAGGATGTGAGAATAAGTATTGGTATCTAAAGCATTGCCCTCGAGGACCAGCACATCTCCAGAGGCCTAAAGAATTAGGAAATATAAGATGACCGCTGTGATGGGAATTAGACACATCCCTAATGGGTATCCGAAAATTTTATTTATAATAAGTAGGGTAAAAATTCGTAAAATGGATACGGGCACATAATTATTACCCATTAAAATAAGCGTGTATGAACGCGGGTACGAGTACCTTAGTACACATCTCGCCTCATACCCGCACAATATATATGTGCGTGTTTTTAATTTTATTCTTATATACACAATTTAATTTATGAATTTTATTAAATACATAAATGTTAAATTTTTATGCATTTTTATATAAATATTTGTTTTTCTTAACTCAACAATGACATTTGGATTTATTTAGTGTTATTGACAACATAAAATTACATTATAAATTATAATTGATAAATTAATTTTTCTAAAACTGCAGGTAAAAGATTATGAATACGGGTACTTAGGTATGGATAGGATATGTGTATTAGTACAAATATTGGTGCCAACACGTGTATGAGCTCGAGTACAAGATTTTTTTAAAACTACAGGCATGAGGACGAGTATTATATTACTCTGTCCATATCCAACCCATTGTCATCCCTAACCACCACATATGACTAACTGTTGTAAGGTAACATGTGGGTCTTGTATGTTTGATGTGTTTTCCACCATGTTTGTGTGACCGTGCTTATAAATTATGTAGTCATATTATATATATATATATATATATATATATATATATATATATATATATATATATATATATATATATATATATCACAACGGTTACTTCAAACAAATATTATGATATTCTTTAACACATAACATTTAACAATAGTTAATTTAAACAATTGTTGTGATATATACACGAGGTTTAATATATCTTATATGGAATGCTTATTTCGTCAATATTCACTAAACATATGAACATTCAATCTGATCTAGAACGTTATAATATGACAAAATTAAGTTATATTAAAAGAACAAGTTATACAATCAATGCTCAACAATAATTCTTCAACTCCTTATCCACATTTTACTCTTTAAAGATTAGAACCTGGTTTAATGTTACTAGTTCTTCAACCTCTATTTCCTCCACCTCTAGTTCATTTTACAAAATTTTATTTATTTTGCAAACAAAATTAGAGGTGGAGAAATGAACGGTTGAAGAACTAGAAACATTAAATCAAGTTCTAACGGTTAAAGAACGAAATGCAGATAATGGACCGAAGAAATCATGTCTAAAATTGATGGTGTAACTTGTTTTCTAATATAACTATATTTATCATATTATTTTCTAATGCAATCTGAAAAGTTATATATTCGATGAGGATTTGGAAAAACATTCAAACAACATAAAATATAATAAAATTATCTCTTCAACAAACATTAACAACAATATGCATCAATAATATTCATCAACAACATACAAGCTACAACAAATAACTATTTTTAAAAACAACAAAATCATCAACATATAGCATAAACTACATACAACATACAATTTTATTAATAACAACAAAAACATATCAACCCATAGAATATTTTAAAATTGTATTAGTCCCATAATGACATCCACAATAAAAGAAAGATGAAGATGAAGTGAGAGCTACAAACTCATATTAATTTTAAATGGATGTCACCGCTTCATTAGAATTTCACCACTTCATTCCCAAAAATAAAAGAGAACCACGTTTATAAAAGAGCATAACCATAGGAAATAAGATATGCGACTTCAACATGTCGATAGAACCAACCCAACCCAACCACGTTTAGGGATTAAACTCAAATGAAGTTCAACATTTAAGGATTTTATCCATATATAATACAAGGACGAAAAACAAAAACACTGGACCAATTTACTAATTGATATCATATTTACCTAACCATAACATTTAATCTCTAATTGATATTAACAATTACAACTTAAAATGCCAACATCAATATAAACTTATTTTCTTTTTCTTCGTTGGTCCTATCTAATTCAAAGTATGTGCTTAGCTGAGGAGATGATGAGTGTGAAAAAAGAAAGTGGGTTCACGCCATCATCTTCACAAGTGTTTCTATATGATCCTAGCTCTTACTTACAAAATTTTGATCATGGAAATATCAATGACTCTGATCATTTCTTCTTTGTTTCTATGTGGATTATGATGTAATTGTACAAAGGTTAAGTCATCATGTTAATTTATTTTGATCTATGTAGCACAAACATCTCTGAAAAAAGAAATATATATTATCGGGTCAGTATCAAACATATGCACCAACATTTATGATTATTTTTAATTAATTTTTTGTTTCCAAATTATTATCAATATCTTCATGTCAGTGTCGAAATAGTATTCTGAGATGTCTATTCTTAATAGTTTTTGACTACTAGACTTTATAAAAATGATATTCTATCAATATGATATTTTCCTTTTTTTTTTTCTCTTTTCTTTTTCATTTTTTTCAATGTCCTTTTTCCATTGCTAAAATTTGGACCTTTGACTCATTTTCTAAGCTTTTGAGTCAGGATTATAACAATCCAAATGTATAAAATTCATTTTTGATCTTTTAGGACCATTATTTCAGAAAAGAAGAAGAAAAAAAAAAGGAAAAGCAAAAGACCATGTGCTATGTTAATGAAAATGATGTTGTATTGTCTCTAGTTCTATTCAATCCTCATCCACCTCACTCAATTTATTTCCTCTATTCTTTTTTCCATCTTTTTGAGTCAGCTATTGAATGTGAGAAAATGATGCATAGAGAAAGATACCAAATTTTGGACTTAGTAAAATGCTATTTTTTTCTTCCTAATCCGTTAACCTAAAAGTGCTTCAATGGTGCTCATGACCTTTAATGCTTGTCCTTGTGCTATCAAATATTCAAATCTCCCTATATGTGTTTGAGACTAATCTTTCAATCAGATACAACTATATAATATTACTATATTTTTTAAGTTAAATCATCTCTTTTATATATTTTACTATGCTTTTAGGTAGACTAATCTCTCAAATTATGAAGTTAAAAAAAATAGTAAAACTTTCAATATAAGATATTTAACTTTGCTGTATTTTTTGTGCTCAAAATTTAATTATAATCACTTATTAAACTTGAAGAGACGCGCATCATCTAAAACCATTGATTAATGATCAAATTTGTGGAATATTTGAATAACCTCTACTAGGTTTAACATGTCGTCGAAATCCACTCACATGTTGTTGTCAAATTGAATCTTGTGTTATGGATTCAATTGTTTAAGTTAGCTTGTAATAAGTAATTGTTAAAAAAATTCATTAGGTTAGTATGTTATTTTCTTATAAATACCATATTAGTCTCTCATCTTTTGTATAAGAGAAATTTTGAAGATAAAACTCTAATTCAAGAGTGAGACAGATTATTTGTTATTCTTGTATATTTGTTAAAAGAGAAAGGAAAGAATAACAATTTATAACTAATTCTTGTTGTTACCTTTGTGTTCTCATAAACTTAACTCTTGTGAATTTATTGATCACAAAGAAACTTATTATATTTTGTTTATAAGGTATCTGATTCACAACAAATTTGTGCGGTGAGCGTGGAGGAGATGCCTTCAATAAAGACTACTACAAAACACGTTAACAACGACGCCATGGTCACCACGGATCATGCCTACACTGTTGTAAAATCTCTAAACTAATGCGTTATTCTATTTATTTTTATTTACTATTTGTATATAACAACGGTTGTAACCGTTGTGACATGTTTTGTTTTTAATTTTAATTCTAAATTAAACTCTGGCGCTTCATTATGAAATTTAATTACAAAAATAATATATCATGACGGTTGTGGTATATCCACCATTGTGATATGTATCAAACTTCGATTACCAGCAACTACATCTTTTTTTCATTTTAAACATATATTTTCAAATCTGTAGTATCAAATTGATGTGTAAATAGATTTGATTCCCAACAGCTACATTTTTTAAATTTACTTTCCATTTTAAACATGTATTTTATTTCATTTTTTTAGCATTTTTATGTTAATGAGAAGAATTTGATCAAATTAAAAAAAAAATTAAAGACAAAAGTATATATAATAGATAAGTTCATTAATATTTAAAAAAGGGGAGTACATATATTTTTCAAGGATTATAACCCATAGCTCTATAGGCATCTTCATAATCTAGGGGACTGTCATCACTCTTTTCATCAAAGTTATAATAATATGTCCTCCTCTCCTTCTTTTTCTTTTTCTTTGACTTCTTCGTCTTCTTTTTCTTCTTTTTCTTCCTCACCCTTAACGCATCCGACATGGTGTTGGCAACTTGTTGGACCTCCTCATTTGGTTGCTGACGTTGCTCATTTGTTTTTTTATAAGCTAAAATATATTAAAAACAGGATTAAGGGGATCTCAAAGCCCACAAATACAAACAAGAGCCAAGGCTTATCAAAAAGATGAAACAAACAACCGAAACTAAGAGCTAAACTCTAATAGAATTAAATAAAATCTAGCGGATATTTAGTTCACTCGTAAAGACTACAAGACATCCTACCTATCCTATCAATAACTAGCCAATTCTAAGACGATATGACAATATTGAGGAATATATTATCGACATTTCCCACCAAGCCATTAAACAGGATACCATTTCTAGCCTTCCAAATATTCCAACACACGATGAACCAAATGGAGACAACCGACGAAACTCTGCATCTAGAAGTCATATTATCTCACCACATCATGACATGACTAACACAATCTGAATCGAAAACCTCATCGATCTCCAACCACTCGCAAACCTTCTTCCGAATATCAATGGTTTTCGGGCAGTTACAAAAAATATGGGAAGCTTCTTCTAATTCATTAAAGCACATGACGCAAAATTTTTCGAGATCATTATCAATAATTCCTCTCCTAACAAGGTTCATTCTTGAAAGTAATCTATCTAACATCAAATGCCACGCAAAAATTTTAACTTTTAACGGAACCGACGTCTTCCATAAAATCTTAATAGCATTCACCAATGGGGCCTCCAAAATCGCCGAAGAGACCATATTAATATGATCATAATAAGATCTAACCGCAAAAGTCTGCTTGATTCCAATTTCCAAAAGCAAGAATCAGCCACAGTCTGCTCAACAGGAAAATCATTCAGCAAAACCTCAATATCAGCCATATCAGATTGACGATAATGATACTAAGCAAAAGGCAGTGCCTTTCAGAAACATTCCAATACCATCTACAATTATTCCAATAACCCATCTCCTTAACAGAGCACCATTTTGAAAATGCAGAAGTAAAAAGGCGTGGAAACAAGCTGCACAAAGGTTGCTGACCCAGCCATTGGACCTTCCATAAAAAAACAGAATCACCATTACCTACTTGATAAGTCACACAGTCAGAAAAATTAACTGTTGCTATTGGATTTTTTGCCTTGATAATATCCCACATTCATAATGAGTCCCTCTTTGTCATGCTCGCAATATTACTAGTAATATCATTGTTCAGAATTTTTCGACGAATATCACGATACCTGTTTGAAATGACAGGCCTCCAAATATCTTCTCCATTTTGCAAACATTTCCATAACCACTTGGAAATAAGCGCTAAGTTAAATTTACCAACATGTTTGATACCGAGCCTGCCACGATCCTTTGATATCGAGCCCGCCACGATCCTTTGCTCATTTGTAGTGATCTTTGTGATATATGTTATGTTTCTGTTGGTACTCTGATCATTTGTAGAACTCATTGTTACCGAATATTATGAATAAATGTAAAACTATGTATTTATAGATGAGGATGAAGATGCAAAATTTGATACTTTAATGCTTGCAATGATGATAACATGTAATATTTGATATTCCCGAACGATAATTTTTAAATCACTACTTGGAATGAGTGTTTTCCCTCTTCCGGGAAGAGCAAAGGTTGTAGTATTATAACAGTTGCATTTTATAACCGTAATTATAATTATATAAAATGGAAAAAATATTGTAGTAAGGATTCAAACCTTGTACCAATTAAAGGGGTAACACTACGGTTAATATGGATAACCATTGTGATATAATTAATTAATATATATATATATATATATATATATATATATATATATATATATATATATATATATATATATATATATATATATATATATATATCATGACGTTTATATTCGTTAATCGTTGTATAATATTTACCATATAAGCAAATTAAGTTTCCCTTATATACATGTAGCACCGTTTCCTTCACAACGAAACCCTATCACCCATTTTTTCTTTATATTTTTTATAGCAAAGGCTTCATCTTTTTTTAGAAACTGCAAAAAGGAATACAAGAAGTATGAAGCTTTTTATTTAGACTTCTTCATCCCTGTATTCCTTCTTGCAGTGTCTAAAACTAAATGAAAGTCTTACTTGTTCAACAAGATTGCTTGGAAGCGTTGAAGGGAGAGACGACCATGAATGTTGTGTTAACAACGGCTGAAAAGAAGACCATGATAGAGAAAGCACATAGCACAATAATGTTGAGTTTTGGTGATAAGGTTCTTCGATAGGTATCAAAGGAGACGAAGGCGTCAGGGTTATGGTTAAAACTTGGAGATTTGTACATGACCAAATCGTTGGTGAATCGACTCTACCTGAAGCAAGCTTTGTATTCATTCAAGATGAGTGAAAACAAAGTATTGGCTAAGCAGTTGGATATGTTTAGCAAGCTGATTTTTTATCTTGAAAATATTGATGTGAAGATCAATGATGAAAATCAAGCACTATTGTTATTATGCGTTTTTTCTAGAACATATGTTCACTTCAAAGAAACCCTCTTGTATGGAAGATAGTCCTTGACCTTTGAAGATGTTCAATTTGCCTTATACTATAAGTACTTGAACGAACAAAAGGAGCATAAATCTTCGACGGTTTGTGAAGGTTTGACTATTAAGGCGAAATTCTTACGAAAGGATGGCAAGTTCGACAAGAAGAAGGGTAAAAGTCAGCAGAAGTCTTATAGTGGTGAAGCATCTGGTGTTCGATGTTATCATTGTAAGAAGGAGGGTCACATTCGAAACATTTTCCCTGAATGCATGAAAGATCATGGAGGTAAGGATAATGGAAATGTTGCCATTGTTTAAGATGATTTCGACTCATCTGATGTTCTTGTGGTTTCAAGCGATGACTCAAGAAAAGAGTGGATTATGGATTCAGGTTGCACTTGGGACATGACTCAAAACAAGGATTTTTTTCAAGGAGCTATGTGATCAAGATGGTGGATCGGTGTTGCTGGGAAACAACAAAGCTTGCAAAATTACAGGTATCGGATCTGTGAGATTCAAGCTCCATGATGAGTCAATAAGGTTATTGACTGAAGTTAGGTATGTACCTGAGTTGAAGAGAAATTTGATTTCTTTTGATGAATTCAACAAGAAGTGATATGTTTTTCAAGGAGATAAAAGTATCCTAAGAGTCATGAAGGGGTCGAAGAAAGTTTTGAGAGGCGTGAAGAAACAAGACTTTTATACCCCTGAGGCTGAAGTTGTAAGTGGTTCGACAAATGTTGCATCCACGAAACTGTTGTTGAAGACAAAATTATGGCACATGAGATTTGACTATGTCAGCGAGAAAGGTCTGGTCGAACTGGGGAAAGAGAACTTGCTAGGTGGTGACAAAGTCGAGTAGTTGGAGTTTTGTGAACCTTGTGTATTTGGTAAATCATGTAGGGTGAAGTTTAACAAAGGTTAAGTCATCTTTGTAATCTATTTTGACCTATGTAGTACTGATATCTCTGAAAAAAGATATTTTTGTGTCTCTGTCAGTATCGAACACCTGCACCGACAATTATAATTACATTTAAATTTTTTTATTGATGTCGTTGTGTCAGTATCAAAGTCGTATTCGTTTTTGTAAACTTTTGAGTCAGGGTTATAACAATCCAAATATATAAAATTCACCTTTGATCTTTGGGACCATTATCTAAGAAAAGAATAAAAAAATAAAGGAAGTGCAAAAGACCATGTGCTATGTTAATGAAAATGATGTTCTATATATATTGGCTCTAGTGCTATTCAAATCCTTATCCATCTCACTAAATTTATTTCCTCTTTTATTTTTTTTTTCTTTTTCTCATCTATCTAAGTATGCTATTGAATGTAAGAAAGTGATGCACAGAGAAAAAGATGGCAAAATTTGAAATAGTAAAAAGCTATAGCATTGCATCCTAATTCATTAACCTAATACTTGTCCTTGACCAATCAAACCTTTGTATACCTTTGGTTAATGTTTTCGCCTTTGCTTCTAAAATAAAAACATCTAAATATTTATATAGAGACTAATCTTTTGAATCTAATACAATCCATATTATTTTTATTTATTAAATTAAGTAGTCTCTTTTGATATAAATTGAACATTTTACGACTAATCACTCAAATTAGGTAGATAAAAAACAGTAAAACATTCGTTTTTAATGTATTTAACTTTGGTGTAATTTTTGGGTTTAAAATTAAACTTGTAAGTTGTAACCATTTATTAAAATTAAACCATTGTAAGTTGTATTTTTTGGACTCCTCACAATTTTTTATTCATACTTTTAAGAGATTAAAAATTATAGATTTTATCAATTAATCTAAGATTTTAGTAGTGCTGTTCATAAAATCTCTCAGTTACATAATGTATAATAAACTTAAAATATGGATAATGGTTTTAAGATATAATATTTGATATATAAGAAGATCACATAAATGGCTAATTCAACTTTGAGTTCATATTAAATTAACCATAGTCCTCAAGGATACAAAAAAACAAATAAAAGTTTACAACAAAAATTATATGGTATCAAAAACTTGCCAAAAATAGGAAAATAAAGCCGTTGAAAATACTCAACCAACTAAACCAACACGCAATAGTACTTAGATTTCGGGTCTCTGCCAATTTAACCAGACGCCCAAAATTTAAATTCGGTTCTAGAAATGCAGTTGCGTTAAAGCCTATGAGCGAGCTTTGTCCATCCATTGTGATCTTATCCGACTCATCAGATCAGTTAGTCTTTACACTTGTGTAGAGAGAATACCCGGTTTATACCGAAAAATTAAAGCTACATTAAGGAAATGCAGCATACAACAACAACTAAATAAATACTACAATCAATAAAAAAACCTCTAATAGCTTGGTACAAAACCAAACCTCTCTCCAAAAGTTTCACAGCATCATTCCAATTCTGTCCATCTTCACAAGCCTCAGCCATTTGTCCTTGCCTCTCTTTCAAAACCCTAGCCTTTTCGCGGTATATACGATAAACAACAATCGTGACATCGGTCACCAACACGACGTAAATAGGCTTTGAAGCGAAAACACCCTTTGAGGAGATGAGGTAATAGAAAACAACCACCAATGCTATTATGAGTGAACTGAGTGCGCGCGTGTTTTCGGAAGCTAGAATGCTGAAATTCAGTTCTCTTGATGAAAAAAATGTATTTCGGCTCCAGTTATGAAGTCTCTTTGCTTGGTTTATGTTGAGGCATTCTGTTAGCTTTTCTATTGATGATGACTTTGTTATATTGGCCTTAGATTCTTCTTGTAGCGGCTCGTCTTCGGTTTTGGCTTCGAAATTTGAATACTTAAAACCTCCTTGATGTTTAAGTCTTGAAGCAGTAGAGGTATCTTGTTTGTTGTCTTCAGCATTACCTACAAACACAGCAAAGCAAAAGTAAATGAAAATAACTAGTAATTCCAATGATGCGTGCGACAACGTCGTTGTCGTGCATGGTTTTAAATTGCATCTGCAATATTGCTAATGCGGTAGATTTTATAAATGCATCGGACCATCATTGCGATGTGACTTAAAATCACGCATGCGATTGTAATAGAAACCGCATGAGACATTTTCGCTTATGATTGTTCAATTATTTTCATCAAATATCAAAATTTCAAAAGTCGTTAATGTGAAAACGGTCGTAACAAAATGGTAACGAAAAGTGTCAAAATCTCATTATGTTATTCACCATTTTTATGATGGAAAAAAGATTAACACGCGACAAAATCGCTAAAACATTTATAATATTATAATATATATATATATATATATATATATATATATATATATATATATATATATATATATATATATACGGAAAAAGAAAAGGATTCAAACCGGCATTATCTTGATAAAATTCAGATGCAAAAGCCGAAGAAGCGAGGGAGTGAGGTCGTGCATGGCGAGGTAGAGGGCTGACAACTTTCTCATAATGAGAATCAAATGCAGAAACAGACATGGATTGTCCATGACGAGTATACGAAGGAGAAGACGTGTTAGAAGGAGGTGTAGGCGGAAGTGCATTAATACGACCAGTTATTAATGCCATTCTATCTGAACCTCTTTCTGCGAGTCTTCTCCTTCTCTCTTCTCCATTGTTATTGTTGCTTGCCATTTTTGCACCTTTCTTATTTGTGATCTTCCTATTTGTTTTTCTTTCTTGGTTTTGTTTGTTTGTTTCTGGTATTTTGGTTACGATGATGTTTTAGTATTAGACCCGAAAACATCGCCATTTGACATGTTCCTATCTAAAATTAATGGTTATATCTAATTGAATTTGTCATTGTTGGATTTAAGAATTTAATGGTAAGCAATTTTATTAAAGTTTTATATTGATTATTTGGAGGCAATGGTTCCTCCTATCAAAAGTTGTTTTAGAAAATATAAAAGTTGTTTTATGTGTGTTAACTATAATAAAAATCAATTTTTTTTAATTTTCCATTTAAGATAAATGTTATATATATATATATATATATATATATATATATATATATATATATATATATATATATATATATATATATATATATATATATATATATATATATATATATATATATATATATATATATATATATATATATATATATATATATATATATATATATATATATATATATATATTACACTCATTCGCCAGATGAAATGGTTAATATGTCTACAATTAAAAAAAAAATTTGCATGCATTAACCATATAAGATGGCGAATACAGTATGACCAAAATAAATGAAAAAATCTTTTATTACTCATTCGTCAATTGGGGTGACGAATGTATTACCAAACATAGTTACATTGGTAATTTATTTGAAATGCAAGTTATATTGGGTTTTTTTTTTTTTGAATAACTACTTTATTCTAAAGAAAATTTCACGAAAAGTAGATAACATAAAATAGATTTTTTCATCTCAAAAATAAAATAGATTCTTTAAAAAAAAAAAAAAGTAATAGGACATTTTCTAAGCACATAATGTCTTTTAGAGAAGTTGGAGAAAATTGACATCCCTAATAGTCATCTTTATAGGCATCTTTATTATAATATTTGGTTATGCACTTAATGAGAAGATCTCTATTAAAGAGGGTTTATAGTGTGTTTCTGTTTTGGAAACATATTATGTTATGAATCATTTACTTGAGGATTTGTAATTCTTAATTATACAAAGTGAGATATTATTGGATATGATTTAATAAAGATTCATAATTTTTTGTTCAGTTTGCTTGGAGTGTAAGGTAAGTTGGAGTACATCTCTTCCTTTCAAGATTTGTTTCCTTTTCGGTTATATTAAAGATATAAGTGTGTTAGCAAGTGGTTGGATTTGAAAAAAAATCTATTTTTAGCAAGAATGCATTTGATGTGCTAAATTGTTCAATTGTTGTACCAATCAAGCATCTCAATCTTTATAATAAATATTTGATTAATTATGTGTTTTTCAAATATATGATCTGAATCAAATGCAGCAAGATTGAGGTTGTTATAATCAAGAGATTCAAATTTATTTAATGTGATCAATCAAGACTTACAATCAACATTAATAAAGATTGATCTCATGCACTTTTGGAGGTTCTTTCTAATTCATGACAAAAGTCTAGTGGACTTTTGGAGCTAGATTTTTGTGGCTATATAAGGAGTTCATCTCCTATGTGAAGGCTTAGAGGTTTAAAGAAAATATCTACTTTATAGGAGAGTTTTATTTGAGTCTTTTTTTTTTTGTACTTTTTACACTCTATTCATGTGCTTTATATCTCAATTATTCAAATAGAGTTTTGAGTTGTATTAGATTTTATCGTTCATCTTTGTAATTGAATAAACACTTAGGAATGTGCTCAAGTGAAAGTGAGAGGTGTCTCAAATTCAGGGGGATCATGGATCGAATCTTCATAAGTAGTATTAGAAAAGTGACACTAGACGAAGTGAGTTCATATAAGACCAATTGAACTTTTGACTATTAAGAGTGGAATTCTTTCTATAAGGAGTCTTGAATATAATTTCACGCATAGTATTAGGAAAAAAGGCATTTAACCAATAGGGTTTAACCAAGATCAATTTATACTTCTAACTATTAGGAGTGAATTTCCTTTTATTGGGTGAACACCCTCCAAACGTAGGTGATTTTACATCGAACTTCATTACCAATTTATGTGTTATTTATATTTTTCTTTTATTCTACTTGCTACATAATTATCATGTCATACACATTGTGCCAGTTATTGTGTTTGACGCATCTCCCTCTGGAGAACACAATTTAAGTGAAATTGAAAGCCCTCAACTTGGTTCTAAGGTCTTTGAATAAAGATATTTATGGAAAATTCAATTACTAGACACAAAGAGGAGGTGAATATGGTGGATTAATAGGTTATTCTTAGGCTTATATCTGCATAAGAGATTGATTTTAGATCTAGAGCAGCTTGCCCACTTGGTCCTTGCTTAAGATTAAAGATTCCTAACTATTCCAAAGATTTAGGTCTATATGGCTCAAGGAATGTGATAGTAACTCTGATTACTTTCATGTATCTATCAAGAGTAAGAGTATAAGGAATATAATCTTAGCGTTAAAAGTTGGAGAGGATTGGCAACTAAAAACCATATTGCTCACAATTCACTAATAGCATCCTCTCATGTGGATTCGTATTTTGATAGTGGTTGCTTCAAACAAATGAATGGTGAGAATAATTATTTGAAAGTAGCAAAATCCTATTCTAATAGATTTGTTACTTTTGGTGACGGTGCTAAAGGAAAGATCACGGGAAAAGGGAAACTGGATTATCTAGGCCTACCTAGTTTAGATGATATTTTTCTAGTTGGAGGGCTAAATTTAATTGTACTGAATCTATTATCACAAACAACAAACTGGAACAGATCATGAAGGGAACCAGATCATCAAACAATTTCTACATATGGAGATGAAATCAAACTATGGCACAAGAAACTTGGTCATCTAAATCTCATAAGTAAGTAATACTGAAAGCACTTAAGGTTTGACAAAATTTTGGCTAAACAAGAAGACCGGAGATAAAGGATATATGCAGAATAAAGATGTTGAAGAAGATGTCCTAACAACAAGATGAGACATCCTGGACTGTATTGCATGATTTAAGTCAATAACAAATCTTTCCAAGATTTATTGTGGAATTAAGTACTAGATCAACACAAAGATAGAAGGCCCAAGAAAAACAGAAGACTATAAAAGAAAACTTAGACCTATGATGATATTATGTATTATGTAACAATTGTAACTTAGTTCTCTTGCTGGATGACAAGTTTGATGGTAGATTTTGTGAGCCTCCCGTTGTTGTTCCTCTTGTTGCTTATGCACCTCCTTCTGGAGGCATTCCTATTGGTAGGGGAGACGGTGTTGTTCTGAATGCATCTGCTAACTGGGCAATGCATGAGTCTCACCACCGCTACCTCTCTTTCATTTATGAGTCTATGCTTTAAATGCAACTGCAGATTAGGGAGCCTCATGTGGACCACTCTCTGCGCTCTATGGACGAGTTCAGAGCTTTTTCTGCTTGGCCTGGGGACATGCCTGGTTCTTCGGGGGGAGCAGGTCCGAGTGCAGTTCCTAATGGTGATGTTGTTGATGATGATGTTTCTGATGATGATGATGCTGATGATGTTGATAGCAGTTTGGGCTCTTTTGGTTGATGATCAGACAGTTTGATCGTCCCTTTTTATTTGATGTTTTTATTTATGCTAGCATGTTATTAGGGTGTTTATGTAGTTTCTTTTGATGTTTATCCTGGATATTTGGTGTATTGTTGATATTGTGGAATTGTAAGTCACCTTCCGGACGGGTGGTGCAATTTTGTTTCTTTAACACTTATAGTAGTTAACATCCGAGCGGATGCTTTTGGTATATTTATGTTTAGTTAACATCTGGGCGGATGCTTTTGTTTCTATTATTTTGTGGTACAAATTTTTGTGTTTGTTCTTGATTTTAAGGTGGTTTTATTAAGGATGCAAGTGATATTTTGTTGATCAAAGCACGTTGTGTTTCACCTCTCTTTGATGGTGATGATATAATTCCTTAAGTTTGCGCGAAAAAGGTACTTCGTACGTGCTTAATAGAAAATAACATGTACATGAACTATTTACTTTCCGCAAATTTCAAGCTTAATTCATTTTGCATAAGTGCTCACATGAGAATCATTTAGGACAAACCACAAAGTGAGTGACTTCCATTGTTCACAAATAATTGTGTTTATGTAATTGTTCTGAACTCGTGCGATTCATGCTTGTACCTTGTATTCTTTGGTAAATTTTGGAAACTTGGAAATGATATAGTCATTGTTTATTTTTATTTTTAGAAAAACCATCCATTTCTTTAGGATTTAGTCACCCGGTGAGTAGTGTGAGAATTTGCTAGCCAACTTTGAGTCTTCACACAATTAGAATGAATCATAAGCAAGAGTCAGTAAGATTACCATGTTACCATCTTTTGGTAATCCTTGTTGAGACAATGAAAAGAAAAATATATTATGATTCATTCTAGTTTAATTTATTTTTATACACTTTGCCCTTTCATTTGAACCTACCTTTTGAAGATCATGGTCATGTATTATTGTTTGATGTAAAAGTTAGGGAGAGTTGTTTGTGTGGAAAAAGAATGGTTGGAATTGGTGCCTCTTTTGGGAAAGAAAAGAATAGAAAAACTGAAATAAGATTTGTAGTAGCTTTGCACTCTAGTAGAGTTGCTTGAAAATCAAAAGATCATTTGAAAAAAAAATGAGAAGGGGCACCACACATATAAAAAAAGAAGATGAAAAGTGTGGTAAGGAGGAGTTAGGGAAATTTGAGAAATTTATTGGTTGATTTTAATTTGGCATGTTCTTCATTTTTCAAAAACTTTTGAAAACCATTTTGAATCATTGGCTTTTATATATATCCCTTTCTTGGTAACCCTTGCCCCATTACAACATTGAAAAGTCCTTGAGATCTTTGTTTCCTTGATTATTCCTTTTGAATTGGTTTGATACTTGCACGAATTGTTCCGGATGCTAGCACAATTGCACATGAGAGTGATTTGTCCCTTGTAGATATTAAGTTTGGATTAATTAAGTTATTAGGTGATTCTTGTTTGAACAATTTATTGCTTATGTCGTTTGCTTGTCATTTGTGTTTAGAAGTTAGTTCATGATCATGTTGTGATTCTTTGCAATGCCCGACATTACTTGTAAGCAAAAAATATTTCGGTTTGAACCATCAATTTGAGTGTGTTATCCTTGTTTTTTTTTGTGATTGTTTCTCTTTAAATTCACCTTTGTTTGAGGAGAAACAAAGAAGCAATTTTGGGAGAGTTGATAAGTGTCAATTAGTGTTATTATGTAGTATAGTTTTTGGCACTTTTCAAGGGTTTATTTGGGCTTCTAATGTGTTTTCCCTTTGTTTCTAAATAATTTTCATACTTTAGTTTATTTGTTGCAATAGTATCGATTATGTAACTTTGGTTTTATGATTTTTAGGTTGCATATTTGGAATGAATAAAGTAATTCATGATGACTCTCTTTGGAAGATTCTTGAAGATTTTGGTTTGTTTGAGCTCGCTGCAAGCTCACTGCAAGCTCGCTTAGCGAGCTCCAAGAGAAGGAGTCGGTGAGTTTCTCGCTAAGCGAGGGTCTCAGCTCACTTAGCGAGTAATGGCAATTTAGCATTTAATGAAGGCTTGCTTAGCGAGCTCTGCGCTTTTCAGGATTATATAAAGGGTTTCACAACTTATTTTCTTGGGATGTCTTGATAGTTCTTAGAGAAAAAACCCTAGAATTTAGATTTTCTCTTATTTTCGAAGAATCGGCGCATCAATAGTCGGGAGATCGTCATTGATGCTTTGTATTCTTCATCTATTTCTTTCAATTGAAGCTTTTATGACTATGGATAACTAAACCCTTTATATGTCAAGGTTAGAAGATAGATAGGTCTTTTCTTTGTATATATAGGCTTTGGTCATTGTGTAAGAACTCTTGATGATAAATCTATGGTGAAAAACTTTGTGTTTATGAAATATATTTTGTGTTGCTTCATGATTGAGAAATGTGTTCAACACTTGACCTAGGTTTCTCATCCACCAAAGAACATAAGCTAGAGATAGTTATGAGACTTGGTGTTCATATTGTATTGAACTTTAATGGTATCATTTTGATAGATTGAGTGAGAGATCACCAATGGATCAAAATGGTAAAACTCACATTTTGTGTTAGAGATAAACATTTTGAGAGAGTATTGTGATTATGTTTATCGTTTTAACGAGTTTGTCCGCTTGATCGAAACTATATGTGCAAATGGACCTATCGAACCCTAACTTTGGCATGTGCTTTTTATAATCTTTCAACAAACAACACTTTTAACTTGTAGTTTTTTATTTGAATGCGAAAATTAACCTTTTCGTTAACGAAACCAAAAAAAACCCCTTTGTTACTTTGAGTCTTAAACTAGCACAACTTTAGAACGACTTAAATATCACAAAACAATCTCTGTGAATTGATAATAAAACCATTATTCTATTTGTAATCCAACACTCACCCTGATAGACATTATTCATGGAGACACCTTTCTTTAGACAGGATATACACTCGCTCCACGCGACCATGCATATCCATAGAATCCTTTTCAAGACCCACCTTCTTTTCTTCAAAAGAGTCACAACAATTCCTTAATGATTGCACTATCGGGAAAGAAGAAAAGAAGCAAAAAAAAAACTCCTTAAGATCAACAACTAATTGATTAACGAGTGACACAAGTATAGGAGGCTACCTCCCTTACTCATAAAGATCAACAAATAACTCTTCAGGATCACATAGAGGGATACCTCCCTTACCATATAACACTGACCATAAGGAAAAAGTTGGCCGACAGAGGCAAAGTCCCCGGTAGATACAAGGTTATTCATCTTCATCGGGTGTTGAAAGGAATAACTAGCCAGCAGATAAGGAAAGAAAAGATAAGCGCCTCCTACACTTCAAGAAGCACCCACCATGGTTTCAAAATTCATTTATTTCAGCTTATTTACTTGATCATTATTAGGGGAAACTACACTGGTCTCGTCACGTTTCTTTTTGGACCGACCTTCTGAAGGAGTCAAAAAAGCAGAGGAACCCTAGGTTCTAGTGTAATGCAGGTTGTAGAGATAGGAACTTTTTTGTATTTATCTAAAAAAGGGGGAAGGAGATAAAAAGGTGAAAACATGACAAATCTGTATACGCACAAAGAAAAATGAATAAAACAACTTATCAAACACCTATTTTTGTCTCTCCGCATAACTAGTTTTCACTACTTATTTACAGGGAATCATAACCTCCGAAAATGATAGCAAAGTAGCTTTCATATGTTTATCAATCTCGTTAGGAGAATCATAAGGGGCCTAGTAATTTTTGGCACCTTGAAGGAAATGGTCTAAAGATCACAATCGTCATCATTGGTCTGTGCATTTAGCTTGTCACACACAAGTAGGGAAACAACATAAAATCCCACATGATCAAGAGAAGAAAGAAGGTTAGCCAAAAAGTAATTTGGTTTAAAATAATTCTAGATGTCGATGTAGACCTCGAAAAGATGAAAAAAGAGATCTCAAACAGTTGAATCCATATTTCCCTGGTATTCATACCAGTGTTGGAATACTCTGACAAAACCCAAGGGCCAAGGATTGAGTTTTCAAGGGAATGATGTAGAGATGATCCAGAACCTCCTTCTCGAAAAAGGTTAGCGGAAGAAGAATTCCCTATAAGAACAAGAGTTCTCTCTATATTTTATCTCTAAGTTTTTATGATAACAAGAAAGTATTTATGAAAGAACTATTTTATGTTCTGATTTTTTGTTATGTGCAGATCATGGATATTAAATATATCATATCAAACACACATTATGAAAATGTACGCAAATGATAATATATGAAGTTACTATGTGTAACCCTAGTCATAAGCGTGCTTAAGAAGCAAGTGTGCTTCTGTATCTGAACACAATCATAAAGATCTAAGGATGCATGATATCGCTTTTGCATTGCTCTTGTGGATTATGTTCTAAGAATGGTTCTGATCAGAAAGTGAGTGAAGCTTCTTATATATTAATCTTCTGAAGAACTAAGTTCTGAAAGCTCTGATGACTTGAAGTTCTGAAGATTGAACATCTGAAGACCAAGTTCAGAAAAACTCTGAAGACTTAAAGGTTCTAAAGATTAAGGTTCGGAAGAACCAAGTGATAATGACTCTGAAGATAATGTTCTATGTGAACAAGGTTCTGAAGATTATAAAGACTTGAAGTTCTGAAGACCATGGGCTTCAAGCCAAGTGTTGAAGTTCTAAAGAACGAAGTTTTGTGTGAACAAGTTCTGAAAACTAAAGACTTAGGTTCTTTGAAGAACAACGTATCATCGTCTCTAACTCATGCTTCATTCAATCATCTACAATCAGAAGCTTCTGAAGTTCAGAAGACAATGTTACTGTTAGCAAGGATAATAATTAGTATGATAATGCTTTATCCCACTACCTCTCCACTAACCTTAAATTGTGGAAAAGGACAATATGTGGTTGTAATATTTACATCCTTGTGTAACGACATTCCTCTATAGCCAGCTGTGTTGTAACAAATATTTTATGCTTGGCTATATAAGGAAAGCATCTCATGTTGTGATGCAAGTTGTTGAGACGTAGTTGTTGCTATGATCCACAACCGATTGTTGATGTAGGTGTTGAATACCACAGCCAAAGATCAGTCAAAGATATGACTAGCTATTACTGGTATACAACCTTTGGGTTTATGTGTTGGTGTTAATTGAAATAACCAAAAATGTTCAAACACACATATAACCAAGTTGTCAAGATGGTCTTGAACCATGTTATTGATGTTGTCATACAGTCACATAAGGTTCATGATTAACTAAGATCACTATGGAACAAATCATAAAGAGTATTGATTGAATATGCAACTCACAAGCTGATTACTCTTTAACAACAATCTACTTATGCATAGAGATCTTAGATTCACATATGCTTAACTTCATATTGTCGCTCCCGGGATTTTCATCCTAGTACAAACGCGAAAGTGGCGCGGAAAAGGTTAGAGTCGCCAGCCAGACATTTTTATCCCAAAGGAATGAGAAAGGTAATGTTGCACAAACCTGAGGAAGAAGGAAAAGGACGAGGCCTTGCGAACCAAAGATCTGGATACGGGAGTCGGTTACGAATTGAGAAGGTATTAGCACCCCAATCCGTCCGCCGTACCCGACGGGATCCACGCTTATAAGACTGTTTTCAAAGGGTGAGAAATAATATACTGTTTGAATAAAGGAATGGCTATTTGAAATGGAATGGAAATGAGAAAAGAAATGGAATTAACAAATGGAAATAAAGGGGGAAAATGTAGGGAAAATAAAGATTGTGCTCGAATGGGCCCTACCCCACTGCCTACGTACCTCATCGGGATAAATGAGGATCAGAGACGCCGTAGTTCATCTAACTAAGGCTTACACTCGTTTGTGGTTTTTAGGATGACGTTGCCATAGCTCTAGCTTAGGTGTTACCGGCTCTTACTCGAGGGTGTTTATCGTGTCGCTGTTTGAACTGTCGAGACAAGTCATGTTCGTCCGCAAAGAATATGAGATGAGATGAGAAGACGTGACTTCTTGGTTTGTTGTCTTTTATAAGAAATGTTTTGAATTTGTGTTTATTGAATGTACAACACTAAAGACTATGACACAGGAGCGAATACTTTCCAAGATCGCCCCCAATGGAACGTTTGTAAAGCATCCTAGAAGAGTGAAGGAGACCTCCACTAATCATTTCCCGTATAGCTTAAGGCTCGTGGCGCATTGTACACCTTTTCCTTTATTAAGTGTTTTTTATTTTCTTTTAAGATGAGAAGAGAAACTCAAGTTATAAAAGGAAAAATTCTAAGGGAAACTAGACTTACCCTAAGTTAGTTGAATTCATGGATAACCTATGGTTAGTGAGGTTTGCAATATTAATCTACCTAAGAAATATAAGACTAGAAATGCGAGTAAAAAGAAGTTAATATTGAGCAATATGGTCCTCCTAGGTCATGGTAGGTAAAAACGGTATGGAATGTAAACGGGATGGAACAATGGTTCGGGTGGGTCGGTTGCGTGGTGCTAAGACGCACGACTTATGGTGTGAAACATACAAGGCTTGCCTTTGGTTGAATGGAGTGGCACGATGGTAATCGAGGAACCCTAAAATAATATGAACTTTATTTATTTATTTGAAAATATACTCGACGTTGGATCGAATACTTTATTTGTTTTTGAAATTTTGGTTTTCTATCGATTCGTTTTATCTTTTCTATCCTACTTATGGAAACTATACAAGCATACAAGTTCTAAGATATTACATCACAAAGTACACAAAATATAAAACATAATCGAGGCATAAAAGTATCCAAGTCCATAAGCCAATCCTTGAAAACATACCTTGCACAAAAACAAATAGTTAGTGAATGATATGAACCATGAATATGCACAATATGATGGAAATGACTTAAAATGACAAAAATATTAAAAGTCATGGAAAAAATGTGAAATTAAATTCCTAAAGTCTTAAACCTGATTATAACACTATGTTAAAAAATCTCTAAAAAATTCTCATTCTAACTAAGGCAAATGGTCACCTAATTCTATGTAAAGTTCAATCACAAATTTACACAAATTATACTACCAAAACAGTAGAAAAATTGCCCTAAAAAATACACAAAAAATATTCTAAGTACTTTAACTTGTCTTTTAACCATAGCAAAAAGAATGGGCAAAAAATGTTATGGGAAGTGGCATAAAGAAATTGCACAAATTTATGTGTCCAATTGAAAATTCAATATAAGTCAATTAAATGGAAAAATCGAAATTAAATTGAAAAATGCAAAAATTCAGAAAGTAAAAATATGGAAAGTTTCTAAATTGTATTAAAAAGCTAATATAATTTTTGGGGGTTTTTCTTATGCATTTTTGTATTTTTCATGAATTAATTTTGAAACTATATAATATAGAAATAAAATAGAAAAGTAGATAAAGAAAGGGGGGAAGAATAGAAATGTTCTTAAGTTATAAATCCAATTGGGCCTGCGTATGGGGGGTGTAAATATCAAGTCTGCAAAGCCCAACAGCACATAAATCTCCCCCAAAGTCAAAAAATGGCGGTGGAAATTAAGGGGATGATCATGACACTTAATCATTTTCAAAAATATTAATCAGGCTTTTATGATTTCATTTAAAGAATATTAAATCATTAAAAGTCTTGATTATTTCCTAATTAAACTAAATTTAAGTATAATCATATAATCTAATTAATCTTAATTAAACAAAAAAAACTCAAATTTTTAAACACAGTCAAAGAAAGAAAAAAGAACAAAAACAAAATCCCCCCCTCTCTCTTTCACGTTCTCACTCCCCCCTTTTCTCTAAACCCTAACACTTTATCTTCTTCATCTCATCTCTACCGCCGCCGGCCTCACCATCATCTTCTTGCCCTTCTTCTCCGCCGCCACCTAAATCAACCTTCCTCGTCTTCTTCTTCTCCCATCAACAAACCCTTTCCTTCTATTTTCCGCCGTGCCGTAAACCTCACCCTCCTTTTCCATTCTCAGCCGCCGCAGTGCTCTTCCTCCTCTATCCTCACCTAAACCGTCACCTCCATTCCATTTCCCATCCCTATCTGAACAAAATGGCCACCACATTCTAACCTAACAACCAGCCCTCGCCGAGAATCCATAATCGGCATCACCAAACAATAAGAACAGAAACGCAATCGGAAACCATCGAAAAAATGTTTGAAAGAGTTCAGAGTCTTACGCGGAGATACGAAGTTGAAATCTTTGATGGACTCCGTGCGACGAAACGTGATGATTCTGTTTTGCGCGACTGAAGATGATGAAGGTGAGGTGAAGTCTATACGGATGTGTTGAGGTGATCGCGGTGCCGTCTTGAAGCCGAGAATGAATTCTAAGGACAGGCGATGAGAATGCGAAGGTGGAGTCGTCTCAATTGTTTCCGTCGGCGAGCGGTATATTCAGGTATACACTTTGCCTTTTCTTCACCTTGCTCATGAACCTGAGTCAGAATTATTGACTTTCTGAGAATTTCGGTTTGCAGGTTCCTTCGGATGAAACCAAAAGATTGGTGATGATGAATGTTGCGGATTGCTGACAGTGGCGGTCCCAATGATGGGAATTCGTTGATAATTGCAGAGCTGGATTGACGAAGCTGTGTTGATGAACGCGTTCGATGTTCTGAAAATTGAAGGAAGATTTCTGAATATTGGTTCAGGAGAGTTTGTTAGAGAGTGTTGAAGATCCATCAGAGTTTTTTGTGCAGAAAAGGATTCAAGAACGGTGATTGCGGTCGAGATTGTGATTTGGTTTGCAGGTATTGTTCTTAATATTCTCCCTTTCGATTCTTTTTCTTGCGGTTGCGGTACCCTTGTTGTGCGATTCTTTTCCTGCTCCTTTTTTTTGTATAATCTTATTCTTCGCTTCTTCGACTCTGTTAACCTTTTGATGTTGATCTTTGTTGATGCAGGTTTCAGATAGATGATGATGTATCAGCGTTGCAGGGCATATTCTAGATTTCCTATAGAGTGGTGAAAAAGAACTTGTTGACACTGCAAGTTTGTTCGATTCTTGTGAAGATCAATGATTAATCTGAGAAGAGGACATGAGGGTGAGATTAGAGAAAGATGAACGTAGAATAAGTTATTTCTTTCTCATAACTGAATATATGGTGGCTTGTTGCAGGTTATTCCAGAACAATCATGGAGGAATCGTTGATGATGAAACATGAAGGAATGATGGAGGTTTGCTATAAATTGGTTATCTTTCCCATTTTCTCTGCTGGGTTTTCTTCCCCATTGAATTCTCTTCAGGACCTTTTGCAGGTATCAGGTTTTGTTGCTGGAGAAAAGGGATATGAAGATGAGTAAAAAGTGAAGATTCAGGAGCTTGGAACAAAGGGATGAAAAATGAGGAGAAGAAGAAGTGAGGACCAGAAGCCAACCTCTAAATCTGGAGATGAGTTAGAATATATAAGTCAAGCTGAAGCTTCCGGAAATATTCGGTTAAGAGTTTGTTTTTTCAGTTAGAGATTCAGTTAGAATCCTGTTAGGATTTTTGTAACTGAATTTTGTAATTTAATCTTTTTCCAAAGTTTGTTATCAGCCTCTGTTATATTCTCAGAATGAAAACGATGCCGAACCGTTAAATGCACAGTCCGTTAAATGCACAGTTATCCCTCATCTGTATTATTATATTTTTTCCATTATATTTTTCTTCTGTCTCCTATTCTGAAATTCGAACTAGCCATTTGCGCCCGCGTTTTGATCAATAAATCCAGTACAGTTGAAACAATTTCCATGTTTATTTGCCTCTTGAGGAAGGCGTGCTTTTCTTTTGTGGCTAGCTGAGTTTTCTTTTCCTTGCGTTCCAATCTCTGAGTTTGTGTGTCTTTAATACGTACCATGAATTCAACTTGCTGCAAATGGATAGGATTAGAACTTATTTACATGCACTAGTTTGAAGTGGGGCAGCGGGAACTATTGACTTTTACCATTCAATTATATTTTTTGTTCATTTTATGGTTAATGTAAGAGAGAACAACAAATGGCAAATGGGCTTAAAATGAGATGGGCTATGATTGGGAGGAAAAGAAAGAAAGGAGAGAAAGAAAGAAAGATAATAAAAGAGTCTAATGGTCCTATAAATGATTTGGTTTGAGCTTGTAACAAATGGATCAAAGGTGGATGATGACTAAAATAGAGAAATGTTCTAGAATGAATTTTATACGAAATTGAGTACGAAAAACAGGTGTTAGTTGGGAATACAATGGAGTTAGTAATTTGATGAACACACAAATGATGAAAAATTAATTTGAGGAATAGACAGGTCCAAAACCAAGCTCAAACCCTTTTTATTTGCAAACAACAACTGATCGACTGAACAATCCTCTGAATTACATCTTCCTTTAACAATGTAACCCCTGAACCATTTTGAATTTGTCTGAATCAGTAATTTAGAATAAATCCACAGGCGAAACACAACCTGTATTGACAACTCCTGATAATGACAAGTATGATAGGTGAAATAAACCTCGCACGAACCACCTCTTGATAAACTGGATAATTCTCCATACCACCATTTGACTTTGGACGCATACCGGCTGCGAAATAAGCCACTAGCGCAAACAACTTGTAGCATTTCCTAATAGTTTAACCCAGATTAGAAAAAATTTCCATCTGACTTGAAATATACTGAACTACGACATCTGAAGTGATCCCTCCTATGCTTTATGCTACACTTTAATTCTCCATGCCAAGATGCAATGTTACATATGTAAGACGGCATGCTAAATGCTAAAAAAAATGAGAGGGCAAATTTTGGGGTGTTACAGCTGCCCCTATTCAATCACTGTAGACTTGAATGGATGATAGCAGCTGCTTTCAGACGTTTGAAGTATGCAGGGATTGAATACCAGAAACAACCAGAAAATTTGCACTCTGTGGCAGAAGATCAGGGAAGTAAACTCAACCGAACGAACTCTGCTTGGATATAATTATGATATGAAGAAAAGTAAACGGGGGATGCCCTTTGAATGATACCAGAAGGCTACTGGCTTGCCACACTGTGGGTGGACTTGTGATGTGATGCCACCCTGAGGATGGACTTTCGCCAATCTGCGGTTGGACTTCAAAATACATTGCCACACTGCGGGTGGACTTTGGAAATTGCCACGCTGTGGGTGGACTTGTGATATACTGCCACCCTGAGGATGGACTTTCGCCAATCTGCGGTTGGACTTCAAAATACTTTTGCCACACTGCGGGTGGACTTTGGAAATTGCCACGCTGCGGGTGGACTTTTGGAACTTGCCACCCGAAGATGGACTTTGGCCAGTCTGCGGCTGGACTTTTGCTCACTACGGGAGGCTTTTTCCCACTGCGGGGGACTTTGAAGATTTGCCACACTGCGGGTGGACTTTTGGAACTTGCCACCCGAAGATGGACTTTGGCCAGTCTGCGGTTGGACTTTTGCTCACTACGGGAGACCTTTGCTCACTACGGGAGGCTTTTGCCCACTGCGGGGGACTTTGAAGATTTGCCACACTGCGGGTGGACTTTTGGAACTTGCCACCCGAAGATGGACTTTGGCCAGTCTGCGGCTGGACTTTTGCTCACTACGGGAGACTTTTGCTCACTACGGGAGGCTTTCGAAACTTGCCACCCGAAGATGGACTTTGGCCAGTCTGCGGCTGGACTTCAAAATACTTTGCCACACTGCGGGTGGACTTTGGAAATTGCCACGCTGCGGGTGGACTTTTGGAAATCGCCACGCTGCGGGTGGACTTTTGGAACTTGCCACCCGAAGATGGACTTTGGCCAGTCTGCGGCTGGACTTTTGCTCACTACGGGAGACTTTTGCTCACTACGGGAGGCTTTTGCCCACTGCGGGGGACTTTAGAGACTTGCCACCCGAAGATGGACTTTGGCCAGTCTGCGGCTGGACTTTGAAATTTGCCACCCGAAGATGGACTTTGGCCAGTCTGCGGCTGGACTTTGCATATGTTGAATTGCATGGTATGTTGCCCCATGACACTGGGGATATTATGTCTTGAGTATTGTTAATGAACTGGTGAAAGAAATTCCTGACGCGGAAGTAATAAGCCCCTGCTAACTCTGTGGGGAAACACAATGATCGCGTATTCAATCCCAAGAAGTCCTGTGGAGATAACATCTCTGTCAGAGAAGAGCGTGAATAATTCATTTGTCCCGAATTACCACCTTTGCCAAAAATAAATTGGGCTTTTAGCTTTGAGGGCCGTTCCTGGGGATACCTCGATTATTGAGGAATATCCACTCTTATGGACCTGCTGGGGAGGAGGATGATTTATCTGAAATCCTCTAGGGGAATAAGAATTGCCTTGGATCTGATGAGGAATCAAGATCAAGGAAACCAACTGAAAGAAAAAGTGCTGACTTTAGTGAGGACAACTTCCATTTGCCTGTTGGAGATGACAACACCGAGACACGTCCTGCTGAGGAGGAAAGATTTCAAATTGTCCCGGGCTGGGGATCAGCTGCTTCCGTATGGATTTTACAAAAAGACTTGGCGTCTTTAAACTCTTAGGTATTGTAACGACTGCATGAATCAATGTAATAACCTTGCTGGGGAGGTAACCATTGCCAATGCGGATGAGTTTGTATCTGTCAGAAGTGCTGAACGAGATAGTTGGCTTGACAAGTGATCACAGTATTCTAAACTCCGGGTAAATGCTTCCGATCATCTGTTCTTCAGGAAAGAATGAACTCTCGTACTATTGGGGTGGCCTGCCCCAGTACGAGTATTTGAATAGCTTTGCACTTGACTGACTAATCTTTGCTCTTGGAGAGATCTGAATCTCGAGGTGATTGCCCCAGTTTGACTGAAATTTGAAGAGATTGCTCGTCGTAACTGCCCCAGATTGGTTCAACACTTTAATTTTGAAGAGATTGCTCGACGTAACTGCCCCGGATTGACTAGCTCTTACCATGACTAGTTGGGAAAGTCCCTGCTCAATGAAGCTTTTTCGGAAAAGTGTACCTTGACGTGACAGTCTTTCAGAAGTTTTAGACTTCTCAACTTGGCAAGCTTAAGTTTCTGGATTGAATTTCCGTATGTGAAACACTTATGATGCTAAACAAATGTATGCAAGCAAAAAAATGTTTATTCTTAGAATGAAAATTCTAATGCAACACACATGTTAAACTTGAAGTTTTGAAAATGGATCGTTAACCCTCGTGAGCGAATCACTGGTTAAGATACGACCTTATTTTGAATGAAAGTATGTACATGCAACACCAACAACTGTCTTTTAGCACAACTCATAGGAGTCAGGAACGCGGTCTCGTGGTAGTACGCTCTCAAATTAACCCTGTTTCAGTTAGGACTTTTGAGGGTTGTATCGTGGCCTAGTTCACGGTTATAGAAACAAAGGATATAGGCTCGAAATTTATTTGTGCCCACCCACTCTTCGTGATGTTCTCCATTCCTATGTTCAGCTAGTTTTCACAAGCATTCACCTTTCATAAGGGTTTCGTGTTGATTGAAGAACCATTGCTGCTATTAGTTCAAGCACCAATCAAGTTATTGTTGAGAATCAGTCACTCCTCTATCTTTCGTGTCTGTGTCACACGACTTTGTTCGCATTTGAGGATCTTTCTTGTGTAATCCTTTTTGTCTTTCGTTTTTGCGTTATTTTGCTTATCCCTAACTTTTGCCTGGACTGATTCTTGTGAATCTTTGATTGTGGAGTCCAGCGGGATGCCCTAACTTTTGCCTAAGTCGCTTGTCTTCAAGTTTCGACTTAGCGGGCCTTTTCTTTTCTTTTTCTTCTTTGCATCTTGAACAAGTCGCGTGACATTGTTTGTCTTGATTGCTTCACGAGGGTTGTGACTGCCTCATTCTTTGGTCGACGAAGGATAACCATTGTGGTTTTCAATCTTTGGACCTTTTGACTTGGATAACCATTGTGGTCTCGGGTCTTTGGACCTCTTGATTAGCATAGTAGAATGCAACGGATCTTCAAATACACTTCTTTATGAAAGTCTGAACGCTGGGTCTGACTAGCTGACGTCTACCCTGCCCCTGGGTTACATGTGAGGGTTTTTTTCATTTGAAGATAAACTCCTACTTCAAGGCTCAAAGTGGTTAGCGAGGGTCTATCTTCCTTATATCTCCAGTGTTTAGGATTTGAAACAATGCCTGTACATCGTCAACAGGGTCTTACTTGAGAGCACACAATTAGAGATTTTGCGTTTTTGTTTCGTCATTCTCCTTTCATAGAATTTAAGCATGACAATTGGTATTGCGATGTACAGATGCAAAATTATAAGGGAATGCAAATGAAATTACTTCAAGAAAAACATGTGAGTTTTATTATTGCTAACATTCAAAAGAAAACAAATTTCATACAAGTAGACAAATGTTTAACATATAAAAGAAACTACAAATGGAAATGCAGTAAAGAAACTGAATATTGCCGTAGTTGAGGAGACTTGGCTCCGTCTGGACCTGTCAGTCTTGGATACTTTCAACGATCAATAGCTCTTTCGCAGACTGGTAATTTTTAGATCGCAGTGGTATACCTAACCATGGCAGTCATATCTCTTCTTCTAGCTATTCTGACTCTGACACGAGACATCTGAAGGAAAGAGTGCAGCTGGGGAGTAAAGTTGCCCCATAAGGTTGCTCGGAAAGACCTGACGATCTTCTGCCTACGTATCTCCATTGACTGATGACCAATGAAGAATCAGAGCCACGTAGTTCCCCTCAATAGGGATGAAAATGAACAATGAAGAAAGGCAAACACATAAATGCCATCACTAAGAGTATTTGAATACTGCTGGCTCTATTTGCTTCATGAATACCCTGGTGTCCTGGATGTTTAACTTGAAGACTTCAGCTTAACATGGACCATCTGGTAGAATAACCGTGACACTGGTTCCGTCGTGATTTGGCATCAAATTCGGGAGTACCTTTGGATGAGGAGAAAAAATGATTGTCTTGGACTCAATTAGGTCTTGTACCTTGTTCTGAAAAGCCCAACATTTCTCAATACTGTGCTCCTGGGCACCTGAATGGAACTCGCACCTAGAATTAGGATCAAAATTTGGTGGTAGATTATCAACAGAAGGAGATCTCATGGTACGGAGCTCAACCAAGTTCAACTTCAGAAGTTCTGGAAGCAATACAGCATATGGACATGGGATAGGATCAAGTCTGCGGTTCCTCGCTCTTGTTCTTTCCTGAAACAGTCTCTGTTCCTGTTGTTCCTGACCCTGTGGTCGCGGTTGAAAACTTCGTTGTTGACACTGCGTTGGACGCCTGACATGTCCCTGTACTTTCTTGCTCGTACTTGGCCGAGGAGTGAATGAAGATTGTTGATGCAGCCCCTTTGAAGACTTGGACTGAGCAATGGTTCTAGAAGAAGGAAAGTTGACCACTTCTTTTGTATTCCGGCATACTGAAGGAGGAGTTAGCTCGTGACATTCAGTCAATCCCATTTTGAGCAGTTGTGGACATAATTCAACATAAGACATGGGTATCGGATCAATAACCCTTTCTTGAACCTGTTGATGACGGGTTGCTAGCAATGGATGATTTATAGATGAAATCGGTTGAAGTATTTCTCCTGGAAACCAAGGCGTAGCATCTGAGGAGGATCCCTGATAGGGAAAGAAAATGCTCACTTCTTTGGTAACAATTGGTGTAGGATCATTCAGTTCACATGTGGAGTTGGTTCCTATCTGATGCTCTTCCTGACTGCCGAGTGGCGATTGCTGGTGAAGAGATTCAAACTGTATAGGAAATCCATCTAAAGAACCCTGATTTATTGAACATCCCAAAGAGATGGGAGAAACATGACCTTCTGTTTGAAAAGCAGATACACAGCTATTTTCCTTTCTCGACATAGCATTCATGATTCCTGTAAGCAGCTTTATCTGAGTCTTCATCAAGTTGAATTCTTCTCTCAGAAATTTCTGATCCTGGGACAACGCTCGAATATCCACTATAACATGCCCCAGTTGGGCCTTCATCTCAGTCACCTCCGCTCGGAGTCGTTCCATGTCTAAACCTTGACAGTCGTGATTCAAATTGGCCATTCTGAAGAGAAACCAAGTCAGGATAAGAAGTTGTCCCTGAATACCTGTCAAAAATGCACGGATGTATGCAAATGCCATGTTCAGTTATTTCCAAGGAGTCCATCTGTTTTGATCCAAGTTTTAATGCAGAAAAAAATCCGACATAATTCAGATATGGGGTCCTTAGAAGTAACCGAACATGTATGCTAAAAATGCTTATGATGTCATGTATGCAACTGGCATGTGGTCAGCGGTCCGACGCTGGTGTGGATCAGATAACCAAGTGTTGGTGAAGATCATGATATCAGTATCTCTGCGCAGAAGTTCCAGAATTATCAACCAAGTATCATATAGGACCGGATCATATCATTGAGTAACACTAGCAAAAGCGGGTATGTTGGAAGTTTTAGGGTTCCTGCAAACCTGTAAACCCCTCCCAATCTCACGGGTATGCTACTACGGGTCAACATCACGGACTCTCAAAGCCGAATAGCAATAATACGTTCACCATTTCCGAGAAATGGCTCATGACCAAATCAGGGAATCGGTTTGGCATTATGTACTACTCAGGGAGGCCTCAGCTAAATTCCGGAAAAAGCAAGCATCCCTCATAAGTTCCCGGCTTTAAGCGCTGAAGTCGAGAAACAATAGTACATTCATCCCGAAGGGTACAATACTACTGTCATACAACCAGTTGCTTTAACCAGGTTCCTATGAGAGAACAAGGTCATCCTATGCGATTTCCTAGTGGGCCCTCGGGTGCGAATGGGTTTGCCACGAAATGTGGTCTGCCACTGTCACCACTGGAGAGGGTTGTTTCCACTAAGGTCCTCGATGATCGGTTCCCAGTGTTAGCAGCTCAGGTGAGAACATTCTATGGTCTGCCTAGGCAGTATAGAACATATCCCAAGAGAGCCTGATCTGGGTGTGGGACTCGTGAAAACTACACGTGCTCAAGACCACGCAAGCCACACGACTGCCCACTCTAAATCCTATGTGTATACTTGTTGCACCCCAAAATTTGCCCTCACAACACAAGACTTTGTGTTCTAAGAAGGTTCACAAGGTTCACAAGTTCTCCAACACTTGCTTAACCTTTCATGAGGTTCAGGAGGTCTACAAGTCACTTCTTGAAGGTTCACAAGGTTCACAAGTTTCTCATGAAGTCCCTAAGTTGCTTCTTGAAGGCTCACAAGGTTCACAAGTTTGCTCAACAGTTACATAACCTTGTATGAGATTCATGAGGTTTACAAGTGGCTTCTTGAAGATTCACTAGCTCTCCAACAACTTGTATAACCTTTCATGAAGTTCATAAAGTCCACAAGTTACTTTATGAAGGTTCACAAGGTTCACAAGTTCCATAATGCTTTCAATACCTTTCATGAGGTTCAGGAGGTCTACAAGTCACTTCTTGAAGGTTCACAAGGTTCACAAGTTTCACAATGATTACAAAGCTTTCCTGAGGTTCATGAGGTCTACAAAGCCACTTCATGAGGTTCACAAGGTTCACAAGCTTCACAATACCTCCCATGAGTATCACAAGACATTTTATGAAGGTTCACAAGGTTCACAAAGTTCACAATTGGTCAAAGAAGTTGACAATCCCCTCAGACAATGCACCTCCTAGGCAGTGCATCCAAAACTAGGGTTTTGACTTTAATCAGGCTAAATGGACTTCCAATGACTCAAGAGAGTTTCATAACATCTTATATGTGTATAAGAACCCCTATGACAAGTTTCAAGACTTTTCTCAAGAGTTTGCTCAGTCAGATGATCAGATAAGTCAAAACCAGTCAATGCAGTTAAAAAGTCAAACTGAGGTCAACTGTGGTCAAACCAAAGTCAAACTTCATGATTTTTTGCCAACATCAAGTATATGAAGTAAAATTCATCATTTGATCAAGGGTTGATCATGATTCATCAAGGAGATTCCAGATCATCAATAATCAGGAGTTTCTAAATTAGGGTTTCCTCAGTAAAAGTCAACTGAACTTTGACCAGGCATAACTTTCACATACTTCATCACCAAGTCTCCATCCAAAGCTCATTTTGAAGGAAATTGAATTCTCTACAACTTTGATGTTGAAGGTTAAGCCCAAAAATGCTTCATTTGAAAGATATGATCTAAGACATTATAGGTCATTTGAAAAGTCAACAAAAAGTCAACAACTTCAAAAGGGCATAACTTGAGATTGGTAAATGATATGGACCTGAAACCAGTGGGGTTGTTTAGAGGACTCTTCAAGCTTTCCAAAAAGTCTAAGAACACCCTCATACCTTTAAAATTGAGGGAGATGTGCCTTTGCAAAGTTGGACAATTTTGTGATGGTTTATGTTGAAAAGGGAGGTTCAAAATCATTTCTTTTCAAATGGGCCATTCAATTTGTGACCCAATCCACTTCATAATGCCATGCACGAAATTTTCATGATATTCTCATATTTTTTATTTTATTTTATTAATTTATTATGATTTATTACATTTTAAATCATTTTAAATTTAAAAAAAATATTAAATATGAATGGATATTTTTGTGATTGGATTTAAAAAATCATAAATGGTGATTGGAGTCAAGAGAGAAAGAAATCATGGGAATTATCCCAAAATAGTAAGGCTTCATGATCAAATATTTAGCTTTTAACACATGATCTTTTTCAATATTTGTTTGGATCAAATTTACATGTAACAAGTCCATGTTTCTGACCTAATTGACTCCCATATAAATATAGAACATAAGTATAACCCTAGCCACGAATGGGAGCAGTTCCAAGGTAAGTTTCAAAATTAAAATTTCAAGCAAAAAAGCAAGGATCGGTTTTTGAGTTTGAGGACATTAGAAGGTAAACAAAGAACATAGACATGTTCTATAGACATCCCTGAAGCTAAAGCATCACGCATATGCATCTCATGTCCATCATATGAGCCAACCCGAAGCAAGCTTTGTCTTGAATATTTTTTTTTTCGATTCTAACAATTCATTGCATATTACTAACTTTTGATTGTGTAAACTTGTTTGTCCATGACTATAGATGAAATCTGGATGAATTGGTGAAGCTCCATGGCCTAAAACGAAATTCACCATAGTTAGGGTTTTGACCAAGAATTGGGGTTTTGTGATTTACCAAATATAAATGATTTCTAAGATCATGGCTAGACTTGAATGGATCACTGGAACATGTTTATACTTTTAATTTTGAAAAATTGTATGGTTTTGTTGCCCTTTGTGTTTCGCAGGTTTTACTAGGGTTTCGTTTTCGCAGGAAAAACCATAGGAGAAATCGCAGCAAATTTCGAAGGTTTGGAGGTTGAAGAAGAAGGCCCTGCGCGCCAGTTTTTGAATTCAAATTATGTGTAAAATATTTTATTAATTGCTTATGGTTTATTATCACAACTGTGTGGTTGTCCCAGTGGTTGTTGGCTTGGTCCTGGGCGTGTGAAACAAAAGGGCAGGGGTTCGATCCCTGGCTTTTGTTCATGTTATTTCTTTTTTTTCAGGGATTAAATGTGTATCATATATTATGCGCTATTCTCATTCTATAACCAGGAAGGCTCTCCCAGCCAGGTGGTAACGCGCGCATACTATCATACATAAGGTCCTGGGTTCAATCCTCCCCCAGGCCTTTTATTTTGCATTTATTTTGCTGATTACTGGATGGAAAGAACAAAAACAATTGGAGGCAACTCTTCTTGCACACACCAGCGCATGGCCTAGTGGTAGAACCTGGGATTTTGTGAGCAAGGCCTCCTGGGTTCAAAACCCAGCCAGGTATGTTTTGTTATTTTTTTTTTTTTTTTTTTTTTTTTTTTTTTTTTTCATTTTATTTACTTTTTTTTTTGTAATTGATTTAAATATGCATGTTAATAAAATTATTTCATAAGCACATATTTAAAAATAGGTTCAAATATTCAAAAATTATAAAAAAAAAAATTTATTATTATTTCTTTTATGCAATTAAAAATAATATATTTTACATTAGATTAAACTTATATTTATTTCTTTTACTAAAAAATAATAATTTGTTAATATGTCATTATTTTATTAATTAAAAAAAATTTGTATATATGTTTGTAAATAAAATAGGTAATTAGATAGATCCTAATTATATATAAACCCTAATCCTAATTTTTTTTAAAACCCTAAAAAACATTTTTCTAACAAACCCTAATTTACATTTCAAAACTTAACTCTATTTTTCTTAATAATTTATTTTTTTTTTAATTCTTATTATGTATATAATTTTTTAATATAGTTAATTTTTGTAAACATAATTATAATTCAAATTAATTTTCTTTTAATATTTAGAAATAACTTAACTTAGGATAATTATATGATTAAAAAATAATTTGTGAATATAATAGAATTTTAATATGCTATTTAGAAAATTCATCTTTTTCTTATAATATGCATATAAATTGTAAATATATATTAAAATTTTGTAATTATACTCTATTTGAAAATAATTTAATACTTAATATGTGAATTGAAAAATATTTGGTTATGTATGTTAATTCTTTCTTATATTATTCTTGGTTTTTATTATTACTAATTATATTGTTACTAATTTTTGTCTATTATAATTTTTATTTATCATTCTATTTTTATATTTCTAATCTTTGTTTATTATTTCTAATTATTCTTATTATTATTTTACTAACCACATTATTTTGCTTTAATTTTCTATTATTATTAATTTTTATTATCACTAACCCCTTTATTATTTACATTTTATTGTTTAATTTTCTATTTTTATTCATTATTATTATTTTGTAATTGTTTCCCGGTTGTAATTTTTTGTAATTATTTTATTTATTATTGCAATGGTTAGTAATTAGGGAGTGTTAACGTGTATGATATTAAAATTTATTTAGATAATTTTTTAACAAAGATAATTAATTTAAACACTTCACACACGTAAGTCGATTTTAAATCGCCGTCTCACCTCCTTAGGGTTATCCCTCATGTTGCCTACGAATAATGGTTAAGTGGGGTGTATAAAAGCAAGTCCCTCGAATAAAAATCATCAAAGTCCCTTATGTTGCCTATACGAATCGAGTCCCTTCGGAAAAAATGATGATAGTCCCTTATAAATGCTTATTACACCCCACCATTGCCTTCAAAATCAAATTGTCCCTCACATGTCCCTTAAACATCCAAAGTAAGGACTACCTACTCCATTATAGTAGGGATAGTCTTACTAAGGAAAGAATAAAAAACAAGAAAGACCTTTAAACATTAGGGAAAGTTACTTTTAAGTACTTAAGCTCATTTCAAAACTTTTTCACACTTAAACAATTCTCAAATAAATTTTCAAACATGTTTTTAACACATCCTTACATGGATTATTTACTAACTATTCTGAAAATTCTTATTCACACACTACACTTTCAAAACAATTCAAAAGTGAGCTTAAGTACCTAAGAGCCCATGGATAACCATGGATGAAAAGGGTGCTAACACCTTCCCTTTTCATAACCTACCCCCCGGACCCAAAATATTCTCTAAGGTCTTTCCTGTTCTTTTATAACCTTTCCTTATGGATAAAATAAAAGTCGGTGGCGACTCTTGCTATCCGCAACATTATTTAAAGTCAGTTCACCGGGTTACAGAACTGGCGACTCTGCTGGGGATCTATTTAAGAGGGGTACCCTTAGGAAATAAGATCACTTTAAATTGTTTGCCTTGTTTGCTTTACTTTAATTGTTGGGCTCTTATGTGTGAAAGGTCCTAACCCGGATCTAGTGTACCTTAGGTAAATGGCAATAGACCAAGGAAACTGTGCGACGTATATCGACACGGTTGATCTGGTGGCCATAGTTAGTGCGACTTCTTGGTTGGTGCTTGTATTCCTTAAGTCAAGTTGAGGATAATATTGAGGCCACCATATGTTGTCAATGCATTAACTGACTTTTAGAACCCTAGTTAACTCATCTTGGCCTTTAGAAAGTAGTGAGGTAACCGGCTTTGGTGCAGACTGAAGTTGGTTGACACTCGATACTACGCTCATTGAGATCTTAAACTTGGAGGGTTTTGGTTGGCAAGTAAGTTGCCTTCTGATCAACCACCCTTGTGAAGGATCAATGATATTGAGATCCCTTAGAACCCGGTTACTTTTGTAGGACAGGATGAACCATCTAACTTCAGGGGAGGGTACCTACCTTAAACCTCATGCAAGCCTTTAAACCTAGGGCTATGGTGTGAATTGTTTGTGTGTGCCACATGTTTGTGATTGAGCATAACATCATGACATCATCATGCATCATAAGCATACCATTTTCCCTAACCATTTCAAGGACCAAGGGATTTATCTTTGTTCTTTGTTGCAGGTCATGGCTTCAGCTCGTAGAAACACCATCAGGATCAACTTTGTGGGGATACCTCCCAAGCTTAAAGAGTTGGTTTCTCAAGTGTCTGATCACTCCCGATTCAACAAGAGACATGGTCACCTATTGGATCTAGTCACTTCAGGGTTCAATGAAGACATGATGAGTGTCCTATTTCAGTTCTTTGACCCTAAGCACCATTGCTTTACATTTCCTGACTATCAGCTAGTTCCAACCATGGAGGAGTTCTCTAAGCTTCTGGATATACCTGTTCTTGATCAAAGACCCTTCACAGGCTTAGAGAAGGAACTTAAACCAGAGGTCATTGCTGCAGCCTTACATCTGAAGAAATCTGACATTGTTCTAGAGACGAGAAGTGGAGTCAAGGGTATTCTTGCCAAGGTATTAGTGGATAAAGCTCAAATATTCTTGAAGGCCATGAGCTATGATGCTTTTGAGGAGATCTTAGCCTTGCTGATATATGGCTTAGTATTGTTCCCCAATCCAGATCAGTTCATAGATGTTCATGCCATCAACATTTTCCTGAGTCATAATCCAGTGCCTACATTGCTTGGAGACATCCTGCATTCTCTTCACACCCGTACTACAAGGGCAAGGGGAACTTTGATGTGCTGCATACCTTTACTTTCTAGGTGGTTTATTTCTCACCTTCCTCGCTCAGTAATGAAGAATGAGCAAGGGTTCAGATGGTCCAAGAGGATTATGTCACTATCTCACTCAGACATCCACTGGTGCTCCAGATCTATGGAGAATGTCACCATCATTGACCGTTGCGGGGAGTTTCCTAATGTGCCACTTCTAGGCATAAGAGGAGGCATCACCTACAACCCCTCTCTAGCTTTACGACAGTTTGGTTACGCTCGGAGCGATGGTCCACATGACATGTTGATTCAGGGCATTGTGTTTGATTACGACAACGATCTTCAAGGTTACCGTCAGAGATTCATACGAGCTTGGGGAAAGGTAAACAGGATTGACAGCAAGACACTGGAGCCTAAGTATACTATTCCTATGGAGGCTTATCTCAGATGGGTACGATCTCGTGCTCAGACACTCATGATGCCATATCCTGCCATCCTACCAGTTACCATGGAACCTGTTGCTGAAGGAGACACAGCTTATACCATCCTTCACCCAGACATGCCTACTGATATGGAAGACTTGCAGAGATCATGGAATCAAATGAAGGAGCAAAGGGATACTTTCGAGGCTCATTACAAAGCAAGCCAAGCAAGAATCCTAGAGCTCACAAAGCAACTTCACGAGGAACGAAACCTCAACTCATACCTCAACACAAAGAGGAAACGTCCATGGGAGACTTAAAACCCCATCTTTTGTACTTATTTCATTTCCATTTTTGTAAGCCTAAAAGGCAAAACAAGTTATTACTAATAAAAAGTTACTTTCTTGTTTGTTTAAGCAAATTTAAATCCTGCGGTCCTTGAAAACATTGCATATGCATTCCCATATCATTTCATTGCATCACAGGTTTATAATTGTGCACAGGTTTCTCATCTTCTCGCTGTTTATTTCAGCAATGGCACTTGAACAATCAGTTAAGGATCTTCAGGCACAAAATGCGCAGTTCCAAGAGCTGATCTTGAACCTATCCAAGGGGCAAGATGATTTGAAGGCACTGCTGGCCAAGAAGACTAAGAAGACTAGAAGGTCTGCTGGGTTGCTCAACATGGGAAGAAGGTTCAAAGGTCCTGTCAAGACCAAGGAACAGGTTGAAGACTATGAATCTGAAGAATCTGAGCAAGAAAGAGGCAGTCTCCACAACACTATGGGGGACTCTGATTCTGAGGCTAATTATTACCATGAGCCTAATGAAGACAAATTCAAGATGCTGGTGGATAGAATGGATGCTATGGAATTGCAGAAATCATCCGGGCTAGACTTTGAGGATTTGAGTCTGATATCTGGGGTTGTGATACCCATTGGTTTCAAGGTTCCTACCTTTGTTGTTTATGATGGGGTCTCTTGTCCCAAGCTGCATTTGAGGTCTTATGTCAGAAGAATTCAACCCCACACTGCTGATAAGAAGTTGTGGATCCATTTCTTTCAAGAGAGTTTATCTGGAGCTCAGCTAGAGTGGTATTATCAGTTGGAGAGTGTCAACATCAGAGATTGGAATGACCTTGCTGAAGCTTTCTACAAGCAGTATCAATACAATGCTGACTTAGCCCCCACTCGCATGCAGCTTCAGAGCATGTCTATGGGTGCCAAAGAAAGTTTCAAAGAGTATGCTCAGAAGTGGAGAGATTTAGCTGGAAGAGTTCAACCCCCTTTGACTGACAGGGAGCTGGTTGATATGTTCATGTGTACACTGAATGGTCCGTTTTACAGTCATCTCATTGGAAGCTCATCATCTGGCTTCACTGAGTTGATTATGACAGGAGAGCGAGTAGAGAATGGTATTAAGAGTGGTAAGATCCAAGTGGGCACTTCTTCATCAGGTGCTGCAAAGAAGCCTCCCACTGGGAAGAAAGAATCTAATGCTGTTTATGGTCAGCCTGATCGTAACAGAAGGCATCAGTCTGTCAGTGCAGTTCATATTTCAAATCCAACTCTTGCACCAACAGAGCAGCCTCAGGGACACCAACCAAAGACTAGAAGACAGTTCACGAGAATCAACATGTCAATGGCTCAGGCATTGCAACACTTGTTGAAGGCTGAACTCATTACTTTGAGGGAGGCTCCTCAGAATCCCAATGTTACTTCTCCCAAGTACAATCCCAATGCACGATGTGCATATCATTCAAACTGTCCAGGACATGATACTAACAACTGCTGGGTCTTGAAGAACAAAATTCAGGATATGATTGATGCTGGAGAAATTGAATTTGATCCACCAGGTACTCCAAATGTGATTACAGCTCCAATGCCAAATCACGAGAAGACTGTCAATGCCATTGATGAAGACATTGAGGAGGATCTGCATGTCTATTCAGTAATGGAGTTGAGTACACCACTGTCTGTTATCAAAAAGAGGTTAGTACAAGCTGGGATCTTTCCAGGTTGTCGTGAAGATTGTCTGTATTGTACTTATAAGCCGGATAGTTGCTTCATTTTGAGAGATGGAATTCAACGTCTCATGGATAAGTATACTATAGTGTTTGAAAGAAGACCAGCATCTGTAGAAGATATGGTGGATCAGCTGACTCAGGGTAAGAAGATTGAAGAGGTTGATATGGTTGACAAAGTACCGGTAAGAATCACTGCAAGGAAGCCCATCAAGATCTCTCATCAGGGTCCTATCAAGATTACGGCTGAAGGTCCTGTGAAGGTTATTGCTGAAGCCAGAGTGGCTCCTTTGATCATTACCACTCCTGGTCCTATTCCTTATACCTCTGACAAAGCTGTACCTTGGCACTATGGGTCTGATGTTTACATCCATGGTGTCAAGCAAGAGCCTGTAGCTGATGTGCCTGTTGACATTGATAATATTGCTGGATCTAGCAAGATCACTCGTAGTGGAAGAGTCTTTTCTCCTCCAGATACTTCCAAGAATGCAGTTACTCCTGCTGCTACCACCACCACTGATGCTCGGGGCAAAGGCCCTGTTATTGAGCCTGTATCTACTAATGTTCCAGCTGCTGATGACCTCTCTAAGCAAATGGAAGAAGTATTGAAAATCATTCGCAAGAGTGATTATGACATTGTTGATCAGTTGGGGCATACTCCCTCAAAGATTTCCATGCTGTCCTTGTTGTTATGTTCTGAGGCTCATGCCAAATCATTGATCAAGTTTCTGAAGATGGCTCACGTACCCAGTGCAATCTCTGTTGACCAATTTGAGAACTGTGTTGCCCACCTGACCTACGACAACGGGTTAGGATTTTCTGATGCTGATTTAACCCCTGCCAAGAGGGATCACAATAGGGCCTTGCATATTTCAATTGAATGCAGGGGCACTACCCTGTCTCATGTGCTGATAGACAATGGTTCCTCTCTGAATGTGTTGCCTAAGGAAGTCCTGAACAAGCTGAGTCCTGAAGATACTGTGTTGAAGCCCAGTAATATTGTGGTAAAGGCTTTTGATGGCTCTAAAAGAGTAGTGCATGGAGAAATTGATCTTCCAATCAAGGTTGGATCTCAGGTGTTTACTGCTACATTCTATGTGATGGATATTCGTCCTTCATACTCTTGTCTGCTTGGTCGTCCATGGATCCATGGGGCAGGTGCTGTGACCTCTACATTGCACCAAAAGTTGAGATATCCGGTGAATGGAAAGGTTGTTACTGTCTTTGGAGAGGGAGAATACTTTGTCAGCCATGTAAACACTTTCAAGTATCTGGAAGTGGAAGGTGAATACATTGAGACTCCGTGTCAGTCATTTGAAGTGGTTCCTTGGGTTGGTAATGATTGTGTAGCTCCTCCTGCTGTGAAGAAAGTCCCTGTAGTCATCAGAAACCCTCCAACAATGGCAATGGCCTCCCTCAATGATGCAAAAGCTGTGGTAGACAAAGGTGGTTGTACTGTTTGGGGTCAGCTTCCTGATATTCCATACAAGTCTGACAAATTTGGTTTGGGTTTCACTGCAGAGTCCCAGAAGGCTGTTCGTCGTACTCGTGCTGCTCGTATCACCAATCAAGGGGTTATCAATGCTGTGGGAGATCAAGATGAAGACTACAATTTGGATGCATGGATTTTTCCTACTGTGGGTGCTGGACTCAATAATTGGAAAGCTGAAGATGTTATCCCTATCTCCTTTAGTCAGGAGTAAATACTATTACTGTGTTATGTTTTTTTTTATTTTGTAATTTCTGGAACAATAAAACTCTTAAGCCATGTGCCTTACCCGGGGCACAATGGTGTGCTTGTTACGGGATGTCATTTCATTTGCATACTTCATTCAATAAAATCAGTGGACGTTTCGTTTTCGTAAATATTGTGTTCCTTGTCTTTCTTTTTCTTCTATTTTTGCTTTATCAGCTATGTGTTCTTACACACACCCACATCACTAAAATGCAGATCCTCATCCACTCTGGATCCTGTTGATAACGGTTCTACTATTGCCAATTACAATTTCGAGAATCCGATCTATCAAACTGAAGACGGAAATGAGGACGATTGTGAGATACCTGTAGAGCTTGCTAGGTTGTTACAACAAGAAGAGAAAGCTATACAGCCACATGAAGAGCCAGTCGAAGTTGTGAATCTGGGGACTGAAGAAAACAGGAAAGAGGTCAAGATAGGGGCTGAATTAGAGGATGGTGTTAAGAGCAGATTGATTCAGATGTTACATGATTATGTGGAGATCTTTGCTTGGTCTTATGAAGATATGCCAGGGTTGGATACAGACATTGTGGTTCACCGTTTGCCAGTGAAAGAAGATTGTCGTCCAAAGAAGCAGAAGGTTCGTCGTATGCGTCCTGAAATGTCAGAAAAGATCAAGGCAGAGGTAATGAAACAGTTCAATGCAGGGTTCTTAGCAGTAACTTCTTATCCTCAGTGGGTTGCAAATGTGGTACCAGTTCCTAAGAAAGACGGTAAGGTGCGTATGTGTGTAGACTACAGAGATTTGAATAAGGCTAGCCCCAAAGATGACTTTCCACTTCCTCATATTGATATTCTGGTAGACAACACTGCTCAGCATAAGGTATTCTCTTTCATGGATGGTTTCTCTGGTTACAATCAAATCAAGATGGCACCTGAAGATATGGAGAAAACAACATTTGTGACACAGTGGGGCACCTTTTGCTATAAGGTAATGCCATTTGGTTTGAAGAATGCAGGGGCAACATATCAGCGTGCTATGGTGGCTTTGTTTCATGATATGATTCATCATGAGATAGAGGTATATGTAGATGATATGATAGCCAGGTCCCAGAATGAAGAGCAACATCTTGATCATCTGCACAAGTTGTTTGAGAGGTTGAAGAAATACAAGTTGAGGTTAAATCCAAACAAGTGTACTTTTGGAGTTAGATCTGGTAAACTCCTGGGTTTCATTGTCAGTGGAAAAGGTATTGAAGTGGATCCTGCCAAAGTGAAAGCTATACGAGAGATGCCAGCTCCCCGTACTGAGAAAGAGGTTAGAGGTTTCTTGGGACGATTGAACTACATTGCAAGATTTATTTCCCAATTAACTTCTATCTGTGAGCCAATTTTCAAGTTGTTGAAGAAGGATCAGGTGATGGAATGGAATGATGAGTGCCAGACTGCCTTTGATGAAATCAAGAGATATCTGCTGGAACCACCAATTTTGATGCCACCAGTTGATGGAAGACCCTTGATTATGTACTTAACAGTGCTAGACAACTCAATGGGGTGTGTGTTGGGGCAACATGACGAGTCTGGTCGAAAAGAGCAGGCAATATACTACCTTAGCAAAAAGTTTACCGACTGTGAAACAAGATACTCACTGCTCGAGAAAACTTGCTGCGCTTTGGCATGGGCTGCTCGCCGACTAAGACAGTATATGTTGACCCATACTACCTTATTGATTTCAAAGATGGATCCAATCAAGTATATATTTGAGAAACCTGCTCTCTCTGGAAGAATTGCAAGATGGCAAATGATCTTGACCGAATATGACATACAGTATACCACTCAGAAGGCCATCAAGGGAAGTGTTGTTGCTGATCATTTGGCTCATCAAGCAGTAGATGATTACCAGTCAATGAATTTTGAGTTCCCTGATGAAGACATCATGATTATTACCAAAGAACCTGGACAATATGACGGACCTGAACAAGGATCCCGATGGACTATGGTTTTTGATGGTGCCTCTAATGCACTTGGTAATGGTGTTGGTGTTGTGATTAGTTCCCCTGAAGGTTGTCATACCCCGATTACTGCCAGACTTTGCTTTCATTGTACCAATAACATGGCTGAGTATGAGGCATGTATCCTGGGTATTAAAGCTGCTATTGATATGAAGATTCAGTTCCTTGATGTGTATGGAGATTCAGCCCTGGTAGTCAGTCAGATTAAAGGAGAGTGGGATACCAAGCATGATAACCTCATTCCCTACAGAGAACATGTGTTGTCTTTGATCCCACATTTTAAAGAGATTACCTTTGGACATATTCCACGAAGAGAGAATCAGTTGGCAGATGCATTGGCCACCATGGCATCTATGTTTGAGATCAGCTGGGATGATGAAGCTCCCAAGATTACCATTGATAGATTTGAGAAGCCTGCATACTGCAATGAGATTGATACTGAAGGGCCAGAGGAGAAGCCTTGGTTCTATGAAGTGAAAAGATATCTTGAAGCTCAGGAGTTCCCTGAAGGGGCATCTGTCAAAGATAGGAAGTTCCTGAGAAGGTTTTCTGCCAAGTTCTTTTTGAGTAATGGGATTCTGTATAAGCGTAATCATGATTCCACTATGCTTCGTTGTGTGGATAAGAAGGAAGCTACAGAGATTATGGAAGAGATGCATGATGGGACCTTTGGCACTCATTCTAGTGGTCATACCATGGCAAAGAAGATTTTGAGAGCAGGTTACTATTGGTCTACCATGGAAGCTGATTGCTATCAACACTCCAGAACTTGTCACAAGTGTCAAATCTATGCTGATAAAGTTCATGTACCCCCATCACCTTTGAATGTGTTGACTGCTCCTTGGCCCTTTGCTATGTGGGGCATTGATATGATTGGTGAGATTAAGCCTACTGCTTCTAATGGGCATCGTTTCATCCTGGTTGCTATTGATTATTTTACGAAGTGGGTAGAGGCAGCTTCATATGCATCTGTGACTAAGAATGTTGTGGCTCGGTTCATTAAGAATAATCTCATCTGTAGGTATGGCATCCCTGAGAGGATTATTACTGACAATGGTTCTAATCTGAACAACACTATGATTACTGACCTCTGCACGCAGTTCAAGATTAAGCATCATAACTCTTCTCCGTATCGTCCGAAGATGAATGGGGCAGTTGAAGCTGCTAATAAGAACATTAAGAAGATTGTACAGAAGATGACTGTTACTTACAAGGATTGGCATGAGATGTTGCCATTTGCTCTTCATGGTTATCGTACCACAATACGTACTTCAACAGGGGCAACCCCATTCTCCTTAGTCTATGGTATGGAAGCAGTTCTGCCCATTGAAGTTCAGATCCCCTCCTTGAGAATTATGAAGGATGCAGGCTTGGATGAAGATGAGTGGATTCAGACTCGACTGGACCAGATAAATTTGATTGATGAGAAAAGGTTAGCAGCAGTTTGTCATGGCCAGATGTACCAAAAGCGAATGATCGGAGCTTTTAATAAGAAGGTTAAGCCAAAGGTATATCAGGTTGGTGACTTGGTAATCAAGCGTATCATATTACCACAGGGTGATCCTAGGGGCAAGTGGACTCCAACATATGAAGGACCATTTGTAGTCAAGACAGTATTCTCAGGAGGTGCCATGATACTGAGTACAATGGATGGTGAAGACTTCCCACAGCCCGTGAACGCAGACATAGTTAAAAAATACTACGCATAAAAAGAGACCCGCTAGGTTGACAGGCCTAGGCAAAAATAAGGGCATCCCGGCAAACCAAAAGGGTTTGGGCAAAAATTAGGGATATATATAAAAAGATGTACACCCGGCAAGTCGAAAACCTGAAAAGGCGGCTTGGGCAAAAAAGGGTATCCCGGTGGATTGAAAACCTGAAAGGGCAATCCAGGCAAAAGTTAGGGATTAAAGCGTATGACTATGTCTCGTTTGGATCACCCATGAAACTGCAACCAGTTGTACTACTTATTCAAGCTCGAACAGATAAAGCTCAATTCAATCGTTTCCGTCTAAACAGCAAGAAGATGAGATACTTGAGTGGCAATAGTAGAATTGAAACTCAATAGGATTGTTTCCCACATAGCTGATTCTTTTTGTAAAACTTTATGACAAAATCCTCTTACTAGGATCTATGTCTCCTTGTACAAACTTACCCGTGTATGGGTCACTTTTGATATAAATAAATTCCATCTTTTGAATCCAGATTTACTTTTACCCTATTTACATAAGCGAAACGTCCATTGGTTGTGTTTGAATGTAAGTATGCCTTTGAATATGATTGATGTTTACCAGAAATGCATGTATGCTTTTAATATGATTGATGTTTACCAGAAATGCATGAAAATGCAGTAATAGTATTTACTAAGGACGAACGAGGGGAGGATTTCAACGAAGCTTCGCCGGTTCACCTTTACAAGACAATTACAAAACCTTCAGTATGACGAATCCATCTTCATAAAGTCTCATCTCCCCTGGAATTTATATCCATCTCTTTTATCCTCATACGGATATACGGGAAATTACTTTCCGATAAGGGTACAACGAACGAAGACGGGATGTTATACTTATCCTACTATCAAACGAAGACGAAGGTTATATATACCTTACTATCCCAGCATACGGGGAGGTTATCTACACCTTACTATCCCAGCATACGGGAGGTTATCTATACCTTACTATCCCCAACAACGGGAGGTTATCTATACCCTGTTATCCCCAGCAGACAGAGGGTTATATATTCTTCAACAACGAATCGGGATTTATTTTCCCTGGCCAGCAGTTGTTATACGAAGATATCCAGACGTTTCCGGCAGTTATCATATCATACATACATCATTTACATCATACCATAGCATATATATCCATATACATAATACTTTACCTAATTACATCATATCATACATGCATACATAAAGCATAAACTAATATTGTTATACAGAATGCTACTTTGTTTTCAGGTTAATTATCCAACAAGCAAACTTATGATCTTTGGGACTGCTTTATTGTAACCTCAGGGTTATTTTATCCTCCTGATGAGCTCATCATTATTTCAAGACTGCATTGGAGTTGTCATTATTGATGTCTCCATCCTCCTGAAATCAGTACTTCAAGACTGCATTAGAGTTATCATTATTGATTGCTCTATCCTCCTGAAGACATATCACATTATTATTTCAAGACTGCATTGGAGTTGTCATTATTGATGTCTCCATCCTCCTGAAATCAGTACTTCAAGACTGCATTAGAGTTATCATTATTGATTGCTCTATCCTCCTGAAGACATATCACATTATTTCAAGACTGCATTGGAGTTGTCATTATTGATGTCTCCATCCTCCTGAAATCAGTACTTCAAGACTGCATTAGAGTTATCATTATTGATTGCTCTATCCTCCTGAAGACATATCACATTATTATTTCAAGACTGCATTGGAGTTGTCATTATTGATGTCTCCATCCTCCTGAAATCAGTACTTCAAGACTGCATTAGAGTTATCATTATTGATTGCTCTATCCTCCTGAAGACATATCACATTATTATTTCAAGACTGCATTGGAGTTGTCATTATTGATGTCTCCATCCTCCTGAAATCAGTACTTCAAGACTGCATTAGAGTTATCATTATTGATTGCTCTATCCTCCTGAAGACATATCACATTATTATTTCAAGACTGCATTGGAGTTGTCATTATTGATGTCTCCATACTCCTGAAATCAGTACTTCAAGACTGCATTGGAGTTATCATTATTGATTGCTCTATCCTCCTGAAGACATATCATACTATTATTTCAAGACTGCATTGGAGTTGTCATTATTGATGTCTCCATCCTCCTGAAATCAGTACTTCAAGACTGCATTGGAGTTATCATTATTGATTGCTCTATCCTCCTGAAGACATATCATACTATTATTTCAAGACTGCATTGGAGTTGTCATTATTGATTGCTCTATCCTCCTGAAATCATTACTTCAAGACTGCTTTAGAGATTTCCATTGCTCTATCCTCATGAAGACATGCTGTTACATCAGTATTACTCCAGACTCCTGACAGCTTTCATTATACTACTAAAGAATTTTCCCCTAGTGGCATCTTAAGCCCACTTGATCATGTTCAACCAACCATCAATATTACTCTATGCACTGGTGAGTGCAAATTTTTGGGCTTTTGTGTTCAATCCCCTTCAACCTTCCAGGTTACGACTGGCAAATATACCAATCTAACCCCTCAGGTTTCAGAAAATTGAACAGGGGCAGCTGTTGCACCCCAAAATTTGCCCTCACAACACAAGACTTTGTGTTCTAAGAAGGTTCACAAGGTTCACAAGTTCTCCAACACTTGCTTAACCTTTCATGAGGTTCAGGAGGTCTACAAGTCACTTCTTGAAGGTTCACAAGGTTCACAAGTTTCTCATGAAGTCCCTAAGTTGCTTCTTGAAGGCTCACAAGGTTCACAAGTTTGCTCAACAGTTACATAACCTTGTATGAGATTCATGAGGTTTACAAGTGGCTTCTTGAAGATTCACTAGCTCTCCAACAACTTGTATAACCTTTCATGAAGTTCATAAAGTCCACAAGTTACTTTATGAAGGTTCACAAGGTTCACAAGTTCCATAATGCTTTCAATACCTTTCATGAGGTTCAGGAGGTCTACAAGTCACTTCTTGAAGGTTCACAAGGTTCACAAGTTTCACAATGATTACAAAGCTTTCCTGAGGTTCATGAGGTCTACAAAGCCACTTCATGAGGTTCACAAGGTTCACAAGCTTCACAATACCTCCCATGAGTATCACAAGACATTTTATGAAGGTTCACAAGGTTCACAAAGTTCACAATTGGTCAAAGAAGTTGACAATCCCCTCAGACAATGCACCTCCTAGGCAGTGCATCCAAAACTAGGGTTTTGACTTTAATCAGGCTAAATGGACTTCCAATGACTCAAGAGAGTTTCATAACATCTTATATGTGTATAAGAACCCCTATGACAAGTTTCAAGACTTTTCTCAAGAGTTTGCTCAGTCAGATGATCAGATAAGTCAAAACCAGTCAATGCAGTTAAAAAGTCAAACTGAGGTCAACTGTGGTCAAACCAAAGTCAAACTTCATGATTTTTTGCCAACATCAAGTATATGAAGTAAAATTCATCATTTGATCAAGGGTTGATCATGATTCATCAAGGAGATTCCAGATCATCAATAATCAGGAGTTTCTAAATTAGGGTTTCCTCAGTAAAAGTCAACTGAACTTTGACCAGGCATAACTTTCACATACTTCATCACCAAGTCTCCATCCAAAGCTCATTTTGAAGGAAATTGAATTCTCTACAACTTTGATGTTGAAGGTTAAGCCCAAAAATGCTTCATTTGAAAGATATGATCTAAGACATTATAGGTCATTTGAAAAGTCAACAAAAAGTCAACAACTTCAAAAGGGCATAACTTGAGATTGGTAAATGATATGGACCTGAAACCAGTGGGGTTGTTTAGAGGACTCTTCAAGCTTTCCAAAAAGTCTAAGAACACCCTCATACCTTTAAAATTGAGGGAGATGTGCCTTTGCAAAGTTGGACAATTTTGTGATGGTTTATGTTGAAAAGGGAGGTTCAAAATCATTTCTTTTCAAATGGGCCATTCAATTTGTGACCCAATCCACTTCATAATGCCATGCACGAAATTTTCATGATATTCTCATATTTTTTATTTTATTTTATTAATTTATTATGATTTATTACATTTTAAATCATTTTAAATTTAAAAAAAATATTAAATATGAATGGATATTTTTGTGATTGGATTTAAAAAATCATAAATGGTGATTGGAGTCAAGAGAGAAAGAAATCATGGGAATTATCCCAAAATAGTAAGGCTTCATGATCAAATATTTAGCTTTTAACACATGATCTTTTTCAATATTTGTTTGGATCAAATTTACATGTAACAAGTCCATGTTTCTGACCTAATTGACTCCCATATAAATATAGAACATAAGTATAACCCTAGCCACGAATGGGAGCAGTTCCAAGGTAAGTTTCAAAATTAAAATTTCAAGCAAAAAAGCAAGGATCGGTTTTTGAGTTTGAGGACATTAGAAGGTAAACAAAGAACATAGACATGTTCTATAGACATCCCTGAAGCTAAAGCATCACGCATATGCATCTCATGTCCATCATATGAGCCAACCCGAAGCAAGCTTTGTCTTGAATATTTTTTTTTTCGATTCTAACAATTCATTGCATATTACTAACTTTTGATTGTGTAAACTTGTTTGTCCATGACTATAGATGAAATCTGGATGAATTGGTGAAGCTCCATGGCCTAAAACGAAATTCACCATAGTTAGGGTTTTGACCAAGAATTGGGGTTTTGTGATTTACCAAATATAAATGATTTCTAAGATCATGGCTAGACTTGAATGGATCACTGGAACATGTTTATACTTTTAATTTTGAAAAATTGTATGGTTTTGTTGCCCTTTGTGTTTCGCAGGTTTTACTAGGGTTTCGTTTTCGCAGGAAAAACCATAGGAGAAATCGCAGCAAATTTCGAAGGTTTGGAGGTTGAAGAAGAAGGCCCTGCGCGCCAGTTTTTGAATTCAAATTATGTGTAAAATATTTTATTAATTGCTTATGGTTTATTATCACAACTGTGTGGTTGTCCCAGTGGTTGTTGGCTTGGTCCTGGGCGTGTGAAACAAAAGGGCAGGGGTTCGATCCCTGGCTTTTGTTCATGTTATTTCTTTTTTTTCAGGGATTAAATGTGTATCATATATTATGCGCTATTCTCATTCTATAACCAGGAAGGCTCTCCCAGCCAGGTGGTAACGCGCGCATACTATCATACATAAGGTCCTGGGTTCAATCCTCCCCCAGGCCTTTTATTTTGCATTTATTTTGCTGATTACTGGATGGAAAGAACAAAAACAATTGGAGGCAACTCTTCTTGCACACACCAGCGCATGGCCTAGTGGTAGAACCTGGGATTTTGTGAGCAAGGCCTCCTGGGTTCAAAACCCAGCCAGGTATGTTTTGTTATTTTTTTTTTTTTTTTTTTTTTTTTTTTTTTTTTTTCATTTTATTTACTTTTTTTTTTGTAATTGATTTAAATATGCATGTTAATAAAATTATTTCATAAGCACATATTTAAAAATAGGTTCAAATATTCAAAAATTATAAAAAAAAAAATTTATTATTATTTCTTTTATGCAATTAAAAATAATATATTTTACATTAGATTAAACTTATATTTATTTCTTTTACTAAAAAATAATAATTTGTTAATATGTCATTATTTTATTAATTAAAAAAAATTTGTATATATGTTTGTAAATAAAATAGGTAATTAGATAGATCCTAATTATATATAAACCCTAATCCTAATTTTTTTTAAAACCCTAAAAAACATTTTTCTAACAAACCCTAATTTACATTTCAAAACTTAACTCTATTTTTCTTAATAATTTTTTTTTTTTTTAATTCTTATTATGTATATAATTTTTTAATATAGTTAATTTTTGTAAACATAATTATAATTCAAATTAATTTTCTTTTAATATTTAGAAATAACTTAACTTAGGATAATTATATGATTAAAAAATAATTTGTGAATATAATAGAATTTTAATATGCTATTTAGAAAATTCATCTTTTTCTTATAATATGCATATAAATTGTAAATATATATTAAAATTTTGTAATTATACTCTATTTGAAAATAATTTAATACTTAATATGTGAATTGAAAAATATTTGGTTATGTATGTTAATTCTTTCTTATATTATTCTTGGTTTTTATTATTACTAATTATATTGTTACTAATTTTTGTCTATTATAATTTTTATTTATCATTCTATTTTTATATTTCTAATCTTTGTTTATTATTTCTAATTATTCTTATTATTATTTTACTAACCACATTATTTTGCTTTAATTTTCTATTATTATTAATTTTTATTATCACTAACCCCTTTATTATTTACATTTTATTGTTTAATTTTCTATTTTTATTCATTATTATTATTTTGTAATTGTTTCCCGGTTGTAATTTTTTGTAATTATTTTATTTATTATTGCAATGGTTAGTAATTAGGGAGTGTTAACGTGTATGATATTAAAATTTATTTAGATAATTTTTTAACAAAGATAATTAATTTAAACACTTCACACACGTAAGTCGATTTTAAATCGCCGTCTCACCTCCTTAGGGTTATCCCTCATGTTGCCTACGAATAATGGTTAAGTGGGGTGTATAAAAGCAAGTCCCTCGAATAAAAATCATCAAAGTCCCTTATGTTGCCTATACGAATCGAGTCCCTTCGGAAAAAATGATGATAGTCCCTTATAAATGCTTATTACACCCCACCATTGCCTTCAAAATCAAATTGTCCCTCACATGTCCCTTAAACATCCAAAGTAAGGACTACCTACTCCATTATAGTAGGGATAGTCTTACTAAGGAAAGAATAAAAAACAAGAAAGACCTTTAAACATTAGGGAAAGTTACTTTTAAGTACTTAAGCTCATTTCAAAACTTTTTCACACTTAAACAATTCTCAAATAAATTTTCAAACATGTTTTTAACACATCCTTACATGGATTATTTACTAACTATTCTGAAAATTCTTATTCACACACTACACTTTCAAAACAATTCAAAAGTGAGCTTAAGTACCTAAGAGCCCATGGATAACCATGGATGAAAAGGGTGCTAACACCTTCCCTTTTCATAACCTACCCCCCGGACCCAAAATATTCTCTAAGGTCTTTCCTGTTCTTTTATAACCTTTCCTTATGGATAAAATAAAAGTCGGTGGCGACTCTTGCTATCCGCAACATTATTTAAAGTCAGTTCACCGGGTTACAATACTCAAGCCGGGTATTTGGCTTATCTCACAATAATCCCATCCCGCCAAGGAAACCAGAACAGCCAGTACAGTATATGCCAGTATATGCGACAGTAAAGTAATGTGCAGAAAGCCGTAAATAAAGCTGTAAAAGAAAGCGATAAACTGTAAATAAAACAGTAAAGCTAAACTAAAGCATAACAGCGAATGAAAAAGCACCCAAAGGAAACAGAAACAGACAAGCGCTAGGATTGACTCTCGAAGGGGAATTCAGAATTTCTAAAAGTCCCCAGCAGAGTCGCCAGCTATCGCTCCCGGGATGTTCATCCTAGTACAAACGCGAAAGTGGCGCGGAAAAGGTTAGAGTCGCCAACCAGACATTTTTATCCCAAAGGAATGGGAAAGGTAATGTTGCACAAACCTGAGGAAGAAGGAAAAGGACGAGGCCTTGCGAACCAAAGATCTGGATACGGGAGTCGGTTACGAATTGAGAAGGTATTAGCACCCCAATCCGTCCGCCGTACCCGACGGGATCCACGCTTATAAGACTGTTTTCAAAGGGTGAGAAATAATATGCTGTTTGAATAAAGGAATGACTATTTGAAATGGAATGGAAATGAGAAAAGAAATGGAATTAACAAATGGAAATAAAGGGGGAAAATGTAAGGAAAATAAAGATTGTGCTCGAATGGGCCCTACCCCACTGCCTACGTACCTCATCGGGATAAATGAGGATCATAGACGCCGTAGTTCGTCTAACTAAGGCTTACACTCGTTTGTGGTTTTTAGGATGACGTTGCCATAGCTCTAGCTTAGGTGTTACCGGCTCTGACTCGAGGGTGTTTACCGTGTCGCTGTTTGAACTGTCGAGACAAGTCATGTTCGTCCGCAAAGAATATGAGATGAGATGAGAAGACGTGACTTCTTGGTTTGTTGTCTTTTATAAGAAATGTTTTGAATTTGTGTTTATTGAATGTACAACACTAAAGACTATGACACAGGAGCGAATACTTTCCAAGATCGCCCCCAATGGAACGTTTGTAAAGCATCCTAGAAGAGTGAAGGAGACCTCCACTAATCATTTCCCGTATATCTTAAGGCTCGTGGCGCATTGTACACCTTTTCCTTTATTAAGTGTTTTTTATTTTCTTTTAAGATGAGAAGAGAAACTCAAGTTATAAAAGGAAAAATTCTAAGGGAAACTAGACTTACCCTAAGTTAGTTGAATTCATGGATAACCTATGGTTAGTGAGGTTTGCAATATTAATCTACCTAAGAAATATAAGACTAGAAATGCGAGTAAAAAGAAGTTAATATTGAGCAATATGGTCCTCCTAGGTCATGGTAGGTAAAAACGGTATGGAATGTAAACGGGATGGAACAATGGTTCGGGTGGGTCGGTTGCGTGGTGCTAAGACGCACGACTTATGGTGTGAAACATACAAGGCTTGCCTTTGGTTGAATGGAGTGGCACGATGGTAATCGAGGAACCCTAAAATAATATGAACTTTATTTATTTATTTGAAAATATACTCGACGTTGGATCGAATACTTTATTTGTTTTTGAAATTTTGGTTTTCTATCGATTCGTTTTATCTTTTCTATCCTACTTATGGAAACTATACAAGCATACAAGTTCTAAGATATTACATCACAAAGTACACAAAATATAAAACATAATCGAGGCATAAAAGTATCCAAGTCCATAAGCCAATCCTTGAAAACATACCTTGCACAAAAACAAATAGTTAGTGAATGATATGAACCATGAATATGCACAATATGATGGAAATGACTTAAAATGACAAAAATATTAAAAGTCATGGAAAAAATGTGAAAAATGTGAAATTAAATTCCTAAGGTCTTAAACCTGATTATAACACTATGTTAAAAATCTCTAAAAAATTCTCATTCTAACTAAGGCAAATGGTCACCTAATTCTATATAAAGTTCAATCACAAATTTACACAAATTATACTACCAAAACAGTAGAAAAATTGCCCTAAAAAATACACAAAAAATATTCTAAGTACTTTAACTTGTCTTTTAACCATAGCAAAAAGAATGGGCAAAAAATGTTATGGGAAGTGGCATAAAGAAATTGCACAAATTTATGTGTCCAATTGAAAATTCAATATAAGTCAATTAAATGGAAAAATCGAAATTAAATTGAAAAATGCAAAAATTCAGAAAGTAAAAATATGGAAAGTTTCTAAATTGTATTAAAAAGCTAATATAATTTTTGGGGGTTTTTCTTATGCATTTTTGTATTTTTCATGAATTAATTTTGAAACTATATAATATAGAAATAAAATAGAAAAGTAGATAAAGAAAGGGGGGAAGAATAGAAATGTTCTTAAGTTATAAATCCAATTGGGCCTGCGTATGGGGGGTGTAAATATCAAGTCTGCAAAGCCCAACAGCACATAAATCTCCCCCAAAGTCAAAAAATGGCGGTGGAAATTAAGGGGATGATCATGACACTTAATCATTTTCAAAAATATTAATCAGGCTTTTATGATTTCATTTAAAGAATATTAAATCATTAAAAGTCTTGATTATTTCCTAATTAAACTAAATTTAAGTATAATCATATAATCTAATTAATCTTAATTAAACAAAAAAACCTCAAATTTTTAAACACAGTCAAAGAAAGAAAAAAGAACAAAAACAAAATCCCCCCTCTCTCTTTCATGTTCTCACTCCCCCCTTTTCTCTAAACCCTAACACTTTATCTTCTTCATCTCATCTCTACCGCCGCCGGCCTCACCATCATCTTCTTGCCCTTCTTCTCCGCCGCCACCTAAATCAACCTTCCTCGTCTTCTTCTTCTCCCATCAACAAACCCTTTCCTTCTATTTTCCGCCGCGCCGTAAACCTCACCCTCCTTTTCCATTCTCAGCCGCCGCAGTGCTCTTCCTCCTCTATCCTCACCTAAACCGTCACCTCCATTCCATTGCACATCCCTATCTGAACAAAATGGCCACCAAATTCTAACCTAACAACCAGCCCTCGCCGAGAATCCATAATCGGCATCACCAAACAACAAGAACAGAAACGCAATCGGAAACCATCGAAAAAATGTTTGAAAGAGTTCAGAGTCTTACGCGGAGATACGAAGTTGAAATCTTTGATGGACTCCGTGCGACGAAACGTGATGATTCTGTTTTGCGCGACTGAAGATGATGAAGGTGAGGTGAAGTCTATACGGATGTGTTGAGGTGATCGCGGTGCCGTCGTGAAGCCGAGAATGAATTCTAAGGACAGGCGATGAGAATGCGAAGGTGGAGTCGTCTCAATTGTTTCCGTCGGCGAGCGGTATATTCAGGTATACACTTTGCCTTTTCTTCACCTTGCTCATGAACCTGAGTCAGAATTATTGACTTTCTGAGAATTTCGGTTTGCAGGTTCCTTCGGATGAAACCAAAAGATTGGTGATGATGAATGTTGCGGATTGCTGACAGTGGCGGTCCCAATGATGGGAATTCGTTGATAATTGCAGAGCTGGATTGACGAAGCTGTGTTGATGAACGCGTTCGATGTTCTGAAAATTGAAGGAAGATTTCTGAATATTGGTTCAGGAGAGTTTGTTAGAGAGTGTTGAAGATCCATCAGAGTTTTTTGTGCAGAAAAGGATTCAAGAACGGTGATTGCTGTCGAGATTGTGATTCGGTTTGCAGGTATTGTTCTTAATATTCTCCCTTTCGATTCTTTTTCTTGCGGTTGCGGTACCCTTGTTGTGCGATTCTTTTCCTGCTCCTTTTTTTTGTATAATCTTATTCTTCGCTTCTTCGACTCTGTTAACCTTTTGATGCTGATCTTTGTTGATGCAGGTTTCAGATAGATGATGATGTATCAGCGTTGCAGGGCATATTCTAGATTTCCTGTAGAGTGGTGAAAAAGAACTTGTTGACACTGCAAGTTTGTTCAATTCTTGTGAAGATCAATGATTAATCTGAGAAGAGGACATGAGGGTGAGATTAGAGAAAGATGAACGTAGAATAAGTTATTTCTTTCTCATAACTGAATATATGGTGGCTTGTTGCAGGTTGTTCCAGAACAATCATGGAGGAATCTTTGATGATGAAACATGAAGGAATGATGGAGGTTTGCTATAAATTGGTTATCTTTCCCATTTTCTCTGCTGGGTTTTCTTCCCCATTGAATTCTCTTCAGGACCTTTTGCAGGTATCAGGTTTTGTTGCTGGAGAAAAGGGATATGAAGATGAGTGAAAAGTGAAGATTCAGGAGCTTGGAACAAAGGGATGAAAAATGAGGAGAAGAAGAAGTGAGGACCAGAAGCCAACCTCTAAATCTGGAGATGAGTTAGAATATATAAGTCAAGCTGAAGCTTCCGGAAATATTCGGTTAAGAGTTTGTTTTTTCAGTTAGAGATTCAGTTAGAATCCTGTTAGGATTTTTGTAACTGAATTTTGTAATTTAATCTTTTTCCAAAGTTTGTTATCAGCCTCTGTTATATTCTCAGAATGAAAACGATGCCGAACCGTTAAATGCACAGTCCGTTAAATGCACAGTTATCCCTCATCTGTATTATTATATTTTTTCCATTATATTTTTCTTCTGTCTCCTATTCTGAAATTCGAACTAGCCATTTGCGCCCGCGTTTTGATCAATAAATCCAGTACAGTTGAAACAATTTCCATGTTTATTTGCCTCTTGAGGAAGGCGTGCTTTTCTTTTGTGGCTAGCTGAGTTTTCTTTTCCTTGCGTTCCAATCTCTGAGTTTGTGTGTCTTTAATACGTACCATGAATTCAACTTGCTGCAAATGGCTAGGATTAGAACTTATTTACATGCACTAGTTTGAAGTGGGGCAGCGGGAACTATTGACTTTTACCATTCAATTATATTTTTTGTTCATTTTATGGTTAATGTAAGAGAGAACAACAAATGGAAAATGGGCTTAAAATGAGATGGGCTATGATTGGGAGGAAAAGAAAGAAAGGAGAGAAAGAAAGAAAGATAATAAAAGAGTCTAATGGTCCTATAAATGATTTGGTTTGAGCTTGTAACAAATGGATCAAAGGTGGATGATGACTAAAATAGAGAAATGTTCTAGAATGAATTTTATACGAAATTGAGTACGAAAAACAGGTGTTAGTTGGGAATACAATGGAGTTAGTAATTTGATGAACACACAAATGATGAAAAATTAATTTGAGGAATAGACAGGTCCAAAACCAAGCTCAAACCCTTTTTATTTGCAAACAACAACTGATCGACTGAACAATCCTCTGAATTACATCTTCCTTTAACAATGTAACCCCTGAACCATTTTGAATTTGTCTGAATCAGGAATTTAGAATAAATCCACAGGCGAAACACAACCTGTATTGACAACTCCTGATAATGACAAGTATGATAGGTGAAATAAACCTCGCACGAACCACCTCTTGATAAACCCCGGGATTTTCATCCTAGTACAAACGCGAAAGTGGCGCGGAAAGGTTAGAGTCGCCAGCCAGACATTTTTATCCCGAATGAATGGGAAAGGTAATGTTGCACAAACCTGAAGAAGAAGGAAAGGACAAGGCCTTGCGAACCAAAGATCTGAGTTCGGGAGTCGGTTACGACCTGGGAAGGTATTAGCACCCAGATCGTCCGCCGTACCCGACGGGATCCACGCTTGCGAAAAGAAACTGTTTCAAAGGGTGAGGGATGAAAGACTGCAGCAAAGGAACGAAAATGAACTGGAAAAGATACTGAGAAAAGGACTGGAAAAGAGAACAAAGAGAAAAATGTAGGGAAAATAAAGATTGTGCTCGAACGGGCCCTACCCCGCTGCCTACGTACCTCATCGGGATAATGAGGATCAGAGACGCCGTAGTTCCCCTAACTAGGGGTAACGAAGGAAAATTGCTTGAATTAAAGCTTGAACTGCCTATGCCATTGCTCAGGTGTTGCAGACTCGGACGACGAGTGCGTAACCGTCTTGCAAGGTGACAAGTAGGAGCAAGTTCGCGGACGGAGCGAAAGAGGTGAGAAAAGAATTCCCGAAGGAAAGACGCTTATTGTTTGTTTGAGATTTTTATGAAGCTTTTATTTGTGAAGGTTTGCATAGGTAAGTGTACCTAAGTCTTACTCAATGGGATGTGTACATCTCACATCATCCCGAAATGGAATGCGCAAGAGGCACACCTATCTATGGAGGAAATCCCCAAAGCTAGCCCCACAAGTGAAGGCTCAAGCACACTGGCCTATTACCATTATTAAGTGTTTTTGTAGTTTTATGATTTAGAAGTGTCTTTTAGCTTTTCTTTGTGAGGTACTCATGTTAAGACCTATCCACCACGAGTGATGACTCACACCTCGCCCCGAAATGGAACGCATGCAAGCATCTCATAGCAAAGTCTCATGTCACATGAAAGTACTCAACCTTTATTAAGTGAATTAAAATTAAGTTTGAAGATGAGAAGAGAGAGAGAGCGCCAAAGGATCTCAAAGGAAAAATTCTAAAGGGGACTAAAATAATCCTAAGTGTTAACATGCATGGACATCCTAAGGGTTAATGAGGTTTCTATCCTATTGAAGAAAGAAGAAGAAGATAGAAGAAGGGATGAGAAAAGCCTAGGCCCAACAAAATAGGGTTAGTTCACATAAACATAAAAGGAAGAGATAAGGATTAGAGATGTGGAACTCAATTCCCACATCTCACACATACCATAGCCCCTGCAAGGTTAGTATGCACAAGTGAACAAAAAATGAGCAAATTAACATGACATCATCCAACAATCAGAAGTGAAATGAAATGAACAAATGCATAATGCCAATTCAGCTCAAAGAAATGAAGATGAGAGACTTATGACTTAAAATGAGGCAAAACGAGTACATAATCAAGTTGTCCATATTTTTAACCAATTTTCTACAAACCACATTTCTATATCTACTCACTCTTCAATATACAAGTCCATTCATCCCATTAATTTCATTTATCTTTTTTTTCTTTCTTTTCTTTATTTCCATTTAATTCCATATGATCCATATTCCATTACCTAAAACAATTTTTTCTTTTTATCCATTTTTTACACAAATTTCCACCAAAAAAAAAACTTTTCATGCCATACATGTGATTACCGCTTTGACGCCTTTGGGCACATCAACAATTACAACAGGATGAAAATGACCCCACTCACACCTCACCTCACGATTTGTTTGAAAAGAAAGAAAAGGGATTTCAGCCAGCACTTTTCTCATGCCAATGCACATGCACACGTTCCACAATTTTTCCAAAATACAACAGAAAATTAACAACAAAATTGGACCAAGCAAATAACAGGGGGAGAGGAAAAAGTTTGTTAGGAAAAAGATTACTCTTCACATCATGAGAGAACGAAAAAATTCAGAAAAAGAATAAGAGAAAAAATTTGTAACAGAGAGAAAAACGGATTCATACATCACTCCCTCTTCACACCAAATTCATTCATCATTATTGTTCTGCAAATCAAAAACCGAAATTCACTTTCATTCATCACCAAGAAAACATAATTCAGGATTCTTCTTCAATTTCATTCATCACCAAGTCAAACAGATTTCATTCTTTCCATCAGATAACAATCAAAAAATCAGAACTCGTTTCGTGACCTGTATTTTCATCAAGTAACCGAAAATCATCCACATGAATAAGCTTCATCTTCTCCAATTGAATTTGAATTGAATTTGTCTTCTTCACCACATCACCAACAAACTGAGTTCGTACTCATCACTATCATCAAAACCAAATCAGAACTGATAACCACAATCCTCAAGCACACAAAAGTCATGATAGCAAGATAAATTGAATCTCACCTTCTCTTCGGCGCGCAAAACCGAATCCACGTCCGCGTCACCACCAGATCGAGTTCTGGAATGCATTTGAGGTCCACATCATCAACAACTTCTCCAACGACATCTTCATCAAGTCTTCATCGGTCATCATCAATCGTTGATTTCTCTCCGACTCGATACTCAACCGACGCGAGCCACGGCGTCGTAGGTTGGTGAACTTCATATCTCGTTGCTTGTCTTTTCTGTACTGATTTCACGTCTATTTTCGACGTTGAGTTTTTTGCCTCTGTGATTTGCGATTTGCGATTTGCTTGTTTAAATGTTCCGTTGAAGAAATGGAATCCGAATTCAGATTTGAGGGAGGTAGTTTTAGTGAGGCTGAATTTTGTTGTTTCATGATTGGGCGAGATCTTCGGGAAGAAGTTGGCGGCTCCGGCGGTTTAGGTCGAGGAAGAAGACGGAAGGAACGGCGCCGGTTTTGAGTAGAAGAGGATGAAGATTAGTGAGAATTTGTTCGAAGTTTGTGGTGCTTGAGGGTGATCGGTGGTGAGTGAGCGACGAAGGAGGCTTGTGAGTTCCGACGGCGGCTAGGGCAAGTGTTGGTGAGGAAGATGAATAGATGGCGAGAGAGAGAAGGCTGCTTCTTGTTCCTTTTGCTTCTGATGTATTTCATTTTATTTTTTGTTGATTGTTAGTAAATAATATAAAATATAATAAGTTTGTTAATAAAGAATATAAAAATAAATTGAGGGAATCGAGAGTGATAAGGGATAGAGTAATCTGATTTTGTGGAATTTTGCCCATACTGGCGGTGACACTTGTCACCGTCCGGTAGGGCCTGTGTTGATAAGCTTCCTCATAGCAAGACATGTGGCTGCACGTTGGGCTTAGCCCGGAGTGCTCTTCGCACCTCCCCCAAACCTTGGCCCATTCCAATTACACTTCCAAGCCTTACTTTCCTCACCTCCCTTTAATTTCCTTTTATTTCTTTTTCACATTTGATTTCCTTTCTAATTCAGTTTGCTTTTAATTCAAATAAAATAGTTTCACTCATCTAAAAATCCCAAAATAAATCATGAGTATTCCTTTATGTTTCTAGTTTTTTATCACATTTTTATTTTATTTTTTTCATTGATCCACGTGCCAGAAATAATTCACCAAGGTGCATAGCTTCTTTTGCTTCATTTCTTGACTAGTCTGTCTTGTCTATTTTCTATAGCCTTCAATATTTGGAGTTTTGATCCCATTCTTTTTGCATTGTGTTCCTAAGATATTATAGTTTTCATGTGATTTTTCTCAGAAATTTTAGGAAATTATTTCTTGAGTTTTGGTCTGGTATCTTGTGATGTAAGTTTTCTGTCCTAACTTGTGTTCTTGCCTTCATTTGGCTTAGTTCCTTTCTGAATTTTTGCAAGTCCTTTTGGCAAGTTGATATAATGTGTCATGATCATTTGGTTTCAGTTGTAGAATTTTTAGATGGCTGGTTTATTATTTGTGGATTTTTGTTCTCACCTTGTCCCATTTTGCTTCTTTTGGTTTATTAGATCTCTTATAGGCTTAGAAGGGAACTTGTGCCAACTTCTTATTCTCATTTGAGGTTCCTTTGGGATGTGGATACCTTCCTGGTCCTAGGATAGGTCTTGTGCCCTTTTGATTTTTTGAGTTTGCTTCTTATTCAAGTCATTTGTTTCTTTAAGTACTTAAATTCCATATTTTGATTCCGTTGCTTCTATTTTGACATTGTTTGGTATTGTGTGACTTCTCTCTTCATCTTGATGGCCTCTTAGGCCATTCTTTATATCATTTGGATTCTGGTTTTGAACTTTGTGTTTGTATTTTGTGTGTTTTGCATTACATCTTTCATAAGTGCGCATTTGTTTCCATATGTACTCGTTTTGCCTCATTTTAAGTCATAAGTCTCTCATCTTCATTTCTTTGAGCTGAATTGGCATTATGCATTTGTTCATTTCATTTCACTTCTGATTGTTGGATGATGTCATGTTAATTTGCTCATTTTTTGTTCACTTGTGCATACTAACCTTGCAGGGGCTATGGTAAGTGTGAGATGTGGGAATTGAGTTCCACATCTCTAATCCTTATCTCTTCCTTTTATGTTTATGTGAACTAACCCTCTTTTGTTGGGCCTAGGATTTTCTCATCCCTTCTTATATCTTCTTCTTCTTTCTTCAATAGGATAGAAACCTCATTAACCCTTAGGATGTCCATGCATGTTAACACTTAGGATTATTTTAGTCCCCTTTAGAATTTTTCCTTTGAGATCCTTTGGCGCTCTCTCTCTTCTCATCTTCAAACTTAATTTTAATTCACTTAATAAAGGTTGAGTACTTTCATGTGACATGAGACTTTGCTATGAGATGCTTGCATGCGTTCCATTTCGGGGCGAGGTGTGAGTCATCACTCGTGGTGGATAGGTCTTAACATGAGTACCTCACAAAGAAAAGCTAAAAGACACTTCTAAATCATAAAACTACAAAAACACTTAATAATGGTAATAGGCCAGTGTGCTTGAGCCTTCACTTGTGGGGCTAGCTTTGGGGATTTCCTCCATAGATAGGTGTGCCTCTTGCGCATTCCATTTCGGGATGATGTGAGATGTACACATCCCATTGAGTAAGACTTAGGTACACTTACCTATGCAAACCTTCACAAATAAAAGCTTCATAAAAATCTCAAACAAAAAATAAGCGTCTTTCCTTCGAGAATTCTTTTCTCACCTCTTTCGCTCCGTCCGCGAACTTGCTCCTACTTGTCACCTTGCAAGACGGTTACGCACCCGTCGTCCGAGTCTGCAACACCTGAGCAATGGCATAGGCAGTTCAAGCTTTAATTCAAGCAATTTTCCTTCGTTACCCCTAGTTAGGGGAACTACGGCGTCTCTGATCCTCATTATCCCGATGAGGTACGTAGGCAGCGGGGTAGGGCCCGTTCGAGCACAATCTTTATTTTCCCTACATTTGTCTCTTTGTTCTCTTTTCCAGTCCTTTTCTCAGTATCTTTTCCAGTTCATTTTCGTTCCTTTGCTGCAGTCTTTCATCCCTCACCCTTTGAAACAGTTTCTTTTCGCAAGCGTGGATCCCGTCGGGTACGGCGGACGATCTGGGTGCTAATACCTTCCCAGGTCGTAACCGACTCCCGAACTCAGATCTTTGGTTCGCAAGGCCTTGTCCTTTCCTTCTTCTTCAGGTTTGTGCAACATTACCTTTCCCATTCATTCGGGATAAAAATGTCTGGCTGGCGACTCTAACCTTTCCGCGCCACTTTCGCGTTTTTACTAGGATGAAAATCTCGGGAGCGACAGAGTGAAGGTCATAACTTTAGGAGGCTCAGAACTTAGTAGTTAGTGCATTCTCAGAACTAGGTGTTCTGGTGAATTGCTCTGGGGCTAAGGTTTTGGTGTTGCTCAGAACTATGTGCTATGGAGCCTGAATTCGCAACGGTTGTTGTGCAGTTAGTCATGATGATTGGCCGTGCAAGGAAGTCACAACATGTTGTTGTGCAATTAGTCACGACAGGTTGAATCCTTAAAACTTATGGAACAACCTATTCTTGACTAGAACTGGTGTAATGCTCCAATCGAAGGGAACACCTATTTCTAAAGAATCATACGACATTTCTCCCCCTTGGACGAAAGCAAGTTTATGGGCTAAATTCTTTGGATCGACCCATGAGTAATCTTCTTCAAAAATCCCCGCCATCAAACTAATTGATCAAGAAAATATCTAAGATTGCAAAATGGAGCAGAATATGTGCTAACAACAGAAAATACTAAATTGAAAAATAGTGCCTAAAATCATGAAGAAAGAAGGCAATACAAGGTCTAACGGTTTATATCAAATAAAGAAGGGAAATCTAAGTGTAATCAACATCTTATTCCATCAATCCACATGAAGGTAAAAGGCACTTGAGTACCCTTAGTAGGGTAATCGATTCCTGACTCACATACTTATGATGACGGGTTAGCAATTGTGGGTGACAACTAGTCGACAACAAGTAAACATTAAATATGATTATCCCTCATTATTCACTACTAGAAAAAGTGCATTTAACATCAGACGAAAAATGCATTTATCCTCGGCTATAGAGGCGAGGTAAAGAAGGATGTCATGAAAAATGCACAATTTACCTCTCGGTTTTGAAAAACTGATGGGTAAGTGAAAAGTTCATGGGTTTGATACCCAGGAATATCTTTTTGGAATTCTGAAATGGCAAAAACACATATCCCTTTGATTTTGTAATTTCACTGAAGGATCTACCACATTTTCACCTCGGTTATCTCATAAAACTGAAGGGTAAAAGAAGTTTGAGTTTATTAAATCTAATTTGGATTGCTTATTTCACTAAATCTTATACTGAACATATAACTTTTCAAAATTAGTTAAGAAAATAATTATATTAAAAATTGTGTTATATTCAAAATGTCGAAATTATGTTGTCTTATATTCAAAATGTCTCCATCCTTTCTCTTGTAAATATAAGACGACATATATGACGATATTTTGAAGAAAAATTGAAGGAGAGACTTAGAAGATGGATGAAAATTATATAAAACCTTAAACAATACAATACAGTAGCCACTATTTGTGGCGCACATGCTCCATATGAGCATGTATGCATGCACCACATGCAGTGACATGTACTATAAGTATGCGCCATTCAAAGTGGCTACTCCTCTTGTCAACTATTTTTTTTAAACATGATTAATTTTTTTTTAATTAGGATTATTTTGAATAATTCATTGAAAATGATGGTTATTTTTTAAAAAAATAAATTTTTTATTAAAGTTTGATTACACCTACTATACATTTATGTCTTTTCTAATTCCATTATTGAATAGTATATTTTTTTTATCTTTTTCGTTTTTGAAAAACTTACCTTTTTTTAAATTAGTATATAAAATAAAGGTGTTTTCAAATTCCATTATTAAATAGTATACTTTTTATTTATTTTTGTAAAACTTACTTTTTTAATCGGTATATAAAGGTGTTTTCAAATTCCATTATTAAATAGTACATTATTTATTTATTTACTTATTTTTTGTAAAACTTACTTTTCTAGTTAGTATATTTTATTTAAGAAAATTGATATTTCTTTTCACCTTTAAAATAATCCAAATCTAGAAGGAAAAAATAATATTTTTTACTAAATGAGGAACTAATTATATAAGCTTTTAGAATAATCTAAATTTAGACAATGTGTTGTGTAATTTTTAAAAATAATTATTAACTAATTGGGGAAACGGATAAGATAGAAGATTTAAAAAGTGAAAAAAAAATAGTGATTGGAATTATTAACTTGTAATTAAATTCAAAGAAGGTTTATTTTCTTTTATAATCAAAATATACTATAATTTATTGCAATTGTGATCAGGATTGGTTGAAACTATTTGATGTTAGAATTTATTCCATCAATCCAATAAAAAAAATATAATTTATTACATTTCATTAGTTTAGTGTGACACATCATTTAAATAAAGTCAATTTAAAATAATTGAATCTAAAATATGTAAATTAATTTTGTGAGTAACATTAAATTTAAAGACTAAAATTATAATTAAATTTTTTTAATAGACTAAAATATGTAAATATATAAATCCCAATTTAATATTTTCTACTATTTTTTTATAGTATACACATACCAATTTTTTTAATATTTAATAAATTATATCTTCTTTTTTTCTTAATTCGGTCAAACTATTAAATAAATTATTGTATATATAAAAGAAAAAATATGTTTTACTTTTATATGAAATAAATAATCAACAAGGTACCTGACCCAATGCAAACGTTTTCTTTTATCAAAAACATAAAATTAATATCAATGTTACTTAGTAATAAATCCACCAATATTAATGTTTATCCATAAGTTTTTTTTTCTACAATAAACATTTTCCATGAGTTCCAAACATTAAAATCGCATCAGAAACAAATCATGTTATTTACCATCCTCTATAAAAAATTATTTTACCATTTCCTTTTTTACCCTTTATTTGCAATGCATTGAATTCTTTGGCCTTTTCTTTGTAAGGGAAAAAAATCAGAGAAATTATCTCATTTATTTTCTAGAATCGTTTCAATAGGTAAAATATCAATAAATTATTAAAAAAAAAAATACTAAATATTTATTTAACCAAATTCTACCTTTGAATGAGATTTTGTATGAAGCATGATTTTCTAGAATCGTTTCAATAGGTAAAATATCATTTACGCATTGTAACACCTTGATTTGTTACCAATAATTTTATAGAGGAACCAATTATAATTTTTTACCCAATTTCTTATTTTACCTATAAAATATTCTTACTGTATCAATAAACTTCACTCCTTAATCCTCACATATGAAATCATTTTCATTCATTCATCAAATTAAACTCATGAGCCCAAAAAATTCCGAATATGCCAAAAAACCTTAGAAAATCCCTAAAACGTTACTTTAGCAAAATCAAAACTCAACATTCACATCAACTCCGTTTACCATCCAAGAAATGGATTAGTAACAATTGTAAACATCCTAGAACTCCGTCTTTCTCGATGAAAAACAAAAACAACAACGATGATGAGGCTACATTGGCTGACATCGATCAATTTCTCTTTGAAAATTTTAAGTCGTTGTTTCTTGATGAACAAGAAGATGTTCATCCAAACAAAAATATCGTCACATCAGGCGAAGATCAAGAAGATGAAGACAAAGATGGAGAAAAAACTCGTAAAAATAAATCTCCAAATATAGGACGAATCTTTTTTGATTCATCTGGGGGAGGATCACCTTTGGATCTAAATGGATCCAATAGATTTTTTACGCCACGTGGCTTCTCGAGATCCACAACAATAACATCAACAACAAACACATTTGAAGAAACGGGATCATCCTCAAACTCGTCAAATTCTAAGACCTTCGAAACTGATTCGTCTTCAAAGGAAACGAAGATTCCTAATAATTGTGTTGTTGTGTTGGCGAGTTCGCCAAATCCTTATGATGATTTTCGCAAATCTATGCAAGAAAATGTGGAAGCAAGGACTATGAAGAATCAAAGTGTGGATTGGGATTTCTTAGAAGAACTTTTGTTTTCTTATATAAATATGAATGAGAAGAAATCATGTAAGTTTATACTAAGTGCTTTTTGTGATTTGATTAGTGTCATGAAACAGAGTTCAGATACAGAACCGGAGACGGATCGAGATTCAGAGAAACCGCGAAGCGTTCGTACTATTAGAAAGGGGAGGGATATAAGGAAGAAGAAGAATAAAGAATTAAAATTATAGTTTGAAATTTCAAGATGAGTTAATTTTCAATGTTAGATTAATTTTTAAAGATGTATAATCAAGATGGATTTCAGGTGGAATAATGTTTAGCTTGAGGGATCAAATTGTTGTAACTTTGATGTACTCTATTTGTGTAGAGTACATTTTACTTCGTAAAAAGAGAGAAAAACACTCACAGTAAAAATTGCAAAATAAATTAAAGTATGATATAAATATTATTCACTAAAATAAGTGAGTACAAGTGTAAAAATATATTTTAGTACTCAAGCCACTCTATATCCATACAATAAATATTTATATATTTTAATTTATATTATTATATAAGAATGTATATATTTATCAATTTAAAAAAAAACATCAATATTAAACTATTTTGAATTTTTATAATTTTATAATGCAACAATAAAAATTTTAAAATTTTTTAAATATTGTTAAATTTTTAAAATAATATAATATTTTATAATTGATCGATTTATTTGAACTAAAATTATATTTAATAAATTATATTTAACAAATGCATGCATGAATACTTAACCACTTGTTAGATACAAATTTAAACATTGGTGTCCCTCATGTATAGATTCGAGTAGGAAAATATTCAAACTTTGCCTATTGTTATTCAAGTAGATGGAAATTAGTAATTTCGATTTTTTTAGTGGCAAAAATTTCACTGGAGCTAATTTCAAAGTGGGATAATATTTTATTACAACCATAAACATAATATTTATATGCAAAATCACAATATCTAGAGAGAACAATTAAATGGTTAGAATGTTAGAGAGAAGGTCCAACCTCTCTCTAACTTTGGCTCCCGTTTAAATTGGCATTCTTATATTTTCTTATCCATTTGTCTTTGGGAAGAATAAAGTCTCACAAACTGGAGAGGCTTCTATTCTTAATTTGCAATCTGGAACGCATACTCTTTCAGGGAGGGATGGGGAAGGATCTTCTTCATCAGTGTATTATATCATTAATTCGGCAAATTCTGATATAGTCAGGAGCAATATTTGTTTATGGGACAATTTGGAATCCAACGCCGGGAGCAAATTATAGAGGCGATATCCAATTTAGGAGTGGTTGCGCTTGACGCTAAGAAAGATTACTTGAGGAGTTTGGAGGAGATGGAAAAACGAGATAAAAACATAAAGTGGGTTGGGAAGGCGGAATTAAAAAATCAGAAATGATTATCAGATCTTTTAATATTAGAGGTGGGGGCAGTATTTTAAAGAGGAAAAGAATTAGCCAAATTATTTCGGATGGCAAGGCGGATATGTTTTTGATTCAGGAATTTAAACTAGAAGAGATGTCCAATTTGGTGGCTAAGAGCTTTTAGCCTATAGAGGATATTCGTTGGTCTTCTTCTGGGTCCTCGGGTACGGCGGGAAGGCTTTTGATTTTGTGGAAGGAGGATAGTGTCAAGGTAATTTTTAGCTTCAAAGGGGATGGTTTTATAGGGGTAAAGGTTTCGTGGAGGGAGAAATTTTTTTACATTATCAATGTTTATTCTTCATGTGATTTGGGGTTGAAATCTAAGTATAGTAACATTGATTGATGCATAGCTAGGGATTTTAACTCAATCACTTGTACTAGCAAAATGAAAGGTAGCTTGAGGTGGAGTAGGAATACGGAAATGAAAGAGTTTTCGGAGTTCATAGTGGATAGTGAGTTGATTGATGTTCCTTGCAAAGGAAAGAAAATCTCATGGATTAGTGGTGACAACTCTTCTATGAGTCGGATAGACCGATTTCTTATTTCGGAAGGAGCTATTGACAAATGGGGCATAGTCGGGAAATTCATAGGGAATAGAGATATCTCGGATCATTCCGATTTGGTTGGTGGTTGATTCCTCGGATTGGGGCCCGAAACCTTTCAAAATCAACAATGATTGGTTCGATCATAAAAACTTTCCACCTTTCGTTGAAAAAGAGTGGAAAGCTATGCACATTCAAGGGAAAAGTGATTTTGTCCTAAAAGAGAAACTAAGGTTACTTAAAGGTAGCCTTTGGAAGTGGAATAAGGAGGTTTTTGGTAAGTTTGACCTGGAGGTAAATGAGTGCATTGATAAGATTAATGAAGGAGACATTGTGGTCGAGACTACTTCCGGAGCTTTAATGGAGGAGAATATCGAGAATCGCAAGAAGTTGACTAGCCGGTTTTGATTGAGCCTTAAGATTAAGGAGAATTTCCTTATTTTATATATATATATATATATATATATATATATATATATATATATATATATATATATATATATATATATATATATATATATATATATATATATATAATACCTTTATTTGTGCCAATATTTCATCTTTTTCCTTGCCAACTATATCTTTCCAATATTTATATTTAATGGAAGCATATTGTTTCCTTCGAAACAAATTCCCTCCAAAATGAGTAAGAGTCGTACCTTCAATAATCATAATCCTACACATACAAAACAATGGAGAACATTCAAAGTTTAAATGCATAGTGAGAAAAAATCAGTAGAGAAAACTACATTTCCTATTAGGAGCATATATATATATATATATATATATATATATATATATATATATATATATATATATATATATATATATATATATATATATATATATATATATATATATATATATATATATATATATATATATATATATATATATATATATATATATATATATATATATATATATATATATATATATATATATATATATATATAATACCTTTATTTGTGCCAATATTTCATCTTTTTCCTTGCCAACTATATCTTTCTAATATTTATATTTAATGGAAGCATATTGTTTCCTTCGAAACAAATTTCCTCCAAAGTGAGTAAGAGTCGTAACTTCAATAATCAGAATATTACTCATACAAAACAATGGAGAACATTCAAAGTTTAAATGCATAGTGAGAAAAAATCAGTAGAGAAAACTACATTTCCTTTTAGAAGCACGTGAAAGAAGAAAAGCTTACCAGGTGGAGAGAGTTGAGCTATAAGGTGTCAATACTAGAAGAAATATATATAGCAATCCAAAAAAGTTCAAAACAAGAATCCAAATTTCCCAAAAATATTTCATATAACTATTACACATAAGGTAGCTAGAGGTCCTCTTGAAAACTCTACAAAAAACTGTTGAGAATCAAGTGTGAGGAAGATGTCTCACATTGATTAGAAAAAGGAAGATTGAACACTTTATAAGTGAGAGAACCCACACACCTATTGTAACGCCTCAATTTTTACAAATTATTTTATAAAATAATATGGAGAATTTTGGAGTATAATTGGAATAATAATTAAAGAATTATTTTGTTTTTAAATTATAATATGATAATGAGGTGGAATATTATTATAACATTGTTATTTAAATAATAAAAAAGTAATTGGAGGTCTAAGGGGCAAAGGTGTAAATTGATCATGTTAGAAAAGGGAGAACACGATAGATTTCTCATTATCGTGTATTTTGACGAAGAACAGAGAGCTCTGAAGAAAAGAGGGAATAAGAGGAAAATCAAGGATCATAGAGTTCTAGGTCAGGAGTTCGGAAAAGCTTCATTCAATCTCGAGGTAAGGGGGGAGAAAGGGTTTATATTGGTGATCTAACATAGAAGGGTAATTGGGAGCTCTTTACTCCCTTAGGGTTTATGAATTATAATTGATTTTGATGAATATTGTGATGTTGTATGAATCTTATGATGATGGATTATGTTTGTGTGAATCTTGATGCTGAATTGTATGATGTGTGTGAGATATGAAATTTATTCAGGAATGTTATGATTTATGAGGCCATTAGAGGAGATGAAGAAGACCTATAATTGTAACCATTTGATTAGTATTTGTTAGTTTAAGAAATTAGGTGTTGTTAGAGGTATAATTGGATAATAAGGATCATAATTGGGCTATTTTGAATGTTAAAAACAAAGTAAAACGAACTGGAATTGGACAGATGTAAAAGGGAGAAGAAAAGTGAATTTTATGTAGAAAACTGATTTTTGACGCAGTGCCCCTGACACGGGCCGTGTCACACGACACGGGTGGCTGTGTCAGGCCACGGGAATAAGGTTTAGGGTAATTTTTGAGAGGATTGGACTCAGAGGGTGTGACACGGGCCGTGTCACACGACACGGGTGTCTGTGTCACCCTTCTGTGCTTTGGGAAATGAAGCATTTGAAGGTTGTGCTTCAGACCACCTGACACGGGCCGTGTAAGGGACACGGGAGGCCGTGTCAGGCCCCTTCATTTTGAGTTTTCACATTGTTTTCAAGTCGGATTCGATCTGTTCTTTCATCTAAGGCTTGTATCAGTAAACTAAGACATTGGGAGTAATGTTAGTAGTAACTATAGGACCTGATGATCCAAAACTTAGTGAGTGAGTATTAGGAGACCGTGTGAATGGTAGAAGTTACTAATGATGAATTGAATTATGCTGGTTGTGTTGATGCATGATATATGCTTAGTACTAATTATATGATGAAGTGATTTATGATTGATGAAGATCATGAGGATCATATTGTTATGATTATATCCATATGTGGTTATGATAATGTATGTTGTAATCGAGTTTTTGCATACACATACATGTTGAGGGGGAATGATCATGTCTCGGATGGAGCGTAAATGATTGTTAGGATTCATTGGGAATCAATGGGTGGGGGATGATCGTGTCTCAATAGGAGTGTAAGTGATACATCCGGTCCGAATCGATGGACATTTGATGAAGTCGGCACCTCATTTGCATTGTGTATTGAGTCACATTGCATTGATATGAATGAATGATTGATGTTGTGTGTTATGATTGGTGTGTGTGAATTACTTCTTCGTATATGTTATTTGCACCGTTATATTATGAAATTGTTTCTCACCACTTTGTTGTTTTATGGCGTATGTGCTTCTTCGGAAGTACAGATAACCCAAGTACCTGAGAAGTGTTTAGTGTTGCTTGTTCGAGTCCTAGGAGCTCTGATACGTAACGGGAATACGAATTTTGATCACTTGTTTTATTTTAATTATATTTTTAGACTTTGTGATAGTTACGTATCAATTTAATAAACTAGAAGAATAGTTTTATGTTTTTAGATTATTGGGCTGTTGAGCACGTTAATGTTGAAATTATTAATTCCGCTGCTTATGTTATGAAATAAAGTGAAATGTTTGTTTGATTTTGATGAGTAATCACTCGCTTTGTTATGTGACTCTGATTTTTAATGAGAACTTATGTTAATTTTGAAAATGAGAAAAGTGGGTGTTAAAATGAGAAAATGAGAACATTATTCAGGTAGCTCAAGTGGGAGGTAACGCCCAGTCTCGTGCATTGGATCAATTCCGGAGCAACAAGCCGCCTAAGTATGAAGATGGAATCCTGGATCTAGAGGCTGCGCAGAAGTGGTTGAAAACTATTGAGAAGATCTTCAGGACCATGGGGTGTACTAATGATCAGAAAGTGAGGTTTGGCCCTCACATATTGGAAGGCGAAGCTGAAGTATGGTGGGACAACAGTCGCCAAAGGTTGGAAGCTGCGGGGATTGCAATTACTTGGGTCGTGTTTCATAGAGAGTTCTTGGAGAAGTATTTTCCAGAGGATGTCCGCAGTGCTAAAGAGATAGAATTCCTGGAGATGAAACAGGGTAACATGACGGTAGCTGAATATGCTGTTAAGTTCGAAGAATTGGTGCAATACTATGCACACTACAACACTGAGGAAGCTATGACCTCAAAGTTCCTGAAGTATGAGAATGGTTTGCATCCTGAAATCAAGTAGGGCATTGCTTACCAGAAGATTAGGAATTATCCTGAACTGGTGAGTAGAAGCCGGATTTATGACAATGATAATCGAGCTCGAATTGTACATTACAAGTCTGTGAATGAAAAGAGGGGAAAGCTAAGATTTGGTAGTACTCCTTATAGTGCTCCAGATGATAAGGGGAAGCAGAAGGCTAGTGCTAAGAAGAATCCAAGTGGGGGAGGAGGTACTCCCGATAATATCAAGTGCTACAGATGCCATGGTACATGAAATCGTGCCAATGAATGTCCTAATGAAGTGAAAAAGTGCTTCAAAAGCGGGAAGCCGGGTCATCTGATGGCTGATTGCGGGGAGAAGGCACCTACTTGCTATAATTATGGAGAGCAGGGTCATATCAGTACCAATTGTGAGAAACCAAAGAAACAACAATCAGGCGGAAAAGTATTTGCATTAGTGGGAGCTCAGCCTACTAGTATGGACCGATTGGTCAAAGGTACTTGCTTTATCAATAATATTACTTTATTTGTGATTATTGATATGGGTGCAACACACTCGTTTATTTCTTTGGAATGTGTGAAGAAACTAGGATTGGAACCTTCTCAGTTAAGTCGAGGAATGGTTATTGATACTCCATCCATAGGTTCTGTGACTACCACTTTGGTGTGTCGTAACTGTCCTCTGGTTATCTTTGATAGAGAGTTAGGGGTGGATCTTATATGTATGCCACTCTGTAATCTTGATGTGATTTTGGGTATGAACTGGTTGAAATCCAACCGGGTTTATATTGACTGTTTTAGGAAGAGGTTATTGTTTTTTACTCTAGAGGAGGAAGTCTTGGCTAGTTCGACTTCTACAAAGGAATTGAGGACTTTGTTGGAAGATGAAGCGAAGATGTTTGCAGTGTTCGCTTCATTATCTGTTGAAGAGACAATTACTATTGAAGAGTTGCCGGTAGTGAATGAATTCCTAGAAGTGTTTCCTGGTGATATTATAGAGTTGCCTCCGACGCGTGAAGTAGATTTCTCTATTCATTTGATTCCTGGTACTAGGCCTATTTCTATGGTGCCGTACAGGATGTCTGCGACAGAGTTAGCTGAGTTGAAATCTCAGATTGGTGATTTGCTTGATACGAAATTTATTAGACCTTGTGTATCACTATGGGGAGCGCCGATGTTATTAGTGAAGAAGAAGGATGGTAGTATGCGTTTATGCATTGATTACCGACAACTGAATAAAGTGACCATTAAAAACACATATCCACTTCCTATGATTGACGATTTAATGGATCAACTTGTTGGAGCTTGTGTTTTTAGTAAAATTGATTTGAGATTGGGATATCATCAAATTAGAGTGAAGGAAGAAGATATTCAGAAGACGGCCTTTAGGACTCGATATGGTCATTATGAATATGCAGTAATGCCTTTCGGAGTCTCCAATGCGCCTGGAGTGTTTATGGAGTATATGAACCGTATATTTCACTCTTACTTGGACCAATTTATTGTAGTGTTCATTGATGACATATTAATATATTCAAAGTATGAGGAGGATCATGCAAAGCATTTGAGGATTGCATTGCAGATGTTGAAAGATAACAAGTTGTTCGCTAAATTCTCCAAGTGTGAATTCTGGTTGAAGACGATGAGCTTTTTGGGACATGTTATATCTGGTGAAGGTATAGAAGTAGATCCTTCCAAGGTCAGTGTTGTGCTTGAGTGGGAACTGATAACACTGAATTTCACTGCGTTTCTGACCCCGATTTCGCATGCATTCTAAGTGTTTTATTGCTCTTTTGTTATGTTATAACTATGTTTCTCTTTGTTTTAAGGTTTTTACTTTAATCGGAGCCTCGAGTAAGAAAAGGAACGGAAAAGGAGCCGAAAAGGGAAAAAATCAAGTAATTCAGCATTTCGCACTTGTGGCACCCACTGTGCCTGGCGCCATGGGGTTAGCCGTGACGTGGACACGTCTCCACCTCCCCTCAACTGTTCTAGGTCCACTTCCTCCTAATATTCCTGATAGGGAGGGACATGACACTGATGAAGAATTTGATCGGAGAGAGCAATCTCCCGTACTTCACGTGTCCCCCCATCATCCTTCACATCCACACACTGCACCATCTTCCTCTAACCCTGTTGTAGGTGCTACTCCTGGATTTTATATTATTGAGGAGATGTGGCGTGATATGACGGCTAGAGAAGAAAGGCGATACGACCTATTCTCTACCATTTCACAATAACTGGAGGATAACATGAGTTACATGGAACAATCGCGATTGAGTTCAGATCGTGCCTACGGGAACGTTTGCCGCACCTTGACTGCGATCACTGCAGAACAGTCCCGCCAGCAAGAAGTCAACCACCGACATTACCAGCTTATGGAGGCCACTCAGGGTTCCATCCTAGGTAACCTTAGAGAGGTCAGAGATGCCCAGACTGCCTTATCGACCCGATTAGACCAGAGAGACCAGCACCGCAACATATCTCGTCGTTCCAGGCATCCTCAGCAGGACGACGAGGGCACCAGTGGTCCTCTGCAGTAGTTTTACAGGTTACTCTCCTTATCTTATTTCGAAACATTGGGGACAATGTTCGATTTAAGTGTGGGAGGGGATTTTATTACTTTCTATTTTTTCCAATTTTCTTAGTTATTTATTTGCTTTCTGTTTTTCTTCTTTTCAGTTAGTTATTTAGTTTAAGTTTTTTTTAGATAATGCATGAGTCTGACGAGTCACCAGTACAGTTTTTCTTTAGTGCACCCTCATTTTCCCCATTTCTTTAGCCCTACCCAAAAAAAAAATTCAAAAAAAAAACAATGTAGTTCCACATGTTTTTTGGGCTTTAAGATATGTTTGAATTAGGATGTAGTGACTTAGGTGAACTTTTTGGAACATCAGTATCGTTTTAGCACCATAGACTTCATAAATATAGGAATCACTCCTAAACCCCGCATACCATGGCCTTTATTATCATTTAAAAATTGTCCTAAGTAGTTTATTCTAGCAGTTAGCTCCGGCCTAAGCATGCTCTATGTAGGGGACCGATGAACATAAGTGAATGATCCAGTGCTAATAAAAAAGAGAAAAAGGAAAACTCTGGGATAGATGACCCTCACAAAGTCATTTAAACCAAAAAGAGAAAAAAAATTCTTGCCACAAAAATAAATTTTTTTTTGCAGTCACCTATTGTTAGTTGGTTCAGAGGTATCTGGAACTAAACTTGGTAGGGAAGATTAGGATCAGATCCCCCACAACTGCATTTGGGTCAAATAAAAGGGTTTACACAAACGTTTGTGCCAGAAACCCTATGTTTTAGATCAGAATCACTAACCAGTCACTCTACTATGAAACATGTACGAATAACGGACTTAATGTGATTGCACCTGAATGAAAGGGACCCAAAAAGAGATGAAAAGATATGTCTAGGTATTGTGGGATGATATGGGTTGGTTAATATAGGATTGAAGTTTATGTCCGTGTCATTATGATACCCTTGGTTCACTTAGTTAGTACCTGTCACTGCATCCTGGCTTGAACTTAGAAGCCCTTTTAGCCCAAATCACGCGTTGACACTAATTTTCTTCTTTGAGCTTTAAATGTTTTGCTCTAGGACAAACAAAGGTCTAAGTGTGGGAGGATTTGATAACACTGAATTTCACCACGTTTCTGACTCCGATTTCGCATGCATTCTAAGTGTTTTATTGCTATTTTGATATGTTATTACTATGTTTCTCTTTGTTTTCAGGTTTTTACTTTAATCAGAGCCTCGAGCGAGAAAAGGAATGGAAAAGGAGCTAAAAAGGGCAAATATCAAGTAATTAAGCATTTCGCACTTGTGGCACCCACTGTGGCTGGCGCCATGGGGCCAGCCGTGACGTGGAAACGTCTCCACCTCCCCTCAACTACTACGTTCCCCATGATCTCCACTACAACACTTCAGTTTGCACTCATGGCGGGCGCCATGAGGGTGTGGCAGGCGCCACAAGGCAAAATGAAGTTTCCCTCCATTTTTCGGTTATAAGGGCACCCATGTCTATTCATACTATTTTCTTGCCTATAAATAGGACTTTAGATTTTCGTTTTTCATCATCTAAACTTAGAATCTCTTAGGCATATATCAGTTAAAAAGTAGTAACCACTTTTTTGTACCCCAAAATTTTCCCTCCCACAATCAAGGCAATGTTTTTCAAGATTTTTCAATGATCATAAGGTTCTCAAGGTCCCCAATTGGTCAGAAAATTAGAGAGTTTCCTCAGACAAAGCCTCCTCCTAAGCAAAGGATCCAGAAATAGGGTTTTGGTTTTCTCCAAGCAAAATGGACTTCCAATGCCTCAAATGAGATTCATAACATCCCACATGTATTCAAGAATCCCCATGTCAAGTTTCAGGACTTTCCCAATAAGTTTAACCAATCAGATGATCAGATATGCAAAAATCAGTCAAAGTGGTTAAAAAGCCAAACTAAGGTCAACTGTGGTCAAACTAAAGTCAAACTTCAAGATTTTTTTGCCAACATCAAGATTATGAAGTAAATTCATCATTTGATCAAGGGTTGATCATGATTCATCAAGGATATCTCAGATCATCAAGAATCAGGAAGTTTCTAAATTAAGGTTTCCTAGGAAAAGTCAACTGAACTTTGACCAGCCATAACTTTCACATGCTTCATCAAAAATTTCCCATCCAAAGCTCATTTTGAAGGAAATTGATTTCTCTACAACTTTGTGTCTCACAAGCCAAGCCTAAAAATGTTTCATTTGGAAGGTATGAGCCAAGACATTATATGTCATTTCAAAAGTCAACAAAAAGTCAACTTTTCCAAAGAGCATAATTTGAAAATGGTAAAAGATATGGACATGAGACTAAAGAGGTTTGTTATAGGACTCTTTAAGCTTTCCAAAATGTCCAAGATCACTCTTATAGCCTTAAAATTGAGGGATTTATGCCTTTGCAAAGTTGGGAGATTTTCAAAGGGTGCATTGAGCAAAAAGGGTCTCAAATCCATTTTTTTTCCAATTGGACCCATGAAATTCTAATCCAATCTTCACAATAACATCAAGCACGACCCAATTCCAATTATTTCTTATTTTTATAATTTATTTATAATTTATTTGGATTTTATTTATTAAAATTCAATTTAAATCATAATAAAATATAAAACTCAATATTTGGATGTGATTCTTGTTCTAGAAGCTCTTAAAAAACATTCAAGACTAATTGAAACTCTCCAAAATCGTGCACAACCAAAATAACAAAGATATATTTGATTTTTTGAATATTTTTGGTTGATTATTCCTTCACCATCAAGTCATCTAAAAGCCTATAGAATCCACAAGTTTTTGACCTAATCTCCTTCACTTATAAGTATACAACTTAACCAGAACACAAAGGACGATTTTTGGAAGCATTAGAGGCAATTTTCAAAACTGATTGTTTTCTAAAAAAAATATTTTTCGGTTTAGCAATTCCAGGTGGTTTCAAGACTTTTTAAAGTTTTCAATACAATCCTTGACATGTCCTGAACGTAAATCAATCACCAAAAGCATCGAAACCATGCCAAATATCATGAACCGAATCCATGCTTTGTCTTGAAATTTCAATTTTCGATTTCGTTTATATATGCGTTCTAACTTGATTTTGGTTGTTGATTATTGTTTATAGTGATGTTTAGATCAATTCAGGGAGCTTTAATCTGATTTTCGATGCAGGAGTGGTTGCGCACCATTATTAGGGTTTGAAGTCCCAATTTGGGGATTCTTGATCCAACCCATTTAAAAACCTTTTGGACAACATATTTGGACTGTATAATATGTGGGGAATCGTTTGGTATAATTAATTTGGGCAAATTGTACGCGTTTCTAAGGTTTTGATTTTTGCAGGTCAATTAGCTACAAAATTTTCGTAGCTAATTCGTAGCCATTCCGTAGCTAAAACTCTACATCCAGAGGAAGAAGAAGACCCTGCACGCGAAAATCTAATTTCAAACTTTTATTTTATTTTATTATATTTTCTTTATGTTATAATGTCAAAGGAAGCTGATGGCTCAGCTGGTAAGGTAGGCACGTTTGGAAACCTTTGAACCCGGGTTCGATTCCCAGGTTTTGCGTTTTTCGTTTTAATTTTATTATATTTCACAGGATTAATATATTATGTATGCTGGCCATTGGATATCACAACCGCGCTTGCAACCTAGTGGGTAAGCCCTAATTTGGTGAGGGTGAGGTCCTGGGATCAAAACCAGGCCTCACCATTATTTTTGGGTCTTGTTTCCTTTTCTCTTTTTTTTCATCTTTCTTATTTTATTTTAATTATTTTCTTATTATAACTAATTATTTTTATTAACTAATCATCTTACTAATCATTTATTTAATTCAATAACCTCATTAATTATATATATATATATATATATATATATATATATATATATATATATATATATATATATATATATATATATATATATATATATATATATATATATATATATATATATATATATATATATATATATATATATATATATATATATATATATATATATATATAATGTTGGTTTTCCTTATTTTTAATTAATTAATTGCTATTAAATTGTAAATAAATTAATTTTTAATTAGATTAGGATTTTCTTAACAAACACTATTTTTTTAATAAACCCTATTTTCTCTAATTAACCTCATCCTAATTTATTTCTAACCCTAATTTATTTTTATTTTATTATTTTAATTTATTTATTTTTTTGCTTTATTTATCTTATTAGAAAAAAATTGTATAGGTTTTCTATTATTGTAATTTATTTTTCTCGCTTGATTATTATGTATCTGCCCCGAAGCCGTGTAATAACTTAGGATCTTATTTCTCACTTTTCTTTATTTTATTTTATTATTTCTGCTTGGTTAGTAAATAGGAAGTGTAAAACATAAACGAATAAATTGGACTTAGAAAATTAATTAAAAAAGATAAAATATCTGAATATAAACACTCACACACGTAAGTCGATCTAATATCGTCGTCTGCACTTCCTAGGGTATCCCTCTTGGTTGCCTTATTAAACGGTCAAGTCCCTCGAAAGTGGGGTGTCTAAAGCAAAACCCTAATAAGAAATCATCTTGTCCCTCCCTCGATTAAAAGATCAAGTCCCTATGATGTTGCCTACGGTGTTGCCTAATTGATCTTGTCCCTTCAGATTAAAAGATGATAGTCCCTCCCAATTGCTAAAGACACTCCTCAAGTTGCCTTCGTTGACCGTACTATGACCCTATGCCCGTCCCTTAACAAATCCAAGGTAATGACTACCTATTCCTTAATAATAAGGATAGTCTTACCCTTGAAAGAACATAAAAGAACATGAATGACTTAGTCTAGGGTAGGTGAAGGGGCGTAAAACACAAGGAAGGGGGGTTGGAATTGGGTTTTCTTAACAACTCAAAATTAACTTCTATGACAAGTTGATTTATCCTGGTTCGTTTGAACTCAAACTACATCCAGTCCACCCGCCAAGGTGATTTTGCCTCTATCACTGAGGTCTTAATCCACTATTCAATAATTGAATACACACACTGACCTATAGTCAATGTCCTCTTGAGGCTTCTGACTAAAACTAGTCACTCAAGGGATTTAACTTATCTTTTACAATAATAATAAAATAATAACTATCTTGCTTCTAATAAAGCTATAATCACAATGTGATTTGTTACAAGAATGTTTAACACAAATGAATAAGTTATGTCTCGTAGAAGCTGTGCTTCAAATCTTCAATTTGATTCCTTTATATACTGCTTGAATGATATAGCCGTTGAGGACATCTTGAGCTAATTTTGGATATTAGTTAATACCATAAAGTCCTTCCATAACAAGAGATACTTGTCTTTAACATTAATTGATATATTCTTTAATTAATGCCTTTAATATGAGAATCATCATCTTCTGGACATAAATCAGAGAGAATTAAATCTTGATACGCAGCCAATAAATCATGTCTTTAATGATGGATTCTTCAATTAATGTATCTTCTATATAGTGCGCAATGCTTCTTCTAATAAAGCACGTCTTCCTTTCAATAACTTCCTTTTCTATAACTTCTACACATATAACACAAAAAGTTATTTTCAGTATCTATTAGAACTTCTATTCTTGCATATTAATAATTGTTATCATCAAAACTCTTAGAGGTTTAGAACCATAATTGTTCTAACAATCTCCCCCTTTTTGATGATGACAAAACATTTATTTAGATTTTAAGAATAGAGTTTAATAGGATTAGAAGAACTCCCTTTGATTAATTTAATTCAGAGATTTCCATTAGAGGTATCTTCAGATGTTTTATCCTTCAGAAGTTTTATCAGCTTTAGCTCCCCCTGAGTTAGTTACTTGATCTGTTTCTATTTTAGAGTCACAACTCAAACAGTTTTATTAGAATAAATATATGTTAGAGGTTTAATCTTGATAACTGCTATAGATCAAAATCTTTTACGTTTCTCCCCCTTTTTGTCATAATAAAAAAGTAAAAGATGCAGAAGGAAAAAACAAAAAGAGTGAAGAAGCAAAATGAAAAAAATTTCATTAAACAGAGGCATAGCCAAAAAGAAAACAACCAGTAGGAATTAAACAAATATGATAAAGAGAAGATAAAACAGAAAATCAAGGAAGGGGATTCATCTTAGTAACTAATGCTTCCAGAAGAGACTTGATTTCATAAGAAGATTCCACTTGCTTGCCAATCATAGTCTTTAGTTCAACATTAGTTTCATCCTGTTTGTCCAACCTTTGCTTGACCATCTCATTTTCCTTTTTCAATTCTTCTAAAGTCTTAAGCACAAGAGATGTTGGTAGAGGTTCTTCAGCTTCTGTAGCAGCTTGATTTTTAGAATATGCTTCAGTTGATGGTGGTGGAGTAGAGTCAACTTCCTGAGCTTCATCAGAAGGAACTAAAACCATCTGAAGTCCAGAGTATGATTCCAGAGGTTCTGATTCAGTCCAGGGTTTGTTATCCAGAAGAAATGGCTTGTTCTTTTCAATGTTTGAGACTACTGCTTTGAGATATTCACAGAAGTTCTGATGAGCAATATCATAGCAGATATCCTTCAGCCTTTTGGTCTCAACATTGAACCATTTTCTAAATGTAGCCCAAAGAATATCAAAAGCTGCTGGATCAGGAAGCTCTGAGCAAGCAACTTTCAGATCCTCTAACTTGATTTTCATTTATGCTTCAAAAGCAAGCAGTAGTGCATCAATGTCTGTTTTGGTTGGTTTTGGTTTTGGGGCTGGAATGGCAGTTTTATTGGAGACAGAAGATAGTTTATGGAGAGCTTCTATGTTGATGGATGTTCTAAGAGGATTTTCTGGCTTAGATTCTCCTGGAGGTGTGTCTGGTATAGTTATGAATGTTGGTGAGTTTGGTGGGGTTGATTCATAGGAAGACAGAGAGCTTTGTCTAATGGGTGAGAGGTTAAAAGCTAGGCCATCAGCATTCAGAGGATGGAAACTGCTAGGGGGGTTTGTTTCAAAAGTTTGAAAAGGTGGAATTTGTTGGGATTCAGGAGGTTGGAATGCATCAATATCAGAAAGAACATGTTGGAGGGCAGTATGTGTTTCAGCGGATGGGGAACGGTCAATATCAGAGAGTGGTGTTGGATCAATGGGGATGTCAAAGTCAGATAGATTTTGTGGTTGATGAGTTTCATGTTCAGGTGGATATAGTGAAGATAAGATATAGGAGACAACATAAGTTGTAGGTATCACAGAGGGAATAAGGTCAGAAGGTGGAATGGGTTCAGAAGGTGGGGTTGGTTCAGAGGGAGTTGGGTCAGAAGGAATTGGGTCAGAAGGTGTTTCAGACATTACCACTGTTACTGCTTCTACCACAGAAATGAAATCAGGAGTAGAGGAAGAAGTGTTACCTGTCTTTTTGATAGTTTTAGAAGCCTTCTGAGAAGTTCCTTCCCCAGCTTTCCTTTTCTTGCTCCTTGCTGATGCAACATCTGGAGCTGGTTGATTGAGTTCTGCTAGTTTGAACATGGGATCCACACCATCTTTTTTGCATGAATCTAAATATCTGACCACAACCTCTGGAGGTGTGTCAGCAGAAAATAATGGGAAGTTCTGTAGAGGAATCTTCCTTGTTGTGATAACCTCCCTGGAGTACAAGATTGGGTCCTTCTTGATAGATGTGATGAATTTCATCTTCTTGAGATTCTTAGAATTGAGGGGCTTTCCAACATCAGGTTCTAGAAGTTTTACCTGCTTAGCTTCAATCAGATAATCCACCAATTTGTTTTCATTGAGGATATAAGAAATTAAGCGTCCTAGAGGTATCCAGTCCCTCTTGGTCTTTTCTCCCTCTCTTGTTTCTTTGACACTGTTTTTCAGATGATTAAATAATGAATGGGCTAGGTTTACCTTCTTCTTCTTGGCAATGAAGTAAAGCAAGAACTGCTGATCCATGTTGATATAGTCAGGGGAGTTGGTTGCTTTTCTATGACAGATGCTACCAAGGATGATCTTAGCCCATATTCTGAGATGATCCTTCAGATCCTTGATTTTTTTAGAGGGTTGCCCATTGGTGAAAATTTCTTTTGCTATCAGTTTTGTGTCTGATAGTTTATCCATCTCACTGCACTTGATCCCGTTTCCATCAGATTCAATGAGTCTAGCAATATGGTCTTCTGAGATAATTATTCTCTTCCCCAGAACATAAGAAGTAACGTGAGAATTTGAAGCGCTTGCAAAAACCCAGAATTCTTTAACCAACTTGGGGAAGACTGGTCCCATAAGACGATCAAAGTATTTTTCCCAGCCTTGAGCTTTGATGGCGGGAAGCAAATCAAAACCATTTTCTTTCAAACTATCAAAATCCATGAACAGTTCACACAAGACTTCAAGTTTGTCAGTGGATGTGAGAAGAGTTTTCACAGGAGAAACATATAGCACATTTGTTGATGAATCCTTTGGTGGTTGAGAGGTGGAAGACATAGTTACTAAGATGAGGGTTTAGGTTTTCTAAATTTTTTTCAGAGAAGACGAAAAGATGAAGGTGAAATTTTTTTACAGTAAAATAACAATGAAGGTAAAAGAGAAAGGTGAGGGTAAAAAGGTGTTTATATAGGAAAAAAATTTCATTTAATACTACGAGTAATTAGTGGAAAATATTAATTTAAAAAACATAATGATGGAAAGTAATAAATGCAGCTGACAAAAGGGAAGGCGTAAAGATTTTGGAACAATTACTAAAATATTTTTGCCTCTATTGTGTCAAGTCAGCCTTTTCAGTTTCCCAGAATTTGAACAGGTGTCTTTCTGTAGAGGACAGTTGTTCAATTGCATGTTCTGTCACTTTCCAAAGTTTGGACACATATTCTGATTCTGATAGGATTCCTTAGAGCTTTGTTGACACATGTTGATGTGAAAATCTGCATGTTATTCTTTTGAACAGAAGTTCTCAGAATTAAACAGTTAGAATAAAAGGAACTATAACTTCTGAAAGAATAAAATAGAGGATTAAGTTCAGAACTTTTGAGAGATAAAAACATACAATTAAAGCATTTTCATTCTGGACATAATTTCATACTAAGGTTGGTTAGAATGAAATTAAATCTATCTTCAGGAAGGGTTTTTGTAAAAATATCAGCCCATTGGTGATTTGTGTCTATGAATTTTAACATTAAGATTCCCTTCTGAGTATAGTCCCTAATGAAATGATGTTTAACTTCTATATGTTTAGCTCTAGAGTGTAAAATTGGATTTTTAGAGAGACAGATAGCAGAAGTATTATCACAGAGGATGGGAATGTTACTCTAATAAATATTGAAGTCCTTAAGCTGATTTTTATCCAGAGCATCTGAGTACTGCATACAGCTGCTGCAATGTATTCAGCTTCTGCAGTTGATAATGCTATAGTTGACTGCCTTTTGCTAGACCAAGAAATTAGATTATCTCCCAGAAATTGACAACTTCCAGAAGTACTTTTTCTTTCTGTTTTGTCTCCAGCAAAATCAGCATCACAGTATCCTACAAGTTTGTAATCTTTGGATCTTTTGTAGCATAGACCAAGATTAGTAGTACCTTTCAGATACCTAAAAATTCTCTTAACTGCTGTTAAGTGAGTTTCTCTAGGATCTGATTGGAATCTAGCACATAAACAACACTTTATAGAATATCTGGTCTAGAAGCAGTTAGATAGAGAAGAGAGCCAATCATACCTCTGTAGATTTTCTGATCTACTTTCTTACTTACCTCTTCTTTCTCCAGAATACATGTAGGATGCATAGGAGTTTTAGAGATGGTACTTTCTGATAAATCAAATTTCTTCAGAAGTTCTTTGACATATTTGCTTTGATGAATATATGTTCCTTCTGATGTTTGATTGATTTGGATTCCCAGAAAGAACTTTAATTCTCCCATCATGCTCATTTCAAATTCTTCCTGCATAGACTTAGCAAACTCCTTTCCCATAGCACTTTTAGTAGAACCAAATATTATATCGTCTACATAAATTTGACATATCAGAATGTCATTTTTAATGTTTTTACTGAAGAGTGTTGTATCCACTTTCCCTCTGATGAAATCATTTTCCAGAAGAAAATTGCTTAGTTTCTCATACCAAGCTCTGGGAGCTTGCTTCAGACCATATAAAGATTTTTTGAGTTTGAAGACATGTTCTGGAAATTTTGTATTTTCAAAACCAGGGGGTTGGTGTACATACACTTCTTCATCAATATAACCATTTAAAAATGAACTCTTGACATCCATTTGATATAGAATGATATTATGGTTTACAACAAATGAAATTAGAAGTCTAATAGATTCTAACCTGGCGACTGGGGCATAGGTTTCTGTGTAGTCAATTCCTTCCTGTTGACTATAACCTTGTGCAACCAGTCGTGCTTTATTTCTGACAACTTCTCCTTGCTCATTTAGCTTGTTTCTGAATACCCAATTGGTGCCAATGATGTTGAATCCTCTGGGCATATGAACTAGATCCCATACATCATTTCTGGTGAATTGATTAAGTTCATCTTGCATAGCCAGAATCCAATCATTTTCTGAGAGAGCTTCTTCTACAGAAGTTGGTTCAATCAGGGAGACTAGTCCCATTAGAGATTCTTCAGAGTTTCTAAATGATGATCTTGTTCTGATTGGTTCATCCTTCTTTCCCAAGATTTTGTCTTCTGGGTGATTCAGCTTGCTTCTGGATAGTTTCTTCTGAGTGGGTTCTTCAGAGCTTGTTGGAGTGATTGTCTTGTTTTGTTCTGTAGGTGATTGTTCTTCAGATGTTCTGTTTGTAGAGATTTCAACTTCTATATCTACAAGAGATTCATTCTGCTTTGGTTTTTCAGAACCAAGCTTATCATCGAATCTGACATAAATAGACTCTATGACTATACGTGTTTCTGTGTTGTATACTCTGTATCCCTTTGAACGTTCAGAGTATCCTAACATATAACACTTTTGTGCCTTAGAGTCAAATTTATTCAGGAGATCATTAGTATTCAGAATAAAACACTTGCACCCAAAAGGATGAAAATATGAAATGTTGGGCTTTCTGTTCTTCCACAATTCATAAGGAGTCTTTTCAAGAATAGGTCTTATAGAGATTCTATTCTGAATATAGCATGTTGTATTTACTACTTCTGCCAAAAAATGTTTAGCCATGTTAGTCTCATTGATCATGGTTCTGGCCATCTCTTGCAATGTTCTATTCTTACGTTCTATAACCCCATTTAGTTGTGGAGTTCTAGGACAAGAAAAATCATGAGAGATTCCATTTTCATTAAAGAATGATTCTAATTTTTTGTTTTCAAATTCTCCACCATGATCACTTCTGACTTTAATAATTTTAAATTCTTTTTCATTTTGAACTTGTTTCCAGAAGTTAGAGAATACAACAATTGACTCATCCTTGTGTCTAAGGAACTTTACCCATGTCCATCTGCTGAAGTCATCTACGATCACCAATCCATACTTCTTGCCACTGACTGAAGCAGTTTTCACTGGTCCAAACAAGTCAATGTGCAGAAGTTCTAGTGGTCTAGAGGAAGATACAACAGCTTTACAGAACTTTTGATTGAAGATTATGTCATAGCCATTATCACTTAATTGACTTATGGATAATAGATTATGCATTAATCCTTCTACCAATAGAACATTAGAGATAGAGGGAAGATTTCCATTACCAATAGTTCCAGAGCCAATTATTTTTCCTTTTTGGTTGCCTCCAAAGCCTACATGGCCTCCAGCTTTTAATTCAAGACTTTGGAACATATGCTTTCTTCCTATCATGTGTCGTGAGCATCCAGAGTCCAGGTACCAAGATTGGTGTTTCAGTTTTGCTGTTAAAGACATCTGCAACATACACAATTTTATCTTTGGGTACCCATATTTTTCTGGGTCCTTGTTTGTTAGTTTTCACAATCTTCTGATTTATTTTAGGTTTCAAATCAGAACTTGTGGAACAAGATGACTCACTAGTATATATTAAGTCATGATTATGACCATAGGTAAAATGAGAATTTAGAGGAGTATTAACTTTTATGACAACGTCATCAATCTTTTTAAACTTCAGAGTTTCCTTTTCTTTAGTTTTCACATAGCCTATGCCTCTTCTATCATTTCTGCTAACTCCATAGATCATAGATGCAATTTTGCTTCTATCTATGCTTTTAGTTAGAAATTTTTGAAAACTATAGTCATATTGCTTTATGATATTATCAGAATTGAGTAGATATTCTAATTCAGATTCCTTCTGAGCTTTAAGTTTTTCAAGAGAGTTTTTGCATTCAAAAATATTTTCTTTCAGCTCAGAGTTTTCTGTTTTTAGTTTTCTAACTTCTTCTAATTCAGATACCAGACTTTGTTTCATGTCTTTGTATTTGAATTGAAGCTTCTAATATTTTTCAAGAATTTCTGAGAGGCCAGCTTCTAATTGAGATCTAGAAAGTTTAGAGAATACCTCTTCTGTATCTGAGTCTGATTCTGAATCTGATGAGTGATCATCTTCTGGTATTTTTGCCATTAGTGCAATGTTATCATGTTCATCTTCTGAATCTGACTCTACTTCAGATGATTCAGAATCATCCCATGTTGCCATGAGACTCTTTTTCTTTTCTCTATTGAATTTGTTTCTGGGTTTCTCTTTCTGGAGTTTTGGACATTCACTCTTGTAATGTCCTGGTTCTTTGCACTCGTAGCACACTACTTCTTTGCTTCTAGGTTTCTTGTGACCAGATGTTGCTTCAGAGTTATTGCTTGTTCTTCTGGTATTTCTGAACTTCTTCTGACGATGCTTCCAGAGTTGTTGGACTCTTCTGGATAGAAGATATAATTCATCTTCTTCTGATGAGCATCCATAACTTTCTTCTTCTTCTGCCTGTAAAGCTTTAGAACCAAATTTGTTAGATTTAAGAGCTACAGACTTACCTTTCTTCTGGGGTTCATCTTCTTCTAGTTCTATCTCATGACTTCTCAAGGAGCTGATAAGTTCTTCTAAAGATATTTCGTTCAGATTTTTTGATAGCTTTAGAGCAGTGACCATGGGCCTCCAAGCCTTTGGCAAGCTTCTGATGATCTTCTTTACATGATATGCTGTTGAGTAGCCTTTGTCCAGAACTTTCAATCCAGCTACCAGAATTTGGAACCTTGAGAACATTTTTTCAATTGTCTCATCTTCTTCCATTTTGAATGCTTCATACTTCTGGATTAGGGCCAAAGCTTTTGTCTCCTTGACTTGAGTGTTGCCTTCATGTGTCATCCTCAGGGAATCAAACATGTGTTTGGCTGAGTCTCTGTTTGTAATTTTCTCATATTCTGTATATGAGATAGCACTCAGAAGTATGGTTCTAGCTTTGTGATGATTTCTGAACTCCTTCTTCTATTGAGCTGTCATGTTTTTTCTTTCAATATTCTGACCATCTGCTCCAACAGGATGAGTGTATCCATCTGTCACCGTGTCCCAAAGATCTCCATCTAGAGCTAGAAAGAAACTTTCCAGAACATCCTTCCAGTAGTCAAAGTTGTCACCATTGAACACTGGAGGTTTTGCATTGATCTTGTCATTTTGGTAGTCATTGTTGTTGTTACCAGCGTCTGCCATGTGTTTTAACTTCTGGGTCTTTTACTGACACGGTTAAGTGTATTTCTTAGAACCTAGCGCTCTGATGCCAATTGAAGGGGCGTAAAACATAAGGAAGGGGGGGGGGTTGGAATTGGGTTTTCTTAACAACTCAAAATTAACTTCTATGACAAGTTGATTTATCCTGGTTCGTTTGAACTCAAACTACATCCAGTCCACCCGCCAAGGTGATTTTGCCTCTATCACTGAGGTCTTAATCCACTATTCAATAATTGAATACACACACTGACCTATAGTCAATGTCCTCTTGAGTCTTCTGACTGAAACTAGTCACTCAAGGGATTTAACTTATCTTTTACAATAATAATAAAATAATAACTATCTTGCTTCTAATAAAGCTATAATCACAATGTGATTTGTTACAAGAATGTTTAACACAAATGAATAAGTTATGTCTCGTAGAAGCTGTGCTTCAAATCTTCAATTTGATTCCTTTATATACTGCTTGAATGATATAGCCGTTGGGGACATCTTGAGCTAATTTTGGATATTAGTTAATACCATAAAGTCCTTCCATAACAAGAGATACTTGTCTTTAACATTAATTGATATATTCTTTAATTAATGCCTTTAATATGAGAATCATCATCTTCGGGACATAAATCAGAGAGAATTAAATCTTGATACGCAGCCAATAAATCATGTCTTTAATGATGGATTCTTCAATTAATGTATCTTCTATATAGGGCGCAATGCTTCTTCTAATAAAGCACGTCTTCCTTTCAATAACTTCCTCTTCTATAACTTCTACACATATAACACAGAAAGTTATTTTCAGTATCTATTAGAACTTCTATTATTGCATATTAATAATTGTTATCATCAAAACTCTTAGAGGTTTAGAACCATAATTGTTCTAACAGTAGGTACCTCATAGTTACTTGCTCACTCTTCAAAAAGAAAATACTTTTCACACCTCACTACTTTCAAATGTTTTCAAACAAGGCTTTGTATACATCCATACGAGGATCATTACAAAGTGCTTAGAAAAATTTCTAAATATACACACTACACTTTTAAAAAGCAATTAAAGTGAGCTAAGTAACTAAGAGCCCATGGATAACCATGGATATAAAGGGTGATAACACCTTCCCTTTATATAACCTACCCCCGAACCCAAGTCTTTTCAAAATAGGTCTTACCTGTTCTTTTATGTCCTTTCCACTTGGATAAAATAAAAGTCGATGGCGACTCTTGCTATCCGCAACATAATTAAAAGTCATTTCTCCCACCGTGTTACAGAACTGGCGACTCTGCTGGGGAGTTACTAAGTAAAAGAGGGGTACCCTTAGGAATTAGATCACTTAAATTGTTTGCTTTGTTTGCTTTATATTACTTGTTGGGCTTATGTGTGAAATATCCTAACCCGGATCTAGTGTACCCTAGGTAAATGGCAATAGACCAAGGAAATTGTACGGTGTATACCGACATGGTTGATCTGGTGGCCATAGTTAGTGTGACTTCTTGGTTGGTGCTTATGTTCCTTAAGTAAGTTGGGGATAATATGGGGCTGCCATATGTTGTCAATACACTAACTGACCTTTAGAACCCTAATTATCCCATCTTGGCATTTAGAAAGTAGTGAGATAGCCGACTTTGGAGAAGTCTAAAGTTGGTTGATACTCGATGCTACACTCATTGAGATCCTAAACTTGGAGGGTTTTGGTTGGCAAGTAATTTGCCTACTGAACAACCACCCTTGGGAAGGATCAGTGATATTGAGATCCCTTAGAACCCGGTTACTTTTGTAGGACATGATGAACCATCTAAACTTCAGGGGAGGGTACTTACCTTTAAACCTCATGCAAGCCTTCAAACCTAGGGCTATTGCGTGACTTGTTTGTGTGTGCCACATGTTTGTGATTGAGCATAACATCATGACATCATGACATCATAAGCATATCATTTTCACTAACCATTTCAAGGACCAAAGGATTTATCTTTGTTCTTTATTGCAGGTCATGGCTTCTGCTCGTAGGAATACTGTTCGAATCAACTTTGTAGGGATACCTTCTAAGCTTAAGGAATTGGTTTCTCAAGTTTCTAAAAACTCCCAATTCATCAAGAGACATGGGAATCTGCTGGATCTAGTCACTTCAGGGTTCAATGAAGACATTATGAGTGTCCTATTTCAATTCTTTGATCCTAACACTATGCCAAACAAGACCTTAGACAACGCTTTTTTTTACTTAGACAGCGCTGTCTAAACCTCCGCTGCTAAAGGTTTAGACAACGTTTTTTTAAATCTTAAAAGCGCTGTCTAAGATACCCTTAGACATCGCTTTTAGGAATACCTTAGACAACGCTTTTAGTTTAAGCGCTGTCTAATCCCCTCCTATTTTGATTTTTGTAGGTATACCTTAGACAACACTTTTGGTGAAAGCGCTGTCTAATCCCCTCCTATTTTAATTTTTTTAGGTATACCTTAGACAACGCTTTTGGTGAAAGCGCTGTCTAATCCCCCCTTAGACAGCGCTTTTTCTAAAAGCGCTGTCTAAGGTATACAAAAATTTTTGAATATTTTTTTGAAACCACTTTTTTTACCAGGTTTTTAAACCAGAATTTTGACCTGTTTTCAACCAAATTTTGGCAGACAAATATCACAAGTTATATATCAATTTATGCACCAAAATTATAAATCCATAAAATGCAATTCAAACCTATATATATATATATATATATATATATATATATATATATATATATATATATATATATATATATATATATATATATATATATATATATATATATATACACCAATTCAAACCATTTTGGCCTATTATAATTACAAGTCATTGCATTTTACTACAAATGTACATATTATAAGTACACATATCTAATCCATCCAAAGCATTGCTTCAACTATACATAGGTCCTGAAACAACACAAAGATTGTAATTCAATTAATAAACATTATTATAGAAATTAAAACGTTACACATATTTAAATTCTCAAAAATTAAAGTAAGAGTACAATATTATACCTCACATAACACCTAGCTCTATAATGAATTGACACCATTCCTCTTTGATTTCGTCCACTTGATCTTTTGTATAATATGCACACTTGAATTCATCAAAGTACTACATAATAATATAACATAGTTTGATTTAATTTCAACTATTTAATTATATGATAGATATGTGTAAATATAACTTATAATCAAGAAACCAAGGATATAATTGCATAATTTACCTCTTTCACTAACATCTCTTTCTTTTCTTTGTTGGAATATTAACCACTTGTTTCTTAGCAATGCGTACAAATGAATTGATCTAAATTCCATCATTATGATCGTTTCTTATATATGACTCATCCTCTATAAGATCCTCATCTTCATCATTTCTATTCAACTCATTCCGTCTAATGCATGACTCATTATCAACATCAATATCACATTGATCGACACCGTTATCATCAACCACTTTGTTAGAGAAAAGCAATATCGACCATTTTGTACTCGTCGGGTCATTCATATAGAACACTTGTTTAGCTTGAGATGCTAGAATAAAAGGTTCATCTTTGTACCCCACCCTAGTAAGATCAACTTGCAAAAATCCAGACTAATCCATTCGTATGCCACAACTATTTACCCACTTGCAACCAAAGATGGGAATCTGAAACTTCTCGTAATCAAACACCCAAATGTGCTTAATAACTCCAAAATATGACAAATTTGCATATTTGGGGTTTAAGTCCTTCATACTTGATATATGCATTGCTTCAGCTAGCACGATGACACCACTATTTTGCATAGTACTCTTATCATCTTGTTCTTTGGTATAAAATATGTATCCATTAATTGAGTATGCTCTATGAGAAAACACATGCAAACTTGGACCATATGCCAAACATCTCAACCTTTCTGTTACCGAAGAAGGATCTGAAGAGCGCTTCGAATAAATATGATCCTTTAACCATTGTATGAAACTTTGATTGTGCTCTCTAACTATCCAATTTTCATTTCTGTTCGGATTTAACCTTCGGAGTACATCCTTGTGCATTTCAACATATGGCTCAACCTCATTATCATTGTGCAGAACATACAAATGAACTTGATCCCATTCATCCCTTGATACTGTCACAATTTTATTTCCAATTAACTTTTTACCTTCCAGTTTTTCGAAAATCTGAACTTTGGGGAGTCCAATCGATTGAACGTTAGACAAATATTCAGTACAAAACTCAACAGCTTCTTCAACAATGTATCGTTCAACAATACAACCCTTTGGCCAACTTCGGGATTTCATGTACCCTTTTAATATTTTCATATACCGTTCAGCAGGGTACATCCATCTCATATAAGTTGGTCCACACAATTGTGTCTCTTTCACAAGATGAACAACTAGATGAACCATTATGTCAAAAAAAGACGGAGGAAAATACATTTCAAGCTCACACAAGGTAATTACAATCTCTTTTTGTAGTGTTGGTAAGATCTCGGGATCGATCACCTTACTACAGATTGACCTAAAGAAAAAACACAATTTAGTTATGGCACTTCTTACTTTTTCTGGAAAAATAAAACGTATACCTATCGGTAGAAAATGTTCCATTATAACATGGCAATCATGTGTCTTCAAATTCTTCAACTTGAGGTCTTTCATAGAAATAAGTCTTCTGATATCTGATGAGTATCCTTCTGGAACCTTAACTTCACTCAAAGACTTACAATTTTTTTTCTCCTTTCTAGATAAAGTAAAAGCAGCAGGTGGTAGATATGTTCGTTTTCCTTTCTTCACGGGTGCTAATTCAGTTCTCATTCCCATTTTTAACATGTCCTCCCTTGCTTTAAGGCCATCCTTAGACTTGCCTTTTATATTGAGTAATGTACCGATAACACTTTCAAATACATTTTTTTCAATATGCATAACATCGAGAAAATGTCTCACGTATAAAGACTTTCAATATGGGAATTCAAAAAATATCGACCTTTTGTTCCACCCACCTTTGACAACCTCATGTGCAAAAGGCTTGCCAAACTCAGTACGCACATCTTTCACCTTTTCAAAATCTTGGTCACCTGACAATGTGGGTGGAGCTTTACGCTGTTCGGTGTCTCCATTGAATGCTTTTCTCCACCCACGATAGTGATGTTTAGAATGTAAGAATCTACGATGACCGAGAAACACATTCTTCTGACAAAGTTCCAATCGAATCGTATCGGTTCTGTCTTCACAAACAGGACACGCACGTTGACCTTTAATGCTATACCCAGATAGATTCCCGTATGATGGAAAATCATTAATTGTGCCAAACAACATCGCCCTCAAATTGAAACTTTCTTTCCTATTTCCATCATAAACCTCCACACCATTCTCCCACAAAATCTTTAAATCTTCGATCAAAGGTGTCAAGTATACGTCTATGTCATTCCCTGGTTCTTTAGGCCCAGAGATTAACATAGATAACATCATGTACTTACGCTTCATACATAGCCATGGAGGTAGGTTATAAATCATAAGAATCACATGCCATATGGTATATGAGATACTTTGAAGACCATGCGGGTTCATTCCATCAGTTGATAATGCCAAGCAAAGGTTTCTTGCTTCTTCTCCAAACTCAGGATAATCATTATCAATCTTCAACCACTGTGGTGAATCAGCCGGATGCCGATACTTTCCATCAATAATTCTTTCATCTGCATGCCAAGTCATATGTCTTGAATCGGTTTCACTACGAAACATGCGCCTAAATATCGGAATTATGGGAAAATACCATAAGACTTTTGCGGGAGACAATCTTTTCTTATATCGAGACAAACCTCATTTAGGGCACTCAGTTAACGATGCATATTCGTTACGAAACAAAATGAAATCGTTAGGACAAGCATGTATCTTATCATAGCTCATGCCAATAGAGCACAACATTTTTTCCTCATAGGTTCGATTAGGAAGAACATTATCATCCGATAGCATTTCTCTCATAAGGGCCAACAACTCTGTGAATCTTTTATCTGACCATCCATTGACCGCCTTTAAGTTGTACAACTTTAATACCGCAGACAGTCTTGAGAATTTAGTGCAACCTTTGTACAGCGGTTTCTCTGCATCACTTACCATCCTCTCAAACATTTCAGGACAATCATGAAGATCTTCTTCAAGTGCTTGTACAATCTCTTCAACTCGATCACAATCGTATGTTTCCGTGTCTTTGTCGTATGAAGCATATGTTGTATTACTTTTTCCACTCGGTTCAACATTCTCGTTAATTTTCTCACCATGAAATATCCAACACTGATAACTTTGATCAATTCCATGCCTCAGTAAATGCGATTTCAATCCATCTGCGTCAACCTTACCAATATAACAACAACGCAAGCAAGGACAATGCATTCGTCTGGGGTTTTCAGCGTGTTGAACAACAAATTTAACGAATTCCGCAACCCCATTCTCGTACTCTTTGGTCATTCGATCGACATAGATCCATGTTTTATCCATGGTTTTCCTACTTATTAAGGTAAACAATCAATATCAACTTCAATAACGTATACATAACCAATGTTTCTCCAAACGACAATAACCCAGTTAAATCCAGACGAAAATACATAACTAAGGTAGTATCTTCGAATATTCTAACAACTTTCAAGTTCACTTCATTTTCTCACATTTAACAGATATTTACATCATTGAAGTTGAAAATAGAGTTTCATATAATAACAACAATATTAGACTTATCGAACATAACACCAATGACTAACGTATCTCCGTATCCTAAATGTTTTAAACAAAAACTCCGTATCCTAAATGTTTAATTTTAACTCAGTCTACAGATTCAACAAAAAAATTTCTCAGGTAATGAAGCCAACAACTCATTGTTAATATTTATATAAACTCGGTGTATATACATAGTAACAACAAAAGAACAAGAACAAGAACACTATCCATCAATGAATCTTATGGTTCATACTGTATATACATAGTAACTACAAGCAATAAAATTTCAAGAATATGCAACTTTTCAGCAAAAAAACAAGCAAGAACAAGAACAAGAATAGTACCATTATCAAGAACGTACCTTTTTGAACGGAAGACGACGGTTGTATGAAGGTGGACTTCACGGAGGTAGAATCTGGTGGACGACGGTGGAGGTAAGACTGTTGAAGCTCGTTAGGGCGAAAATGGCGATTTTTGTTCGTCGTTCGCAGAAGAGACGGAAAGGAAGAAATGAAAATAGATCTGTATAATTTTAATATAATTAGACCTTAGATAATGCTTTTGATAAAAACGCTTTCTAAGGTAGGCCTTAGACAACGTTTTTGTTTTTAATTTTTTTTTTAAATTGAAAGACTTTAGACAGCACTTTTGACAAAGCGTTGTCTAAGGCCTGCCTTTAAAAGCGCTTTCTAAAAGCGTTGTCTAAGGCCTACCTTAGAAAGCGCTTTTTCAAAAGCGCTGTCTAAGGCCTACCTTAGAAAGCGCTTTTTCAAAAGCGCTGTCTAAGGTAGGACTTTTAACAGCGCTTTTTTAATTTTTTTTGAACAGTTTCCGTGTTTGCTATTAATTTTAACCTTAGAAAGCACTTCCTTTAGAAAGCGCTATCTAAGGTGCGCTGTTAAATGTCATTTTTGTTGTAGTGTAAGCATCATTGCTTCACATTCCCCGACTATCAGCTGGTTCCTACAATGGAGGAGTTCTCCAAACTACTGGGTATACCTATCCTTGATAAAAGACCCTTCACATGCTTAGAGAAGGAGCCTAAACCTGAAGTCATTACTGCAGCCCTACATTTGAAGAAATCAGACATTGTCCTAGAAACGAGAAGTGGAGTTAAGGGTATTCTTACTAAGGTATTGATGGAGAAAGCTCAAGTGTTCTTGAATGCTATGAGCTATGATGCTTTTGAGGAGATCCTAGCCCTATTGATATATGGCTTAGTGTTGTTCCCTAATATAGACCAGTTCATAGATGTACACGCCATCAATATATTTCTAACTCGCAATCCAGTGCCTACATTACTTAGAGATATCTTACACTCTTTTCACACTCGTACTACGAAGGCGAGGGGAAATCTCATGTGTTGCATACCTTTATTATCTAGGTGGTTTATTTATCACCTTCCTTGATCAGTGATGAAGAATGAACAAGGGTTAAGGTGGTCTAAGAGGATCATGTCACTTTCTCATTCAGACATTCATTGGTGTTCTCGATCTATGGAGAATGTTAGTATCATTGACCGTTGTGGGGAGTTCCCTAATATGCCACTCCTTGGCATTAGAGGGGGCATTACTTACAACCCTTCTTTAGCTCTACGTCAATTTGGGTATGCTAGGAGTAATGGTCCTCATGACATGCTTATTCAGGGTATTGTGTTCGACTACGACAATGATCTTCAGGGTTACCGTCAAAGGTTTATACGAGCTTGGAGCAAGGTGAATAAAGTTGAGAGCAAGACTTTGGAACCAAAGTACTCCATTCCTATGGAACCTTTTCTCAGATGGGTGCGATCTCGTGCTCAAACTCTTATGATGCCATATCCTGCTATTCTACCAGTTACTTTGGAGCCTGTAGCTGAAGTAGATGTTCCATATACCATCCTTCATCCAGACATGCCCACTGATTTGGAAGAGTTGCAGAAGTCTTGGATTCAGTTGAAGGAGCAAAGAGATACCTTTAAGACTCATTTCAGAGTTATTCAAGAGAGAATTCTGAAGCTGACAAGACAACTTCACGAGGAGCGGAACCTCAACACATACCTCAACCCAAAGAGGAAGCGTCCAAGGGAGACTTAAAACCCCATATATATTTTTTTACTTTATTGTTATTTCCTTCCATTGTAAGGCAAAGGGGTAATTTATATTAAACATTTACTAATAAAAATTTTGTTTTTTTGTTTTTTTTAAACAAATTTAAATCCTGCGGTCCTTGAAAACATTGCATATGCATCTAAATACCATATCATTGCATCACATGTTTCTTACAAACAGAAACTCATATGAAAATTAAATTCTATGAAAGTTTTCGATATGCAAGTTTCGGTGAAAAAATCATAATATATTATACACTTGTTTATACTAGTTTAAGTCAAAAAATCAAATTAAATTGAGGACTGTTCAAAATGCTACGAACATTTTCAAATCCTTTCTATATGTTACGAGGGAAGGTTATAATGGAAGTCCATGCAAAAAATCATCTGAAAATTAGATTCTATGAAACTTTTCGAAATGCAAGTTTCGTTCGAAAAATCATAATATATTATACACAAGTTTATACTAGTTTCGGTCAAAAAATCAACTTAAATCAAGGACTGTACAAAATGATACGAAACTTTTCATATCCTTTGTATATGTTATGATTGAAGTCCATGCTAAAAATCATTTCAAAATTAGATTCTATGAAACTATTCAAAATGCAAGTTTCGTTCAAAAAATCATAATATATTACACACTAGTTTATAGTAGTTTCGGTCAAAAAATCAAATTAAATTGAGAATTGTTCGAAATGCTACAAACATTTCCAGATCCTTTCTATATGTTACGAGGGAAGTTTATAAGGGAAGTCCATGCATTAAATCATATGAAAATTAGATTTGATGAAACATTTAGAAATGTAAGTTTCGGTCGATAAATCATAATATATTATATAGTAGTTTATACTAGTTTCGGTCAAAATATCAAATTAAATTGAGGACTGTTCGAAATGCTATGAAACTTTTCAGATCCTTCATTTATGTTACGTGGGAAGGTTATGATGGAATTCTATGCAAAAAATCATCAGAAAATTAAATTCTATGAAACTTTTAAAAATGCAAGTTTCGGTCAAAAAATCATAATATATTATACACTAGTTTATACTAGTTTCAGTTAAAAAATCAAATTAAATTGAGAACTATTCGAAATGCTACGAACATTTTCAGATCCTTTCTATATGTTACGAATGAAGGTTATAATGGAAGTCCATGCAAAAAATCATATGAAAATTAGATTCTATGAAACTTTTCGAAATGAATGTTTCTGTCAAATAATCATAATATATTATACACAAGTTTATACTAGTTTCGGTCAAATAATCAACTTAAATCAAGCACCGTATGAAATGATACGAAACTTTTCATATCCTTTCTATTTGTTATGATGGAAATCCATGCTAAAATTCTTTTCAAAATTAGATTCTATGAAACTATTCAAAATGCAAGCTTCGTTCAAAAAATCATAATATATTATACATTAGTTTATAGTAGTTTCGGTCAAAAAATCAAATTAAATTGAGAACTGTTCGAAATGCTACATACATTTTAAGATCCTTTTTATATGTTACAAGGGAAGCTTATAATGGAAGTCCATGCAATAAATCATCTGAAAATTATATTTGATGAAACATTTAGAAATACAAGTTTCGTTCGAAAAATCATAATATGTTATAGAGTAGTTTATACTAGTTTCGGTCAAAAAATCAAATTAAATTGAGGACTGTTCGAAATGCTATGAAAATTTTCAGATCCTTTCTTTATGTTACGAGGGAAGGTTATGATGAAATTCCATGCAAAAAGTAATATGAAAATTAAATTCTATGAAACTTTTCAAAATGCATGTTTCGGTCAAAAAGTCATAATATATTATACACTTGTTTGTACTAGTTTCAGTCAAAAATCAAATTAAATTGAGGACTATTCGAAATGTTACGAACATTTTTCAGATCCTTTCTATATGTTACGAGGGAAGGTTATAATCGAAGTCCATGCAAAAAATCATCTGAAAATTAGATTCTATGAAACTTTTCGAAATGCAAGTTTCGTTCGAAAAATCATAATATATTATAAACAAGTTTATACTAGTTTCGGTCAAAAATTCAACTTAAATCAAGGACTGTGCGAAATGATACGAAACTTTTCATATCCTTTCTATATGTTATGATGGAAGTCAATGCTAAAAATCATTTTAAAATTAGATTCTATAAAACTATTCAAAATGCAAGTTTTGTTCAAAAAATCATAATATATTATACATTAGTTTATAGTAGTTTCAGTCAAAAAATTAAATTAAATTGAGAACTGTTCGAAATGCTAAAAACAGTTTTAGATCCTTTTTATATGTAACGAGGGAAGTTTATTATGGGAATCCATGCAATAAATCATCTGAAAATTAGATTTGATGAAACATTTAGAAATGCAAGTTTCGGTCGAAAAATCATAATATATTATACAATAGTTTATAATAGTTTTAGTCGAAAAATCTAATTAAAAATGAGGACTGTTCGAAATGCTACGAAACTTTTCAGATCCTTTCTTTATGTTACGAGGGAAGGTTATGATGGAATTCCATGCAAAAACTCATCTGAAAATTAAATTCTATGAAAGTTTTCGATATGCAAGTTTTGGTCAAAAAATCATAATATATTATACACTTGTTTATACTAGTTTCAATCAAAAAATCAATTTAAATTGAGGACTGTTCGAAATGCTACGAACATTTTCAGATCCTTTCTATATGTTACGAGGGAAGGTTATAACGAAAGTCCATGCAAAAAATCATATGAAAATTAGATTCTATGAAACTTTTCGAAATGCAAGTTTCGTACGAAAAATCTTAATATATTATACATGAGTTTATACTAGTTTCGGTCAAAAAATCAACTTAAATCAAGGACAGTGCGAAATGATACGAAAGTTTTCATATCCTTTCTATATGCTATGATGGAAGTCCATGCTAAAAATCATTTCAAAATTAGATTCTATTAAACTATTCAAAATGCAAGTTTCGTTCAAAAAATCATAATATATTACACACTAGTTTATAGTAGTTTCTGTCAAAAAATCAAATTAAATTGAGAACTGTTCGAAATGCTTCAAACATTTCCAGATCCTTTCTATATGTTACGAGGGAAGTTTATAAGGGAAGTCCATGCAATAAATCATATGAAAATTAGAGTTGATGAAACATTTAGAAATGTAAGTTTCGGTCGATATATCATAATATATTATACAATAGTTTATACTAGTTTCGGTCAAAAAATCAAATTAAATTGAGGACTGTTCGAAATGCTAGGAAACTTTTCAGATCCTTTCTTTATGTTACGAGGGAAGGTTATGATGGAATTCTATGCAAAAACTAATCAGAAAATTAAATTCTAAGAAACTTTTAAAAATGAAAGTTTCGGTAAAAAAATCATAATATATTATACACTTGTTTATTCTAGTTTCAGTTAAAAAATCAAATTAACTTTAGGACTGTTCGAAATGCTACGAACATTTTCAGATCCTTTCTATATGTTACGAGGGAAGGTTATAATGGAAGTCCATGCAAAAAATATTATAGAAATTAGATTCTATGAAACTTTTCAAAATGAAAGTTTCTGTCAAATAATCATAAAATATTATACACAAGTTTATAATAATTTTGGTCAAATAATCAACTTAAATCAAGCACCGTATGAAATGATACGAAACTTTTCATATATTTTCTATTTGTTATGATGGAAGTCCATGCTAAAATTATTTTCAAAATTAGATTCTATGAAACTATTCAAAATGCAAGTTTCGTTCAAAAAATTATAATATATTATACATTAGTTTATAGTAGTTTCGGTTAAAAAATCAAATTAAATTGAGAACTGTTCGAAATTCTACAAAAAATTTCAGATCCTTTTTATATGTTACGAGGGAAGCTTATAATGGAAGTCCATGCAATAAATCATTTGAAAATTATATTTGATGAAACATTTAGAAATGTAAGTTTCGGTCGAAAAATCATAATATATTATAGAGTAGTTTATACTAGTTTCGGTCAAAAAATCATATTAAATTGAGGACTGCTCGAAATGCTACGAAAATTTTCAGATCCTTTCTTTATGTTACGAGGGAAGGATATGATGGAATTCCATGCAAAAACTAATCAGAAAATTAAATTCTATGAAACTTTTCAAAATGCATGTTTCGGTAAAAAAGTCATAATATATTATACACTTGTTTGTACTAGTTTCAGTCAAAAATCAAATTAACTTGAGACTGTTCGAAATGCTACAAACATTTTCAGATCCTTTCTATAAAGGTTCTATGAAACTTTTCGAAATGCAAGTTTCGTTCGAAAAATCATAATATATTATACATAAGTTTATACTAGTATCGGTAAAAAAAATCAACTTAAATCAAAGACTGTATGAAATGATACGAAACTTTTCATATCCTTTCTTTATGTTATGATGGAAGTCCATGCTAAAAATCATTACAAAATTAGATTCTATAAAACTATTCAAAATGCAAGTTTCGTTCAAAAACTCATTATATATTATACATTAGTTTAGATTTTGGGGAATACCGACTTAGACAATATGCTAGTAATTAAATGTTACCTTAATGTCGCTCCCGGGATTTTCATCCTAGTACGAACGCGAAAGTGGCGCGAAAAAGGTAGAGTCGCCAGCCAGACATTTTTATCCCAAAGGAATGGGAAAGGTAATGTTGCACAAACCTAAGGAATAAGGAAAAGGACGAGGCCTTGCGAACCAAAGATCTGGATACGGGAGTCGGTTACGAATTGAGAAGGTATTAGCACCCCAATCCTTCCGCCGTACTCGACGGGATCCACGCTTATAAGTCTGTTTTCAAAGGGTGAGAGATAATATGCTGTTTAACTGAAAGAATAGCTATCTGGAATGAAATGGAAATGAGGAAAGAAATGGAATTGGAAAATGGGAATAAAATGGGAAAATGTAGGGAAAATAAAGAATGTGCTCGAATGGGCCCTACCCCACTGCCTACGTACCTCATCGGGATAAATGAGGATCAGAGACGCCGTAGTTCGTCTAACTAAGGCTTACACTCGTTTGTGGTTTTTAGGATGACGTTGCCATAGCTCTAGCTCAGGTGTTACCGGCTCTGACTCGAGGGTGTTTACCGTGTCGCTGTTTGAACTGTCGAGACAAGTCATGTTCGTCCGCAAAGTGTATGAGATGAGAAAGAAGACGTGACTTCTTGGTTTGTTGTCTTTTATAAGAAATGTTTTGAATTTATGTTTATTGAATGTACAACACTAAAGACTATGACACAGGAGCGAATACTTTCCAAGATCGCCCCCAATGGAACGTTTGTAAAGCATCCTAGAAGAGTGAAGGAGACCTCCACTAGTCATTTCCCGCGTAGCTTAAGGCTCGTGGCGCACTGTACACCTTTTCCTTTATTAAGTTTTTTTATTTTATTTTTAAGATGAGAAGAGACTCAAGTTGTAAAAGGTAAATATTCTAAGGGAAACAAGACTCACCCTAAATTAGTTGAATTCATGGATAACCTATGGTTAGTGAGGTTTGCAATTAAAATCTACCTAAGAGATATAAGAGATATAGAACTAAACATGCAAGTAAAAGAAGTTAGTAATGAGCAATAGGGTCCTCCTAGGTCATGGTAGGTAAAAACGCATATGAAATGAAAACGGGATGAAACAATGAGGTGGGTGGGTCGGTTGCGTGGTGCTAAGACACACGACTTATGGTATGAAACATGCAAGGTTTGCCTTTGTTTGAATGGAGTGGAACGAAGGTGATCGTGGAACCCTAAAATAATATGAACTTTATTTATTTATTTGAAAATATACTCGACGTTGGATCGAATACTTTATTTGTTTTTTTGAAATTTTGGTTTTCTATCGATTCGTTTTATCTTTTCTATCCTACTTATGGAAACTATACAAGCATACAAATTCTAAGCTATTACATCACAAAATACACAAAGTATAAAACACAATTAAAGCATAAAATATCCAAGTCCATAAGTCAAACCTTGCAAAACACCTTGCACAAAAAAACAAATAGTTAGTAAATGATATGGATTATGAATATGCATAATGTGAAAGAATGAATTAAAATGACAAAAATATTAAAAGTCATGAGAAAAATATGAAATTAAATTCCTAAGGTCTTCAACCTGATTATATTATTGTGCTAAAAAATCTCTCCAAAGTTCTAAGCCTAACTATGGTAAATGACCACTTAAATCTAACTAAAGTTCAATCACAAATTTACACAAATTATACTACCAAAACAATAGAAAAAATGTCCTAAAAATTCACCAAAAAATATTCTAAGTACTTTAACTTGTCCTTTAACCATAGCAAAAAAATGGGCAAAAAATATTATGGGAAGTGGCCTAAATAAATTATACAATTTTATGTGCCCAAATGGAAATCCAATAGAAAATAAATTAAAATGAAAAGTCGAAAATAAATTGAAAAATGAGTAAATTCAGAAAGTGAAAATTGGGAGTGTTTCTAAATTGACTTAATATTCTACTGTATTTTTTTAGAGAATTTTAATATTCATTTTAATATTTATTTGTGAATTAAATCAAACAAGCACAAAATAGAAAACATATAGAGAATGGAGGGGGTGCAGTAGAAATGTTATTAAGTTAAATAATAATATGGGCCTATCTAAGAGGGTGCAGAAAGAAATTCCTCAGGCCCATATGCACTGAGTTGGCTGGGGGGTGAAAATAGAGTTGTTTTCTAGTTAAAAAAATGATGGGCTTCTAAATGGGGGGTAAATAGCAATTTATTAGGGCCCATTATCGTAGGAGCATCTCCATTAACCTATGTTTATAGAGATATTACAGCATTCTTAATTCCCATTAACTGACCTTTATTATTCTTAATTTATTTAGGTAAGTCCTAATTACTCTATACTCTTCAAAATTCTCATTAATTTAATTTGTTAAATCAACTTAAACCATAACATAATATAAAACTAAAAAAACAAAACTGAGAAACACAACACTTAATCAAACGTAAACTAAATCACCTCCTTCTTCCCTCCTGAAACCCTAATGGCCGCCGCTGGCCTCACCATCATCTTCTAGCCCGCAATGCCGTCGCCACCATCACTACCTTCATGAACTACAAACCCTTAACTATACTACGTTCAAACTAATCTCACTCTATCCACAACAATCACAAACCCTAAAGTTCTTTCTTCCATTCCCGCTTAAAGAACACCGGCCATGGATCTCGTCGCGCATGATAACGCCACAGAAAGCTGTTCCGGCGAAATATCCTAAACCAAACCCTATTATTCTAATCCGTGACCAAATAAACTTCTCCGAAATCAACAAACCAAGAACAAGACTCAACAAAGATCTTAAGAGTGAGACACAAGCGTATACCTTGAATCGAAATCCCTTTGATATTCCCAAAGTCGAAAATACGTTGTTGATGCTGTTGCGGAATCGACGACCACTCCGCTTGAAGGACGCCGGAGGTACGAAGATGACGCGGTCAATGGTGCGAAGATGAACAGGTACTTACTTCGAACTCACCTCTCGCCTTCTCTTTTCCTTTATGCTTTCAAAACCCTTACTGACTTTGGTTCTCTTTGTTCGTACGAAAGCATTCTGAATTGTTGCTGTTTTGACGTTCTTCTTCGAATTCTTCTGGCCGTTTTCGGGAGATGATACTAACATTACGCTCTCAATGTGCAGGTGTTGATCTTGCGTAGGTTATGATTGAGGCTTTTGTTATGCGGTCTTGAATCATCCACATATGAGGTTGAAAAAAAATTCGATGAATTTACTTGCCCAATTGAATTCACGGTTTATTCTTGATCTTGCAGGACATAGTTGCGAAACTGGAAAAAGATTCAGATAGGATGAAGGTTTCTTGCTGTGATCCTTTTTTGAGTTGCAACTGATGTGAATTTCAGAAGAATTGCAAGAAAATCTCGAAGGAAGTGGAAGACTGAAGATGAATCGGAGAGGTCATGAAGGAAAAGGATTCGCAGTCAGATGGAATATGGATTCCTCCCCCTGAAAACTTAGCTCGTTTCTGACTTTTTTTGCTAATTTGTTGCAGAGTGAGAGAAAATTAGAGAAGGAGGAAGCATATTCATGAAGTAGATTTGAGGTTATCAAGAGTGGTGGTGAGGGAGAAGGAAGAAACAAGATTTAATGGAGAGGAACCAAGACTGAAGAAGCTGATCCATAGATCTTCTTATAGAGGTGAGCCTTTTTGTTATTCAGTTTAGTTTCTGTTGAAAAATCGGTTAGAGATTCTGTTTTTGTTGTTAGATTTTCGGTTAGAGATTTGTAACCGCTTCTAATTTGCGGAAGCTTCTGAATTTCTCTCTACCTGAATTCTGTTTCTTCTCACTTTAAGTTTGAATCCATACAGGAGTTCTTCAACAATCCCTCTTTTGGTGGTTTTTGCAGGTTGATACCTACAGCTAGTGGAAGGCCGTGTAGTATGTAGCAGGGCATCTAGGCCAATTTTGAAAAATGACAGGATCACCGGATGACTCAAAGACGCAAGCACAAACGGAAAGTCAATAATAGTGTAGACACAGAGTAGGATCAGTTGGTTTTAGGATATAGTTAGGGATTAGTTATAATCTCTGTCATCAGTTGGTTATGGTAGTTAGGGATTAGTTAGAAGTATAACTGTCATTTTTTGGTTCCGATTTTCTGTTGTTGTTATTGAGTTTGTAACCGTGTCCGATTGGAGCTGTAATGGATTTGTATTGAGGATTTTTTTGTTACTTCTGTTAACTCTTTCTTCTCTTGTAATCCTCTGGATTTGTATTTTTTGTATTGATTTAAATCCAACCGAAAAATAGTTTCTCAAATGCAAACTGAAAGTGATCCTGCATCCCACAATTATTTCCATGAACTTTTTCCCTTCCTTGTCTTGCTTAAACAAATGTCTTGTACACCTTTAAGGCATATAGAACAGTGCTTAAATTCAATTGGATAACCATATGGACCTATTCTACGATCAATTATGCAACGTCCGTCAACGCATAGTAGAGTTGGAAATGTACCAAATCCTTCTAAAAGGCAAAAAAAAATTCAGAATCAAGTACATACCCTCTTGACACGCAGCACTATCAACCAAGGAATTATCTCCCGTAGACCTAGTATATGCGCGAAACAATATAATCCACCAAAATCAGGGGCCATGGACCCACTTTTCTTTCCCGGCTCACATTTAATCTTAAATTGTTCCTAATTTCCATATGATATTAGGTTTATCACGACCCTGCGTTTTTACATTTTCACCTGCGTTTTATTCACTCTAGCCCCCTTTTCTTTTTTTTTGTGGGCTTAGTATCACTTGAAATATTGAAAACCAATTGGGCTTTAATTGATGGACGTGGACTTTAAATGTTTGGCAAATGGATGGTGGTGTTATGACAATGAGACCAAACTAGTTTTGAATGAATATTGGTATGGACAGTTGGACTAAATGATTTGAGATTGATATTAGAAAAAAAATAAATTAATGAACAAGGTTTATTTATTTAGAAAAGAAATGGGCCTAAAAATGGACGTAACACGGATTCGAATTGGATATGAGTCAGCTATTGGTTTGAGGATTGTGGGTGAAAAATGGATAAAAAGAAAAGGAAATGGATGAGAACAAAATTTTGAGAAAATGGATAGAAAAAATTGTCGTGCTACTTCCCTCGAAAACTTGAACTCAGAACAATTCATATGAACACTTCTGATCTCACTTGAACCCTTGAACCCAAATTAATTTCCTCAAGCTTCTTACCCAAATAGCAAGCCTATAACGATGAATGCGGGCCATGTTATAGATTTCCTAATAAAAGATGCATACTAATGAGAGGCATACATCCTGTTAAGGGTAATAAATAGGAGGGCAAATTTTGGGGTGTTACAGCTGCCCCTATTCAATCACTGTAGAACTGAATGGATGATAGCAGTTGCTTTCAGACATTTGAGGTATGTAGGGATTGAATACTAGAAATAACCCGAAAATTTGCACTCTGTGGCAGAGGAACACGGAGATAAAACTCAACCGAATGAACTCTGCTTGGATATAATTATGATGTGAAGAATAACGAACAGGGGATGCCTTTTGAATGATGCCAGAAGGCTACTGGCCTGCCACACTGTGGGTGGACTTGTGATATGATGCCACCCTGAGGATGGACTTTTGCCAATCTGCGGTTGGACTTCAAAATACTTTGCCACACTACGGGTGGACTTTAAAGAGTTGCCACACTGTGGGTGGACTTTTGCTCGCTGTGGGAGAGATTTTTTTTTGAAACTTGCCACGCTGCGGGTGGACTTTTTGGAACTTGCCACCCGAAGATGGACTTTGGCCAGTCTGCGGCTGGACTTTTGCTCACTACGGGAGACTTTTGCTCACTACGGGAGACTTTTGCTCACTACGGGAGACTTTTGCCCACTACGGGGGACTTTAGAGATTTGCCACACTGCGGGTGGACTTTTGCTCACTACGGGAGACTTTTGCTCACTACGGGAGACTTTTGCTCACTACGGGAGACTTTTGCCCACTACGTGGGACTTTAGAGATTTGCCACACTGCGGGTGGACTTTTGCTCACTACGGGAGACTTTTGCTCACTACGGGAGACTTTTGCTCACTACGGGAGACTTTTGCCCACTACGGGGGACTTTAGAGATTTGCCACACTGCGGGTGGACTTTGAAATTTGCCACCCGAAGATGGACTTTGGCCAGTCTGCGGCTGGACTTTTGCATATGTTGAATCGTACGGCATGTTGCCCCATGACACTGGGGATATCACGTCTTAGGTATTGTTATTGAACTGGCGTGAATGTAAAGGCATTCCTGACGCGGAAGTAATAAGTCTCGGCTAAATCTGTGGGGAAACACACTGATCGCGAATTCGATATCAAGAAACCCTGTGGGGATAACATCTCTGTCAGAGAGGAGCGTGAATAACTCATCTGTTCCAAATTATCACCTTTTGCCAGAAATAAATTGGACTTTTAGATTTGAGGGCCATGCCTGGGGATACCTTGATTATAGAGGAATATCCGCTCTTATGGACCTGCTGGGGACGACTAGAAACCGAGACACATCCTGCTGAGGAGGAAAGATTTCAAGTTGTCTCGTGCTGGGGATTAGTTGCTTCTGTATGAATTTCACCTCAAGAGGATTTTACAAAAGACCTGGCGTCTTTAAACTCTTAGGTATTGTAACGACTGCATGAATCAATGTAATAACCTTGCTGGGGAGGTAACCATTGCCAATGCGGATGAGTTTGTATCTGTCAGAAGTGCTGAACGAGATAGTTGACTTGACAAGTAACCACGGTATTCTGAACTCCGGGTAACTGCTTCCGATCATCTGTCTTCGGGAAAGAATGAATTTTCGTACTATTAGGGTGGCCTGCCCCAGTACAATTATTTGAATAGATTTGCACCCGAGTGACTGATCTTCGATCTTAGAGAGATTTGAATCTCGAGGTGATTGCTCCCAGTTTGACTGAAATTTGAAGCGATTGCTCCACGTAACTGCCCCGGATTGGCTCAGTACTCTAATTTTGAAGAGATTGCTCGACGTGACTGCCCCGGATTGGCTGGCTCTTACCATGACTAATTGGGAAAGTCCCTGCTCTATGAAGCTTTATTCGGAAAAGTGCACCTCGACGTGACAGTCTTTCAGAAGTTTTAGACTTCTCAACCTGGCAAGCTTGAGCTTCTGGATTGAATTTCCGCATGTGAATCAATTATGATGCTCAACAAATGTATGCAAGTGAGAAAATGTTTATTCTTAGAATGAAAATCCTAATTCAACAAACATGTTAATCTTGAAGTTTTGAAAATGGATCGTTAACCTTCGTGAGCGAATCACTGGTTAAGATACGACCTTTATTTGAATGAAAGTATGTACATGCAATACCAATAAGTGTCTTTTAGCACAACTCGTAGGAGTCAGGAACGCGGTCTCGTGGTAGTATGCTCTCAAATTAACCCTGTTTCAGTTAGGACTTTTAAGGGTTATATCGTGGCCTGGTTCACGGTTATAGAAACAAAGGATATAGGCTCGAAGTTCATTTGTGCCCACCCACTCTACGTGATGTTCTTCATTCCTAAATTCAGCTAGTTTTCACAAGCATTCACCTTTCATAAGGGTTTTGTGTTGATTGAGGAGCCATTGCTGCTATCAGTTCAAGCACCAACCAGGTTATTATTGAGAGTCAGTCACTCCTCTATTTTTTCGTGTCTGTGTCACACGACTTTGTTCTCATTTGAGGATCTTCCTTATGTAATCCTTTCTGTCTTTCGCTTTTGCGTTATCTTGCTTATCCCTAACTTTTTCCTGGACTGATTCTTGTGAATCTTTGATTGTGAAGTCCAGCGGGATGCCCTAACTTTTGCCTAAGTCGCTTGTTTTCAAGTTTCGACTTAGCGGGCCTTTTCTTTTCTTTTTCTTTTTGCATTTTGAACAAGTCGCGTGACATTGTTTGTCTTGATTGCTTCACGAGGGTTGTGACTGCCTCATTTTGTGGTCGACGAAGGATAACCATTGTGGTTGTCAATCTTTGGACCTTTTGACTTGGATAACCACTGTGGTTTCGGGTCTTTGGACCTCTTGATTAGCATAGTAGAATGCAACGGATCTTCAAATACACTTCTTTATGAAAGTTTGAACGCTTGGTCTGACTAGCTGACGTCTACCCTGCCCCTGGGTTACATGTGAGGTTTTTTTCATGTGAAAAGAAACTCCTACTTCAAGGCTCAAAGGGGTTAGCGAGGGTCTATCTTCCTTATATCTCCAGTGTTTAGGATTTGAAACAATGCCTGTACATCGTCAACAGGGTCTTACTCGAGAGCACACAATTCAGAGATATTGCGTTTTTGTTTCGTCATTCTCCCTCATAGAATTTAAGCATGATAATTGGTATTGCGATATACATATGCAAAATTGTAAGGGAATGCCAAGGAATCTACTTCAAGAAAAACATGTGAGTTTTATTATTGCTAACATTCAAAAGCAAACAAATTTCATACATGTAGACAAATGTTTAACATATAAAAGAAACTACAAATGGAAATGCAGTAAAGAAACTGAATATTGCCGTAGTTGAGGAGGCTTGGCTCCGTCTGGACCTGTCAGTCTTGGATACTTTCAATGATCAATAGCTCTTTTACGGACTTGTAATCTTCAATTTGCAGTTGCATGCTCAACCATGGCAGTAATACTTCCTCTTCTAGCTATTCTGACTCTGACGCGAGACATCTGAAGGAAAGAGTGAAGCTGGGGAGTAAAGTTGCCCCAGAAGGTTGCTCGGAAAGACCTAACGATCTTCTGCCTATGTATCTCCATTGACTGATGACCAATGAAGAATCAGAGCGACGTAGTTCCCCTCAATAGGGATGAAAAACGAACAATGAAGAAAGGCAAACACATAAATGCCATCACTGAGAGTATTTGAATACTGATGGCTTTATTTGCTTCATGAATACCCTGGCGTCCTGGGTGATCAGCTCGAAGACTTCAGCTTAACGTGAACCATCTGGTAGAATGACCACGACACCGGTTCCATTATGACTAGGCATCGGATTATGGAGTACATTTGGGAGAGGAGCGAAATTGATCGCCTTGGAGTCAACTAGGTCCTGTACCTTGTTCTGAAAAGCCCAACATTTCTCAATACTGTGCCCCTGGGCACCTGAATGGAATTCACACCTGGCGTTAGCATCAAAATTCGGAGGTAGATTGTCAGGGGCGGGAGGTCTCATGGTACGAAGCTCGACCAGGTTCAACTTTAGCAGCTCCGGGAGTAATACAGCATATGGGCACGGGACGGGGTCGAGTCTGCGGTTTCTCGCTCTTGTTCTTTCTTGAAACGGTCTCTGTACCTGTTGTTGCTGACCCTGTGGTCGTTGTTGTTGAAACTGTGGTTGTTGTTGTTGAACCTGTGGTCGTGGTTGTTGAACCTGTGGAGTAATAGTCACCGCAGCCGTTTGGTAGTAACCTTGAGGATAACTTCTATCTCAGCCCCTATACACAGCATTCGTCTCGCCTTCTCTTCTTCTTTGGCCGTTGCCAAAAGGCTTTCTTACACCGGAAGAACTAGCACTGCTTGCATCCTGGATCTTTCCCATTTTCAAAAAATTCTCTATTCTTTCTCCAGCAATGACCATATCAGAAAAACCAATGGACGGGCAGGCGGCCAGACGATCCAAGTAAACACCTTGCAAGGTGCCCATAAACATGTCGGCCATTTCCCGATCCAGCAATGGAGGTTGAACCTGTGCGGCCAGCTCACGCCACCTCTGGGCGTACTGCTTAAAACTCTCCTTAGGTCCTTGAGACAAGTTCTGCAACTGGGTACGATTCGGAGCCATATCAATATTGTATTGATACTGCTTGAGGAATGCCTCAGCTAGATCTTTCCAACTTCGAATAGAGACCCGACTCAGCTTCATGTACCAGCTCAACGAAGCTCCAGATAAACTGTCTTGGAAAAAATGCATCCAAAGTTTCTCGTCATCAGTATGAGCCGAGATTTTTCCGAAGTACGCATGAATGTGAGTCCTAGGACACGTGCTGCCGTTGTACTTGTCAAACGATGGTGCCTTGAACTTTGGAGGGATTCTGACTCCTAGTACTAACCCGAGACTGGTTACATCGATACCCAAGGAATTCTGACATTCCATGGCCTTGATCTTCTCTGACAGCTCTTCATACCTGCGATTGTTGATCTCATTCATGTTACCCATATCAGCATCCAGTAGAGTGAACTGGTCTTCTTGATTGTCTTCTAAACCTGCATTACGTGTTGTGGTCCTATTTGGATGAGGCTCTCCGTTACGGGCAGCGTTAGAATCCACATTCTCAGCCGGTGTTCCCGTATTAACATTCCCATGAGGCTGCTCAACCATCAACCGGAGACGCTCCTGGTTCTGGGCCATGCCAGTCATCATTTCCATGAACTGATCCATCCTCTATCGGAGCTCATTGAGATCAGTCTGCATTCGATCAGCCATCCTTACTCGGTTTCTTTTAGTCGGATATCGGTGAACGCGTTGACCAGCTATATTGCCTACAATCAAATAAGTTAGAAACCCTGTGTAACCTGCAAAAATACAAGAATATGGTATGCAGGAAATGAATGCTATGGCATGTTGATTCATTTTTAGGGCATCTCATCCCCTGATTCCAGTTTTGTGAGTTTGATGAAGACAGAAGCTCTTTTTGCTATAAATAACAAGCGGTGTTGATAATATAAGGTGCGTGTGTGTAGCAGACGTGCCAAACAATTCCAAGAATACGAAGACCGACGTGTTTTTTTGCAAATGTGTCAGATGTGTCAGTGATCATAAAGCGAGAGCGCACATAATGACAGTAAAGAGACCTTTTATGATAAGAACTTTGTTGATATAGTCAAAACACCAAAAGTATGGGTTCAAACAGAAATACAATGATAAAAAGATTCCATCAACAGTCCTGATGGTAATCCTACAACAAACAAACAAACAGAAAGATGTCTTTGTCAATGCAATCCTCCATCTAGATTTGGGTCAATGATCGGTCCTGCCTTTGGAACTTCTACCAACTCCTTTGTCTGCACCTGGTTGTCTTCAAACCTCTTCAGCTTCTTCTGATAGCAAATCATCATCCGCTTGTAGTAGGCAGCTTCTTCTCGGGCTTTAGCAAGTTCTTCATCTTTTCCTCTCAGCTTATCGGCCATCTCTTCGTCTTTCTCCTTTAGCTTACTCGCGATCTCTTCAGCTTGAACTTTGTCTTGTTCCTCTCTTTTGATCCTGTAAGCAGAATGTCTCTTTTTCATGTTCTCAAACATCAAGGTCTTCTGATCCAGTTGCCTTCTAGTGTCAATGTGTTCCTTGGAAGAACTCCTAGTAGCAAACTCGAACCTCTCACACCGAGCCAACTCAATTTCACACTGTTTCCTTTCAATAGCATGCCTCTCAGCATCTTCTTGAGCTTTCCACTCAATCTCAAGTCTAGCGTGATTAGCTTTAGCAAGCTCCTGACCCAACTGTGCATTCTCCCTTAACAAACCGTCTCTTTCCGTCTTCATCTTGTTGAACTCTTCGATACTAACTGTGGTAGGTTGCTCAATGACCGTGGGATATAGAAGAGGCGCCGGCCCAAATGGTAACAGTAACACTTCAACCCGCTCTCTTAACCATTCTGCAAACGGTGGATACACTCGACAATTCCCTACACCCAAAGTCTTCTTCCCTCTTGTCTTCCGACTATGCCAAGCATTAGAAGCTTTCTGAGCAATCTCGAATCCATCTGTTGATTGGAAGTACAAGGACTCTGTGATGTCCACAGCAGCTGGTGGTTCCTTTAAAGCATACCCAAACTGTCTGATCGTGAGAGAAGGGTTATAATTAATTCCCCCTTTCCTCCCGATCAATGGAACATTAGGGAATCCTCCGCAACTATGAAGAATGTCAATGCACCGCAAACCCTGATTAACCCATACAATGTCCTTTGCTTGCAAACCCATCAATCTTTCCGACCATTCAAGAGTGTTCTTAGTCTTCTCAAAAGCTCCTGATTACGGAAGAAAGCGTGTGAACCACTTGTAGAATACAGTCGCGCAACAATTCAACATTCCACCCCTTCGCTTCTCATTCTTATAATGCACAGAGTGGTAGAGATCACCTAGGAGAGTAGGAATAGGATTCTTTGCTACGAAAATGCGAATAGCATCAACATCCACGAAGTTCGGCATATTCGGGAACAAAGTGATTCCATAGATACACAAAGCTAAGATCGCATTGAAGGTACTCCAACTTTTTGCCTCAGCTGCTTTGGTAGCCTCACCTAACAAGAAACTCAAATGATATCCTCGGAAGCCTCCTTTGCTATCAATCCGGTCTTCCAACAATGACTTGCTCAAATAAAGAGCAGTTGCTACATCTTTGAAGTCAGGGTCAATCTTGGTCCCAAAGAATGGTGCACAGTCCTTCACGGAAACTCTCAGGATGCTCGAATACTCCTCTAGTGTAGGTGCCAACACGAAATCAGAAAGTACGAAACATCTAAGCTGTGGATCATAAAACTGTAGCAAGGTGTGCATCCCTCTGAAAGCATAGTCACTGATGGGCTCTCTGAAATACAAAATCCACCCGTAATCCTGCTTGAAGACATTCAGAACTTCTGGAGGAGCTAAGGCCTTCACTTTGAGAATCTCTTTCACAACAGGCTGATAGACCTTGTAGGAGATAATACACTTAGTCTGCTTCTTGGGTTCCATGCTCATAGATCAATACCCACAACCGGAATCAAGGATGTAATATGCAGCCTTGCAAATGAATAAACATGCGTTAGGAATGCAAGTATGCGGATGATGTGATGCAATGCAATGGCATGTGATCACTGCTGCATATACTGGGCACTGTTGTACTGCTTTCTGATTTTGCTTGAATACCGACTATCAAGAATACCAGATCATAAGTATAAGAAAACCCAAGTATCAAGGACAAGGTAGGTTGAAGGTTTAGTTTTCCTGCAAACCTGTAAACCCCTCCCAATCTCACGGGTATTGCTACTACGGGTCAACATCACGGACTCTCAAAGCCGAATAGCAATAATACGTTCACCATCTCCGAGAAATGGCTCATGACCAAATCAGGGAATCGGTTTGGCATTATGTACTACTCAGGGAGGCCTCAGCTGAATTCCGGAAAAACAAGCATCCCTCATAGGTTCCCGGCTTCAAGCACTGAAGTCGAGAAATAATAGTACATTCATCCCGAAGGGTACAATACTACCGTCATACGACCAGTTGCTTTAACCAGGTTCCTATGAGAGAACAAGGTCATCCTATGCGATTTCCTAGTGGGCCCTCGGGTGCGAATGGGTTTGCCACAAAATGTGGTCTGCCACTGTCACCACTGGAGAGGGTTGTTTCCACTAAGGTCCTCGATGATCGGTTCCCAGTGTTAGCAGCTCAGGTGGGAACATTCTATGGTCTGCCTAGGCAGTATAGAACATATCCCAAGAGAGCCTGATCTGGGTATGGGACTCGTGAAAACTACACGTGCTCAAGACCACGCAAGCCACACGACTGCCCACTCTAAATCCTATGTGTATACTCAAGCCGGGTATTTGGCTTATCTCACAATAATCCGGTCCCGCCAAGGAAAACCAGAACAGCCAGTACAGTATATGCCAGTATATGCGACAGTAAAGTAAAGTGCAGAAAGCTGTAAATAAAGCTGTAAAGGAAAGCAATAAACTGTAAATAAAACAGTAAAGCTAAACTAAAGCATAACAGCGAATGAATAAACACCCAACGAAAACAACAACAGACAAGCGCTAGGATTGACTCTCAAAGGGGAAATTAGAAATTCTAAAAATTCCCCAGCAGAGTCGCCAGCTGTCGCTCCCGGGATTTTCATCCTAGTACGAACGCGAAAGTGGCGCGAAAAAGGTAGAGTCGCCAGCCAGACATTTTTATCCCAAAGGAATGGGAAAGGTAATGTTGCACAAACCTAAGGAATAAGGAAAAGGACGAGGCCTTGCGAACCAAAGATCTGGATACGGGAGTCGGTTACGAATTGAGAAGGTATTAGCACCCCAATCCGTCCGCCGTACTCGACGGGATCCACGCTTATAAGTCTGTTTTCAAAGGGTGAGAGATAATATGCTGTTTAACTGAAAGAATAGCTATCTGGAATGAAATGGAAATGAGGAAAGAAATGGAATTGGAAAATGGGAATAAAATGGGAAAATGTAGGGAAAATAAAGAATGTGCTCGAATGGGCCCTACCCCACTGCCTACGTACCTCATCGGGATAAATGAGGATCAGAGACGCCGTAGTTCGTCTAACTAAGGCTTACACTCGTTTGTGGTTTTTAGGATGACGTTGCCATAGCTCTAGCTCAGGTGTTACCGGCTCTGACTCGAGGGTGTTTACCGTGTCGCTGTTTGAACTGTCGAGACAAGTCATGTTCGTCCGCAAAGTGTATGAGATGAGAAAGAAGACGTGACTTCTTGGTTTGTTGTCTTTTATAAGAAATGTTTTGAATTTATGTTTATTGAATGTACAACACTAAAGACTATGACACAGGAGCGAATACTTTCCAAGATCGCCCCCAATGGAACGTTTGTAAAGCATCCTAGAAGAGTGAAGGAGACCTCCACTAGTCATTTCCCGCGTAGCTTAAGGCTCGTGGCGCAATGTACACCTTTTCCTTTATTAAGTTTTTTTATTTTATTTTTAAGATGAGAAGAGACTCAAGTTGTAAAAGGTAAATATTCTAAGGGAAACTAGACTCACCCTAAATTAGTTGAATTCATGGATAACCTATGGTTAGAAGGTTTGCAATTAAAATCTACCTAAGAGATATAAGAGATATAGGACTAAACATGCAAGTAAAAGAAGTTAGTAATGAGCAATAGGGTCCTCCTAGGTCATGATAGGTAAAAACGCATATGAAATGTAAACGGGATGAAACAATGAGGTGGGTGGGTCGGTTGCGTGGTGCTAAGACACACGACTTATGGTATGAAACATGCAAGGTTTGCCTTTGGTTGAATGGAGTGGAACGAAGGTGATCGTGGAACCCTAAAATAATATGAACTTTATTTATTTATTTGAAAATATACTCGACGTTGGATCGAATACTTTATTTGTTTTTTTGAAAATTTGGTTTTCTATCGATTCGTTTTATCTTTTCTATCCTACTTATGGAAACTATACAAGCATACAAATTCTAAGCTATTACATCACAAAATACACAAAGTATAAAACACAATTAAAGCATAAAATATCCAAGTCCATAAGTCAAACCTTGCAAAACACCTTGCACAAAAAAACAAATAGTTAGTAAATGATATGGATTATGAATATGCATAATGTGAAAGAATGAATTAAAATGACAAAAATATTAAAAGTCATGAGAAAAATATGAAATTAAATTCCTAAGGTCTTCAACCTGATTATATTATTGTGCTAAAAAATCTCTCCAAAGTTCTAAGCCTAACTATGGTAAATGACCACTTAAATCTAACTAAAGTTCAATCACAAATTTACACAAATTATACTACCAAAACAATAGAAAAAATGTCCTAAAAATTCACCAAAAAATATTCTAAGTACTTTAACTTGTCCTTTAACCATAGCAAAAAAATGGGCAAAAAATATTATGGGAAGTGGCCTAAATAAATTATACAATTTTATGTGCCCAAATGGAAATCCAATAGAAAATAAATTAAAATGAAAAGTCGAAAATAAATTGAAAAATGAGTAAATTCAGAAAGTGAAAATTGGGAGTGTTTCTAAATTGACTTAATATTCTACTGTATTTTTTTAGAGAATTTTAATATTCATTTTAATATTTATTTGTGAATTAAATCAAACAAGCACAAAATAGAAAACATATAGAGAATGGAGGGGGTGCAGTAGAAATGTTATTAAGTTAAATAATAATATGGGCCTATCTAAGAGGGTGCAGAAAGAAATTCCTCAGGCCCATATGCACTGAGTTGGCTGGGGGGTGAAAATAGAGTTGTTTTCTAGTTAAAAAAATGATGGGCTTCTAAATGGGGGGTAAATAGCAATTTATTAGGGCCCATTATCGTAGGAGCTTCTCCATTAACCTATGTTTATAGAGATATTACAGCATTCTTAATTCCCATTAACTGACCTTTATTATTCTTAATTTATTTAGGTAAGTCCTAATTACTCTATACTCTTCAAAATTCTCATTAATTTAATTTGTTAAATCAACTTAAACCATAACATAATATAAAACTAAAAAAACAAAACTGAGAAACACAACACTTAATCAAACGTAAACTAAATCACCTCCTTCTTCCCTCCTGAAACCCTAATGGCCGCCGCTGGCCTCACCATCATCTTCTAGCCTGCAATGCCGTCGCCACCATCACTACCTTCATGAACTACAAACCCTTAACTATACTACGTTCAAACTAATCTCACTCTATCCACAACAATCACAAACCCTAAAGTTCTTTCTTCCATTCCCGCTTAAAGAACACCGGCCATGGATCTCGTCGCGCATGATAACGCCACAGAAAGCTGTTCCGGCGAAATATCCTAAACCAAACCCTATTATTCTAATCCGTGACCAAATAAACTTCTCCGAAATCAACAAACCAAGAACAAGACTCAACAAAGATCTTAAGAGTGAGACACAAGCGTATACCTTGAATCGAAATCCCTTTGATATTCCCAAAGTCGAAAATATGTTTTTGATGCTGTTGCGGAATCGACGACCACTCCGCTTGAAGGACGCCGGAGGTACGAAGATGACGCGGTCAATGGTGCGAAGATGAACAGGTACTTACTTAGAACTCACCTCTCGCCTTCTCTTTTCCTTTATGCTTTCAAAACCCTTACTGACTTTGGTTCTCTTTGTTCGTACGAAAGCATTCTGAATTGTTGCTGTTATGACGTTCTTCTTCGAATTCTTCTGGCCGTTTTCGGGAGATGATACTAACATTACGCTCTCAATGTGCAGGTGTTGATCTTGCGTAGGTTATGATTGAGGCTTTTGTTATGCGGTCTTGAATCATCCACATATGAGGTTGAAAAAAAATTCGATGAATTTACTTGCCCAATTGAATTCACGGTTTATTCTTGATCTTGCAGGACATAGTTGCGAAACTGGAAAAAGATTCAGATAGGATGAAGGTTTCTTGCTGTGATCCTTTTTTGAGTTGCAACTGATGTGAATTTCAGAAGAATTGCAAGAAAATCTCGAAGGAAGTGGAAGACTGATGATGAATCGGAGAGGTCATGAAGGAAAAGGATTCGCAGTCAGATGGAATATGGATTCCTCCCCCTGAAAACTTAGCTCGTTTCTGACTTTTTTTGCTAATTTGTTGCAGAGTGAGAGAAAGTTAGAGAAGGAGGAAGCATATTCATGAAGTAGATTCGAGGTTATCAAGAGTGGTGGTGAGGGAGAAGGAAGAAACAAGATTTAATGGAGAGGAACCAAGACTGAAGAAGCTGATCCATAGATCTTCTTATAGAGGTGAGCCTTTTTGTTATTCAGTTTAGTTTCTGTTGAAAAATCGGTTAGAGATTCTGTTTTTGTTGTTAGATTTTCGGTTAGAGATTTGTAACCGCTTCTAATTTGCGGAAGCTTCTGAATTTCTCTCTACCTGAATTCTGTTTCTTCTCACTTTAAGTTTGAATCCATACAGGAGTTCTTCAACAATCCCTCTTTTGGTGGTTTTTGCAGGTTGATACCTACAGCTAGTGGAAGGCCGTGTAGTATGTAGCAGGGCATCTAGGCCAATTTTGAAAAATGACAGGATCACCGGATGACTCAAAGACGCAAGCACAAACGGAAAGTCAATAATAGTGTAGACACAGAGTAGGATCAGTTGGTTTTAGGATATAGTTAGGGATTAGTTATAATCTCTGTCATCAGTTGGTTATGGTAGTTAGGGATTAGTTAGAAGTATAACTGTCATTTTTTGGTTCCGATTTTCTGTTGTTGTTATTGAGTTTGTAACCGTGTCCGATTGGAGCTGTAATGGATTTGTATTGAGGATTTTTTTGTTACTTCTGTTAACTCTTTCTTCTCTTGTAATCCTCTGGATTTTTATTTTTTGTATTGATTTAAATCCAACCGAAAAATAGTTTCTCAAATGCAAACTGAAAGTGATCCTGCATCCCACAATTATTTCCATGAACTTTTTCCCTTCCTTGTCTTGCTTAAACAAATGTCTTGTACACCTTTAAGCCATATAGAACAGTGCTTAAATTCAATTGGATAACCATATGGACCTATTCTACGATCAATTATGCAACGTCCGTCAACGCATAGTAGAGTTGGAAATGTACCAAATCCTTCTAAAAGGCAAAAAAAAATTCAGAATCAAGTACATACCCTCTTGACACGCAGCACTATCAACCAAGGAATTATCTCCCGTAGACCTAGTATATGCGCGAAACAATATAATCCACCAAAATCAGGGGCCATGGACCCACTTTTCTTTCCCGGCTCACATTTAATCTTAAATTGTTCCTAATTTCCATATGATATTAGGTTTATCACGACCCTGCGTTTTTACATTTTCACCTGCGTTTTATTCACTCTAGCCCCCTTTTCTTTTTTTTTTGTGGGCTTAGTATCACTTGAAATATTGAAAACCAATTGGGCTTTAATTGATGGACGTGGACTTTAAATGTTTGGCAAATGGATGGTGGTGTTATGACAATGAGACCAAACTAGTTTTGAATGAATATTGGTATGGACAGTTGGACTAAATGATTTGAGATTGATATTAGAAAAAAAATAAATTAATGAACAAGGTTTATTTATTTAGAAAAGAAATGGGCCTAAAAATGGACGTAACACGGATTCGAATTGGATATGAGTCAGCTATTGGTTTGAGGATTGTGGGTGAAAAATGGATAAAAAGAAAAGGAAATGGATGAGAACAAAATTTTGAGAAAATGGATAGAAAAAATTGTCGTGCTACTTCCCTCGAAAACTTGAACTCAGAACAATTCATATGAACACTTCTGATCTCACTTGAACCCTTGAACCCAAATTAATTTCCTCAAGCTTCTTACCCAAATAGCAAGCCTATAACGATGAATGCGGGCCATGTTATAGATTTCCTAATAAAAGATGCATACTAATGAGAGGCATACATCCTGTTAAGGGTAATAAATAGGAGGGCAAATTTTGGGGTGTTACACTTAAGTGTTGGTTTTTTAGTTTCGATTGAGTGGTGGGTTGTATTAGTTTCTTGTGAGCTGGATCCTTAGATCGCCTTTGCTTGTATTGTTTTTGGTTGAGTAATAGAATTTTTGCTTGTTCCAAAAAAAATATATTATGATTTTTTGGCCAAAACATGCATTTCGAAAAGTTTCATAGAATCTAGTTTTCAGATGATTTTTTTGCATGGACTACCATCATAACCTTCCCTCTTAACATATATAAATGATCTGAAAAGTCTCGTATCATGTCAAAACGGCCCCCAATTAAATTTGATTTTTTTGACCGAAACTAGTGTATAATATACTATGATTTTTGACCGAAATTTGCATTTCGAAAAGTTTCATAAAATCTAATTTTCCGATGATTTTTTACATGGACTTCCATCATAACCTTCCTACGTAAAATATATAAATGATATATAAAATTTCGTATCATTTCGAATAGTCCCCGATTTAATTTGATTTTTGACCGAAACTAGTATAAACTAGTGTATAATATATTATGAATTTTTGGCCAAACCATGCATTTCGAAAAGTTTCATAGAATCTATTTTTCAGTTAATTTTTTTGCATGGACTACCATCATAGCCTTCCCTCTTAACATATATAAATGATCTGAAAAGTCTCGTATCATGTCAAACAGTCCCCAATTGAATCTGATTTTTTTCACAGAAACTAGTGTATAATATATGATTTTTGACCGAAACTTGCATTTCGAAAAGTTTCATAGAATCTAATTTTTCGATGATTTTTTACATGGACTTCCATCATAACCTTCCTTCGTATAATATATAAATCATATGTGAAGTTATCGTATCATTTCGAACAATTCCCAATTTAATTTGATTTTTGACCAAAACTAGTATAAACTAGTGTATATTATATTATGATGTTTTGGCCATAACATGCATTTCGAAAAGCTTCATAGAATCTAGTTTACAGATGATTTTTTTGAATGGACTACCATCATATCCTTCCCTCTTAACATATATAAATGATCTGAAAAGTCTCGTATCATGTCAAACAGTCCCCAATTAAATTTGATTTTTTGACCAAAACTAGTGTATAATATACTATGATTTTTGATCGAAACTTGCATTTCAAAAAGTTTCATAGAATCTAATTTTCCGATGTTTTTTTACATGGACTTCCATCATAACCTTCCCTCGTAAAATATATAAATGATATGTGAAGTTTCGTATCATTTCGTATAGTCCCAAATTTAATTTGATTTTTGACCTAAACTAGTATAAACTAGTGTATAATATATTATGATTTTTTGGCCATAACATGCATTTCGAAAAGCTTCATAAAATCTAGTTTTCAGATGATTTTTTTGAATGGACTACCATCATAACATTCCCTCTTAACATATATTTAATGATCTGAAAAGTCTCGTATCATATCAAACAGTCCCCAATTAAATTTTATTTTTTTGACCGAAACAAGTGTATAATATACTATGATTTTCGATCGAAACTTGTATTTCGAAAGGTTTCATAGAATCTAATTTTCCAATGTTTTTTTACATGGACTTCCATTATAACCTTCCCTCGTAAAATAAATAAATGATATGTGAAGTTTCGTATCATTTCGAATAGTCCCCGATTTAATTTGATTTTTGACCTAAACTAGTATAAACTAGTGTGTAATATATTATGATTATTTGGCCAAAACATGCATTTCGAAAAGTTTCATAGAATCTAGTTTTTAGATTATTTTTTTGCATGGACTTCCATCATAACCTTCCCTCTTAACATATATAAATGATCTGAAAAGTATCGTATCATGTCAAACAGTCCGCAATTAAATTTGATTTTTTTGACCAAAACTAGTGTATAATATACTATGATTTTTGACCGAAATTTACATTTCGAAAAGTTTCATAGAATCTAATTTTTCGATGATTTTTTACATGGACTTCCATCATAACCTTCCCTCGTAAAATATATTAATGATATGTGAAGTTTTGTATCATTTCGAATAGTCCCCGATTTGATTTGATTTTTGACAAAAACTAGTATAAACTAGTGTATAATATATTATGATTTTTTGGCCAAAACATGCATTTCGAAAGGTTTCATAGAATCTTGTTTTCAGATGATTTTGTTGCATGGACTTTCATCATTACCTTCCCTCGTAATATATATAAATGATATGTGAAGTTTCATATTATTTCGAACAGTTCCCGATTTAATTTGATTTATGACCAAAACTCGTATAAACTAGTGTATAATATATTATGATTTTTTTGCCAAAACATGCATTTCGAAAAGTTTCATAGAATCTAGTTTTCAGATGATTTTTTTTTGCATGGACTACATCATAACCTTCCCTCTTAACATATATAAATGATTTAAAAAGTCTCGTATCATGTCAAACAGTCCCCAATTAAATTTGATTTTTTTGACCGAAACTAGTGTATAATATACTATGATTTTTTTATCGAAACATACATTTCGAAAAGTTTCATAGAATCTAATTTTCTGATGATTTTTTGCATGAACTTCCATCAAAACCTTCACTCGTAAAATATATAAATGATATATGAAGTTTCGTATCATTTCGAATAGTCCCCGATTTAATTTGATTTTTGACCGTAACTAGTATAAACTGGTGTATAATATATTATTATTTTTTGGCCAAACCATGCATTTCGAAAAGTTTCATAGAATCTATTTTTTCAGATGATTTGTTTGCATGGACTACCATCATAGCCTTCCCTCTTAACATATATAAATGATATGAAAAGTCTCGTATCATGTCAAACAGTCCCCAATTAAATCTGATTTTTTTTACCGAAACTAGTGTATAATATAATATGATTTTTGTCCGCAACTTGCATTTCGAAAAATTTCATAGAATCTAATTTTCCGAAGATTTTTTACATGGACTTCCATCATAACCTTCCCTCGTAAAATACATAAATGATACGTGAAGTTTCGTATCATTTCGAACAGTTCCCGATTCAATTTGATTTTTGACCAAAACTATTATAAACTAGTGTATAATATATTATGATTTTTTGGCACAAACATGCATTTCGAAAAGTTTCATAGAATCTAGTTTTCAGATGATTTTTTTTTGCATGGACCACTGTCGCTCCCGCCAAATGCCACATCAGGTCAGAAGTGGTACATACGCGAACGGTCGGTGAAAGGAGGATGAGAACACACAAGGGTGAACTCAGAAAGACAAGAATCGCCAGCTAGGCATTTTTATCCCGGAGGAAAGGTAATGCTGCATAAACCTGGGAAAGATATGGATAAGACGGTTGCGAACCAGTGAGACTGAGAAAGGGGGTTGGTTACAACCTGGGAAGGTATTAGCACCCAGATTGTCCGCCGTACTCGACGGGATCCACGCTTAAAAGATTTGTGTTTTAAAGGGGTAGTGTCAGTGCAAACTGTGTATCAAAGCTGGAAAGGAATGCAAGTGTCAGTGTAAGAATAAGAGTGAAATGCTCAAGAATATGAGGCTCAAAGGATGATGCTGGGAATAAGGGGAATATACAGAGACTTTTGTTCGATAACTGTTAAGTTATGCCTACGTATCCTCTCGTGCAATGAGGAAGTCAGAACACCGTAGTTCGACTCAAAGAGACGGAAAGATAAATTGACTATGAACTGCTTGCTTGTCTATGCTCAAGTGTATGACCTGTCTGGCTCAGGTGCAAACTGTCTTGCATTAGACAGAAGAAGCAAGTTCTCGTTTGTGAGTGAATGAGGTGAGAAAAGAATCCCGAAGGAGACGATTATTGTTTGTTTTTGGTGTTTTCAATCTTTTATTGCCTTTTGAGATTTGTCATAAGAAAATGAGCTTAAGCCTAAAGCAAGGGTTAGTAAACTCATCACATCTTCCCTCTGATTAGGGGTAATGATAATACCTTAAGTGTGAAGTCAGCATCTCACACTTAGACACCATGATGTAGGATTAAAATCATTAACCTATTTGTAATTATTTAGATGTTTTTTTGGAGTTTTTGTTTAGTGTTAAGTAATGAGTTTAAGCCATAATCAAGGATTTAATGGACTCATTACACCATCCTAATAGAAGGATAATAGATGAGAGCATTTAAGCTGAGAAAGACTCCTCAACTTAATCCATGATTAGGGATTAACTTCATGACAAAACAAAGCCTTTATTAAAGTGGATTTTAGTTAATGGTAAGATGAAGAAATGGATTTTATGATTTGTAAGACAACTTGAGGGGGACTTGTCCATTAACACTAGGGTTAGTCCTTCTCAACCAATTAAGGGAGAATTAGAACCCTAATGCAAGGCCCAAGTTACAAGCTTGATGTCTTGATGATTATTAGATGGATTAATTAAAGGATTTAAACACATTAAGGGTTTGACACTTAGGATTAAAGTTATACACTCCATCCTAATAGAAGGATGCAAGCATAAGCTTAATCACAAAGCCTTAAAACCTTTAGGGTTTAGTCCCTGATTATGAGATGAGAAGAGAAGACTCAAAGATGACAGAAAGGCAAAACTAAATGGGGGACTAAACAAACTCTAATTATTGTCATGCTTGGTTGTTCCTAGGGTTAATGAGGTTTGCAAGAAGATCTTCAGAGAAACCACCAGGAAGGAAGCAGATGAAAGGAGCAAGAAGCAAAGAGAAGCAAAACAACTTGCTTCACTTAAGAAGACAAGTTGCTTGAAGAAAGAAAGTAAGAGAAGAGCATGAATGAGCAAGCCCACTCTAATGCACATACAAAAATGCAGCAATTATGCATAAGAGAGATGAAAAGAGATTGTGAGAAGTGAAGGCATATCCACTTCTCAAAACAACTTACCACCTGAAAAGTTAGCCAAAAGAAATGAAATGCAATGCAAATGAGATGAAATGTCATGATGCAAACCAAAGTCAGAAGTACTTACATGATGTCAATGATGCTAAAAGATGATACAAACATGAGGCAAGACATGAGAATGATCATACAAGGCAAAGGATGCAGATGGAACATGTTTTGAACCATGGATGTACATGAAAAGTTATGAAGTGCAATGGACATATAATCAAGGCAAATGAAAGATGCAATGATCAAACACGATTCTAATATGTCCTAAGATGTATTATGAATCATTTGGATGCACAAAATATCATGGCAAGGCATTGGATGCAAACAAATGAAAGAAAGATGCAAGAGAAGGCACAAATTAGGGTTTATGATCAATACACAAAACAAAACTCCAAATCAGAAGCATAAGGCATGATAAAAAAATTGAAAATGGGAGCAAAGATACCCTAAACCTATACAAGCTCACTGCCCAAAGGGGGGAATCCAACTCTTAACCTAGTGAAAGTTATGAATTTCCTAAGATTGCTAGGGTTTTAAGGTACCTTGCCAAGAAAAATGCAAAACAAATTGGAAATGCAAGATCAAATCCAACCAATTTTATCCTATATACTACATGCTATACAAGATGCAATGCAAAAAGAATCATTATCCAACTCTCAATGGTTAGGCATAATGAAATTTTCAAAGGTTGAACCAAAATATTGCTTTAAAATGAAATTAAATCCAATGAAAATGATCAAAAGGCATCAAGAACAAAAAAGAAATTTGGTTTGAGAGTTGGACAATGTTTCTAAATGTTTCTAAATGCTATGTGAATTTTTTTGTGATTTTTAAATACCTAAATGTATTTTTAATTAATTAGCTTTCATTAACTAATTAAAAATAATCATTTAAGTGATTTAAAAATAATTTTTAATGCAAAAAATAAAAATAAAAATATTTTTGTGTTCTGAAAATTCATGAAACCTTTGACAAAAAATTTCATAATTTTTAGATGATTTTAGCTATTTTTAAAAATTCATACAAATAAATACAAAACAAATGAAAATAAAATGAAGTTAAATAGAAAAAAGAGAAAGTCGGCCAATCTGATGGCTGAGATTCAAATTCACAGGGGCGGGAATTGACCTGGCGCGCAAACAAACGACTCACATTCAAACTTGCCTAATTATGATTAAACCCTAATCAGAAGCCCTAATGACTTTCAGATGACCGGAACAGTGTTCCGGTCATCTTCTCCGGCAAGCAGTTCATGCTATCTCACTCCCTACGCATCAAATCTTCACCAAAATCTCCAGAATCAATCCTCAAACATCATTAAACCTAAACCCCACCCCAAAAATCATTTATTTCCATTGAATCAAACAAATCAAACTAAAACTCATTTCACGGGCAATGTTTCAGAACTAACATACATGGCCATTTTTCACTCATTTTCAAAACAAATCACATCATGATCATCAGTGAAGCATAAGGAAGCATTTAGAAACTAAAAATGGAAGTTCTGGAAAAATAAATGCCATGGCTACCCGAGCTTGAGCTTTCGAAACAGGGACTTTCTGGCTGCTTCTTTTGTTCAAACAAACTCCAATGATCCTCCTTTGAAGCTTTTGACACTTAGCTAGAGTTTATATGGCCTCCAGAGAAAGTTGGCAGAAGCTCAGGTCAAGGGAGTGTGGAAATCGTATTTTTGATGTGGGAGGTTTCAGGCCAAAACAATGGTTGGGAAATGATCATAGGATCATGGTGAGTGATTTGGTGAAGTTTGTTTTGATGTTTGAAGGTTGTGTTGTGTGATTCGAAGCAAAATGCATAAGGGGAGGTTTTTGAGAATGCTGGCTTGTGGGAGAGATCAGGATGAGTTGTGTGTTGTGTCCAGTCTCTTTTGGTCCACTTATCACTCTTGGATAGGTCAGAGGAGTTGGTGTGGCCTAGCTTGATTGGTATGGGTGTTTTTGCATAGAGTCCAAGTTAGGTGTAAGAGAGGTATGGGTCAATGGTAGGACAAGTACAAGGGGGTGTCCTGCGCAGCAAGGAATGAGGAGAGCCATGGGATCAGTCTTGAAGCCAATTAGCAAGTGGATTAGGGTTTGTCATAGTTTTTGCAACTTTGTGACTTTTTGGCCCTTTTGTGATTTCTTGATCCACAAGTCATGAAAATGGGCAAACCTTTGGTGCATTCTGACTTTTAGGCATTGTCTTATGTTTGTACAAAGATTAGAAGTCACTTTGAGGTCTCATTTCACCTTGGCAAGGGATTTTGCAACTTTGCCTCTTTGGTACATAACATGAAATTATGTGATTTTTCCCAACTTTGACAAGCCATAACTTTTGATCCAAAATGAATTAGAATGAGTTCTTGTACTTTTTGAAAAGGGAATGATCCATTATACAACTTTCATGACCAAAGTTTTCTCATTTGAAGCATTTTTGAATCAAAAAGAGGAGGTTGAAAAACTTTCCAAAATTGGCAAGTTTACATTACAAGTCATTTTCCCAAAAAGGCAACTTTGCAAATGGCTTGAAATTCTTCAATTTTGTGAACTTCCAACATCTTCTATGATCAAATAAAGATCACACACATTCAAAATGATGAAGAACACCCTTTGGTTGGGTCATTGGGGGCCTCAGATGCCCTGATTTTACACTGACTTGCTCAAGAAGTCAACTCTTGATCAGATGCCTTCCCCATGGAATTTCTTCATGAAAATTGATATGCATGATCCCTATGACATATAGAGACCAATAGAAACAAGAATGACCTAAAAATTTGGAGTTATGGCCTCTGAAACCAAAACCCTAATTCTAGGTCATCTGTGTAGTCAAGCCTGGCTCTGCTTCCATGCCACTCTCAGTTCTTGTGATCCTTTGACTTTCTTGACTTTGTGGGGATATAATATGATGCTTGAACACACATGGACCCCTTTGAAGTGATTGAAGACCTTTGGAGAGGCTCAAGTGGCTCTTGGATTGCTCAGATCACAAACCCTAGATGCAGATGACTTTGAATCAATACAGTGAAGCAAAAATGCAATATGGGATGTTATGATTGAACTTATGCATATGAAAAGATCACAAGCCATGGTGTGAATGGGTGAGGGAAAATTTGGGGTGTTTACAACCACCATCATAACCTTCCCTCTAAACATATATAAATGATCTGAAAAGTATCGTATCATGTCAAACAATTCCCAATTAAATTTGATTTTTTTGACCGAAACTAGTGTATAATATACTATGATTTTTGATCGAAACTTGCATTTCAAAAAGTTTCATAGAATCTAATTTACCGATGTTTTTTTGCATGAACTTCCATCATAACCTTCCCCCGTAAAATATATAAATGATATATGAAGTTTCGTATCATTTCGAATAGTCCCCAATTTAATTTGATTTTTGACCGAATCTAGTATAAGCTAGTGTATAATATATTATTATTTTTGGCGAAACCATGCATTTCGAAAAGTTTATTAGAATATAGTTTTCAGATGATTTTTTTTGCATGGACTACCATCATAACCTTCCCTCTTAACATATATAAAGTATCTGAAAAGTCTCGTATCATGTCAAACAGTCCCCAATTAAATTTGATTTTTTTGACTGAAACTAGTGTATAATATACTATGATTTTTGACCGTAACATGCATTTCGAAAAGTTCCATAGAATCTAATTTTCCGATGATTTTTTACATGGACTTCCATCATAACCTTCCCTCGTAAAATATATAAATGATATGTGAAGTTTCGTATCATTTCGAGCAGTTCCCGATTTAATTTGATTTTTGACCAAAACTAGTATAAACTAGTGTATAATATATTATGATTTTTTGGCCAAAACATGCATTTTGAAAAGTTTCATAGAATCTTGTTTTCAGATGATTTTTTTGCATAGACTACCATCATAACCTTCCCTCTTAACATATATAAATGATCTGAAAAGTCTCGTATCATGTCAAACAGTCCCCAATTAAATTTTATTTTTTTGACCGAATCTAGTGTATAATATACTATGATTTTTGACCGAAATTTGCATTTCGAAAAGATTCATAGAATCTAATTTTCCGATGATTTTTTACATGGACTTCCATCATAACCTTCCCTCGTAAAATATATAAAAGATATGTGAAGTTTTGTATAATTTCGAATAGTCCCCGATTTAATTTGATTTTTGACAAAAACTAGTATAAACTAGTGTATAATATATTATGATTTTTTGGCCAAAACATGCATTTCGAAAAGTTTCATTGAATCTTGTTTTCAGATGATTTTTTTGCATGGACTTCCATCATAACCTTCCCTCGTAATATATATAAATGATATGTGAAGTTTCATATCATTTCAAAGAGTCCCCGATTTAATTTGATTTTTGACCATAACTAGTATAAACTAGTGTATAATATAATATGATTTTTTGGCCAAACCATGCATTTCGAAAAGTTTCATAGAATCTAGTTTTCAGATGATTTTTTTTCATGGACTACATCATAGCCTTCCTTCTTAACATATATAAATGATATAAAAGTCTCGTATCATGTCAAACAGTCCCCAATTAAATCTGATTTTTTTCACCGAAACTAGTGTATAATATAATAAGATTTTTGACAGAAACTTGCATTTCGAAAAGTTTCATAGAATTTAATTTTCCGATGATTTTTTACATGGACTTCCATCATAATCTTCCCTCATAAAATAAATAAATTATATGTGAAGTTTCGTATCATTTCGAACAGTTCCCGATTCAATTTGATTTTTGACCAAAACAATTATAAACTAGTGTATAATATATTATGATTTTTTTGGCCAAAACATATATTTCGAAAAGTTTCATAGAATCTAGTTTTCAGATGATTTTTTTTGCATGGACCACCATCATAACCTTCCCTCTTAACATATATAAATGATCTGAAAAGTCTCGTATTATGTCAAACAGTCCCCAATTAAATTTGATTTTTTTTGACCGAAACTAGTGTATAATATACAATGATTTTTGATCGAAACTTGCTTTTCGAAAAGTTTCATAGAATCTAATTTTCCGATGTTTTTTTGCATGAACTTCCTTCATAACCTTCCCTCGTAAAATATATAAATGATATATGAAGTTTCGTATCATTTCGAATAGTCCCCGATTTAATTTGATTTTTGACCGAAACTTGTATAAACTAGTGTATAATATATTATGATTTTTTAGCCAAACCATGCATTTCGAAAAGTTTCGTAGAATCTAGTTTTCAGATGATTTTTTTGCATGGACTACCATCATAACCTTCTCTCTTAACATATATAAATGATCTGAAAAGTCTCGTATCATGTCAAATAGTCCCTAATTAAATTTGATTTTTTTGACCGAAACTAGTGTATAATATACCATGATTTTTGACCGAAATTTGCATTTCGAAAGGTTTCATAGAATCTAATTTTCCGATGATTTTTTACATGGACCTCCATCATAACCTTCCCTAGTAAAATATATAAATGATATGTGAAGTTTTGTAACATTTCAAGCAGTTCCCGATTTAATTTGATTTTTGACCAAAACTAGTATAAACTAGTGTATAATATATTATGACTTTTTGGCCAAAACATGCATTTTGAAAAGTTTCATAGAATCTAGTTTTCAGATGATATTATTTGCATGGAATACCATCATAACCTTCCCTTTTAACATATATAAATGATCAGAAAAGTCTCGTATCATGTCAAAACGGCCTCCAATTAAATTTGATTTTTTTGACCGAAACTAGTGTATAATATACTATGGTTTTTGATCGAAACTTGCATTTCGAAAAGTTTCATAGAATCTAATTTTCCGATGTTTTTTTACATGGACTTCGATCATAACCTTCCCTCGAAAAATATATAAATGATATGTGAAGTTTCGTATCATTTCGAGCAGTTCCCGATTTAATTTGATTTTTGACCAAAACTAGTATAAACTAGTGTATAATATATTATGATTTTTTTGGCCAAAACATGCATTTCGAAAAGTTTCATAGAATCTAGTTTTCAGATGATTTTTTTGCATAGACTACCATCATAACCTTCCCTCTTAACATATATAAATGATCTGAAAAGTCTCGTATCATGTAAAACAGTCCCCAATTAAATTTTATTTTTTTGACCGAAAATAGTGTATAATATACTATGATTTTTGACCGAAATTTGCATTTCGAAAAGTTTCATAGAATCTAATTTTTCGATAATTTTTTACATGGACTTCCATCATAACCTTCCCTCGTAATATATATAAATGATATGTGAAGTTTTGAATAATTTCGAATAGTCCCCGATTTAATTTGATTTTTGACAAAAAGTAGTATAAACTAGTGTATAATATATTTTGATTTTTTGGCCAAAACATGCATTTCGAAAAGTTTCATAGAATCTTGTTTTCAGATGATTTTTTTGCATGGACTTCCATCATAACCTTCCCTCGTAATATATATAAATGATATGTGAAGTTTCATATCATTTCGAATAGTCCCCGATTTAATTTGATTTTTGACTGTAACTAGTATAAACTAGTGTATAATATATTATGATTTTTTGGCCAAACCATGCATTTCGAAAAGTTTCATAGAATCTAGTTTTCAGATGATTTTTTTTCATGGACTACATCATAGCCTTCCCTCTTAACATATATAAATGATATAAAAGTCTCGTATCATGTCAAACAGTCCACAATTAAATCTGATTTTTTTTCACCGAAACTAGTGTATAAAATAATATGATTTTTGACCGAAACTTGCATTTCGAAAAGTTTCATAGAATTTAATTTTACGATTATTTTTTACATGGACTTCCATCATAACCTTCCCTCATAAAATACATAAATTATATGTGAAGTTTCGTATCATTTCGAACAGTTCCCAATTCAATTTGATTTTTGACGAAAACAATTATAAACTAGTGTATAATATATTATGATTTTTTGGCCAAAACATGCATTTCGAAAAGTTTCGTAGAATCTAGTTTTCAGATGTTTTTTTTGCATGGACTACCATCATAACCTTCCCTCTTAACATATATAAATGATCTGAAAAGTCTCGTATTATGTCAAACAGTCCCCAAATCAATTTGATTTTTATGACCGAAACTAGTGTATAAATTACAATGATTTTTGATCGAAACTTGCATTTCGAAAAGTTTCATAGAATCTAATTTTCCGATGTTTTTTTGCATGAACTTCCTTCATAACCTTCCCTCGTAAAATATATAAATGATATATGAAGTTTCGTATTATTTCGAATAGTCCCCGATTTAATTTGATTTTTGACCGAAACTAGTATAAACTAGTGTATAATATATTATGATTTTTTAGCCAAACCATGCATTTCGAAAAGTTTCGTAGAATCTAGTTTTCAGATGATTTTTTTGCATGGACTACCATCATAACCTTCCCTCTTAACATATATAAATGATCTGAAAAGTCTCGTATCATGTCAAATAGTCCCTAATTAAATTTGATTTTTTTGACCGAAACTAGTGTATAATATACCATGATTTTGACCGAAATTTGCATTTCGAAAAGTTTCATAGAATCTAGTTTTCTGATAATTTTTACATGGACTTCCATCATAACCTTCCCTCGTAACTTATATAAATGATATGTGAAGTTTCGTAACATTTCGAGCAGTTCCAGATTTAATTTGATTTTTGACTAAAATTAGTATAAACAAGTGTATAATATTATGATTTTTTGGCCAAAACATGCATTTTGAAAAGTTTCATAGAATCTAGTTTTCAGATGATATTATTTGCATGGACTACCATCATAACCTTCCCTTTTAACATATATAAATGATCTGAAAAGTCTCGTATCATGTCAAAACGGCCTCCAATTAAATTTGATTTTTTTGACCGAAACTACTGTATAATATACTATGATTTTTGACCGAAACTTGCATTTCGAAAAGTTTCATAGAATCTAATTTTCCGATGATTTTTTACATGGACCTCTATCATAACCTTCCTTCGTAAAATATATAAATGATATGTGAAGTTTCGTATCATTTCAAACAGTTCCCGATTTAATATGATTTTTGACCAAAACAAGTATAAACTAGTGTATAATATATTATGATTTTTTGGCAAAAACATGCATTTCGAAAAGTTTCATAGAATCTAGTTTTTAGATGATTTTTTTTGCATGGACTACTATCATAACATTCCCTCTTAACATATATAAATGATCTGAAAAGTCTCGTATTATGTCAAACAGTCCCCAATTAAATTTGATTTTTTTGACTGAAACTAGTGTATAATATACTATGATTTTTGATCTAAACTTGCATTTCGAAATGTTTCATAGAATCTAATTTTCCGATGATTTTCTACATGGACCTCCATCATAACCTTCCCTCGTAAAATATATAAATGATATGTGAAGTTTCGTATCATTTCGAACAGTTCCCGATTTAATTTTATTTTTGACCAAAACAAGTATAAACTAGTGTATAATATATTATGATTTTTTGGCCAAAACATGCATTTCGAAAAGTTTCATAGATTCTAGTTTTTAGATGATTTTTTTGCATGGACCACCATCATAACCTTCCCTCTTAACATATATAAATGATCTGAAAAGTCTCGTATTATGTCAAACAGTCCCCAATTAAATTAGATTTTTTTGACTGAAACTAGTGTATAATATACTATGATTTTTGATGGAAACTTGCATTGCGAAAAGTTTCATAGAATCTAATTTTCCGATGTTTTTTTGCATGAACTTCCATCATAACCTTCCCTCGTAAAATATATAAATGATATATGAAGTTTCGTATCATTTCGAATAGTCCCCGATTTAATTTGATTTTTGACCGAAACTAGTATAAACTAGTGTATAATATATTATGATTTTTTGGCCAAACCATGCATTTCGAAAAGTTTCGTAGAATCTAGTTTTCAGATGATTTTTTTGCATGGACTACCATCATAACCTTCCCTCTTAACATATATAAATGATCTGAAAAGTCTCGTATCATGTCAAATAGTCCCTAATTAAATTTGATGTTTTTGACCGAAACTAGTGTATAATATACTATGATTTTTGACCGAAATTTGCATTTAGAAAAGTTTCATAGAATCTAGTTTTTCGATAAATTTTACATGGACTTCCATCATAACCTTCCCTCGTAACTTATATAAATGATATGTGAAGTTTCTTAACATTTCGAGCAGTTCCAGATTTAATTTGATTTTTGACCAAAACTAGTATAAACTAGTGTATAATATATTATGATTTTTTGGCCAAAACATGCATTTTGAAAAGTTTCATAGAATCTAGTTTTCAGATGATATTATTTGCATGGACTACCATCATAACCTTCCCTTTTAACATATATAAATGATCTGAAAAGTCTCGTATCATGTCAAAACGGCCTCCAATTAAATTTGATTTTTTTGACCGAAACTACTGTATAATATACTATGATTTTTGACCGAAACTTGCATTTCGAAAAGTTTCATAGAATCTAATTTTCCGATGATTTTTTACATGGACCTCCATCATAACCTTCCCTCGTAAAATATATAAATGATATGTGAAGTTTCGTATCATTTGAAACAGTTCCCGATTTAATATGATTTTTGACCAAAACAAGTATAAACTAGTGTATAATATATTATGATTTTTTGGCAAAAACATGCATTTCGAAAAGTTTCATAGAATCTACATTTCAGATGATTTTTTTGCATGGACTACCATCATAACCTTCATTCGTAACATATATAAATGATCAGAAAAAACTCGTATCATGTCAAACAGTCCCCAATTAAATTTTAATTTTTTGACTGAATCTAGTGTATAATATACTTGATTTTTGATCGAAACTTGCATTTCGAAAAGTTTCATAGAATATAATTTTCCGATGTTTTTTTACATGGACCTCCACCATAACTTTCTCTCATAAAATATATAAATGATATGTGAAGTTTCGTATCATTTCGAACAGTCCCCGATTTAATTTGATTTTTGACCAAAACAAGTATAAACTAGTGTATAATATATTATGATTTTTTGGCCAAAACATGCATTTCGAAAAGTTTCATAGATTCTAGTTTTTAGATGATTTTTTTGCATGGACCACCATCATAACCTTCCCTCTTAACATATATAAATGATCTGAAAAGTCTCGTATTATGTCAAACAGTCCCCAATTAAATTAGATTTTTTTGACTGAAACTAGTGTATAATATACTATGATTTTTGATGGAAACTTGCATTGCGAAAAGTTTCATAGAATCTAATTTTCCGATGTTTTTTTGCATGAACTTCCATCATAACCTTCCCTCGTAAAATATATAAATGATATATGAAGTTTCGTATCATTTCGAATAGTCCCCGATTTAATTTGATTTTTGACCGAAACTAGTATAAACTAGTGTATAATATATTATGATTTTTTGGCCAAACCATGCATTTCGAAAAGTTTCGTAGAATCTAGTTTTCAGATGATTTTTTTGCATGGACTACCATCATAACCTTCCCTCTTAACATATATAAATGATCTGAAAAGTCTCGTATCATGTCAAATAGTCCCTAATTAAATTTGATGTTTTTGACCGAAACTAGTGTATAATATACTATGATTTTTGACCGAAATTTGCATTTAGAAAAGTTTCATAGAATCTAGTTTTTCGATAAATTTTACATGGACTTCCATCATAACCTTCCCTCGTAACTTATATAAATGATATGTGAAGTTTCTTAACATTTCGAGCAGTTCCAGATTTAATTTGATTTTTGACCAAAACTAGTATAAACTAGTGTATAATATATTATGATTTTTTGGCCAAAACATGCATTTTGAAAAGTTTCATAGAATCTAGTTTTCAGATGATATTATTTGCATGGACTACCATCATAACCTTCCCTTTTAACATATATAAATGATCTGAAAAGTCTCGTATCATGTCAAAACGGCCTCCAATTAAATTTGATTTTTTTGACCGAAACTACTGTATAATATACTATGATTTTTGACCGAAACTTGCATTTCGAAAAGTTTCATAGAATCTAATTTTCCGATGATTTTTTACATGGACCTCCATCATAACCTTCCCTCGTAAAATATATAAATGATATGTGAAGTTTCGTATCATTTGAAACAGTTCCCGATTTAATATGATTTTTGACCAAAACAAGTATAAACTAGTGTATAATATATTATGATTTTTTGGCAAAAACATGCATTTCGAAAAGTTTCATAGAATCTACATTTCAGATGATTTTTTTGCATGGACTACCATCATAACCTTCATTCGTAACATATATAAATGATCAGAAAAAACTCGTATCATGTCAAACAGTCCCCAATTAAATTTTAATTTTTTGACTGAATCTAGTGTATAATATACTTGATTTTTGATCGAAACTTGCATTTCGAAAAGTTTCATAGAATATAATTTTCCGATGTTTTTTTACATGGACCTCCACCATAACTTTCTCTCATAAAATATATAAATGATATGTGAAGTTTCGTATCATTTCGAACAGTCCCCGATTTAATTTGATTTTTGACCAAAACAAGTATAAACTAGTGTATAATATATTATGATTTTTTGGCCAAAACATGCATTTCGAAAAGTTTCATAGATTCTAGTTTTTAGATGATTTTTTTTGCATGGACCACCATCATAACCTTCCCTCTTAACATATATAAATGATCTGAAAAGTCTCGTATTATGTCAAACAGTCCCCAATTAAATTTGATTTTTTTGACTGAAACTAGTGTATAATATACTATGATTTTTGATGGAAACTTGCATTGCGAAAAGTTTCATAGAATCTAATTTTCCGATGTTTTTTTGCATGAACTTCCATCATAACCTTCCCTCGTAAAATATATAAATGATATATGAAGTTTCGTATCATTTCGAATAGTCCCCGATTTAATTTGATTTTTGACCGAAACTAGTATAAACTAGTGTATAATATATTATGATTTTTGGCCAAACCATGCATTTCGAAAAGTTTCGTAGAATCTAGTTTTCAGATGATTTTTTTGCATGGACTACCATCATAACCTTCCCTCTTAACATATATAAATGATCTGAAAAGTCTCGTATCATGTCAAATAGTCCCTAATTAAATTTGATGTTTTTGACCGAAACTAGTGTATAATATACTATGATTTTTGACCGAAATTTGCATTTAGAAAAGTTTCATAGAATCTAGTTTTTCGATAAATTTTACATGGACTTCCATCATAACCTTCCCTCGTAACTTATATAAATGATATGTGAAGTTTCGTAACATTTCGAGCAGTTCCAGATTTAATTTGATTTTTGACCAAAACTAGTATAAACTAGTGTATAATATATTATGATTTTTTGGCCAAAACAAGCATTTTGAAAAGTTTCATAGAATCTAGTTTTCAGATGATATTATTTGCATGGACTACCATCATAACCTTCCCTTTTAACATATATAAATGATCTGAAAAGTCTCGTATCATGTCAAAACAGCCTCCAATTAAATTTGATTTTTTTGACCAAAACTACTGTATAATATACTATGATTTTTGACCGAAACTTGCATTTCGAAAAGTTTCATAGAATCTAATTTTCCGATGATTTTTTACATGGACCTCCATCATAACCTTCCCTCGTAAAATATATAAATGATATGTGAAGTTTCGTATCATTTCAAACAGTTCCCGATTTAATATGATTTTTGACCAAAACAAGTATAAACTAGTGTATAATATATTATGATTTTTTGGCAAAAACATGCATTTCGAAAAGTTTCATAGAATCTACATTTCAGATGATTTTTTTGCATGGACTACCATCATAACCTTCATTCGTAACATATATAAATGATCAGAAAAAACTCGTATCATGTCAAACAGTCCCCAATTAAATTTTAATTTTTTGACTGAATCTAGTGTATAATATACTTGATTTTTGATCGAAACTTGCATTTCGAAAAGTTTCATAGAATATAATTTTCCGATGTTTTTTTACATGGACCTCCACCATAACTTTCTCTCATAAAATATATAAATGATATGTGAAGTTTCGTATCATTTCGAACAGTCCCCGATTTAATTTGATTTTTGACCAAAACAAGTATAAACTAGTGTATAATATATTATGATTTTTTGGCCAAAACATGCATTTCGAAAAGTTTCATAGATTCTAGTTTTTAGATGATTTTTTTTGCATGGACCACCATCATAACCTTCCCTCTTAACATATATAAATGATCTGAAAAGTCTCGTATTATGTCAAACAGTCCCCAATTAAATTTGATTTTTTTGACTGAAACTAGTGTATAATATACTATGATTTTTGATGGAAACTTGCATTGCGAAAAGTTTCATAGAATCTAATTTTCCGATGTTTTTTTGCATGAACTTCCATCATAACCTTCCCTCGTAAAATATATAAATGATATATGAAGTTTCGTATCATTTCGAATAGTCCCCGATTTAATTTGATTTTTGACCGAAACTAGTATAAACTAGTGTATAATATATTATGATTTTTGGCCAAACCATGCATTTCGAAAAGTTTCGTAGAATCTAGTTTTCAGATGATTTTTTTGCATGGACTACCATCATAACCTTCCCTCTTAACATATATAAATGATCTGAAAAGTCTCGTATCATGTCAAATAGTCCCTAATTAAATTTGATGTTTTTGACCGAAACTAGTGTATAATATACTATGATTTTTGACCGAAATTTGCATTTAGAAAAGTTTCATAGAATCTAGTTTTTCGATAAATTTTACATGGACTTCCATCATAACCTTCCCTCGTAACTTATATAAATGATATGTGAAGTTTCGTAACATTTCGAGCAGTTCCAGATTTAATTTGATTTTTGACCAAAACTAGTATAAACTAGTGTATAATATATTATGATTTTTTGGCCAAAACAAGCATTTTGAAAAGTTTCATAGAATCTAGTTTTCAGATGATATTATTTGCATGGACTACCATCATAACCTTCCCTTTTAACATATATAAATGATCTGAAAAGTCTCGTATCATGTCAAAACAGCCTCCAATTAAATTTGATTTTTTTGACCAAAACTACTGTATAATATACTATGATTTTTGACCGAAACTTGCATTTCGAAAAGTTTCATAGAATCTAATTTTCCGATGATTTTTTACATGGACCTCCATCATAACCTTCCCTCGTAAAATATATAAATGATATGTGAAGTTTCGTATCATTTGAAACAGTTCCCGATTTAATATGATTTTTGACCAAAACAAGTATAAACTAGTGTATAATATATTATGATTTTTTGGCAAAAACATGCATTTCGAAAAGTTTCATAGAATCTACATTTCAGATGATTTTTTTGCATGGACTACCATCATAACCTTCATTCGTAACATATATAAATGATCAGAAAAAACTCGTATCATGTCAAACAGTCCCCAATTAAATTTTAATTTTTTGACTGAATCTAGTGTATAATATACTTGATTTTTGATCGAAACTTGCATTTCGAAAAGTTTCATAGAATATAATTTTCCGATGTTTTTTTACATGGACCTCCACCATAACTTTCTCTCATAAAATATATAAATGATATGTGAAGTTTCGTATCATTTCGAACAGTCCCCGATTTAATTTGATTTTTGACCAAAACAAGTATAAACTAGTGTATAATATATTATGATTTTTTGGCCAAAACATGCATTTCGAAAAGTTTCATAGATTCTAGTTTTTAGATGATTTTTTTTGCATGGACCACCATCATAACCTTCCCTCTTAACATATATAAATGATCTGAAAAGTCTCGTATTATGTCAAACAGTCCCCAATTAAATTTGATTTTTTTGACTGAAACTAGTGTATAATATACTATGATTTTTGATGGAAACTTGCATTGCGAAAAGTTTCATAGAATCTAATTTTCCGATGTTTTTTTGCATGAACTTCCATCATAACCTTCCCTCGTAAAATATATAAATGATATATGAAGTTTCGTATCATTTCGAATAGTCCCCGATTTAATTTGATTTTTGACCGAAACTAGTATAAACTAGTGTATAATATATTATGATTTTTGGCCAAACCATGCATTTCGAAAAGTTTCGTAGAATCTAGTTTTCAGATGATTTTTTTGCATGGACTACCATCATAACCTTCCCTCTTAACATATATAAATGATCTGAAAAGTCTCGTATCATGTCAAATAGTCCCTAATTAAATTTGATGTTTTTGACCGAAACTAGTGTATAATATACTATGATTTTTGACCGAAATTTGCATTTAGAAAAGTTTCATAGAATCTAGTTTTTCGATAAATTTTACATGGACTTCCATCATAACCTTCCCTCGTAACTTATATAAATGATATGTGAAGTTTCGTAACATTTCGAGCAGTTCCAGATTTAATTTGATTTTTGACCAAAACTAGTATAAACTAGTGTATAATATATTATGATTTTTTGGCCAAAACAAGCATTTTGAAAAGTTTCATAGAATCTAGTTTTCAGATGATATTATTTGCATGGACTACCATCATAACCTTCCCTTTTAACATATATAAATGATCTGAAAAGTCTCGTATCATGTCAAAACAGCCTCCAATTAAATTTGATTTTTTTGACCAAAACTACTGTATAATATACTATGATTTTTGACCGAAACTTGCATTTCGAAAAGTTTCATAGAATCTAATTTTCCGATGATTTTTTACATGGACCTCCATCATAACCTTCCCTCGTAAAATATATAAATGATATGTGAAGTTTCGTATCATTTCAAACAGTTCCCGATTTAATATGATTTTTGACCAAAACAAGTATAAACTAGTGTATAATATATTATGATTTTTTGGCAAAAACATGCATTTCGAAAAGTTTCATAGATTCTAGTTTTTAGATGATTTTTTTTGCATGGACTACCATCATAACATTCCCTCTTAACATATATAAATGATCTGAAAAGTCTCGTATTATGTCAAACAGTCCCCAATTAAATTTGATTTTTTTGACTGAAACTAGTGTATAATATACTATGATTTTTGATCTAAACTTGCATTTCGAAATGTTTCATAGAATCTAATTTTCCGATGATTTTCTACATGGACCTCCATCATAACCTTCCCTCGTAAAATATATAAATGATATGTGAAGTTTCGTATCATTTCGAACAGTTCCCGATTTAATTTTATTTTTGACAAAAACAAGTATAAACTAGTGTATAATATATTATGATTTTTTGGCAAAAACATGCATTTCGAAAAGTTTCATAGATTCTAGTTTTTAGATGATTTTTTTTGCATGGACTACCATCATAACCTTCCCTCTTAACATATATAAATGATCTGAAAAGTCTCGTATTATGTCAAACAGTCCCCAATTAAATTTGATTTTTTTGACTGAAACTAGTGTATAATATACTATGATTTTTGATGGAAACTTGCATTGCGAAAAGTTTCATAGAATCTAATTTTCCGATGTTTTTTTGCATGGACTTCCATCATAACCTTCCCTCGTAAAATATATAAATGATATATGAAGTTTCGTATCATTTCGAATAGTCCCCGATTTAATTTGATTTTTGACCGAAACTAGTATAAACTAGTGTATAATATATTATGATTTTTTGGCCAAACCATGCATTTCGAAAAGTTTCATAGAATCTATTTTTCAGATGATTTTTTTGCATGGACTACCATCATAACCTTCCCTCTTAACATATATAAATGATCTGAAAAGTCTCGTATCATGTCAAATAGTCCCTAATTAAATTTGATGTTTTTGACCGAAACTAGTGTATAATATACTATGATTTTTGACCGAAATTTGCATTTCGAAAAGTTTCATAGAATCTAATTTTCCGATAATTTTTACATGGACTTCCATCATAACCTTCCCTCGTAAAATATATAAATGATATGTGAAGTTTCGTAACATTTCGAGCAGTTCCCGATTTAATTTGATTTTTGACCAAAACTAGTATAAACTAGTGTATAATATATTATGATTTTTTGGCCAAAACATGCATTTTGAAAAGTTTCATAGAATCTAGTTTTCAGATGATATTTTTTGCATGGACTACCATCATAACCTTCCCTTTTAACATATATAAATGATCTGAAAAGTCTCGTATCATGTCAAAACAGCCTCCAATTAAATTTGAATTTTTTGACCGAAACTAGTGTATAATATACTATGATTTTTGACCGAAACTTGCATTTCAAAAAGTTTCAAAGAATCTAATTTTCCGATGATTTTTTACATGGACCTCCATCATAACCTTCTCTCGTAAAATATATAAATGATATGTAAAGTTTCGTATCATTTCGAACAGTTCCCGATTTAATTTGATTTTTGACCAAAACTAGTATAAACTAGTGTATAATATATTATGATTTTTTGGCAAAAACATGCATTTCGAAAAGTTTCATAGAATCTACATTTCAGATGATTTTTTTGCATGGACTACCATCATAACCTTCATTCTTAACATATATAAATGATCAGAAAAGTCTCGTATCATGTCAAACAGTCCCCAATTAAATTTTAATTTTTTGACTGAATCTAGTGTATAATATACTTGATTTTTGATCGAAACTTGCATTTCGAAAAGTTTCATAGAACATAATTTTCCGATGTTTTTTTTACATGGACCTCCACCATAACTTTCTCTCATAAAATATATAAATGATATGTGAAGTTTCGTATCATTTCGAACAGTCCCCGATTTAATTTGATTTTTGACCAAAACTAATATAAACTAGTGTATAATATATTATGATTTTTTGGCCAAAACATGCATTTCGAAAGGTTTCATAGATTCTAGTTTTCAGATGATTTTTTTTGCATGGACTACCATTATAACCTTCCCTCTTAACATATATAAATGATCTGAAAAGTCTCATATCATGTCAAACAGTTCCCAATTAAATTTGATTTTTTTCACCGAAACTAGTGTATAATATAATATGATTTTTGACCGAAACTTGCATTTCGAAATGTTTCATAGAATTTAATTTTCTGATGATTTTTTACATGGATTTCCATCATAACCTTTCTTCGTAAAATACATAAATTATATGTGAAGTTTCGTATCATTTCGAACAGTTCCCGATTCAATTTGATTTTTGACCAAAACTATTATAAACTAGTTTATAATATATTATAATTTTTTGGCCAAAACATGCATTTCGAAAAGTTTCATAGAATCTAGTTTTCAGATGATTTTTTTTGCATGGACCACCATCATAACCTTCCCTCTTAACATATATAAATGATTTGAAAAGTCTTGTATCATGTCATACAGTCCCCAATTAAACTTGATTTTTTTGACCGAAACTAGTGTATAATATACAATGATTTTTGATCGAAACTTGCATTTTGAAAAATTTCATAGAATCTAATTTTCCGATGTTTTTTTGCATGAACTTCCATCATAACCTTCCCTCGTAAAATATATAAATGATATATGAAGTTTCGTATCATTTCAAATAGTCCCCGATTTAATTTTATTTTTGACCGAAACTAGTATAAACTAGTGTATAATATATTATGATTTTTTGGCCAAACCATGCATTTCGAAAAGTTTGATAGAATCTAGTTTTCAGATGATTTTTTTGCATGGACTACCATCATAAACTTCCCTCTTAACATATATAAATGATCTGAAAAGTCTCGTATCATGTCAAATAGTCCCTAATTAAATTTGATTTTTTTGACCGAAACTAGTGTATAATATACTAAGATTTTTGACCGAAATTTGCATTTCGAAAAGTTTCATAGAATCTAATTTTCCGATAATTTTTACATGGACTTCCATCATACCCTTCCCTCGTAAAATATATAAATGATATGTGAAGTTTCGTAACATTTTGAGCAGTTCCCGATTTAATTTGATTTTTGACCAAAACTAGTATAAAGTAGTGTATAATATATTATGATTTTTTGGCCAAAACATGCATTTTGAAAAGTTTCATAGAATCTAGTGTTCAGATGATATTATTTGCATGGACTACTATCATAACCTTCCCTTTTAACATATATAAATGATCTGAAAAGTCTCGTATCATGACAAAACGACCTCCAATTAAATTTGATTTTTTTGACCGAAACTAGTGTATAATATACTATGATTTTTGATCGAAACGTGCATTTCGAAAAGTTTCATAGAATCTAATTTACCGATGTTTTTTTGCATGAACTTCCATCATAACCTTCCCCCGTAAAATATATAAATGATATATGAAGTTTCGTATCATTTCGAATAGTCCCCGATTTAATTTGATTTTTGACCGAAACTAGTATAAACTAGTGTAAAATATATTATTATTTTTTGGCCAAACCATGCATTTCGAAATGTTTCATATAATATAGTTTTCAGATGATTTTTTTTACATGGACTACCATCATAACCTTCCCTCTTAACATATATAAATGATCTGAAAGGGTCTCGTATCATGTCAAACAGTCCCCAATTAAATATGATTTTTTTGACCGAAACTAGTGTATAATATACTATGATTTTTGACCGAAACATGCATTTCGAAAAGTTTCATAGAATCTAATTTTCCGATGATTTTTTTTATGGACTTCCATCATAACCTTCCTTCGTAAAATATATAAATGATATGTGAAGTTTCGTATCATTTCGAGCAGTTCGCGATTTAATTTTATATTTTACCAAAACTAGTAAAAACTAGTGTATAATATATTATGATTTTTTTGGCCAAAACATGCATTTTGAAAAGTTTCATAGAATCTAGTTTTCAGATGATATTTTTTGCATGGACTTCCATCATAACCTTCCCTTTGAACATATATAAATGATCTGAAAAGTCTCGTATCATGTCAAAACGGCCTCCAATTAAATTTGATTTTTTTGACCGAAACTAGTGTATAATATACTATGATTTTTGACCGAAACTTGCATTTCAAAAAGTTTCAAAGAATCTAATTTTCCGATGATTTTTTACATGGACCTCCATCATAACCTTCCCTCGTAAAATATATAAATGATATGTAAAGTTTCGTATCATTTCGAACAGTTCCCGATTTAATTTGATTTTTGACCAAAACTAGTATAAACTAGTGTATAATATATTATGATTTTTTGGCAAAAACATGCATTTCGAAAAGTTTCATAGAATCTACATTTCAGATGATTTTTTTCGCATGGACTACCATCATAACCTTCATTCTTAACATATATAAATGATCAGAAAAGTCTCGTATCATGTCAAACAGTCCCCAATTAAATTTTAATTTTTTGACTGAATCTAGTGTATAATATACTTGATTTTTGATCGAAACTTGCATTTCGAAAAGTTTCATAGAATATAATTTTCCGATGTTTTTTTACATGGACCTCCATCATAACTTTCCCTCATAAAATATATAAATGATATGTGAAGTTTCGTATCATTTCGAACTGTCCCCGATTTAATTTGATTTTTGACCAAAACTAGTATAAACTAGTGTATAATATATTATGATTTTTTGGCAAAAACATGCATTTCGAAAGGTTTCATAGAATCTACATTTCAGATGATTTTTTTGCATGGACTACCATCATAACCTTCATTCTTAACATATATAAATGATCAGAAAAGTCTCGTATCATGTCAAACAGTCCCCAATTAAATTTTAATTTTTTGACTGAATCTAGTGTATAATATACTTGATTTTTGATCGAAACTTGCATTTCGAAAAGTTTCATAGAATATAATTTTCCGATGTTTTTTTTACATGGACCTCCACCATAACTTTCCCTCATAAAATATATAAATGATATGTGAAGTTTCGTATCATTTCGAACAGTCCCCGATTTAATTTGATTTTTGACCAAAACTAATATAAACTAGTGTATAATATATTATAATTTTTTGGCCAAAACATGCATTTCGAAAAGTTTCATAGAATCTAGTTTTCAGATGATTTTTTTTGCATGGACCACCATCATAACCTTCCCTCTTAACAGATATAAATGATTTGAAAAGTCTTGTATCATGTCATACAGTCCCCAATTAAACTTGATTTTTTTGACCGAAACTACTGTATAATATACAATGATTTTTGATCGAAACTTGCATTTTGAAAAATTTCATAGAATCTAATTTTCCTATGTTTTTTTGCATGAACTTCCATCATAACCTTCCCTCGTAAAATATATAAATGATATATGAAGTTTCGTATCATTTCAAATAGTTCCCGATTTAATTTTATTTTTGACCGAAACTAGTATAAACTAGTGTATAATATATTATGATTTTTTGGCCAAACCATGCATTTCGAAAAGTTTGATAGAATCTAGTTTTCAGATGATTTTTTTGCATGGACTACCATCATAACCTTCCCTCTTAACATATATAAATGATCTGAAAAGTCTCGTATCATGTCAAATAGTCCCTAATTAAATTTGATTTTTTTGACCGAAACTAGTGTATAATATACTAAGATTTTTGACCGAAATTTGCATTTCGAAAAGTTTCATAGAATCTAATTTTCCGATAATTTTTACATGGACTTCCATCATACCCTTCCCTCGTAAAATATATAAATGATATGTGAAGTTTCGTAACATTTTGAGCAGTTCCCGATTTAATTTGATTTTTGACCAAAACTAGTATAAAGTAGTGTATAATATATTATGATTTTTTGGCCAAAACATACATTTTGAAAAGTTTCATAGAATCTAGTGTTCAGATGATATTATTTGCATGGACTACCATCATAACCTTCCCTTTTAACATATATAAATGATCTGAAAAGTCTCGTATCATGACAAAACGGCCTCCAATTAAATTTGATTTTTTTGAACGAAACTAGTGTATAATATACTATGATTTTTGATCGAAACGTGCATTTCGAAAAGTTTCATAGAATCTAATTTACCGATGTTTTTTTGCATGAACTTCCATCATAACCTTCCCCCGTAAAATATATAAATGATATATGAAGTTTCGTATCATTTCGAATAGTCCCCGATTTAATTTGATTTTTGACCGAAACTAGTATAAACTAGTGTAAAATATATTATTATTTTTTGGCCAAACCATGCATTTCGAAATGTTTCATATAATATAGTTTTCAGATGATTTTTTTACATGGACTACCATCATAACCTTCCCTCTTAACATATATAAATGATCTGAAAGGTCTCGTATCATGTCAAACAGTCCCCAATTAAATTTGATTTTTTTGACCGAAACTAGTGTATAATATACTATGATTTTTGACCGAAACATGCATTTCGAAAAGTTTCATAGAATCTAATTTTCCGATGATTTTTTTTATGGACTTCCATCATAACCTTCCTTCGTAAAATATATAAATGATATGTGAAGTTTCGTATCATTTCGAGCAGTTCGCGATTTAATTTTATATTTTACCAAAACTAGTAAAAACTAGTGTATAATATATTATGATTTTTTTGGCCAAAACATGCATTTTGAAAAGTTTCATAGAATCTAGTTTTCAGATGATATTTTTTGCATGGACTTCCATCATAACCTTCCCTTTGAACATATATAAATGATCTGAAAAGTCTCGTATCATGTCAAAACGGCCTCCAATTAAATTTGATTTTTTTGACCGAAACTAGTGTATAATATACTATGATTTTTGACCGAAACTTGCATTTCGAAAAGTTTCATAGAATCTAATTTTCCGATGATTTTTTACATGGACCTCCATCATAACCTTCCCTCGTAAAATATATAAATGATATGTGAAGTTTCGTATCATTTCGAACAGTTCCCGATTTAATTTGATTTTTAACCAAAACAAGTATAAACTAGTGTATAATATATTATGATTTTTTGGCAAAAACATGCATTTCGAAAAGTTTCATAGAATCTAGTTTTCAGATTATTTTTTTGAATGGACTACCATCATAACCTTCCCTCTTAACATATATAAATGATCAGAAAAGTCTCGTATCATGTCAAACAGTCCCCAATTAAATTTGATTTTTTTGACTGAAACTAGTGTATAATATACTATGATTTTTGATCGAAACTTGCATTTCAAAAAGTTTCATAGAATCTAATTTTCAGATGTTTTTTTACATGGACCTTCATCATAACTTTCCCTCGTAAAATATATAAATGATATGTGAAGTTTCGTATCATTTCGAACAGTTCCCGATTTAATTTGATTTTTGACCAAAACTGGTATAAACTAGTGTATAATATATTATGATTTTTTGGCAAAAACATGCATTTCGAAAAGTTTCATAGAATCTAGTTTTCAGATGATTTTTTTGCATGGACTACCATCATAACCTTCCCTCTTAACATATATAAATGATCAGAAAAGTCTCGTATCATGTCAAACAGTCCCCAATTAAATTTGATTTTTTTGACTGAAACTAGAGTATAATATACTATGATTTTTGATCGAAACTTGCATTTCAAAAAGTTTCATAGAATCTAATTTTCCGATGTTTTTTTACATGGACCTCCATCATAACTTTCCCTCGTAAAATATATAAATGATATGTGAAGTTTCGTATCATTTCGAACAGTTCCCGATTTAATTTGATTTTTGACCAAAACTAGTATAAACTAGTGTATAATATATTATGATTTTTTGTCAAAAACATGCATTTCGAAAAGTTTCATAGAATCTAGTTTTCAGATGATTTTTTTGTATGGACTACCATTATAACCTTCCTTCGTAAAATACATAAATTATATGTGAAGTTTCGTATCATTTCGAACAGTTCCCGATTCAATTTGATTTTTGACCAAAACTATTATAAACTAGTTTATAATATATTATGATTTTTTTGCCTAAACATGCATTTCGAAAAGTTTCATAGAATCTAGTTTTCAGATGATTTTTTTTGCATGGACCACCATCATAACCTTCCCTCTTAACATATATAAATGATCTGAAAAGTCTCGTATCATGTCATACAGTCCCCAATTAAACTTGATTTTTTTGACCGAAACTAGTGTATAATATACAATGATTTTTGATCGAAACTTGCATTTTGAAAAATTTCATAGAATCTAATTTTCCTATGTTTTTTTGCATGAACTTCCATCATAACCTTCCCTCGTAAAATATATAAATGATATATGAAGTTTCGTATCATTTCAAATAGTTCCCGATTTAATTTTATTTTTGACCGAAACTAGTATAAACTAGTGTATAATATATTATGATTTTTTGGCCAAACCATGCATTTCGAAAAGTTTGATAGAATCTAGTTTTCAGATGATTTTTTTGCATGGACTACCATCATAACCTTCCCTCTTAACATATATAAATGATCTGAAAAGTCTCGTATCATGTCAAATAGTCCCTAATTAAATTTGATTTTTTTGACCGAAACTAGTGTATAATATACTAAGATTTTTGACCGAAATTTGCATTTCGAAAAGTTTCATAGAATCTAATTTTCCGATAATTTTTACATGGACTTCCATCATACCCTTCCCTCGTAAAATATATAAATGATATGTGAAGTTTCGTAACATTTTGAGCAGTTCCCGATTTAATTTGATTTTTGACCAAAACTAGTATAAAGTAGTGTATAATATATTATGATTTTTTGGCCAAAACATACATTTTGAAAAGTTTCATAGAATCTAGTGTTCAGATGATATTATTTGCATGGACTACCATCATAACCTTCCCTTTTAACATATATAAATGATCTGAAAAGTCTCGTATCATGACAAAACGGCCTCCAATTAAATTTGATTTTTTTGAACGAAACTAGTGTATAATATACTATGATTTTTGATCCAAACGTGCATTTCGAAAAGTTTCATAGAATCTAATTTACCGATGTTTTTTTGCATGAACTTCCATCATAACCTTCCCCCGTAAAATATATAAATGATATATGAAGTTTCGTATCATTTCGAATAGTCCCCGATTTAATTTGATTTTTGACCGAAACTAGTATAAACTAGTGTAAAATATATTATTATTTTTTGGCCAAACCATGCATTTCGAAATGTTTCATATAATATAGTTTTCAGATGATTTTTTTACATGGACTACCATCATAACCTTCCCTCTTAACATATATAAATGATCTGAAAGGTCTCGTATCATGTCAAACAGTCCCCAATTAAATTTGATTTTTTTGACCGAAACTAGTGTATAATATACTATGATTTTTGACCGAAACATGCATTTCGAAAAGTTTCATAGAATCTAATTTTCCGATGATTTTTTTTATGGACTTCCATCATAACCTTCCTTCGTAAAATATATAAATGATATGTGAAGTTTCGTATCATTTCGAGCAGTTCGCGATTTAATTTTATATTTTACCAAAACTAGTAAAAACTAGTGTATAATATATTATGATTTTTTTGGCCAAAACATGCATTTTGAAAAGTTTCATAGAATCTAGTTTTCAGATGATATTTTTTGCATGGACTTCCATCATAACCTTCCCTTTGAACATATATAAATGATCTGAAAAGTCTCGTATCATGTCAAAACGGCCTCCAATTAAATTTGATTTTTTTGACCGAAACTAGTGTATAATATACTATGATTTTTGACCGAAACTTGCATTTCGAAAAGTTTCATAGAATCTAATTTTCCGATGATTTTTTACATGGACCTCCATCATAACCTTCCCTCGTAAAATATATAAATGATATGTGAAGTTTCGTATCATTTCGAACAGTTCCCGATTTAATTTGATTTTTAACCAAAACAAGTATAAACTAGTGTATAATATATTATGATTTTTTGGCAAAAACATGCATTTCGAAAAGTTTCATAGAATCTAGTTTTCAGATTATTTTTTTGAATGGACTACCATCATAACCTTCCCTCTTAACATATATAAATGATCAGAAAAGTCTCGTATCATGTCAAACAGTCCCCAATTAAATTTGATTTTTTTGACTGAAACTAGTGTATAATATACTATGATTTTTGATCGAAACTTGCATTTCAAAAAGTTTCATAGAATCTAATTTTCAGATGTTTTTTTACATGGACCTTCATCATAACTTTCCCTCGTAAAATATATAAATGATATGTGAAGTTTCGTATCATTTCGAACAGTTCCCGATTTAATTTGATTTTTGACCAAAACTGGTATAAACTAGTGTATAATATATTATGATTTTTTGGCAAAAACATGCATTTCGAAAAGTTTCATAGAATCTAGTTTTCAGATGATTTTTTTGCATGGACTACATTCATAACCTTCCCTCTTAACATATATAAATGATCAGAAAAGTCTCGTATCATGTCAAACAGTCCCCAATTAAATTTGATTTTTTTGACTGAAACTAGAGTATAATATACTATGATTTTTGATCGAAACTTGCATTTCAAAAAGTTTCATAGAATCTAATTTTCCGATGTTTTTTTACATGGACCTCCATCATAACTTTCCCTCGTAAAATATATAAATGATATGTGAAGTTTCGTATCATTTCGAACAGTTCCCGATTTAATTTGATTTTTGACCAAAACTAGTATAAACTAGTGTATAATATATTATGATTTTTTGTCAAAAACATGCATTTCGAAAAGTTTCATAGAATCTAGTTTTCAGATGATTTTTTTGTATGGACTACCATTATAACCTTCCTTCGTAAAATACATAAATTATATGTGAAGTTTCGTATCATTTCGAACAGTTCCCGATTCAATTTGATTTTTGACCAAAACTATTATAAACTAGTTTATAATATATTATGATTTTTTTGCCTAAACATGCATTTCGAAAAGTTTCATAGAATCTAGTTTTCAGATGATTTTTTTTGCATGGACCACCATCATAACCTTCCCTCTTAACATATATAAATGATCTGAAAAGTCTCGTATCATGTCATACAGTCCCCAATTAAACTTGATTTTTTTGACCGAAACTAGTGTATAATATACAATGATTTTTGATCGAAACTTGCATTTTGAAAAATTTCATAGAATCTAATTTTCCGATGTTTTTTTGCATGAACTTCCATCATAACCTTCCCTCGTAAAATATATAAATGATATATGAAGTTTCGTATCATTTCAAATAGTCCCCGATTTAATTTTATTTTTGACCGAAACTAGTATAAACTAGTGTATAATATATTATGATTTTTTGGCCAAACCATGCATTTCGAAAAGTTTGATAGAATCTAGTTTTCAGATGATTTTTTTGCATGGACTACCATCATAACCTTCCCTCTTAACATATATAAATGATCTGAAAAGTCTCGTATCATGTCAAATAGTCCCTAATTAAATTTGATTTTTTTGACCGAAACTAGTGTATAATATACTAAGATTTTTGACCGAAATTTGCATTTCGAAAAGTTTCATAGAATCTAATTTTCCGATAATTTTTACATGGACTTCCATCATACCCTTCCCTCGTAAAATATATAAATGATATGTGAAGTTTCGTAACATTTTGAGCAGTTCCCGATTTAATTTGATTTTTGACCAAAACTAGTATAAAGTAGTGTATAATATATTATGATTTTTTGGCCAAAACATACATTTTGAAAAGTTTCATAGAATCTAGTGTTCAGATGATATTATTTGCATGGACTACCATCATAACCTTCCCTTTTAACATATATAAATGATCTGAAAAGTCTCGTATCATGACAAAACGGCCTCCAATTAAATTTGATTTTTTTGAACGAAACTAGTGTATAATATACTATGATTTTTGATCGAAACGTGCATTTCGAAAAGTTTCATAGAATCTAATTTACCGATGTTTTTTTGCATGAACTTCCATCATAACCTTCCCCCGTAAAATATATAAATGATATATGAAGTTTCGTATCATTTCGAATAGTCCCCGATTTAATTTGATTTTTGACCGAAACTAGTATAAACTAGTGTAAAATATATTATTATTTTTTGGCCAAACCATGCATTTCGAAATGTTTCATATAATATAGTTTTCAGATGATTTTTTTACATGGACTACCATCATAACCTTCCCTCTTAACATATATAAATGATCTGAAAGGTCTCGTATCATGTCAAACAGTCCCCAATTAAATTTGATTTTTTTGACCGAAACTAGTGTATAATATACTATGATTTTTGACCGAAACATGCATTTCGAAAAGTTTCATAGAATCTAATTTTCCGATGATTTTTTTTATGGACTTCCATCATAACCTTCCTTCGTAAAATATATAAATGATATGTGAAGTTTCGTATCATTTCGAGCAGTTCGCGATTTAATTTTATATTTTACCAAAACTAGTAAAAACTAGTGTATAATATATTATGATTTTTTTGGCCAAAACATGCATTTTGAAAAGTTTCATAGAATCTAGTTTTCAGATGATATTTTTTGCATGGACTTCCATCATAACCTTCGCTTTGAACATATATAAATGATCTGAAAAGTCTCGTATCATGTCAAAACGGCCTCCAATTAAATTTGATTTTTTATACCGAAACTAGTGTATAATATACTATGATTTTTGACCGAAACTTGCATTTCGAAAAGTTTCATAGAATCTAATTTTCTGATGATTTTTTACATGGACCTCCATCATAACCTTCCCTCGTAAAATATATAAATGATATGTGAAGTTTCGTATCATTTCGAACAGTTCCCGATTTAATTTGATTTTTAACCAAAACAAGTATAAACTAGTGTATAATATATTATGATTTTTTGGCAAAAACATGCATTTCGAAAAGTTTCATAGAATCTAGTTTTCAGATTATTTTTTTGAATGGACTACCATCATAACCTTCCCTCTTAACATATATAAATGATCAGAAAAGTCTCGTATCATGTCAAACAGTCCCCAATTAAATTTGATTTTTTTGACTGAAACTAGTGTATAATATACTATGATTTTTGATCGAAACTTGCATTTCAAAAAGTTTCATAGAATCTAATTTTCAGATGTTTTTTTACATGGACCTTCATCATAACTTTCCCTCGTAAAATATATAAATGATATGTGAAGTTTCGTATCATTTCGAATAGTTCCCGATTTAATTTGATTTTTGACCAAAACTGGTATAAACTAGTGTATAATATATTATGATTTTTTGGCAAAAACATGCATTTCGAAAAGTTTCATAGAATCTAGTTTTCAGATGATTTTTTTGCATGGACTACCATCATAACCTTCCCTCTTAACATATATAAATGATCAGAAAAGTCTCGTATCATGTCAAACAGTCCCCAATTAAATTTGATTTTTTTGACTGAAACTAGAGTATAATATACTATGATTTTTGATCGAAACTTGCATTTCAAAAAGTTTCATAGAATCTAATTTTCCGATGTTTTTTTACATGGACCTCCATCATAACTTTCCCTCGTAAAATATATAAATGATATGTGAAGTTTCGTATCATTTCGAACAGTTCCCGATTTAATTTGATTTTTGACCAAAACTAGTATAAACTAGTGTATAATATATTATGATTTTTTGTCAAAAACATGCATTTCGAAAAGTTTCATAGAATCTAGTTTTCAGATGATTTTTTTGTATGGACTACCATTATAACCTTCCTTCGTAAAATACATAAATTATATGTGAAGTTTCGTATCATTTCGAACAGTTCCCGATTCAATTTGATTTTTGACCAAAACTATTATAAACTAGTTTATAATATATTATGATTTTTTTGCCTAAACATGCATTTCGAAAAGTTTCATAGAATCTAGTTTTCAGATGATTTTTTTTGCATGGACCACCATCATAACCTTCCCTCTTAACATATATAAATGATCTGAAAAGTCTCGTATCATGTCATACAGTCCCCAATTAAACTTGATTTTTTTGACCGAAACTAGTGTATAATATACAATGATTTTTGATCGAAACTTGCATTTTGAAAAATTTCATAGAATCTAATTTTCCGATGTTTTTTTGCATGAACTTCCATCATAACCTTCCCTCGTAAAATATATAAATGATATATGAAGTTTCGTATCATTTCAAATAGTCCCCGATTTAATTTTATTTTTGACCGAAACTAGTATAAACTAGTGTATAATATATTATGATTTTTTGGCCAAACCATGCATTTCGAAAAGTTTGATAGAATCTAGTTTTCAGATGATTTTTTTGCATGGACAACCATCATAACCTTCCCTCTTAACATATATAAATGATCTGAAAAGTCTCGTATCATGTCAAATAGTCCCTAATTAAATTTGATTTTTTTGACCGAAACTAGTGTATAATATACTAAGATTTTTGACCGAAATTTGCATTTCGAAAAGTTTCATAGAATCTAATTTTCCGATAATTTTTACATGGACTTCCATCATACCCTTCCCTCGTAAAATATATAAATGATATGTGAAGTTTCGTAACATTTTGAGCAGTTCCCGATTTAATTTGATTTTTGACCAAAACTAGTATAAAGTAGTGTATAATATATTATGATTTTTTGGCCAAAACATACATTTTGAAAAGTTTCATAGAATCTAGTGTTCAGATGATATTATTTGCATGGACTACCATCATAACCTTCCCTTTTAACATATATAAATGATCTGAAAAGTCTCGTATCATGACAAAACGGCCTCCAATTAAATTTGATTTTTTTGACCGAAACTAGTGTATAATATACTATGATTTTTGATCGAAACGTGCATTTCGAAAAGTTTCATAGAATCTAATTTACCGATGTTTTTTTGCATGAACTTCCATCATAACCTTCCCCCGTAAAATATATAAATGATATATGAAGTTTCGTATCATTTCGAATAGTCCCCGATTTAATTTGATTTTTGACCGAAACTAGTATAAACTAGTGTAAAATATATTATTATTTTTTGGCCAAACCATGCATTTCGAAATGTTTCATATAATATAGTTTTCAGATGATTTTTTTACATGGACTACCATCATAACCTTCCCTCTTAACATATATAAATGATCTGAAAGGTCTCGTATCATGTCAAACAGTCCCCAATTAAATTTGATTTTTTTGACCGAAACTAGTGTATAATATACTATGATTTTTGACCGAAACATGCATTTCGAAAAGTTTCATAGAATCTAATTTTCCGATGATTTTTTTTATGGACTTCCATCATAACCTTCCTTCGTAAAATATATAAATGATATGTGAAGTTTCGTATCATTTCGAGCAGTTCGCGATTTAATTTTATATTTTACCAAAACTAGTAAAAACTAGTGTATAATATATTATGATTTTTTTGGCCAAAACATGCATTTTGAAAAGTTTCATAGAATCTAGTTTTCAGATGATATTTTTTGCATGGACTTCCATCATAACCTTCCCTTTGAACATATATAAATGATCTGAAAAGTCTCGTATCATGTCAAAACGGCCTCCAATTAAATTTGATTTTTTTGACCGAAACTAGTGTATAATATACTATGATTTTTGACCGAAACTTGCATTTCGAAAAGTTTCATAGAATCTAATTTTCCGATGATTTTTTACATGGACCTCCATCATAACCTTCCCTCGTAAAATATATAAATGATATGTGAAGTTTCGTATCATTTCGAACAGTTCCCGATTTAATTTGATTTTTAACCAAAACAAGTATAAACTAGTGTATAATATATTATGATTTTTTGGCAAAAACATGCATTTCGAAAAGTTTCATAGAATCTAGTTTTCAGATTATTTTTTTGAATGGACTACCATCATAACCTTCCCTCTTAACATATATAAATGATCAGAAAAGTCTCGTATCATGTCAAACAGTCCCCAATTAAATTTGATTTTTTTGACTGAAACTAGTGTATAATATACTATGATTTTTGATCGAAACTTGCATTTCAAAAAGTTTCATAGAATCTAATTTTCAGATGTTTTTTTACATGGACCTTCATCATAACTTTCCCTCGTAAAATATATAAATGATATGTGAAGTTTCGTATCATTTCGAACAGTTCCCGATTTAATTTGATTTTTGACCAAAACTGGTATAAACTAGTGTATAATATATTATGATTTTTTGGCAAAAACATGCATTTCGAAAAGTTTCATAGAATCTAGTTTTCAGATGATTTTTTTGCATGGACTACCATCATAACCTTCCCTCTTAACATATATAAATGATCAGAAAAGTCTCGTATCATGTCAAACAGTCCCCAATTAAATTTGATTTTTTTGACTGAAACTAGAGTATAATATACTATGATTTTTGATCGAAACTTGCATTTCAAAAAGTTTCATAGAATCTAATTTTCCGATGTTTTTTTACATGGACCTCCATCATAACTTTCCCTCGTAAAATATATAAATGATATGTGAAGTTTCGTATCATTTCGAACAGTTCCCGATTTAATTTGATTTTTGACCAAAACTAGTATAAACTAGTGTATAATATATTATGATTTTTTGTCAAAAACATGCATTTCGAAAAGTTTCATAGAATCTAGTTTTCAGATGATTTTTTTGTATGGACTACCATTATAACCTTCCTTCGTAAAATACATAAATTATATGTGAAGTTTCGTATCATTTCGAACAGTTCCCGATTCAATTTGATTTTTGACCAAAACTATTATAAACTAGTTTATAATATATTATGATTTTTTTGCCTAAACATGCATTTCGAAAAGTTTCATAGAATCTAGTTTTCAGATGATTTTTTTTGCATGGACCACCATCATAACCTTCCCTCTTAACATATATAAATGATCTGAAAAGTCTCGTATCATGTCATACAGTCCCCAATTAAACTTGATTTTTTTGACCGAAACTAGTGTATAATATACAATGATTTTTGATCGAAACTTGCATTTTGAAAAATTTCATAGAATCTAATTTTCCGATGTTTTTTTGCATGAACTTCCATCATAACCTTCCCTCGTAAAATATATAAATGATATATGAAGTTTCGTATCATTTCAAATAGTCCCCGATTTAATTTTATTTTTGACCGAAACTAGTATAAACTAGTGTATAATATATTATGATTTTTTGGCCAAACCATGCATTTCGAAAAGTTTGATAGAATCTAGTTTTCAGATGATTTTTTTGCATGGACAACCATCATAACCTTCCCTCTTAACATATATAAATGATCTGAAAAGTCTCGTATCATGTCAAATAGTCCCTAATTAAATTTGATTTTTTTGACCGAAACTAGTGTATAATATACTAAGATTTTTGACCGAAATTTGCATTTCGAAAAGTTTCATAGAATCTAATTTTCCGATAATTTTTACATGGACTTCCATCATACCCTTCCCTCGTAAAATATATAAATGATATGTGAAGTTTCGTAACATTTTGAGCAGTTCCCGATTTAATTTGATTTTTGACCAAAACTAGTATAAAGTAGTGTATAATATATTATGATTTTTTGGCCAAAACATACATTTTGAAAAGTTTCATAGAATCTAGTGTTCAGATGATATTATTTGCATGGACTACCATCATAACCTTCCCTTTTAACAAATATAAATGATCTGAAAAGTCTCGTATCATGACAAAACGGCCTCCAATTAAATTTGATTTTTTTGACCGAAACTAGTGTATAATATACTATGATTTTTGATCGAAACGTGCATTTCGAAAAGTTTCATAGAATCTAATTTACCGATGTTTTTTTGCATGAACTTCCATCATAACCTTCCCCCGTAAAATATATAAATGATATATGAAGTTTCGTATCATTTCGAATAGTCCCCGATTTAATTTGATTTTTGACCGAAACTAGTATAAACTAGTGTAAAATATATTATTATTTTTTGGCCAAACCATGCATTTCGAAATGTTTCATATAATATAGTTTTCAGATGATTTTTTTACATGGACTACCATCATAACCTTCCCTCTTAACATATATAAATGATCTGAAAGGTCTCGTATCATGTCAAACAGTCCCCAATTAAATTTGATTTTTTTGACCGAAACTAGTGTATAATATACTATGATTTTTGACCGAAACATGCATTTCGAAAAGTTTCATAGAATCTAATTTTCCGATGATTTTTTTTATGGACTTCCATCATAACCTTCCTTCGTAAAATATATAAATGATATGTGAAGTTTCGTATCATTTCGAGCAGTTCGCGATTTAATTTTATATTTTACCAAAACTAGTAAAAACTAGTGTATAATATATTATGATTTTTTTGGCCAAAACATGCATTTTGAAAAGTTTCATAGAATCTAGTTTTCAGATGATATTTTTTGCATGGACTTCCATCATAACCTTCCCTTTGAACATATATAAATGATCTGAAAAGTCTCGTATCATGTCAAAACGACCTCCAATTAAATTTGATTTTTTTGACCGAAACTAGTGTATAATATACTATGATTTTTGACCGAAACTTGCATTTCGAAAAGTTTCATAGAATCTAATTTTCCGATGATTTTTTACATGGACCTCCATCATAACCTTCCCTCGTAAAATATATAAATGATATGTGAAGTTTCGTATCATTTCGAACAGTTCCCGATTTAATTTGATTTTTAACCAAAACAAGTATAAACTAGTGTATAATATATTATGATTTTTTGGCAAAAACATGCATTTCGAAAAGTTTCATAGAATCTAGTTTTCAGATTATTTTTTTGAATGGACTACCATCATAACCTTCCCTCTTAACATATATAAATGATCAGAAAAGTCTCGTATCATGTCAAACAGTCCCCAATTAAATTTGATTTTTTTGACTGAAACTAGTGTATAATATACTATGATTTTTGATCGAAACTTGCATTTCAAAAAGTTTCATAGAATCTAATTTTCAGATGTTTTTTTACATGGACCTTCATCATAACTTTCCCTCGTAAAATATATAAATGATATGTGAAGTTTCGTATCATTTCGAACAGTTCCCGATTTAATTTGATTTTTGACCAAAACTGGTATAAACTAGTGTATAATATATTATGATTTTTTGGCAAAAACATGCATTTCGAAAAGTTTCATAGAATCTAGTTTTCAGATGATTTTTTTGCATGGACTACCATCATAACCTTCCCTCTTAACATATATAAATGATCAGAAAAGTCTCGTATCATGTCAAACAGTCCCCAATTAAATTTGATTTTTTTGACTGAAACTAGAGTATAATATACTATGATTTTTGATCGAAACTTGCATTTCAAAAAGTTTCATAGAATCTAATTTTCCGATGTTTTTTTACATGGACCTCCATCATAACTTTCCCTCGTAAAATATATAAATGATATGTGAAGTTTCGTATCATTTCGAACAGTTCCCGATTTAATTTGATTTTTGACCAAAACTAGTATAAACTAGTGTATAATATATTATGATTTTTTGTCAAAAACATGCATTTCGAAAAGTTTCATAGAATCTAGTTTTCAGATGATTTTTTTGTATGGACTACCATTATAACCTTCCTTCGTAAAATACATAAATTATATGTGAAGTTTCGTATCATTTCGAACAGTTCCCGATTCAATTTGATTTTTGACCAAAACTATTATAAACTAGTTTATAATATATTATGATTTTTTTGCCTAAACATGCATTTCGAAAAGTTTCATAGAATCTAGTTTTCAGATGATTTTTTTTGCATGGACCACCATCATAACCTTCCCTCTTAACATATATAAATGATCTGAAAAGTCTCGTATCATGTCATACAGTCCCCAATTAAACTTGATTTTTTTGACCGAAACTAGTGTATAATATACAATGATTTTTGATCGAAACTTGCATTTTGAAAAGTTTCATAGAATCTAATTTTCCGATGTTTTTTTGCATGAACTTCCATCATAACCTTCCCTCGTAAAATATATAAATGATATATGAAGTTTCGTATCATTTCGAATAGTCCCCGATTTAATTTGATTTTTGACCGAAACTAGTATAAACTAGTGTATAATATATTATGATTTTTTGGCCAAACCATGCATTTCGAAAAGTTTGATAGTATCTAGTTTTCAGATGATTTTTTTGCATGGACTACCAACATAACCTTCCCTCTTAACATATATAAATGATCTGAAAAGTCTCGTATAATGTCAAATAGTCCCTAATTAAATTTGATTTTTTTGACCGAAACTAGTGTATAATATACTATGATTTTTGACCGAAATTTGCATTTCGAAAAGTTTCATAGAATCTAATTTTCCGATAATTTTTATATGGACTTCCATCATAACCTTCCCTCGTAAAATATATAAATGATATGTGAAGTTTCGTAACATTTCGAGCAGTTCCCGTTTTAATTTAATTTTTGACCAAAACTAGTATAAACTAGTGTATAATATATTATGATTTTTTGGCCAAAACATGCATTTTGAACAGTTTCATAGAATCTAGTTTTCAGATGATATTATTTGCATGGACTACCATCATAACCTTCCCTTTTAACATATATAAATGATCTGAAAAGTCTCGTATCATGACAAAACGGCCTCCAATTAAATTTGATTTTTTTGACCGAAACTAGTGTGTAATATACTATGATTTTTGATCGAAACGTGCATTTCGAAAAGTTTCATAGAATCTAATTTACCGATGTTTTTTTACATGAAATTCCATCATAACCTTCCCCTGTAAAATATATAAATGATATATGAAGTTTCGTATCATTTCGAATAGTCCGCGATTTAATTTGATTTTTGACCGAAACTAGTATAAACTAGTGTAAAATATATTATTATTTTTTGGCCAAACCATGCATTTCGAAAAGTTTTATAAAATATAGTTTTCAGATGATTTTTTTACATGGACTACCATCATAACCTTCCCTCTTAACATATATAAATGATCTGAAAAGTCTCGTATCATGTCATACAGTCCCCAATTAAATTTGATTTTTTTGACCGAAACTAGTGTATAATATACTATGATTTTTGACCGAAACATGCATTTCGAAAAGTTTCATAGAATCTAATTTTCCGATGATTTTTTACATGGACTTCCATCATAACCTTCCTTCGTAAAATATATAAATGATATGTGAAGTTTCGTATCATTTCGAGCAGTTCCCGATTTAATTTGATTTTTGACCAAAACTAGTATAAACTAGTGTATAATATATTATGATTTTTTGGCCAAAACTTGCATTTCGAAAAGTTTCATAGAATCTAGTTTTCAGATGATTTTTTTGCATAGACTACCATCATAACCTTCCCTCTTACATATATAAATGATCTGAAAAGTCTCGTATCATGTCAAACAGTCCCCAATTAAATTTTACTTTTTTGACCGAAACTAGTGTATAATAAACTATGATTTTTGACCGAAATTTGCATTTCGAAAGTTTCATAGAATCTAATTTCTCGATGATTTTTTACATGGACTTCCATCATAACCTTCCCTCGTAAAATATATAAATGATATGTGAAGTTTTGTATAATTTCGAATAGTCCCCGATTTATTTTGATTTTTGACAAAAACTAGTATAAACTAGTGTATAATATATTATGATTTTTTGGCCAAAACATGCATTTCGAAAAGTTTCATAGAATCTTGTTTTCAGATGATTTTTTTGCATGGACTTCCATCATAACCTTCCCTCGTAATATATATAAATGATATGTGAAGTTTCATATCATTTCGAACAGTCCCCGATTTAATTTGATTTTTGACCGTAACTAGTATAAACTAGTGTATAATATATTATCATTTTTTGGCGAAACCATGCATTTCGAAAAGTTTCATAGAATCTAGTTTTCAGATGATTTTTTTTTCATGGACTACATCATAACCTTCCCTGTTAACATATATAAATGATATAAAAGTCTCGTATCATGTCAAACAGTCCCCAATTAAATCTGATTTTTTTCACCGAAACTAGTATATAATATAATATGATATTTGACCGAAACTTGCATTTCGAAAAGTTTCATAGAATTTAATTTTACGATGATTTTTTACATGGACTTCCATCATAACCTTCCCTCATAAAATACATAAATTATATGTGAAGTTTCGTATCATTTCGAACAGTTCCCGATTCAATTTGATTTTTGACCAAAACATTTATAAACTAGTGTATAATATATTATGATTTTTTGGCCAAAACATGCCTTTCGAAAAGTTTCATAGAATCTAGTTTTCAGATGTTTTTTTTTGCATGGACCACCATCATAACCTTCCCTCTTAACATATATAAATGATCTGAAAAGTCTCGTATTATGTCAAACAGTCCCCAATTCAATTTGATTTTTATGACCGAAACTAGTGTATAATATACAATGATTTTTGATCGAAACTTGCATTTCGAAAAGTTTCATAGAATCTAATTTTCCGATGTTTTTTTTGCATGAACTTCCTTCATAACCTTCCCTCGTAAAATATATAAATAATATATGAAGTTTCGTATCATTTCGAATAGTCCCCGATTTAATTTGATTTTTGACCGAAACTAGTATAAACTAGTGTATAATATATTATGATTTTTTGGCAAAAACATGCATTTCGAAAAGTTTCATAGAATCTAGTTTTCAGATGATTTTTTTGCTTGGACTACCATCATAACCTTCCCTCTTAACATATATAAATGATCAGAAAAGTCTCGTATCATGTCAAACAGTCCCCAATTAAATTTGATTTTTTTGACTGAAACTAGTGTATAATATACTATGATTTTTGATCGAAACTTGCATTTCAAAAAGTTTCATAGAATCTAATTTTCCGATGTTTTTTTACATGGACCTCCATCATAACTTTCCCTCGTAAAATATATAAATGATATGTGAAGTTTCGTATCATTTCGAACAGTTCCCGATTTAATTTGATTTTTGACCAAAACTAGTATAAACTAGTGTATAATATATTATGATTTTTTGTCAAAAATATGCATTTCGAAAAGTTTCATAGAATCTAGTTTTCAGATGATTTTTTTGTATGGACTACCATTATAACCTTCCTTCGTAAAATACATAAATTATATGTGAAGTTTCGTATCATTTCGAACAGTTCCCGATTCAATTTGATTTTTGACCAAAACTATTATAAACTAGTTTATAATATATTATGATTTTTTTGCCTAAACATGCATTTCGAAAAGTTTCATAGAATCTAGTTTTCAGATGATTTTTTTTGCATGGACCACCATCATAACCTTCCCTCTTAACATATATAAATGATCTGAAAAGTCTCGTATCATGTCATACAGTCCCCAATTAAACTTGATTTTTTTGACCGAAACTAGTGTATAATATACAATGATTTTTGATAGAAACTTGCATTTTGAAAAGTTTCATAGAATCTAATTTTCCGATGTTTTATTGCATGAACTTCCATCATAACCTTCCCTCGTAAAATATATAAATGATATATGAAGTTTCGTATCATTTCGAATAGTCCCCGATTTAATTTGATTTTTGACCGAAACTAGTATAAACTAGTGTATAATATATTATGATTTTTTGGCCAAACCATGCATTTCGAAAAGTTTGATAGAATCTAGTTTTCAGATGATTTTTTTGCATGGACTACCATCATAACCTTCCCTCTTAACATATATAAATGATCTGAAAAGTCTCGTATAATGTCAAATAGTCCCTAATTAAATTTGATTTTTTAGACCGAAACTAGTGTATTATATACTATGATTTTTTTACCGAAATTTGCATTTCGAAAAGTTTCATAGAATCTAATTTTCCGATAATTTTTATATGGACTTCCATCATAACTTTCCCTCGTAAAATATATAAATGATATGTGAAGTTTCGTATCATTTCGAACAGTTCCCGATTTAATTTGATTTTTGACCAAAACTAGTATAAACTAGTGTATAATATATTATGATTTTTTGTCAAAAACATGCATTTCGAAAAGTTTCATAGAATCTAGTTTTCAGATGATTTTTTTGTATGGACTACCATTATAACCTTCCCTCTTAACATATATAAATGATCTGAAAAGTCTCATATCATGTCAAACAGTCCCCAATTAAATATGATTTTTTTCACCGAAACTAGTGTATAATATAATATGATTTTTGACCGAAACTTGCATTTCGAAAAGTTTCATAGAATTTAATTTTCTGTTGATTTTTTACATGGACTTCCATCATAACCTTCCTTCGTAAAATACAAAAATTATATGTGAAGTTTCGTATCATTTCGAACAGTTCCCGATTCAATTTGATTTTTGACCAAAACTATTATAAACTAGTTTATAATATATTATGATTTTTTTGCCTAAACATGCATTTCGAAAAGTTTCATAGAATCTAGTTTTCAGATGATTTTTTTTGCATGGACCACCATCATAACCTTCCCTCTTAACATATATAAATGATCTGAAAAGTCTCGTATCATGTCATACAGTCCCCAATTAAACTTGATTTTTTTGACCGAAACTAGTGTATAATATACAATGATTTTTGATCGAAACTTGCATTTTGAAAAGTTTCATAGAATCTAATTTTCCGATGTTTTTTTGCATGAACTTCCATCATAACCTTCCCTCGTAAAATATATAAATGATATATGAAGTTTCGTATCATTTCGAATAGTCCCCGATTTAATTTGATTTTTGACCGAAACTAGTATAAACTAGTGTATAATATATTATGATTTTTTGGCCAAACCATGCATTTCGAAAAGTTTGATAGAATCTAGTTTTCAGATGATTTTTTTGCATGGACTACCATCATAACCTTCCCTCTTAACATATATAAATGATCTGAAAAGTCTCGTATAATGTCAAATAGTCCCTAATTAAATTTGATTTTTTTGACCGAAACTAGTGTATAATATACTATGATTTTTGACCGAAACATGCATTTCGAAAAGTTTCATAGAATCTAATTTTCCGATAATTTTTATATGGGCTTCCATCATAACCTTCCCTCGTAAAATATATAAATGATATGTGAAGTTTCGTAACATTTCGAGCAGTTCCCGGTTTAATTTAATTTTTGACCAAAACTAGTATAAACTAGTGTATAATATATTATGATTTTTTGGCCAAAACATGCATTTTGAACAGTTTCATAGAATCTAGTTTTCAGATGATATTATTTGCATTTACTACCATCATAACCTTCCCTTTTAACATATATAAATGATCTGAAAAGTCTCGTATCATGACAAAACGGCCTCCAATTAAATTTGATTTTTTTGACCGAAACTAGTGTATAATATAATATGATTTTTGACCGAAATTTGCATTTCGAAAGTTTCATAGAATCTAATTTACCGATGTTTTTTTACATGAAATTCAATCATAACCTTCCCCCGTAAAATATATAAATGATATATGAAGTTTCGTATCATTTCGAATAGTCCGCGATTTAATTTGATTTTTGACCGAAACTAGTATAAACTAGTGTAAAATATATTATTATTTTTTGGCCAAACCATGCATTTCGAAAAGTTTCATAGAATCTTGTTTTCAGATGATTTTTTTGCATGGACTTCCATCATAACCTTCCCTCGTAATATATATAAATGATATGTGAAGTTTCATATCATTTCGAACAGTCCCCGATTTAATTTGATTTTTGACCGTAACTAGTATAAACTAGTGTATAATATATTATCATTTTTTGGCGAAACCATGCATTTCGAAAAGTTTCATAGAATCTAGTTTTCAGATGATTTTTTTTTCATGGACTACATCATAACCTTCCCTCTTAACATATATAAATGATATAAAAGTCTCGTATCATGTCAAACAGTCCCCAATTAAATCTGATTTTTTTCACCGAAACTAGTATATAATATAATATGATTTTTGACCGAAACTTGCATTTCGAAAAGTTTCATAGAATTTAATTTTACGATGATTTTTTACATGGACTTCCATCATAACCTTCCCTCATAAAATACATAAATTATATGTGAAGTTTCGTATCATTTCGAACAGTTCCCGATTCAATTTGATTTTTGACCAAAACATTTATAAACTAGTGTATAATATATTATGATTTTTTGGCCAAAACATGCCTTTCGAAAAGTTTCATAGAATCTAGTTTTCAGATGTTTTTTTTTGCATGGACCACCATCATAACCTTCCCTCTTAACATATATAAATATTCTGAAAAGTCTCGTATTATGTCAAACAGTCCCCAATTCAATTTGATTTTTATGACCAAAACTAGTGTATAATATACAATGATTTTTGATCGAAACTTGCATTTCGAAAAGTTTCATAGAATCTAATTTTCCGATGTTTTTTTTGCATGAACTTCCTTCATAACCTTCCCTCGTAAAATATATAAATGATATATGAAGTTTCGTATTATTTCGAATAGTCCCCGATTTAATTTGATTTTTGACCGAAACTAGTATAAACTAGTGTATAATATATTATGATTTTTTAGCCAAACCATGCATTTCGAAAAGTTTCGTAGAATCTAGTTTTCAGATGATTTTTTTGCATGGACTACCATCATAACCTTCCCTCTTAACATATATAAATGATCTGAAAAGTCTCGTATCATGTCAAATAGTCCCTAATTAAATTTGATTTTTTTGACCGAAACTAGTGTATAATATACCATGATTTTTGACCGAAATTTGCATTTCGAAAAGTTTCATAGAATCTAGTTTTCCGATAATTTTTACATGGACTTCCATCATAACCTTCCCTCGTAAAATATATAAATGATATGTGAAGTTTCATAACATTTCGAGCAGTTCCCGATTTAATTTGATTTTTGACCAAAACTAGTGTAAACTAGTGTATATATTATGATTTTTTGGCCAAAACATGCATTTTGAAAAGTTTCATAGAATCTAGTTTTCAGATGATATTATTTGCATGGACTACCATCATAACCTTCCCTTTTAACATATATAAATGATCTGAAAAGTCTCGTTTCATGTCAAAACGGCCTCCAATTAAATTTGATTTTTTTGACCGAAACTAGTGTATAATATACTATGATTTTTGACCGAAACTTGCATTTCGAAAAGTTTCAAGAATCTAATTTTCCGATGATTTTTTACATGGACCTCCATCATAACCTTCCCTCGTAAAATATATAAATGATATGTGAAGTTTCGTATCATTTCGAACAGTTCCCGATTTAATTTTATTTTTGACCAAAACAAGTATAAACTAGTGTATAATATATTATGATTTTTTGGCAAAAACATGAATTTCGAAAAGTTTCATAGATTCTATTTTTTAGATGATTTTTTTTGCATGGACTACCATCATAACCTTCCCTCTTAACATATATAAATGATCTGAAAAGTCTCGTATTATGTCAAACAGTCCCCAATTAAATTTGATTTTTTTGACTGAAACTAGTGTATAATATACTATGATTTTTGATGGAAACTTGAATTTCGAAAAGTTTAATAGAATCTAATTTTCCAATGTTTTTTTGCATGGACTTCCGTCATAACCTTCCCTCGTAAAATATATAAATGATATATGAAGTTTCGTATCATTTCTAATAGTCCCCGATTTAATTTGATTTTTGACCGAAACTAGTATAAACTAGTGTATAATATATTATGATTTTTTGGCCAAACCATGCATTTCGAAAAGTTTCATAGAATCTAGTTTTCAGATGATTTTTTTGCATGGACTACCATCATAACCTTCCCTCTTAACATATATAAATGATCAGAAAAGTCTCGTATCATGTCAAACAGTCCCCAATTAAATTTGATTTTTTTGACTGAAACTAGTGTATAATATACTATAATTTTTGACCGAAATTTGCATTTCGAAAAGTTTCATAGAATCTAATTTTCCGATGTTTTTTTACATGGACCTCCATCATAACTTTCCCTCGTAAAATATATAAATGATATGTGAAGTTTCGTATCATTTCGAACAGTTCCCGATTTAATTTGATTTTTGACCAAAACTAGTATAAACTAGTGTATAATATATTATGATTTTTTGGCCAGACCATGCATTTCGAAAAGTTTCATAGAATCTAGTTTTCAGATGATTTTTTTGTATGGACTACCATTATAACCTTCCCTCTTAACATATATAAATGATCTGAAAAGTCTCGTATCATGTCAAACAGTCCCCAATTAAATTTGATTTTTTTTCACCGAAACTAGTGTATAATATAATATGATTTTTGACCGAAATTTGCATTTCGAAAAGTTTCATAGAATCTAATTTTCCGATAATTTTTATATGGACTTCCATCATAACCTTCCCTCGTAAAATATATAAATGATATGTGAAGTTTCGTATCATTTCGAACAGTTCCCGATTCAATTTGATTTTTGACCAAAACTATTATAAACTAGTTTATAATATATTATGATTTTTTTGCCAAAACATGCATTTCGAAAAGTTTCATAGAATCTAGTTTTCAGATGATTTTTTTTGCATGGACCACCATCATAACCTTCCCTCTTAACATATATAAATGATCTGAAAAGTCTCGTATCATGTCATACAGTCCCCAATTAAACTTGATTTTTTTGACAGAAACTAGTGTATAATATACAATGATTTTTGATCGAAACTTGCATTTTGAAAAGTTTCATAGAATCTAATTTTCCGATGTTTTTTTGCATGAACTTCCATCATAACCTTCCCTCGTAAAATATATAAATGATATATGAAGTTTCGTATCATTTCGAATAGTCCCCGATTTAATTTGATTTTTGACCAAAACTAGTATAAACTAGTGTATAATATATTATGATTTTTTGGCCAAACCATGCATTTCGAAAAGTTTAATAGAATCTAGTTTTCAGATGATTTTTTTGCATGGACTACCATCATAACGTTCCCTCTTAACATATATAAATGATTTGAAAAGTCTCGTATAATGTCAAATAGTCCCTAATTAAATTTGATTTTTTTGACCGAAACTAGTGTATAATATACTATGATTTTTGACCGAAATTTGCATTTCGAAAAGTTTCATAGAATCTAATTTTCCGATAATTTTTATATGGACTTCCATCATAACCTTCCCTCGTAAAATATATAAATGATATGTGAAGTTTCGTAACATTTCGAGCAGTTCCCGGTTTAATTTAATTTTTGACCAAAACTAGTATAAACTAGTGTATAATATATTATGATTTTTTGGCCAAAACATGCATTTTGAACAGTTTCATAGAATCTAGTTTTCAGATGATATTATTTGCATGGACTACCATCATAACCTTCCCTTTTAACATATATAAATGATCTGAAAAGTCTCGTATCATGATAAAACGGACTCCAATTAAATTTGATTTTTTTGACCGAAACTAGTGTATAATATACTATGATTTTTGATCGAAACTTGCATTTCGAAAAGTTTCATAGAATCTAATTTACCGATGTTTTTTTACATGAAATTCCATCATAACCTTCCCCCGTAAAATATATAAATGATATATGAAGTTTCGTATCATTTCGAATAGTCCTCGATTTAATTTGATTTTTGACCGAAACTAGTATAAACTAGTGTAAAATATATTATTATTTTTTGGCCAAACCATGCATTTCGAAAAGTTTCATAGAATATAGTTTTCAGATGATTTTTTTACATGGACTACCGTCATAACCTTCCCTCTTAACATATATAAATGATCTGAAAAGTCTCGTATCATGTCAAACAGTCCCCAGTTAAATTTGATTTTTTTGACCGAAACCAGTGTATAATATACTATGATTTTTGACCGAAACATGCATTTCGAAAAGTTTTATAGAATCTAATTTTCCGATGATTTTTTACATGGACTTACATCATAACCTTCCCTCGTAAAATATATAAATGATATGTGAAGTTTCGTATCATTTCGAGCAGTTCCCGATTTAATTTGATTTTTGACCAAAACTAGTATAAACTAGTGTATAATATATTATGATTTTTTGGCCAAAACATGCATTTCGAAAAGTTTCATAGAATCTAGTTTTCAGATGATTTTTTTGCATAGACTACCATAATAACCTTCCCTCTTACATATATAAATGATCTGAAAAGTCTCGTATCATGTCAAACAGTCCCCAATTAAATTTTATTTTTTTGACCGAAACTAGTGTATAATATACTATGATTTTTGACCGAAATTTGCATTTCGAAAGTTTCATAGAATCTAATTTCTCGATAATTTTTTACATGGACTTCCATAATAACCTTCCCTCGTAAAATATATAAATGATATGTGAAGTTTTGTATAATTTCGAATAGTCCCCGATTTATTTTGATTTTTGACAAAAACTAGTATAAACTAGTGTATAATATATTATGATTTTTTGGCCAAAACATGCATTTCGAAAAGTTTCATAGAATCTTGTTTTCAGATGATTTTTTTGCATGGACTTCCATCATAACCTTCCCTCGTAATATATATAAATGATATGTGAAGTTTCATATCATTTCGAACAGTCCCCGATTTAATTTGATTTTTGACCGTAACTAGTATAAACTAGTGTATAATATATTATCATTTTTTGGCGAAACCATGCATTTCGAAAAGTTTCATAGAATCTTGTTTTCAGATGATTTTTTTTTCATGGACTACATCATAACCTTCCCTCTTAACATATATAAATGATATAAAAGTCTCGTATCATGTCAAACAGTCCCCAATTAAATTTGATTTTTTTCACCGAAACTAGTGTATAAATAATATGATTTTTGACTGAAACTTGCATTTCGAAAAGTTTCATAGAATTTAATTTTCTGATGATTTTTTACATGGACTTCCATCATAACCTTCCTTCGTAAAATACATAAATTATATGTGAAGTTTCGTATCATTTCGAACAGTTCCCGATTCAATTTGATTTTTGACCAAAACTATTATAAACTAGTTTATAATATATTATGATTTTTTTGCCAAAACATGCATTTCGAAAAGTTTCATAGAATCTAGTTTTCAGATGATTTTTTTGCATGGACCACCATCATAACCTTCCCTCTAAACATATATAAATGATCTGAAAAGTCTCGTATCATGTCATACAGTCCCCAATTAAACTTGATTTTTTTGACCGAAACTAGTGTATAATATACAATGATTTTTGATCGAAACTTGCATTTTGAAAAGTTTCATAGAATCTAATTTTCCGATGTTTTTTTGCATGAACTTCCATCATAACCTTCCCTCGTAAAATATATAAATGATATATGAAGTTTCGTATCATTTCGAATAGTCCCCGATTTAATTTGATTTTTGACCAAAACTAGTATAAACTAGTGTATAATATATTATGATTTTTTGGCCAAACCATGCATTTCGAAAAGTTTAATAGAATCTAGTTTTCAGATGATTTTTTTGCATGGACTACCATCATAACCTTCCCTCTTAACATTTATAAATGATTTGAAAAGTCTCGTATAATGTCAAATAGTCCCCAATTAAATTTGATTTTTTTGACCGAAACTAGTGTATAATATACTATGATTTTTGATCGAAACTTGCATTTTGAAAAGTTTCATAGAATCTAATTTTCCAATGTTTTTTTTGCATGACCTTCCATCATAACCTTCCCTGGTAAAATATATAAATGATATGTGAAGTTTCATATCATTTCGAGCAGTCACGATTTAATTTGATTTTTGACCGAAACTAGTCTAAACTAGTGTATAATATATTATGATTTTTTGGCCAAACCATGCATTTCTTAAAGTTTCATAGAATTTAGTTTTCAGATGATTTTTTTGCATGGACTACCATCATAACCTTCCATCTTAACATATATAAATGATCTGAAAAGTCTCGTATCATGTTAAACAGTCCCCAATTTAATTTGATTTTGTTGACCGAAACTAGTATATAATATACTATGATTTTTGATCGATACTTGCATTTCGAAAAGTTTCATAGAATCTAATTTTCCGATGATTTTTTATATGGACTTCCATCATAACCTTACCTCGTAAAACATATAAATGATTTGTGAAGTTTCATATCATTTCGAGCAGATCACGATTTAATTTGATTTTTGACCAAAACTAGTATAATCTAGTGTATAATATATTATGATTTTTTATCCAAACCATGCATTTCGAAAGATTTCATAGAATCTAGTTTTTAGATGATTTTTTTGCATGGACTACCATCATAACCTTCCCTCTTAACATATATAAATGATCTGAAAAGTCTCGTATCATGTCAAACAATCCCCAATTAAATTTGATTTTTTTGACCGAAACTAGAGTATAATATACTATGATTTTTGATCGAAACTTGCATTTCGAAAAGTTTCATAGAATCTAATTTTCCAATGTATTTTTGCATGAACTTCCATCATAACCTTCCCTCGTAAAATATATAAATGATATATGAAGTTTCGTATCATTTCGAATAGTCCCCGATTTAATTTGATTTTTGACCGAAACTAGTCTAAACTAGTGTATAATATATTATGATTTTTTGGGCAAACCACGCATTTCGAAAAGTTTCGTGGAATCTAGTTTTCAGATGATTTTTTTGCATGGACTACCATCATAACCTTCCCTCTTAACATATATAAATGATCTAAAAAGTCTTGTATCATGTCAAACAGTCCCTAATTAAATTTGATTTTTTTGACCGAAACTAGTGTATAATATACTATGATTTTTTTATCGAAACTTGCATTTCGAAAAGTTTCATAGAATCTAATTTTCCAATGTATTTTTGCATGAACTTCCATCATAACCTTCCCTCGTAAAATATATAAATGATATATGAAGTTTCGTATCATTTCGAATAGTCCCCGATTTAATTTGATTTTTGACCGAAACTAATCCAAACAAGTAGTGTATAATATATTATGATTTTTTGGCCAAACCATGCATTTCAAAAAGTTTCATAGAATCTAGTTTTCAGATGATTTTTTTGCATGGGCTACCATCATAACCTTCCCTCTTAACATATATAAATGATCTGAAAAGTCTCGTATCATTTTAAATAGTCCCCAATTAAATTTGATTTTTTTGACCGAAATAAGTGTATAATATACTATGATTTTTGATCGAAACTTGCATTTCAAAAAGTTTCATAGAATCTAATTTTCCGATGTTTTTTTGCATGACCTTCCATCATAACCTTCCCTCGTAAAACATATAAATTATATGTGAAGTTTCATATCATTTCGAGCAGTCACGATTTAATTTCATTTTTGACCGAAACTAGTATAAACTAGTGTATAATATATTATGATTTTTTGGCCAAACCATGCATTTCGAAAGGTTTCATAGAATCTAGTTTTCAGATGATTTGTTTGCATGGACTACCATCATAACCTTCCATCTTAACATATATAAATGATCTGAAAAGTCTCGTATCATGTCAAACAGTCCCGAATTTAATTTGATTTTTTTTACCGAAACTAGTGTATAATATACTATGATTTTTGATCGAAACTTGCATTTCGAAAAGTTTCATAGAATCTAATTTTCCAATGTATTTTTGCATGAACTTCCATCATAACCTTCCCTCGTAAAATATATAAATGATATATGAAGTTTCGTATCATTTCGAATAGTCCCCGATTTAATTTAATTTTTGACCGAAACTAGTCTAAACTAGAGTATAATATATTATGATTTTTTGGGCAAACCATGCATTTCGAAAAGTTTCATAGAATCTATTTTCAGATGATTTTTTTGCATGGACTACCATCATAACCTTCCCTCTTAACATATATAAATGATCTGAAAAGTCTCGTATCATTTTAAATAGTCCCCATTTAAATTTGATTTTTTTGACCGAAATAAATGTATAATATACTATGATTTTTTATCGAAACTTGCATTTTGAAAAGTTTCATAGAATCTAATTTTCCAATGTATTTTTGCATGAACTTCCATCATAACCTTCCCTCGTAAAATATATAAATGATATATGAAGTTTCATATCATTTCGAATAGTCCCCGATTTAATTTGATTTTTGACCGAAACTAGTATAAACTAGTGTATAGTATATTATGATTTTTTGGCCAAACCATGCATTTCGAAAAGTTTCATAGAATCTAGTTTTCAGATGATTTTTTTGCATGGACTACCATCATAACCTTCCATCTTAACATATATAAATGATCTAAAAAGTCTCGTATCATGTCAAACAGTCCCCAATTTAATTTGATTTTGTTGACCGAAACTAGTGTATAATATACTATGATTTTTGATCAAAACATGCATTTCGAAAAGTTTCATAGAATCTAATTTTCCGATGTTTTTTTGCATGACCTTCCATCATAACCTTCCCTCGTAAAACATATAAATGATATGTGAAGTTTCATATCATTTCGAGCAGTCACGATTTAATTTGATTTTTGACCGAAACTAGTATAAACTAGTGTATAATATATTGTGATTTTTTGGCCAAACCATGCATTTCGAAAAGTTTCATAGAATCTAGTTTTCAGATGATTTTTTTGCAAGGACTACCATCATAACCTTCCATCTTAACATATATAAATGATCTGAAAAGTATCGTAACATGTTAAACAGTCCCCAATTTAATTTGATTTTATTGACCGAAACTAGTATATAATATACTATGATTTTTGATCGATACTTGCATTTCGAAAAGTTTCATAGAATCTAATTTTCAAATGATTTTTTACATGGACTTCCATCATAACCTTCCCTCGTAAAATATATAAATGATATGTGAAGTTTCGTATCATTTCGAATAGTCCCCGATTTAATTTGATTTTTGACCGAAACTAGTATAAACTAGTGTGTAATATATTATGATTTTGTGGCCAAACCATGCATTTCGAAAGGTTTCATAGAATCTAATTTTCAGATTATTTTTTTGCATGGACTACCATCATAACCTTCCATCTTAACATATATAAATGATCTGAAAAGTCTCGTATCATGTCAAACAGTCCCCAATTTAATTTGATTTTTTTTACCGAAACTAGTGTATAATATACTATGATTTTTGATCGAAACTTGCATTTCGAAAAGTATCATAGAATCTAATTTTCCGATGTTTTTTGCATGACCTTCCATCATAACCTTCCCTCGTTAAATATATAAATGATATATGAAGTTTCGTATCATTTCGAATAGCCCCCGATTTAATTTAATTTTTGACCGAAACTAGTCTAAACTACAGTATAATATATTATGATTTTTTGGGCAAACCATGCATTTCGAAAAGTTTCATAGAATCTATTTTCAGATGATTTTTTTGCATGGACTACCATCATAACCTTCCCTCTTAACATATATAAATGATCTGAAAAGTCTCGTATCATTTTAAATAGTCCCCATTTAAATTTGATTTTTTTGACCGAAATAAATGTATAATATACTATGATTTTTTATCGAAACTTGCATTTCGAAAAGTTTCATAGAATCTAATTTTCCAATGTATTTTTGCATGAACTTCCATCATAACCTTCCCTCGTAAAATATATAAATGATATATGAAGTTTCATATCATTTCGAATAGTCCCCGATTTAATTTGATTTTTGACCGAAACTAGTATAAACTAGTGTATAGTATATTATGATTTTTTGGCCAAACCATGCATTTCGAAAAGTTTCATAGAATCTAGTTTTCAGATGATTTTTTTGCATGGACTACCATCATAACCTTCCATCTTAACATATATAAATGATCTAAAAAGTCTCGTATCATGTCAAACAGTCCCCAATTTAATTTGATTTTGTTGACCGAAACTAGTGTATAATATACTATGATTTTTGATCAAAACTTGCATTTCGAAAAGTTTCATAGAATCTAATTTTCCGATGTTTTTTTGCATGACCTTCCATCATAACCTTCCCTCGTAAAACATATAAATGATATGTGAAGTTTCATATCATTTCGAGCAGTCACGATTTAATTTGATTTTTGACCGAAACTAGTATAAACTAGTGTATAATATATTATGATTTTTTGGCCAAACCATGCATTTCGAAAAGTTTCATAGAATCTAGTTTTCAGATGATTTTTTTGCATGGACTACCATCATAACCTTCCATCTTAACATATATAAATGATCTGAAAAGTATCGTAACATGTTAAAGAGTCCCCAATTTAATTTGATTTTATTGACCGAAACTAGTATATAATATACTATGATTTTTGATCGATACTTGCATTTCGAAAAGTTTCATAGAATCTAATTTTCAGATGATTTTTTACATGGACTTCCATCATAACCTTCCCTCGTAAAATATATAAATGATATGTGAAGTTTCATATCATTTCGAGTAGTTCACAATTTAATTTGATTTTTGACCAAAACTAGTATAAACTAGTGTGTAATATATTATGATTTTTTGGCCAAACCATGCATTTCGAAAGGTTTCATAGAATCTAATTTTCAGATTATTTTTTTGCATGGACTACCATCATAACCTTCCCTCTTAACATATATAAATGATCTGAAAAGTCTCAAATCATTTTAAATAGTCCCCAATTAAATTTGATTTTTTTGACCGAAATAAGTGTATAATATACTATGATTTTTGATCGAAACTTGCATTTCGAAAAGTTTCATAGAATCTAATTTTCCGATGTTTTTTGCATGACCTTCCATCATAACCTTCCCTCGTAAAATATATAAATGATATATGAAGTTTCGTATCATTTCGAATAGTCCCCGATTTAATTTGATTTTTGACCGAAACTAGTCTAAACTAGTGTATAATATATTATGATTTTTTGGCCAAACCATGCATTTCGAAAAGTTTCATAGAATCTAGTTTTCAGATGATTTTTTTGCATGGACTACCATCATAACCTTCCATCTTAATATATATAAATGATCTGAAAAGTCTCGTATCATGTCAAACAGTCCCCAATTTAATTTGATTTTTTTTACCGAAACTAGTGTATAATATACTATGATTTTTGAACGAAACTTGCATTTCGAAAAGTTTCATAGAATCTAATTTTCCAATGTATTTTTGCATGAACTTCCATCATAACCTTCCCTCGTAAAATATATAAATGATATATGAAGTTTCGTATCATTTCGAATAGTCCCCGATTTAATTTAATTTTTGACCGAAACTAGTCTAAACTAGAGTATAATATATTATGATTTTTTGGGCAAACCATGCATTTCGAAAAGTTTCATAGAATCTATTTTCAGATGATTTTTTTGCATGGACTACCATCATAACCTTCCCTCTTAACATATATAAATGATCTGAAAAGCTCGTATCATTTTAAATAGTCCCCATTTAAATTTGATTTTTTTGACCGAAATAAATGTATAATATACTATGATTTTTTATCGAAACATGCATTTCGAAAAGTTTCATAGAATCTAATTTTCCAATGTATTTTTGCATGAACTTCCATCATAACCTTCCCTCGTAAAATATATAAATGATATATGAAGTTTCATATCATTTCGAATAGTCCCCGATTTAATTTGATTTTTGACCGAAACTAGTATAAACTAGTGTATAGTATATTATGATTTTTTGGCCAAACCATGCATTTCGAAAAGTTTCATAGAATCTAGTTTTCAGATGATTTTTTTGCATGGACTACCATCATAACCTTCCATCTTAACATATATAAATGATCTAAAAAGTCTCGTATCATGTCAAACAGTCCCCAATTTAATTTGATTTTGTTGACCGAAACTAGTGTATAATATACTATGATTTTTGATCAAAACATGCATTTCGAAAAGTTTCATAGAATCTAATTTTCCGATGTTTTTTTGCATGACCTTCCATCATAACCTTCCCTCGTAAAACATATAAATGATATGTGAAGTTTCATATCATTTCGAGCAGTCACGATTTAATTTGATTTTTGACCGAAACTAGTATAAACTAGTGTCTAATATATTGTGATTTTTTGGCCAAACCATGCATTTCGAAAAGTTTCATAGAATCTAGTTTTCAGATGATTTTTTTGCAAGGACTACCATCATAACCTTCCATCTTAACATATATAAATGATCTGAAAAGTATCGTAACATGTTAAACAGTCCCCAATTTAATTTGATTTTATTGACCGAAACTAGTATATAATATACTATGATTTTTGATCGATACTTGCATTTCGAAAAGTTTCATAGAATCTAATTTTCAAATGATTTTTTACATGGACTTCCATCATAAACTTCCCTCGTAAAATATATAAATGATATGTGAAGTTTCGTATCATTTCGAATAGTCCCCGATTTAATTTGATTTTTGACCGAAACTAGTATAAACTAGTGTGTAATATATTATGATTTTGTGGCCAAACCATGCATTTCGAAAGGTTTCATAGAATCTAATTTTCAGATTATTTTTTTGCATGGACTACCATCATAACCTTCCATCTTAACATATATAAATGATCTGAAAAGTCTCGTATCATGTCAAACAGTCCCCAATTTAATTTGATTTTTTTTACCGAAACTAGTGTATAATATACTATGATTTTTGATCGAAACTTGCATTTCGAAAAGTATCATAGAATCTAATTTTCCGATGTTTTTTGCATGACCTTCCATCATAACCTTCCCTCGTAAAATATATAAATGATATATGAAGTTTCGTATCATTTCGAATAGTCCCCGATTTAATTTGATTTTTGACCGAAACTAGTCTAAACTAGTGTATAATATATTATGATTTTTTGGCCAAACCATGCATTTCGAAAAGTTTCATAGAATCTAGTTTTCAGATGATTTTTTTGCATGGACTACCATCATAACCTTCCATCTTAATATATATAAATGATCTGAAAAGTCTCGTATCATGTCAAACAGTCCCCAATTTAATTTGATTTTTTTTACCGAAACTAGTGTATAATATACTATGATTTTTGAACGAAACTTGCATTTCGAAAAGTTTCATAGAATCTAATTTTCCAATGTATTTTTGCATGAACTTCCATCATAACCTTCCCTCGTAAAATATATAAATGATATATGAAGTTTCGTATCATTTCGAATAGTCCCCGATTTAATTTAATTTTTGACCGAAACTAGTCTAAACTAGAGTATAATATATTATGATTTTTTGGGCAAACCATGCATTTCGAAAAGTTTCATAGAATCTATTTTCAGATGATTTTTTTGCATGGACTACCATCATAACCTTCCCTCTTAACATATATAAATGATCTGAAAAGCTCGTATCATTTTAAATAGTCCCCATTTAAATTTGATTTTTTTGACCGAAATAAATGTATAATATACTATGATTTTTTATCGAAACATGCATTTCGAAAAGTTTCATAGAATCTAATTTTCCAATGTATTTTTGCATGAACTTCCATCATAACCTTCCCTCGTAAAATATATAAATGATATATGAAGTTTCATATCATTTCGAATAGTCCCCGATTTAATTTGATTTTTGACCGAAACTAGTATAAACTAGTGTATAGTATATTATGATTTTTTGGCCAAACCATGCATTTCGAAAAGTTTCATAGAATCTAGTTTTCAGATGATTTTTTTGCATGGACTACCATCATAACCTTCCATCTTAACATATATAAATGATCTAAAAAGTCTCGTATCATGTCAAACAGTCCCCAATTTAATTTGATTTTGTTGACCGAAACTAGTGTATAATATACTATGATTTTTGATCAAAACATGCATTTCGAAAAGTTTCATAGAATCTAATTTTCCGATGTTTTTTTGCATGACCTTCCATCATAACCTTCCCTCGTAAAACATATAAATGATATGTGAAGTTTCATATCATTTCGAGCAGTCACGATTTAATTTGATTTTTGACCGAAACTAGTATAAACTAGTGTCTAATATATTGTGATTTTTTGGCCAAACCATGCATTTCGAAAAGTTTCATAGAATCTAGTTTTCAGATGATTTTTTTGCAAGGACTACCATCATAACCTTCCATCTTAACATATATAAATGATCTGAAAAGTATCGTAACATGTTAAACAGTCCCCAATTTAATTTGATTTTATTGACCGAAACTAGTATATAATATACTATGATTTTTGATCGATACTTGCATTTCGAAAAGTTTCATAGAATCTAATTTTCAAATGATTTTTTACATGGACTTCCATCATAAACTTCCCTCGTAAAATATATAAATGATATGTGAAGTTTCGTATCATTTCGAATAGTCCCCGATTTAATTTGATTTTTGACCGAAACTAGTATAAACTAGTGTGTAATATATTATGATTTTGTGGCCAAACCATGCATTTCGAAAGGTTTCATAGAATCTAATTTTCAGATTATTTTTTTGCATGGACTACCATCATAACCTTCCATCTTAACATATATAAATGATCTGAAAAGTCTCGTATCATGTCAAACAGTCCCCAATTTAATTTGATTTTTTTTACCGAAACTAGTGTATAATATACTATGATTTTTGATCGAAACTTGCATTTCGAAAAGTATCATAGAATCTAATTTTCCGATGTTTTTTGCATGACCTTCCATCATAACCTTCCCTCGTAAAATATATAAATGATATATGAAGTTTCGTATCATTTCGAATAGCCCCCGATTTAATTTAATTTTTGACCGAAACTAGTCTAAACTAGAGTATAATATATTATGATTTTTTGGGCAAACCATGCATTTCGAAAAGTTTCATAGAATCTATTTTCAGATGATTTTTTTGCATGGACTACCATCATAACATTCCCTCTTAACATATATAAATGATCTGAAAAGTCTCGTATCATTTTAAATAGTCCCCATTTAAATTTGATTTTTTTGACCGAAATAAATGTATAATATACTATGATTTTTTATCGAAACTTGCATTTCGAAAAGTTTCATAGAATCTAATTTTCCAATGTATTTTTGCATGAACTTCCATCATAACCTTCCCTCGTAAAATATATAAATGATATATGAAGTTTCATATCATTTCGAATAGTCCCCGATTTAATTTGATTTTTGACCGAAACTAGTATAAACTAGTGTATAGTATATTATGATTTTTTGGCCAAACCATGCATTTCGAAAAGTTTCATAGAATCTAGTTTTCAGATGATTTTTTTGCATGGACTACCATCATAACCTTCCATCTTAACATATATAAATGATCTAAAAAGTCTCGTATCATGTCAAACAGTCCCCAATTTAATTTGATTTTGTTGACCGAAACTAGTGTATAATATACTATGATTTTTGATCAAAACTTGCATTTCGAAAAGTTTCATAGAATCTAATTTTCCGATGTTTTTTTGCATGACCTTCCATCATAACCTTCCCTCGTAAAACATATAAATGATATGTGAAGTTTCATATCATTTCGAGCAGTCACGATTTAATTTGATTTTTGACCGAAACTAGTATAAACTAGTGTATAATATATTATGATTTTTTGGCCAAACCATGCATTTCGAAAAGTTTCATAGAATCTAGTTTTCAGATGATTTTTTTGCATGGACTACCATCATAACCTTCCATCTTAACATATATAAATGATCTGAAAAGTATCGTAACATGTTAAAGAGTCCCCAATTTAATTTGATTTTATTGACCGAAACTAGTATATAATATACTATGATTTTTGATCGATACTTGCATTTCGAAAAGTTTCATAGAATCTAATTTTCAGATGATTTTTTACATGGACTTCCATCATAACCTTCCCTCGTAAAATATATAAATGATATGTGAAGTTTCATATCATTTCGAGTAGTTCACAATTTAATTTGATTTTTGACCAAAACTAGTATAAACTAGTGTGTAATATATTATGATTTTTTGGCCAAACCATGCATTTCGAAAGGTTTCATAGAATCTAATTTTCAGATTATTTTTTTGCATGGACTACCATCATAACCTTCCCTCTTAACATATATAAATGATCTGAAAAGTCTCAAATCATTTTAAATAGTCCCCAATTAAATTTGATTTTTTTGACCGAAATAAGTGTATAATATACTATGATTTTTGATCGAAACTTGCATTTCGAAAAGTTTCATAGAATCTAATTTTCCGATGTTTTTTGCATGACCTTCCATCATAACCTTCCCTCGTAAAATATATAAATGATATATGAAGTTTCGTATCATTTCGAATAGTCCCCGATTTAATTTGATTTTTGACCGAAACTAGTCTAAACTAGTGTATAATATATTATGATTTTTTGGCCAAACCATGCATTTCGAAAAGTTTCATAGAATCTAGTTTTCAGATGATTTTTTTGCATGGACTACCATCATAACCTTCCATCTTAATATATATAAATGATCTGAAAAGTCTCGTATCATGTCAAACAGTCCCCAATTTAATTTGATTTTTTTTACCGAAACTAGTGTATAATATACTATGATTTTTGAACGAAACTTGCATTTCGAAAAGTTTCATAGAATCTAATTTTCCAATGTATTTTTGCATGAACTTCCATCATAACCTTCCCTCGTAAAATATATAAATGATATATGAAGTTTCGTATCATTTCGAATAGTCCCCGATTTAATTTAATTTTTGACCGAAACTAGTCTAAACTAGAGTATAATATATTATGATTTTTTGGGCAAACCATGCATTTCGAAAAGTTTCATAGAATCTATTTTCAGATGATTTTTTTGCATGGACTACCATCATAACCTTCCCTCTTAACATATATAAATGATCTGAAAAGCTCGTATCATTTTAAATAGTCCCCATTTAAATTTGATTTTTTTGACCGAAATAAATGTATAATATACTATGATTTTTTATCGAAACATGCATTTCGAAAAGTTTCATAGAATCTAATTTTCCAATGTATTTTTGCATGAACTTCCATCATAACCTTCCCTCGTAAAATATATAAATGATATATGAAGTTTCATATCATTTCGAATAGTCCCCGATTTAATTTGATTTTTGACCGAAACTAGTATAAACTAGTGTATAGTATATTATGATTTTTTGGCCAAACCATGCATTTCGAAAAGTTTCATAGAATCTAGTTTTCAGATGATTTTTTTGCATGGACTACCATCATAACCTTCCATCTTAACATATATAAATGATCTAAAAAGTCTCGTATCATGTCAAACAGTCCCCAATTTAATTTGATTTTGTTGACCGAAACTAGTGTATAATATACTATGATTTTTGATCAAAACTTGCATTTCGAAAAGTTTCATAGAATCTAATTTTCCGATGTTTTTTTGCATGACCTTCCATCATAACCTTCCCTCGTAAAACATATAAATGATATGTGAAGTTTCATATCATTTCGAGCAGTCACGATTTAATTTGATTTTTGACCGAAACTAGTATAAACTAGTGTATAATATATTATGATTTTTTGGCCAAACCATGCATTTCGAAAAGTTTCATAGAATCTAGTTTTCAGATGATTTTTTTGCATGGACTACCATCATAACCTTCCATCTTAACATATATAAATGATCTGAAAAGTATCGTAACATGTTAAAGAGTCCCCAATTTAATTTGATTTTATTGACCGAAACTAGTATATAATATACTATGATTTTTGATCGATACTTGCATTTCGAAAAGTTTCATAGAATCTAATTTTCAGATGATTTTTTACATGGACTTCCATCATAACCTTCCCTCGTAAAATATATAAATGATATGTGAAGTTTCATATCATTTCGAGTAGTTCACAATTTAATTTGATTTTTGACCAAAACTAGTATAAACTAGTGTGTAATATATTATGATTTTTTGGCCAAACCATGCATTTCGAAAGGTTTCATAGAATCTAATTTTCAGATTATTTTTTTGCATGGACTACCATCATAACCTTCCCTCTTAACATATATAAATGATCTGAAAAGTCTCAAATCATTTTAAATAGTCCCCAATTAAATTTGATTTTTTTGACCGAAATAAGTGTATAATATACTATGATTTTTGATCGAAACTTGCATTTCGAAAAGTTTCATAGAATCTAATTTTCCGATGTTTTTTGCATGACCTTCCATCATAACCTTCCCTCGTAAAATATATAAATGATATATGAAGTTTCGTATCATTTCGAATAGTCCCCGATTTAATTTGATTTTTGACCGAAACTAGTCTAAACTAGTGTATAATATATTATGATTTTTTGGCCAAACCATGCATTTCGAAAAGTTTCATAGAATCTAGTTTTCAGATGATTTTTTTGCATGGACTACCATCATAACCTTCCATCTTAATATATATAAATGATCTGAAAAGTCTCGTATCATGTCAAACAGTCCCCAATTTAATTTGATTTTTTTTACCGAAACTAGTGTATAATATACTATGATTTTTGAACGAAACTTGCATTTCGAAAAGTTTCATAGAATCTAATTTTCCAATGTATTTTTGCATGAACTTCCATCATAACCTTCCCTCGTAAAATATATAAATGATATATGAAGTTTCGTATCATTTCGAATAGTCCCCGATTTAATTTAATTTTTGACCGAAACTAGTCTAAACTAGAGTATAATATATTATGATTTTTTGGGCAAACCATGCATTTCGAAAAGTTTCATAGAATCTATTTTCAGATGATTTTTTTGCATGGACTACCATCATAACCTTCCCTCTTAACATATATAAATGATCTGAAAAGCTCGTATCATTTTAAATAGTCCCCATTTAAATTTGATTTTTTTGACCGAAATAAATGTATAATATACTATGATTTTTTATCGAAACATGCATTTCGAAAAGTTTCATAGAATCTAATTTTCCAATGTATTTTTGCATGAACTTCCATCATAACCTTCCCTCGTAAAATATATAAATGATATATGAAGTTTCATATCATTTCGAATAGTCCCCGATTTAATTTGATTTTTGACCGAAACTAGTATAAACTAGTGTATAGTATATTATGATTTTTTGGCCAAACCATGCATTTCGAAAAGTTTCATAGAATCTAGTTTTCAGATGATTTTTTTGCATGGACTACCATCATAACCTTCCATCTTAACATATATAAATGATCTAAAAAGTCTCGTATCATGTCAAACAGTCCCCAATTTAATTTGATTTTGTTGACCGAAACTAGTGTATTATATACTATGATTTTTGATCAAAACTTGCATTTCGAAAAGTTTCATAGAATCTAATTTTCCGATGTTTTTTTGCATGACCTTCCATCATAACCTTCCCTCGTAAAACATATAAATGATATGTGAAGTTTCATATCATTTCGAGCAGTCACGATTTAATTTGATTTTTGACCGAAACTAGTATAAACTAGTGTAAATATATTATGATTTTTTGGCCAAACCATGCATTTCGAAAAGTTTCATAGAATCTAATTTTCAGATGATTTCTTTGCATGGACTACCATCATAACCTTCCATCTTAACATATATAAATGATCTAAAAAGTCTCGTATCATGTCAAACAGTCCCCAATTTAATTTGATTTTGTTGGCCGAAACTAGTGTATAATATACTATGATTTTTGATAGAAACTTGCATTTTGAAAAGTTTCATAGAATCTAATTTTCCAATGTTTTTTTGCATGACCTTCCATCGTAACCTTCCCTGGTAAAATATATAAATGATATGTGAAGTTTCATATCATTTCGAGCAGTCAAGATTTAATTTGATTTTAGACCGAAACTAGTATAAACTAGTGTATAATATATTATGATTTTTTTGCCAAACCATGCATTTCGAAAAGTTTCATAGAATCTAGTTTTCAGATGATTTTTTTGCATGGACTACCATCATAACCTTCCCTCTTAACATATATAAATGATCTGAAAAGTCTCGTATCATGTCAAACAGTCCCCAATTAAATTTGATTTTTTTGACCGGAACTAGTGTATAATATACTATGATTTTTGATTGAAACTTGCATTTCGAAAAGTTTCATAGAATCTATTTTTCCAATGTATTTTTGCATGAACTTCCATCATAACCTTCCCTCGTAAAATATATAAATGATATATGAAGTTTCGTATCATTTCGAATAGTCCCCGATTTAATTTGATTTTTGACCGAAACTAGTCTAAACTAGTGTATAATATATTATGATTTTTTGGGCAAACCATGCATTTCGAAAAGTTTCATAGAATCTAGTTTTCTGATGATTTTTTTGCATGGACTACCATCATAACCTTCCATCTTAACATATATAAATGATCTAAAAAGTCTCGTATCATGTCAAACAGTCCCCAATTTAATTTGATTTTGTTGACCGAAACTAGTGTATAATATACTATGATTTTTGATCAAAACATGCATTTCGAACAGTTTCATAGAATCTAATTTTCCGATGTTTTTATGCTTGACCTTCCATCATAACCTTCCCTCGTAAAATATATAAATGATATATGAAGTTTCATATCATTTCGAGCAGTCACGATTTAATTTGATTTTTGACCGAAACTAGTATAAACTAGTGTATAATATATTATGATTTTTTGGCCAAACCATGCATTTCGAAAGGTTTCATAGAATCTAATTTTCAGATTATTTTTTTGCATGGACTACCATCATAACCTTCCCTCTTAACATATATAAATGATCTGAAAAGTCTCAAATCATTTTAAATAGTCCCCAATTAAATTTGATTTTTTTGACCGAAATAAGTGTATAATATACTATGATTTTTGATCGAAACTTGCATTTCGAAAAGTTTCATAGAATCTAATTTTCCGATGTTTTTTGCATGACCTTCCATCATAACCTTCCCTCGTAAAATATATAAATGATATATGAAGTTTCGTATCATTTCGAATAGTCCCCGATTTAATTTGATTTTTGACCGAAACTAGTCTAAACTAGTGTATAATATATTATGATTTTTTGGCCAAACCATGCATTTCGAAAAGTTTCATAGAATCTAGTTTTCAGATGATTTTTTTGCATGGACTACCATCATAACCTTCCATCTTAATATATATAAATGATCTGAAAAGTCTCGTATCATGTCAAACAGTCCCCAATTTAATTTGATTTTTTTTACCGAAACTAGTGTATAATATACTATGATTTTTGAACGAAACTTGCATTTCGAAAAGTTTCATAGAATCTAATTTTCCAATGTATTTTTGCATGAACTTCCATCATAACCTTCCCTCGTAAAATATATAAATGATATATGAAGTTTCGTATCATTTCGAATAGTCCCCGATTTAATTTAATTTTTGACCGAAATTAGTCTAAACTAGAGTATAATATATTATGATTTTTTGGGCAAACCATGCATTTCGAAAAGTTTCATAGAATCTATTTTCAGATGATTTTTTTGCATGGACTACCATCATAACCTTCCCTCTTAACATATATAAATGATCTGAAAAGCTCGTATCATTTTAAATAGTCCCCATTTAAATTTGATTTTTTTGACCGAAATAAATGTATAATATACTATGATTTTTTATCGAAACATGCATTTCGAAAAGTTTCATAGAATCTAATTTTCCAATGTATTTTTGCATGAACTTCCATCATAACCTTCCATCGTAAAATATATAAATGATATATGAAGTTTCATATCATTTCGAATAGTCCCCGATTTAATTTGATTTTTGACCGAAACTAGTATAAACTAGTGTATAGTATATTATGATTTTTTGGCCAAACCATGCATTTCGAAAAGTTTCATAGAATCTAGTTTTCAGATGATTTTTTTGCATGGACTACCATCATAACCTTCCATCTTAACATATATAAATGATCTAAAAAGTCTCGTATCATGTCAAACAGTCCCCAATTTAATTTGATTTTGTTGACCGAAACTAGTGTATAATATACTATGATTTTTGATCAAAACTTGCATTTCGAAAAGTTTCATAGAATCTAATTTTCCGATGTTTTTTTGCATGACCTTCCATCATAACCTTCCCTCGTAAAACATATAAATGATATGTGAAGTTTCATATCATTTCGAGCAGTCACGATTTAATTTGATTTTTGACCGAAACTAGTATAAACTAGTGTAAATATATTATGATTTTTTGGCCAAACCATGCATTTCGAAAAGTTTCATAGAATCTAATTTTCAGATGATTTCTTTGCATGGACTACCATCATAACCTTCCATCTTAACATATATAAATGATCTAAAAAGTCTCGTATCATGTCAAACAGTCCCCAATTTAATTTGATTTTGTTGGCCGAAACTAGTGTATAATATACTATGATTTTTGATAGAAACTTGCATTTTGAAAAGTTTCATAGAATCTAATTTTCCAATGTTTTTTTGCATGACCTTCCATCGTAACCTTCCCTGGTAAAATATATAAATGATATGTGAAGTTTCATATCATTTCGAGCAGTCAAGATTTAATTTGATTTTAGACCGAAACTAGTATAAACTAGTGTATAATATATTATGATTTTTTTGCCAAACCATGCATTTCGAAAAGTTTCATAGAATCTAGTTTTCAGATGATTTTTTTGCATGGACTACCATCATAACCTTCCCTCTTAACATATATAAATGATCTGAAAAGTCTCGTATCATGTCAAACAGTCCCCAATTAAATTTGATTTTTTTGACCGGAACTAGTGTATAATATACTATGATTTTTGATTGAAACTTGCATTTCGAAAAGTTTCATAGAATCTATTTTTCCAATGTATTTTTGCATGAACTTCCATCATAACCTTCCCTCGTAAAATATATAAATGATATATGAAGTTTCGTATCATTTCGAATAGTCCCCGATTTAATTTGATTTTTGACCGAAACTAGTCTAAACTAGTGTATAATATATTATGATTTTTTGGGCAAACCATGCATTTCGAAAAGTTTCATAGAATCTAGTTTTCAGATGATTTTTTTGCATGGACTACCATCATAACCTTCCATCTTAACATATATAAATGATCTAAAAAGTCTCGTATCATGTCAAACAGTCCCCAATTTAATTTGATTTTGTTGACCGAAACTAGTGTATAATATACTATGATTTTTGATCAAAACATGCATTTCGAACAGTTTCATAGAATCTAATTTTCCGATGTTTTTATGCTTGACCTTCCATCATAACCTTCCCTCGTAAAATATATAAATGATATATGAAGTTTCATATCATTTCGAGCAGTCACGATTTAATTTGATTTTTGACCGAAACTAGTATAAACTAGTGTATAATATATTATGATTTTTTGGCCAAACCATGCATTTCGAAAGGTTTCATAGAATCTAATTTTCAGATTATTTTTTTGCATGGACTACCATCATAACCTTCCCTCTTAACATATATAAATGATCTGAAAAGTCTCAAATCATTTTAAATAGTCCCCAATTAAATTTGATTTTTTTGACCGAAATAAGTGTATAATATACTATGATTTTTGATCGAAACTTGCATTTCGAAAAGTTTCATAGAATCTAATTTTCCGATGTTTTTTGCATGACCTTCCATCATAACCTTCCCTCGTAAAATATATAAATGATATATGAAGTTTCGTATCATTTCGAATAGTCCCCGATTTAATTTGATTTTTGACCGAAACTAGTCTAAACTAGTGTATAATATATTATGATTTTTTGGCCAAACCATGCATTTCGAAAAGTTTCATAGAATCTAGTTTTCAGATGATTTTTTTGCATGGACTACCATCATAACCTTCCATCTTAATATATATAAATGATCTGAAAACTCTCGTATCATGTCAAACAGTCCCCAATTTAATTTGATTTTTTTTACCGAAACTAGTGTATAATATACTATGATTTTTGAACGAAACTTGCATTTCGAAAAGTTTCATAGAATCTAATTTTCCAATGTATTTTTGCATGAACTTCCATCATAACCTTCCCTCGTAAAATATATAAATGATATATGAAGTTTCGTATCATTTCGAATAGTCCCCGATTTAATTTAATTTTTGACCGAAACTAGTCTAAACTAGAGTATAATATATTATGATTTTTTGGGCAAACCATGCATTTCGAAAAGTTTCATAGAATCTATTTTCAGATGATTTTTTTGCATGGACTACCATCATAACCTTCCCTCTTAACATATATAAATGATCTGAAAAGCTCGTATCATTTTAAATAGTCCCCATTTAAATTTGATTTTTTTGACCGAAATAAATGTATAATATACTATGATTTTTTATCGAAACATGCATTTCGAAAAGTTTCATAGAATCTAATTTTCCAATGTATTTTTGCATGAACTTCCATCATAACCTTCCCTCGTAAAATATATAAATGATATATGAAGTTTCATATCATTTCGAATAGTCCCCGATTTAATTTGATTTTTGACCGAAACTAGTATAAACTAGTGTATAGTATATTATGATTTTTTGGCCAAACCATGCATTTCGAAAAGTTTCATAGAATCTAGTTTTCAGATGATTTTTTTGCATGGACTACCATCATAACCTTCCATCTTAACATATATAAATGATCTAAAAAGTCTCGTATCATGTCAAACAGTCCCCAATTTAATTTGATTTTGTTGACCGAAACTAGTGTATAATATACTATGATTTTTGATCAAAACTTGCATTTCGAAAAGTTTCATAGAATCTAATTTTCCGATGTTTTTTTGCATGACCTTCCATCATAACCTTCCCTCGTAAAACATATAAATGATATGTGAAGTTTCATATCATTTCGAGCAGTCACGATTTAATTTGATTTTTGACCGAAACTAGTATAAACTAGTGTAAATATATTATGATTTTTTGGCCAAACCATGCATTTCGAAAAGTTTCATAGAATCTAATTTTCAGATGATTTCTTTGCATGGACTACCATCATAACCTTCCATCTTAACATATATAAATGATCTAAAAAGTCTCGTATCATGTCAAACAGTCCCCAATTTAATTTGATTTTGTTGGCCGAAACTAGTGTATAATATACTATGATTTTTGATAGAAACTTGCATTTTGAAAAGTTTCATAGAATCTAATTTTCCAATGTTTTTTTGCATGACCTTCCATCGTAACCTTCCCTGGTAAAATATATAAATGATATGTGAAGTTTCATATCATTTCGAGCAGTCAAGATTTAATTTGATTTTAGACCGAAACTAGTATAAACTAGTGTATAATATATTATGATTTTTTTGCCAAACCATGCATTTCGAAAAGTTTCATAGAATCTAGTTTTCAGATGATTTTTTTGCATGGACTACCATCATAACCTTCCCTCTTAACATATATAAATGATCTGAAAAGTCTCGTATCATGTCAAACAGTCCCCAATTAAATTTGATTTTTTTGACCGGAACTAGTGTATAATATACTATGATTTTTGATTGAAACTTGCATTTCGAAAAGTTTCATAGAATCTATTTTTCCAATGTATTTTTGCATGAACTTCCATCATAACCTTCCCTCGTAAAATATATAAATGATATATGAAGTTTCGTATCATTTCGAATAGTCCCCGATTTAATTTGATTTTTGACCGAAACTAGTCTAAACTAGTGTATAATATATTATGATTTTTTGGGCAAACCATGCATTTCGAAAAGTTTCATAGAATCTAGTTTTCAGATGATTTTTTTGCATGGACTACCATCATAACCTTCCATCTTAACATATATAAATGATCTAAAAAGTCTCGTATCATGTCAAACAGTCCCCAATTTAATTTGATTTTGTTGACCGAAACTAGTGTATAATATACTATGATTTTTGATCAAAACATGCATTTCGAACAGTTTCATAGAATCTAATTTTCCGATGTTTTTATGCTTGACCTTCCATCATAACCTTCCCTCGTAAAATATATAAATGATATATGAAGTTTCATATCATTTCGAGCAGTCACGATTTAATTTGATTTTTGACCAAAACTAGTATAATCTAGTGTATAATATATTATGATTTTTTGGCCAAACCATGCATTTCGAAAGGTTTCATAGAATCTAATTTTCAGATGATTTTTTTGCATAGACTACCATCATAACCTTCCCTCTTAACATATATAAATGATCTGAAAAGTCTCGTATCATGTCAAACAGTCCCCAATTAAATTTGATTTTTTTGACCGAAACTAGTGTATAATATACTATGATTTTTGATTGAAACTTGCATTTCGAAAAGTTTCATAGAATCTAATTTTCCAATGTATTTTTGCATGAACTTCCATCATAACCTTCCCTCGTAAAATATATAAATGATATATGAAGTTTCGTATCATTTCGAATAGTCCCCGATTTAATTTGATTTTTGACCGAAACTAGTCTAAACTAGTGTATAATATACTGTGATTTTTTGGGCAAACCATGCATTTCGAAAAGTTTCATAGAATCTAGTTTTCAGATGATTTTTTTGCATGGACTACCATCATAACCTTCCATCTTAACATATATAAATGATCTAAAAAGTCTCGTATCATGTCAAACAATCCCCAATTTAATTTGATTTTGTTGACCGAAACTAGTGTATAATATACTATGATTTTTGATCGAAACTTGCATTTTGAAAAGTTTCATAGAATCTAATTTTCCAATGTTTTTTTGCATGACCTTCCATCGTAACCTTCCCTTGTAAAATATATAAATGATATGTGAAGTTTCATATCATTTCGAGCAGTCACGATTTAATTTCATTTTTGACCGAAACTAGTATAAACTAGTGTATAATATATTATGATTTTTTGGCCAAACCATGCATTTCGAAAGGTTTCATAGAGTCTAGTTTTCAGATGAGTTTTTTGCATGGAGTACCATCATAACCTTCCATCTTAACATATATAAATGATCTGAAAAGTCTCGTATCATGTTAAACAGTCCCCAATTTAATTTGATTTTGTTGACCGAAACTAGTATATAATATACTATGATTTTTGATCGATACTTGCATTTCGAAAAGTTTCATAGAATCTAATTTTCCGATGATTTTTTATATGGACTTCCATAATAACCTTCCCTCGTAAAATATATAAATGATTTGTGAAGTTTCATATCATTTCGAGCAGTTCACGATTTATTTTGATTTTTGACCAAAACTAGTATAAACTAGTGTATAATATATTATGATTTTTTATCCAAACCTTGCATTTCGAAAGGTTTCATAGAATCTTGTTTTTAGATGATTTTTTTGCATGGACTACCATCATAACCTTCCCTCTTAACATATATAAATGATCTGAAAAGTCTCGTATCATGTCAAACAGTCCCCAATTAAATTTTATTTTTTTGACCGAAACTAGTGTATAATATACTATGATTTTTGATCGAAACTTGCATTTCGAAATGTTTCATAGAATCTAATTTTCCAATGTATTTTTGCATGAACTTCCATCATAACCTTCCCTCGTAAAATATATAAATGATATATGAAGTTTCGTATCATTTCGAATAGTCCCCGATTTAATTTGATTTTTGACCGAAACTAGTCTAAACTAGTGTATAATATATTATGATTTTTTGGGCAAACCACGCATTTCGGAAAGTTTCATAGAATCTAGTTTTCAGATGATTTTTTTGCATGGACTACCATCATAACCTTCCCTCTTAACATATATAAATGATCTGAAAAGTCTCATATCATTTTAAATAGTCCCCAATTAAATTTGATTTTTTTGACCAAAATAAGTGTATAATATACTATGATTTTTGATCGAAACTTGCATTTCGAAAAGTTTCATAGAATCTAATTTTCCGATGTTTTTTTGCATGACCTTCCATCATAACCTTCCCTCGTAAAATATATAAATGATATATGAAGTTTCGTATCATATCGAATAGTCACCGATTTAATTTGATTTTTGACCGAAACTAGTATAAACTAGTGTATAATATATTATGATTTTTTGGCCAAACCATGCATTTCTAAAAGTTTCATAGAATCTAGTTTTCTGATGATTTTTTTGCATGGACTACCATCATAACCTTCCATCTTAACATATATAAATGATCTTAAAAGTCTCGTATCATGTCAAACAGTCCCCAATTTAATTTGATTTTTTTTACCGAAACTAGTGTATAATATACTATGATTTTTGATCGAAACTTGCATTTCGAAAAGTTTCATAGAATCTAATTTTCCAATGTATTTTTGCATGAACTTCCATCATAACCTTCCCTCGTAAAATATATAAATGATATATGAAGTTTCGTATCATTTCGAATAGTCCCCGATTTAATTTAATTTTTGACCGAAACTAGTCTAAACTAGAGTATAATATATTATGATTTTTTGGGCAAACCATGCATTTATAAAAGTTTCATAGAATCTATTTTCAGATGATTTTTTTGCATGGGCTACCATCATAACCTTCCCTCTTAACATATATAAATGATGTAAAAAGTCTCGTATCATGTCAAACAATCCCCAATTTAATTTGATTTTGTTGACCGAAACTAGTGTATAATATACTATGATTTTTGATCAAAACATGCATTTCGAACAGTTTCATAGAATCTAATTTTCCGATGTTTTTTTGCTTGACCTTCCATCATAACCTTCCCTCGTAAAATATATAAATGATATGTGAAGTTTCATATCATTTCGAGCAGTCACGATTTAATTTGATTTTTGACCGAAACTAGTATAAACTAGTGTATAATATATTATGATTTTTTGGCCAAACCATGCATTTCGAAAAGTTTCATAGAATCTAGTTTTCATATGATTTTTTTGCATGGACTACCATCATAACCTTCCATCTTAACATATATAAATGATCTGAAAAGTCTCGTATCATGTCAAACAGTCCCCAATTTAATTTGATTTTGTTGACCGAAACTAGTATATAATATACTATGATTTTTGATCGAAACTTGCATTTCGAAAAGTTTCATAGAATCTAATTTTCCGATGATTTTTTACATGGACTTCCATCATAACCTTCCCTCGTAAAATATGTAAATGATATGTGAAGTTTCATATCATTTCGAGCAGTTCACGATTTAATTTGATTTTTGACCAAAACTAGTATAAACTAGTGTATAATATATTATGATTTTTTGGCCAAACCATGCATTTCGAAAGGTTTCATAGAATCTAGTTTTCAGATGATTTTTTTGCATGGACTACCATCATAACCTTCCCTCTTAACATACATAAATGAACTGAAAAGTCTTGTATCATGTCAAACAGTCCCCAATTAAATTTGATTTTTTTGACCGAAACTAGAGTATAATATACTATGATTTTTGATCGAAACTTGCATTTCGAAAAGCTTCATAGAATCTAATTTCCATTGTATTTTTGCATTAACTTCCATCATAACGTTCCCTCGTAAAATATATAAATGATGTATGAAGTTGCGTATCATTTCGAATAGTCCCCGATTTAATTAGATTTTTGACCGAAACTAGTCTAAACTAGTGTATAATATATATTATGATTTTTTGGCCAAACCATGCATTTCGAAAAGTTTCATAAAATCTAGTTTTCAGATGATTTTTTTGCATGGACTACCATCATAACCTTCCCTCAAAACATATATAAATGATCTGAAAAGTCTCATATCATTTTAAATAGTCCCCAATTAAATTTGATTTTTTTGACCGAAACAAGTGTATAATATACTATGATTTTTGATCGAAACTTGCATTTCGAAAAGTTTCATAGAATCTAATTTTCCGATGTTTTTTTGCATGACCTTCCATCATAACCTTCCCTCGTAAAATATATAATTGATATATGAAGTTTCGTATCATTTTAAATAGTCCCCGATTTAATTTGATTTTTGACCAAAACTAGTATAAACTAGTGTATAATATATTATGATTTTTTGGCCAAACCATGCATTTCGAAAAGTTTCATAGAATCTAGTTTTCAGATGATTTTTTTGCATGGACTACCATCATAACCTTCCATCTTAACATATATATATGATCTGAAAAGTCTTGTATCATGTCAAACAGTCCCCAATTTAATTTTATTTTGTTGACCGAAACTAGTATATAATATACTATGATTTTTTATCGAAACTTGCATTTCGAAAAGTTTCTTAGAATCTAATTTTCCAATGTATTTTTGCATGAACTTCCATCATAACCTTCCCTCGTAAAATATATAAATGATATATGAAGTTTCATATCATTTCGAATAGTCCCCGATTTAATTTGATTTTTGACCGAAACTAGTTTAAACTAGTGTATAGTATATTATGATTTTTTGGCCAAACCATGCATTTCGAAAAGTTTCATAGAATCTAGTTTTCAGATGATTTTTTTGCATGGACTACCATCATAACCTTCCATCTTAACATATATAAATGATCTAAAAAGTCTCGTATCATGTCAAACAATCCCCAATTTAATTTAATTTTGTTGACCGAAACTAGTGTATAATATACTATGATTTTTGATCAAAACATGCATTTCGAACAGTTTCATAGAATCTAATTTTCCGATGTTTTTTTGCTTGACCTTCCATCATAACCTTCCCTCGTAAAATATATAAATGATATGTGAAGTTTCATATCATTTCGAGCAGTCACGATTTAATTTGATTTTTGACCGAAACTAGTATAAACTAGTGTATAATATATTATGATTTTTTGGCCAAACCATGCATTTCGAAAAGTTTCATAGAATCTAGTTTTCATATGATTTTTTTGCATGGACTACCATCATAACCTTCTATCTTAACATATATAAATGATCTGAAAAGTCTCGTATCATGTCAAACAGTCCCCAATTTAATTTGATTTTGTTGACCGAAACTAGTATATAATATACTATGATTTTTGATCGAAACTTGCATTTCGAAAAGTTTCATAGAATCTAATTTTCCAATGATTTTTTACATAGACTTCCATCATAACCTTCCCTCGTAAAATATGTAAATGATATGTGAAGTTTCATATCATTTCGAGCAGTTCACGATTTAATTTGATTTTTGACCAAAACTAGTATAAACTAGTGTATAATATATTATGATTTTTTGGCCAAACCATGCATTTCGAAAGGTTTCATAGAATCTAGTTTTCAGATGATTTTTTTGCATGGACTACCATCATAACCTTCCCTCTTAACATACATAAATGAACTGAAAAGTCTTGTATCATGTCAAACAGTCCCCAATTAAATTTGATTTTTTTGACCGAAACTAGTGTATAATATACTATGATTTTTGATCGAAACTTGCATTTCGAAAAGCTTCATAGAATCTAATTTCCATTGTATTTTTGCATTAACTTCCATCATAACGTTCCCACGTAAAATATATAAATGATGTATGAAGTTGCGTATCATTTCGAATAGTCCCCGGTTTAATTTGATTTTTGACCGAAACTAGTCTAAACTAGTGTATAATATATATTATGATTTTTTGGCCAAACCATGCATTTCGAAAAGTTTCATAAAATCTAGTTTTCAGATGATTTTTTTGCATGGACTACCATCATAACCTTCCCTCAAAACATATATAAATGATCTGAAAAGTCTCATATCATTTTAAATAGTCCCCAATTAAATTTGATTTTTTTGACCGAAACAAGTGTATAATATACTATGATTTTTGATCGAAACTTGCATTTCGAAAAGTTTCATAGAATCTAATTTTCCGATGTTTTTTTGCATGACCTTCCATCATAACCTTCCCTCGTAAAATATATAATTGATATATGAAGTTTCGTATCATTTTAAATAGTCCCCGATTTAATTTGATTTTTGACCAAAACTAGTATAAACTAGTGTATAATATATTATGATTTTTTGGCCAAACCATGCATTTCGAAAAGTTTCATAGAATCTAGTTTTCAGATGATTTTTTTGCATGGACTACCATCATAACCTTCCATCTTAACATATATATATGATCTGAAAAGTCTTGTATCATGTCAAACAGTCCCCAATTTAATTTTATTTTGTTGACCGAAACTAGTGTATAATATACTATGATTTTTGATAGAAACTTGCATTTCGAAAAGTTTCATAGAATCTAATTTTCCGATGATTTTTTACATGGACTTCCATCATAACCTTCCCTCGTAAAATATATAAATGATTTGTGAAGTTTCATATCATTTCGAGCAGTTCACGATTTAATTTAATTTTTGACCAAAACTAGTATAAACTAGTGTATAATATATTATGATTTTTTTGCCAAACCATGCATTTCGAAAGGTTTCATAGAATCCAGTTTTCAGATGATTTTTTTGCATGGACTACCATCATAACCTTCCCTCTTAACATATATAAATGATCTGAAAAGTCTCGTATCATGTCAAACAGTCCCCAATTTAATTTGATTTTTTTGACCGAAACTAGTGTATAATATACTATGGTTTTTGATCGAAACTTGCATTTCGAAAAGTTTCATAGAATCTAATTTTCCAATGTATTTTTGCATGAACTTCCATCATAACCTTCCCTCGTAAAATATATAAATGATATATGAAGTTTCGTATCATTTCGAATAGTCCCCGATTTAATTTGATTTTTGACCGAAACTAGTCTAAACTAGTGTATAATATATTATGATTTTCTTGGCCAAACCATGCATTTTGAAAAGTTTCATAGAATCTAGTTTTCAGATGATTTTTTTGCATGGACTACCATCATAACCTTCCCTCTTAACGTATATAAATGATCTGAAAAGTCTCGTATCATTTTAAATAGTCCCCAATTAAATTAGATTTTTTTGACCGAAATAAGTGTATAATATACTATGATTTTTGATCGAAACTTGCATTTCGAAAAGTTTCATAGAATCTAATTTTCCGATGTTTGTTTGCATGACCTTCCATCATAACCTTCCCTCGTAAAGTATATAAATGATATATGAAGTTTCGTATCATTTCGAATAGTCCCCGATTTAATTTGATTTTGACCGAAACTAGTATAAACTAGTGTATAATATATTATGATTTTTTGGCCAAACCATGCATTTCGAAAAATTTCATAGAATCTAGTTTTCAGATGATTTTTTTGCATGGACTACCATCATAACCTTCCATCTTAACATATATAAATAATCTGAAAAGTCTCGTATCATGTCAAACAGTCCCCAATTTAATTTGATTTTGTTGACCGAAACTAGTGTATAATATACTATGATTTTTGATCGAAACTTGCATTTCGAAAAGTTTCATAGAATCTAATTTTCCGATGTTTTTTACATGGACTTCCATCATAACCTTCCCTCGTAAAATATGTAAATGATATGGGAAGTGTCATATCATTTCGAACAGTTCAGGATTTAATTTGATTTTTGACCAAAACTAGTATAAACTAGTGTATAATATATTATGATTTTTTGGCCAAACCATGCATTTCGAAAGGTTTCATAGAATCTAGTTTTCAGATGATTTTTTTGCATGGACTACCATCATAACCTTCCCTCTTAACATACATAAATGAACTGAAAAGTCTTGTATCATGTCAAACAGTCCCCAATTAAATTTGATTTTTTTGACCGAAACTAGAGTATAATATACTATGATTTTTGATCGAAACTTGCATTTCGAAAAGCTTCATAGAATCTAATTTCCATTGTATTTTTGCATTAACTTCCATCATAACGTTCCCTCGTAAAATATATAAATGATGTATGAAGTTGCGTATCATTTCGAATAGTCCCCGATTTAATTTGATTTTTGACCGAAACTAGTCTAAACTAGTGTATAATATATATTATGATTTTTTGGCCAAACCATGCATTTCGAAAAGTTTCATAAAATCTAGTTTTCAGATGATTTTTTTGCATGGACTACCATCATAACCTTCCCTCAAAACATATATAAATGATCTGAAAAGTCTCATATCATTTTAAATAGTCCCCAATTAAATTTGATTTTTTTGACCGAAACAAGTGTATAATATACTATGATTTTTGATCGAAACTTGCATTTCGAAAAGTTTCATAGAATCTAATTTTCCGATGTTTTTTTGCATGACCTTCCATCATAACCTTCCCTCGTAAAATATATAATTGATATATGAAGTTTCGTATCATTTTAAATAGTCCCCGATTTAATTTGATTTTTGACCAAAACTAGTATAAACTAGTGTATAATATATTATGATTTTTTGGCCAAACCATGCATTTCGAAAAGTTTCATAAAATCTAGTTTTCAGATGATTTTTTTGCATGGACTACCATCATAACCTTCCCTCAAAACATATATAAATGATCTGAAAAGTCTCGTATCATTTTAAATTGTCCCCATTTAAATTTGATTTTTTTGACCGAAATAAATGTATAATATACTATGATTTTTTATCGAAACTTGCATTTCGAAAAGTTTCTTAGAATCTAATTTTCCAATGTATTTTTGCATGAACTTCCATCATAACCTTCCCTCGTAAAATATATAAATTATATATGAAGTTTCATATCATTTCGAATAGTCCCCGATTTAATTTGATTTTTGACCGAAACTAGTATAAACTAGTGTATAGTATATTATGATTTTTTGGCCAAACCATGCATTTCGAAAAGTTTCATAGAATCTAGTTTTCAGATGATTTTCTTGCATGGACTACCATCATAACCTTCCATCTTAACATATATAAATGATCTAAAAAGTCTCGTATCATGTCAAACAATCCCCAATTTAATTTAATTTTGTTGACCGAAACTAGTGTATAATATACTATGATTTTTGATCAAAACATGCATTTCGAACAGTTTCATAGAATCTAATTTTCCGATGTTTTTTTGCTTGACCTTCCATCATAACCTTCCCTCGTAAAATATATAAATGATATGTGAAGTTTCATATCATTTCGAGCAGTCACGATTTAATTTAATTTTTGACCGAAACTAGTATAAACTAGTGTATAATATATTATGATTTTTTGGCCAAACCATGCATTTCGAAAAGTTTCATAGAATCTAGTTTTCATATGATTTTTTTGCATGGACTACCATCATAACCTTCTATCTTAACATATATAAATGATCTGAAAAGTCTCGTATCATGTCAAACAGTCCCCAATTTAATTTGATTTTGTTGACCGAAACTAGTATATAATATACTATGATTTTTGATCGAAACTTGCATTTCGAAAAGTTTCATAGAATCTAATTTTCCAATGATTTTTTACATGGACTTCCATCATAACCTTCCCTCGTAAAATATGTAAATGATATGTGAAGTTTCATATCATTTCGAGCAGTTCACGATTTAATTTGATTTTTGACCAAAACTAGTATAAACTAGTGTATAATATATTATGATTTTTTGGCCAAACCATGCATTTCGAAAGGTTTCATAGAATCTAGTTTTCAGATGATTTTTTTGCATGGACTACCATCATAACCTTCCCTCTTAACATACATAAATGAACTGAAAAGTCTTGTATCATGTCAAACAGTCCCCAATTAAATTTGATTTTTTTGACCGAAACTAGTGTATAATATACTATGATTTTTGATCGAAACTTGCATTTCGAAAAGCTTCATAGAATCTAATTTCCATTGTATTTTTGCATTAACTTCCATCATAACGTTCCCTCGTAAAATATATAAATGATGTATGAAGTTGCGTATCATTTCGAATAGTCCCCGGTTTAATTTGATTTTTGACCGAAACTAGTCTAAACTAGTGTATAATATATATTATGATTTTTTGGCCAAACCATGCATTTCGAAAAGTTTCATAAAATCTAGTTTTCAGATGATTTTTTTGCATGGACTACCATCATAACCTTCCCTCAAAACATATATAAATGATCTGAAAAGTCTCATATCATTTTAAATAGTCCCCAATTAAATTTGATTTTTTTGACCGAAACAAGTGTATAATATACTATGATTTTTGATCGAAACTTGCATTTCGAAAAGTTTCATAGAATCTAATTTTCCGATGTTTTTTTGCATGACCTTCCATCATAACCTTCCCTCGTAAAATATATAATTGATATATGAAGTTTCGTATCATTTTAAATAGTCCCCGATTTAATTTGATTTTTGACCAAAACTAGTATAAACTAGTGTATAATATATTATGATTTTTTGGCCAAACCATGCATTTCGAAAAGTTTCATAGAATCTAGTTTTCAGATGATTTTTTTGCATGGACTACCATCATAACCTTCCATCTTAACATATATATATGATCTGAAAAGTCTTGTATCATGTCAAACAGTCCCCAATTTAATTTTATTTTGTTGACCGAAACTAGTGTATAATATACTATGATTTTTGATAGAAACTTGCATTTCGAAAAGTTTCATAGAATCTAATTTTCCGATGATTTTTTACATGGACTTCCATCATAACCTTCCCTCGTAAAATATATAAATGATTTGTGAAGTTTCATATCATTTCGAGCAGTTCACGATTTAATTTAATTTTTGACCAAAACTAGTATAAACTAGTGTATAATATATTATGATTTTTTTGCCAAACCATGCATTTCGAAAGGTTTCATAGAATCCAGTTTTCAGATGATTTTTTTGCATGGACTACCATCATAACCTTCCCTCTTAACATATATAAATGATCTGAAAAGTCTCGTATCATGTCAAACAGTCCCCAATTTAATTTGATTTTTTTGACCGAAACTAGTGTATAATATACTATGGTTTTTGATCGAAACTTGCATTTCGAAAAGTTTCATAGAATCTAATTTTCCAATGTATTTTTGCATGAACTTCCATCATAACCTTCCCTCGTAAAATATATAAATGATATATGAAGTTTCGTATCATTTCGAATAGTCCCCGATTTAATTTGATTTTTGACCGAAACTAGTCTAAACTAGTGTATAATATATTATGATTTTTTTGGCCAAACCATGCATTTTGAAAAGTTTCATAGAATCTAGTTTTCAGATGATTTTTTTGCATGGACTACCATCATAACCTTCCCTCTTAACATATATAAATGATCTGAAAAGTCTCGTATCATTTTAAATAGTCCCCAATTAAATTAGATTTTTTTGACCGAAATAAGTGTATAATATACTATGATTTTTGATCGAAACTTGCATTTCGAAAAGTTTCATAGAATCTAATTTTCCGATGTTTGTTTGCATGACCTTCCATCATAACCTTCCCTCGTAAAATATATAAATGATATATGAAGTTTCGTATCATTTCGAATAGTCCCCGATTTAATTTGATTTTGACCGAAACTAGTATAAACTAGTGTATAATATATTATGATTTTTTGGCCAAACCATGCATTTCGAAAAATTTCAAAGAATCTAGTTTTCAGATGATTTTTTTGCATGGACTACCATCATAACCTTCCATCTTAACATATATAAATAATCTGAAAAGTCTCGTATCATGTCAAACAGTCCCCAATTTAATTTGATTTTGTTGACCGAAACTAGTGTATAATATACTATGATTTTTGATCGAAACTTGCATTTCGAAAAGTTTCATAGAATCTAATTTTCCGATGTTTTTTACATGGACTTCCATCATAACCTTCCCTCGTAAAATATGTAAATGATATGTGAAGTGTCATATCATTTCGAACAGTTCAGAATTTAATTTGATTTTTGACCAAAACTAGTATAAACTAGTGTATAATATATTATGATTTTTTGGCCAAACCATGCATTTCGAAAGGTTTCATAGAATCTAGTTTTCAGATGATTTTTTTGCATGGACTACCATCATAACCTTCCCTCTTAACATACATAAATGAACTGAAAAGTCTTGTATCATGTCAAACAGTCCCCAATTAAATTTGATTTTTTTGACCGAAACTAGAGTATAATATACTATGATTTTTGATCGAAACTTGCATTTCGAAAAGCTTCATAGAATCTAATTTCCATTGTATTTTTGCATTAACTTCCATCATAACGTTCCCTCGTAAAATATATAAATGATGTATGAAGTTGCGTATCATTTCGAATAGTCCCCGATTTAATTTGATTTTTGACCGAAACTAGTCTAAACTAGTGTATAATATATATTATGATTTTTTGGCCAAACCATGCATTTCGAAAAGTTTCATAAAATCTAGTTTTCAGATGATTTTTTTGCATGGACTACCATCATAACCTTCCCTCAAAACATATATAAATGATCTGAAAAGTCTCATATCATTTTAAATAGTCCCCAATTAAATTTGATTTTTTTGACCGAAACAAGTGTATAATATACTATGATTTTTGATCGAAACTTGCATTTCGAAAAGTTTCATAGAATCTAATTTTCCGATGTTTTTTTGCATGACCTTCCATCATAACCTTCCCTCGTAAAATATATAATTGATATATGAAGTTTCGTATCATTTTAAATAGTCCCCGATTTAATTTGATTTTTGACCAAAACTAGTATAAACTAGTGTATAATATATTATGATTTTTTGGCCAAACCATGCATTTCGAAAAGTTTCATAAAATCTAGTTTTCAGATGATTTTTTTGCATGGACTACCATCATAACCTTCCCTCAAAACATATATAAATGATCTGAAAAGTCTCGTATCATTTTAAATTGTCCCCATTTAAATTTGATTTTTTTGACCGAAATAAATGTATAATATACTATGATTTTTTATCGAAACTTGCATTTCGAAAAGTTTCTTAGAATCTAATTTTCCAATGTATTTTTGCATGAACTTCCATCATAACCTTCCCTCGTAAAATATATAAATGATATATGAAGTTTCATATCATTTCGAATAGTCCCCGATTTAATTTGATTTTTGACCGAAACTAGTATAAACTAGTGTATAGTATATTATGATTTTTTGGCCAAACCATGCATTTCGAAAAGTTTCATAGAATCTAGTTTTCAGATGATTTTTTTCCATGGACTACCATCATAACCTTCCATCTTAACATATATAAATGATCTAAAAAGTCTCGTATCATGTCAAACAATCCCCAATTTAATTTAATTTTGTTGACCGAAACTAGTGTATAATATACTATGATTTTTGATCAAAACATGCATTTCGAACAGTTTCATAAAATCTAATTTTCCGATGTTTTTTTGCTTGACCTTCCATCATAACCTTCCCTCGTAAAATATATAAATGATATGTGAAGTTTCATATCATTTCGAGCAGTCACGATTTAATTTGATTTTTGACCGAAACTAGTATAAACTAGTGTATAATATATTATGATTTTTTGGCCAAACCATGCATTTCGAAAAGTTTCATAGAATCTAGTTTTCATATGATTTTTTTGCATGGACTACCATCATAACCTTCTATCTTAACATATATAAATGATCTGAAAAGTCTCGTATCATGTCAAACAGTCCCCAATTTAATTTGATTTTGTTGACCGAAACTAGTATATAATATACTATGATTTTTGATCGAAACTTGCATTTCGAAAAGTTTCATAGAATCTAATTTTCCAATGATTTTTTACATGGACTTCCATCATAACCTTCCCTCGTAAAATATGTAAATGATATGTGAAGTTTCATATCATTTCGAGCAGTTCACGATTTAATTTGATTTTTGACCAAAACTAGTATAAACTAGTGTATAATATATTATGATTTTTTGGCCAAACCATGCATTTCGAAAGGTTTCATAGAATCTAGTTTTCAGATGATTTTTTTGCATGGACTACCATCATAACCTTCCCTCTTAACATACATAAATGAACTGAAAAGTCTTGTATCATGTCAAACAGTCCCCAATTAAATTTGATTTTTTTGACCGAAACTAGTGTATAATATACTATGATTTTTGATCGAAACTTGCATTTCGAAAAGCTTCATAGAATCTAATTTCCATTGTATTTTTGCATTAACTTCCATCATAACGTTCCCTCGTAAAATATATAAATGATGTATGAAGTTACGTATCATTTCGAATAGTCCCCGGTTTAATTTGATTTTTGACCGAAACTAGTCTAAACTAGTGTATAATATATATTATGATTTTTTGGCCAAACCATGCATTTCGAAAAGTTTCATAAAATCTAGTTTTCAGATGATTTTTTTGCATGGACTACCATCATAACCTTCCCTCAAAACATATATAAATGATCTGAAAAGTCTCATATCATTTTAAATAGTCCCCAATTAAATTTGATTTTTTTGACCGAAACAAGTGTATAATATACTATGATTTTTGATCGAAACTTGCATTTCGAAAAGTTTCATAGAATCTAATTTTCCGATGTTTTTTTGCATGACCTTCCATCATAACCTTCCCTCGTAAAATATATAATTGATATATGAAGTTTCGTATCATTTTAAATAGTCCCCGATTTAATTTGATTTTTGACCAAAACTAGTATAAACTAGTGTATAATATATTATGATTTTTTGGCCAAACCATGCATTTCGAAAAGTTTCATAGAATCTAGTTTTCAGATGATTTTTTTGCATGGACTACCATCATAACCTTCCATCTTAACATATATATATGATCTGAAAAGTCTTGTATCATGTCAAACAGTCCCCAATTTAATTTTATTTTGTTGACCGAAACTAGTGTATAATATACTATGATTTTTGATAGAAACTTGCATTTCGAAAAGTTTCATAGAATCTAATTTTCCGATGATTTTTTACATGGACTTCCATCATAACCTTCCCTCGTAAAATATATAAATGATTTGTGAAGTTTCATATCATTTCGAGCAGTTCACGATTTAATTTAATTTTTGACCAAAACTAGTATAAACTAGTGTATAATATATTATGATTTTTTTGCCAAACCATGCATTTCGAAAGGTTTCATAGAATCCAGTTTTCAGATGATTTTTTTGCATGGACTACCATCATAACCTTCCCTCTTAACATATATAAATGATCTGAAAAGTCTCGTATCATGTCAAACAGTCCCCAATTTAATTTGATTTTTTTGACCGAAACTAGTGTATAATATACTATGGTTTTTGATCGAAACTTGCATTTCGAAAAGTTTCATAGAATATAATTTTCCAATGTATTTTTGCATGAACTTCCATCATAACCTTCCCTCGTAAAATATATAAATGATATATGAAGTTTCGTATCATTTCGAATAGTCCCCGATTTAATTTGATTTTTGACCGAAACTAGTCTAAACTAGTGTATAATATATTATGATTTTTTTGGCCAAACCATGCATTTTGAAAAGTTTCATAGAATCTAGTTTTCAGATGATTTTTTTGCATGGACTACCATCATAACCTTCCCTCTTAACATATATAAATGATCTGAAAAGTCTCGTATCATTTTAAATAGTCCCCAATTAAATTAGATTTTTTTGACCGAAATAAGTGTATAATATACTATGATTTTTGATCGAAACTTGCATTTCGAAAAGTTTCATAGAATCTAATTTTCCGATGTTTGTTTGCATGACCTTCCATCATAACCTTCCCTCGTAAAATATATAAATGATATATGAAGTTTCGTATCATTTCGAATAGTCCCCGATTTAATTTGATTTTGACCGAAACTAGTATAAACTAGTGTATAATATATTATGATTTTTTGGCCAAACCATGCATTTCGAAAAATTTCATAGAATCTAGTTTTCAGATGATTTTTTTGCATGGACTACCATCATAACCTTCCATCTTAACATATATAAATAATCTGAAAAGTCTCGTATCATGTCAAACAGTCCCCAATTTAATTTGATTTTGTTGACCGAAACTAGTGTATAATATACTATGATTTTTGATCGAAACTTGCATTTCGAAAAGTTTCATAGAATCTAATTTTCCGATGTTTTTTACATGGACTTCCATCATAACCTTCCCTCGTAAAATATGTAAATGATATGTGAAGTGTCATATCATTTCGAACAGTTCAGGATTTAATTTGATTTTTGACCAAAACTAGTATAAACTAGTGTATAATATATTATGATTTTTTGGCCAAACCATGCATTTCGAAAGGTTTCATAGAATCTAGTTTTCAGATGATTTTTTTGCATGGACTACCATCATAACCTTCCATCTTAACATATATAAATGATCTGAAAAGTCTCGTATCATGTCAAACAGTCCCCACTTTAATTTGATTTTGTTGACCGAAACTAGTGTATAATATACTATGATTTTTGATCGAAACTTGCATTTCGAAAAGTTTCATAGAATCTAATTTTCCGATGATTTTTTACATGTGTAACACGGTGGGAGAACTGACTTTAATTATGTTGCGGATAGCAAGAGACGCCACCGACTTTTATTTTATCCAAAGGAAAGGCATAAAAGAACAGGAAAGACCTTTAAAAAGATTTTTTTGGGTTCAGGGGGTAGGTTATGTAAAGGGAAGGTGTTAGCACCCTTTACATCCATGATTATCCATGGGCTCTTAGTTACTTAGCTCACTTTAAATTGTTTTGAAAAGTGTAGTGTGTGAATAAAATTTCCTTTAAGTACTTTATAATGATCCATGTACGGATATATATAAAGTCTTTGTTTTGAAAATTTATTTGAAAAATGTAAAGTGTTTGAAATGTTTTTTGAAAAGTGAGCAAGTACATAAGAGGAACCTACCCTAAGTTAAGTCTTTTCTGTTCTTAAATATCCTTTAAATGGTAAGACTATCCCTATTATTAAGGAACAGGTAGTCATTACCTTGGATGTGTGAGGGACAAATGAAGGGACAACTGTTATTTAGGAAACTGTAAGGTGTATAAGCAATTCGAAGGGACTTATCATCTTTATTCGAAAGGGACAAGATCATTACGAAGGAAACCATTAAGAGACTTGATCTTTTTATCTGTTAAGGGACTAGATGATATTAAGATGAGGGACTTTGCTTTATACACCCTACTTGACCTTTTGTTAAGCAACTTGAGAGGTAACCCTTAAGAAGTGAGATGGCAATCCAGGATCGACTTACGTGTGTGAGTGTTCAAGTTCAAATATTTATCTTTAGGTTAATGATTTATATTCAATTTTTACATACAAACATGTCTTGCACTCCCTATTTTACTAACCATAGCATTGAAAATTAAATATTAAAAATTACTATAACTATTACATATTGGATACAATTACATAATAATAATAATTAAAATAAATTAAATAAGCAAATTAAAGAATAATTAATAATTGGGTTAGTAACAATAATAATAATAAAAATCATATAATATATAAATAAATGGGGTTAGTAATAATAAAATAAGAATAAAATAAAGAAATTAGCATAATAATGAATAATAAATTAAAAGTTCAATTTTTAATAAATAATTATTTTTTATGATTTTAAGAAGAAAAAATAAGCAATTCATACTATATACTAATTATTATAAAGATTTAAATTTATATACATGTTATAAAAATAATGGTTAATTATAATTAAATAAAAAATATTATAAAAAATAAATTAGGATTTTTTAATTGTTTAAAACATAATCTAGGGTTTACTATTTAATTAAAATTATTTAAGTAAAATAAACAAAATTATAAACATAAATATACATACTTAAGATTTATATACAAACATATTAAAAAATAATTAAGTTTTATAAAATATTAAGGTTAATCAAAATAAATTAGGATTTATGAGAATATTAGGGTTTTAGAAAATATTAGGTTTTATACGAAAATGTTAACATAAATAATTTTGGGTTTATAAGTTTAGAAAAATAAATTAGGGTTAATTATCTAATATAAATTAATTATACAAAATTATTTAATATTAATAATATACAACAAAATAAATATTAAATAATTTTACTAACAAAGTTTAATTTTTGAAAAGATGAATTTTGAATTATAGAAAAGAAAATAATATAAACATTTTATTTTTATCATTTTAAATTTATTTAATTATAATATAAACAAATTAAATAAATAAATAAAACAAGAAAAGTGGAAAAAAAAACTTACCTGGGGCTGGGATTCGAACCCAGTCCCTAGGCTTTCTCACCCTCAAGACCAACAAACCAGCCACTGGGCTACGCGGGCACAGGTGATATGGAATGGATGCCAATACGTTTTGTTTCTTCTCCTGTAAAAATCATAACAAAAAGCAAAACAAAGCAAAAGGGCCTGGGGGGATTCGAACCCAGGACCCTCAACCTCAAACGCGCACACACTAACCAACTGAGCTAGCAACCTGTTCTGATATAACACCAACAACATAACATAAAATATTATAATAAATTTTGAATATGAAATTTGGCGCGCTGACTTCATCTTCTTCCTTGGATTTTCGCAGGTTTTCCTGCGAAATTTGTTGGGAAATTTCCTGCGAATTTTCATGCGTACAAAACATGCCAATCTCATACACTCATCAATATGCAACGATTCATCAAATTAGTTACATGGTTGTGATCCCCAACCTTCATACAATTCAATTATGGTCTTAGAATCAATTTATATAGTTTAAATCAAAGAACCCTAAATGAGAGTTATAAACCCTAACTATGGCCAAATTCATTCTAGGCAGTGAAACTCCAATTAAATGGTCCAGAAAGCTTCAACACAATGAAACAAACAAGATTAAACAATCAAAATCAATTGAAATGCAGTAAATTCATTGAATCGAAAAAATCAAATGTGAGATGAAAAGCCATTCGGTTAATGTGATTTATGGAGTTTTAGATGATGATAAGCATGGCTATGCATTCAGTGAACATCAGGGAACATGTTGCAACCTTCAAATTGCCTTGAAAGGGCTTGAGGAATGGAATCCGAATTGAGTTTTTGGTGAGTTTTGAAAAATTGGAAACTTACTCTTGAGGCAGCAATTTCGTGTTTTTTGCATTGTGATGTGTTTAGATACTTATAGTATATGAAACTAGGTCAAAAAATTGAATGATTGTTTGGACTTTTTGGATTCAAGAGATTGAAAAAGATCATGACTTGAATTTCATATATTCTTGAATGAAACCTTTCTATCTTAAGACAATCACCATAAATTGCATATCAATCTGATCTAATCAACCTTCATGACCTTCTAGAATCAAAATATATTTTAAATCTTCATATTTTATATTTTATTTGAATTTAAAATGATTTTTAATATAAAAAATCATAATAAATAAAATAAATAAAATAAAATTATTAAAATATTAAATAAATTTCGTGCATGATGTCATGGAACACCTTGGGTCACAAAAAGTTCAGCCCATTTGAAGAATTATGGTTTTAAGACCCTATTTACTTCATAAACCACCCAAAAATTTCCCAACTTTGCAAGGGCACAAATCCTTCAATTTTAATGCTATGAGGGTATTCTGGGACATTTTGGAAAGCTTAAAGAGTCCTATAATCAACCCCATTGGTTTCATGTCCATATCATTTACCATTCTCAAGTTATGCCCTTTTGAAGTTGTTGACTTTTTGTTGACTTTTAAAAGGACCTATAATGTCTTAGCTCATACCTTCCAAATGAAGCATTTTTGGGCTTGGCTTGTGAGACACAAAGTTGTAGAGAATTCAATTTCCTTCAAAATGAGCTTTATATGGAAAAAAATTGATGAAGCATGTGAAAGTTATGGCTGGTCAAACTTCAGTTGACTTTTCCTGAGGAAACCCTAATTTAGAAACTCCTGATTCTTGATGATCTGAAATCTCCTTGATGAATCATGATCAACGCTTGATCAAATGATGAATTTTACTTCATATACTTGATGTTGGCAAAAAATCATGAAGTTTGACTTTGTTTTGACCACAGTTGACCTCAGTTTGACTTTTCAACTACTTTAATTGATTTTGACTTATCTGATCATCTGACTGAGCAAACCTTTGAGAAAAGTTCTGAAACTTATCATGGGGATTCTTAAACACATATAAGATGTTATGAAGCTCATTTGAGGTCTTGGAAGTCCATTTAGCCTGATTAAATTCAAAACCCTAGTTTTGGATACACTGCTTAGGAGGATGCATTGTCTGAGGGAATTGTCAAATCTTCTGACTAATTGTGAACTTTGTGAACCTTGTGAACCTCATGAGATGTCTTGTGAACCTCATGAGAGGTCTTGTGAACCTTGTGAATCTCATGAGAGGTCTTGTGAACCTTGTGAACCTCATGAGAGGTCTTGTGAACCTTGTGAACCTCATGATAGGTCTTGTGAACCTTGTGAACCTCATGAGAGGTCTTGTGAACCTTGTGAACCTTGTGAACCTCTTAGCACACAAAGTCTTGTTTTGTGAGGGAAAATTTTTGGGTGCAACAGCTTCCCCTGTTCAATTTTCTGAAACCTGAGGGTTAGATTGGTATATGTGCCAGTCGTGACCTGGAAGGTTGAAGGGGATTGAACACAAAAGCCCAAAAATTTGCACTCACCAGTGCGTAGAGTAATACTGATGATTATATGTATATGCTTGAGTGGGCTTGAAGATGCCACTTGGAGAAAAGTTCTTCAAATATATTTCTTGGAGAATCAAGTAGTCCAAAGTATGAAGATATAGCTTTTTGGGAAGATAAACAACGGCCCAAAGTAATGATAGCTTTCAGGAAGATAAGCAATGCCCTGAGGTATAAGTGTAACTTTTGGGAAGATAAACAACGGCCCAAAGTCATGATATGGCTTTTGAGAAGATAAACGACGTCTCAAGATAGCCTTCGGGAAGATAAACAACGTCCCATGATAATGAGGTAACCTTTAGGAAGATAAACAACGGCCCAAGGTCATGATAGCTTTCGGGAGGATAAACAACGTCCCGAGGCATAAGTATAACTCTTGGGAAGATAAACGACGGCCCAAAGTCATGATATGGCTTTTGAGAAGATAAACGACGTCTCAAGATAGCCTTCGGGAAGATAAACAACGTCCCATGATAATGAGGTAACCTTTGGGAAGATAAACAACGGCCCAAGGTCATAATAGCTTTCGGGAGGATAAACAACGTCCCGAGGTAATGAGATAACCTTTGGGAAGATAAACAACGGCCCAAGGTAACAAGTTGTTGATGAAGTTTGTCTGCTGGAGAATTAATCTGCAAAACAAATATCATGATGTATATAACATTCTGCGAGATAATATTAGTTTATGCATTATGTATGTATGTATAGTATGATGCACTTAAGTAATGTATTATGTAATTATGGATATGTATGTTATGGTATGATGTAAACGATGTATGTATGCATCATGCAGCTTGAAGCGTCCGGATATCTTTGTATAACAACTGCTGGCCAGGGAAGATAAATCTTGATTTGTTGCTGAAGAATACGATGAACTTGTTCCTGTCTCGTTTGATAATATAGTATTCCTAACCTCCCGTCTTCGTTTGATAGTATGGTATACATAACCTCCCGTCTTCGTTCGTCGTACTCCTATTGAAAGTATAAATTCCTGACTATCCGTATGAGGATAAAAGAGATGGATATAAATTCCAGGGGAGATGTAACTCGAAGTATTTATGAAGATGGATTTGCCCTACTGGGGGATTTGTAGCTGTCTGGTGGGGATGAATCGGCGAAGCTTCGTTGAATTCCTTCCCTCGTTCATCCTTAGTAAATACTATTACTTCATTTTCACGCATTTCTGGTAAACATCAATCATATTAAGCATTTTATGCATTTCTGGTAAACATCAATCATATTCAAAAGCATACATACATTCAAACACAACCAATAGACGTTCGCTTATGTAAATAGGGTAAAAGTAAATCTGGATTCAAAGATGGAATTTTATTTATATCACTTAATGACCTATACATAGGCAAGTTTATACAAGGAGACAGAAATCCTAGTAAGAGGAATTCGTCGTAAAACTTTACAAAACAAAGAAAATCAGCTATGTGAGAAATAATCCTATTAAGTTTCAATTCTACTATTGCCATTATCTTCAAGTATCTCATCTTCTGTTGTTGAGACGGAAACAATTGGATTGAGCTTTATCTGTTTGAGCTTGATTAAGTAGCACAACTAGTTGTAGTTACATGGGTGATCTAAACGAGACATAGTCATACGCTTTAATCCCTAACTTTTGCCTGGATTGCCCTTTCAGGTTTTCAATCCACCGGGATACCCTTTTTTGCCCAAGCCGCCTTTTCAGGTTTTCGACTTGCCGGGTGTACATTTTTTTATATATATCCCTAATTTTTGCCCGAACCCTTTTGGTTCGCCGGGATGCCCTTATTTTTGCCTAGGCCAGTCAACCTAGCGGGTCTCTTTTTATGCGTAGTATTTTTTAACTATGTCTGCGTTTACAGGCTGTGGGAAGTCTTCACCATCCATAGTAGTAAGTATCATGGCACCTCCTGAGAACACTATTTTGACCACAAATGGTCCTTCATATGTAGGAGTCCACTTGCCCCTAGGATCACCCTGTGGTAATATGATACGCTTGATTACCAAGTCAACAGCCTGATATACCTTTGGCTTAACCTTCTTGTTAAAAGCTTTGATCATTCGTTTCTGGTACATCTGGCCATGACAAACTGCTGCTAGCCTCTTCTCATCAATCAAATTTATCTGGTCCAGTCGAGTCTGAATCCACTCATCTTCATCCAAGCCTGCATCCCTCATAATTCTTAAGGAGGGAATCTGAACTTCAATGGGCAGAACTGCTTCCATACCATATACTAAGGAGAATGGGGTTGCCCCTGTTGAAGTACGTATTGTAGTACGATAACCATGAAGAGCAAATGGTAACATCTCATGCCAATCCTTATAAGTGACAGTCATCTTCTGTATAATCTTCTTAATGTTATTGTTAGCAGCTTCAACTGCCCCATTCATCTTCGGACGATACGGAGAAGAGTTGTGATGTTTGATCTTGAACTGCGTGAAGAGATCAGTAATCATAGTGTTGTTCAGATTAGATCCATTGTCAGTGATAATCCTTTCAGGGATGCCATACCTACATATGATATTATTCTTAATGAATCGAGCCACCACATTCTTAGTAACATATGCAAACGAAGTTGCCTCCACCCACTTAGTGAAGTAATCAATAGCAACCAGAATGAAACGATTCCCATTAGAAGCAGTAGGCTTGATCTCACCAATCATATCAATGCCCTACATGGCAAAGGGCCAAGGAGCAGTCAACACATTCAATGGTGATGGAGGTATATGTACTTTATCAGCGTAAATTTGACACTTGTGACACGTTCTGGAGTGTTGATAGCAATCAGCTTCCATGGTAGACCAATAGTAACCTGCTCTCAATATCTTCTTTGCCATGGTGTGACCACTAGAATGAGTGCCAAAGATCCCATCATGCATGTCTTCCATAATTTCTTTTGCTTCCTTCTTATCCACACAACGAAGCATAGTTGAATCATGATTGCGCTTGTACAAAATCCCATTACTAAAAAAGAACTTAGCAGAAAACCTCCTCAGAAACTTCTTATCTTTGACAGATGTCCCCTCAGGGAATTCCTGAGCTTCAAGATATCTTTTCACTTCATGGAACCAAGGCTTCTCCCCTGCTTCTTCAGTGTCAATCTCATTGCAGTATGCAGGCTTCTCAAATCTATCAATAGTAATCTTAGGAGCTTTATCATCCCAGCTGATCTCAAACATGGATGCCATGGTGGCTAGTGCATCTGCCAACTGATTTTCTCTTCGTGGAATATGTCCAAAGGTAATCTCTTTGAAATGTGGGATCAAAGACAACACATGCTCTCTGTATGGAATGAGATTATCATGCTTGGTATCCCAATCTCCTTTGATCTGACTTACTACCAGGGCTGAATCTCCATACACATCAAGGAACTGAATCTTCATATCAATAGCAGCTTTAATACCCAGGATACATGCCTCATACTCAGCCATATTATTGGTACAATAGAAACAAAGTCTGGCAGTAATCGGAGTATGACAACCTTCAGGGGAATTGATCACAACACCAACACCATTACCAAGTGCATTAGAAGCTCCATCAAAAACCATAGTCCATCGGGATCCTTGTTCAGGTCCGTCATATTGTCCAGGTTCTTTGGTAATAATCATAATGTCTTCATCAGGGAACTCAAAACTCATTGACTGATAATCATCCACTGCTTGATAAGCCAAATGATCAGCTACCACACTTCCTTTAATGGTCTTCTGTGTAGTATACTGTATGTCATATTCTATCAAGATCATTTGCCATCTTGCAATTCTTCCGGAGAGAGCAGGTTTCTCGAATATGTACTTGATTGGATCCATCTTTGAAATCAATAAGGTAGTATGAGTCAACATATACTGTCTTAGTCGGCGAGCATCCCATGCCAAAGCGCAGCAAGTCTTCTCGAGCAGTGAGTATCTTGTTTCACAGTCGTTAAACTTTTTGCTAAGGTAGTATATTGCCTGCTCTTTTCGACCAGACTCGTCATGTTGCCCCAACACACACCCCATTGAGTTGTCTAATATTGTTAAGTACATTATCAAGGGTCTTCCATCAACTGGTGGCATCAAAATGGGAGGTTCTAGAAGATATCTTTTGATTTCATCAAAGGCTGTCTGGCACTCATCATTCCATTCCATCACCTGATCTTTCTTTAACAACTTGAAGATTGGCTCACAGATAACAGTTAATTGGAAAATAAATCTTGCAATGTAATTCAATCGTCCCAAGAAACCTATAACTTCCTTCTCAGTATGGGGAGCTGGCATCTCTTGTATAGCTTTCACTTTTGCAGGATCTACTTCAATACCTTTTCCACTGACAATGAAACCCAGGAGTTTACCAGATCTGACTCCAAAAGTACATTTGTTTGGGTTTAATCTCAACTTGTATTTCTTCAACCTCTCAAATAACTTATGCAGATGATCAAGATGTTGCTCTTCATTCTGGGACCTGGCTATCATATCATCCACATATACTTCTATCTCATGATGAATCATATCATGAAACAAAGCCACCATAGCACGCTGATATGTTGCCCCTGCATTCTTCAAACCAAATGGCATCACCTTATAGCAAAAAGTGCCCCACTGTGTAACAAATGTTGTCTTCTCCATATCTTCAGGTGCCATCTTGATCTGATTGTAACCAGAGAAACCATCCATGAAAGAGAACACCTTATGCTGAGCAGTGTTGTCTACCAGAACATCAATATGAGGAAGTGGAAAGTCATCTTTGGGGCTGGCCTTGTTCAAATCCCTGTAATATACACACATACGTACCTTACCATCTTTCTTAGGTACCGGCACCACATTTGCAACCCACTGAGGATAAGAAGTCACAGCTAAGAACCCTGCATCAAACTGTTTCATTACCTCTGCCTTAATCTTCTCTGACATTTCAGGACGCATGCGACGAACCTTCTGCTTCTTTGGACGACAATCTTATTTCACTGGTAAAAGGTGAACCACAATGTCTGTGTCCAACCCTGGCATATCTTCATAAGACCAAGCAAAGATCTCCACATAATCATGTAACATCTGAATCAATCTGCTCTTGACACTATCTTCTAATTCAGCCCCTATATTGACTTCTTTCCTGTTTTCTTCAGTTCCCAGATTCACAACTTCGATTGGCTCTTCATGTGGTTGTATAGCTTTCTCTTCTTGTTGTAACAAGCTAGTAAGCTCTACAGGTACTTCACAATCGTCCTCATTCCCATCTTCAGCTTGATAGATCGGATTCTCGAAATTATAATTGGAAATAGTAGAACTGTTATCAACAGGATCCGGAGTGGATAAGGATCTGCATTTTAGTGATGTGTGTGTGTGTAAGAACACATAGCTGATAAAATAAATAAATAAATAAAAAAAAGAAAGACAAGGAACACAATATTTACGAAAACGAAACGTCCACTGATTTTTATTGAATGAAGTATGCAAATGAAATGACATCCCGTAACAAGCACACCATTGTGCCCCGGGTAAGGCACAAGGCTTAAGAGTTTAATTGTTCAAAAATTACAAACTTTAAAAGTAACGACACAGTAATAGTATTTACTCCTGACTAAAGGAGATAGGAATAACATCTTCAGCTTTCCAATTATTAAGCCCAGCACCCACAGTAGGAAAAATCCAAGCATCCAAATTGTAGTCTTCATCATAGTCATCCACAACATTGATCTGATCTTTCATAATCCCCTGATTGGTGATACGAACAGCACGAGCACGACGAACAGCCTTCTGGGACTCTGCAGTGAAACCCAAACCAAATTTTTCAGATTTGTAAGGAATGTCAGGAAGCTGACCCCAAATAGTACAACCACCTTCATCCACCACAGCTCTAGCATCTTTAAGGGAGGCCATTGTAGGAGGTACTCTGGTGACCACAGGAACTTTCTTGACAACAGGAGGAGCTTCATAGTTATTAACAACCCAAGGAACCACTTCGAACGTCTGGCATGGAGTTTCAACATATTCACCTTCCACCTCAAGATATTTAAAGGTGTTCACATGGCTAACTATATATCCTTCCTCTCCGTAAACAGTGACGACTTTTCCTCCTACTGGATATCTCAGCTTCTGATGTAAAGTAAAAGTTACAGCACCTGCCCCATGAATCCAGGGACGTCCAAGCAAACAAGAATATGATGGACGAATATCCATTACATAAAAAGTAACATTGAAAACCTGAGAACCTACTTTGATTGGGAGATCAATTTCTCCATGCACCACTCTTCTTGAGCCATCAAAAGCTTTCACCACTATATTACTGGGCTTCAACACAGCATCTTCAGGACTAAGCTTATTCAGAACTTCTTTTGGCAACACATTCAACGAAGAACCATTGTCTATTAACACATGTGACAGGGTAGTGCCCCTACATTCAATAGAGATATGTAGAGCCCTGTTATGATCCCTCTTAGCAGGAGTCAAATCAGCATCGGAGAAACCTAACCCATTATCATAGGTCAAGTGTGCAACACAATTTTCAAACTGGTCTACAGAAATCTCATTTGGCACGTGAGCAGTCTTCAGAAATTTAATCAGGGCCTTGGCATGAGCCTCAGAACACAACAATAAAGACAACATAGAAATCTTGGAGGGAGTATGCCCCAATTGATCAACAATGTCATAATCACTCTTGCGAATGATCTTCAATACTTCTTCCATCTGCTTAGCAAGATCATCAGCAGCTGGCACATTAGTCTGTATAGGTTCAATAACAGGACCTTTGCCCCGAGCATCAGCAGTAGAGGTAGTAGCTGGAGTAACTGCATTCTTGGAGGTAACTGGAGGAGAGAAAATTCTTCCACTTCCTGTGATCTTACTAGATCCAGCAATATTATCAACATCAACAATATGTGTCTCAGCTAAAGGTTCCTGCTTAACACCATGAATATAAACATCGGACCCATAATGCCAAGGCACATATTTATCAGAAGTATATGGAATAGGACCCGGAGTGGTAATGATCATAGGAGCCACTCTAGCTTCAGCAACAATCTTCACAGGGCCTTCAACAATAATCTTAATTGGACCCTTATGAGTGTTTTTGACAGGGCCCTTAGAAGTAATCCTTACCGGCACTTTATCAACCATATCCACCTCTTCAACCTTTGCACCTTTAGTTATATGATCAACCATACTCTCCACAGAAGGTGGTGTCCTCTCAAACACTATGGTGTAATTATTCATGAGGCGTTGAATTCCGTCCTTCAAACTCCAGCAACTATCCGGCTTATAAGCACAATAGACACAATCTTCACGACAACCTGGAAAGAACCTAGCTTGTACTAACTTCTTCTTAATAACAGACAATGGTGTAGTCAAATCTGCAACTGAGGAAATATGTGAATCTTCATCAACGACATTGACAGTCTTCTCATGATTTGGCATAGGAGCAGTAATCACATTTGGAGTACCCGGAGGGTCAAACTCAATCTCTCCAGCATCAATCATATCTTGAATTTTATTCTTCAATACCCAGCAACTATTGGTATCATGTCCCTGACAATTTGAATGATATGCACATCGTGCATTAGGATTGTACCTGGGAGAGGTAACATTGGGATTCTGAGGAGGATCCCTCAAAGTGATAAGTTCACCCTTCAACAAGTGTTGCAAGGCTTGGGCCAGTGACATGTTGATCTTAGTGAACTGCCTTCTAGTCCTTTGTTGATTGCCCTGGGGTGGCTCTGGTGTTGCAGGAGTTGGATTGGAGATGTGAACTGCACTCACAGACTGATGCCTCCTATTACGATCAGGTTGACCATAAACAGCATTTTACTCTTTCTTCCCACTAGGGGGCTTCTTTGCAGTATTGGATGAAGAAGCACCCACTTGGATCTTGCCACTCCTTATACCACTTTCTACGCGCTCTCCTGTCATTATCAACTCAGTGAAGCCAGATGATGAGCTTCCAATGAGATGACTGTAAAATGGACCATTCAACGTACACATGAACATATCCACTAACTCCCTGTCAGTTAGAGGGGGTTGCACTCTTCCAGCTAAGTCTCTCCACTTCTGGGCATACTCCTTGAAATTTTCTTTAGCACCCATAGACATGCTCTGCAGTTGCATGCGAGTAGGGGCTAAATCAGCATTGTATTGATATTGCTTATAGAAGGCTTCAGCAAGATCATTCCAATCACGGATGTTGACACTCTCCAACTGATAGTACCATTCCAATTGAGCTCCAAATAAGCTCTCTTGGAAGAAATGGATCCACAACTTCTTATCAGCAGTATGGGGTTGGATTCTCCGGACATAAGACCTTAGATGCAGCTTGGGACAAGAGACACCATCATAAACTACGAAAGTAGGAACCTTGAAATCAATGGGTATAACCACCCCAGATATCAAACTCAGGTCTTCAAAATCCAGCCCATAAGACTTTTGCAATTCCATAGCATCCATTCTATCCACCAACATCTTGAACTTATCCTCATTAGGCTCATGATAGTAGTTAGCTTCAGAATTAGAGTCCCCCATTGTATTATGGAGACTGCCTACTTCTTTCTCAGACTCTTCAGACTCATAGTCTTCAACCTGTTCTTTGGTTTTGGCAGGACCTCTGAACCTTCTTCCCATGTTGATCAGGCCTCCTGACCTTCTAGTCTTCTTAGTCTTCTTGGCCAGTAGTGTCTTCAATTCATCTTGCCCCTTGGACAAGTTCAGGATCAGCTCTTGGAACTGTGCATTTTGTGCCTGGAGATCTTTAACTGTTTGCTCAAGAGCCATTGCTGAAATAAACAGCGAGAAGATAAGAAACTTGTACACAATAAACCTGTGATGCAATGATATGGTGTATAAATGCGTATGCAATGTTTCCAAGGACCACAGGATTTAAATTTGCTTAAACAATCAAGAAAGTGAACTTTTATTAGTAATAAATTTGTTTTCCCTTTGGGCTTACAATAAAAAATGAAATAAATACAAAAGATGGGGTTTTAAGTCTCCCATGGACGTTTCCTCTTTGTGTTGAGGTATGAGTTGAGATTTCGTTCCTCGTGAAGCTGCTTTGTTAGCTCCAGGATTCTTTCTTGACTTGCTTTGTAATGAGTCTCAAAAGTATCCCTTTGCTCCTTCAACTGGATCCAGGATCTCTGTAAGTCTTCCATGTCAGTGGGCATGTCTGGGTGAAGGATGGTATAAGAAGTATCTCCTTCAGCAACAGGCTCCATTGTAACTGGTAGGATGGAAGGATATGGCATCATGAGAGTCTGAGCACGAGATCGCACCCATATGAGGTAAGCTTCCATAGGAATAGTGTACTTGGGCTCCAGAGTCTTGCTGTCAACCTTCTTCACTTTTCCCCATGCTCGTATGAACCTTTGACGATAACCTTGCAGATCGTTGTCGTAGTCAAACACAATACCCTGAATCAACATGTCATGAGGACCATCACTCCGAGCGTAACCAAACTGTCGTAAAGCTAAGGAAGGGTTGTAAGTAATGCCTCCTCTTATGCCTAGAAGTGGCACATTAGGAAACTCCCCACAACGGTCAATGATAGTGACATTCTCCATAGATCTGGAGCACCAATGGATATCTGAATGAGAGAGTGACATAATCCTCTTGGACCACCTGAACCCTTGTTCATTCTTCATTACTGATCGAGGAAGGTGAGAAATAAACCACCTAGATAGCAAAGGTATGCAACACATCAGAGTTCCTCGTGCCTTTGTAGTACGGGTATGAAGAGAGTGCAGAATGTCTCCAAGCAATGTAGGCACTGGATTGTGACTCAGAAATATGTTGATGGCATGAATATCTATGAACTGATCTGGATTGGGGAACAACACTAAGCCATAAATCAACAAGGCTAAGATCTCCTCAAAAGCATCATAGCTCATAGCCTTCAAGAACACTTGAGCCTTCTCTATCAACACCTTATCAAGAATACCCTTAACTCCGCTTCTCGTTTCTAGAACAATGTCTGACTTCTTTAGATGTAGAGCTGCAGCAATAACTTCTGGTTTAAGCTCTTTTTCCAAGCCTGTAAAGGGTCTTTGATCAAGAACAGGTATACCCAGAAGTTTAGAGAACTCTTCCATTGTAGGAACCAGCTGATAGTCAGGGAATGTGAAGCAATGGTGCTTAGGGTCAAAGAACTGAAATAGAACACTCATCATGTCTTCATTGAACCCTGAAGTGACTAGATCCAGTAGGTGACCATGTCTCTTGATGAACTGGGAACTTTCAGAAACTTGAGAAACCAATTCCTTAAGCTTAGGAGGTATGCCTACAAAGTTGATCCTGATAGTGTTTCTACGAGCAGAAGCCATGGCCTGCAACAAAGAACAAAGATAAATCCTTTGGTCCTTGAAATGATTAGTGAAAATGCTATGCTCATGATGCATGATGATGTCATGATGTTATGCTCAATCACAAACATGTGGCACACACAAACAAGTCACACAATTGCCCTAGGTTTGAAGGCTTGCATGAGGTTTAAAGGTAAGTACCCTCCCCTGAAGTTTAGATGGTTCATCCTGTCCTATAAAAGTAACCATGTTCTAAGGGATCTCAATATCATTGATCCTTCACAAGGGTGGTTGTTCAGTAGGCAACTTACTTGCCAACCAAAACCCTCCAAGTTTAGAATCTCAATGAGCGTAGTATCGAGTATCAACCAACTTCAGTCTGCACCAAAGCCGGTTATATCACTACTTTCTAAAGGCCAAGATGGGATAACTAGGGTTCTAAAAGTTAGTTAGTGCATTGACAACATATGGCAGCCTCATATTATCCTCAACTTGACTTAAGGAACATAAGCACCAACCAAGAAGTCACACTAACTATGGCCACCAGATCAACCATATCGGTATACGCCGTACAGTTTCCTTGGTCTATTGCCATTTACCTAAGATACACTAGATCCGGGTTAGGATCTTTCACACATAAGAGCACCCAGCAAGTAAATATAAAGCAAACAAGGAAAACAATTTTAAAGTGATCTAATTCCTAAGGGTACCCCTCTTTAATATTAAATCCCCAGCAGAGTCGCCAGTTCTGTAACACGGTGGGAGAACTGACTTTAATTATGTTGCGGATAGCAAGAGTCGCCACCGACTTTTATTTTATCCAAAGGAAAGGCATAAAAGAACTGGAAAGACCTTTAAAAAGATTTTTTTGGGTTCGGGGGGTAGGTTATGTAAAGGGAAGGTGTTAGCACCCTTTACATCCATGATTATCCATGGGCTCTTAGTTACTTAGCTCACTTTAAATTGTTTTGAAAAGTGTAGTGTGTGAATAAAATTTCCTTTAAGTACTTTATAATGATCCATGTACGGATATATATAAAGTCTTTGTTTTGAAAATTTGTTTGAAAAATGTAAAGTGTTTGAAATGTTTTTTTGAAAAGTGAGCAAGTACATAAGAGGAACCTACCCTAAGTTAAGTCTTTTCTGTTCTTAAATATCCTTTAAATGGTAAGACTATCCCTATTATTAAGGAATAGGTAGTCATTACCTTGGATGTGTGAGGGACAAATGAAGGGACAACTGTTATTTAGGCAACTGTAAGGTGTATAAGCAATTCGAAGGGACTTATCATCTTTATTCGAAAGGGACAAGATCATTACGAAGGCAACCATTAAGAGACTTGATCTTTTTATCTATTAAGGGACTAGATGATATTAAGATGAGGGACTTTGCTTTATACACCCTACTTGACCTTTTGTTAAGCAACTTGAGAGGTAACCCTTAAGAAGTGAGATGGCGATCCAGGATCGACTTACGTGTGTGAGTGTTCAAGTTCAAATATTTATCTTTAGGTTAATGATTTATATTCAATTTTTACATACAAACATGTCTTGCACTCCCTATTTTACTAACCATAGCATTTAAAATTAAATATTAAAAATTACTATAACTATTACTTATTGAATACAATTACATAATAATAATAATTAAAATAAATTAAATAAGCAAATTAAAGAATAATTAATAATTGGGTTAGTAACAATAATAATAATAAAAATCATATAATATATAAATAAATGGGGTTAGTAATAATAAAATAAGAATAAAATAAAGAAATTAGCATAATAATGAATAATAAATTAAAAGTTCAATTTTTAATAAATAATTATTTTTTATGATTTTAAGAAGAAAAAATAAGCAATTCATACTATACACTAATTATTATAAAGATTTAAATTTATATACATGTTATAAAAATAATGGTTAATTATAATTAAATAAAAAATATTATAAAAAATAAATTAGGATTTTTTAATTGTTTAAAACATAATCTAGGGTTTACTATTTAATTAAAATTATTTAAGTAAAATAAACAAAATTATAAACATAAATATACATACTTAAGATTTATATACAAACATATTAAAAAATAATTAAGTTTTATAAAATATTAAGGTTAATCAAAATAAATTAGGATTTATGAGAATATTAGGGTTTTAAAAAATATTAGGTTTTATATGAAAATGTTAACATAAATAATTTAGGGTTTATAAGTTTAGAAAAATAAATTAGGGTTAATTATCTAATATAAATTAATTATACAAAATTATTTAATATTAATAATATACAACAAAATAAATATTAAATAATTTTACTAACAAAGTTTAATTTTTGAAAAGATGAATTTTGAATTATAGAAAAGAAAATAATATAAACATTTTATTTTTATCATTTTAAATTTATTTAATTATAATATAAACAAATTAAATAAAAAAAAACAATAAAAGTGGAAAAAAACTTACCTGGGGCTGGGATTCGAACCCAGTCCCTAGGCTTTCTCACCCTCAAGACCAACAAACCAGCCACTGGGCTACGCGCGCACAGGTGATATGGAATGGATGCCAATACGTTTTGTTTCTTCTCCTGTAAAAATCATAACAAAAAGCAAAACAAAGCAAAAGGGCCTGGGGGGATTCGAACCCAGGACCCTCAACCTCAAACGCGCACACACTAACCAACCGAGCTAGCAACCTGTTCTGATATAACACCAACAACATAACATAAAATATTATAATAAATTTTGAATATGAAATTTGGCGTGCTGACTTCATCTTCTTCCTTGGATTTTCACAGGTTTTCCTGCGAAATTTGTTGGGAAATTTCCTGCGAATTTTCATGCGTACAAAACCTGCCAATCTCATACACTCATCAATATGCAACGATTCATCAAATTAGTTACATGGTTGTGATCCCCAACCTTCATACAATTCAATTATTGTCTTAGAATCAATTTATATAGTTTAAATCAAAGAACCCTAAATGAGAGTTATAAACCCTAACTATGGCCGAATTCATTCTAGGCAGTGAAACTCCAATTAAATGGTCCAGAAAGCTTCAACACAATGAAACAAACAAGATTAAACAATCAAAATCAATTGAAATGCAGTAAATTCATTGAATCGAAAAAATCAAATGTGAGATGAAAAGCCATTCGGTTCATGTGATTTATGGAGTTTTAGATGATGATAAGCATGGCTATGCATTCAGTGAACATCAGGGAACATGTTGCAACCTTCAAATTGCCTTGAAAGGGCTTGAGGAATGGAATCCGAATTGAGTTTTTGGTGAGTTTTGAAAAATTGGAAACTTACTCTTGAGGCAGCAATTTCGTGTTTTTTGCATTGTGATGTGTTTAGATACTTATAGTATATGAAACTAGGTCAAAAAATTGAATGATTGTTTGGACTTTTTGGATTCAAGAGATTGAAAAAATCATGACTTGAATTTCATATATTCTTGAATGAAACCTTTTTATCTTAAGACAATCACCATAAATTTCATATCAATCTGATCTAATCAACCTTCATGACTTTCTAGAATCAAAATATATTTTAAATCTTCATATTTTATATTTTATTTGAATTTAAAATGATTTTTAATATAAAAAATCATAATAAATAAAATAAATAAAATAAAATTATGAAAATATTAAATAAATTTCGTGCATGATGTCATGGAACACCTTGGGTCACAAAAAGTTCAGCCCATTTGAAGAATTATGGTTTTAAGACCCTATTTACTTCATAAACCACCCAAAAATTTCCCAACATTGCAAGGGCACAAATCCTTCAATTTTAATGCTATGAGGGTGTTCTTGGACATTTTGGAAAGCTTAAAGAGTCCTCTAACCAACCCCATTGGTTTCATGTCCATATCATTTACCATTCTCAAGTTATGCCCTTTTGAAGTTGTTGACTTTTTGTTGACTTTTAAAAGGACCTATAATGTCTTAGCTCATACCTTCCAAATGAAGCATTTTTGGGCTTGGCTTGTGAGACACAAAGTTGTATAGAATTCAATTTCCTTCAAATTAAGCTTTGGATGGAAAAAAATTGATAAAGCATGTGAAAGTTATGGCTGGTCAAAGTTAAGTTGACTTTTCCTGAGGAAACCCTAATTTAGAAACTCCTGATTCTTGATGATCTGAAATCTCCTTGATGAATCATGATCAACCCTTGATAAAATGATGAATTTTACTTCATATACTTGATGTTGGCAAAAAATCATGAAGTTTGACTTTGGTTTGACCACAGTTGACCTAAGTTTGACTTTTCAACTGCTTTAACTGATTTTGACTTATCTGATCATCTGACTGAGCAAACCTTTGAGAAAAGTTCTGAAACTTATCATGGGGATTCTTAAACACATATAAGATGTTATGAAGCTCATTTGAGGTCTTGGAAGTCCATTTAGTCTGATTAAATTCAAAACCCTTGTTTTGGATACACTGCTTAGGAGGATGCATTGTCTGAGGGAATTGTCAAATCTTCTAACTAATTGTGAACTTTGTGAACCTCATGAGATGTCTTGTGAACCTTGTGAACCTCATGAGAGGTCTTGTGAACCTTGTGAACCTCATGAGAGGTCTTGTGAACCTCATGAGAGGTCTTGTGAACCTTGTGAACCTCATGAGAGGTCTTGTGAATCTTGTGAACCTCATGAGAGGTCTTGTGAACCTCTTAGCACACAAAGTCTTGTTTTGTGAGGGCAAATTTTGGGGTGCAACAACATGGACTTCCATCATAAACTTCTCTCGTAAAATATATAAATGAAATGCGAAGTTTCATATCATTTCGAGCAGTTCACGATTTAATTTGATTTTTGACCAAACCTAGTATAAACTAGTGTATAATATATTATGATTTTTTGGCAAAACCATGCATTTCGAAAGGTTTCATAGAATCTAGTTTTCATATGATTTTATTTGCATGAACTACCATCATAACCTTCCCTCTTAACATATATAAATGATCTGAAAAGTCACGTATCATTTTAAATAGTCCCCAATTAAATTTGATTTTTTTGACCGAAACAAGTGTATAATATACTATGATTTTTGATCAAAACTTGCATTACGAAAAGTTTCATAGAATCTAATTTTCCGATGTTTTTTTGCATGACCTTCCATCATAACCTTCCCTCGTAAAATATATAAATGATATATGAAGTTTCGTATCATTTCGAATAGTCCCCGATTTAATTTGATTTTTGACCGAAACTAGTATAAAGTAGTGTATAATATATTATGATTTTTTGGCCAAACCATGCATTTCGAAAAGTTTCATAGAATCTAGTTTTCAGATGATTTTTTTTGCATGGACTACCATCATAACCTTCCCTCTTAACATATATAAATGATCTGAAAAGTCTCGTATCATTTTAAATAGTCCCCAATTAAATTTGATTTTTTTTTACCGAAATAAGTGTATAATATACTATGATTTTTGATCGAAACTTGCATTTCGAAAAGTTTCATAGAATCTAATTTTCCGATGATTTTTTACATGGACTTCCATCATAACCTTCCCTCGTAAAATATATAAATGAAATGCGAAGTTTCATATCATTTCGAGCAGTTCACGAATTAATTTGATTTTTGACCAAAACTAGTATAAACTAGTGTATAATATATTATGATTTTTTGGCAAAACCATGCATTTCGAAAGGTTTCATAGAGTCTAGTTTTCCAATGATTTTTTTTGCATGGACTACCATCATAACCTTCCCTCTTAACATATATAAATGATCTGAAAAGTCTCGTATCATGTCAAACAGTCCCCAATTAAATTTGATTTTGTTGACCGAAACTAGTGTATAATATACTATGATTTTTGATCGAAACTTGCATTTCGAAAAGTTTCATAGAATCTAATTTTCCAATGTATTTTTGCATGAACTTCCATCATAACCTTCCCTCGTAAAATATATAAATGATATATGAAGTTTCGTATCATTTCGAATAGTCCCCGATTTAATTTGATTTTTGACCGAAACTAGTCTAAACTAGTGTATAATATATTATGATTTTTTGGCCAAACCATGCATTCGAAAAGTTTCATAGAATCTAGTTTTCAGATGATTTTTTGCATGGGCTACCATCATAACCTTCCCTCTTAACATATATATATGATCTGAAAAGTCTCGTATCATTTTAAATAGTCTCCAATTAAATTTGATTTTTTTGACCGAAATAAGTGTATAATATACTATGATTTTTGATCGAAACTTGCATTTCAAAAAGTTTTATAGAATCTAATTTTCCGATGTTTTTTTGCATGACCTTCCATCATAACCTTCCCTATAAAATATATAAATGATATATGAAGTTTCGTATCATTTCGAATAGTCCCCGATTTAATTTAATTTTTGACCGAAACTAGTATAAATTAGTGTATAATATATTATGATTTTTTGGCCAAACCATGCATTTCGAAAAGTTTCATATAATCTAGTTTTCAGATGATTTTTTTTGCATGGACTACCATCATAACCTTCCATCTTAACATATATAAATGATCTAAAAAGTCTCGTATCATGACAAACAGTCCCCAATTTAATTTGATTTTGTTGACCAAAACTAGTGTATAATATACTATGATTTTTGATCGAAACTTGCATTTCGAAAAGTTTCATAGAATCTAATTTTCCGATGTTTTTTTGCATGACCTTCCATCATAACCTTCCCTCGTAAAATATATAAATGATATGTGAAGTTTCATATCATTTCGAGCAGTCACGATTTAATTTGATTTTTGATCGAAACTAGTATAAACTAGTGTATAATATATTATGATTTTTTGGCCAAACCATGCATTTCGAAATATTTCATAGAATCTAGTTTTCAGATGATTTTTTTGAATGTACTACCATCATAAGCTTCCATCTTAACATATATAAATGATCTGAAAAGTCTCGTATCATGTTAAACAGTCCCCAATTTAATTTGATTTTGTTGACCGAAACTAGTATATAATATACTATGATTTTTGATCGATACTTGCATTTCGAAAATTTTCATAGAATCTAATTTTCCGATGATTTTTTACATGGACTTCCATCATAACCTTCCCTCGTAAAATATATAAATGATATGTGAAGTTTCATATCATTTCGAGCAGTTCACGATTTAATTTGATTTTTGACCAAAACTAGTATAAACTAGTGTATAATAAATTATGATTTTTTAGCCAAACCATGCATTTCGAAAGGTTTCATAGAATCTAGTTTTCAGATGATTTTTTTACATGGACTACCATCATATCCTTCTCTCTTAACATATATAAATGATCTGAAAAGTCTCGTATCATGTCAAATAGTCCCCAATTAAATTTGATTTTTTTGACCGAAACTAGTGTATAATATACTATGATTTTTGATCGAAACTTGCATTTCGAAAAGTTTCATAAAATCTAATTTTCCAATTTATTTTTGCATGAACTTCCATCATAACCTTCCCTCGTAAAATATATAAATGATATATGAAGTTTCGTATCATTTCGAATAGTCCCCGATTTAATTTGATTTTTCACCGAAACTAGTCTAAACTAGTGTATAATATATTATGATTTTTTGGCCAAACCATGCATTTCGAAAAGTTTCATAGAATCTAGTTTTCAGATGATTTTTTTGCATGGGCTACCATCATAACCTTCCCTCTTAACATATATAAATGATCTGAAAAGTCTCGTATCATTTTAAATAGTCCCCAATTAAATTTGATTTTTTTGACCGAAATAAGTGTATAATATACTATGATTTTTGATCGAAACTTGCATTTCGAAAAGTTTCATAGAATCTAATTTTCCGATGATTTTGTACATGGACTTCCATCATAACCTACCCTCGTAAAATATATAAATGAAATGTGAAGTTTCATATCATTTCGAGCATTTCACAATTTAATTTTATTTTTGACCAAAACTAGTCTAAACTAGTGTATAATATATTATGATTTTTTGGCCAAACCATGCATTTCGAAAGGTTTCATAGAATCTAGTTTTCAGATGATTTTTTTTTCATGGAATACCATCATAACCTTCCCTCTTAACATATATAAATGATCTGAAAAGTCTCGTATCATTTTAAATAGTCCCCAATTAAATTTGATTTTTTTTACCGAAACAAGTGTATAATATACTATGATTTTTGATCGAAACTTGCATTTCGAAAAGTTTCATAGAATCTAATTTTCCGATGTTTTTTTGCATGACCTTCCATCATAACCTTCCCTCGTAAAATATATAAATGATATATGAAGTTTCGTATCATTTCGAATAGTCCCCGAATTAATTTGATTTTTGACCGAAACTAGTATAAACTAGTGTATAATATATTATGATTTTTTGGCCAAATCATGCATTTCGAAAAGTTTCATAGAATCTAGTTTTCAGATGATTTTTTTGCATGGACTACCATCATAACCTTCCCTCTTAACATATATAATTGATCTGAAAAGTATCGTATCGTTTTAAATAGTCCCCAATTAAATTTGATTTTTTTGACCGAAATAAGTGTATAATATACTATGATTTTTGATCGAAACTTGCATTTCGAAAAGTTTCATAGAATCTAATTTTCCGATGATTTTTTACATGGACTTCCATCATAACCTTCCCTCGTAAAATATATAAATGAAATGTGAAGTTTCATATCATTTCGAGCAGTTAACGATTTAATTTGATTTTTGACCAAAACTAGCATAAACTAGTGTATAATATATGATGATTTTTTGGCAAAATCATGCATTTCGAAAGGTTTCATAGAATCTAGTTTTCAGATGATTTTTTTTGCATGGACTACCATCATAACCTCCCCTCTTTACATATATAAATGATCTGAAAAGTCTCGTATCATTTTAAATAGTCCCCAATTAAATTTGATTTTTTTGACCGAAACAAGTGTATAATATACTATGATTTTTGATCAAAACTTGCATTATGAAAAGTTTCATAGAATCTAATTTTCCGATGTTTTTTTGCATGACCTTCAATCATAACCTTCCCTCGTAAAATATATAAATGATATATGAAGTTTCGTATCATTTCGAATAGTCCCCGATTTAATTTGATTTTTGACCGAAACTAGTATAAAGTAGTGTATAATATATTATGATTTTTTGGCCAAACCATGCATTTCGAAAAGTTTCATAGAATCTAGTTTTTAGATGATTTCTTTTGCATGGACTACCATCATAACCTCCCCTCTTAACATATATAAATGATCTGAAAAGTCTCGTATCATTTTAAATAGTCCCCAATTAAATCTGATTTTTTTTACCGAAATAAGTGTATAATATACTATGATTTTTGATCGAAACTTGCATTTCGAAAAGTTTCATAGAATCTAATTTTCCGATGATTTTTTACATGGACTTCCATCATAACCTTCCCTCGTAAAATATATAAATGAAATGCGAAGTTTCATATAATTTCGAGCAGTTCACGAATTAATTTGATTTTTGACCAAAACTAGTATAAACTAGTGTATAATATATTATGATTTTTTGGCAAAACCATGCATTTCGAAAGGTTTCATAGAATCTAGTTTTCAGATGATTTTTTTTGCATGGACTACCATCATAACCTTCCCTCTTAACATATATAAATGATCTGAAAAGTCTCGTATCATGTCAAACAGTCCCCAATTAAATTTGATTTTGTTGACCGAAACTAGTGTATAATATACTATGATTTTTGATCGAAACTTGCATTTCGAAAAGTTTCATAGAATCTAATTTTCCAATGTATTTTTGCATGAACTTCCATCATAACCTTCCCTCGTAAAATATATAAATGATATATGAAGTTTCGTATCATTTCGAATAGTCCCCGATTTAATTTGATTTTTGACCGAAACTAGTATAAATTAGTGTATAATATATTATGATTTTTTGGCCAAACCATGCATTTCGAAAAGTTTCATACAATCTAGTTTTCAGATGATTTTTTTGCATGGACTACCATCATAACCTTCCATCTTAACATATATAAATGATCTAAAAAGTCTCGTATCATGACAAACAGTCCCCAATTTAATTTGATTTTGTTGACCGAAACTAGTGTATAATATACTATGATTTTTGATCGAAACTTGCATTTCGAAAAGTTTCATAGAATCTAATTTTCCGATGTGTTTTTGCATGACCTTCCATCATAACCTTCCCTCGTAAAATATATAAATGATATGTGAAGTTTCATATCATTTCGAGCAGTCACGATTTAATTTGATTTTTGACCGAAACTAGTATAAACTAGTGTATAATATATTATGATTTTTTGGCCAAACCATGCATTTCGAAATGTTTCATAGAATCTAGTTTTCAGATGATTTTTTTGAATGTACTACCATCATAACCTTCCATCTTAACATATATAAATGATCTGAAAATTCTCGTATCATGTTAAACAGTCCCCAATTTAATTTGATTTTGTTGACCGAAACTAGTATATAATATACTATGATTTTTGATCGATACTTGCATTTCGAAAATTTTCATAGAATCTAATTTTCCGATGATTTTTTACATGGACTTCCATCATAACCTTCCCTCGTAAAATATATAAATGATATGTGAAGTTTCATATCATTTCGAGCAGTTCACGATTTAATTTGATTTTTGACCGAAACTAGTATAAACTAGTGTATAATATATTATGATTTTTTAGCCAAACCATGCATTTCGAAAGGTTTCATAGAATCTAGTTTTCAGATGATTTTTTTGCATGAACTACCATCATATCCTTCTCTCTTAACATATATAAATGATCTGAAAAGTGTCGTATCATGTCAAACAGTCCCCAATTAAATTTGATTTTTTTGACCGAAACTAGTGTATATTATACTATGATTTTTGATCGAAACTTGCATTTCGAAAAGTTTCATAGAATCTAATTTTCCAATTTATTTTTGCATGAACTTCCATCATAACCTTCCCTCGTAAAATATATAAATGATATATGAAGTTTCGTATCATTTCGAATAGTCCCCGATTTAATTTGATTTTTGACCGAAACTAGTCTATACTAGTGTATAATATATTATGATTTTTTGGCCAAACCATGCATTCGAAAAGTTTCATAGAATCTAGTTTTCAGATGATTTTTTTGCATGGGCTACCATCATAACCTTCCCTCTTAACATATATATATGATCTGAAAAGTCTCGTATCATTTTAAATAGTCCCCAATTAAATTTGATTTTTTTGACCGAAATAAGTGTAAAATATACTATGATTTTTGATCGAAACTTGCATTTCGAAAACTTTCATAGAATCTAATTTTCCGATGTTTTTTTGCATGACCTTCCATCATAACCTTCCCTCATAAAATATATAAATGATATATGAAGTTTCGTATCATTTCGAATAGTCCCCGATTTAATTTGATTTTTGACCGAAACTAGTATAAATTAGTGTATAATATATTATGATTTTTTGGCCAAACCATGCATTTCGAAAAGTTTCATACAATCTAGTTTTCAGATGATTTTTTTGCATGGACTACCATCATAACCTTCCATCTTAACATATATAAATGATCTAAAAAGTCTCGTATCATGACAAACAATCCCCAATTTAATTTGATTTTGTTGACCGAAACTAGTGTATAATATACTATGATTTTTGATCGAAACTTGCATTTCGAAAAGTTTCATAGAATCTAATTTTCCGATGTGTTTTTGCATGACCTTCCATCATAACCTTCCCTCGTAAAATATATAAATGATATGTGAAGTTTCATATCATTTCGAGCAGTCACGATTTAATTTGATTTTTGACCGAAACTAGTATAAACTAGTGTATAATATATTATGATTTTTTGGCCAAACCATGCATTTCGAAATGTTTCATAGAATCTAGTTTTCAGATGATTTTTTTGAATGTACTACCATCATAACCTTCCATCTTAACATATATAAATGATCTGAAAATTCTCGTATCATGTTAAACAGTCCCCAATTTAATTTGATTTTGTTGACCGAAAATAGTATATAATATACTATGATTTTTGATCAATACTTGCATTTCGAAAATTTTCATAGAATCTAATTTTCCGATGATTTTTTACATGGACTTCCATCATAACCTTCCCTCGTAAAATATATAAATGATATGTGAAGTTTCATATCATTTCGAGCAGTTCACGATTTAATTTGATTTTTGACCGAAACTAGTATAAACTAGTGTATAATATATTATGATTTTTTAGCCAAACCATGCATTTCGAAAGGTTTCATAGAATCTAGTTTTCAGATGATTTTTTTGCATGAACTACCATCATATCCTTCTCTCTTAACATATATAAATGATCTGAAAAGTGTCGTATCATGTCAAACAGTCCCCAATTAAATTTGATTTTTTTGACCGAAACTAGTGTATATTATACTATGATTTTTGATCGAAACTTGCATTTCGAAAAGTTTCATAGAATCTAATTTTCCAATTTATTTTTGCATGAACTTCCATCATAACCTTCCCTCGTAAAATATATAAATGATATATGAAGTTTCGTATCATTTCGAATAGTCCCCGATTTAATTTGATTTTTGACCGAAACTAGTCTAAACTAGTGTATAATATATTATGATTTTTTGGCCAAACCATGCATTCGAAAAGTTTCATAGAATCTAGTTTTCAGATGATTTTTTTGCATGGGCTACCATCATAACCTTCCCTCTTAACATATATATATGATCTGAAAAGTCTCGTATCATTTTAAATAGTCCCCAATTAAATTTGATTTTTTTGACCGAAATAAGTGTAAAATATACTATGATTTTTGATCGAAACTTGCATTTCGAAAACTTTCATAGAATCTAATTTTCCGATGTTTTTTTGCATGACCTTCCATCATAACCTTCCCTCATAAAATATATAAATGATATATGAAGTTTCGTATCATTTCGAATAGTCCCCGATTTAATTTGATTTTTGACCGAAACTAGTATAAATTAGTGTATAATATATTATGATTTTTTGGCCAAACCATGCATTTCGAAAAGTTTCATACAATCTAGTTTTCAGATGATTTTTTTGCATGGACTACCATCATAACCTTCCATCTTAACATATATAAATGATCTAAAAAGTCTCGTATCATGACAAACAGTCCCCAATTTAATTTGATTTTGTTGACCGAAACTAGTGTATAATATACTATGATTTTTGATCGAAACTTGCATTTCGAAAAGTTTCATAGAATCTAATTTTCCGATGTGTTTTTGCATGACCTTCCATCATAACCTTCCCTCGTAAAATATATAAATGATATGTGAAGTTTCATATCATTTCGAGCAGTCACGATTTAATTTGATTTTTGACCGAAACTAGTATAAACTAGTGTATAATATATTATGATTTTTTGGCCAAACCATGCATTTCGAAATGTTTCATAGAATCTAGTTTTCAGATGATTTTTTTGAATGTACTACCATCATAACCTTCCATCTTAACATATATAAATGATCTGAAAATTCTCGTATCATGTTAAACAGTCCCCAATTTAATTTGATTTTGTTGACCGAAACTAGTATATAATATACTATGATTTTTGATCGATACTTGCATTTCGAAAATTTTCATAGAATCTAATTTTCCGATGATTTTTTACATGGACTTCCATCATAACCTTCCCTCGTAAAATATATAAATGATATGTGAAGTTTCATATCATTTCGAGCAGTTCACGATTTAATTTGATTTTTGACCGAAACTAGTATAAACTAGTGTATAATATATTATGATTTTTTAGCCAAACCATGCATTTCGAAAGGTTTCATAGAATCTAGTTTTCAGATGATTTTTTTGCATGAACTACCATCATATCCTTCTCTCTTAACATATATAAATGATCTGAAAAGTGTCGTATCATGTCAAACAGTCCCCAATTAAATTTGATTTTTTTGACCGAAACTAGTGTATATTATACTATGATTTTTGATCGAAACTTGCATTTCGAAAAGTTTCATAGAATCTAATTTTCCAATTTATTTTTGCATGAACTTCCATCATAACCTTCCCTCGTAAAATATATAAATGATATATGAAGTTTCGTATCATTTCGAATAGTCCCCGATTTAATTTGATTTTTGACCGAAACTAGTCTAAACTAGTGTATAATATATTATGATTTTTTGGCCAAACCATGCATTCGAAAAGTTTCATAGAATCTAGTTTTCAGATGATTTTTTTGCATGGGCTACCATCATAACCTTCCCTCTTAACATATATATATGATCTGAAAAGTCTCGTATCATTTTAAATAGTCCCCAATTAAATTTGATTTTTTTGACCGAAATAAGTGTAAAATATACTATGATTTTTGATCGAAACTTGCATTTCGAAAACTTTCATAGAATCTAATTTTCCGATGTTTTTTTGCATGACCTTCCATCATAACCTTCCCTCATAAAATATATAAATGATATATGAAGTTTCGTATCATTTCGAATAGTCCCCGATTTAATTTGATTTTTGACCGAAACTAGTATAAATTAGTGTATAATATATTATGATTTTTTGGCCAAACCATGCATTTCGAAAAGTTTCATACAATCTAGTTTTCAGATGATTTTTTTGCATGGACTACCATCATAACCTTCCATCTTAACATATATAAATGATCTAAAAAGTCTCGTATCATGACAAACAGTCCCCAATTTAATTTTATTTTGTTGACCGAAACTAGTGTATAATATACTATGATTTTTGATCGAAACTTGCATTTCGAAAAGTTTCATAGAATCTAATTTTCCGATGTGTTTTTGCATGACCTTCCATCATAACCTTCCCTCGTAAAATATATAAATGATATGTGAAGTTTCATATCATTTCGAGCAGTCACGATTTAATTTGATTTTTGACCGAAACTAGTATAAACTAGTGTATAATATATTATGATTTTTTGGCCAAACCATGCATTTCGAAATGTTTCATAGAATCTAGTTTTCAGATGATTTTTTTGAATGTACTACCATCATAACCTTCCATCTTAACATATATAAATGATCTGAAAATTCTCGTATCATGTTAAACAGTCCCCAATTTAATTTGATTTTGTTGACCGAAACTAGTATATAATATACTATGATTTTTGATCGATACTTGCATTTCGAAAATTTTCATAGAATCTAATTTTCCGATGATTTTTTACATGGACTTCCATCATAACCTTCCCTCGTAAAATATATAAATGATATGTGAAGTTTCATATCATTTCGAGCAGTTCACGATTTAATTTGATTTTTGACCGAAACTAGTATAAACTAGTGTATAATATATTATGATTTTTTAGCCAAACCATGCATTTCGAAAGGTTTCATAGAATCTAGTTTTCAGATGATTTTTTTGCATGAACTACCATCATATCCTTCTCTCTTAACATATATAAATGATCTGAAAAGTGTCGTATCATGTCAAACAGTCCCCAATTAAATTTGATTTTTTTGACCGAAACTAGTGTATATTATACTATGATTTTTGATCGAAACTTGCATTTCGAAAAGTTTCATAGAATCTAATTTTCCAATTTATTTTTGCATGAACTTCCATCATAACCTTCCCTCGTAAAATATATAAATGATATATGAAGTTTCGTATCATTTCGAATAGTCCCCGATTTAATTTGATTTTTGACCGAAACTAGTCTAAACTAGTGTATAATATATTATGATTTTTTGGCCAAACCATGCATTTCGAAAAGTTTCATAGAATCTTGTTTTCAGATGATTTTTTTGCATGGGCTACCATCATAACCTTCCCTCTTAACATATATAAATGATCTGAAAAGTCTCGTATCATTTTAAATAGTCCCCAATTAAATTTGATTTTTTTGACCATAATAAGTGTATAATATACTATGATTTTTGATCGAAACTTGCATTTCGAAAAGTTTCATAGAATCTAATTTTCCGATGATTTTTTACATGGACTTCCATCATAACCTACCCTCGTAAAATATATAAATGAAATGTGAAGTTTCATATCATTTCGAGCAGTTCACAATTTAATTTTATTTTTGACCAAAACTAGTCTAAACTAGTGTATAATATATTATGATTTTTTGGCCAAACCATGCATTTCGAAAGGTTTCATAGAATTTAGTTTTCAGATGATTTTTTTTTGCATGGAATACCATCATAACCTTCCCTCTTAACATATATAAATGATCTGAAAAGTCTCGTATCATTTTAAATAGTCCCCAATTAAATTTGATTTTTTTTACCGAAACAAGTGTATAATATACTATGATTTTTGATCGAAACTTGCATTTCGAAAAGTTTCATAGAATCTAATTTTCCGATGTTTTTTTGCATGACCTTCCATCATAACCTTCCCTCGTAAAATATATAAATGATATATGAAGTTTCGTATCATTTCGAATAGTCCCCGATTTAATTTGATTTTTGACCGAAACTAGTATAAATTAGTGTATAATATATTATGATTTTTTGGCCAAACCATGCATTTCGAAAAGTTTCATACAATCTAGTTTTCAGATGATTTTTTTGCATGGACTACCATCATAACCTTCCATCTTAACATATATAAATGATCTAAAAAGTCTCGTATCATGACAAACAGTCCCCAATTTAATTTGATTTTGTTGACCGAAACTAGTGTATAATATACTATGATTTTTGATCGAAACTTGCATTTCGAAAAGTTTCATAGAATCTAATTTTCCGATGTGTTTTTGCATGACCTTCCATCATAACCTTCCCTCGTAAAATATATAAATGATATGTGAAGTTTCATATCATTTCGAGCAGTCACGATTTAATTTGATTTTTGACCGAAACTAGTATAAACTAGTGTATAATATATTATGATTTTTTGGCCAAACCATGCATTTCGAAATGTTTCATAGAATCTAGTTTTCAGATGATTTTTTTGTATGTACTACCATCATAACCTTCCATCTTAACATATATAAATGATCTGAAAATTCTCGTATCATGTTAAACAGTCCCCAATTTAATTTGATTTTGTTGACCGAAACTAGTATATAATATACTATGATTTTTGATCGATACTTGCATTTCGAAAATTTTCATAGAATCTAATTTTCCGATGATTTTTTACATGGACTTCCATCATAACCTTCCCTCGTAAAATATATAAATGATATGTGAAGTTTCATATCATTTCGAGCAGTTCACGATTTAATTTGAATTTTGACCGAAACTAGTATAAACTAGTGTATAATATATTATGATTTTTTAGCCAAACCATGCATTTCGAAAGGTTTCATAGAATCTAGTTTTCAGATGATTTTTTTGCATGAACTACCATCATATCCTTCTCTCTTAACATATATAAATGATCTGAAAAGTGTCGTATCATGTCAAACAGTCCCCAATTAAATTTGATTTTTTTGACCGAAACTAGTGTATATTATACTATGATTTTTGATCGAAACTTGCATTTCGAAAAGTTTCATAGAATCTAATTTTCCAATTTATTTTTGCATGAACTTCCATCATAACCTTCCCTCGTAAAATATATAAATGATATATGAAGTTTCGTATCATTTCGAATAGTCCCCGATTTAATTTGATTTTTGACCGAAACTAGTCTAAACTAGTGTATAATATATTATGATTTTTTGGCCAAACCATGCATTTCGAAAAGTTTCATAGAATCTAGTTTTCAGATGATTTTTTTGCATGGGCTACCATCATAACCTTCCCTCTTAACATATATAAATGATCTGAAAAGTCTCGTATCATTTTAAATAGTCCCCAATTAAATTTGATTTTTTTGACCATAATAAGTGTATAATATACTATGATTTTTGATCGAAACTTGCATTTCGAAAAGTTTCATAGAATCTAATTTTCCGATGATTTTTTACATGGACTTCCATCATAACCTACCCTCGTAAAATATATAAATGAAATGTGAAGTTTCATATCATTTCGAGCAGTTCACAATTTAATTTTATTTTTGACCAAAACTAGTCTAAACTAGTGTATAATATATTATGATTTTTTGGCCAAACCATGCATTTCGAAAGGTTTCATAGAATTTAGTTTTCAGATGATTTTTTTTTGCATGGAATACCATCATAACCTTCCCTCTTAACATATATAAATGATCTGAAAAGTCTCGTATCATTTTAAATAGTCCCCAATTAAATTTGATTTTTTTTACCGAAACAAGTGTATAATATACTATGATTTTTGATCGAAACTTGCATTTCGAAAAGTTTCATAGAATCTAATTTTCCGATGTTTTTTTGCATGACCTTCCATCATAACCTTCCCTCGTAAAATATATAAATGATATATGAAGTTTCGTATCATTTCGAATAGTCCCCGATTTAATTTGATTTTTGACCGAAACTAGTATAAATTAGTGTATAATATATTATGATTTTTTGGCCAAACCATGCATTTCGAAAAGTTTCATACAATCTAGTTTTCAGATGATTTTTTTGCATGGACTACCATCATAACCTTCCATCTTAACATATATAAATGATCTAAAAAGTCTCGTATCATGACAAACAGTCCCCAATTTAATTTGATTTTGTTGACCGAAACTAGTGTATAATATACTATGATTTTTGATCGAAACTTGCATTTCGAAAAGTTTCATAGAATCTAATTTTCCGATGTGTTTTTGCATGACCTTCCATCATAACCTTCCCTCGTAAAATATATAAATGATATGTGAAGTTTCATATCATTTCGAGCAGTCACGATTTAATTTGATTTTTGACCGAAACTAGTATAAACTAGTGTATAATATATTATGATTTTTTGGCCAAACCATGCATTTCGAAATGTTTCATAGAATCTAGTTTTCAGATGATTTTTTTGAATGTACTACCATCATAACCTTCCATCTTAACATATATAAATGATCTGAAAATTCTCGTATCATGTTAAACAGTCCCCAATTTAATTTGATTTTGTTGACCGAAACTAGTATATAATATACTATGATTTTTGATCGATACTTGCATTTCGAAAATTTTCATAGAATCTAATTTTCCGATGATTTTTTACATGGACTTCCATCATAACCTTCCCTCGTAAAATATATAAATGATATGTGAAGTTTCATATCATTTCGAGTAGTTCACGATTTAATTTGATTTTTGACCGAAACTAGTATAAACTAGTGTATAATATATTATGATTTTTTAGCCAAACCATGCATTTCGAAAAGTTTCATACAATCTAGTTTTCAGATGATTTTTTTGCATGGACTACCATCATAACCTTCCATCTTAACATATATAAATGATCTAAAAAGTCTCGTATCATGACAAACAGTCCCCAATTTAATTTGATTTTGTTGACCGAAACTAGTGTATAATATACTATGATTTTTGATCGAAACTTGCATTTCGAAAAGTTTCATAGAATCTAATTTTCCGATGTGTTTTTGCATGACCTTCCATCATAACCTTCCCTCGTAAAATATATAAATGATATGTGAAGTTTCATATCATTTCGAGCAGTCACGATTTAATTTGATTTTTGACCGAAACTAGTATAAACTAGTGTATAATATATTATGATTTTTTGGCCAAACCATGCATTTCGAAATGTTTCATAGAATCTAGTTTTCAGATGATTTTTTTGAATGTACTACCATCATAACCTTCCATCTTAACATATATAAATGATCTGAAAATTCTCGTATCATGTTAAACAGTCCCCAATTTAATTTGATTTTGTTGACCGAAACTAGTATATAATATACTATGATTTTTGATCGATACTTGCATTTCGAAAATTTTCATAGAATCTAATTTTCCGATGATTTTTTACATGGACTTCCATCATAACCTTCCCTCGTAAAATATATAAATGATATGTGAAGTTTCATATCATTTCGAGTAGTTCACGATTTAATTTGATTTTTGACCGAAACTAGTATAAACTAGTGTATAATATATTATGATTTTTTAGCCAAACCATGCATTTCGAAAAGTTTCATACAATCTAGTTTTCAGATGATTTTTTTGCATGGACTACCATCATAACCTTCCATCTTAACATATATAAATGATCTAAAAAGTCTCGTATCATGACAAACAGTCCCCAATTTAATTTGATTTTGTTGACCGAAACTAGTGTATAATATACTATGATTTTTGATCGAAACTTGCATTTCGAAAAGTTTCATAGAATCTAATTTTCCGATGTGTTTTTGCATGACCTTCCATCATAACCTTCCCTCGTAAAATATATAAATGATATGTGAAGTTTCATATCATTTCGAGCAGTCACGATTTAATTTGATTTTTGACCGAAACTAGTATAAACTAGTGTATAATATATTATGATTTTTTGGCCAAACCATGCATTTCGAAATGTTTCATAGAATCTAGTTTTCAGATGATTTTTTTGAATGTACTACCATCATAACCTTCCATCTTAACATATATAAATGATCTGAAAATTCTCGTATCATGTTAAACAGTCCCCAATTTAATTTGATTTGTTGACCGAAACTAGTATATAATATACTATGATTTTTGATCGATACTTGCATTTCGAAAATTTTCATAGAATCTAATTTTCCGATGATTTTTTACATGGACTTCCATCATAACCTTCCCTCGTAAAATATATAAATGATATGTGAAGTTTCATATCATTTCGAGCAGTTCACGATTTAATTTGATTTTTGACCGAAACTAGTATAAACTAGTGTATAATATATTATGATTTTTTAGCCAAACCATGCATTTCGAAAGGTTTCATAGAATCTAGTTTTCAGATGATTTTTTTGCATGAACTACCATCATATCCTTCTCTCTTAACATATATAAATGATCTGAAAAGTGTCGTATCTTGTCAAACAGCCCCCAATTAAATTTGATTTTTTTGACCGAAACTAGTGTATATTATACTATGATTTTTGATCGAAACTTGCATTTCGAAAAGTTTCATAGAATCTAATTTTCCAATTTATTTTTGCATGAACTTCCATCATAACCTTCCCTCGTAAAATATATAAATGATATATGAAGTTTCGTATCATTTCGAATAGTCCCCGATTTAATTTGATTTTTGACCGAAACTAGTCTAAACTAGTGTATAATATATTATGATTTTTTGGCCAAACCATGCATTTCGAAAAGTTTCATAGAATCTAGTTTTCAGATGATTTTTTTGCATGGGCTACCATCATAACCTTCCCTCTTAACATATATAAATGATCTGAAAAGTCTCGTATCATTTTAAATAGTCCCCAATTAAATTTGATTTTTTTGACAAAAATAAGTGTATAATATACTATGATTTTTGATCGAAACTTGCATTTCGAAAAGTTTCATAGAATCTAATTTTCCGATGATTTTTTACATGGACTTCCATCATAACCTACCCTCGTAAAATATATAAATGAAATGTGAAGTTTCATATCATTTCGAGCAGTTCACAATTTAATTTTATTTTTGACCAAAACTAGTCTAAACTAGTGTATAATATATTATGATTTTTTGGCCAAACCATGCATTTCGAAAGGTTTCATAGAATCTAGTTTTCAGATGATTTTTTTTTGCATGGAATACCATCATAACCTTCCCTCTTAACATATATAAATGATCTGAAAAGTCTCGTATCATTTTAAATAGTCCCCAATTAAATTTGATTTTTTTTACCGAAACAAGTGTATAATATACTATGATTTTTGATCGAAACTTGCATTTCGAAAAGTTTCATAGAATCTAATTTTCCGATGTTTTTTTGCATGACCTTCCATCATAACCTTCCCTCGTAAAATATATAAATGATATATGAAGTTTCGTATCATTTCGAATAGTCCCCGAATTAATTTGATTTTTGACCGAAACTAGTATAAACTAGTGTATAATATATTATGATTTTTTGGCCAAACCATGCATTTCGAAAAGTTTCATAGAATCTAGTTTTCAGATGATTTTTTTGCATGGACTAACATCATAACCTTCCCTCTTAACATATATAAATGATCTGAAAAGTATCGTATCGTTTTAAATAGTCCCCAATTAAATTTGATTTTTTTGACCGAAATAAGTGTATAATATACTATGATTTTTGATCGAAACTTGCATTTCGAAAAGTTTCGTAGAATCTAATTTTCAGATGATGTTTTACATGGACTTCCATCATAACCTTCCCTCGTAAAATATATAAATGAAATGTGAAGTTTCATATCATTTTGAGCAGCTCACGATTTAATTTGATTTTTGACCGAAACTAGTATAAACTAGTGTATAATTTATTATGATTTTTTGGCCAAACCATGCATTTCGAAAAGTTTCATAGAATCTAGTTTTCAGATGATTTTTTTGCATGGACTACCATCATAACCTTCCATCTTAACATATATAAATGATCTGAAAAGTCTTGTATCATGTCAAACAGTCCCCACTTTAATTTGATTTTGTTGACCGAAACTAGTGTATAATATACTATGAATTTTGATCGAAACTTGCATTTCGAAAAGTTTCATAGAATCTAATTTTCCGATGATTTTTTACATGGACTTCCATCATAACCTTCCCTCGTAAAATATATAAATGAAATGTGAAGTTTCATATCATTTCGAGCAGTTCACAATTTAATTTGATTTTTGACCAAAACTAGTCTAAACTAGTGTATAATATATTATGATTTTTTGGCCAAACCATGCATTTCGAAAGGTTTCATAGAATCTAGTTTTCAGATGATTTTTTTTGCATGGAATACCATCATAACCTTCCCTCTTAACATATATAAATGATCTGAAAAGTCTCGTATCATTTTAAATAGTCCCTAATAAAATTTGATTTTTTTTACCGAAACAAGTGTATAATATACTATGATTTTTGATCGAAACTTGCATTTCGAAAAGTTTCATAGAATCTAATTTTCCGATGTTTTTTTGCATGACCTTCCATCATAACCTTCCCTCGTAAAATATATAAATGATATATGAAGTTTCGTATCATTTCGAATAGTCCCCGAATTAATTTGATTTTTGACCGAAACTAGTATAAACTAGTGTATAATATATTATGATTTTTTGGCCAATTCATGCATTTCGAAAAGTTTCATAGAATCTAGTTTTCAGATGATTTTTTTTCATGGACTACCATCATATCCTTCCCTCTTAACATATATAAATGATCTGAAAAGTCTCGTATCGTTTTAAATAGTCCCCAATTAAATTTGATTTTTTTGACCGAAATAAGTGTATAATATACTATGATTTTTGATCGAAACTTGGATTTCGAAAAGTTTCATAGAATCTAATTTTCCGATGATTTTTTACATGGACTTCCATCATAACCTTCCCTCGTAAAATATATAAATGAAATGTGAAGTTTCATATCATTTCGAGCAGCTCACGATTTAATTTGATTTTTGACCGAAACTAGTATGAACTAGTGTATAATATATTATGATTTTTTGGCCAAACCATGCATTTCGAAAAGTTTCATAGAATCTAGTTTTCAGATGATTTTTTTGCATGGACTACCATCATAACCTTCCATCTTAACATATATAAATGATCTGAAAAGTCTCGTATCATGTCAAACAGTCCCCACTTTAATTTAATTTTGTTGACTGAAACTAGTGTATAATATACTATGAATTTTTATTGAAACTTGCATTTCGAAAAGTTTCATAGAATCTAAATTTCCGATGATTTTTTACTTGGACTTCCATCATAACCTTCCCTCGTAAAATATATAAATGAAATGTGAAGTTTCATATCATTTCGAGCAGTTCACGATTTAATTTGATTTTTGACCAAAACTAGTATAAACTAGTGTATAATATATTATGATTTTTTGGCCAAACCATGCATTTCGAAAGGTTTCATAGAATCTAGTTTTCAGATGATTTTTTTTGCATGGACTACCATCATAACCTCCCCTCTTAACATATATAAATGATCTGAAAAGTCTCGTATCATTTTAAATAGTCCCCAATTAAATTTGATTTTTTTGACCGAAACAAGTGTATAATATACTATGATTTTTGATCGAAACTTGCATTTCGAAAAGTTTCATAAAATCTAATTTTCCGATGATTTTTTACATGGACTTCCATCATAACCTTCCCTCGTAAAATATATAAATGAAATGTGAAGTTTCATATCATTTCGAGCAGTTCACGATTTAATTTGATTTTTGACCAATACTAGTATAAACTAGTGTATAATATATTATGATTTTTTGGCCAAACAATGTATTTCGAAAGGTTTCATAGAATCTACTTTTCAGATGATTTTTTTTGCATGGACTACCATCATAACCTTCCCTCTTAACATATATAAATGATCTGAAAAGTCTCGTATCATTTTAAATAGTCCCCAATTAAATTTGATTTTGTTTTGACCGAAACAAGTGTATAATATACTATGATTTTTGATTGAAACTTGCATTTCGAAAAGTTTCATAGAATCTAATTTTCCGATGTTTTTTTGCATGACCTTCCATCATAACCTTCCCTCGTAAAATATATAAATGATATATGAAGTTTCGTATCATTTCGAATAGTCCCCGATTTAATTTGATTTTTGACCGAAACTAGTATAAACTAGTGTATAATATATTATGATTTTTTTGCCAAACCATGCATTTCCAAAAGTTTCATAGAATCTAGTTTTCAGATGATTTTTTTGCATGGACTACCATCATAACCTTCCCTCTTAACATATATAAATGATCTTAAAAGTCTCGTATCGTTTTAAATAGTCCCCAATTAAATTTGATTTTTTTGACCGAAATAAGTGTATAATATACTATGATTTTTGATCGAAACTTGCATTTCGAAAAGTTTCATAGAATCTAATTTTCCGATGATTTTTTACATGGACTTCCATCATAACCTTCCCTCGTAAAATATATAAATGAAATGCGAAGTTTCATATCATTTCGAGCAGTTCACGATTTAATTTGATTTTTGACCGAAACTAGTATAAACTAGTGTATAATATATTATGATTTTTGGGCCAAACCATGCATTTCGAAAAGTTTCATAGAATCTAGTTTTCAGATGATTTTTTTGCATGGACTACCATCATAACCTTCCATCTTAACATATATAAATGATCTGAAAAGTCTCGTATCATGTCAAACAGTCCCCACTTTAATTTGATTTTGTTGACCGAAACTAGTGTATAATATACTATGAATTTTGATCGAAACTTGCATTTCGAAAAGTTTCATAGAATCTAATTTTTCGATGATTTTTTACATGGACTTCCATCATAACCTTCCCTCGTAAAATATATAAATGAAATGTGAAGTTTCATATCATTTCGAGCAGTTCACAATTTAATTTGATTTTTGACCAAAACTAGTCTAAACTAGTGTATAATATATTATGATTTTTTGGCCAAACCATGCATTTCGAAAGGTTTCATAGAATCTAGTTTTCAGATGATTTTTTTTGCATGGAATACCATCATAACCTTCCCTCTTAACATATATAAATGATCTGAAAAGTCTCGTATCATTTTAAATAGTCCCCAATAAAATTTGATTTTTTTTACCGAAACAAGTGTATAATATACTATGATTTTTGATCGAAACTTGCATTTCGAAAAGTTTCATAGAATCTAATTTTCCGATGTTTTTTTGCATGACCTTCCATCATAACCTTCCCTCGTAAAATATATAAATGATATATGAAGTTTCGTATCATTTCGAATAGTCCCCGAATTAATTTGATTTTTGACCGAAACTAGTATAAACTAGTGTATAAAATATTATGATTTTTTGGCCAATTCATGCATTTCGAAAAGTTTCATAGAATCTAGTTTTCAGATGATTTTTTTTCATGGACTACCATCATATCCTTCCCTCTTAACATATATAAATGATCTGAAAAGTCTCGTATCGTTTTAAATAGTCCCCAATTAAATTTGATTTTTTTGACCGAAATAAGTGTATAATATACTATGATTTTTGATCGAAACTTGGATTTCGAAAAGTTTCATAGAATCTAATTTTTCGATGATTTTTTACATGGACTTCCATCATAACCTTCCCTCGTAAAATATATAAATGAAATGTGAAGTTTCATATCATTTCGAGCAGCTCACGATTTAATTTGATTTTTGACCGAAACTAGTATGAACTAGTGTATAATATATTATGATTTTTTGGCCAAACCATGCATTTCGAAAAGTTTCATAGAATCTAGTTTTCAGATGATTTTTTTGCATGGACTACCATCATAACCTTCCATCTTAACATATATAAATGATCTGAAAAGTCTCGTATCATGTCAAACAGTCCCCACTTTAATTTAATTTTGTTGACTGAAACTAGTGTATAATATACTATGAATTTTGATTGAAACTTGCATTTCGAAAAGTTTCATAGAATCTAAATTTCCGATGATTTTTTACTTGGACTTCCATCATAACCTTCCCTCGTAAAATATATAAATGAAATGTGAAGTTTCATATCATTTCGAGCAGTTCACGATTTAATTTGATTTTTGACCAAAACTAGTATAAACTAGTGTATAATATATTATGATTTTTTGGCCAAACCATGCATTTCGAAAGGTTTCATAGAATCTAGTTTTCAGATGATTTTTTTTGCATGGACTACCATCATAACCTCCCCTCTTAACATATATAAATGATCTGAAAAGTCTCGTATCATTTTAAATAGTCCCCAATTAAATTTGATTTTTTTGACCGAAACAAGTGTATAATATACTATGATTTTTGATCGAAACTTGCATTTCGAAAAGTTTCATAAAATCTAATTTTCCGATGATTTTTTACATGGACTTCCATCATAACCTTCCCTCGTAAAATATATAAATGAAATGTGAAGTTTCATATCATTTCGAGCAGTTCACGATTTAATTTGATTTTTGACCAATACTAGTATAAACTAGTGTATAATATATTATGATTTTTTGGCCAAACAATGTATTTCGAAAGGTTTCATAGAATCTACTTTTCAGATGATTTTTTTTGCATGGACTACCATCATAACCTTCCCTCTTAACATATATAAATGATCTGAAAAGTCTCGTATCATTTTAAATAGTCCCCAATTAAATTTGATTTTGTTTTGACCGAAACAAGTGTATAATATACTATGATTTTTGATTGAAACTTGCATTTCGAAAAGTTTCATAGAATCTAATTTTCCGATGTTTTTTTGCATGACCTTCCATCATAACCTTCCCTCGTAAAATATATAAATGATATATGAAGTTTCGTATCATTTCGAATAGTCCCCGATTTAATTTGATTTTTGACCGAAACTAGTATAAACTAGTGTATAATATATTATGATTTTTTTGCCAAACCATGCATTTCCAAAAGTTTCATAGAATCTAGTTTTCAGATGATTTTTTTGCATGGACTACCATCATAACCTTCCCTCTTAACATATATAAATGATCTTAAAAGTCTCGTATCGTTTTAAATAGTCCCCAATTAAATTTGATTTTTTTGACCGAAATAAGTGTATAATATACTATGATTTTTGATCGAAACTTGCATTTCGAAAAGTTTCATAGAATCTAATTTTCCGATGATTTTTTACATGGACTTCCATCATAACCTTCCCTCGTAAAATATATAAATGAAATGTGAAGTTTCATATCATTTCGAGCAGTTCACGATTTAATTTGATTTTTGACCGAAACTAGTATAAACTAGTGTATAATATATTATGATTTTTGGGCCAAACCATGCATTTCGAAAAGTTTCATAGAATCTAGTTTTCAGATGATTTTTTTGCATGGACTACCATCATAACCTTCCATCTTAACATATATAAATGATCTGAAAAGTCTCGTATCATGTCAAACAGTCCCCACTTTAATTTGATTTTGTTGACCGAAACTAGTGTATAATATACTATGAATTTTGATCGAAACTTGCATTTCGAAAAGTTTCATAGAATCTAATTTTTCGATGATTTTTTACATGGACTTCCATCATAACCTTCCCTCGTAAAATATATAAATGAAATGTGAAGTTTCATATCATTTCGAGCAGTTCACAATTTAATTTGATTTTTGACCAAAACTAGTCTAAACTAGTGTATAATATATTATGATTTTTTGGCCAAACCATGCATTTCGAAAGGTTTCATAGAATCTAGTTTTCAGATGATTTTTTTTGCATGGAATACCATCATAACCTTCCCTCTTAACATATATAAATGATCTGAAAAGTCTCGTATCATTTTAAATAGTCCCCAATAAAATTTGATTTTTTTTACCGAAACAAGTGTATAATATACTATGATTTTTGATCGAAACTTGCATTTCGAAAAGTTTCATAGAATCTAATTTTCCGATGTTTTTTTGCATGACCTTCCATCATAACCTTCCCTCGTAAAATATATAAATGATATATGAAGTTTCGTATCATTTCGAATAGTCCCCGAATTAATTTGATTTTTGACCGAAACTAGTATAAACTATTGTATAAAATATTATGATTTTTTGGCCAATTCATGCATTTCGAAAAGTTTCATAGAATCTAGTTTTCAGATGATTTTTTTTCATGGACTACCATCATATCCTTCCCTCTTAACATATATAAATGATCTGAAAAGTCTCGTATCGTTTTAAATAGTCCCCAATTAAATTTGATTTTTTTGACCGAAATAAGTGTATAATATACTATGATTTTTGATCGAAACTTGGATTTCGAAAAGTTTCATAGAATCTAATTTTCTGATGATTTTTTACATGGACTTCCATCATAACCTTCCCTCGTAAAATATATAAATGAAATGTGAAGTTTCATATCATTTCGAGCAGCTCACGATTTAATTTGATTTTTGACCGAAACTAGTATGAACTAGTGTATAATATATTATGATTTTTTGGCCAAACCATGCATTTCGAAAAGTTTCATAGAATCTAGTTTTCAGATGATTTTTTTGCATGGACTACCATCATAACCTTCCATCTTAACATATATAAATGATCTGAAAGGTCTCGTATCATGTCAAACAGTCCCCACTTTAATTTAATTTTGTTGACTGAAACTAGTGTATAATATACTATGAATTTTGATCGAAACTTGCATTTCGAAAAGTTTCATAGAATCTAAATTTCCGATGATTTTTTACTTGGACTTCCATCATAACCTTCCCTCGTAAAATATATAAATGAAATGTGAAGTTTCATATCATTTCGAGCAGTTCACGATTTAATTTGATTTTTGACCAAAACTAGTATAAACTAGTGTATAATATATTATGATTTTTTGGCCAAACCATGCATTTCGAAAGGTTTCATAGAATCTAGTTTTCAGATGATTTTTTTTGCATGGACTACCATCATAACCTTCCCTCTTAACATATATAAATGATCTGAAAAGTCTCGTATCATTTTAAATAGTCCCCAATTAAATTTGATTTTTTTGACCGAAACAAGTGTATAATATACTATGATTTTTGATCGAAACTTGCATTTCGAAAAGTTTCATAAAATCTAATTTTCCGATGATTTTTTACATGGACTTCCATCATAACCTTCCCTCGTAAAATATATAAATGAAATGTGAAGTTTCATATCATTTCGAGCAGTTCACGATTTAATTTGATTTTTGACCAATACTAGTATAAACTAGTGTATAATATATTATGATTTTTTGGCCAAACAATGTATTTCGAAAGGTTTCATAGAATCTACTTTTCAGATGATTTTTTTTGCATGGACTACCATCATAACCTTCCCTCTTAACATATATAAATGATCTGAAAAGTCTCGTATCATTTTAAATAGTCCCCAATTAAATTTGATTTTGTTTTGACTGAAACAAGTGTATAATATACTATGATTTTTGATTGAAACTTGCATTTCGAAAAGTTTCATAGAATCTAATTTTCCGATGTTTTTTTGCATGACCTTCCATCATAACCTTCCCTCGTAAAATATATAAATGATATATGTAGTTTCGTATCATTTCGAATAGTCCCCGATTTAATTTGATTTTTGACCGAAACTAGTATAAACTAGTGTATAATATATTATGATTTTTTGGCCAAACCATGCATTTCCAAAAGTTTCATAGAATCTAGTTTTCAGATGATTTTTTTGCATGGACTACCATCATAACCTTCCATCTTAACATATATAAATGATCTGAAAAGTCTCGTATCATGTCAAACAGTCCCCACTTTAATTTAATTTTGTTGACTGAAACTAGTGTATAATATACTATGAATTTTGATTGAAACTTGCATTTCGAAAAGTTTCATAGAATCTAAATTTCCGATGATTTTTTACTTGGACTTCCATCATAACCTTCCCTCGTAAAATATATAAATGAAATGTGAAGTTTCATATCATTTCGAGCAGTTCACGATTTAATTTGATTTTTGACCAAAACTAGTATAAACTAGTGTATAATATATTATGATTTTTTGGCCAAACCATGCATTTCGAAAGGTTTCATAGAATCTAATTTTCAGATGATTTTTTTTGCATGGACTACCATCATAACCTTCCCTCTTAACATATATAAATGATCTGAAAAGTCTCGTATCATTTTAAATAGTCCCCAATTAAATTTGATTTTTTTGACCGAAACAAGTGTATAATATACTATGATTTTTGATCGAAACTTGCATTTCGAAAAGTTTCATAAAATCTAATTTTCCGATGATTTTTTACATGGACTTCCATCATAACCTTCCCTCGTAAAATATATAAATGAAATGTGAAGTTTCATATCATTTCGAGCAGTTCACGATTTAATTTGATTTTTGACCAATACTAGTATAAACTAGTGTATAATATATTATGATTTTTTGGCCAAACAATGTATTTCGAAAGGTTTCATAGAATCTACTTTTCAGATGATTTTTTTTGCATGGACTACCATCATAACCTTCCCTCTTAACATATATAAATGATCTGAAAAGTCTCGTATCATTTTAAATAGTCCCCAATTAAATTTGATTTTGTTTTGACCGAAACAAGTGTATAATATACTATGATTTTTGATTGAAACTTGCATTTCGAAAAGTTTCATAGAATCTAATTTTCCGATGTTTTTTTGCATGACCTTCCATCATAACCTTCCCTCGTAAAATATATAAATGATATATGAAGTTTCGTATCATTTCGAATAGTCCCCGATTTAATTTGATTTTTGACCGAAACTAGTATAAACTAGTGTATAATATATTATGATTTTTTTGCCAAACCATGCATTTCCAAAAGTTTCATAGAATCTAGTTTTCAGATGATTTTTTTGCATGGACTACCATCATAACCTTCCCTCTTAACATATATAAATGATCTTAAAAGTCTCGTATCGTTTTAAATAGTCCCCAATTAAATTTGATTTTTTTGACCGAAATAAGTGTATAATATACTATGATTTTTGATCGAAACTTGCATTTCGAAAAGTTTCATAGAATCTAATTTTCCGATGATTTTTTACATGGACTTCCATCATAACCTTCCCTCGTAAAATATATAAATGAAATGTGAAGTTTCATATCATTTCGAGCAGTTCACGATTTAATTTGATTTTTGACCGAAACTAGTATAAACTAGTGTATAATATATTATGATTTTTGGGCCAAACCATGCATTTCGAAAAGTTTCATAGAATCTAGTTTTCAGATGATTTTTTTGCATGGACTACCATCATAACCTTCCATCTTAACATATATAAATGATCTGAAAAGTCTCGTATCATGTCAAACAGTCCCCACTTTAATTTGATTTTGTTGACCGAAACTAGTGTATAATATACTATGAATTTTGATCGAAACTTGCATTTCGAAAAGTTTCATAGAATCTAATTTTTCGATGATTTTTTACATGGACTTCCATCATAACCTTCCCTCGTAAAATATATAAATGAAATGTGAAGTTTCATATCATTTCGAGCAGTTCACAATTTAATTTGATTTTTGACCAAAACTAGTCTAAACTAGTGTATAATATATTATGATTTTTTGGCCAAACCATGCATTTCGAAAGGTTTCATAGAATCTAGTTTTCAGAGGATTTTTTTTGCATGGAATACCATCATAACCTTCCCTCTTAACATATATAAATGATCTGAAAAGTCTCGTATCATTTTAAATAGTCCCCAATAAAATTTGATTTTTTTTACCGAAACAAGTGTATAATATACTATGATTTTTGATCGAAACTTGCATTTCGAAAAGTTTCATAGAATCTAATTTTCCGATGTTTTTTTGCATGACCTTCCATCATAACCTTCCCTCGTAAAATATATAAATGATATATGAAGTTTCGTATCATTTCGAATAGTCCCCGAATTAATTTGATTTTTGACCGAAACTAGTATAAACTAGTGTATAAAATATTATGATTTTTTGGCCAATTCATGCATTTCGAAAAGTTTCATAGAATCTAGTTTTCAGATGATTTTTTTTCATGGACTACCATCATATCCTTCCCTCTTAACATATATAAATAATCTGAAAAGTCTCGTATCGTTTTAAATAGTCCCCAATTAAATTTGATTTTTTTGACCGAAATAAGTGTATAATATACTATGATTTTTGATCGAAACTTGGATTTCGAAAAGTTTCATAGAATCTAATTTTCCGATGATTTTTTACATGGACTTCCATCATAACCTTCCCTCGTAAAATATATAAATGAAATGTGAAGTTTCATATCATTTCGAGCAGTTCACGATTTAATTTGATTTTTGACCGAAACTAGTATAAACTAGTGTGTAATATATTATGATTTTTGGGCCAAACCATGCATTTCGAAAAGTTTCATAGAATCTAGTTTTCAGATGATTTTTTTGCATGGACTACCATCATAACCTTCCATCTTAACATATATAAATGATCTGAAAAGTCTCGTATCATGTCAAACAGTCCCCACTTTAATTTGATTTTGTTGACCGAAACTAGTGTATAATATACTATGAATTTTGATCGAAACTTGCATTTCGAAAAGTTTCATAGAATCTAATTTTTCGATGATTTTTTACATGGACTTCCATCATAACCTTCCCTCGTAAAATATATAAATGAAATGTGAAGTTTCATATCATTTCGAGCAGTTCACAATTTAATTTGATTTTTGACCAAAACTAGTCTAAACTAGTGTATAATATATTATGATTTTTTGGCCAAACCATGCATTTCGAAAGGTTTCATAGAATCTAGTTTTCAGAGGATTTTTTTTGCATGGAATACCATCATAACCTTCCCTCTTAACATATATAAATGATCTGAAAAGTCTCGTATCATTTTAAATAGTCCCCAATAAAATTTGATTTTTTTTACCGAAACAAGTGTATAATATACTATGATTTTTGATCGAAACTTGCATTTCGAAAAGTTTCATAGAATCTAATTTTCCGATGTTTTTTTGCATGACCTTCCATCATAACCTTCCCTCGTAAAATATATAAATGATATATGAAGTTTCGTATCATTTCGAATAGTCCCCGAATTAATTTGATTTTTGACCGAAACTAGTATAAACTAGTGTATAAAATATTATGATTTTTTGGCCAATTCATGCATTTCGAAAAGTTTCATAGAATCTAGTTTTCAGATGATTTTTTTTCATGGACTACCATCATATCCTTCCCTCTTAACATATATAAATAATCTGAAAAGTCTCGTATCGTTTTAAATAGTCCCCAATTAAATTTGATTTTTTTGACCGAAATAAGTGTATAATATACTATGATTTTTGATCGAAACTTGGATTTCGAAAAGTTTCATAGAATCTAATTTTCCGATGATTTTTTACATGGACTTCCATCATAACCTTCCCTCGTAAAATATATAAATGAAATGTGAAGTTTCATATCATTTCGAGCAGCTCACGATTTAATTTGATTTTTGACCGAAACTAGTATGAACTAGTGTATAATATATTATGATTTTTTGGCCAAACCATGCCTTTCGAAAAGTTTCATAGAATCTAGTTTTCAGATGATTTTTTTGCATGGACTACCATCATAACCTTCCATCTTAACATATATAAATGATCTGAAAGGTCTCGTATCATGTCAAACAGTCCCCACTTTAATTTAATTTTGTTGACTGAAACTAGTGTATAATATACTATGAATTTTGATCGAAACTTGCATTTCGAAAAGTTTCATAGAATCTAAATTTCCGATGATTTTTTACTTGGACTTCCATCATAACCTTCCCTCGTAAAATATATAAATGAAATGTGAAGTTTCATATCATTTCGAGCAGTTCACGATTTAATTTGATTTTTGACCAAAACTAGTATAAACTAGTGTATAATATATTATGATTTTTTGGCCAAACCATGCATTTCGAAAGGTTTCATAGAATCTAGTTTTCAGATGATTTTTTTTGCATGGACTACCATCATAACCTTCCCTCTTAACATATATAAATGATCTGAAAAGTCTCGTATCATTTTAAATAGTCCCCAATTAAATTTGATTTTTTTGACCGAAACAAGTGTATAATATACTATGATTTTTGATCGAAACTTGCATTTCGAAAAGTTTCCTAAAATCTAATTTTCCGATGATTTTTTACATGGACTTCCATCATAACCTTCCCTCGTAAAATATATAAATGAAATGTGAAGTTTCATATCATTTCGAGCAGTTCACGATTTAATTTGATTTTTGACCAATACTAGTATAAACTAGTGTATAATATATTATGATTTTTTGGCCAAACAATGTATTTCGAAAGGTTTCATAGAATCTACTTTTCAGATGATTTTTTTTGCATGGACTACCATCATAACCTTCCCTCTTAACATATATAAATGATATGAAAAGTCTCGTATCATTTTAAATAGTCCCCAATTAAATTTGATTTTGTTTTGACTGAAACAAGTGTATAATATACTATGATTTTTGATTGAAACTTGCATTTTGAAAAGTTTCATAGAATCTAATTTTCCGATGTTTTTTTGCATGACCTTCCATCATAACCTTCCCTCGTAAAATATATAAATGATATATGTAGTTTCGTATCATTTCGAATAGTCCCCGATTTAATTTGATTTTTGACCGAAACTAGTATAAACTAGTGTATAATATATTATGATTTTTTGGCCAAACCATGCATTTCCAAAAGTTTCATAGAATCTAGTTTTCAGATGATTTTTTTGCATGGACTACCATCATAACCTTCCCTCTTAACATATATAAATGATCTTAAAAGTCTCGTATCGTTTTAAATAGTCCCCAATTAAATTTGATTTTTTTGACCGAAATAAGTGTATAATATACTATGATTTTTGATCGAAACTTGCATTTCGAAAAGTTTCATAGAATCTAATTTTCCGATGATTTTTTACATGGACTTCCATCATAACCTTCCCTCGTAAAATATATAAATGAAATGTGAAGTTTCATATCATTTCGAGCAGTTCACGATTTAATTTGATCTTTGACCGAAACTAGTATAAACTAGTGTATAATATATTATGATTTTTTGGCCAAACCATGCATTTCGAAAAGTTTCATAGAATCTAGTTTTCAGATGATTTTTTTGCATGGACTACCATCATAACCTTCCATCTTAACATATATAAATGAACTGAAAAGTCTCGTATCATGTCAAACAGTCCCCACTTTAATTTGATTTTGTTGACCGAAACTAGTGTATAATATACTATGATTTTTGATCGAAACTTGCATTTCGAAAAGTTTCATAGAATCTAAATTTCCGATGATTTTTAACATGGACTTCCATCATAACCTTCCCTCGTAAAATATATAAATGAAATGTGAAGTTTCATATCATTTCGAGCAGTTCACGATTTAATTTGATTTTTCACCAAAACTAGTATAAACTAGTGTATAATATATTATGATTTTTTGGCCAAACCATGCATTTCGAAAGGTTTCATAGAATCTTGTTTTCAGATGATTTTTTTTGCATGGACTACCATCATAACCTTCCCTCTTAACATATATAAATGATCTGAAAAGTCTCGTATCATTTTAAATAGTCCCCCATTAAATTTAATTTTTTTGACCGAAACAAGTGTATAATATACTATGATTTTTGATCGAAACTTGCATTTCGAAAAGTTTCATAGAATCTAATTTTCCGATATTTTTTTGCATGACCTTCCATCACAACCTTCCCTCGTAAAATATATAAATGATATATGAAGTTTCGTATCATTTCGAATAGTCCCCGATTTAATTTGATTTTTGACCGAAACTAGTATAAACTAGTGTATAATATATTATGATTTTTTGGCCAAACCATGCATTTCGAAAAGTTTCATAGAATCTAGTTTTCAGATGATTTTTTTGCATGGACTACCATCATAACCTTCCCTCTTAACATATATAAATGATCTGAAAAGTCTCGTATCATGTCAAACAGTCCCCAATTAAATTTGATTTTGTTGACCGAAACTAGTGTATAATATACTATGATTTTTGATCGAAACTTGCATTTCGAAAAGTTTCATAGAATCTAATTTTCCAATGTATTTTTGCATGAACTTCCATCATAACCTTCCCTCGTAAAATATATAAATGATATATGAAGTTTCGTATCATTTCGAATAGTCCCCGATTTAATTTGATTTTTGACCGAAACTAGTATAAACTAGTGTATAATATATTATGATTTTTTGGCCAAACCATGCATTTCGAAAAGTTTCATAGAATCTAGTTTTCTAATGATTTTTTTGCATGGACTACCATCATAACCTTCCCTCTTAACACATATAAATGATTTGAAAAGTCTCGTATCATGTCAAACAGTCTCCAATTAAATTTGATTTTTTTGACCGAAACAAGTGTACAATATACTATGATTTTTGATCGAAACTTGCATTTCGAAAAGTTTCATAGAATCTAATTTCCATTGTATTTTTGCATTTACTTCCATCATAACCTTCCCTCGTAAAATATATAAATGATATATGAAGTTTCGTATCATTTAGAATAGTCCCCGATTTAATTTGATTTTTGACCGAAACTAGTCTAAACTAGTGTATAATATATTATGATTTTTTGGCCAAACCATGCATTTCGAAAAGTTTCATAGAATCTAGTTTTCAGATGATTTTTTTGCATGGACTACCATCATAACCTTCCCTCTTAAAATATATAAATGATCTGAAAAGTCTCGTATCATGTCAAACAGTCCCCAATTAAATTTGATTTTTTTGACCGAAACTAGTGTATAATATACTATGATTTTTGATCGAAACTTGCATTTCGAAAAGTTTCATAGAATCTAATTTTCCGATGATTTTTTACATGGACTTCCATCATTACCTTCCCTCGTAAAATATATAAATGATATATGAAGTTTCGTATAATTTCGAATAGTCCCCGATTTAATTTGATTTAAAACGAAACTAGTATAAACTAGTGTATAATATATTATGATTTTTTGGCCAAACCATGCATTTCGAAAGGTTTCATAGAATCTAGTTTTCAGATGATTTTTTTTGCATGGACTACCATCATAACCTTCCCTCTTAACATATATAAATGATCTGAAAAGTTTCGTATCAATTTAAATAGTCCCCAATTTAATTTGATTTTTTTGACCGAAACAAGTGCATAATATACTATGATTTTTGATCGAAACTTGCATTTCAAAAAGTTTCATAGAATCTAATTTTCCGATGTTTTTTTGCATGAACTTCCATCACAACCTTCCCTCGTAATATATTTAAATGATATATGAAGTTTCGTATCATTTTGAATCGTCCCCGATTTAATTTTATTTTTTAACGAAACTAGTATAAACTAGTGTATAAGATATTATGATTTTTTTGCCAAACCATGCATTTCGAAAAGTTTCATAGAATCTAGTTTTCAGATGATTTTTTTGCATGGACTACCATCATAACCTTCCCTCTTAACATATAAAAATGATCTGAAAAGTCTCGTATCATTTTAAATAGTCCCCCATTAAATTTGATTTTTTTGACCGAAACAAGTGTATAATATACTATGATTTTTGATCGAAACTTGCATTTCGAAAAGTTTCATAGAATCTAATTTTCCGATATTTTTTTGCATGACCTTCCATCACAACCTTCCCTCGTAAAATATATAAATGATATATGAAGTTTCGTATCATTTCGAATAGTCCCCGATTTAATTTGATTTTTGACCGAAACTAGTATAAACTAGTGTATAATATATTATGATTTTTTGGCCAAACCATGCATTTCGAAAAGTTTCATAGAATCTAGTTTTCAGATGATTTTTTTGCATGGACTACCATCATAACCTTCCCTCTTAACATATATAAATGATTTGAAAAGTCTCGTATCATGTCAAACAATCCCCAATTAAATTTGATTTTTTTGACCGAAACAAGTGTACAATATACTATGATTTTTGATCGAAACTTGCATTTCGAAAAGTTTCATAGAATCTAATTTCCATTGTATTTTTGCATGTACTTCCATCATAACCTTCCCTCGTAAAATATATAAATGATATATGAAGTTTCGTATCATTTAGAATAGTCCCCAATTTAATTTGATTTTTGACCGAAACTAGTCTAAACTAGTGTATAATATATTATGATTTTTTGGCCAAACCATGCATTTCGAAAAGTTTCATAGAATCTAGTTTTCAGATGATTTTTTTGCATGGACTACCATCATAACCTTCCCTCTTAAAATATATAAATGATCTGAAAAGTCTCGTATCATGTCAAACAGTCCCCAATTAAATTTGATTTTTTTGACCGAAACTAGTGTATAATATACTATGATTTTTGATCGAAACTTGCATTTCGAAAAGTTTCATAGAATCTAATTTTCCGATGATTTTTTACATGGACTTCCATCATTACCTTCCCTCGTAAAATATATAAATGATATATGAAGTTTCGTATAATTTCGAATAGTCCCCGATTTAATTTGATTTAAAACGAAACTAGTATAAACTAGTGTATAATATATTATGATTTTTTGGCCAAACCATGCATTTCGAAAGGTTTCATAGAATCTAGTTTTCAGATGATTTTTTTTGCATGGACTACCATCATAACCTTCCCTCTTAACATATATAAATGATCTGAAAAGTTTCGTATCAATTTAAATAGTCCCCAATTTAATTTGATTTTTTTGACCGAAACAAGTGCATAATATACTATGATTTTTGATCGAAACTTGCATTTCAAAAAGTTTCATAGAATCTAATTTTCCGATGTTTTTTTGCATGAACTTCCATCACAACCTTCCCTCGTAATATATTTAAATGATATATGAAGTTTCGTATCATTTTGAATCGTCCCCGATTTAATTTGATTTTTTAACGAAACTAGTATAAACTAGTGTATAAGATATTATGATTTTTTTGCCAAACCATGCATTTCGAAAAGTTTCATAGAATCTAGTTTTCAGATGATTTTTTTGCATGGACTACCATCATAACCTTCCCTCTTAACATATATAAATGATCTGAAAAGTCTCGTATCATTTTAAATATTCCCCAATTAAATTTGATTTTTTTGACCGAAATAAGTGTATAATATACTATGATTTTTGATCGAAACTTGCATTTCGAAAAGTTTCATAGAATCTAATTTTCCGATGTTTTTTTGCATGACCTTCCATCATAACCTTCCCTCGTAAAATATATAAATGATATATGAAGTTTCGTATCATTTCGAATAGTCCCCGATTTAATTTGATTTTTAACCGAAACTAGTATAAACTAGTGTATAATATATTATGATTTTTTGGCCAAACCATGCATTTCGAAAAGTTTCATAGAATCAAGTTTTCAGATGATTTTTTTGCATGGACTACCATCATAACCTTCCCTCTTAACATATATAAATGATCTGAAAAGTCTCGTATCATGTCAAACAGTCCCCAATTAAATTTGATTTTGTTGACCGAAACTAGTGTATAATATACTATGATTTTTGATCGAAACTTGCATTTCGAAAAGTTTCATAGAATCTAATTTTCCAATGTATTTTTGCATGAACTTCCATCATAACCTTCCCTCGTAAAATATATAAATGATATATGAAGTTTCGTATCATTTCGAATAGTCCCCGATTTAATTTGATTTTTGACCGAAACTAGTATAAACTAGTGTATCATATATTATGATTTTTTGGCCAAACCATGCATTTCGAAAAGTTTCATAGAATCTAGTTTTCTAATGATTTTTTTGCATGGACTACCATCATAACCTTCCCTCTTAACACATATAAATGATTTGAAAAGTCTCGTATCATGTCAAACAGTCCCCAATTAAATTTGATTTTTTTGACCGAAACAAGTGTACAATATACTATGATTTTTGATCGAAACTTGCATTTCGAAAAGTTTCATAGAATCTAATTTCCATTGTATTTTTGCATGTACTTCCATCATAACCTTCCCTCGTAAAATATATAAATGATATATGAAGTTTCGTATCATTTAGAATAGTCCCCGATTTAATTTGATTTTTGACCGAAACTAGTCTAAACTAGTGTATAATATATTATGATTTTTTGGCCAAACCATGCATTTCGAAAAGTTTCATAGAATCTAGTTTTCAGATGATTTTTTTGCATGGACTACCATCATAACCTTCCCTCTTAAAATATATAAATGATCTGAAAAGTCTCGTATCATGTCAAACAGTCCCCAATTAAATTTGATTTTTTTGACCGAAACTAGTGTATAATATACTATGATTTTTGATCGAAACTTGCATTTCGAAAAGTTTCATAGAATCTAATTTTCCGATGATTTTTTACATGGACTTCCATCATTACCTTCCCTCGTAAAATATATAAATGATATATGAAGTTTCGTATAATTTCGAATAGTCCCCGATTTAATTTGATTTTTGACCGAAACTAGTATAAACTAGTGTATAATATATTATGATTTTTTGGCCAAACCATGCATTTCGAAAGGTTTCATAGAATCTAGTTTTCAGATGATTTTTTTTGCATGGACTACCATCATAACCTTCCCTCTTAACATATATAAATGATCTGAAAAGTTTCGTATCAATTTAAATAGTCCCCAATTTAATTTGATTTTTTTGACCGAAACAAGTGCATAATATACTATGATTTTTGATCGAAACTTGCATTTCAAAAAGTTTCATAGAATCTAATTTTCCGATGTTTTTTTGCATGAACTTCCATCACAACCTTCCCTCGTAATATATTTAAATGATATATGAAGTTTCGTATCATTTTGAATCGTCCCCGATTTAATTTGATTTTTTAACGAAACTAGTATAAACTAGTGTATAAGATATTATGATTTTTTTGCCAAACCATGCATTTCGAAAAGTTTCATAGAATCTAGTTTTCAGATGATTTTTTTGCATGGACTACCATCATAACCTTCCCTCTTAACATATATAAATGATCTGAAAAGTCTCGTATCATTTTAAATATTCCCCAATTAAATTTGATTTTTTTGACCGAAATAAGTGTATAATATACTATGATTTTTGATCGAAACTTGCATTTCGAAAAGTTTCATAGAATCTAATTTTCCGATGTTTTTTTGCATGACCTTCCATCATAACCTTCCCTCGTAAAATATATAAATGATATATGAAGTTTCGTATCATTTCGAATAGTCCCCGATTTAATTTGATTTTTAACCGAAACTAGTATAAACTAGTGTATAATATATTATGATTTTTTGGCCAAACCATGCATTTCGAAAAGTATCATAGAATCAAGTTTTCAGATGATTTTTTTGCATGGACTACCATCATAACCTTCCCTCTTAACATATATAAATGATCTGAAAAGTCTCGTATCATGTCAAACAGTCCCCAATTAAATTTGATTTTGTTGACCGAAACTAGTGTATAATATACTATGATTTTTGATCGAAACTTGCATTTCGAAAAGTTTCATAGAATCTAATTTTCCAATGTATTTTTGCATGAACTTCCATCATAACCTTCCCTCGTAAAATATATAAATGATATATGAAGTTTCGTATCATTTCGAATAGTCCCCGATTTAATTTGATTTTTGACCGAAACTAGTATAAACTAGTGTATAATATATTATGATTTTTTGGCCAAACCATGCATTTCGAAAAGTTTCATAGAATCTAGTTTTCTAATGATTTTTTTGCATGGACTACCATCATAACCTTCCCTCTTAACACATATAAATGATTTGAAAAGTCTCGTATCATGTCAAACAGTCCCCAATTAAATTTGATTTTTTTGACCGAAACAAGTGTACAATATACTATGATTTTTGATCGAAACTTGCATTTCGAAAAGTTTCATAGAATCTAATTTCCATTGTATTTTTGCATGTACTTCCATCATAACCTTCCCTCGTAAAATATATAAATGATATATGAAGTTTCGTATCATTTAGAATAGTCCCCGATTTAATTTGATTTTTGACCGAAACTAGTCTAAACTAGTGTATAATATATTATGATTTTTTGGCCAAACCATGCATTTCGAAAAGTTTCATAGAATCTAGTTTTCAGATGATTTTTTTGCATGGACTACCATCATAACCTTCCCTCTTAAAATATATAAATGATCTGAAAAGTCTCGTATCATGTCAAACAGTCCCCAATTAAATTTGATTTTGTTGACCGAAACTAGTGTATAATATACTATGATTTTTGATCGAAACTTGCATTTCGAAAAGTTTCATAGAATCTAATTTTCCAATGTATTTTTGCATGAACTTCCATCATAACCTTCCCTCGTAAAATATATAAATGATATATGAAGTTTCGTATCATTTCGAATAGTCCCCGATTTAATTTGATTTTTGACCGAAACTAGTATAAACTAGTGTATAATATATTATGATTTTTTGGCCAAACCATGCATTTCGAAAAGTTTCATAGAATCTAGTTTTCTAATGATTTTTTTGCATGGACTACCATCATAACCTTCCCTCTTAACACATATAAATGATTTGAAAAGTCTCGTATCATGTCAAACAGTCCCCAATTAAATTTGATTTTTTTGACCGAAACAAGTGTACAATATACTATGATTTTTGATCGAAACTTGCATTTCGAAAAGTTTCATAGAATCTAATTTCCATTGTATTTTTGCATGTACTTCCATCATAACCTTCCCTCGTAAAATATATAAATGATATATGAAGTTTCGTATCATTTAGAATAGTCCCCGATTTAATTTGATTTTTGACCGAAACTAGTCTAAACTAGTGTATAATATATTATGATTTTTTGGCCAAACCATGCATTTCGAAAAGTTTCATAGAATCTAGTTTTCAGATGATTTTTTTGCATGGACTACCATCATAACCTTCCCTCTTAAAATATATAAATGATCTGAAAAGTCTCGTATCATGTCAAACAGTCCCCAATTAAATTTGATTTTTTTGACCGAAACTAGTGTATAATATACTATGATTTTTGATCGAAACTTGCATTTCGAAAAGTTTCATAGAATCTAATTTTCCGATGATTTTTTACATGGACTTCCATCATTACCTTCCCTCGTAAAATATATAAATGATATATGAAGTTTCGTATAATTTCGAATAGTCCCCGATTTAATTTGATTTAAAACGAAACTAGTATAAACTAGTGTATAATATATTATGATTTTTTGGCCAAACCATGCATTTCGAAAGGTTTCATAGAATCTAGTTTTTAGATGATTTTTTTTGCATGGACTACCATCATAACCTTCCCTCTTAACATATATAAATGATCTGAAAAGTTTCGTATCAATTTAAATAGTCCCCAATTTAATTTGATTTTTTTGACCGAAACAAGTGCATAATATACTATGATTTTTGATCGAAACTTGCATTTCAAAAAGTTTCATAGAATCTAATTTTCCGATGTTTTTTTGCATGAACTTCCATCACAACCTTCCCTCGTAATATATTTAAATGATATATGAAGTTTCGTATCATTTTGAATCGTCCCCGATTTAATTTTATTTTTTAACGAAACTAGTATAAACTAGTGTATAAGATATTATGATTTTTTTGCCAAACCATGCATTTCGAAAAGTTTCATAGAATCTAGTTTTCAGATGATTTTTTTGCATGGACTACCATCATAACCTTCCCTCTTAACATATAAAAATGATCTGAAAAGTCTCGTATCATTTTAAATAGTCCCCCATTAAATTTGATTTTTTTGACCGAAACAAGTGTATAATATACTATGATTTTTGATCGAAACTTGCATTTCGAAAAGTTTCATAGAATCTAATTTTCCGATATTTTTTTGCATGACCTTCCATCACAACCTTCCCTCGTAAAATATATAAATGATATATGAAGTTTCGTATCATTTCGAATAGTCCCCGATTTAATTTGATTTTTGACTGAAACTAGTATAAACTAGTGTATAATATATTATGATTTTTTGGCCAAACCATGCATTTCGAAAAGTTTCATAGAATCTAGTTTTCAGATGATTTTTTTGCATGGACTACCATCATAACCTTCCCTCTTAACATATATAAATGATTTGAAAAGTCTCGTACCATGTCAAACAATCCCCAATTAAATTTGATTTTTTTGACCGAAACAAGTGTACAATATACTATGATTTTTGATCGAAACTTGCATTTCGAAAAGTTTCATAGAATCTAATTTCCATTGTATTTTTGCATGTACTTCCATCATAACCTTCCCTCGTAAAATATATAAATGATATATGAAGTTTCGTATCATTTAGAATAGTCCCCAATTTAATTTTATTTTTGACCGAAACTAGTCTAAACTAGTGTATAATATATTATGATTTTTTGGCCAAACCATGCATTTCGAAAAGTTTCATAGAATCTAGTTTTCAGATGATTTTTTTGCATGGACTACCATCATAACATTCCCTCTTAAAATATATAAATGATCTGAAAAGTCTCGTATCATGTCAAACAGTCCCCAATTAAATTTGATTTTTTTGACCGAAACTAGTGTATAATATACTATGATTTTTGATCGAAACTTGCATTTCGAAAAGTTTCATAGAATCTAATTTTCCGATGATTTTTTACATGGACTTCCATCATTACCTTCCCTCGTAAAATATATAAATGATATATGAAGTTTCTTATAATTTCGAATAGTCCCCGATTTAATTTGATTTAAAACGAAACTAGTATAAACTAGTGTATAATATATTATGATTTTTTGGCCAAACCATGCATTTCGAAAGGTTTCATAGAATCTAGTTTTCAGATGATTTTTTTTGCATGGACTACCATCATAACCTTCCCTCTTAACATATATAAATGATCTGAAAAGTTTCGTATCAATTTAAATAGTCCCCAATTTAATTTGATTTTTTTGACCGAAACAAGTGCATAATATACTATGATTTTTGATCGAAACTTGCATTTCAAAAAGTTTCATAGAATCTAATTTTCCGATGTTTTTTTGCATGAACTTCCATCACAACCTTCCCTCGTAATATATTTAAATGATATATGAAGTTTCGTATCATTTTGAATCGTCCCCGATTTAATTTGATTTTTTAACGAAACTAGTATAAACTAGTGTATAAGATATTATGATTTTTTTGCCAAACCATGCATTTCGAAAAGTTTCATAGAATCTAGTTTTCAGATGATTTTTTTGCATGGACTACCATCATAACCTTCCCTCTTAACATATATAAATGATCTGAAAAGTCTCGTATCATTTTAAATATTCCCCAATTAAATTTGATTTTTTTGACCGAAATAAGTGTATAATATACTATGATTTTTGATCGAAACTTGCATTTCGAAAAGTTTCATAGAATCTAATTTTCCGATGTTTTTTTGCATGACCTTCCATCATAACCTTCCCTCGTAAAATATATAAATGATATATGAAGTTTCGTATCATTTCGAATAGTCCCCGATTTAATTTGATTTTTAACCGAAACTAGTATAAACTAGTGTATAATATATTATGATTTTTTGGCCAAACCATGCATTTCGAAAAGTTTCATAGAATCAAGTTTTCAGATGATTTTTTTGCATGGACTACCATCATAACCTTCCCTCTTAACATATATAAATGATCTGAAGAGTCTCGTATCATGTCAAACAGTCCCCAATTAAATTTGATTTTGTTGACCGAAACTAGTGTATAATATACTATGATTTTTGATCAAAACTTGCATTTCGAAAAGTTTCATAGAATCTAATTTTCCAATGTATTTTTGCATGAACTTCCATCATAACCTTCCCTCGTAAAATATATAAATGATATATGAAGTTTTGTATCATTTCGAATAGTCCCCGATTTAATTTGATTTTTGACCGAAACTAGTATAAACTAGTGTATAATATATTATGATTTTTTTGCCAAACCATGCATTTCGAAAAGTTTCATAGAATCTAGTTTTCTAATGATTTTTTTGCATGGACTACCATCATAACCTTCCCTCTTAACATATATAAATGATTTGAAAAGTCTCGTATCATATCAAACAGTCCCCAATTAAATTTGATTTTTTTGACCGAAACTAGTGTACAATATACTATGATTTTTGATCGAAACTTGCATTTCGAAAAGTTTCATAGAATCTAATTTCCATTGTATTTTTGCATGTACTTCCATCATAACCTTCCCTCGTAAAATATATAAATGATATATGAAGTTTTGTATCATTTAGAATAGTCCCCGATTTAATTTGATTTTTGACCGAAACTAGTCTAAACTAGTGTATAATATATTATGATTTTTTGGCCAAACCATGCATTTCGAAAAGTTTCATAGAATCTAGTTTTCAGATGAGTTTTTTTGCATGGACTACCATCATAACCTTCCATCTTAACATATATAAATGATCTGAAAAGTCTCGTATCATGTCAAACAGTCCCCGATTTAATTTGAATTTGTTGACCGAAACTAGTGTATAATATATTATGATTTTTGATCGAAACTTGCATTTCGAAAAGTTTCATAGAATCTAATTTTCCGATGATTTTTTACATGGACTTCCATAATAACATTCCCTCGTAAAATATATAAATGATATATGAAGTTTCGTATCATTTCGAATAGTCCCCGATTTAATTTGATTTTTGACCAAAACTAGTCTAAACTAGTGTATAATATATTATGACTTTTTGGCCAAACCATGCATTTCGAAAGGTTTCATAGAATCTAGTTTTCAGATGATTTTTTTGCATGGACTACAATCATAACCTTCCCTCTTAACATATATAAATGATCTGAAAAGTCTCGTATCATGTCAAACAGTCCCCAATTTAATTTGATTTTGTTGACCGAAACTTGTGTATAATATACTATGATTTTTGATCGAACATTGCATTTCGAAAAGTTTCATAGAATCTAATTTTCCGATAATTTTTTACATGGACTTCCATCATAACCTTCCCTCGTAAAATATATAAATGATATGTGAAGTTTCATATCATTTCGAGCAGTTCACGATTTAATTTGATTTTTGACCTAAACTAGTATAAACTAGTGTAGAATATATTATGATTTTTTGGCCAAACCATGCATTTCGAAAGGTTTCATAGAATCTAGTTTTCAGATGATTTTTTTGCAAGGATTACCATCATAACCTTCCCTCTTAACATATATAAATGATCTGAAAAGTCTCATATCATGTCAAAGAGTCCCCAATTAAATTTGATTTTTTTGACCGAAACTAGTGTATAATATACTATGATTTTTGATCGAAACTTGCATTTCGAAAAGTTTCATAGAATCTAATTTTAAAATGTATTTTTGCATGACATTCCATCATAACCTTCCCTCGCAAAATATATAAATGATATATGAAGTTTCGTATCATTTCGAATAGTCCCCGATTTAATTTGATTTTTGACCGAAACTAGTCTAAACTAGTGTATAGTATATTATGATTTTTTGGCCAAACCATGCATTTCGAAAAGTTTCATAGAATCTAGTTTTCAGATGACTTTATTGCATGGACTAACATCATAACCTTCCCTATTAACATATATAAATGATCTGAAAAGTCTCGTATCATGTCAAACAGTCCCAAATTAAATTTGATTTTTTTGACCGAAACTAGTGTATAATATACTATGATTTTTGATCGAAACTTGCATTTCGAAAAGTTTCATAGAATCTAATTTTCCGATGTTTTTTTGCATGACCTTCCATCATAACCTTCCCTCGTAAAATATATTAATGATATATGAAGTTTCGTATCATTTCGAATATTCCCCGATTTAATTTGATTTTTGACCGAAACTAGTATAAACTAGTGTATAATATATTATGATTTTTTGGCCAAACCATGCATTTCGAAAATTTTCATAGAATCTAGTTTTCAGATGATTTTTTTGCATGGACTACCATCATAACCTTCCCTCTTAACATATATAAATGATCTGAAAAGTCACTTATCATGTCAAACAGTCCCCACTTTAATTTGATTTTGTTGACCGAAACTAGTGTATAATATACTATGATTTTTGATCGAAACTTGCATTTCGAAAAGTTTCATAGAATCTAATTTTCCGATGATTTTTTACATGTTCTTCCATCATAACCTTCCCTCGTAAAATATATAAATGAAATGTGAAGTTTCATATCATTTCGAGCAGTTCATGATTTAATTTGATTTTTGACCGAAACTAGTATAAACTAGTGTATAATATATTATGATTTTTTGGCCAAACCATGCATTTCGAAAGGTTTCATAGAATCTAGTTTTCAGATGATTTTTTTGCATGGACTACAATCATAACCTTCCCTCTTAACATATATAAATGATCTGAAAAGTCTCGTATCATGTCAAACAGTCCCCAATTTAATTTGATTTTGTTGACCGAAACTAGTGTATAATATACTATGATTTTTGATCGAACATTGCATTTCGAAAAGTTTCATAGAATCTAATTTTCCGATAATTTTTTACATGGACTTCCATCATAACCTTCCCTCGTAAAATATATAAATGATATGTGAAGTTTCGTATCATTTCGAATAGTCCCCGATTTAATTTGATTTTTGACCGAAACTAGTATAAATTAGTGTATAATATATTATGATTTTTTGGCCAAACCATGCATTTCGAAAAGTTTCATACAATCTAGTTTTCAGATGATTTTTTTGCATGGACTACCATCATAACCTTCCATCTTAACATATATAAATGATCTAAAAAGTCTCGTATCATGACAAACAGTCCCCAATTTAATTTGATTTTGTTGACCGAAACTAGTGTATAATATACTATGATTTTTGATCGAAACTTGCATTTCGAAAAGTTTCATAGAATCTAATTTTCCGATGTGTTTTTGCATGACCTTCCATCATAACCTTCCCTCGTAAAATATATAAATGATATGTGAAGTTTCATATCATTTCGAGCAGTCACGATTTAATTTGATTTTTGACCGAAACTAGTATAAACTAGTGTATAATATATTATGATTTTTTGGCCAAACCATGCATTTCGAAATGTTTCATAGAATCTAGTTTTCAGATGATTTTTTTGAATGTACTACCATCATAACCTTCCATCTTAACATATATAAATGATCTGAAAATTCTCGTATCATGTTAAACAGTCCCCAATTTAATTTGATTTTGTTGACCGAAACTAGTATATAATATACTATGATTTTTGATCGATACTTGCATTTCGAAAATTTTCATAGAATCTAATTTTCCGATGATTTTTTACATGGACTTCCATCATAACCTTCCCTCGTAAAATATATAAATGATATGTGAAGTTTCATATCATTTCGAGCAGTTCACGATTTAATTTGATTTTTGACCGAAACTAGTATAAACTAGTGTATAATATATTATGATTTTTTAGCCAAACCATGCATTTCGAAAGGTTTCATAGAATCTAGTTTTCAGATGATTTTTTTGCATGAACTACCATCATATCCTTCTCTCTTAACATATATAAATGATCTGAAAAGTGTCGTATCATGTCAAACAGTCCCCAATTAAATTTGATTTTTTTGACCGAAACTAGTGTATATTATACTATGATTTTTGATCAAAACTTGCATTTCGAAAAGTTTCATAGAATCTAATTTTCCAATTTATTTTTGCATGAACTTCCATCATAACCTTCCCTCGTAAAATATATAAATGATATATGAAGTTTCGTATCATTTCGAATAGTCCCCGATTTAATTTGATTTTTGAACGAAACTAGTCTAAACTAGTGTATAATATATTATGATTTTTTGGCCAAACCATGCATTCGAAAAGTTTCATAGAATCTAGTTTTCAAATGATTTTTTTGCATGGGCTACCATCATAACCTTCCCTCTTAACATATATATATGATCTGAAAAGTCTCGTATCATTTTAAATAGTCCCCAATTAAATTTGATTTTTTTGACCGAAATAAGTGTAAAATATACTATGATTTTTGATCGAAACTTGCATTTCGAAAAGTTTCATAGAATCTAATTTTCCGATGTTTTTTTGCATGACCTTCCATCATAACCTTCCCTCATAAAATATATAAATGATATATGAAGTTTCGTATCATTTCGAATAGTCCCCGATTTAATTTGATTTTTGACCGAAACTAGTATAAATTAGTGTATAATATATTATGATTTTTTGGCCAAACCATGCATTTCGAAAAGTTTCATACAATCTAGTTTTCAGATGATTTTTTTGCATGGACTACCATCATAACCTTCCATCTTAACATATATAAATGATCTAAAAAGTCTCGTATCATGACAAACAGTCCCCAATTTAATTTGATTTTGTTGACCGAAACTAGTGTATAATATACTATGATTTTTGATCGAAACTTGCATTTCGAAAAGTTTCATAGAATCTAATTTTCCGATGTGTTTTTGCATGACCTTCCATCATAACCTTCCCTCGTAAAATATATAAATGATATGTGAAGTTTCATATCATTTCGAGCAGTCACGATTTAATTTGATTTTTGACCGAAACTAGTATAAACTAGTGTATAATATATTATGATTTTTTGGCCAAACCATGCATTTCGAAATGTTTCATAGAATCTAGTTTTCAGATGATTTTTTTGAATGTACTACCATCATAACCTTCCATCTTAACATATATAAATGATCTGAAAATTCTCGTATCATGTTAAACAGTCCCCAATTTAATTTGATTTTGTTGACCGAAACTAGTATATAATATACTATGATTTTTGATCGATACTTGCATTTCGAAAATTTTCATAGAATCTAATTTTCCGATGATTTTTTACATGGACTTCCATCATAACCTTCCCTCGTAAAATATATAAATGATATGTGAAGTTTCATATCATTTCGAGCAGTTCACGATTTAATTTGATTTTTGACCGAAACTAGTATAAACTAGTGTATAATATATTATGATTTTTTAGCCAAACCATGCATTTCGAAAGGTTTCATAGAATCTAGTTTTCAGATGATTTTTTTGCATGAACTACCATCATATCCTTCTCTCTTAACATATATAAATGATCTGAAAAGTGTCGTATCATGTCAAACAGTCCCCAATTAAATTTGATTTTTTTGACCAAAACTAGTGTATATTATACTATGATTTTTGATCGAAACTTGCATTTCGAAAAGTTTCATAGAATCTAATTTTCCAATTTATTTTTGCATGAACTTCCATCATAACCTTCCCTCGTAAAATATATAAATGATATATGAAGTTTCGTATCATTTCGAATAGTCCCCGATTTAATTTGATTTTTGACCGAAACTAGTCTAAACTAGTGTATAATATATTATGATTTTTTGGCCAAACCATGCATTCGAAAAGTTTCATAGAATCTAGTTTTCAGATGATTTTTTTGCATGGGCTACCATCATAACCTTCCCTCTTAACATATATATATGATCTGAAAAGTCTCGTATCATTTTAAATAGTCCCCAATTAAATTTGATTTTTTTGACCGAAATAAGTGTAAAATATACTATGATTTTTGATCGAAACTTGCATTTCGAAAACTTTCATAGAATCTAATTTTCCGATGTTTTTTTGCATGACCTTCCATCATAACCTTCCCTCATAAAATATATAAATGATATATGAAGTTTCGTATCATTTCGAATAGTCCCCGATTTAATTTGATTTTTGACCGAAACTAGTATAAATTAGTGTATAATATATTATGATTTTTTGGCCAAATCATGCATTTCGAAAAGTTTCATACAATCTAGTTTTCAGATGATTTTTTTGCATGGACTACCATCATAACCTTCCATCCTAACATATATAAATGATCTAAAAAGTCTCGTATCATGACAAACAGTCCCCAATTTAATTTGATTTTGTTGACCGAAACTAGTGTATAATATACTATGATTTTTGATCGAAACTTGCATTTCGAAAAGTTTCATAGAATCTAATTTTCCGATGTGTTTTTGCATGACCTTCCATCATAACCTTCCCTCGTAAAATATATAAATGATATGTGAAGTTTCATATCATTTCGAGCAGTCACGATTTAATTTGATTTTTGACCGAAACTAGTATAAACTAGTGTATAATATATTATGATTTTTTGGCCAAACCATGCATTTCGAAATGTTTCATAGAATCTAGTTTTCAGATGATTTTTTTGAATGTACTACCATCATAACCTTCCATCTTAACATATATAAATGATCTGAAAATTCTCGTATCATGTTAAACAGTCCCCAATTTAATTTGATTTTGTTGACCGAAACTAGTATATAATATACTATGATTTTTGATCGATACTTGCATTTCGAAAATTTTCATAGAATCTAATTTTCCGATGATTTTTTACATGGACTTCCATCATAACCTTCCCTCGTAAAATATATAAATGATATGTGAAGTTTCATATCATTTCGAGCAGTTCACGATTTAATTTGATTTTTGACCGAAACTAGTATAAACTAGTGTATAATATATTATGATTTTTTAGCCAAACCATGCATTTCGAAAGGTTTCATAGAATCTAGTTTTCAGATGATTTTTTTGCATGAACTACCATCATATCCTTCTCTCTTAACATATATAAATGATCTGAAAAGTGTCGTATCATGTCAAACAGTCCCCAATTAAATTTGATTTTTTTGACCGAAACTAGTGTATATTATACTATGATTTTTGATCGAAACTTGCATTTCGAAAAGTTTCATAGAATCTAATTTTCCAATTTATTTTTGCATGAACTTCCATCATAACCTTCCCTCGTAAAATATATAAATGATATATGAAGTTTCGTATCATTTCGAATAGTCCCCGATTTAATTTGATTTTTGACCGAAACTAGTCTAAACTAGTGTATAATATATTATGATTTTTTGGCCAAACCATGCATTCGAAAAGTTTCATAGAATCTAGTTTTCAGATGATTTTTTTGCATGGGCTACCATCATAACCTTCCCTCTTAACATATATATATGATCTGAAAAGTCTCGTATCATTTTAAATAGTCCCCAATTAAATTTGATTTTTTTGACCGAAATAAGTGTAAAATATACTATGATTTTTGATCGAAACTTGCATTTCGAAAACTTTCATAGAATCTAATTTTCCGATGTTTTTTTGCATGACCTTCCATCAAAACCTTCCCTCATAAAATATATAAATGATATATGAAGTTTCGTATCATTTCGAATAGTCCCCGATTTAATTTGATTTTTGACCGAAACTAGTATAAATTAGTGTATAATATATTATGATTTTTTGGCCAAACCATGCATTTCGAAAAGTTTCATACAATCTAGTTTTCAGATGATTTTTTTGCATGGACTACCATCATAACCTTCCATCTTAACATATATAAATGATCTAAAAAGTCTCGTATCATGACAAACAGTCCCCAATTTAATTTGATTTTGTTGACCGAAACTAGTGTATAATATACTATGATTTTTGATCGAAACTTGCATTTCGAAAAGTTTCATAGAATCTAATTTTCCGATGTGTTTTTGCATGACCTTCCATCATAACCTTCCCTCGTAAAATATATAAATGATATGTGAAGTTTCATATCATTTCGAGCAGTCACGATTTAATTTGATTTTTGACCGAAACTAGTATAAACTAGTGTATAATATATTATGATTTTTTGGCCAAACCATGCATTTCGAAATGTTTCATAGAATCTAGTTTTCAGATGATTTTTTTGAATGTACTACCATCATAACCTTCCATCTTAACATATATAAATGATCTGAAAATTCTCGTATCATGTTAAACAGTCCCCAATTTAATTTGATTTTGTTGACCGAAACTAGTATATAATATACTATGATTTTTGATCGATACTTGCATTTCGAAAATTTTCATAGAATCTAATTTTCCGATGATTTTTTACATGGACTTCCATCATAACCTTCCCTCGTAAAATATATAAATGATATGTGAAGTTTCATATCATTTCGAGCAGTTCACGATTTAATTTGATTTTTGACCGAAACTAGTATAAACTAGTGTATAATATATTATGATTTTTTAGCCAAACCATGCATTTCGAAAGGTTTCATAGAATCTAGTTTTCAGATGATTTTTTTGCATGAACTACCATCATATCCTTCTCTCTTAACATATATAAATGATCTGAAAAGTGTCGTATCATGTCAAACAGTCCCCAATTAAATTTGATTTTTTTGACCGAAACTAGTGTATATTATACTATGATTTTTGATCGAAACTTGCATTTCGAAAAGTTTCATAGAATCTAATTTTCCAATTTATTTTTGCATGAACTTCCATCATAACCTTCCCTCGTAAAATATATAAATGATATATGAAGTTTCGTATCATTTCGAATAGTCCCCGATTTAATTTGATTTTTGACCGAAACTAGTCTAAACTAGTGTATAATATATTATGATTTTTTGGCCAAACCATGCATTTCGAAAAGTTTCATAGAATCTAGTTTTCAGATGATTTTTTTGCATGGGCTACCATCATAACCTTCCCTCTTAACATATATAAATGATCTGAAAAGTCTCGTATCATTTTAAATAGTCCCCAATTAAATTTGATTTTTTTGACCATAATAAGTGTATAATATACTATGATTTTTGATCGAAACTTGCATTTCGAAAAGTTTCATAGAATCTAATTTTCCGATGATTTTTTACATGGACTTCCATCATAACCTACCCTCGTAAAATATATAAATGAAATGTGAAGTTTCATATCATTTCGAGCAGTTCACAATTTAATTTTATTTTTGACCAAAACTAGTCTAAACTAGTGTATAATATATTATGATTTTTTGGCCAAACCATGCATTTCGAAAGGTTTCATAGAATTTAGTTTTCAGATGATTTTTTTTTGCATGGAATACCATCATAACCTTCCCTCTTAACATATATAAATGATCTGAAAAGTCTCGTATCATTTTAAATAGTCCCCAATTAAATTTGATTTTTTTTACCGAAACAAGTGTATAATATACTATGATTTTTGATCGAAACTTGCATTTCGAAAAGTTTCATAGAATCTAATTTTCCGATGTTTTTTTGCATGACCTTCCATCATAACCTTCCCTCGTAAAATATATAAATGATATATGAAGTTTCGTATCATTTCGAATAGTCCCCGATTTAATTTGATTTTTGACCGAAACTAGTATAAATTAGTGTATAATATATTATGATTTTTTGGCCAAACCATGCATTTCGAAAAGTTTCATACAATCTAGTTTTCAGATGATTTTTTTGCATGGACTACCATCATAACCTTCCATCTTAACATATATAAATGATCTAAAAAGTCTCGTATCATGACAAACAGTCCCCAATTTAATTTGATTTTGTTGACCGAAACTAGTGTATAATATACTATGATTTTTGATCGAAACTTGCATTTCGAAAAGTTTCATAGAATCTAATTTTCCGATGTGTTTTTGCATGACCTTCCATCATAACCTTCCCTCGTAAAATATATAAATGATATGTGAAGTTTCATATCATTTCGAGCAGTCACGATTTAATTTGATTTTTGACCGAAACTAGTATAAACTAGTGTATAATATATTATGATTTTTTGGCCAAACCATGCATTTCGAAATGTTTCATAGAATCTAGTTTTCAGATGATTTTTTTGAATGTACTACCATCATAACCTTCCATCTTAACATATATAAATGATCTGAAAATTCTCGTATCATGTTAAACAGTCCCCAATTTAATTTGATTTTGTTGACCGAAACTAGTATATAATATACTATGATTTTTGATCGATACTTGCATTTCGAAAATTTTCATAGAATCTAATTTTCCGATGATTTTTTACATGGACTTCCATCATAACCTTCCCTCGTAAAATATATAAATGATATGTGAAGTTTCATATCATTTCGAGTAGTTCACGATTTAATTTGATTTTTGACCGAAACTAGTATAAACTAGTGTATAATATATTATGATTTTTTAGCCAAACCATGCATTTCGAAAAGTTTCATACAATCTAGTTTTCAGATGATTTTTTTGCATGGACTACCATCATAACCTTCCATCTTAACATATATAAATGATCTAAAAAGTCTCGTATCATGACAAACAGTCCCCAATTTAATTTGATTTTGTTGACCGAAACTAGTGTATAATATACTATGATTTTTGATCGAAACTTGCATTTCGAAAAGTTTCATAGAATCTAATTTTCCGATGTGTTTTTGCATGACCTTCCATCATAACCTTCCCTCGTAAAATATATAAATGATATGTGAAGTTTCATATCATTTCGAGCAGTCACGATTTAATTTGATTTTTGACCGAAACTAGTATAAACTAGTGTATAATATATTATGATTTTTTGGCCAAACCATGCATTTCGAAATGTTTCATAGAATCTAGTTTTCAGATGATTTTTTTGAATGTACTACCATCATAACCTTCCATCTTAACATATATAAATGATCTGAAAATTCTCGTATCATGTTAAACAGTCCCCAATTTAATTTGATTTGTTGACCGAAACTAGTATATAATATACTATGATTTTTGATCGATACTTGCATTTCGAAAATTTTCATAGAATCTAATTTTCCGATGATTTTTTACATGGACTTCCATCATAACCTTCCCTCGTAAAATATATAAATGATATGTGAAGTTTCATATCATTTCGAGCAGTTCACGATTTAATTTGATTTTTGACCGAAACTAGTATAAACTAGTGTATAATATATTATGATTTTTTAGCCAAACCATGCATTTCGAAAGGTTTCATAGAATCTAGTTTTCAGATGATTTTTTTGCATGAACTACCATCATATCCTTCTCTCTTAACATATATAAATGATCTGAAAAGTGTCGTATCTTGTCAAACAGCCCCCAATTAAATTTGATTTTTTTGACCGAAACTAGTGTATATTATACTATGATTTTTGATCGAAACTTGCATTTCGAAAAGTTTCATAGAATCTAATTTTCCAATTTATTTTTGCATGAACTTCCATCATAACCTTCCCTCGTAAAATATATAAATGATATATGAAGTTTCGTATCATTTCGAATAGTCCCCGATTTAATTTGATTTTTGACCGAAACTAGTCTAAACTAGTGTATAATATATTATGATTTTTTGGCCAAACCATGCATTTCGAAAAGTTTCATAGAATCTAGTTTTCAGATGATTTTTTTGCATGGGCTACCATCATAACCTTCCCTCTTAACATATATAAATGATCTGAAAAGTCTCGTATCATTTTAAATAGTCCCCAATTAAATTTGATTTTTTTGACAAAAATAAGTGTATAATATACTATGATTTTTGATCGAAACTTGCATTTCGAAAAGTTTCATAGAATCTAATTTTCCGATGATTTTTTACATGGACTTCCATCATAACCTACCCTCGTAAAATATATAAATGAAATGTGAAGTTTCATATCATTTCGAGCAGTTCACAATTTAATTTTATTTTTGACCAAAACTAGTCTAAACTAGTGTATAATATATTATGATTTTTTGGCCAAACCATGCATTTCGAAAGGTTTCATAGAATCTAGTTTTCAGATGATTTTTTTTTGCATGGAATACCATCATAACCTTCCCTCTTAACATATATAAATGATCTGAAAAGTCTCGTATCATTTTAAATAGTCCCCAATTAAATTTGATTTTTTTTACCGAAACAAGTGTATAATATACTATGATTTTTGATCGAAACTTGCATTTCGAAAAGTTTCATAGAATCTAATTTTCCGATGTTTTTTTGCATGACCTTCCATCATAACCTTCCCTCGTAAAATATATAAATGATATATGAAGTTTCGTATCATTTCGAATAGTCCCCGAATTAATTTGATTTTTGACCGAAACTAGTATAAACTAGTGTATAATATATTATGATTTTTTGGCCAAACCATGCATTTCGAAAAGTTTCATAGAATCTAGTTTTCAGATGATTTTTTTGCATGGACTAACATCATAACCTTCCCTCTTAACATATATAAATGATCTGAAAAGTATCGTATCGTTTTAAATAGTCCCCAATTAAATTTGATTTTTTTGACCGAAATAAGTGTATAATATACTATGATTTTTGATCGAAACTTGCATTTCGAAAAGTTTCGTAGAATCTAATTTTCAGATGATGTTTTACATGGACTTCCATCATAACCTTCCCTCGTAAAATATATAAATGAAATGTGAAGTTTCATATCATTTCGAGCAGCTCACGATTTTTGATTTTTGACCGAAACTAGTATAAACTAGTGTATAATTTATTATGATTTTTTGGCCAAACCATGCATTTCGAAAAGTTTCATAGAATCTAGTTTTCAGATGATTTTTTTGCATGGACTACCATCATAACCTTCCATCTTAACATATATAAATGATCTGAAAAGTCTTGTATCATGTCAAACAGTCCCCACTTTAATTTGATTTTGTTGACCGAAACTAGTGTATAATATACTATGAATTTTGATCGAAACTTGCATTTCGAAAAGTTTCATAGAATCTAATTTTCCGATGATTTTTTACATGGACTTCCATCATAACCTTCCCTCGTAAAATATATAAATGAAATGTGAAGTTTCATATCATTTCGAGCAGTTCACAATTTAATTTGATTTTTGACCAAAACTAGTCTAAACTAGTGTATAATATATTATGATTTTTTGGCCAAACCATGCATTTCGAAAGGTTTCATAGAATCTAGTTTTCAGATGATTTTTTTTGCATGGAATACCATCATAACCTTCCCTCTTAACATATATAAATGATCTGAAAAGTCTCGTATCATTTTAAATAGTCCCCAATAAAATTTGATTTTTTTTACCGAAACAAGTGTATAATATACTATGATTTTTGATCGAAACTTGCATTTCGAAAAGTTTCATAGAATCTAATTTTCCGATGTTTTTTTGCATGACCTTCCATCATAACCTTCCCTCGTAAAATATATAAATGATATATGAAGTTTCGTATCATTTCGAATAGTCCCCGAATTAATTTGATTTTTGACCGAAACTAGTATAAACTAGTGTATAATATATTATGATTTTTTGGCCAATTCATGCATTTCGAAAAGTTTCATAGAATCTAGTTTTCAGATGATTTTTTTTCATGGACTACCATCATATCCTTCCCTCTTAACATATATAAATGATCTGAAAAGTCTCGTATCGTTTTAAATAGTCCCCAATTAAATTTGATTTTTTTGACCGAAATAAGTGTATAATATACTATGATTTTTGATCGAAACTTGGATTTCGAAAAGTTTCATAGAATCTAATTTTCCGATGATTTTTTACATGGACTTCCATCATAACCTTCCCTCGTAAAATATATAAATGAAATGTGAAGTTTCATATCATTTCGAGCAGCTCACGATTTAATTTGATTTTTGACCGAAACTAGTATGAACTAGTGTATAATATATTATGATTTTTTGGCCAAACCATGCATTTCGAAAAGTTTCATAGAATCTAGTTTTCAGATGATTTTTTTGCATGGACTACCATCATAACCTTCCATCTTAACATATATAAATGATCTGAAAAGTCTCGTATCATGTCAAACAGTCCCCACTTTAATTTAATTTTGTTGACTGAAACTAGTGTATAATATACTATGAATTTTTATTGAAACTTGCATTTCGAAAAGTTTCATAGAATCTAAATTTCCGATGATTTTTTACTTGGACTTCCATCATAACCTTCCCTCGTAAAATATATAAATGAAATGTGAAGTTTCATATCATTTCGAGCAGTTCACGATTTAATTTGATTTTTGACCAAAACTAGTATAAACTAGTGTATAATATATTATGATTTTTTGGCCAAACCATGCATTTCGAAAGGTTTCATAGAATCTAGTTTTCAGATGATTTTTTTTGCATGGACTACCATCATAACCTCCCCTCTTAACATATATAAATGATCTGAAAAGTCTCGTATCATTTTAAATAGTCCCCAATTAAATTTGATTTTTTTGACCGAAACAAGTGTATAATATACTATGATTTTTGATCGAAACTTGCATTTCGAAAAGTTTCATAAAATCTAATTTTCCGATGATTTTTTACATGGACTTCCATCATAACCTTCCCTCGTAAAATATATAAATGAAATGTGAAGTTTCATATCATTTCGAGCAGTTCACGATTTAATTTGATTTTTGACCAATACTAGTATAAACTAGTGTATAATATATTATGATTTTTTGGCCAAACAATGTATTTCGAAAGGTTTCATAGAATCTACTTTTCAGATGATTTTTTTTGCATGGACTACCATCATAACCTTCCCTCTTAACATATATAAATGATCTGAAAAGTCTCGTATCATTTTAAATAGTCCCCAATTAAATTTGATTTTGTTTTGACCGAAACAAGTGTATAATATACTATGATTTTTGATTGAAACTTGCATTTCGAAAAGTTTCATAGAATCTAATTTTCCGATGTTTTTTTGCATGACCTTCCATCATAACCTTCCCTCGTAAAATATATAAATGATATATGAAGTTTCGTATCATTTCGAATAGTCCCCGATTTAATTTGATTTTTGACCGAAACTAGTATAAACTAGTGTATAATATATTATGATTTTTTTGCCAAACCATGCATTTCCAAAAGTTTCATAGAATCTAGTTTTCAGATGATTTTTTTGCATGGACTACCATCATAACCTTCCCTCTTAACATATATAAATGATCTTAAAAGTCTCGTATCGTTTTAAATAGTCCCCAATTAAATTTGATTTTTTTGACCGAAATAAGTGTGTAATATACTATGATTTTTGATCGAAACTTGCATTTCGAAAAGTTTCATAGAATCTAATTTTCCGATGATTTTTTACATGGACTTCCATCATAACCTTCCCTCGTAAAATATATAAATGAAATGTGAAGTTTCATATCATTTCGAGCAGTTCACGATTTAATTTGATTTTTGACCGAAACTAGTATAAACTAGTGTATAATATATTATGATTTTTGGGCCAAACCATGCATTTCGAAAAGTTTCATAGAATCTAGTTTTCAGATGATTTTTTTGCATGGACTACCATCATAACCTTCCATCTTAACATATATAAATGATCTGAAAAGTCTCGTATCATGTCAAACAGTCCCCACTTTAATTTGATTTTGTTGACCGAAACTAGTGTATAATATACTATGAATTTTGATCGAAACTTGCATTTCGAAAAGTTTCATAGAATCTAATTTTTCGATGATTTTTTACATGGACTTCCATCATAACCTTCCCTCGTAAAATATATAAATGAAATGTGAAGTTTCATATCATTTCGAGCAGTTCACAATTTAATTTGATTTTTGACCAAAACTAGTCTAAACTAGTGTATAATATATTATGATTTTTTGGCCAAACCATGCATTTCGAAAGGTTTCATAGAATCTAGTTTTCAGATGATTTTTTTTGCATGGAATACCATCATAACCTTCCCTCTTAACATATATAAATGATCTGAAAAGTTTCGTATCATTTTAAATAGTCCCCAATAAAATTTGATTTTTTTTACCGAAACAAGTGTATAATATACTATGATTTTTGATCGAAACTTGCATTTCGAAAAGTTTCATAGAATCTAATTTTCCGATGTTTTTTTGCATGACCTTCCATCATAACCTTCCCTCGTAAAATATATAAATGATATATGAAGTTTCGTATCATTTCGAATAGTCCCCGAATTAATTTGATTTTTGACCGAAACTAGTATAAACTAGTGTATAAAATATTATGATTTTTTGGCCAATTCATGCATTTCGAAAAGTTTCATAGAATCTAGTTTTCAGATGATTTTTTTTCATGGACTACCATCATATCCTTCCCTCTTAACATATATAAATGATCTGAAAAGTCTCGTATCGTTTTAAATAGTCCCCAATTAAATTTGATTTTTTTGACCGAAATAAGTGTATAATATACTATGATTTTTGATCGAAACTTGGATTTCGAAAAGTTTCATAGAATCTAATTTTTCGATGATTTTTTACATGGACTTCCATCATAACCTTCCCTCGTAAAATATATAAATGAAATGTGAAGTTTCATATCATTTCGAGCAGCTCACGATTTAATTTGATTTTTGACCGAAACTAGTATGAACTAGTGTATAATATATTATGATTTTTTGGCCAAACCATGCATTTCGAAAAGTTTCATAGAATCTAGTTTTCAGATGATTTTTTTGCATGGACTACCATCATAACCTTCCATCTTAACATATATAAATGATCTGAAAAGTCTCGTATCATGTCAAACAGTCCCCACTTTAATTTAATTTTGTTGACTGAAACTAGTGTATAATATACTATGAATTTTGATTGAAACTTGCATTTCGAAAAGTTTCATAGAATCTAAATTTCCGATGATTTTTTACTTGGACTTCCATCATAACCTTCCCTCGTAAAATATATAAATGAAATGTGAAGTTTCATATCATTTCGAGCAGTTCACGATTTAATTTGATTTTTGACCAAAACTAGTATAAACTAGTGTATAATATATTATGATTTTTTGGCCAAACCATGCATTTCGAAAGGTTTCATAGAATCTAGTTTTCAGATGATTTTTTTTGCATGGACTACCATCATAACCTCCCCTCTTAACATATATAAATGATCTGAAAAGTCTCGTATCATTTTAAATAGTCCCCAATTAAATTTGATTTTTTTGACCGAAACAAGTGTATAATATACTATGATTTTTGATCGAAACTTGCATTTCGAAAAGTTTCATAAAATCTAATTTTCCGATGATTTTTTACATGGACTTCCATCATAACCTTCCCTCGTAAAATATATAAATGAAATGTGAAGTTTCATATCATTTCGAGCAGTTCACGATTTAATTTGATTTTTGACCAATACTAGTATAAACTAGTGTATAATATATTATGATTTTTTGGCCAAACAATGTATTTCGAAAGGTTTCATAGAATCTACTTTTCAGATGATTTTTTTTGCATGGACTACCATCATAACCTTCCCTCTTAACATATATAAATGATCTGAAAAGTCTCGTATCATTTTAAATAGTCCCCAATTAAATTTGATTTTGTTTTGACCGAAACAAGTGTATAATATACTATGATTTTTGATTGAAACTTGCATTTCGAAAAGTTTCATAGAATCTAATTTTCCGATGTTTTTTTGCATGACCTTCCATCATAACCTTCCCTCGTAAAATATATAAATGATATATGAAGTTTCGTATCATTTCGAATAGTCCCCGATTTAATTTGATTTTTGACCGAAACTAGTATAAACTAGTGTATAATATATTATGATTTTTTTGCCAAACCATGCATTTCCAAAAGTTTCATAGAATCTAGTTTTCAGATGATTTTTTTGCATGGACTACCATCATAACCTTCCCTCTTAACATATATAAATGATCTTAAAAGTCTCGTATCGTTTTAAATAGTCCCCAATTAAATTTGATTTTTTTGACCGAAATAAGTGTATAATATACTATGATTTTTGATCGAAACTTGCATTTCGAAAAGTTTCATAGAATCTAATTTTCCGATGATTTTTTACATGGACTTCCATCATAACCTTCCCTCGTAAAATATATAAATGAAATGTGAAGTTTCATATCATTTCGAGCAGTTCACGATTTAATTTGATTTTTGACCGAAACTAGTATAAACTAGTGTATAATATATTATGATTTTTGGGCCAAACCATGCATTTCGAAAAGTTTCATAGAATCTAGTTTTCAGATGATTTTTTTGCATGGACTACCATCATAACCTTCCATCTTAACATATATAAATGATCTGAAAAGTCTCGTATCATGTCAAACAGTCCCCACTTTAATTTGATTTTGTTGACCGAAACTAGTGTATAATATACTATGAATTTTGATCGAAACTTGCATTTCGAAAAGTTTCATAGAATCTAATTTTTCGATGATTTTTTACATGGACTTCCATCATAACCTTCCCTCGTAAAATATATAAATGAAATGTGAAGTTTCATATCATTTCGAGCAGTTCACAATTTAATTTGATTTTTGACCAAAACTAGTCTAAACTAGTGTATAATATATTATGATTTTTTGGCCAAACCATGCATTTCGAAAGGTTTCATAGAATCTAGTTTTCAGATGATTTTTTTTGCATGGAATACCATCATAACCTTCCCTCTTAACATATATAAATGATCTGAAAAGTCTCGTATCATTTTAAATAGTCCCCAATAAAATTTGATTTTTTTTACCGAAACAAGTGTATAATATACTATGATTTTTGATCGAAACTTGCATTTCGAAAAGTTTCATAGAATCTAATTTTCCGATGTTTTTTTGCATGACCTTCCATCATAACCTTCCCTCGTAAAATATATAAATGATATATGAAGTTTCGTATCATTTCGAATAGTCCCCGAATTAATTTGATTTTTGACCGAAACTAGTATAAACTATTGTATAAAATATTATGATTTTTTGGCCAATTCATGCATTTCGAAAAGTTTCATAGAATCTAGTTTTCAGATGATTTTTTTTCATGGACTACCATCATATCCTTCCCTCTTAACATATATAAATGATCTGAAAAGTCTCGTATCGTTTTAAATAGTCCCCAATTAAATTTGATTTTTTTGACCGAAATAAGTGTATAATATACTATGATTTTTGATCGAAACTTGGATTTCGAAAAGTTTCATAGAATCTAATTTTCTGATGATTTTTTACATGGACTTCCATCATAACCTTCCCTCGTAAAATATATAAATGAAATGTGAAGTTTCATATCATTTCGAGCAGCTCACGATTTAATTTGATTTTTGACCGAAACTAGTATGAACTAGTGTATAATATATTATGATTTTTTGGCCAAACCATGCATTTCGAAAAGTTTCATAGAATCTAGTTTTCAGATGATTTTTTTGCATGGACTACCATCATAACCTTCCATCTTAACATATATAAATGATCTGAAAGGTCTCGTATCATGTCAAACAGTCCCCACTTTAATTTAATTTTGTTGACTGAAACTAGTGTATAATATACTATGAATTTTGATCGAAACTTGCATTTCGAAAAGTTTCATAGAATCTAAATTTCCGATGATTTTTTACTTGGACTTCCATCATAACCTTCCCTCGTAAAATATATAAATGAAATGTGAAGTTTCATATCATTTCGAGCAGTTCACGATTTAATTTGATTTTTGACCAAAACTAGTCTAAACTAGTGTATAATATATTATGATTTTTTGGCCAAACCATGCATTTCGAAAGGTTTCATAGAATCTAGTTTTCAGATGATTTTTTTTGCATGGAATACCATCATAACCTTCCCTCTTAACATATATAAATGATCTGAAAAGTTTCGTATCATTTTAAATAGTCCCCAATAAAATTTGATTTTTTTTACCGAAACAAGTGTATAATATACTATGATTTTTGATCGAAACTTGCATTTCGAAAAGTTTCATAGAATCTAATTTTCCGATGTTTTTTTGCATGACCTTCCATCATAACCTTCCCTCGTAAAATATATAAATGATATATGAAGTTTCGTATCATTTCGAATAGTCCCCGAATTAATTTGATTTTTGACCGAAACTAGTATAAACTAGTGTATAAAATATTATGATTTTTTGGCCAATTCATGCATTTCGAAAAGTTTCATAGAATCTAGTTTTCAGATGATTTTTTTTCATGGACTACCATCATATCCTTCCCTCTTAACATATATAAATGATCTGAAAAGTCTCGTATCGTTTTAAATAGTCCCCAATTAAATTTGATTTTTTTGACCGAAATAAGTGTATAATATACTATGATTTTTGATCGAAACTTGGATTTCGAAAAGTTTCATAGAATCTAATTTTTCGATGATTTTTTACATGGACTTCCATCATAACCTTCCCTCGTAAAATATATAAATGAAATGTGAAGTTTCATATCATTTCGAGCAGCTCACGATTTAATTTGATTTTTGACCGAAACTAGTATGAACTAGTGTATAATATATTATGATTTTTTGGCCAAACCATGCATTTCGAAAAGTTTCATAGAATCTAGTTTTCAGATGATTTTTTTGCATGGACTACCATCATAACCTTCCATCTTAACATATATAAATGATCTGAAAAGTCTCGTATCATGTCAAACAGTCCCCACTTTAATTTAATTTTGTTGACTGAAACTAGTGTATAATATACTATGAATTTTGATTGAAACTTGCATTTCGAAAAGTTTCATAGAATCTAAATTTCCGATGATTTTTTACTTGGACTTCCATCATAACCTTCCCTCGTAAAATATATAAATGAAATGTGAAGTTTCATATCATTTCGAGCAGTTCACGATTTAATTTGATTTTTGACCAAAACTAGTATAAACTAGTGTATAATATATTATGATTTTTTGGCCAAACCATGCATTTCGAAAGGTTTCATAGAATCTAGTTTTCAGATGATTTTTTTTGCATGGACTACCATCATAACCTCCCCTCTTAACATATATAAATGATCTGAAAAGTCTCGTATCATTTTAAATAGTCCCCAATTAAATTTGATTTTTTTGACCGAAACAAGTGTATAATATACTATGATTTTTGATCGAAACTTGCATTTCGAAAAGTTTCATAAAATCTAATTTTCCGATGATTTTTTACATGGACTTCCATCATAACCTTCCCTCGTAAAATATATAAATGAAATGTGAAGTTTCATATCATTTCGAGCAGTTCACGATTTAATTTGATTTTTGACCAATACTAGTATAAACTAGTGTATAATATATTATGATTTTTTGGCCAAACAATGTATTTCGAAAGGTTTCATAGAATCTACTTTTCAGATGATTTTTTTTGCATGGACTACCATCATAACCTTCCCTCTTAACATATATAAATGATCTGAAAAGTCTCGTATCATTTTAAATAGTCCCCAATTAAATTTGATTTTGTTTTGACCGAAACAAGTGTATAATATACTATGATTTTTGATTGAAACTTGCATTTCGAAAAGTTTCATAGAATCTAATTTTCCGATGTTTTTTTGCATGACCTTCCATCATAACCTTCCCTCGTAAAATATATAAATGATATATGAAGTTTCGTATCATTTCGAATAGTCCCCGATTTAATTTGATTTTTGACCGAAACTAGTATAAACTAGTGTATAATATATTATGATTTTTTTGCCAAACCATGCATTTCCAAAAGTTTCATAGAATCTAGTTTTCAGATGATTTTTTTGCATGGACTACCATCATAACCTTCCCTCTTAACATATATAAATGATCTTAAAAGTCTCGTATCGTTTTAAATAGTCCCCAATTAAATTTGATTTTTTTGACCGAAATAAGTGTATAATATACTATGATTTTTGATCGAAACTTGCATTTCGAAAAGTTTCATAGAATCTAATTTTCCGATGATTTTTTACATGGACTTCCATCATAACCTTCCCTCGTAAAATATATAAATGAAATGTGAAGTTTCATATCATTTCGAGCAGTTCACGATTTAATTTGATTTTTGACCGAAACTAGTATAAACTAGTGTATAATATATTATGATTTTTGGGCCAAACCATGCATTTCGAAAAGTTTCATAGAATCTAGTTTTCAGATGATTTTTTTGCATGGACTACCATCATAACCTTCCATCTTAACATATATAAATGATCTGAAAAGTCTCGTATCATGTCAAACAGTCCCCACTTTAATTTGATTTTGTTGACCGAAACTAGTGTATAATATACTATGAATTTTGATCGAAACTTGCATTTCGAAAAGTTTCATAGAATCTAATTTTTCGATGATTTTTTACATGGACTTCCATCATAACCTTCCCTCGTAAAATATATAAATGAAATGTGAAGTTTCATATCATTTCGAGCAGTTCACAATTTAATTTGATTTTTGACCAAAACTAGTCTAAACTAGTGTATAATATATTATGATTTTTTGGCCAAACCATGCATTTCGAAAGGTTTCATAGAATCTAGTTTTCAGATGATTTTTTTTGCATGGAATACCATCATAACCTTCCCTCTTAACATATATAAATGATCTGAAAAGTCTCGTATCATTTTAAATAGTCCCCAATAAAATTTGATTTTTTTTACCGAAACAAGTGTATAATATACTATGATTTTTGATCGAAACTTGCATTTCGAAAAGTTTCATAGAATCTAATTTTCCGATGTTTTTTTGCATGACCTTCCATCATAACCTTCCCTCGTAAAATATATAAATGATATATGAAGTTTCGTATCATTTCGAATAGTCCCCGAATTAATTTGATTTTTGACCGAAACTAGTATAAACTATTGTATAAAATATTATGATTTTTTGGCCAATTCATGCATTTCGAAAAGTTTCATAGAATCTAGTTTTCAGATGATTTTTTTTCATGGACTACCATCATATCCTTCCCTCTTAACATATATAAATGATCTGAAAAGTCTCGTATCGTTTTAAATAGTCCCCAATTAAATTTGATTTTTTTGACCGAAATAAGTGTATAATATACTATGATTTTTGATCGAAACTTGGATTTCGAAAAGTTTCATAGAATCTAATTTTCTGATGATTTTTTACATGGACTTCCATCATAACCTTCCCTCGTAAAATATATAAATGAAATGTGAAGTTTCATATCATTTCGAGCAGCTCACGATTTAATTTGATTTTTGACCGAAACTAGTATGAACTAGTGTATAATATATTATGATTTTTTGGCCAAACCATGCATTTCGAAAAGTTTCATAGAATCTAGTTTTCAGATGATTTTTTTGCATGGACTACCATCATAACCTTCCATCTTAACATATATAAATGATCTGAAAGGTCTCGTATCATGTCAAACAGTCCCCACTTTAATTTAATTTTGTTGACTGAAACTAGTGTATAATATACTATGAATTTTGATCGAAACTTGCATTTCGAAAAGTTTCATAGAATCTAAATTTCCGATGATTTTTTACTTGGACTTCCATCATAACCTTCCCTCGTAAAATATATAAATGAAATGTGAAGTTTCATATCATTTCGAGCAGTTCACGATTTAATTTGATTTTTGACCAAAACTAGTATAAACTAGTGTATAATATATTATGATTTTTTGGCCAAACCATGCATTTCAAAAGGTTTCATAGAATCTAGTTTTCAGATGATTTTTTTTGCATGGACTACCATCATAACCTTCCCTCTTAACATATATAAATGATCTGAAAAGTCTCGTATCATTTTAAATAGTCCCCAATTAAATTTGATTTTTTTGACCGAAACAAGTGTATAATATACTATGATTTTTGATCGAAACTTGCATTTCGAAAAGTTTCATAAAATTTAATTTTCCGATGATTTTTTACATGGACTTCCATCATAACCTTCCCTCGTAAAATATATAAATGAAATGTGAAGTTTCATATCATTTCGAGCAGTTCACGATTTAATTTGATTTTTGACCAATACTAGTATAAACTAGTGTATAATATATTATGATTTTTTGGCCAAACAATGTATTTCGAAAGGTTTCATAGAATCTACTTTTCAGATGATTTTTTTTGCATGGACTACCATCATAACCTTCCCTCTTAACATATATAAATGATCTGAAAAGTCTCGTATCATTTTAAATAGTCCCCAATTAAATTTGATTTTGTTTTGACTGAAACAAGTGTATAATATACTATGATTTTTGATTGAAACTTGCATTTCGAAAAGTTTCATAGAATCTAATTTTCCGATGTTTTTTTGCATGACCTTCCATCATAACCTTCCCTCGTAAAATATATAAATGATATATGTAGTTTCGTATCATTTCGAATAGTCCCCGATTTAATTTGATTTTTGACCGAAACTAGTATAAACTAGTGTATAATATATTATGATTTTTTGGCCAAACCATGCATTTCCAAAAGTTTCATAGAATCTAGTTTTCAGATGATTTTTTTGCATGGACTACCATCATAACCTTCCATCTTAACATATATAAATGATCTGAAAAGTCTCGTATCATGTCAAACAGTCCCCACTTTAATTTAATTTTGTTGACTGAAACTAGTATATAATATACTATGAATTTTGATTGAAACTTGCATTTCGAAAAGTTTCATAGAATCTAAATTTCCGATGATTTTTTACTTGGACTTCCATCATAACCTTCCCTCGTAAAATACATAAATGAAATGTGAAGTTTCATATCATTTCGAGCAGTTCACGATTTAATTTGATTTTTGACCAAAACTAGTATAAACTAGTGTATAATATATTATGATTTTTTGGCCAAACCATGCATTTCGAAAGGTTTCATAGAATCTAGTTTTTAGATGATTTTTTTTGCATGGACTACCATCATAACCTTCCCTCTTAACATATATAAATAATCTGAAAAGTCTCGTATCATTTTAAATAGTCCCCAATTAAATTTGATTTTTTTGACCGAAACAAGTGTATAATATACTATGATTTTTGATCGAAACTTGCATTTCGAAAAGTTTCATAAAATCTAATTTTCCGATGATTTTTTACATGGACTTCCATCATAACCTTCCCTCGTAAAATATATAAATGAAATGTGAAGTTTCATATCATTTCGAGCAGTTCACGATTTAATTTGATTTTTGACCAATACTAGTATAAACTAGTGTATAATATATTATGATTTTTTGGCCAAACAATGTATTTCGAAAGTTTTCATAGAATCTACTTTTCAGATGATTTTTTTTGCATGGACTACCATCATAACCTTCCCTCTTAACATATATAAATGATCTGAAAAGTCTCGTATCATTTTAAATAGTCCCCAATTAAATTTGATTTTGTTTTGACCGAAACAAGTGTATAATATACTATGATTTTTGATTGAAACTTGCATTTCGAAAAGTTTCATAGAATCTAATTTTCCGATGTTTTTTTGCATGACCTTCCATCATAACCTTCCCTCGTAAAATATATAAATGATATATGAAGTTTCGTATCATTTCGAATAGTCCCCGATTTAATTTGATTTTTGACCGAAACTAGTATAAACTAGTGTATAATATATTATGATTTTTTTGCCAAACCATGCATTTCCAAAAGTTTCATAGAATCTAGTTTTCAGATGATTTTTTTGCATGGACTACCATCATAACCTTCCCTCTTAACATATATAAATGATCTTAAAAGTCTCGTATCGTTTTAAATAGTCCCCAATTAAATTTGATTTTTTTGACCGAAATAAGTGTATAATATACTATGATTTTTGATCGAAACTTGCATTTCGAAAAGTTTCATAGAATCTAATTTTCCGATGATTTTTTACATGGACTTCCATCATAACCTTCCCTCGTAAAATATATAAATGAAATGTGAAGTTTCATATCATTTCGAGCAGTTCACGATTTAATTTGATTTTTGACCGAAACTAGTATAAACTAGTGTATAATATATTATGATTTTTGGGCCAAACCATGCATTTCGAAAAGTTTCATAGAATCTAGTTTTCAGATGATTTTTTTGCATGGACTACCATCATAACCTTCCATCTTAACATATATAAATGATCTGAAAAGTCTCGTATCATGTCAAACAGTCCCCACTTTAATTTGATTTTGTTGACCGAAACTAGTGTATAATATACTATGAATTTTGATCGAAACTTGCATTTCGAAAAGTTTCATAGAATCTAATTTTTCGATGATTTTTTACATGGACTTCCATCATAACCTTCCCTCGTAAAATATATAAATGAAATGTGAAGTTTCATATCATTTCGAGCAGTTCACAATTTAATTTGATTTTTGACCAAAACTAGTCTAAACTAGTGTATAATATATTATGATTTTTTGGCCAAACCATGCATTTCGAAAGGTTTCATAGAATCTAGTTTTCAGAGGATTTTTTTTGCATGGAATACCATCATAACCTTCCCTCTTAACATATATAAATGATCTGAAAAGTCTCGTATCATTTTAAATAGTCCCCAATAAAATTTGATTTTTTTTACCGAAACAAGTGTATAATATACTATGATTTTTGATCGAAACTTGCATTTCGAAAAGTTTCATAGAATCTAATTTTCCGATGTTTTTTTGCATGACCTTCCATCATAACCTTCCCTCGTAAAATATATAAATGATATATGAAGTTTCGTATCATTTCGAATAGTCCCCGAATTAATTTGATTTTTGACCGAAACTAGTATAAACTAGTGTATAAAATATTATGATTTTTTGGCCAATTCATGCATTTCGAAAAGTTTCATAGAATCTAGTTTTCAGATGATTTTTTTTCATGGACTACCATCATATCCTTCCCTCTTAACATATATAAATGATCTGAAAAGTCTCGTATCGTTTTAAATAGTCCCCAATTAAATTTGATTTTTTTGACCGAAATAAGTGTATAATATACTATGATTTTTGATCGAAACTTGGATTTCGAAAAGTTTCATAGAATCTAATTTTCCGATGATTTTTTACATGGACTTCCATCATAACCTTCCCTCGTAAAATATATAAATGAAATGTGAAGTTTCATATCATTTCGAGCAGCTCACGATTTAATTTGATTTTTGACCGAAACTAGTATGAACTAGTGTATAATATATTATGATTTTTTGGCCAAACCATGCCTTTCGAAAAGTTTCATAGAATCTAGTTTTCAGATGATTTTTTTGCATGGACTACCATCATAACCTTCCATCTTAACATATATAAATGATCTGAAAGGTCTCGTATCATGTCAAACAGTCCCCACTTTAATTTAATTTTGTTGACTGAAACTAGTGTATAATGTACTATGAATTTTGATCGAAACTTGCATTTCGAAAAGTTTCATAGAATCTAAATTTCCGATGATTTTTTACTTGGACTTCCATCATAACCTTCCCTCGTAAAATATATAAATGAAATGTGAAGTTTCATATCATTTCGAGCAGTTCACGATTTAATTTGATTTTTGACCAAAACTAGTATAAACTAGTGTATAATATATTATGATTTTTTGGCCAAACCATGCATTTCGAAAGGTTTCATAGAATCTAGTTTTCAGATGATTTTTTTTGCATGGACTACCATCATAACCTTCCCTCTTAACATATATAAATGATCTGAAAAGTCTCGTATCATTTTAAATAGTCCCCAATTAAATTTGATTTTTTTGACCGAAACAAGTGTATAATATACTATGATTTTTGATCGAAACTTGCATTTCGAAAAGTTTCATAAAATCTAATTTTCCGATGATTTTTTACATGGACTTCCATCATAACCTTCCCTCGTAAAATATATAAATGAAATGTGAAGTTTCATATCATTTCGAGCAGTTCACGATTTAATTTGATTTTTGACCAATACTAGTATAAACTAGTGTATAATATATTATGATTTTTTGGCCAAACAATGTATTTCGAAAGGTTTCATAGAATCTACTTTTCAGATGATTTTTTTTGCATGGACTACCATCATAACCTTCCCTCTTAACATATATAAATGATATGAAAAGTCTCGTATCATTTTAAATAGTCCCCAATTAAATTTGATTTTGTTTTGACTGAAACAAGTGTATAATATACTATGATTTTTGATTGAAACTTGCATTTTGAAAAGTTTCATAGAATCTAATTTTCCGATGTTTTTTTGCATGACCTTCCATCATAACCTTCCCTCGTAAAATATATAAATGATATATGTAGTTTCGTATCATTTCGAATAGTCCCCGATTTAATTTGATTTTTGACCGAAACTAGTATAAACTAGTGTATAATATATTATGATTTTTTGGCCAAACCATGCATTTCCAAAAGTTTCATAGAATCTAGTTTTCAGATGATTTTTTTGCATGGACTACCATCATAACCTTCCCTCTTAACATATATAAATGATCTTAAAAGTCTCGTATCGTTTTAAATAGTCCCCAATTAAATTTGATTTTTTTGACCGAAATAAGTGTATAATATACTATGATTTTTGATCGAAACTTGCATTTCGAAAAGTTTCATAGAATCTAATTTTCCGATGATTTTTTACATGGACTTCCATCATAACCTTCCCTCGTAAAATATATAAATGAAATGTGAAGTTTCATATCATTTCGAGCAGTTCACGATTTAATTTGATCTTTGACCGAAACTAGTATAAACTAGTGTATAATATATTATGATTTTTTGGCCAAACCATGCATTTCGAAAAGTTTCATAGAATCTAGTTTTCAGATGATTTTTTTGCATGGACTACTATCATAACCTTCCATCTTAACATATATAAATGAACTGAAAAGTCTCGTATCATGTCAAACAGTCCCCACTTTAATTTGATTTTGTTGACCGAAACTAGTGTATAATATACTATGATTTTTGATCGAAACTTGCATTTCGAAAAGTTTCATAGAATCTAAATTTCCGATGATTTTTAACATGGACTTCCATCATAACCTTCCCTCGTAAAATATATAAATGAAATGTGAAGTTTCATATCATTTCGAGCAGTTCACGATTTAATTTGATTTTTCACCAAAACTAGTATAAACTAGTGTATAATATATTATGATTTTTTGGCCAAACCATGCATTTCGAAAGGTTTCATAGAATCTAGTTTTCAGATGATTTTTTTTGCATGGACTACCATCATAACCTTCCCTCTTAACATATATAAATGATCTGAAAAGTCTCGTATCATTTTAAATAGTCCCCCATTAAATTTAATTTTTTTGACCGAAACAAGTGTATAATATACTATGATTTTTGATCGAAACTTGCATTTCGAAAAGTTTCATAGAATCTAATTTTCCGATATTTTTTTGCATGACCTTCCATCACAACCTTCCCTCGTAAAATATATAAATGATATATGAAGTTTCGTATCATTTCGAATAGTCCCCGATTTAATTTGATTTTTGACCGAAACTAGTATAAACTAGTGTATAATATATTATGGTTTTTTGTCCAAACCATGCATTTCGAAAAGTTTCATAGAATCTAGTTTTCAGATGATTTTTTTGCATGGACTACCATCATAACCTTCCCTCTTAACATATATAAATGATCTGAAAAGTCTCGTATCATGTCAAACAGTCCCCAATTAAATTTGATTTTGTTGACCGAAACTAGTGTATAATATACTATGATTTTTGATCGAAACTTGCATTTCGAAAAGTTTCATAGAATCTAATTTTCCAATGTATTTTTGCATGAACTTCCATCATAACCTTCCCTCGTAAAATATATAAATGATATATGAAGTTTCGTATCATTTCGAATAGTCCCCGATTTAATTTGATTTTTGACCGAAACTAGTATAAACTAGTGTATAATATATTATGATTTTTTGGCCAAACCATGCATTTCGAAAAGTTTCATAGAATCTAGTTTTCTAATGATTTTTTTGCATGGACTACCATCATAACCTTCCCTCTTAACACATATAAATGATTTGAAAAGTCTCGTATCATGTCAAACAGTCCCCAATTAAATTTGATTTTTTTGACCGAAACAAGTGTACAATATACTATGATTTTTGATCGAAACTTGCATTTCGAAAAGTTTCATAGAATCTAATTTCCATTGTATTTTTGCATTTACTTCCATCATAACCTTCCCTCGTAAAATATATAAATGATATATGAAGTTTCGTATCATTTAGAATAGTCCCCGATTTAATTTGATTTTTGACCGAAACTAGTCTAAACTAGTGTATAATATATTATGATTTTTTGGCCAAACCATGCATTTCGAAAAGTTTCATAGAATCTAGTTTTCAGATGATTTTTTTGCATGGACTACCATCATAACCTTCCCTCTTAAAATATATAAATGATCTGAAAAGTCTCGTATCATGTCAAACAGTCCCCAATTAAATTTGATTTTTTTGACCGAAACTAGTGTATAATATACTATGATTTTTGATCGAAACTTGCATTTCGAAAAGTTTCATAGAATCTAATTTTCCGATGATTTTTTACATGGACTTCCATCATTACCTTCCCTCGTAAAATATATAAATGATATATGAAGTTTCGTATAATTTCGAATAGTCCCCGATTTAATTTGATTTAAAACGAAACTAGTATAAACTAGTGTATAATATATTATGATTTTTTGGCCAAACCATGCATTTCGAAAGGTTTCATAGAATCTAGTTTTCAGATGATTTTTTTTGCATGGACTACCATCATAACCTTCCCTCTTAACATATATAAATGATCTGAAAAGTTTCGTATCAATTTAAATAGTCCCCAATTTAATTTGATTTTTTTGACCGAAACAAGTGCATAATATACTATGATTTTTGATCGAAACTTGCATTTCAAAAAGTTTCATAGAATCTAATTTTCCGATGTTTTTTTGCATGAACTTCCATCACAACCTTCCCTCGTAATATATTTAAATGATATATGAAGTTTCGTATCATTTTGAATCGTCCCCGATTTAATTTTATTTTTTAACGAAACTAGTATCAACTAGTGTATAAGATATTATGATTTTTTTGCCAAACCATGCATTTCGAAAAGTTTCATAGAATCTAGTTTTCAGATGATTTTTTTGCATGGACTACCATCATAACCTTCCCTCTTAACATATAAAAATGATCTGAAAAGTCTCGTATCATTTTAAATAGTCCCCCATTAAATTTGATTTTTTTGACCGAAACAAGTGTATAATATACTATGATTTTTGATCGAAACTTGCATTTCGAAAAGTTTCATAGAATCTAATTTTCCGATATTTTTTTGCATGACCTTCCATCACAACCTTCCCTCGTAAAATATATAAATGATATATGAAGTTTCGTATCATTTCGAATAGTCCCCGATTTAATTTGATTTTTGACCGAAACTAGTATAAACTAGTGTATAATATATTATGATTTTTTGGCCAAACCATGCATTTCGAAAAGTTTCATAGAATCTAGTTTTCAGATGATTTTTTTGCATGGACTACCATCATAACCTTCCCTCTTAACATATATAAATGATTTGAAAAGTCTCGTATCATGTCAAACAATCCCCAATTAAATTTGATTTTTTTGACCGAAACAAGTGTACAATATACTATGATTTTTGATCGAAACTTGCATTTCGAAAAGTTTCATAGAATCTAATTTCCATTGTATTTTTGCATGTACTTCCATCATAACCTTCCCTCGTAAAATATATAAATGATATATGAAGTTTCGTATCATTTAGAATAGTCCCCAATTTAATTTGATTTTTGACCGAAACTAGTCTAAACTAGTGTATAATATATTATGATTTTTTGGCCAAACCATGCATTTCGAAAAGTTTCATAGAATCTAGTTTTCAGATGATTTTTTTGCATGGACTACCATCATAACCTTCCCTCTTAAAATATATAAATGATCTGAAAAGTCTCGTATCATGTCAAACAGTCCCCAATTAAATTTGATTTTTTTGACCGAAACTAGTGTATAATATACTATGATTTTTGATCGAAACTTGCATTTCGAAAAGTTTCATAGAATCTAATTTTCCGATGATTTTTTACATGGACTTCCATCATTACCTTCCCTCGTAAAATATATAAATGATATATGAAGTTTCGTATAATTTCGAATAGTCCCCGATTTAATTTGATTTAAAACGAAACTAGTATAAACTAGTGTATAATATATTATGATTTTTTGGCCAAACCATGCATTTCGAAAGGTTTCATAGAATCTAGTTTTCAGATGATTTTTTTTGCATGGACTACCATCATAACCTTCCCTCTTAACATATATAAATGATCTGAAAAGTTTCGTATCAATTTAAATAGTCCCCAATTTAATTTGATTTTTTTGACCGAAACAAGTGCATAATATACTATGATTTTTGATCGAAACTTGCATTTCAAAAAGTTTCATAGAATCTAATTTTCCGATGTTTTTTTGCATGAACTTCCATCACAACCTTCCCTCGTAATATATTTAAATGATATATGAAGTTTCGTATCATTTTGAATCGTCCCCGATTTAATTTGATTTTTTAACGAAACTAGTATAAACTAGTGTATAAGATATTATGATTTTTTTGCCAAACCATGCATTTCGAAAAGTTTCATAGAATCTAGTTTTCAGATGATTTTTTTGCATGGACTACCATCATAACCTTCCCTCTTAACATATATAAATGATCTGAAAAGTCTCGTATCATTTTAAATATTCCCCAATTAAATTTGATTTTTTTGACCGAAATAAGTGTATAATATACTATGATTTTTGATCGAAACTTGCATTTCGAAAAGTTTCATAGAATCTAATTTTCCGATGTTTTTTTGCATGACCTTCCATCATAACCTTCCCTCGTAAAATATATAAATGATATATGAAGTTTCGTATCATTTCGAATAGTCCCCGATTTAATTTGATTTTTAACCGAAACTAGTATAAACTAGTGTATAATATATTATGATTTTTTGGCCAAACCATGCATTTCGAAAAGTTTCATAGAATCAAGTTTTCAGATGATTTTTTTGCATGGACTACCATCATAACCTTCCCTCTTAACATATATAAATGATCTGAAAAGTCTCGTATCATGTCAAACAGTCCCCAATTAAATTTGATTTTGTTGACCGAAACTAGTGTATAATATACTATGATTTTTGATCGAAACTTGCATTTCGAAAAGTTTCATAGAATCTAATTTTCCAATGTATTTTTGCATGAACTTCCATCATAACCTTCCCTCGTAAAATATATAAATGATATATGAAGTTTCGTATCATTTCGAATAGTCCCCGATTTAATTTGATTTTTGACCGAAACTAGTATAAACTAGTGTATAATATATTATGATTTTTTGGCCAAACCATGCATTTCGAAAAGTTTCATAGAATCTAGTTTTCTAATGATTTTTTTGCATGGACTACCATCATAACCTTCCCTCTTAACACATATAAATGATTTGAAAAGTCTCGTATCATGTCAAACAGTCCCCAATTAAATTTGATTTTTTTGACCGAAACAAGTGTACAATATACTATGATTTTTGATCGAAACTTGCATTTCGAAAAGTTTCATAGAATCTAATTTCCATTGTATTTTTGCATGTACTTCCATCATAACCTTCCCTCGTAAAATATATAAATGATATATGAAGTTTCGTATCATTTAGAATAGTCCCCGATTTAATTTGATTTTTGACCGAAACTAGTCTAAACTAGTGTATAATATATTATGATTTTTTGGCCAAACCATGCATTTCGAAAAGTTTCATAGAATCTAGTTTTCAGATGATTTTTTTGCATGGACTACCATCATAACCTTCCCTCTTAAAATATATAAATGATCTGAAAAGTCTCGTATCATGTCAAACAGTCCCCAATTAAATTTGATTTTTTTGACCGAAACTAGTGTATAATATACTATGATTTTTGATCGAAACTTGCATTTCGAAAAGTTTCATAGAATCTAATTTTCCGATGATTTTTTACATGGACTTCCATCATTACCTTCCCTCGTAAAATATATAAATGATATATGAAGTTTCGTATAATTTCGAATAGTCCCCGATTTAATTTGATTTAAAACGAAACTAGTATAAACTAGTGTATAATATATTATGATTTTTTGGCCAAACCATGCATTTCGAAAGGTTTCATAGAATCTAGTTTTCAGATGATTTTTTTTGCATGGACTACCATCATAACCTTCCCTCTTAACATATATAAATGATCTGAAAAGTTTCGTATCAATTTAAATAGTCCCCAATTTAATTTGATTTTTTTGACCGAAACAAGTGCATAATATACTATGATTTTTGATCGAAACTTGCATTTCAAAAAGTTTCATAGAATCTAATTTTCCGATGTTTTTTTGCATGAACTTCCATCACAACCTTCCCTCGTAATATATTTAAATGATATATGAAGTTTCGTATCATTTTGAATCGTCCCCGATTTAATTTTATTTTTTAACGAAACTAGTATCAACTAGTGTATAAGATATTATGATTTTTTTGCCAAACCATGCATTTCGAAAAGTTTCATAGAATCTAGTTTTCAGATGATTTTTTTGCATGGACTACCATCATAACCTTCCCTCTTAACATATATAAATGATCTGAAAAGTCTCGTATCATTTTAAATATTCCCCAATTAAATTTGATTTTTTTGACCGAAATAAGTGTATAATATACTATGATTTTTGATCGAAACTTGCATTTCGAAAAGTTTCATAGAATCTAATTTTCCGATGTTTTTTTGCATGACCTTCCATCATAAACTTCCCTCGTAAAATATATAAATGATATATGAAGTTTCGTATCATTTCGAATAGTCCCCGATTTAATTTGATTTTTAACCGAAACTAGTATAAACTAGTGTATAATATATTATGATTTTTTGGCCAAACCATGAATTTCGAAAAGTTTCATAGAATCAAGTTTTCAGATGATTTTTTTGCATGGACTACCATCATAACCTTCCCTCTTAACATATATAAATGATCTGAAAAGTCTCGTATCATGTCAAACAGTCCCCAATTAAATTTGATTTTGTTGACCGAAACTAGTGTATAATATACTATGATTTTTGATCGAAACTTGCATTTCGAAAAGTTTCATAGAATCTAATTTTCCAATGTATTTTTGCATGAACTTCCATCATAACCTTCCCTCGTAAAATATATAAATGATATATGAAGTTTCGTATCATTTCGAATAGTCCCCGATTTAATTTGATTTTTGACCGAAACTAGTATAAACTAGTGTATAATATATTATGATTTTTTGGCCAAACCATGCATTTCGAAAAGTTTCATAGAATCTAGTTTTCTAATGATTTTTTTGCATGGACTACCATCATAACCTTCCCTCTTAACACATATAAATGATTTGAAAAGTCTCGTATCATGTCAAACAGTCCCCAATTAAATTTGATTTTTTTGACCGAAACAAGTGTACAATATACTATGATTTTTGATCGAAACTTGCATTTCGAAAAGTTTCATAGAATCTAATTTCCATTGTATTTTTGCATGTACTTCCATCATAACCTTCCCTCGTAAAATATATAAATGATATATGAAGTTTCGTATCATTTAGAATAGTCCCCGATTTAATTTGATTTTTGACCGAAACTAGTCTAAACTAGTGTATAATATATTATGATTTTTTGGCCAAACCATGCATTTCGAAAAGTTTCATAGAATCTAGTTTTCAGATGATTTTTTTGCATGGACTACCATCATAACCTTCCCTCTTAAAATATATAAATGATCTGAAAAGTCTCGTATCATGTCAAACAGTCCCCAATTAAATTTGATTTTGTTGACCGAAACTAGTGTATAATATACTATGATTTTTGATCGAAACTTGCATTTCGAAAAGTTTCATAGAATCTAATTTTCCAATGTATTTTTGCATGAACTTCCATCATAACCTTCCCTCGTAAAATATATAAATGATATATGAAGTTTCGTATCATTTCGAATAGTCCCCGATTTAATTTGATTTTTGACCGAAACTAGTATAAACTAGTGTATAATATATTATGATTTTTTGGCCAAACCATGCATTTCGAAAAGTTTCATAGAATCTAGTTTTCTAATGATTTTTTTGCATGGACTACCATCATAACCTTCCCTCTTAACACATATAAATGATTTGAAAAGTCTCGTATCATGTCAAACAGTCCCCAATTAAATTTGATTTTTTTGACCGAAACAAGTGTACAATATACTATGATTTTTGATCGAAACTTGCATTTCGAAAAGTTTCATAGAATCTAATTTCCATTGTATTTTTGCATGTACTTCCATCATAACCTTCCCTCGTAAAATATATAAATGATATATGAAGTTTCGTATCATTTAGAATAGTCCCCGATTTAATTTGATTTTTGACCGAAACTAGTCTAAACTAGTGTATAATATATTATGATTTTTTGGCCAAACCATGCATTTCGAAAAGTTTCATAGAATCTAGTTTTCAGATGATTTTTTTGCATGGACTACCATCATAACCTTCCCTCTTAAAATATATAAATGATCTGAAAAGTCTCGTATCATGTCAAACAGTCCCCAATTAAATTTGATTTTTTTGACCGAAACTAGTGTATAATATACTATGATTTTTGATCGAAACTTGCATTTCGAAAAGTTTCATAGAATCTAATTTTCCGATGATTTTTTACATGGACTTCCATCATTACCTTCCCTCGTAAAATATATAAATGATATATGAAGTTTCGTATAATTTCGAATAGTCCCCGATTTAATTTGATTTAAAACGAAACTAGTATAAACTAGTGTATAATATATTATGATTTTTTGGCCAAACCATGCATTTCGAAAGGTTTCATAGAATCTAGTTTTTAGATGATTTTTTTTGCATGGACTACCATCATAACCTTCCCTCTTAACATATATAAATGATCTGAAAAGTTTCGTATCAATTTAAATAGTCCCCAATTTAATTTGATTTTTTTGACCGAAACAAGTGCATAATATACTATGATTTTTGATCGAAACTTGCATTTCAAAAAGTTTCATAGAATCTAATTTTCCGATGTTTTTTTGCATGAACTTCCATCACAACCTTCCCTCGTAATATATTTAAATGATATATGAAGTTTCGTATCATTTTGAATCGTCCCCGATTTAATTTTATTTTTTAACGAAACTAGTATAAACTAGTGTATAAGATATTATGATTTTTTTGCCAAACCATGCATTTCGAAAAGTTTCATAGAATCTAGTTTTCAGATGATTTTTTTGCATGGACTACCATCATAACCTTCCCTCTTAACATATAAAAATGATCTGAAAAGTCTCGTATCATTTTAAATAGTCCCCCATTAAATTTGATTTTTTTGACCGAAACAAGTGTATAATATACTATGATTTTTGATCGAAACTTGCATTTCGAAAAGTTTCATAGAATCTAATTTTCCGATATTTTTTTGCATGACCTTCCATCACAACCTTCCCTCGTAAAATATATAAATGATATATGAAGTTTCGTATCATTTCGAATAGTCCCTGATTTAATTTGATTTTTGACCGAAACTAGTATAAACTAGTGTATAATATATTATGATTTTTTGGCCAAACCATGCATTTCGAAAAGTTTCATAGAATCTAGTTTTCAGATGATTTTTTTGCATGGACTACCATCATAACCTTCCCTCTTAACATATATAAATGATTTGAAAAGTCTCGTACCATGTCAAACAATCCCCAATTAAATTTGATTTTTTTGACCGAAACAAGTGTACAATATACTATGATTTTTGATCGAAACTTGCATTTCGAAAAGTTTCATAGAATCTAATTTCCATTGTATTTTTGCATGTACTTCCATCATAACCTTCCCTCGTAAAATATATAAATGATATATGAAGTTTCGTATCATTTAGAATAGTCCCCAATTTAATTTTATTTTTGACCGAAACTAGTCTAAACTAGTGTATAATATATTATGATTTTTTGGCCAAACCATGCATTTCGAAAAGTTTCATAGAATCTAGTTTTCAGATGATTTTTTTGCATGGACTACCATCATAACCTTCCCTCTTAAAATATATAAATGATCTGAAAAGTCTCGTATCATGTCAAACAGTCCCCAATTAAATTTGATTTTTTTGACCGAAACTAGTTAATAATATACTATGATTTTTGATCGAAACTTGCATTTCGAAAAGTTTCATAGAATCTAATTTTCCGATGATTTTTTACATGGACTTCCATCATTACCTTCCCTCGTAAAATATATAAATGATATATGAAGTTTCGTATAATTTCGAATAGTCCCCGATTTAATTTGATTTAAAACGAAACTAGTATAAACTAGTGTATAATATATTATGATTTTTTGGCCAAACCATGCATTTCGAAAGGTTTCATAGAATCTAGTTTTTAGATGATTTTTTTTGCATGGACTACCATCATAACCTTCCCTCTTAACATATATAAATGATCTGAAAAGTTTCGTATCAATTTAAATAGTCCCCAATTTAATTTGATTTTTTTGACCGAAACAAGTGCATAATATACTATGATTTTTGATCGAAACTTGCATTTCAAAAAGTTTCATAGAATCTAATTTTCCGATGTTTTTTTGCATGAACTTCCATCACAACCTTCCCTCGTAATATATTTAAATGATATATGAAGTTTCGTATCATTTTGAATCGTCCCCGATTTAATTTTATTTTTTAACGAAACTAGTATAAACTAGTGTATAAGATATTATGATTTTTTTGCCAAACCATGCATTTCGAAAAGTTTCATAGAATCTAGTTTTCAGATGATTTTTTTGCATGGACTACCATCATAACCTTCCCTCTTAACATATAAAAATGATCTGAAAAGTCTCGTATCATTTTAAATAGTCCCCCATTAAATTTGATTTTTTTGACCGAAACAAGTGTATAATATACTATGATTTTTGATCGAAACTTGCATTTCGAAAAGTTTCATAGAATCTAATTTTCCGATATTTTTTTGCATGACCTTCCATCACAACCTTCCCTCGTAAAATATATAAATGATATATGAAGTTTCGTATCATTTCGAATAGTCCCCGATTTAATTTGATTTTTGACCGAAACTAGTATAAACTAGTGTATAATATATTATGATTTTTTGGCCAAACCATGCATTTCGAAAAGTTTCATAGAATCTAGTTTTCAGATGATTTTTTTGCATGGACTACCATCATAACCTTCCCTCTTAACATATATAAATGATTTGAAAAGTCTCGTACCATGTCAAACAATCCCCAATTAAATTTGATTTTTTTGACCGAAACAAGTGTACAATATACTATGATTTTTGATCGAAACTTGCATTTCGAAAAGTTTCATAGAATCTAATTTCCATTGTATTTTTGCATGTACTTCCATCATAACCTTCCCTCGTAAAATATATAAATGATATATGAAGTTTCGTATCATTTAGAATAGTCCCCAATTTAATTTTATTTTTGACCGAAACTAGTCTAAACTAGTGTATAATATATTATGATTTTTTGGCCAAACCATGCATTTCGAAAAGTTTCATAGAATCTAGTTTTCAGATGATTTTTTTGCATGGACTACCATCATAACCTTCCCTCTTAAAATATATAAATGATCTGAAAAGTCTCGTATCATGTCAAACAGTCCCCAATTAAATTTGATTTTTTTGACCGAAACTAGTTAATAATATACTATGATTTTTGATCGAAACTTGCATTTCGAAAAGTTTCATAGAATCTAATTTTCCGATGATTTTTTACATGGACTTCCATCATTACCTTCCCTCGTAAAATATATAAATGATATATGAAGTTTCGTATAATTTCGAATAGTCCCCGATTTAATTTGATTTAAAACGAAACTAGTATAAACTAGTGTATAATATATTATGATTTTTTGGCCAAACCATGCATTTCGAAAGGTTTCATAGAATCTAGTTTTTAGATGATTTTTTTTGCATGGACTACCATCATAACCTTCCCTCTTAACATATATAAATGATCTGAAAAGTTTCGTATCAATTTAAATAGTCCCCAATTTAATTTGATTTTTTTGACCGAAACAAGTGCATAATATACTATGATTTTTGATCGAAACTTGCATTTCAAAAAGTTTCATAGAATCTAATTTTCCGATGTTTTTTTGCATGAACTTCCATCACAACCTTCCCTCGTAATATATTTAAATGATATATGAAGTTTCGTATCATTTTGAATCGTCCCCGATTTAATTTTATTTTTTAACGAAACTAGTATAAACTAGTGTATAAGATATTATGATTTTTTTGCCAAACCATGCATTTCGAAAAGTTTCATAGAATCTAGTTTTCAGATGATTTTTTTGCATGGACTACCATCATAACCTTCCCTCTTAACATATAAAAATGATCTGAAAAGTCTCGTATCATTTTAAATAGTCCCCCATTAAATTTGATTTTTTTGACCGAAACAAGTGTATAATATACTATGATTTTTGATCGAAACTTGCATTTCGAAAAGTTTCATAGAATCTAATTTTCCGATATTTTTTTGCATGACCTTCCATCACAACCTTCCCTCGTAAAATATATAAATGATATATGAAGTTTCGTATCATTTCGAATAGTCCCCGATTTAATTTGATTTTTGACCGAAACTAGTATAAACTAGTGTATAATATATTATGATTTTTTGGCCAAACCATGCATTTCGAAAAGTTTCATAGAATCTAGTTTTCAGATGATTTTTTTGCATGGACTACCATCATAACCTTCCCTCTTAACATATATAAATGATTTGAAAAGTCTCGTACCATGTCAAACAATCCCCAATTAAATTTGATTTTTTTGACCGAAACAAGTGTACAATATACTATGATTTTTGATCGAAACTTGCATTTCGAAAAGTTTCATAGAATCTAATTTCCATTGTATTTTTGCATGTACTTCCATCATAACCTTCCCTCGTAAAATATATAAATGATATATGAAGTTTCGTATCATTTAGAATAGTCCCCAATTTAATTTTATTTTTGACCGAAACTAGTCTAAACTAGTGTATAATATATTATGATTTTTTGGCCAAACCATGCATTTCGAAAAGTTTCATAGAATCTAGTTTTCAGATGATTTTTTTGCATGGACTACCATCATAACCTTCCCTCTTAAAATATATAAATGATCTGAAAAGTCTCGTATCATTTCAAACAGTCCCCAATTAAATTTGATTTTTTTGACCGAAACTAGTGTATAATATACTATGATTTTTGATCGAAACTTGCATTTCGAAAAGTTTCATAGAATCTAATTTTCCGATGATTTTTTACATGGACTTCCATCATTACCTTCCCTCGTAAAATATATAAATGATATATGAAGTTTCGTATAATTTCGAATAGTCCCCGATTTAATTTGATTTAAAACGAAACTAGTATAAACTAGTGTATAATATATTATGATTTTTTGGCCAAACCATGCATTTCGAAAGGTTTCATAGAATCTAGTTTTCAGATGATTTTTTTTGCATGGACTACCATCATAACCTTCCCTCTTAACATATATAAATGATCTGAAAAGTTTCGTATCAATTTAAATAGTCCCCAATTTAATTTGATTTTTTTGACCGAAACAAGTGCATAATATACTATGATTTTTGATCGAAACTTGCATTTCAAAAAGTTTCATAGAATCTAATTTTCCGATGTTTTTTTGCATGAACTTCCATCACAACCTTCCCTCGTAATATATTTAAATGATATATGAAGTTTCGTATCATTTTGAATCGTCCCCGATTTAATTTGATTTTTTAACGAAACTAGTATAAACTAGTGTATAAGATATTATGATTTTTTTGCCAAACCATGCATTTCGAAAAGTTTCATAGAATCTAGTTTTCAGATGATTTTTTTGCATGGACTACCATCATAACCTTCCCTCTTAACATATATAAATGATCTGAAAAGTCTCGTATCATTTTAAATATTCCCCAATTAAATTTGATTTTTTTGACCGAAATAAGTGTATAATATACTATGATTTTTGATCGAAACTTGCATTTCGAAAAGTTTCATAGAATCTAATTTTCCGATGTTTTTTTGCATGACCTTCCATCATAACCTTCCCTCGTAAAATATATAAATGATATATGAAGTTTCGTATCATTTCGAATAGTCCCCGATTTAATTTGATTTTTAACCGAAACTAGTATAAACTAGTGTATAATATATTATGATTTTTTGGCCAAACCATGCATTTCGAAAAGTTTCATAGAATCAAGTTTTCAGATGATTTTTTTGCATGGACTACCATCATAACCTTCCCTCTTAACATATATAAATGATCTGAAGAGTCTCGTATCATGTCAAACAGTCCCCAATTAAATTTGATTTTGTTGACCGAAACTAGTGTATAATATACTATGATATTTGATCAAAACTTGCATTTCGAAAAGTTTCATAGAATCTAATTTTCCAATGTATTTTTGCATGAACTTCCATCATAACCTTCCCTCGTAAAATATATAAATGATATATGAAGTTTTGTATCATTTCGAATAGTCCCCGATTTAATTTGATTTTTGACCGAAACTAGTATAAACTAGTGTATAATATATTATGATTTTTTTGCCAAACCATGCATTTCGAAAAGTTTCATAGAATCTAGTTTTCTAATGATTTTTTTGCATGGACTACCATCATAACCTTCCCTCTTAACATATATAAATGATTTGAAAAGTCTCGTATCATATCAAACAGTCCCCAATTAAATTTGATTTTTTTGACCGAAACTAGTGTACAATATACTATGATTTTTGATCGAAACTTGCATTTCGAAAAGTTTCATAGAATCTAATTTCCATTGTATTTTTGCATGTACTTCCATCATAACCTTCCCTCGTAAAATATATAAATGATATATGAAGTTTTGTATCATTTAGAATAGTCCCCGATTTAATTTGATTTTTGACCGAAACTAGTCTAAACTAGTGTATAATATATTATGATTTTTTGGCCAAACCATGCATTTCGAAAAGTTTCATAGAATCTAGTTTTCAGATGATTTTTTTGCATGGACTACCATCATAACCTTCCATCTTAACATATATAAATGATCTGAAAAGTCTCGTATCATGTCAAACAGTCCCCGATTTAATTTGAATTTGTTGACCGAAACTAGTGTATAATATATTATGATTTTTGATCGAAACTTGCATTTCGAAAAGTTTCATAGAATCTAATTTTCCGATGATTTTTTACATGGACTTCCATAATAACATTCCCTCGTAAAATATATAAATGATATATGAAGTTTCGTATAATTTCGAATAGTCCCCGATTTAATTTGATTTAAAACGAAACTAGTATAAACTAGTGTATAATATATTATGATTTTTTGGCCAAACCATGCATTTCGAAAGGTTTCATAGAATCTAGTTTTCAGATGATTTTTTTTGCATGGACTACCATCATAACCTTCCCTCTTAACATATATAAATGATCTGAAAAGTTTCGTATCAATTTAAATAGTCCCCAATTTAATTTGATTTTTTTGACCGAAACAAGTGCATAATATACTATGATTTTTGATCGAAACTTGCATTTCAAAAAGTTTCATAGAATCTAATTTTCCGATGTTTTTTTGCATGAACTTCCATCACAACCTTCCCTCGTAATATATTTAAATGATATATGAAGTTTCGTATCATTTTGAATCGTCCCCGATTTAATTTGATTTTTTAACGAAACTAGTATAAACTAGTGTATAAGATATTATGATTTTTTTGCCAAACCATGCATTTCGAAAAGTTTCATAGAATCTAGTTTTCAGATGATTTTTTTGCATGGACTACCATCATAACCTTCCCTCTTAACATATATAAATGATCTGAAAAGTCTCGTATCATTTTAAATATTCCCCAATTAAATTTGATTTTTTTGACCGAAATAAGTGTATAATATACTATGATTTTTGATCGAAACTTGCATTTCGAAAAGTTTCATAGAATCTAATTTTCCGATGTTTTTTTGCATGACCTTCCATCATAACCTTCCCTCGTAAAATATATAAATGATATATGAAGTTTCGTATCATTTCGAATAGTCCCCGATTTAATTTGATTTTTAACCGAAACTAGTATAAACTAGTGTATAATATATTATGATTTTTTGGCCAAACCATGCATTTCGAAAAGTTTCATAGAATCAAGTTTTCAGATGATTTTTTTGCATGGACTACCATCATAACCTTCCCTCTTAACATATATAAATGATCTGAAGAGTCTCGTATCATGTCAAACAGTCCCCAATTAAATTTGATTTTGTTGACCGAAACTAGTGTATAATATACTATGATTTTTGATCAAAACTTGCATTTCGAAAAGTTTCATAGAATCTAATTTTCCAATGTATTTTTGCATGAACTTCCATCATAACCTTCCCTCGTAAAATATATAAATGATATATGAAGTTTTGTATCATTTCGAATAGTCCCCGATTTAATTTGATTTTTGACCGAAACTAGTATAAACTAGTGTATAATATATTATGATTTTTTTGCCAAACCATGCATTTCGAAAAGTTTCATAGAATCTAGTTTTCTAATGATTTTTTTGCATGGACTACCATCATAACCTTCCCTCTTAACATATATAAATGATTTGAAAAGTCTCGTATCATATCAAACAGTCCCCAATTAAATTTGATTTTTTTGACCGAAACTAGTGTACAATATACTATGATTTTTGATCGAAACTTGCATTTCGAAAAGTTTCATAGAATCTAATTTCCATTGTATTTTTGCATGTACTTCCATCATAACCTTCCCTCGTAAAATATATAAATGATATATGAAGTTTTGTATCATTTAGAATAGTCCCCGATTTAATTTGATTTTTGACCGAAACTAGTCTAAACTAGTGTATAATATATTATGATTTTTTGGCCAAACCATGCATTTCGAAAAGTTTCATAGAATCTAGTTTTCAGATGATTTTTTTGCATGGACTACCATCATAACCTTCCATCTTAACATATATAAATGATCTGAAAAGTCTCGTATCATGTCAAACAGTCCCCGATTTAATTTGAATTTGTTGACCGAAACTAGTGTATAATATATTATGATTTTTGATCGAAACTTGCATTTCGAAAAGTTTCATAGAATCTAATTTTCCGATGATTTTTTACATGGACTTCCATAATAACATTCCCTCGTAAAATATATAAATGATATATGAAGTTTCGTATCATTTCGAATAGTCCCCGATTTAATTTGATTTTTGACCAAAACTAGTCTAAACTAGTGTATAATATATTATGACTTTTTGGCCAAACCATGCATTTCGAAAGGTTTCATAGAATCTAGTTTTCAGATGATTTTTTTGCATGGACTACAATCATAACCTTCCCTCTTAACATATATAAATGATCTGAAAAGTCTTGTATCATGTCAAACAGTCCCCAATTTAATTTGATTTTGTTGACCGAAACTAGTGTATATTATACTATGATTTTTGATCGAACATTGCATTTCGAAAAGTTTCATAGAATCTAATTTTCCGATAATTTTTTACATGGACTTCCATCATAACCTTCCCTCGTAAAATATATAAATGATATGTGAAGTTTCATATCATTTCGAGCAGTTCACGATTTAATTTGATTTTTGACCTAAACTAGTATAAACTAGTGTAGAATATATTATGATTTTTTGGCCAAACCATGCATTTCGAAAGGTTTCATAGAATCTAGTTTTCAGATGATTTTTTTGCAAGGATTACCATCATAACCTTCCCTCTTAACATATATAAATGATCTGAAAAGTCTCATATCATGTCAAACAGTCCCCAATTAAATTTGATTTTTTTGACCGAAACTAGTGTATAATATACTATGATTTTTGATCGAAACTTGCATTTCGAAAAGTTTCATAGAATCTAATTTTAAAATGTATTTTTGCATGACATTCCATCATAACCTTCCCTCGCAAAATATATAAATGATATATGAAGTTTCGTATCATTTCGAATAGTCCCCGATTTAATTTGATTTTTGACCGAAACTAGTCTAAACTAGTGTATAGTATATTATGATTTTTTGGCCAAACCATGCATTTCGAAAAGTTTCATAGAATCTAGTTTTCAGATGATTTTATTGCATGGACTAACATCATAACCTTCCCTATTAACATATATAAATGATCTGAAAAGTCTCGTATCATGTCAAACAGTCCCAAATTAAATTTGATTTTTTTGACCGAAACTAGTGTATAATATACTATGATTTTTGATCGAAACTTGCATTTCGAAAAGTTTCATAGAATCTAATTTTCCGATGTTTTTTTGCATGACCTTCCATCATAACCTTCCCTCGTAAAATATATTAATGATATATGAAGTTTCGTATCATTTCGAATATTCCCCGATTTAATTTGATTTTTGACCGAAACTAGTATAAACTAGTGTATAATATATTATGATTTTTTGGCCAAACCATGCATTTCGAAAATTTTCATAGAATCTAGTTTTCAGATGATTTTTTTGCATAGACTACCATCATAACCTTCCCTCTTAACATATATAAATGATCTGAAAAGTCACTTATCATGTCAAACAGTCCCCACTTTAATTTGATTTTGTTGACCGAAACTAGTGTATAATATACTATGATTTTTGATCGAAACTTGCATTTCGAAAAGTTTCATAGAATCTAATTTTCCGATGATTTTTTACATGGACTTCCATCATAACCTTCCCTCGTAAAATATATAAATGAAATGTGAAGTTTCATATCATTTCGAGCAGTTCATGATTTAATTTGATTTTTGACCGAAACTAGTATAAACTAGTGTATAATATATTATGATTTTTTGGCCAAACCATGCATTTCGAAAGGTTTCATAGAATCTAGTTTTCAGATGATTTTTTTGCATGGACTACAATCATAACCTTCCCTCTTAACATATATAAATGATCTGAAAAGTCTCGTATCATGTCAAACAGTCCCCAATTTAATTTGATTTTGTTGACCGAAACTAGTGTATAATATACTATGATTTTTGATCGAACATTGCATTTCGAAAAGTTTCATAGAATCTAATTTTCCGATAATTTTTTACATGGACTTCCATCATAACCTTCCCTCGTAAAATATATAAATGATATGTGAAGTTTCATATCATTTCGAGCAGTTCACGATTTAATTTGATTTTTGACCTAAACTAGTATAAACTAGTGTAGAATATATTATGATTTTTTGGCCAAACCATGCATTTCGAAAGGTTTCATAGAATCTAGTTTTCAGATGATTTTTTTGCAAGGATTACCATCATAACCTTCCCTCTTAACATATATAAATGATCTGAAAAGTCTCATATCATGTCAAACAGTCCCCAATTAAATTTGATTTTTTTGACCGAAACTAGTGTATAATATACTATGATTTTTGATCGAAACTTGCATTTCGAAAAGTTTCATAGAATCTAATTTTCCGATGTTTTTTTGCATGACCTTCCATCATAACCTTCCCTCGTAAAATATATTAATGATATATGAAGTTTCGTATCATTTCGAATATTCCCCGATTTAATTTGATTTTTGACCGAAACTAGTATAAACTAGTGTATAATATATTATGATTTTTTGGCCAAACCATGCATTTCGAAAATTTTCATAGAATCTAGTTTTCAGATGATTTTTTTGCATGGACTACCATCATAACCTTCCCTCTTAACATATATAAATGATCTGAAAAGTCACTTATCATTTCAAACAGTCCCCACTTTAATTTGATTTTGTTGACCGAAACTAGTGTATAATATACTATGATTTTTGATCGAAACTTGCATTTCGAAAAGTTTCATAGAATCTAATTTTCCGATGATTTTTTACATGGACTTCCATCATAACCTTCCCTCGTAAAATATATAAATGAAATGTGAAGTTTCATATCATTTCGAGCAGTTCATGATTTAATTTGATTTTTGACCGAAACTAGTATAAACTAGTGTATAATATATTATGATTTTTTGGCCAAACCATGCATTTCGAAAGGTTTCATAGAATCTAGTTTTCAGATGATTTTTTTAAATGGACTACCTTCATAACCTTCCCTCTTAACATATATAAATGATCTGAAAAGTCTCGTATCATGTCAAACACTCCCCAATTTAATTTGATTTTGTTGACCGAAACTAGTGTATAATATACTATGATTTTTGATCGAACATTGCATTTCGAAAAGTTTCATAGAATCTAATTTTCCGATAATTTTTTACATGTACTTCCATCATAACCTTCCCTCGTAAAATATATAAATGATATGTGAAGTTTCATATCATTTCGAGTAGTTCACGATTTAATTTGATTTTTGACCTAAACTAGTATAAACTAGTGTAGAATATATTATGATTTTTTGGCCAAACCATGCATTTTGAAAGGTTTCATAGAATCTAGTTTTCAGATGATTTTTTTGCAAGGATTACCATCATAACCTTCCCTCTTAACATATATAAATGATCTGAAAAGTCTCATATCATGTCAAACAGTCCCCAATTAAATTTGATTTTTTTGACCGAAATAAGTGTATAATATACTATGATTTTTGATCGAAACTTGCATTTCGAAAAGTTTCATAGAATCTAATTTTCCGATGTTTTTTTGCATGACCTTCCATCATAACCTTCCCTCGTAAAATATATAAATGATATATGAAGTTTCGTATCATTTCGAATAGTCCCCGATTTAATTTGATTTTTAACCGAAACTAGTATAAACTAGTGTATAATATATTATGATTTTTTGGCCAAACCATGCATTTCGAAAAGTTTCATAGAATCAAGTTTTCAGATGATTTTTTTGCATGGACTACCATCATAACCTTACCTCTTAACATATATAAATGATCTGAAGAGTCTCGTATCATGTCAAACAGTCCCCAATTAAATTTGATTTTGTTGACCGAAACTAGTGTATAATATACTATGATTTTTGATCAAAACTTGCATTTCGAAAAGTTTCATAGAATCTAATTTTCCAATGTATTTTTGCATGAACTTCCATCATAACCTTCCCTCGTAAAATATATAAATGATATATGAAGTTTTGTATCATTTCGAATAGTCCCCGATTTAATTTGATTTTTGACCGAAACTAGTATAAACTAGTGTATAATATATTATGATTTTTTTGCCAAACCATGCATTTCGAAAAGTTTCATAAAATCTAGTTTTCTAATGATTTTTTTGCATGGACTACCATCATAACCTTCCCTCTTAACATATATAAATGATTTGAAAAGTCCCGTATCATATCAAACAGTCCCCAATTAAATTTGATTTTTTTGACCGAAACAAGTGTACAATATACTATGATTTTTGATCGAAACTTGCATTTCGAAAAGTTTCATAGAATCTAATTTCCATTGTATTTTTGCATGTACTTCCATCATAACCTTCCCTCGTAAAATATATAAATGATATATGAAGTTTTGTATCATTTAGAATAGTCCCCGATTTAATTTGATTTTTGACCGAAACTAGTCTAAACTAGTGTATAATATATTATGATTTTTTGGCCAAACCATGCATTTCGAAAAGTTTCATAGAATCTAGTTTTCAGATGATTTTTTTGCATGGACTACCATCATAACCTTCCATCTTAACATATATAAATGATCTGAAAAGTCTCGTATCATGTCAAACAGTCCCCGATTTAATTTGAATTTGTTGACCGAAACTAGTGTATAATATATTATGATTTTTGATCGAAACTTGCATTTCGAAAAGTTTCATAGAATCTAATTTTCCGATGATTTTTTACATGGACTTCCATAATAACATTCCCTCGTAAAATATATAAATGATATATGAAGTTTCGTATCATTTCGAATAGTCCCCGATTTAATTTGATTTTTGACCAAAACTAGTCTAAACTAGTGTATAATATATTATGACTTTTTGGCCAAACCATGCATTTCGAAAGGTTTCATAGAATCTAGTTTTCAGATGATTTTTTTGCATGGACTACAATCATAACCTTCCCTCTTAACATATATAAATGATATGAAAAGTCTCGTATCATGTCAAACAGTCCCCAATTTAATTTGATTTTGTTGACCGAAACTAGTGTATAATATACTATGATTTTTGATCGAACATTGCATTTCGAAAAGTTTCATAGAATCTAATTTTCCGATAATTTTTTACATGGACTTCCATCATAACCTTCCCTCGTAAAATATATAAATGATATGTGATGTTTCATATCATTTCGAGCAGTTCACGATTTAATTTGATTTTTGACCTAAACTAGTATAAACTAGTGTAGAATATATTATGATTTTTTGGCCAAACCATGCATTTCGAAAGGTTTCATAGAATCTAGTTTTCAGATGATTTTTTTGCAAGGATTACCATCATAACCTTCCCTCTTAACATATATAAATGATCTGAAAAGTCTCATATCATGTCAAACAGTCCCCAATTAAATTTGATTTTTTTGACCGAAACTAGTGTATAATATACTATGATTTTTGATCGAAACTTGCATTTCGAAAAGTTTCATAGAATCTAATTTTAAAATGTATTTTTGCATGACATTCCATCATAACCTTCCCTCGAAAAATATATAAATGATATATGAAGTTTTGTATCATTTCGAATAGTCCCCGATTTAATTTGATTTTTGACCGAAACTAGTCTAAACTAGTGTATAGTATATTATGATTTTTTGGCCAAACCATGCATTTCGAAAAGTTTCATAGAATCTAGTTTTCAGATGATTTTATTGCATGGACTAACATCATAACCTTCCCTATTAACATATATAAATGATCTGAAAAGTCTCGTATCATGTCAAACAGTCCCAAATTAAATTTGATTTTTTTGACCGAAACTAGTGTATAATATACTATGATTTTTGATCGAAACTTGCATTTCGAAAAGTTTCATAGAATCTAATTTTCCGATGTTTTTTTGCATGACCTTCCATCATAACCTTCCCTCGTAAAATATATTAATGATATATGAAGTTTCGTATCATTTCGAATATTCCCCGATTTAATTTGATTTTTGACCGAAACTAGTATAAACTAGTGTATAATATATTATGATTTTTTGGCCAAACCATGCATTTCGAAAATTTTCATAGAATCTAGTTTTCAGATGATTTTTTTGCATGGACTACCATCATAACCTTCCCTCTTAACATATATAAATGATCTGAAAAGTCACTTATCATGTCAAACAGTCCCCACTTTAATTTGATTTTGTTGACCGAAACTAGTGTATAATATACTATGATTTTTGATCGAAACTTGCATTTCGAAAAGTTTCATAGAATCTAATTTTCCGATGATTTTTTACATGGACTTCCATCATAACCTTCCCTCGTAAAATATATAAATGATATATGAAGTTTCGTATCATTTCGAGCAGTTCATGATTTAATTTGATTTTTGACCGAAACTAGTATAAACTAGTGTATAATATATTATGATTTTTTGGCCAAACCATGCATTTCGAAAGGTTTCATAGAATCTAGTTTTCAGATGATTTTTTTAAATGGACTACCTTCATAACCTTCCCTCTTAACATATATAAATGATCTGAAAAGTCTCGTATCATGTCAAACACTCCCCAATTTAATTTGATTTTGTTGACCGAAACTAGTGTATAATATACTATGATTTTTGATCGAACATTGCATTTCGAAAAGTTTCATAGAATCTAATTTTCCGATAATTTTTTACATGTACTTCCATCATAACCTTCCCTCGTAAAATATATAAATGATATGTGAAGTTTCATATCATTTCGAGTAGTTCACGATTTAATTTGATTTTTGACCTAAACTAGTATAAACTAGTGTAGAATATATTATGATTTTTTGGCCAAACCATGCATTTTGAAAGGTTTCATAGAATCTAGTTTTCAGATGATTTTTTTGCAAGGATTACCATCATAACCTTCCCTCTTAACATATATAAATGATCTGAAAAGTCTCATATCATGTCAAACAGTCCCCAATTAAATTTGATTTTTTTGACCGAAACTAGTGTATAATATACTATGATTTTTGATCGAAACTTGCATTTCGAAAAGTTTCATAGAATCTAATTTTACAATGTATTTTTGCATGAACTTCCATCATAACCTTCCTTCGTAAAATATATAAATGATATATGAAGTGTCGTATCATTTAGAATAGTCCCCGATTTAATTTGATTTTTGACCGAAACTAGTCTAAACTAGTGTATAGTATATTATGATTTTTTGGCCAAACCATGCATTTCGATAAGTTTCATAGAATCTAGTTTTGAGATGATTTTTTTGCCTGGACTACCATCATAACCTTCCCTCTTAACATATATAAATGATTTGAAAAGTCTCTTATCATGTCAAACACTCCCCAATTAAATTTGATTTTTTTGACCGAAACTAGTGTATAATATACTATGATTTTTGATCGAAACTTGCATTTCGAAAAGTTTCATAGAATCTAATTTCCATTTTATTTTTGCATGTACTTCCTTCATAGCCTTCCCTCGTAAAATATATAAATGATATATGAAGTTTCGTATCTTTTAGAATAGTCCCCGATTTAATATGATTTTTGACTGAAACTAGTATAAACTAGTGTATAATATATTATGATTTTTTGGCCAAACCATGCATTTCGAAAAGTTTCACAGAATCTAGTTTTCAGATGATTTTTATGCATGGACTACCATCATAACCTTCCATCTTAACATATATAAATGATCTGAAAAGTCTCGTATCATGTCAAACAGTCCCCAATTTAATTTGATTTTGTTGACCAAAAACTAGTGTATAATATACTATGATTTTTGATCGAAACTTGCATTTCAAAAAGTTTCATAGAATCTAATTTTCCGATGATTTTTTACATGGACTTCCATCATAACCTTCCCTCGTAAAATATATAAATGATATGTGAAGTTTCATATCATTTCAAGCAGTTCACGATTTAATTTGATTTTTGACCTAAACTAGTATAAACTAGTGTATAATTTATTATGATTTTTTGGCCAAACCATGCATTTCGAAAGGTTTCATAGAATCTAGTTTTCAGATGATTTTTTTGCATGGACTACCATCATAACCTTCCCTCTTAACATATATAAATGATCTGAAAAGTCTCATATCATGTCAAACAGTCCCCAATTAAATTTGATTTTTTTGACCGAAATAAGTGTATAATATACTATGATTTTTGATCGAAACTTGCATTTCGAAAAGTTTCATAGAATCTAATTTTCCAATGTATTTTTGCATGAACTTCCATCATAACCTTCCCTCGTAAAATATATAAATGATATATGAAGTGTCGTATCATTTCGAATAGTCCCCGATTTAATTTGATTTTTGACCGAAACTAGTCTAAACTAGTGTATAGTATATTATGATTTTTTGGCCAAACCATGCATTTCGATAAGTTTCATAAAATCTAGTTTTCAGATGATTTTTTTGCATGGACTACCATCATAACCTTCCCTCTTAACATATATAAATGATCTGAAAACTCTCGTATCATGTCAAACAGTCCCCAATTAAATTTGATTTTTTTGACCGAAACTAGTGTATAATATACTATGATTTTTGATCGAAACTTGCATTTCGAAAATTTCATAGAATCTAATTTCCATTTTATTTTTTCATGTACTTCCTTCATAACCTTCCCTCGTAAAATATATAAATGATATATGTAGTTTCGTATCATTTAGAATAATCCCCGATTTAATTTGATTTTTGACCGAAACTAGTATAAACTAGTGTATAATATATTATGATTTTTTAGCCAAACCATGCATTTCGAAAAGTTTCATAGAATCTAGTTTTCAGATGATTTTTTTGCATGGACTACCATCATAACCTTCCATCTTAACATATATAAATGATCTGAAAAGTCTCGTATCATGTCAAATAGTCCCCACTTTAATTTGATTTTGTTGACCGAAACTAGTGTATAATATACTATGATTTTTGATCGAAACTTGCATTTCGAAAAGTTTCATAGAATATAATTTTCCGATGATTTTTTACATGGACTTCCATCATAACCTTCCCTCGTAAAATATATAAATGAAATGTGAAGTTTCATATCATTTCGAGCAGTTTACGATTTAATTTGATTTTTGACCAAAACTAGTATAAACTAGTGTATAATATATTATGATTTTTTGGCCAAACCATGCATTTCGAAAGGTTTCATAGAATCTAGTTTTCAGATGATTTTTTTTGCATGGACTACCATCATAACCTTCCCTCTTAACATATATAAATGATCTGAAAAGTCTCGTATCATTTTAAATAGTCCCCAATTAAATTTGATTTTTTTGACCGAAACAAGTGTATAATATACTATGATTTTTGATCGAATTTAGCATTTCGAAAAGTTTCATAAAATCTAATTTTCCGATGTTTTTCTGCATGACCTTCCATCATAACATTCCCTCGTAAAATATATAAATGATATATGAAGTTTCGTATCATTTCGAATAGTCCCCGATTTAATTTGATTTTTGACCGAAACTAGTATAAACTAGTGTATAATATATTATGATTTTTGGCCAAACCATGCATTTTGAAAAGTTTCATAAAATCTAGTTTTCAGATGATTTTTTTTGCATGGACTACCATCATAATCTTCCCTCTTAACATATATAAATGATCTGAAAACTCTCTTATTATGTCAAACAGTCCCCAATTAAATTTTATTTTGTTAACCGAAACTAGTGTATAATATACTATGATTTTTGATCGAAACTTGCATTTCGAAAAGTTTCATAGAATCTAATTTTCCAATGTATTTTTGCATGAACTTCCATCATAACCTTCCCTCGTAAAATATATAAATGATATATGAAGTTTCGTATCATTTCGAATAGTCCCCGATTTAATTTGATTTTTGACCGAAACTAGTCTAAACTAGTGTATAATATATTATGATTTTTTGGCCAAACCATGCATTTCGAAAAGTTTCATAGAATCTAGTTTTATAATGATTTTTTTGCATGGACTACCATCATAACCTTCCCTCTTAACATATATAAATGATTTGAAAAGTCTCGTATCATGTCAAGCAGTCCCCAATTAAATTTGATTTTTTTGACCGAAACTAGTGTATAATATACTATGAATTTTGATAGAAACTTGCATTTCGAAATGTTTCATAGAATCTAATTTCCATTGTATTTTTGCATGTCCTTCCATCATAACCTTCCCTCGTAAAATATATAAATGATATATGAAGTTTCGTATCATTTAGAATAGTCCCCGATTAAATTTGATTTTTGACCGAAACTAGTCTAAACCAGTGTATAATATATTATGATTTTTTTGCCAAACCATGCATTTCGAAAAGTTTCATAGAATCTAGTTTTCAGATGATTTTTTTGCATGGACTACAATCATAACCTTCCCTCTTAACATATATAAATGATCTGAAAAGTCTCGTATCATGTCAAACAGTCCCCAATTTAATTTGATTTTGTTGACCGAAACTAGTGTATAATATACTATGATTTTTGATCGAACATTGCATTTCGAAAAGTTTCATAGAATCTAATTTTCCGATAATTTTTTACATGGACTTCCATCATAACCTTCCCTCGTAAAATATATAAATGATATGTGATGTTTCATATCATTTCGAGCAGTTCACGATTTAATTTGATTTTTGACCTAAACTAGTATAAACTAGTGTAGAATATATTATGATTTTTTGGCCAAACCATGCATTTCGAAAGGTTTCATAGAATCTAGTTTTCAGATGATTTTTTTGCAAGGATTACCATCATAACCTTCCCTCTTAACATATATAAATGATCTGAAAAGTCTCATATCATGTCAAACAGTCCCCAATTAAATTTGATTTTTTTGACCGAAACTAGTGTATAATATACTATGATTTTTGATCGAAACTTGCATTTCGAAAAGTTTCATAGAATCTAATTTTAAAATGTATTTTTGCATGACATTCCATCATAACCTTCCCTCGAAAAATATATAAATGATATATGAAGTTTCGTATCATTTCGAATAGTCCCCGATTTAATTTGATTTTTGACCGAAACTAGTCTAAACTAGTGTATAGTATATTATGATTTTTTGGCCAAACCATGCATTTCGAAAAGTTTCATAGAATCTAGTTTTCAGATGATTTTATTGCATGGACTAACATCATAACCTTCCCTATTAACATATATAAATGATCTGAAAAGTCTCGTATCATGTCAAACAGTCCCAAATTAAATTTGATTTTTTTGACCGAAACTAGTGTATAATATACTATGATTTTTGATCGAAACTTGCATTTCGAAAAGTTTCATAGAATCTAATTTTCCGATGTTTTTTTGCATGACCTTCCATCATAACCTTCCCTCGTAAAATATATTAATGATATATGAAGTTTCGTATCATTTTGAATATTCCCCGATTTAATTTGATTTTTGACCGAAACTAGTATAAACTAGTGTATAATATATTATGATTTTTTGGCCAAACCATGCATTTCGAAAATTTTCATAGAATCTAGTTTTCAGATGATTTTTTTGCATGGACTACCATCATAACCTTCCCTCTTAACATATATAAATGATCTGAAAAGTCACTTATCATGTCAAACAGTCCCCACTTTAATTTGATTTTGTTGACCGAAACTAGTGTATAATATACTATGATTTTTGATCGAAACTTGCATTTCGAAAAGTTTCATAGAATCTAATTTTCCGATGATTTTTTACATGGACTTCCATCATAACCTTCCCTCGTAAAATATATAAATGAAATGTGAAGTTTCATATCATTTCGAGCAGTTCATGATTTAATTTGATTTTTGACCGAAACTAGTATAAACTAGTGTATAATATATTATGATTTTTTGGCCAAACCATGCATTTCGAAAGGTTTCATAGAATCTAGTTTTCATATGATTTTTTTAAATGGACTACCTTCATAACCTTCCCTCTTAACATATATAAATGATCTGAAAAGTCTCGTATCATGTCAAACACTCCCCAATTTAATTTGATTTTGTTGACCGAAACTAGTGTATAATATACTATGATTTTTGATCGAACATTGCATTTCGAAAAGTTTCATAGAATCTAATTTTCCGATAATTTTTTACATGTACTTCCATCATAACCTTCCCTCGTAAAATATATAAATGATATGTGAAGTTTCATATCATTTCGAGTAGTTCACAATTTAATTTGATTTTTGACCTAAACTAGTATAAACTAGTGTAGAATATATTATGATTTTTTGGCCAAACCATGCATTTTGAAAGGTTTCATAGAATCTAGTTTTCAGATGATTTTTTTGCAAGGATTACCATCATAACCTTCCCTCTTAACATATATAAATGATCTGAAAAGTCTCATATCATGTCAAACAGTCCCCAATTAAATTTGATTTTTTTGACCGAAACTAGTGTATAATATACTATGATTTTTGATCGAAACTTGCATTTCGAAAAGTTTCATAGAATCTAATTTTACAATGTATTTTTGCATGAACTTCCATCATAACCTTCCTTCGTAAAATATATAAATGATATATGAAGTGTCGTATCATTTAGAATAGTCCCCGATTTAATTTGATTTTTGACCGAAACTAGTCTAAACTAGTGTATAGTATATTATGATTTTTTGGCCAAACCATGCATTTCGATAAGTTTCATAGAATCTAGTTTTGAGATGATTTTTTTGCCTGGACTACCATCATAACCTTCCCTCTTAACATATATAAATGATTTGAAAAGTCTCTTATCATGTCAAACACTCCCCAATTAAATTTGATTTTTTTGACCGAAACTAGTGTATAATATACTATGATTTTTGATCGAAACTTGCATTTCGAAAAGTTTCATAGAATCTAATTTCCATTTTATTTTTGCATGTACTTCCTTCATAGCCTTCCCTCGTAAAATATATAAATGATATATGAAGTTTCGTATCTTTTAGAATAGTCCCCGATTTAATATGATTTTTGACTGAAACTAGTATAAACTAGTGTATAATATATTATGATTTTTTGGCCAAACCATGCATTTCGAAAAGTTTCACAGAATCTAGTTTTCAGATGATTTTTATGCATGGACTACCATCATAACCTTCCATCTTAACATATATAAATGATCTGAAAAGTCTCGTATCATGTCAAACAGTCCCCAATTTAATTTGATTTTGTTGACCAAAAACTAGTGTATAATATACTATGATTTTTGATCGAAACTTGCATTTCAAAAAGTTTCATAGAATCTAATTTTCCGATGATTTTTTACATGGACTTCCATCATAACCTTCCCTCGTAAAATATATAAATGATATGTGAAGTTTCATATCATTTCAAGCAGTTCACGATTTAATTTGATTTTTGACCTAAACTAGTATAAACTAGTGTATAATTTATTATGATTTTTTGGCCAAACCATGCATTTCGAAAGGTTTCATAGAATCTAGTTTTCAGATGATTTTTTTGCATGGACTACCATCATAACCTTCCCTCTTAACATATATAAATGATCTGAAAAGTCTCATATCATGTCAAACAGTCCCCAATTAAATTTGATTTTTTTGACCGAAATAAGTGTATAATATACTATGATTTTTGATCGAAACTTGCATTTCGAAAAGTTTCATAGAATCTAATTTTCCAATGTATTTTTGCATGAACTTCCATCATAACCTTCCCTCGTAAAATATATAAATGATATATGAAGTGTCGTATCATTTCGAATAGTCCCCGATTTAATTTGATTTTTGACCGAAACTAGTCTAAACTAGTGTATAGTATATTATGATTTTTTGGCCAAACCATGCATTTCGATAAGTTTCATAAAATCTAGTTTTCAGATGATTTTTTTGCATGGACTACCATCATAACCTTCCCTCTTAACATATATAAATGATCTGAAAACTCTCGTATCATGTCAAACAGTCCCCAATTAAATTTGATTTTTTTGACTTAAACTAGTGTATAATATACTATGATTTTTGATCGAAACTTGCATTTCGAAAATTTCATAGAATCTAATTTCCATTTTATTTTTTCATGTACTTCCTTCATAACCTTCCCTCGTAAAATATATAAATGATATATGTAGTTTCGTATCATTTAGAATAATCCCCGATTTAATTTGATTTTTGACCGAAACTAGTATAAACTAGTGTATAATATATTATGATTTTTTAGCCAAACCATGCATTTCGAAAAGTTTCATAGAATCTAGTTTTCAGATGATTTTTTTGCATGGACTACCATCATAACCTTCCATCTTAACATATATAAATGATCTGAAAAGTCTCGTATCATGTCAAATAGTCCCCACTTTAATTTGATTTTGTTGACCGAAACTAGTGTATAATATACTATGATTTTTGATCGAAACTTGCATTTCGAAAAGTTTCATAGAATATAATTTTCCGATGATTTTTTACATGGACTTCCATCATAACCTTCCCTCGTAAAATATATAAATGAAATGTGAAGTTTCATATCATTTCGAGCAGTTTACGATTTAATTTGATTTTTGACCAAAACTAGTATAAACTAGTGTATAATATATTATGATTTTTTGGCCAAACCATGCATTTCGAAAGGTTTCATAGAATCTAGTTTTCAGATGATTTTTTTTGCATGGACTACCATCATAACCTTCCCTCTTAACATATATAAATGATCTGAAAAGTCTCGTATCATTTTAAATAGTCCCCAATTAAATTTGATTTTTTTGACCGAAACAAGTGTATAATATACTATGATTTTTGATCGAATTTAGCATTTCGAAAAGTTTCATAAAATCTAATTTTCCGATGTTTTTCTGCATGACCTTCCATCATAACATTCCCTCGTAAAATATATAAATGATATATGAAGTTTCGTATCATTTCGAATAGTCCCCGATTTAATTTGATTTTTGACCGAAACTAGTATAAACTAGTGTATAATATATTATGATTTTTGGCCAAACCATGCATTTTGAAAAGTTTCATAAAATCTAGTTTTCAGATGATTTTTTTTGCATGGACTACCATCATAATCTTCCCTCTTAACATATATAAATGATCTGAAAACTCTCTTATTATGTCAAACAGTCCCCAATTAAATTTTATTTTGTTAACCGAAACTAGTGTATAATATACTATGATTTTTGATCGAAACTTGCATTTCGAAAAGTTTCATAGAATCTAATTTTCCAATGTATTTTTGCATGAACTTCCATCATAACCTTCCCTCGTAAAATATATAAATGATATATGAAGTTTCGTATCATTTCGAATAGTCCCCGATTTAATTTGATTTTTGACCGAAACTAGTCTAAACTAGTGTATAATATATTATGATTTTTTGGCCAAACCATGCATTTCGAAAAGTTTCATAGAATCTAGTTTTCTAATGATTTTTTTGCATGGACTACCATCATAACCTTCCCTCTTAACATATATAAATGATTTGAAAAGTCTCGTATCATGTCAAGCAGTCCCCAATTAAATTTGATTTTTTTGACCGAAACTAGTGTATAATATACTATGAATTTTGATCGAAACTTGCATTTCGAAAAGTTTCATAGAATCTAATTTCCATTGTATTTTTGCATGTCCTTCCATCATAACCTTCCCTCGTAAAATATATAAATGATATATGAAGTTTCGTATCATTTAGAATAGTCCCCGATTAAATTTGATTTTTGACCGAAACTAGTCTAAACCAGTGTATAATATATTATGATTTTTTTGCCAAACCATGCATTTCGAAAAGTTTCATAGAATCTAGTTTTTAGATGATTTTTTTGCATGGACTACCATCATAACCTTCCCTCTTAACATATATAAATGATCTGAAAAGTCTCGTATCATTTTAAATAGTCCCCAATTAAATTTGATTTTTTTGACCGAAACAAGTGAATAATATACTATGATTTTTGATCGAAACTTGCATTTCGAAAAGTTTCATAGAATCTAATTTTCCGATGTGTTTTTGCATGACCTTCCATCATAACCTTCCCTTGTAAAATATATAAATGATATATGAAGTTTCGTATCATTTCAAATAGTCCCCGGTTTAATTTGATTTTTGACCGAAACTAGTATAAACTAGTGTATAATATATTATGATTTTTTAGCCAAACCATGCATTTCGAAAAGTTTCATAGAATCTAGTTTTCAGATGATTTTTTTTGCATGGACTACCATCATAACCTTCCCTCTTAACATATATAAATGATCTGAAAAGTCTCGTATCATGTCAAACAGTCCCCAATTAAATTTGATTTTTTTGACCGAAACTAGTGTATAATATACTATGATTTTTGATCGAAACTTGCATTTCGAAAAGTTTCATAGAATCTAATTTTCCGATGTTTTTCTGCATGACCTTCCATCATAACCTTCCCTCGTAAAATATATAAATGATATATGAAGTTTCGTATCATTTCGAATAGTCCCCGATTTAATTTGATTTTTGATCGAAACTAGTATAAACTAGTGTATAATATATTATGATTTTTTGGCCAAACCATGCATTTCGAAAAGTTTCATAGAATCTAGTTTTCAGATGATTTTTTTGCATGGACTACCATCATAACCTTCCCTCTTAACATATATAAATGATCTGAAAAGTCTCGTATCATGTCAAACAGTCCCCAATTTAATTTGATTTTGTTGACCAAAAACTAGTGTATAATATACTATGATTTTTGATCAAAACTTGCATTTCAAAAATTTCATAGAATCTAATTTTCCGATGATTTTTTACATGGACTTCCATCATAACCTTCCCTCGTAAAATATATAAATGATATGTGAAGTTTCATATCATTTCAAGCAGTTCACGATTTAATTTGATTTTTGACCTAAACTAGTATAAACTAGTGTATAATTTATTATGATTTTTTGGCCAAACCATGCATTTCGAAAGGTTTCATAGAATCTAATTTTCCAATGTATTTTTGCATGAACTTCCATCATAACCTTCCCTCGTAAAATATATAAATGATATATGAAGTTTCGTATCATTTCGAATAGTCCCCGATTTAATTTGATTTTTGACCGAAACTAGTCTAAACTAGTGTATAATATATTATGATTTTTTGGCCAAACCATGCATTTCGAAAAGTTTCATAGAATCTAGTTTTCTAATGATTTTTTTGCATGGACTACCATCATAACCTTCCCTCTTAACATATATAAATGATTTGAAAAGTCTCGTATCATGTCAAGCAGTCCCCAATTAAATTTGATTTTTTTGACCGAAACTAGTGTATAATATACTATGAATTTTGATAGAAACTTGCATTTCGAAAAGTTTCATAGAATCTAATTTCCATTGTATTTTTGCATGACATTCCATTATAACCTTCCCTCGTAAAATATATAAATGATATATGAAGTTTCGTATCATTTAGAATAGTCCCCGATTAAATTTGATTTTTGACCGAAACTAGTCTAAACCAGTGTATAATATATTATGATTTTTTTGCCAAACCATGCATTTCGAAAAGTTTCATAGAATCTAGTTTTTAGATGATTTTTTTGCATGGACTACCATCATAACCTTCCCTCTTAACATATATAAATGATCTGAAAAGTCTCGTATCATTTTAAATAGTCCCCAATTAAATTTGATTTTTTTGACCGAAACAAGTGAATAATATACTATGATTTTTGATCGAAACTTGCATTTCGAAAAGTTTCATAGAATCTAATTTTCCGATGTGTTTTTGCATGACCTTCCATCATAACCTTCCCTTGTAAAATATATAAATGATATATGAAGTTTCGTATCATTTCAAATAGTCCCCGGTTTAATTTGATTTTTGACCGAAACTAGTATAAACTAGTGTATAATATATTATGATTTTTTAGCCAAACCATGCATTTCGAAAAGTTTCATAGAATCTAGTTTTCAGATGATTTTTTTTGCATGGACTACCATCATAACCTTCCCTCTTAACATATATAAATGATCTGAAAAGTCTCGTATCATGTCAAACAGTCCCCAATTAAATTTGATTTTTTTGACCGAAACTAGTGTATAATATACTATGATTTTTGATCGAAACTTGCATTTCGAAAAGTTTCATAGAATCTAATTTTCCGATGTTTTTCTGCATGACCTTCCATCATAACCTTCCCTCGTAAAATATATAAATGATATATGAAGTTTCGTATCATTTCGAATAGTCCCCGATTTAATTTGATTTTTGATCGAAACTAGTATAAACTAGTGTATAATATATTATGATTTTTTGGCCAAACCATGCATTTCGAAAAGTTTCATAGAATCTAGTTTTCAGATGATTTTTTTGCATGGACTACCATCATAACCTTCCCTCTTAACATATATAAATGATCTGAAAAGTCTCGTATCATGTCAAACAGTCCCCAATTTAATTTGATTTTGTTGACCAAAAACTAGTGTATAATATACTATGATTTTTGATCAAAACTTGCATTTCAAAAAGTTTCATAGAATCTAATTTTCCGATGATTTTTTACATGGACTTCCATCATAACCTTCCCTCGTAAAATATATAAATGATATGTGAAGTTTCATATCATTTCAAGCAGTTCACGATTTAATTTGATTTTTGACCTAAACTAGTATAAACTAGTGTATAATTTATTATGATTTTTTGGCCAAACCATGCATTTCGAAAGGTTTCATAGAATCTAATTTTCCAATGTATTTTTGCATGAACTTCCATCATAACCTTCCCTCGTAAAATATATAAATGATATATGAAGTTTCGTATCATTTCGAATAGTCCCCGATTTAATTTGATTTTTGACCGAAACTAGTCTAAACTAGTGTATAATATATTATGATTTTTTGGCCAAACCATGCATTTCGAAAAGTTTCATAGAATCTAGTTTTCTAATGATTTTTTTGCATGGACTACCATCATAACCTTCCCTCTTAACATATATAAATGATTTGAAAAGTCTCGTATCATGTCAAGCAGTCCCCAATTAAATTTGATTTTTTTGACCGAAACTAGTGTATAATATATTATGAATTTTGATAGAAACTTGCATTTCGAAAAGTTTCATAGAATCTAATTTCCATTGTATTTTTGCATGACATTCCATCATAACCTTCCCTCGTAAAATATATAAATGATATATGAAGTTTCGTATCATTTAGAATAGTCCCCGATTAAATTTGATTTTTGACCGAAACTAGTCTAAACCAGTGTATAATATATTATGATTTTTTTGCCAAACCATGCATTTCGAAAAGTTTCATAGAATCTAGTTTTTAGATGATTTTTTTGCATGGACTACCATCATAACCTTCCCTCTTAACATATATAAATGATCTGAAAAGTCTCGTATCATTTTAAATAGTCCCCAATTAAATTTGATTTTTTTGACCGAAACAAGTGAATAATATACTATGATTTTTGATCGAAACTTGCATTTCGAAAAGTTTCATAGAATCTAATTTTCCGATGTGTTTTTGCATGACCTTCCATCATAACCTTCCCTTGTAAAATATATAAATGATATATGAAGTTTCGTATCATTTCAAATAGTCCCCGGTTTAATTTGATTGTTGACCGAAACTAGTATAAACTAGTGTATAATATATTATGATTTTTTAGCCAAACCATGCATTTCGAAAAGTTTCATAGAATCTAGTTTTCAGATGATTTTTTTTGCATGGACTACCATCATAACCTTCCCTCTTAACATATATAAATGATCTGAAAAGTCTCGTATCATGTCAAACAGTCCCCAATTAAATTTGATTTTTTTGACCGAAACTAGTGTATAATATACTATGATTTTTGATCGAAACTTGCATTTCGAAAAGTTTCATAGAATCTAATTTTCCGATGTTTTTCTGCATGACCTTCCATCATAACCTTCCCTCGTAAAATATATAAATGATATATGAAGTTTCGTATCATTTCGAATAGTCCCCGATTTAATTTGATTTTTGACCGAAACTAGTATAAACTAGTGTATAATATATTATGATTTTTTGGCCAAACCATGCATTTCGAAAAGTTTCATAGAATCTAGTTTTCAGATGATTTTTTTGCATGGACTACCATCATAACCTTCCCTCTTAACATATATAAATGATCTGAAAAGTCTCGTATCATGTCAAACAGTCCCCAATTTAATTTGATTTTGTTGACCAAAAACTAGTGTATAATATACTATGATTTTTGATCAAAACTTGCATTTCAAAAAGTTTCATAGAATCTAATTTTCCGATGATTTTTTACATGGACTTCCATCATAACCTTCCCTCGTAAAATATATAAATGATATGTGAAGTTTCATATCATTTCAAGCAGTTCACGATTTAATTTGATTTTTGACCTAAACTAGTATAAACTAGTGTATAATTTATTATGATTTTTTGGCCAAACCATGCATTTCGAAAGGTTTCATAGAATCTAGTTTTCAGATGATTTTTTTGCATGGACTACCATCATAACCTTCCCTCTTAACATATATAAATGATCTGAAAAGTCTCATATCATGTCAAACAGTCCCCAATTAAATTTGATTTTTTTGACCGAAACTAGTGTATAATATACTATGATTTTTGATCGAAACTTGCATTTCGAAAAGTTTCATAGAATCTAATTTTCCGATGTTTTTCTGCATGACCTTCCATCATAACCTTCCCTCGTAAAATATATAAATGATATATGAAGTTTCGTATCATTTCGAATAGTCCCCGATTTAATTTGATTTTTGACCGAAACTAGTATAAACTAGTGTATAGTATATTATGATTTTTTGGCCAAACCATGCATTTCGATAAGTTTCATAAAATCTAGTTTTCAGATGATTTTTTTGCATGGACTACCATCATAACCTTCCCTCTTAACATATATAAATGATCTGAAAAGTCTCGTATCATGTCAAACAGTCCCCAATTTAATTTGATTTTGTTGACCAAAAACTAGTGTATAATATACTATGATTTTTGATCAAAACTTGCATTTCGAAAAGTTTCATAGAATCTAATTTCCATTGTATTTTTGCATGACCTTCCATCATAACCTTCCCTCGTAAAATATATAAATGATATATGAAGTTTCGTATCATTTAGAATAGTCCCCGATTAAATTTGATTTTTGACCGAAACTAGTCTAAACCAGTGTATAATATATTATGATTTTTTTGCCAAACCATGCATTTCGAAAAGTTTCATAGAATCTAGTTTTTAGATGATTTTTTTGCATGGACTACCATCATAACCTTCCCTCTTAACATATATAAATGATCTGAAAAGTCTCGTATCATTTTAAATAGTCCCCAATTAAATTTGATTTTTTTGACCGAAACAAGTGAATAATATACTATGATTTTTGATCGAAACTTGCATTTCGAAAAGTTTCATAGAATCTAATTTTCCGATGTGTTTTTGCATGACCTTCCATCATAACCTTCCCTTGTAAAATATATAAATGATATATGAAGTTTCGTATCATTTCAAATAGTCCCCGGTTTAATTTGATTTTTGACCGAAACTAGTATAAACTAGTGTATAATATATTATGATTTTTTAGCCAAACCATGCATTTCGAAAAGTTTCATAGAATCTAGTTTTCAGATGATTTTTTTTGCATGGACTACCATCATAACCTTCCCTCTTAACATATATAAATGATCTGAAAAGTCTCGTATCATGTCAAACAGTCCCCAATTAAATTTGATTTTTTTGACCGAAACTAGTGTATAATATACTATGATTTTTGATCGAAACTTGCATTTCGAAAAGTTTCATAGAATCTAATTTTCCGATGTTTTTCTGCATGACCTTCCATCATAACCTTCCCTCGTAAAATATATAAATGATATATGAAGTTTCGTATCATTTCGAATAGTCCCCGATTTAATTTGATTTTTGACCGAAACTAGTATAAACTAGTGTATAATATATTATGATTTTTTGGCCAAACCATTCATTTCGAAAAGTTTCATAGAATCTAGTTTTCAGATGATTTTTTTGCATGGACTACCATCATAACCTTCCCTCTTAACATATATAAATGATCTGAAAAGTCTCGTATCATGTCAAACAGTCCCCAATTTAATTTGATTTTGTTGACCAAAAACTAGTGTATAATATACTATGATTTTTGATCAAAACTTGCATTTCAAAAAGTTTCATAGAATCTAATTTTCTGATGATTTTTTACATGGACTTCCATCATAACCTTCCCTCGTAAAATATATAAATGATATGTGAAGTTTCATATCATTTCAAGCAGTTCACGATTTAATTTGATTTTTGACCTAAACTAGTATAAACTAGTGTATAATTTATTATGATTTTTTGGCCAAACCATGCATTTCGAAAGGTTTCATAGAATCTAGTTTTCAGATGATTTTTTTGCATGGACTACCATCATAACCTTCCCTCTTAACATATATAAATGATCTGAAAAGTCTCATATCATGTCAAACAGTCCCCAATTAAATTTGATTTTTTTGACCGAAACTAGTGTATAATATACTATGATTTTTGATCGAAACTTGCATTTCGAAAAGTTTCATAGAATCTAATTTTCCGATGTTTTTCTGCATGACCTTCCATCATAACCTTCCCTCGTAAAATATATAAATGATATATGAAGTTTCGTATCATTTCGAATAGTCCCCGATTTAATTTGATTTTTGACCGAAACTAGTATAAACTAGTGTATAATATATTATGATTTTTTGGCCAAACCATGCATTTCGAAAAGTTTCATAGAATCTAGTTTTCAGATGATTTTTTTGCATGGACTACCATCATAACATTCCCTCTTAACATATATAAATGATCTGAAAAGTCTCGTATCATGTCAAACAGTCCCCAATTTAATTTGATTTTGTTGACCAAAAACTAGTGTATAATATACTATGATTTTTGATCAAAACTTGCATTTCAAAAAGTTTCATAGAATCTAATTTTCCGATGATTTTTTACATGGACTTCCATCATAACCTTCCCTCGTAAAATATATAAATGATATGTGAAGTTTCATATCATTTCAAGCAGTTCACGATTTAATTTGATTTTTGACCTAAACTAGTATAAACTAGTGTATAATTTATTATGATTTTTTGGCCAAACCATGCATTTCGAAAGGTTTCATAGAATCTAGTTTTCAGATGATTTTTTTGCATGGACTACCATCATAACCTTCCCTCTTAACATATATAAATGATCTGAAAAGTCTCATATCATGTCAAACAGTCCCCAATTAAATTTGATTTTTTTGACCGAAATAAGTGTATAATATACTATGATTTTTGATCGATACTTGCATTTCGAAAAGTTTCATAGAATCTAATTTTCCAATGTATTTTTGCATGCACTTCCATCATAACCTTCTCTCGTAAAATATATAAATGATATATGAAGTGTCGTATCATTTCGAATAGTCCCCGATTTAATTTGATTTTTGACCGAAACTAGTCTAAACTAGTGTATAGTATATTATGATTTTTTGGCCAAACCATGCATTTCGATAAGTTTCATAAAATCTAGTTTTCAGATGATTTTTTTGCATGGACTACCATCATAACCTTCCCTCTTAACATATATAAATGATCTGAAAACTCTCGTATCATGTCAAACAGTCCCCAATTAAATTTGATTTTTTTGACCGAAACTAGTGTATAATATACTATGATTTTTGATCGAAACTTGCATTTCGAAAATTTCATAGAATCTAATTTCCATTTTATTTTTTCATGTACTTCCTTCATAACCTTCCCTCGTAAAATATACAAATGATATATGAAGTTTCGTATCATTTAGAATAATCCCCGATTTAATTTGATTTTTGACCGAAACTAGTATAAACTAGTGTATAATATATTATGATTTTTTGGCCAAACCATGCATTTCGAAAAGTTTCATAGAATCTAGTTTTCAGATGATTTTTTTGCATGGACTACCATCATAACCTTCCATCTTAACATATATAAATGATCTGAAAAGTCTCGTATCATGTCAAATAGTCCCCACTTTAATTTGATTTTGTTGACCGAAACTAGTGTATAATATACTATGATTTTTGATCGAAACTTGCATTTCGAAAAGTTTAATAGAATATAATTTTCCGATGATTTTATACATGGACTTCCATTATAACCTTCCCTCGTAAAATATATAAATGAAATGTGAAGTTTCATATCATTTCGAGCAGTTTACGATTTAATTTGATTTTTGACCAAAACTAGTATAAACTAGTGTATAATATATTATGATTTTTTGGCCAAACCATGCATTTCGAAAGGTTTCATAGAATCTAGTTTTCAGATGATTTTTTTTGCATGGACTACCATCATAACCTTCCCTCTTAACATATATAAATGATCTGAAAAGTCTCGTATCATTTTAAATAGTCCCCAATTAAATTTGATTTTTTTAACCGAAACAAGTGTATAATATACTATGATTTTTGATCGAATTTAGCATTTCGAAAAGTTTCATAAAATCTAATTTTCCGATGTTTTTCTGCATGACCTTCCATCATAACATTCCCTCATAAAATATATAAATGATATATGAAGTTTCGTATCATTTCGAATAGTCCCCGATTTAATTTGATTTTTGACCGAAACTAGTATAAACTAGTGTATAATATATTATGATTTTTGGCCAAACCATGCATTTTGAAAAGTTTCATAAAATCTAGTTTTCAGATGATTTTTTTTGCATGGACTACCATCATAATCTTCCCTCTTAACATATATAAATGATCTGAAAACTCTCTTATTATGTCAAACAGTCCCCAATTAAATTTTATTTTGTTAACCGAAACTAGTGTATAATATACTATGATTTTTGATCGAAACTTGCATTTCGAAAAGTTTCATAGAATCTAATTTTCCAATGTATTTTTGCATGAACTTCCATCATAACCTTCCCTCGTAAAATATATCAATGATATATGAAGTTTCGTATCATTTCGAATAGTCCCCGATTTAATTTGATTTTTGACCGAAACTAGTCTAAACTAGTGTATAATATATTATGATTTTTTGGCCAAACCATGCATTTCGAAAAGTTTCATAGAATCTAGTTTTCTAATGATTTTTTTGCATGGACTACCATCATAACCTTCCCTCTTAACATATATAAATGATTTGAAAAGTCTCGTATCAGGTCAAGCAGTCCCCAATTAAATTTGATTTTTTTGACCGAAACTAGTGTATAATATACTATGAATTTTGATAGAAACTTGCATTTCGAAAAGTTTCATAGAATCTAATTTCCATTGTATTTTTGCATGACCTTCCATCATAACCTTCCCTCGTAAAATATATAAATGATATATGAAGTTTCGTATCATTTAGAATAGTCCCCGATTAAATTTGATTTTTGACCGAAACTAGTCTAAACCAGTGTATAATATATTATGATTTTTTTGCCAAACCATGCATTTCGAAAAGTTTCATAGAATCTAGTTTTTAGATGATTTTTTTGCATGGACTACCATCATAACCTTCCCTCTTAACATATATAAATGATCTGAAAAGTCTCGTATCATTTTAAATAGTCCCCAATTAAATTTGATTTTTTTGACCGAAACAAGTGAATAATATACTATGATTTTTGATCGAAACTTGCATTTCGAAAAGTTTCATAGAATCTAATTTTCCGATGTGTTTTTGCATGACCTTCCATCATAACCTTCCCTTGTAAAATATATAAATGATATATGAAGTTTCGTATCATTTCAAATAGTCCCCGGTTTAATTTGATTTTTGACCGAAACTAGTATAAACTAGTGTATAATATATTATGATTTTTTAGCCAAACCATGCATTTCGAAAAGTTTCATAGAATCTAGTTTTCAGATGATTTTTTTTGCATGGACTACCATCATAACCTTCCCTCTTAACATATATAAATGATCTGAAAAGTCTCGTATCATGTCAAACAGTCCCCAATTAAATTTGATTTTTTTGACCGAAACTAGTGTATAATATACTATGATTTTTGATCGAAACTTGCATTTCGAAAAGTTTCATAGAATCTAATTTTCCGATGTTTTTCTGCATGACCTTCCATCATAACCTTCCCTCGTAAAATATATAAATGATATATGAAGTTTCGTATCATTTCGAATAGTCCCCGATTTAATTTGATTTTTGACCGAAACTAGTATAAACTAGTGTATAATATATTATGATTTTTTGGCCAAACCATGCATTTCGAAAAGTTTCATAGAATCTAGTTTTCAGATGATTTTTTTGCATGGACTACCATCATAACCTTCCCTCTTAACATATATAAATGATCTGAAAAGTCTCGTATCATTTTAAATAGTCCCCAATTAAATTTGATTTTTTTGACCGAAATAAGTGTATAATATACTATGATTTTTGATCGAAACTTGCATTTCGAAAAGTTTCATAGAATCTAATTTTCCAATGTATTTTTGCATGAACTTCCATCATAACCTTCCCTCGTAAAATATATAAATGATATATGAAGTGTCGTATCATTTCGAATAGTCCCCGATTTAATTTGATTTTTGACCAAAACTAGTATAAACTAGTGTATAATATATTATGATTTTTTGGCCAAACCATGCATTTCGAAAGGTTTCATAGAATCTAGTTTTCAGATGATTTTTTATGCATGGACTACCATCATAACCTTCCCTCCTAACATATATAAATGATCTGAAAACTCTCGTATCATGTCAAACAGTCCCCAATTAAATTTGATTTTTTTGACCGAAACTAGTGTATAATATACTATGATTTTTGATCGAAACTTGCATTTCGAAAAGTTTCATAGAATCTAATTTTCCGATGTTTTTCTGCATGACCTTCCATCATAACCTTCCCTCGTAAAATATATAAATGATATATGAAGTTTCGTATCATTTCGAATAGTCCCCGATTTAAATTGATTTTTGACCGAAACTAGTATAAACTAGTGTATAATATATTATGATTTTTTGGCCAAACCATGCATTTCGAAAAGTTTCATAGAATCTAGTTTTCAGATGATTTTTTTGCATGGACTACCATCATAACCTTCCCTCTTAACATATATAAATGATCTGAAAAATCTCGTATCATTTTAAATAGTCCCCAATTAAATTTGATTTTTTTGACCGAAATAAGTGTATAATATACTATGATTTTTGATCGAAACTTGCATTTTGAAAAGTTTCATTGAATCTAATTTTCCAATGTATTTTTGCATGAACTTCCATCATAACGTCCCCAATTAAATTTGATTTTTTTGACCGAAATAAGTGTATAATATACTATGATTTTTGATCGAAACTTGCATTTTGAAAAGTTTCATTGAATCTAATTTTCCAATGTATTTTTGCATGAACTTCCATCATAACGTCCCCAATTAAATTTGATTTTTTTGACCGAAATAAGTGTATAATATACTATGATTTTTGATCGAAACTTGCATTTTGAAATGTTTCATTGAATCTAATTTTCCAATGTATTTTTGCATGAACTTCCATCATAACCTTCCCTCGTAAAATATATAAATGATATATGAAGTTTCGTATCATTTCGAATAGTCCCCGATTTAATATGATTTTTGACCGAAACTAGTATAAACTAGTGTAAAATATATTATGATTTTTGGCCAAACCATGCATTTTGAAAATTTCATAGAATCTAGTTTTCAGATGATTTTTTTTGCATGGACTACCATCATAATCTTCCCTCTTAACATATATAAATGATCTGAAAACTCTCTTATCATGTCAAACAGTCCCCAATTAAATTTTATTTTGTTAACCGAAACTAGTGTATAATATACTATGATTTTTGATCGAAACTTGCATTTCGAAAAGTTTCATAGAATCTAATTTTCCAATGTATTTTTGCATGAACTTCCATCATAACCTTCCCTCGTAAAATATATAAATGATATATGAAGTTTCGTATCATTTCGAATAGTCCCCGATTTAATTTGATTTTTGACCGAAACTAGTCTAAACTAGTGTATAATATATTATGATTTTTTGGCCAAACCATGCATTTCGAAAAGTTTCATAGAATCTAGTTTTCTAATGATTTTTTTGCATGGACTACCATCATAACCTTCCCTCTTAACATATATAAATGATTTGAAAAGTCTCGTATCATGTCAAGCAGTCCCCAATTAAATTTGATTTTTTTGACCGAAACTAGTGTATAATATACTATGATTTTTGATAGAAACTTGCATTTCGAAAAGTTTCATAGAATCTAATTTCCATTGTATTTTAGCATGACCTTCCATCATAACCTTCCCTCGTAAATTTATAAATGATATATGAAGTTTCGTATCATTTAGAATAGTCCCCGATTAAATTTGATTTTTGACCGAAACTAGTCAAAACTAGTGTATAATATATTATGATTTTTTGGCCAAACCATGCATTTCGAAAAGTTTCATAGAATCTAGTTTTCAGATGATTTTTTTGCATGGACTACCATCATAACCTTCCCTCTTAACATATATAAATGATCTGAAAAGTCTCGTATCATTTTAAATAGTCCCCAATTAAATTTGATTTTTTTGACCGAAACAAGTGAATAATATACTACGATTTTTGATCGAAACTTGCATTTCGAAAAGTTTCATAGAATCTAATTTTCCGATGTATTTTTGCATGAACTTCCATCACAACCTTCCCTCTTAAAATATATAAATGATATATGAAGTGTCGTATCATTTCGAATAGTCCCCGAATTAATTTGATTTTTGACCGAAACTAGTATAAACTAGTGTATAATATATTATGATTTTTTGGCCAAACCATGCATTTCGAAAGGTTTCATAGAATCTAGTTTTCAGATGATTTTTTTTGCATGGACTACCATCATAACCTTCCCTCTTAACATATATAAATGATCTGAAAACTCTCGTATCATTTTAAATAGTCCCCAATTAAATTTGATTTTTTTGACCGAAATAAGTGTATAATATACTATGATTTTTGATCGAAACTTGCATTTTGAAAAGTTTCATTGAATCTAATTTTCCAATGTATTTTTGCATGAACTTCCATCATAACGTCCCCAATTAAATTTGATTTTTTTGACCGAAATAAGTGTATAATATACTATGATTTTTGATCGAAACTTGCATTTTGAAAAGTTTCATTGAATCTAATTTTCCAATGTATTTTTGCATGAACTTCCATCATAACGTCCCCAATTAAATTTGATTTTTTTGACCGAAATAAGTGTATAATATACTATGATTTTTGATCGAAACTTGCATTTTGAAATGTTTCATTGAATCTAATTTTCCAATGTATTTTTGCATGAACTTCCATCATAACCTTCCCTCGTAAAATATATAAATGATATATGAAGTTTCGTATCATTTCGAATAGTCCCCGATTTAATATGATTTTTGACCGAAACTAGTATAAACTAGTGTATAATATATTATGATTTTTGGCCAAACCATGCATTTTGAAAATTTCATAGAATCTAGTTTTCAGATGATTTTTTTTGCATGGACTACCATCATAATCTTCCCTCTTAACATATATAAATGATCTGAAAACTCTCTTATCATGTCAAACAGTCCCCAATTAAATTTTATTTTGTTAACCGAAACTAGTGTATAATATACTATGATTTTTGATCGAAACTTGCATTTCGAAAAGTTTCATAGAATCTAATTTTCCAATGTATTTTTGCATGAACTTCCATCATAACCTTCCCTCGTAAAATATATAAATGATATATGAAGTTTCGTATCATTTCGAATAGTCCCCGATTTAATTTGATTTTTGACCGAAACTAGTCTAAACTAGTGTATAATATATTATGATTTTTTGGCCAAACCATGCATTTCGAAAAGTTTCATAGAATCTAGTTTTCTAATGATTTTTTTGCATGGACTACCATCATAACCTTCCCTCTTAACATATATAAATGATTTGAAAAGTCTCGTATCATGTCAAGCAGTCCCCAATTAAATTTGATTTTTTTGACCGAAACTAGTGTATAATATACTATGATTTTTGATAGAAACTTGCATTTCGAAAAGTTTCATAGAATCTAATTTCCATTGTATTTTTGCATGACCTTCCATCATAACCTTCCCTCGTAAATTTATAAATGATATATGAAGTTTCGTATCATTTAGAATAGTCCCCGATTAAATTTGATTTTTGACCGAAACTAGTCAAAACTAGTGTATAATATATAATGATTTTTTGGCCAAACCATGCATTTCGAAAAGTTTCATAGAATCTAGTTTTCAGATGATTTTTTTGCATGGACTACCATCATAACCTTCCCTCTTAACATATATAAATGATCTGAAAAGTCTCGTATCATTTTAAATAGTCCCCAATTAAATTTGATTTTTTTGACCGAAACAAGTGAATAATATACTACGATTTTTGATCGAAACTTGCATTTCGAAAAGTTTCATAGAATCTAATTTTCCGATGTATTTTTGCATGACCTTCCATCACAACCTTCCCTCTTAAAATATATAAATGATATATGAAGTGTCGTATCATTTCGAATAGTCCCCGATTTAATTTGATTTTTGACCGAAACTAGTATAAACTAGTGTATAATATATTATGATTTTTTGGCCAAACCATGCATTTCGAAAGGTTTCATAGAATCTAGTTTTCAGATGATTTTTTTTTCATGGACTACCATCATAACCTTCCCTCTTAACATATATAAATGATCTGAAAACTCTCGTATCATGTCAAACAGTCCCCAATTAAATTTGATTTTTTTGACCGAAATAAGTGTATAATATACTATGATTTTTGATCGAAACTTGCATTTTGAAAAGTTTCATTGAATCTAATTTTCCAATGTATTTTTGCATGAACTTCCATCATAACGTCCCCAATTAAATTTGATTTTTTTGACCGAAATAAGTGTATAATATACTATGATTTTTGATCGAAACTTGCATTTTGAAAAGTTTCATTGAATCTAATTTTCCAATGTATTTTTGCATGAACTTCCATCATAACCTTCCCTCGTAAAATATATAAATGATATATGAAGTTTCGTATCATTTCGAATAGTCCCCGATTTAATTTGATTTTTGACCGAAACTAGTATAAACTAGTGTATAATATATTATGATTTTTGGCCAAACCATGCATTTTGAAAATTTCATAGAATCTAGTTTTCAGATGATTTTTTTTGCATGGACTACCATCATAATCTTCCCTCTTAACATATATAAATGATCTGAAAACTCTCTTATCATGTCAAACAGTCCCCAATTAAATTTTATTTTGTTAACCGAAACTAGTGTATAATATACTATGATTTTTGATCGAAACTTGCATTTCGAAAAGTTTCATAGAATCTAATTTTCCAATGTATTTTTGCATGAACTTCCATCATAACCTTCCCTCGTAAAATATATAAATGATATATGAAGTTTCGTATCATTTCGAATAGTCCCCGATTTAATTTGATTTTTGACCGAAACTAGTCTAAACTAGTGTATAATATATTATGATTTTTTGGCCAAACCATGCATTTCGAAAAGTTTCATAGAATCTAGTTTTCTAATGATTTTTTTGCATGGACTACCATCATAAACTTCCCTCTTAACATATATAAATGATCTGAAAACTCTCGTATCATGTCAAACAGTCCCCAATTAAATTTGATTTTTTTGACCGAAACTAGTGTATAATATACTATGATTTTTGATCGAAACTTGCATTTTGAAAAGTTTCATAGAATCTAATTTTCCGATGTTTTTCTGCATGACCTTCCATCATAACCTTCCCTCGTAAAATATATAAATGATATATGAAGTTTCGTATCATTTCGAATAGTCCCCGATTTAAATTGATTTTTGACCGAAACTAGTATAAACTAGTGTATAATATATTATGATTTTTTGGCCAAACCATGCATTTCGAAAAGTTTCATAGAATCTAGTTTTCAGATGATTTTTTTGCATGGACTACCATCATAACCTTCCCTCTTAACATATATAAATGATCTGAAAAATCTCGTATCATTTTAAATAGTCCCCAATTAAATTTGATTTTTTTGACCGAAATAAGTGTATAATATACTATGATTTTTGATCGAAACTTGCATTTTGAAAAGTTTCATTGAATCTAATTTTCCAATGTATTTTTGCATGAACTTCCATCATAACGTCCCCAATTAAATTTGATTTTTTTGACCGAAATAAATGTATAATATACTATGATTTTTGATCGAAACTTGCATTTTGAAAAGTTTCATTGAATCTAATTTTCCAATGTATTTTTGCATGAACTTCCATCATAACCTTCCCTCGTAAAATATATAAATGATATATGAAGTTTCGTATCATTTCGAATAGTCCCCGATTTAATTTGATTTTTGACCGAAACTAGTCTAAACTAGTGTATAATATATTATGATTTTTTGGCCAAACCATGCATTTCGAAAAGTTTCATAGAATCTAGTTTTCTAATGATTTTTTTGCATGGACTACCATCATAACCTTCCCTCTTAACATATATAAATGATTTGAAAAGTCTCGTATCATGTCAAGTAGTCCCCAATTAAATTTGATTTTTTTGACCGAAACTAGTGTATAATATACTATGATTTTTGATAGAAACTTGCATTTCGAAAAGTTTCATAGAATCTAATTTCCATTGTATTTTTGCATGACCTTCCATCATAACCTTTCCTCGTAAATTTATAAATGATATATGAAGTTTCGTATCATTTAGAATAGTCCCCGATTAAATTTGATTTTTGACCGAAACTAGTCTAAACTAGTGTATAATATATTATGATTTTTTGGCCAAACCATGCATTTCGAAAAGTTTCATAGAATCTAGTTTTCAGATGATTTTTTTGCATGGACTACCATCATAACCTTCCCTCTTAACATATATAAATGATCTGAAAAGTCTCGTATCATTTTAAATAGTCCCCAATTAAATTTGATTTTTTTGACCGAAACAAGTGAATAATATACTACGATTTTTGATCGAAACTTGCATTTCGAAAAGTTTCATAGAATCTAATTTTCCGATGTATTTTTGCATGAACTTCCATCATAACCTTCCCTCGTAAAATATATAAATGATATATGAAGTGTCGTATCATTTCGAATAGTCCCCGATTTAATTTGATTTTTGACCGAAACTAGTATAAACTAGTGTATAATATATTATGATTTTTTGGCCAAACCATGCATTTCGAAAGGTTTCATAGAATCTAGTTTTCAGATGATTTTTTTTGCATGGACTACCATCATAACCTTCCCTCTTAACATATATAAATGATCTGAAAACACTCGTATCATGTCAAACAGTCCCCAATTAAATTTGATTTTTTTGACCGAAACTAGTGTATAATATACTATGATTTTTGATCGAAACTTGCATTTCGAAAAGTTTCATAGAATCTAATTTTCCGATGTTTTTCTGCATGACCTTCCATCATAACCTTCCCTCGTAAAATATATAAATGATATATGAAGTTTCGTATCATTTCGAATAGTCCCCGATTTAAATTGATTTTTGACCGAAACTAGTATAAACTAGTGTATAATATATTATGATTTTTTGGCCAAACCATGCATTTCGAAAAGTTTCATAGAATCTAGTTTTCAGATGATTTTTTTGCATGGACTACCATCATAACCTTCCCTCTTAACATATATAAATGATCTGAAAAATCTCGTATCATTTTAATTAGTCCCCAATTAAATTTGATTTTTTTGACCGAAATAAGTGTATAATATACTATGATTTTTGATCGAAACTTGCATTTTGAAAAGTTTCATTGAATCTAATTTTCCAATGTATTTTTGCATGAACTTCCATCATAACGTCCCCAATTAAATTTGATTTTTTTGACCGAAATAAGTGTATAATGTACTATGATTTTTGAACGAAACTTGCATTTTGAAAAGTTTCATTGAATCTAATTTTCCAATGTATTTTTGCATGAACTTCCATCATAACATCCCCAATTAAATTTGATTTTTTTGACCGAAATAAGTGTATAATATACTATGATTTTTGATCGAAACTTGCATTTTGAAAAGTTTCATTGAATCTAATTTTCCAATGTATTTTTGCATGAACTTCCATCATAACGTCCCCAATTAAATTTGATTTTTTTGACCGAAATAAGTGTATAATATACTATGATTTTTGATCGAAACTTGCATTTTGAAAAGTTTCATTGAATCTAATTTTCCAATGTATTTTTGCATGAACTTCCATCATAACCTTCCCTCGTAAAATATATAAATGATATATGAAGTTTCGTATCATTTCGAATAGTCCCCGATTTAATTTGATTTTTGACCGAAACTAGTATAAACTAGTGTATAATATATTATGATTTTTTGGCCAAACCATGCATTTCGAAAAGTTTCATAGAATCTAGTTTTCAGATGATTTTTTTGCATGGACTACCATCATAACCTTCCCTCTTAACATATATAAATGATCTGAAAAGTCTCGTATCATTTTAAATAGTCCCCAATTAAATTTGATTTTTTTGACCGAAATAAGTGTATAATATACTATGATTTTTGATCGAAACATGCATTTCGAAAAGTTTCATAGAATCTAATTTTCCAATGTATTTTTGCATGAACTTCCATCATAACCTTCCCTCGTAAAATATATAAATGATATATGAAGTTTCGTATCATTTCGAATAGTCCCCGATTTAATTTGATTTTTGACCAAAACTAGTGTATAATATATTATGATTTTTTGGCCAAACCATGCATTTCGAAAGGTTTCATAGAATCTAGTTTTCAGATGATTTTTTTTGCATGGACTACCATCATAACCTTCCCTCTTAACATATATAAATGATCTGAAAACTCTCGTATCATGTCAAACAGTCCCCAATTAAATTTGATTTTTTTGACCGAAACAAGTGTATAATATACTATGATTTTTGATCGAAAATTGCATTTCGAAAAGTTTCATAGAATCTAATTTTCCGATGTTTTTCTGCATGACCTTCCATCATAACCTTCCCTCGTAAAATATATAAATGATATATGAAGTTTCGTATCATTTCGAATAGTCCCCGATTTAATTTGATTTTTGACCGAAACTAGTATAAACTAGTGTATAATATATTATGATTTTTGGCCAAACCATGCATTTTGAAAATTTCATAGAATCTAGTTTTCAGATGATTTTTTTTGCATGGACTACCATCATAATCTTCCCTCTTAACATATATAAATGATCTGAAAACTCTCTTATCATGTCAAACAGTCCCCAATTAAATTTTATTTTGTTAACCGAAACTAGTGTATAATATACTATGATTTTTGATCGAAACATGCATTTCGAAAAGTTTCATAGAATCTAATTTTCCAATGTATTTTTGCATGAACTTCCATCATAACCTTCCCTCGTAAAATATATAAATGATATATGAAGTTTCGTATCATTTCGAATAGTCCCCGATTTAATTTGATTTTTGACCGAAACTAGTCTAAACTAGTGTATAATATATTATGATTTTTTGGCCAAACCATGCATTTCGAAAAGTTTCATAGAATCTAGTTTTCTAATGATTTTTTTGCATGGACTACCATCATAACCTTCCCTCTTAACATATATAAATGATTTGAAAAGTCTCGTATCATGTCAAGCAGTCCCCAATTAAATTTGATTTTTTTGACCGAAACTAGTGTATAATATACTATGATTTTTGATAGAAACTTGCATTTCGAAAAGTTTCATAGAATCTAATTTCCATTGTATTTTTGCATGACCTTCCATCATAACCTTCCCTCGTAAAATATATAAATGATATATGAAGTTTCGTATCATTTAGAATAGTCCCCGATTAAATTTGATTTTTGACCGAAACTAGTCTAAACTAGTGTATAATATGTTATGATTTTTTTGCCAAACCATGCATTTCGAAAAGTTTCATAGAATCTAGTTTTTAGATGATTTTTTTGCATGGACTACCATCATAACCTTCCCTCTTAACATATATAAATGATCTGAAAAGTCTCGTATCATTTTAAATAGTCCCCAATTAAATTTGATCTTTTTGACCGAAACAAGTGAATAATATACTACGATTTTTGATCGAAACTTGCATTTCGAAAAGTTTCATAGAATCTAATTTTCCAATGTATTTTTGCATGAACTTCCATCATAACCTTCCCTCGTAAAATATATAAATGATATATGAAGTTTCGTATCATTTCGAATAGTCCCCGATTTAATTTGATTTTTGACCGAAACTAGTATAAACTAGTGTATAATATATTATGATTTTTTGGCCAAACCATGCATTTCGAAAAGTTTCATAGAATCTAGTTTTCAGATGATTTTTTTGCATGGACTATCATCACAACCTTCCCTCTTAACATATATAAATGATCTGAAAAGTCTCTTATCATTTTAAATAGTCCCCAATTAAATTTGATTTTTTTTACCGAAATAAGTGTATAATATACTATGATTTTTGATCGAAACTTGCATTTTGAAAAGTTTCATTGAATCTAATTTTCCAATGTATTTTTGCATGAACTTCCATCATAACGTCCCCAATTAAATTTGATTTTTTTGACCGAAATAAGTGTATAATATACTATGATTTTTGATCGAAACTTGCATTTTGAAAAGTTTCATTGAATCTAATTTTCCAATGTATTTTTGCATGAACTTCCATCATAACGTCCCCAATTAAATTTGATTTTTTTGACCGAAATAAGTGTATAATATACTATGATTTTTGATCGAAACTTGCATTTTGAAAAGTTTCATTGAATCTAATTTTCCAATGTATTTTTGCATGAACTTCCATCATAACCTTCCCTCGTAAAATATATAAATGATATATGAAGTTTCGTATCATTTCGAATAGTCCCCGATTTAATTTGATTTTTGACCGAAACTAGTATAAACTAGTGTATAATATATTATGATTTTTGGCCAAACCATGCATTTTGAAAATTTCATAGAATCTAGTTTTCAGATGATTTTTTTTGCATGGACTACCATCATAACCTTCCCTCTTAACATATATAAATGATTTGAAAAGTCTCGTATCATGTCAAGTAGTCCCCAATTAAATTTGATTTTTTTGACCGAAACTAGTGTATAATATACTATGATTTTTGATAGAAACTTGCATTTCGAAAAGTTTCATAGAATCTAATTTCCATTGTATTTTTGCATGACCTTCCATCATAACCTTTCCTCGTAAATTTATAAATGATATATGAAGTTTCGTATCATTTAGAATAGTCCCCGATTAAATTTGATTTTTGACCGAAACTAGTCTAAACTAGTGTATAATATATTATGATTTTTTGGCCAAACCATGCATTTCGAAAAGTTTCATAGAATCTAGTTTTCAGATGATTTTTTTGCATGGACTACCATCATAACCTTCCCTCTTAACATATATAAATGATCTGAAAAGTCTCGTATCATTTTAAATAGTCCCCAATTAAATTTGATTTTTTTGACCGAAACAAGTGAATAATATACTACGATTTTTGATCGAAACTTGCATTTCGAAAAGTTTCATAGAATCTAATTTTCCGATGTATTTTTGCATGAACTTCCATCATAACCTTCCCTCGTAAAATATATAAATGATATATGAAGTGTCGTATCATTTCGAATAGTCCCCGATTTAATTTGATTTTTGACCGAAACTAGTATAAACTAGTGTATAATATATTATGATTTTTTGGCCAAACCATGCATTTCGAAAGGTTTCATAGAATCTAGTTTTCAGATGATTTTTTTTGCATGGACTACCATCATAACCTTCCCTCTTAACATATATAAATGATCTGAAAACACTCGTATCATGTCAAACAGTCCCCAATTAAATTTGATTTTTTTGACCGAAACTAGTGTATAATATACTATGATTTTTGATCGAAACTTGCATTTCGAAAAGTTTCATAGAATCTAATTTTCCGATGTTTTTCTGCATGACCTTCCATCATAACCTTCCCTCGTAAAATATATAAATGATATATGAAGTTTCGTATCATTTCGAATAGTCCCCGATTTAAATTGATTTTTGACCGAAACTAGTATAAACTAGTGTATAATATATTATGATTTTTTGGCCAAACCATGCATTTCGAAAAGTTTCATAGAATCTAGTTTTCAGATGATTTTTTTGCATGGACTACCATCATAACCTTCCCTCTTAACATATATAAATGATCTGAAAAATCTCGTATCATTTTAATTAGTCCCCAATTAAATTTGATTTTTTTGACCGAAATAAGTGTATAATATACTATGATTTTTGATCGAAACTTGCATTTTGAAAAGTTTCATTGAATCTAATTTTCCAATGTATTTTTGCATGAACTTCCATCATAACGTCCCCAATTAAATTTGATTTTTTTGACCGAAATAAGTGTATAATGTACTATGATTTTTGATCGAAACTTGCATTTTGAAAAGTTTCATTGAATCTAATTTTCCAATGTATTTTTGCATGAACTTCCATCATAACGTCCCCAATTAAATTTGATTTTTTTGACCGAAATAAGTGTATAATATACTATGATTTTTGATCGAAACTTGCATTTTGAAAAGTTTCATTGAATCTAATTTTCCAATGTATTTTTGCATGAACTTCCATCATAACGTCCCCAATTAAATTTGATTTTTTTGACCGAAATAAGTGTATAATATACTATGATTTTTGATCGAAACTTGCATTTTGAAAAGTTTCATTGAATCTAATTTTCCAATGTATTTTTGCATGAACTTCCATCATAACCTTCCCTCGTAAAATATATAAATGATATATGAAGTTTCGTATCATTTCGAATAGTCCCCGATTTAATTTGATTTTTGACCGAAACTAGTATAAACTAGTGTATAATATATTATGATTTTTTGGCCAAACCATGCATTTCGAAAAGTTTCATAGAATCTAGTTTTCAGATGATTTTTTTGCATGGACTACCATCATAACCTTCCCTCTTAACATATATAAATGATCTGAAAAGTCTCGTATCATTTTAAATAGTCCCCAATTAAATTTGATTTTTTTGACCGAAATAAGTGTATAATATACTATGATTTTTGATCGAAACATGCATTTCGAAAAGTTTCATAGAATCTAATTTTCCAATGTATTTTTGCATGAACTTCCATCATAACCTTCCCTCGTAAAATATATAAATGATATATGAAGTTTCGTATCATTTCGAATAGTCCCCGATTTAATTTGATTTTTGACCAAAACTAGTGTATAATATATTATGATTTTTTGGCCAAACCATGCATTTCGAAAGGTTTCATAGAATCTAGTTTTCAGATGATTTTTTTTGCATGGACTACCATCATAACCTTCCCTCTTAACATATATAAATGATCTGAAAACTCTCGTATCATGTCAAACAGTCCCCAATTAAATTTGATTTTTTTGACCGAAACAAGTGTATAATATACTATGATTTTTGATCGAAAATTGCATTTCGAAAAGTTTCATAGAATCTAATTTTCCGATGTTTTTCTGCATGACCTTCCATCATAACCTTCCCTCGTAAAATATATAAATGATATATGAAGTTTCGTATCATTTCGAATAGTCCCCGATTTAATTTGATTTTTGACCGAAACTAGTATAAACTAGTGTATAATATATTATGATTTTTTGGCCAAACCATGCATTTCGAAAAGTTTCATAGAATCTAGTTTTCAGATGATTTTTTTGCATGGACTACCATCACAACCTTCCCTCTTAACATATATAAATGATCTGAAAAGTCTCGTATCATTTTAAATAGTCCCCAATTAAATTTGATTTTTTTTACCGAAATAAGTGTATAATATACTATGATTTTTGATCGAAACTTGCATTTTGAAAAGTTTCATTGAATCTAATTTTCCAATGGATTTTTGCATGAACTTCCATCATAACGTCCCCAATTAAATTTGATTTTTTTGACTGAAATAAGTGTATAATATACTATGATTTTTGATCGAAACTTGCATTTTGAAAAGTTTCATTGAATCTAATTTTCCAATGTATTTTTGCATGAACTTCCATCATAACGTCCCCAATTAAATTTGATTTTTTTGACCGAAATAAGTGTATAATATACTATGATTTTTGATCGAAACTTGCATTTTGAAAAGTTTCATTGAATCTAATTTTCCAATGTATTTTTGCATGAACTTCCATCATAACCTTCCCTCGTAAAATATATAAATGATATATGAAGTTTCGTATCATTTCGAATAGTCCCCGATTTAATTTGATTTTTGACCGAAACTAGTATAAACTAGTGTATAATATATTATGATTTTTGGCCAAACCATGCATTTTGAAAATTTCATAGAATCTAGTTTTCAGATGATTTTTTTTTGCATGGACTACCATCATAATCTTCCCTCTTAACATATATAAATGATCTGAAAACTCTCTTATCATGTCAAACAGTCCCCAATTAAATTTTATTTTGTTAACCGAAACTAGTGTATAATATACTATGATTTTTGATCGAAACATGCATTTCGAAAAGTTTCATAGAATCTAATTTTCCAATGTATTTTTGCATGAACTTCCATCATAACCTTCCCTCGTAAAATATATAAATGATATATGAAGTTTCGTATCATTTCGAATAGTCCCCGATTTAATTTGATTTTTGACCGAAACTAGTCTAAACTAGTGTATAATATATTATGATTTTTTGGCCAAACCATGCATTTCGAAAGGTTTCATAGAATCTAGTTTTCAGATGATTTTTTTTGCATGGACTACCATCATAACCTTCCCTCTTAACATATATAAATGATCTGAAAACTCTCGTATCATGTCAAACAGTCCCCAATTAAATTTGATTTTTTTGACCGAAACAAGTGTATAATATACTATGATTTTTGATCGAAAATTGCATTTCGAAAAGTTTCATAGAATCTAATTTTCCGATGTTTTTCTGCATGACCTTCCATCATAACCTTCCCTCGTAAAATATATAAATGATATATGAAGTTTCGTATCATTTCGAATAGTCCCCGATTTAATTTGATTTTTGACCGAAACTAGTATAAACTAGTGTATAATATATTATGATTTTTTGGCCAAACCATGCATTTCGAAAAGTTTCATAGAATCTAGTTTTCAGATGATTTTTTTGCATGGACTACCATCACAACCTTCCCTCTTAACATATATAAATGATCTGAAAAGTCTCGTATCATTTTAAATAGTCCCCAATTAAATTTGATTTTTTTTACCGAAATAAGTGTATAATATACTATGATTTTTGATCGAAACTTGCATTTTGAAAAGTTTCATTGAATCTAATTTTCCAATGGATTTTTGCATGAACTTCCATCATAACGTCCCCAATTAAATTTGATTTTTTTGACCGAAATAAGTGTATAATATACTATGATTTTTGATCGAAACTTGCATTTTGAAAAGTTTCATTGAATCTAATTTTCCAATGTATTTTTGCATGAACTTCCATCATAACGTCCCCAATTAAATTTGATTTTTTTGACCGAAATAAGTGTATAATATACTATGATTTTTGATCGAAACTTGCATTTTGAAAAGTTTCATTGAATCTAATTTTCCAATGTATTTTTGCATGAACTTCCATCATAACCTTCCCTCGTAAAATATATAAATGATATATGAAGTTTCGTATCATTTCGAATAGTCCCCGATTTAATTTGATTTTTGACCGAAACTAGTATAAACTAGTGTATAATATATTATGATTTTTGGCCAAACCATGCATTTTGAAAATTTCATAGAATCTAGTTTTCAGATGATTTTTTTTGCATGGACTACCATCATAATCTTCCCTCTTAACATATATAAATGATCTGAAAACTCTCTTATCATGTCAAACAGTCCCCAATTAAATTTTATTTTGTTAACCGAAACTAGTGTATAATATACTATGATTTTTGATCGAAACATGCATTTCGAAAAGTTTCATAGAATCTAATTTTCCAATGTATTTTTGCATGAACTTCCATCATAACCTTCCCTCGTAAAATATATAAATGATATATGAAGTTTCGTATCATTTCGAATAGTCCCCGATTTAATTTGATTTTTGACCGAAACTAGTCTAAACTAGTGTATAATATATTATGATTTTTTGGCCAAACCATGCATTTCGAAAAGTTTCATAGAATCTAGTTTTCTAATGATTTTTTTGCATGGACTACCATCATAACCTTCCCTCTTAACATATATAAATGATTTGAAAAGTCTCGTATCATGTCAAGCAGTCCCCAATTAAATTTGATTTTTTTGACCGAAACTAGTGTATAATATACTATGATTTTTGATAGAAACTTGCATTTCGAAAAGTTTCATAGAATCTAATTTCCATTGTATTTTTGCATGACCTTCCATCATAACCTTCCCTCGTAAAATATATAAATGATATATGAAGTTTCGTATCATTTAGAATAGTCCCCGATTAAATTTGATTTTTGACCGAAACTAGTCTAAACTAGTGTATAATATGTTATGATTTTTTTGCCAAACCATGCATTTCGAAAAGTTTCATAGAATCTAGTTTTTAGATGATTTTTTTGCATGGACTACCATCATAACCTTCCCTCTTAACATATATAAATGATCTGAAAAGTCTCGTATCATTTTAAATAGTCCCCAATTAAATTTGATCTTTTTGACCGAAACAAGTGAATAATATACTACGATTTTTGATCGAAACTTGCATTTCGAAAAGTTTCATAGAATCTAATTTTCCAATGTATTTTTGCATGAACTTCCATCATAACCTTCCCTCGTAAAATATATAAATGATATATGAAGTTTCGTATCATTTCGAATAGTCCCCGATTTAATTTGATTTTTGACCGAAACTAGTATAAACTAGTGTATAATATATTATGATTTTTTGGCCAAACCATGCATTTCGAAAAGTTTCATAGAATCTAGTTTTCAGATGATTTTTTTGCATGGACTACCATCACAACCTTCCCTCTTAACATATATAAATGATCTGAAAAGTCTCGTATCATTTTAAATAGTCCCCAATTAAATTTGATTTTTTTTACCGAAATAAGTGTATAATATACTATGATTTTTGATCGAAACTTGCATTTTGAAAAGTTTCATTGAATCTAATTTTCCAATGTATTTTTGCATGAACTTCCATCATAACGTCCCCAATTAAATTTGATTTTTTTGACCGAAATAAGTGTATAATATACTATGATTTTTGATCGAAACTTGCATTTTGAAAAGTTTCATTGAATCTAATTTTCCAATGTATTTTTGCATGAACTTCCATCATAACGTCCCCAATTAAATTTGATTTTTTTGACCGAAATAAGTGTATAATATACTATGATTTTTGATCGAAACTTGCATTTTGAAAAGTTTCATTGAATCTAATTTTCCAATGTAGTTTTGCATGAACTTCCATCATAACCTTCCCTCGTAAAATATATAAATGATATATGAAGTTTCGTATCATTTCGAATAGTCCCCGATTTAATTTGATTTTTGACCGAAACTAGTATAAACTAGTGTATAATATATTATGATTTTTGGCCAAACCATGCATTTTGAAAATTTCATAGAATCTAGTTTTCAGATGATTTTTTTTGCATGGACTACCATCATAATCTTCCCTCTTAACATATATAAATGATCTGAAAACTCTCTTATCATGTCAAACAGTCCCCAATTAAATTTTATTTTGTTAACCGAAACTAGTGTATAATATACTATGATTTTTGATCGAAACTTGCATTTCGAAAAGTTTCATAGAATCTAATTTTCCAATGTATTTTTGCATGAACTTCCATCATAACCTTCCCTCGTAAAATATATAAATGATATATGAAGTTTCGTATCATTTCGAATAGTCCCCGATTTAATTTGATTTTTGACCGAAACTAGTCTAAACTAGTGTATAATATATTATGATTTTTTGGCCAAACCATGCATTTCGAAAAGTTTCATAGAATCTAGTTTTCTAATGATTTTTTTGCATGGACTACCATCATAACCTTCCCTCTTAACATATATAAATGATTTGAAAAGTCTCGTATCATGTCAAGCAGTCCCCAATTAAATTTTATTTTTTTGACCGAAACTAGTGTATAATATACTATGATTTTTGATAGAAACTTGCATTTCGAAAAGTTTCATAGAATCTAATTTCCATTGTATTTTTGCATGACCTTCCATCATAACCTTCCCTCGTAAAATATATAAATGATATATGAAGTTTCGTATCATTTAGAATAGTCCCCGATTAAATTTGATTTTTGACCGAAATTAGTCTAAACTAGTGTATAATATGTTATGATTTTTTTGCCAAACCATGCATTTCGAAAAGTTTCATAGAATGTAGTTTTTAGATGATTTTTTTGCATGGACTACCATCATAACCTTCCCTCTTAACATATATAAATGATCTGAAAAGTCTCGTATCATTTTAAATAGTCCCCAATTAAATTTGATCTTTTTGACCGAAACAAGTGAATAATATACTACGATTTTTGATCGAAACTTGCATTTCGAAAAGTTTCATAGAATCTAATTTTCCAATGTATTTTTGCATGAACTTCCATCATAACCTTCCCTCGTAAAATATATAAATGATATATGAAGTTTCGTATCATTTCGAATAGTCCCCGATTTAATTTGATTTTTGACCGAAACTAGTATAAACTAGTGTATAATATATTATGATTTTTTGGCCAAACCATGCATTTCGAAAAGTTTCATAGAATCTAGTTTTCAGATGATTTTTTTGCATGGACTACCATCAAAACCTTCCCTATTAACATATATATATGATCTGAAAAGTCTCGTATCATTTTAAATAGTCCCCAATTAAATTTGTTTTTTTTGACCGAAATAAGTGTATAATATACTATGATTTTTGATCGAAACATGCATTTCGAAAAGTTTCATAGAATCTAATTTTCCAATGTATTTTTGCATGAACTTCCATCATAACCTTCCCTCGTAAAATATATAAATGATATATAAAGTTTCGTATCATTTCGAATAGTCCCCGATTTAATTTGATTTTTGACCAAAACTAGTATAAACTAGTGTATAATATATTATGATGTTTTGGCCAAACCATGCATTTCGAAAGGTTTCATAGAATCTAGTTTTCAGATGATTTTTTTTGCATGGACTACCATCATAACCTTCCCTCTTAACATATATAAATGATCTGAAAACTCTCGTATCATGTCAAACAGTCCCCAATTAAATTTGATTTTTTTGACCGAAACTAGTGTATAATATACTATGATTTTTGATCGAAAATTGCATTTCGAAAAGTTTCATAGAATCTAATTTTCCGATGTTTTTCTGCATGACCTTCCATCATAACCTTCCCTCGTAAAATATATAAATGATATATGAAGTTTCGTATCATTTCGAATAGTCCCCGATTTAATTTGATTTTTGACCGAAACTAGTATAAACTAGTGTATAATATATTATGATTTTTTGGCCAAACCATGCATTTCGAAAAGTTTCATAGAATCTAGTTTTCAGATGATTTTTTTGCATGGACTACCATCACAACCTTCCCTCTTAACATATATAAATGATCTGAAAAGTCTCGTATCATTTTAAATAGTCCCCAATTAAATTTGATTTTTTTTACCGAAATAAGTGTATAATATACTATGATTTTTGATCGAAACTTGCATTTTGAAAAGTTTCATTGAATCTAATTTTCCAATGTATTTTTGCATGAACTTCCATCATAACGTCCCCAATTAAATTTGATTTTTTTGACCGAAATAAGTGTATAATATACTATGATTTTTGATCGAAACTTGCATTTTGAAAAGTTTCATTGAATCTAATTTTCCAATGTATTTTTGCATGAACTTCCATCATAACGTCCCCAATTAAATTTGATTTTTTTGACCGAAATAAGTGTATAATATACTATGATTTTTGATCGAAACTTGCATTTTGATAAGTTTCATTGAATCTAATTTTCCAATGTATTTTTGCATGAACTTCCATCATAACCTTCCCTCGTAAAATATATAAATGATATATGAAGTTTCGTATCATTTCGAATAGTCCCCGATTTAATTTGATTTTTGACCGAAACTAGTATAAACTAGTGTATAATATATTATGATTTTTGGCCAAACCATGCATTTTGAAAATTTCATAGAATCTAGTTTTCAGATGATTTTTTTTGCATGGACTACCATCATAATCTTCCCTCTTAACATATATAAATGATCTGAAAACTCTCTTATCATGTCAAACAGTCCCCAATTAAATTTTATTTTGTTAACCGAAACTAGTGTATAATATACTATGATTTTTGATCGAAACTTGCATTTCGAAAAGTTTCATAGAATCTAATTTTCCAATGTATTTTTGCATGAACTTCCATCATAACCTTCCCTCGTAAAATATATAAATGATATATGAAGTTTCGTATCATTTCGAATAGTCCCCGATTTAATTTGATTTTTGACCGAAACTAGTCTAAACTAGTGTATAATATATTATGATTTTTTGGCCAAACCATGCATTTCGAAAAGTTTCATAGAATCTAGTTTTCTAATGATTTTTTTGCATGGACTACCATCATAACCTTCCCTCTTAACATATATAAATGATTTGAAAAGTCTCGTATCATGTCAAGCAGTCCCCAATTAAATTTGATTTTTTTGACCGAAACTAGTGTATAATATACTATGATTTTTGATAGAAACTTGCATTTCGAAAAGTTTCATAGAATCTAATTTCCATTGTATTTTTGCATGACCTTCCATAATAACCTTCCCTCGTAAAATATATAAATGATATATGAAGTTTCGTATCATTTAGAATAGTCCCCGATTAAATTTGATTTTTGACCGAAATTAGTCTAAACTAGTGTATAATATGTTATGATTTTTTTGCCAAACCATGCATTTCGAAAAGTTTCATAGAATGTAGTTTTTAGATGATTTTTTTGCATGGACTACCATCATAACCTTCCCTCTTAACATATATAAATGATCTGAAAAGTCTCGTATCATTTTAAATAGTCCCCAATTAAATTTGATCTTTTTGACCGAAACAAGTGAATAATATACTACGATTTTTGATCGAAACTTGCATTTCGAAAAGTTTCATAGAATCTAATTTTCCAATGTATTTTTGCATGAACTTCCATCATAACCTTCCCTCGTAAAATATATAAATGATATATGAAGTTTCGTATCATTTCGAATAGTCCCCGATTTAATTTGATTTTTGACCGAAACTAGTATAAACTAGTGTATAATATATTATGATTTTTTGGCCAAACCATGCATTTCGAAAAGTTTCATAGAATCTAGTTTTCAGATGATTTTTTTGCATGGACTACCATCAAAACCTTCCCTATTAACATATATAAATGATCTGAAAAGTCTCGTATCATTTTAAATAGTCCCCAATTAAATTTGATTTTTTTGACCGAAATAAGTGTATAATATACTATGATTTTTGATCGAAACATGCATTTCGAAAAGTTTCATAGAATCTAATTTTCCAATGTATTTTTGCATGAACTTCCATCATAACCTTCCCTCGTAAAATATATAAATGATATATAAAGTTTCGTATCATTTCGAATAGTCCCCGATTTAATTTGATTTTTGACCAAAACTAGTATAAACTAGTGTATAATATATTATGATTTTTTGGCCAAACCATGCATTTCGAAAGGTTTCATAGAATCTAGTTTTCAGATGATTTTTTTTGCATGGACTACCATCATAACCTTCCCTCTTAACATATATAAATGATATGAAAACTCTCGTATCATGTCAAACAGTCCCCAATTAAATTTGATTTTTTTGACCGAAACTAGTGTATAATATACTATGATTTTTGATCGAAAATTGCATTTCGAAAAGTTTCATAGAATCTAATTTTCCGATGTTTTTCTGCATGACCTTCCATCATAACCTTCCCTCGTAAAATATATAAATGATATATGAAGTTTCGTATCATTTCGAATAGTCCCCGATTTAATTTGATTTTTGACCGAAACTAGTATAAACTAGTGTATAATATATTATGATTTTTTGGCCAAACCATGCATTTCGAAAAGTTTCATAGAATCTAGTTTTCAGATGATTTTTTTGCATGGACTACCATCACAACCTTCCCTCTTAACATATATAAATGATCTGAAAAGTCTCGTATCATTTTAAATAGTCCCCAATTAAATTTGATTTTTTTGACCGAAATAAGTGTATAACATACTATGATTTTTGATCGAAACTTGCATTTTGAAAAGTTTCATTGAATCTAATTTTCCAATGTATTTTTGCATGAACTTCCATCATAACGTCCCCAATTAAATTTGATTTTTTTGACAGAAATAAGTGTATAATATACTATGATTTTTGATCGAAACTTGCATTTTGAAAAGTTTCATTGAATCTAATTTTCCAATGTATTTTTGCATGAACTTCCATCATAACGTCCCCAATTAAATTTGATTTTTTTGACCGAAATAAGTGTATAATATACTATGATTTTTGATCGAAACTTGCATTTTGAAAAGTTTCATTGAATCTAATTTTCCAATGTATTTTTGCATGAACTTCCATCATAACCTTCCCTCGTAAAATATATAAATGATATATGAAGTTTCGTATCATTTCGAATAGTCCCCGATTTAATTTGATTTTTGACCGAAACTAGTATAAACTAGTGTATAATATATTATGATTTTTTGGCCAAACCTTGCATTTCGAAAAGTTTCATAGAATCTAGTTTTCTAATGATTTTTTTGCATGGACTACCATCATAACCTTCCCTCTTAACATATATAAATGATTTGAAAAGTCTCGTATCATGTCAAGCAGTCCCCAATTAAATTTGATTTTTTTGACCGAAACTAGTGTATAATATACTATGATTTTTGATAGAAACTTGCATTTCGAAAAGTTTCATAGAATCTAATTTCCATTGTATTTTTGCATGACCTTCCATCACAACCTTCCCTCGTAAAATATATAAATGATATATGAAGTTTCGTATCATTTAGAATAGTCCCCGATTAAATTTGATTTTTGACCGAAACTAGTCTAAACTAGTGTATAATATGTTATGATTTTTTTGCCAAACCATGCATTTCGAAAAGTTTCATAGAATCTAGTTTTTAGATGATTTTTTTGCATGGACTACCATCATAACCTTCCCTCTTAACATATATAAATGATTTGAAAAGTCTCGTATCAATTTAAATAGTCCCCAATTAAATTTGATCTTTTTGACCGAAAAAAGTGAATAATATATTACGATTTTTGATCGAAACTTGCATTTCGAAAAGTTTCATAGAATCTAATTTTCCAATGTATTTTTGCATGAACTTCCATCATAACCTTCCCTCGTAAAATATATAAATGATATATGAAGTTTCGTATCATTTCGAATAGTCCCCGATTTAATTTGATTTTTGACCGAAACTAGTATAAACTAGTGTATAATATATTATGATTTTTTAGCCAAACCATGCATTTCGAAAAGTTTCATAGAATCTAGTTTTCAGATGATTTTTTTGCATGGACTACCATCATAACCTTCCCTCTTAACATATATAAATGATCTGAAAAGTATCGTATCATTTTAAATAGTCCCCAATTAAATTTGATTTTTTTGACAGAAACTAGTGTATAATATACTATGATTTTTGATCGAAACATGCATTTCGAAAAGTTTCATAGAATCTAATTTTCCAATGTATTTTTGCATGAACTTCCATCATAACCTTCCCTCGTAAAATATATAAATGATATATGAAGTTTCGTATCATTTCGAATAGTCCCCGATTTAATTTGATTTTTGAACAAAACTAGTATAAACTAGTGTATAATATATTATGATTTTTTGGCCAAACCATGCATTTCGAAAGGTTTCATAGAATCTAGTTTTCAGATGATTTTTTTTGCATGGACTACCATCATAACCTTCCCTCTTAACATATATAAATGATCTGAAAACTCTCGTATCATGTCAAACAGTCCCCAATTAAATTTGATTTTTTTGACCGAAACTAGTGTATAATATACTATGATTTTTGATCGAAAATTGCATTTCGAAAAGTTTCATAGAATCTAATTTTCCGATGTTTTTCTGCATGACCTTCCATCATAACCTTCCCTCGTAAAATATATAAATGATATATGAAGTTTCGTATCATTTCGAATAGTCCCCGATTTAATTTGATTTTTGACCGAAACTAGTATAAACTAGTGTATAATATATTATGATTTTTTGGCCAAACCATGCATTTCGAAAAGTTTCATAGAATCTAGTTTTCAGATAATTTTTTTGCATGGACTACCATCACAACCTTCCCTCTTAACATATATAAATGATCTGAAAAGTCTCGTATCATTTTAAATAGTCCCCAATTAAATTTGATTTTTTTGACCGAAATAAGTGTATAATATACTATGATTTTTGATCGAAACTTGCATTTTGAAAAGTTTCATTGAATCTAATTTTCCAATGTATTTTTGCATGAACTTCCATCATAACGTCCCCAATTAAATTTGATTTTTTTGACAGAAATAAGTGTATAATATACTATGATTTTTGATCGAAACTTGCATTTTGAAAAGTTTCATTGAATCTAACTTTCCAATGTATTTTTGCATGAACTTCCATCATAACGTCCCCAATTAAATTTGATTTTTTTGACCGAAATAAGTGTATAATATACTATGATTTTTGATCGAAACTTGCATTTTGAAAAGTTTCATTGAATCTAATTTTCCAATGTATTTTTGCATGAACTTCCATCATAACCTTCCCTCGTAAAATATATAAATGATATATGAAGTTTCGAATCATTTCGAATAGTCCCCGATTTAATTTGATTTTTGACCGAAACTAGTATAAACTAGTGTATAATATATTATGATTTTTGGCCAAACCATGCATTTTGAAAATTTCATAGAATCTAGTTTTCAGATGATTTTTTTTGCATGGACTACCATCATAATCTTCCCTCTTAACATATATAAATGATCTGAAAAGTCTCTTATCATGTCAAACAGTCCCCAATTAAATTTTATTTTGTTAACCGAAACTAGTGTATAATATACTATGATTTTTGATCGAAACTTGCATTTCGAAAAGTTTCATAGAATCTAATTTCCATTGTATTTTTGCATGACCTTCCATCATAACCTTCCCTCGTAAAATATATAAATGATATATGAAGTTTCGTATAATTTAGAATAGTCCCCGATTAAATTTGATTTTTGACCGAAACTAGTCTAAACTAGTGTATAATATATTATGATTTTTTTGCCAAACCATGCATTTCGAAAAGTTTCATAGAATTTAGTTTTTAGATGATTTTTTTGCATGGACTACCATCATAACCTTCCCTCTTAACATATATAAATGATCTGAAAAGTCTCGTATCATTTTAAATAGTCCCCAATTAAATTTGATTTTTTTGACCGAAACAAGTGAATAATATACTATGATTTTTGATCGAAACTTGTGAAATTCTGTAATGAGATGTCCTATGAAATGTCCCAACACTTAATAGGACATTTGACAAATTTTACCAAAAACTTAAACAGCAAGAAAAGTAAACAACACAGAAGTTTGTTAACCCAGTTCAGTGTATAACCACACTTACATCTGGAGGCTACCAAGCCAGGAGGAAATCCACTATTAGTAATATTAATTCTAGACTTAAACCACCCTGTTTAATCTATCACTTAATACTTACCCAATGCAATTTCTACCTAAGAACACACCTTAGATAAGAGTACCCTACTCACTCCCCCTCAATCACCCAGTGATCAAGTTTACAAGTTTACAAGAGTTGAAGACATTCTTCAAACAAAAATAGCTTGATCTTACTTCACAGTTTCAATCAAGTTACAAATGCACTTTTGCTTAAAAGCTCAAAAAGTGGTACATAAAAACAACCTGCTATAAAAACTCTAGACACCCTATTTAGTCTTCTGAAATTCGTACTCAATTCTAAGAGTTTCTGTTGTTTAAATAGGTTTCTGAATTTTGGGCTTTCTGTAGAGTGATCCAGCCCTAATGTGCAGCAACTGTCACCTTGAATTTAGGGTTTGTTACCTCCTATATTCTAGGTGCATTAGGTCTTCTGTTTTAATCTGAATCTTCAATTTAAAACTCCCTACAGATGCGCCTTGTTCTGTTTTTATCCAGCATTAATTAATTCCAGATAGTTCTCCTTAAATATCTCTGATCTGTTAATCAATAATTAATTCTGGAAGCAGGTCTGAGATGTCTCAACATCTGTTGGGACATCCTGACAAAACTGAACTTAGTCATTTACACAATGTCCCAACATCTGATGAGACATCCTGAAATAAGTTCACATACTCTGTTTGCTAATGTCCCAACATCTGATAGGACATTCTGAACTGAACTTAACATTTCTTGTTTGGTCAAAAATTCTGCCAATTCTTAAACATCTACAAACTCCCCCTTTGGCTAATTTTTGGCTAACATCTTTTCTGGATTTCAGAGTGCAGCAGAAGTTCTTTTTATCAGTGTATATCATTACTTTTCTGTTGATTCATATTTGAGTTTTACTCCCCCTCAAACATATATGAGTCCAGTCTTGATTCAACAGAAATATTCACACTTATTCAGTTCAGGCAAAAACAAACAGATTTCATTCATTTAAACAGCAATTACAAAATTTGTTGTTGTTCTCCCCCTTGGTAGGCACAAAATTAGGGGCCAAAGAACTATTATCCAGAATTACAAATCATTGCTGTCATTACAAAGGCCTCACAAACAAAGATCACTCAGATGCATCACTCTCAGTAGCTGCATCCACTTCAGTGTCTTCATCTTTATCAGCTTCACTTTCAGCTTCAATGTCTTCACCAGATGCAGCTGTCTGATCTTCTTCACTTTCCAACCTCATAATTATTTCCTCAAGTTTCTTCTTCCTAGCTTCAAGCTCTTTGCATGTACACTTTAACTCAGCAATTAATTCTTTCTTGGAGATAGAAGACTTATCAGTTGATGGACCAGCAGATGTCCCAGAAGGGGCTTCAACATCTGCAGCATGATGACTTAGGAATAACTTGTAGTGAAAAGCCAGAGGGCTCCCTCTCTTGCATGCAGTATCTTTGTCAGTTAAAATCCCAGGATATTGCTTGAGAACAATACCACATAGCAAAGATGGAAAAGCTATTGGCATCTTTGTTGCAGTAGAGGAGGCATGCTTCATAGTCTGATCAAAGATATATGCACCATAATCCATATTGGTTTGAGTCCCCACAGCAAAGATGAATCTGGCCAGACCATTTGAGATTGATGAAGTGTGATTGGTAGGCACCCAGTTTGCAGTTCCAATCCTGTTAAGCATTGCATACTTTCTAGTGAGCATGCTCACAGAGAGCTTTCCCTTCACAGGCCAAGCTTTGACCTGATTAGCAGTGATCACTTTACAGATTTGATTATCTGTTTTCCCTAGCTCATTGGGTCCATCTGTGTCCCTTCCTAGATACTGATTAATGATTTTGGGAGAGAACTCAACACACTTACCTCTTACAAATACCTTTCTGAACTCTGAGGACTTACCATTTGAGCAATCCTCCAGAAGATTCACAATGAACTCTTTGACAAGAAGTTCATAGCAGGGAGAGAACTCTGAGACAGTCCTGAATAGTCCTGCAGCAGAAATAAGATCAATGAGTTCTGTGCACTCAAGTGCATTGCTGCTCAGTTCTCTTTCCAGGGCAACCCTTCTTTGATACACATACTTCCATCTGTTGACACTGGAGACATGATGAAAGGATATGTTGTCCAAGGGAGCTTCAGGAACAAAAGTTGAAGCTTTAGCTTGTGCTGGTTTCTTTTTGGGAGGGGATGTTGGGACATCGGATCCAACATCTGAATCTGATGATTTTGTAGCTTTTCTCTTATGAGTCTGAACCTTGCTCCATGGCTTTGCTGAACCAAAAGTGGCTTTACCCTTGCCTTTCTTTGGACTAGCCTTCTTCTTCTCAGAAATGACAGGTTCATCTTGTATCTTTCCTTTCCTGGACCTTAGCCTTTTGGCTATGCTGGGTTTGACAGATGCTATAATTTCTTCATCTGAGTCCTGCTCCAGATTGACTACTGGAGGAGATTGAGAAGTCTCCTCATCAGCTTGTTGATCAGCAGAAATTTGAACTTCATTTGATTCTTTAGCCTGTTTCACAGAAACTTCTGTATCACTTTCACTTGAGATTTTATCCTTAGATTGTTCAACCTCAGATGAGTTTGCTTTCTTATCTGCAGATGTTCCAACATCTGTTGGGACATCCTGTTCTGCAGCAGTGTTCTTTGTAGCTTGAGCTGGTTCTTCTAGAGGAGCAGGAATGGTGTTCAAGGGAACAGAGATTCCTTTCACTACTCTTTGTTCAGAGAAAACTTGGTTGACAATCTCCTTGATGGAATCGTCTACATAGTTGGAGAATTTAACATGAGAAGGAGTTGCTTTTGCTTTGCTTCTGCTTTGATATTTACCTCTTTTAGGTGTTCTTGCTTTCTTAGTGTGAGGGGCGTTTCCCCTAAGCTCGTCTAATGGTGTTGATTGCATTGGTACCATAGAAATAGGAGTGGCATGAACCACTTCTTCCTGATTGAGAATTTCTTCAGCTGTTTTAGGGTTTTGAGACATTGTTGAAGAAGATGAATGTGCAGCTTTAGGGTTTAAGATTTCTGAAGGATTACTAGTTAATGTGATTCGCTTGTGATGATGCGCTGAGACTTTTGATAGCTTCTTATAAGAAGATACTAAGTAAGTAGCCGTTACAATCCAAATGATTAGGGTTGGAATTCCCAAAGTTCTTGTCCAGACCAGTTTTGCCATCTGGAACTCATGCCATGCAATGTCATATGACATGTTGGCACATCTCATTAACTGCTAGATATCACATAAACAGATTCCAAGTTTGCCCCTTAGGTTCTCAAATTGAGTAGCATCCAATGCCTTTGTAAAAATATCAGCTAATTGCAGATCAGTAGCAACATGCTCCAATGAAATTACTTTCTCTTCTACAAGATCTCTGATGAAATGATGTCTGATATCAATATGCTTTGTCCTGCTGTGTTGAATAGGATTTTTAGAGATATTGATTGCACTTAAGTTGTCACAGTACAATGTCATGACATCCTGTGGGACATTGTACTCAGTGAGCATCTGCTTCATCCAAACCATCTGAGAACAACTGCTACCAGCTGCTATGTACTCAGCTTCAGCTGTAGATAAGGACACACAATTCTGTTTCTTACTGAACCAAGAAATCATATTGTTTCCTAGAAAGAAGCATCCTCCTGAAGTGCTTTTTCTGTCATCAGCACTTCCTGCCCAATCAGCATCACAGAAGCCAGTGAGAATTGGTTTGCACCCATGAAAATACATTATGCCATAGTCACAAGTACCATTAACATATTTAAGGATTCTCTTGACTTGATTGAGATGACTGACTTTTGGATCAGCTTGGTATCTTGCACAGACTCCTACTGCAAAGGCAATGTCTGGTCTGCTAGCAGTCAAGTATAACAAGCTTCCAATCATGCTTCTATACAAACTTTGATCTACATTCTCACCCTTGTCATCTTTAGTTAGCTTTAAGTGTGTGGGAGCAGGAGTTCTTTTATGAGATGCATTTTCCATTCCAAATTTCTTCACTATGTTCTTTGAGTACTTGCTTTGAGAGATGAACATTGAGTCTTCCATTTGCTTAACTTGCAGACCAAGAAAATAGGTTAATTCACCTACTAGACTCATTTCAAATTCAGATTCCATCTGCTTGACAAAATGTTTAACCATCTTATCAGACATCCCTCCAAACACAATGTCATCAACATATATTTGTGCAATCATGACATTTCCTTCTTCATCTTTCACAAATAGAGTTTTATCAATCCCACCTTTTCTGTATCCTTGCTTGATAAGAAATGTGGTAAGTCTTTCATACCATGCCCTTGGAGCTTGCTTCAGACCATAAAGAGCTTTCTTGAGTTTGTATACATGATTTGGACAGCTTGGATCAACAAATCCTTTAGGCTGTTCTACATATACCTCTTCATTAAGATAACCATTAAGAAATGCACTTTTCACATCCATTTGAAATAGCTTGAACTTTAAGATACAAGCAATTCCCAATAGTAATCTTATTGATTCAAGCCTTGCTACTGGTGCAAAGGTTTCATCAAAGTCTACCCCTTCAATTTGAGTGTATCCTTGAGCTACAAGCCTAACTTTGTTCTTTGTAACAACTCCTTGTTCATTTGACTTGTTCTTATACACCCATTTTGTTCCAATTACATTTATATCATCAGGTCTAGGAACAAGGATCCATACTTCATTCCTTGTGAATTGACCTAATTCCTCTTGCATAGCACTAATCCAGTACTCATCAGTGAGAGCTTCCTTGATATTTTTAGGTTCTATTTTGGAAACAAAACAAGAACTTGAAATCACTTCTCTTGATCTAGTGCTCACACCTCTGTTGGGATCACCAATTATTAAATCTTTGGGATGATCCTTCTGTATTCTGATGGAGGGAGGTTTGCTTGAATCTTCTGACTTTGTATCATTTTGAGTGCAGATATATTGATCACTGTTTTCTTCAGCTTCAATCTTGATATCAGCAGATGTTCCAACATCTTCTGGGACATCTGTAGAAGCATCATCAATTATTACATTTATGGACTCCATGATAACATTTGTTCTGTAGTTAAATACTCTATATGCTCTGCTGTTTATAGAGTATCCAAGAAAAATTCCTTCATCACTTTTAGGATCCATTTTTCTCCTTTGCTCCCTATCTGCCAGAATATAGCATTTACTTCCAAATACATGAAAGTACTTCACTGTGGGTTTTCTGCCCTTCCATACTTCATATAATGTGGACAAAGTCCCTTTCCTCAAAGTAACCCTGTTATGGATGTAGCATGCAGTGTTCATGGCTTCAGCCCAGAAATACAAAGGCAGCTTTTTGGCATGTATCATAGCTCTTGCAGATTCTTGAATAGTTCTATTTTTTCTCTCAACAATGCCATTCTGTTGAGGAGTGATAGGAGAGGAGTATTCATGATTGATTCCTTCTGAAGAGCAGAAATCTAAGAATTTTTGATTCTCAAATTCCTTTCCATGATCACTTCTAATTCTGATCACACAGCTGGATTTTTCCCTTTGTAATCTTTGACATAATTCCTTGAATACATCAAAGACATCTGACTTTTCTCTAATGAAATTTATCCATGTATATCTTGAAAAATCATCAACTACAACATAAGCATACCTTTTACCACCAAGACTTTCAACTTGCATAGGTCCCATAAGATCCATATGTAGAAGTTCCAAAACTTTGGAAGTTGTCAGATGTTGGAGCTTTGGATGAGACATCTTGGTTTGCTTCCCTATTTGACATTCACCACATATTTTGCCATCATCAATCTTCAGTTTAGGAATACCTCTTACAGCATCCATAGATATGATCTTCTTTATGCCTCTGAAATGAAGATGACCTAGTCTTTGATGCCACAGTTTCACTTCTTCTTCCTTAGCTAGAGAGCAGGTTGAAGTGAGACTGAGATTTTGGGATTCCCACATGTAACAGTTATCTTTAGATCTGGCTCCTTTCATTACAACTTCTTGTTCTTTGTTAGTCACTATGCATTCAGATTTGGTAAAGTTTACACTGTATCCTTGATCACATAGTTGACTTATGCTGATCAGATTAGCAGTTAAACCTTTAACAAGCAGTACATCATCTAATCTTGGAACATCTTGACAATCCAAGGTTCCAACTCCTTTGATCTCTCCTTTAGCTCCATCTCCAAATGTAACATACCTGGATGAATATGACTTTAAGTTTACTAGCAAATTCTTCAATCCAGTCATGTGTCTAGAGCATCCACTGTCAAAATACCAGTCTTCTTTAGCTGATACTTTCAATGATGTATGTGCTATGTATGCAGTGCTTTTCTTTGACCAGATGAGTTGAGATTTCTTTTGATTCATCTGCCCTGTGTGTTGATCAGCTGATCTCCAATCTTGCTTGTAGATCTTGTTCTTGGATATGTGGCTTTGATCAGTCTGAATGTCAGTTTTTGGTTTCCAAGCTTTCTTGATGTCCTCTGTCTTTTGCTTAGGAAACTGCTGATTTCTTTGATGTTTTTGCAACACTTTCTTGGTACCTTCTGTTTTCTGCTTGGAAGTTTGCTGATATATCTGATTTGGATATCCATGCAGCTTATAACAGTGAGGTTTGATATGCCCAAATCTTCCACAGTGATGGCATCTCCATCTTTGATACTTCTTCTTCATTTTGTTCTTTTCAGAATGTTGAGACATCTGTTGGAACATTATGTTTGTTTTTGTGTTCTGATGTTGAAGCATCTGTTGGAACATCTTATTTGACTGTGTAGTTTTGCTGGAGCTTGCTTCATCTCTGTTATATCCCAGTCCACTTTTGTCCCCTGAATGTTTATTGTTGCAGAGAATAGCATCCAGTGTATTTGAGCTGCTGTTCATCATTCTAACAGATTTGGACATATGTTCCAGCTTAGAATTGAGAAGAGTTACTTCATTTTTTAAGGTATCAATGATTACTTGATCACTTGCTTTTTCTTCTTCTAGTACTTCATTCTGCTTCTTTAGCTTTATGATCTCACTGCATGCTTCAGTACTTCTCTTGTACAGATCCTTGAAGGCTTGCTCAAGATCTTCATAAGTAGGTTCTTCACAACTGGAATCACTATCATATTCACACAGTCCAGCTAAAGCAGTGACATGCTTAGCTGATTCTTCTTCTGAATCTCCTGAGTCTTCATCAGACCAGGTCACAGAGAGTCCTTTCTTTTGCCTCTTTAAGTAGGTAGGACATTCAAACTTGATGTGTCCATATCCTTCACATTCATGGCATTTGACTCCTTTATCTTGATTGGTCTTTTCAGCATACTTTAATTTTTTGTTAGCATCATAGGATCTTCTGTTCTCAGAGTTTGTGTTTCTACCACTAGGTTTGGATTTTCCTTCCATTCCTCTGAGAATCTGTTTGAATTGTCTTCCAATTAATGCCATGTTTTCTGATAGGCTCTTATCATTTGCTGGTTCATCATCTTCTTCTTCATCTGTATTTGAAACCAAAGCTATGCTTTTGTTCTTTTTAGCATGTGTGTCATTCAATCCCATCTCAAAAGTTTGGAGAGAACCAATGAGTTCTTCAGCTTTCATGGAGCATATGTCTTGTGCTTCTTCTATTGCTGTGACTTTCATGTCAAATCTTTTTGGCAAAGATCTGAGAATCTTCCTTACAAGCTTTTCATCAGTCATCTTTTCTCCCAAGGCTCCAGAAGTATTGGCTATATCCAAGATGTTCATGTAGAACTCATGAATTGATTCATCTTCCTTCATTCTCAAGTTTTCAAACTTGGTGGTGAGAAGTTGAAGTCTTGACATTTTTACTTTTGATGTTCCTTCATGAGTTGTCTTGAGAGTATCCCACACATCTTTGGCCAGCTCACAATGATGCACTAGTCTGAAAATATTTCTATCAATGCCATTGAATAAGGCATTTAAGGCTTTTGAGTTGCCTAATTCTGCATCTTCTTCCTCTTTACTCCATTCCTCTTCAGGTTTCAGAACTATTGATCCATCTTTTGTGTCTTGAACAGGATGTTTCCATCCAACTTTTACTGCTCTCCATGCCCTGTTGTCAAGTGACTTTAAGAATGCAATCATTCTTGGCTTCCAATAGTCATAATTAGAGCCATCCAGTATAGGTGGTCTATTTACTGACCCTATATCTCTGTCCATGTTACAGAATTTGTTTTCCCTAGATCTCACCCAGTATAAACAGGCAGGGTGCCTGCTCTGATGCCAATTGAAATTCTGTAATGAGATGTCCTATGAAATGTCCCAACACTTAATAGGACATTTGACAAATTTTACCAAAAACTTAAACAGCAAGAAAAGTAAACAACACAGAAGTTTGTTAACCCAGTTCAGTGTATAACCACACTTACATCTGGAGGCTACCAAGCCAGGAGGAAATCCACTATTAGTAATATTAATTCTAGACTTAAACCACCCTGTTTAATCTATCACTTAATACTTACCCAATGCAATTTCTACCTAAGAACACACCTTAGATAAGAGTACCCTACTCACTCCCCCTCAATCACCCAGTGATCAAGTTTACAAGTTTACAAGAGTTGAAGACATTCTTCAAACAAAAATAGCTTGATCTTACTTCACAGTTTCAATCAAGTTACAAATGCACTTTTGCTTAAAAGCTCAAAAAGTGGTACATAAAAACAACCTGCTATAAAAACTCTAGACACCCTATTTAGTCTTCTGAAATTCGTACTCAATTCTAAGAGTTTCTGTTGTTTAAATAGGTTTCTGAATTTTGGGCTTTCTGTAGAGTGATCCAGCCCTAATGTGCAGCAACTGTCACCTTGAATTTAGGGTTTGTTACCTCCTATATTCTAGGTGCATTAGGTCTTCTGTTTTAATCTGAATCTTCAATTTAAAACTCCCTACAGATGCGCCTTGTTCTGTTTTTATCCAGCATTAATTAATTCCAGATAGTTCTCCTTAAATATCTCTGATCTGTTAATCAATAATTAATTCTGGAAGCAGGTCTGAGATGTCTCAACATCTGTTGGGACATCCTGACAAAACTGAACTTAGTCATTTACACAATGTCCCAACATCTGATGAGACATCCTGAAATAAGTTCACATACTCTGTTTGCTAATGTCCCAACATCTGATAGGACATTCTGAACTGAACTTAACATTTCTTGTTTGGTCAAAAATTCTGCCAATTCTTAAACATCTACAACTTGCATTTCGAAAAGTTTCATAGAATCTAATTTTCCAATGTATTTTTGCATGAACTTCCATCATAACCTTCCCTCGTAAAATATATAAATGATATATGAAGTTTCGTATCATTTGAAATAGTCCCCGATTTAATTTGATTTTTGACCGAAACTAGTATAAACTAGTGTATAATATATTATGATTTTTTAGCCAAACCATGCATTTTGAAAAGTTTCATAGAATCTAGTTTTCAGATGATTTTTTTTGCATGGACTACCATCATAACCTTCCCTCTTAACATATATAAATGATCTGAAAACTCTCGTATCATGTCAAACAGTCCCCAATTAAATTTGATTTTTTTGACAGAAACTAGTGTATAATATACTATGATTTTTGATCGAAACTTGCATTTCGAAAAGTTTCATAGAATCTAATTTTCCGATATTTTTCTGCATGACCTACCATCATAACCTTCCCTCGTAAAATATATAAATGATATATGAAGTTTCGTATCATTTCGAATAGTCCCCGATTTAATTTGATTTTTGACCGAAACTAGTATAAACTAGTGTATAATATATTATGATTTTTTAGCCAAACCATGCATTTCGAAAAGTTTCATAGAATCTAGTTTTCAGATGATTTTTTTGCATGGACTACCATCACAACCTTCCCTCTTAACATATATAAATGATCTGAAAAGTCTCGTATCATTTTAAATAGTCCCCAATTAAATTTGATTTTTTTTAACCGAAATAAGTGTATAATATACTATGATTTTTGATCGAAACTTGCATTTTGAAAAGTTTCATTGAATCTAATTTTCCAATGTATTTTTGCATGAACTTCCATCATAACGTCCCCAATTAAATTTGATTTTTTTGACCGAAATAAGTGTATAATATACTATGATTTTTGATCGAAACTTGCATTTTGAAAAGTTTCATTGAATCTAATTTTCCAATGTATTTTTGCATGAACTTCCATCATAACCTTCCCTCGTAAAATATATAAATGATATATGAATTTTCGTATCATTTCGAATAGTCCCTGATTTAATTTGATTTTTGACCGAAACTAGTCTAAACTAGTGTATATTATATTATGATTTTTTGGCCAAACCATGCATTTCGAAAAGTTTCATAGAATCTAGTTTTCTAATGATTTTTTTGCATGGACTACCATCATAACCTTCCCTCTTAACATATATAAATGATTTGAAAAGTCTCGTATCATGTCAAGCAGTCCCCAATTAAATTTGATTTTTTTGACCGAAACTAGTGTATAATATACTATGATTTTTGATAGAAACTTGCATTTCGAAAAGTTTCATAGAATCTAATTTCCATTGTATTTTTGCATAACCTTCCATCATAACCTTCCCTCTTAAAATATATAAATGATATATGAAGTTTCGTAACATTTAGAATAGTCCCCGATTAAATTTGATTTTTGACCGAAACTAGTCTAAACTAGTGTATAATATATTATGATTTTTTTGCCAAACCATGCATTTCGAAAAGTTTCATAGAATCTAGTTTTTAGATGATTTTTTTGCATGGACTACCATCATAACCTTCCCTCTTAACATATATAAATGATCTGAAAAGTCTCGTATCATTTTAAATAGTCCCCAATTAAATTTGATTTTTTTGACCGAAACAAGTGAATAATATACTATGATTTTTGATCGAAACTTGCATTTCGAAAAGTTTCATAGAATCTAATTTTCCGATGTTTTTTTGCATGACCTTCCATCATAACCTTCCCTTGTAAAATATATAAATGATATATGAAGTTTCGTATCATTTGAAATAGTCCCCGATTTAATTTGATTTTTGACCGAAACTAGTATAAACTAATGTATAATATATTATGATTTTTTGGACAAACCATGCATTTCGAAATGTTTCATAGAATCTAGTTTTCAGATGATTTTTTTGCATGGACTACCATCATAACCTTCCCTCTTAACATATATAAATGATCTGAAAAGTCTCGTATCATGTCAAACAGTCCCCAATTAAATTTGATTTTGTTGACCGAAACTAGTGTACAATATACTATGATTTTTGATCGAAACTTGCATTTCGAAAAGTTTCATAGAATCTAATTTTCCAATGTATTTTTGCATGAACTTCCATCATAACCTTCCCTCGTAAAATATATAAATGATATATGAAGTTTCGTATCATTTCGAATAGTCCCCGATTTAATTTGATTTTTGACCGAAACTAGTATAAACTAATGTATAATATATTAATGTTTTTTGGCCAAACCATGCATTTCGAAAAGTTTCATAGAATCTAGTTTTCAGATGATTTTTTTGCATGGACTACCATCATAACCTTCCCTCTTAACATATATAAATGATCTGAAGAGTCTCGTATCATTTTAAATAGTCCCCAATTAAATTTGATTTTTTTGACCGAAATAAGTGTATAATATACTATGATTTTTGATCGAAACTTGCATTTCGAAAAGTTTCATAGAATCTAATTTTCCAATGTATTTTTGCATGAACCTCCATCATAACCTTTCCTTGTAAAATATATAAATGATATATGAAGTTTCGTATCATTTCGAATAGTCCCCGATTTAATTTGATTTTTGACCAAAACTAGTATAAACTAGTGTATAATATATTATGATTTTTCGGCCAAACCATGCATTTCGAAAGGTTTCATAGAATCTAGTTTTCAGATGATTTTTTTTGCATGGACTACCATCATAACCTTCCCTCTTAACATATATAAATGATCTGAAAACTCTCGTATCATGTCAAACAGTCCCCAATTAAATTTTATTTTTTTGACCGAAACTAGTGTATAGTATACTATGATTTTTGATCGAAACTTGCATTTCGAAAAGTTTCATAGAATCTAATTTTCCGATGTTTTTCTGCATGACCTTCCATCATAACCTTCCCTCGTAAAATATATAAATGATATATGAAGTTTCGTATCATTTCGAATAGTCCCCGATTTAATTTGATTTTTGACCGAAACTAGTATAAACTAGTGTATAATATATTATGATTTTTTGGCCAAACCATGCATTTCGAATAGTTTCATAGAATCTAGTTTTCAGATGATTTTTTTGCATGGACTACCATCATAACCTTCCCTCTTAACATATATAAATGATCTGAAAAGTCTCGTATCATTTTAAATAGTCCCCAATTAAATTTGATTTTTTTGACCGAAATAAGTGTATAATATACTATGATTTTTGATCGAAACTTGCATTTTGAAAAGTTTCATTGAATCTAATTTTCCAATGTATTTTTGCATGAACTTCCATCATAACGTCCCCAATTAAATTTGATTTTTTTGACCGAAATAAGTGTATAATATACTATGATTTTTGATCGAAACTTGCATTTTGAAAAGTTTCATTGAATCTAATTTTCCAATGTATTTTTGCATGAACTTCCATCATAACCTTCCCTCGTAAAATATATAAATGATATATGAATTTTCGTATCATTTCGAATAGTCCCTGATTTAATTTGATTTTTGACCGAAACTAGTCTAAACTAGTGTATATTATATTATGATTTTTTGGCCAAACCATGCATTTCGAAAAGTTTCATAGAATCTAGTTTTCTAATGATTTTTTTGCATGGACTACCATCATAACCTTCCCTCTTAACATATATAAATGATTTGAAAAGTCTCGTATCATGTCAAGCAGTCCCCAATTAAATTTGATTTTTTTGACCGAAACTAGTGTATAATATACTATGATTTTTGATAGAAACTTGCATTTCGAAAAGTTTCATAGAATCTAATTTCCATTGTATTTTTGCATAACCTTCCATCATAACCTTCCCTCGTAAAATATATAAATGATATATGAAGTTTCGTAACATTTAGAATAGTCCCCGATTAAATTTGATTTTTGACCGAAACTAGTCTAAACTAGTGTATAATATATTATGATTTTTTTGCCAAACCATGCATTTCGAAAAGTTTCATAGAATCTAGTTTTTAGATGATTTTTTTGCATGGACTACCATCATAACCTTCCCTCTTAACATATATAAATGATCTGAAAAGTCTCGTATCATTTTAAATAGTACCCAATTAAATTTGATTTTTTTGACCGAAACAAGTGAATAATATACTATGATTTTTGATCGAAACTTGCATTTCGAAAAGTTTCATAGAATCTAATTTTCCGATGTTTTTTTGCATGACCTTCCATCATAACCTTCCCTTGTAAAATATATAAATGATATATGAAGTTTCGTATCATTTGAAATAGTCCCCGATTTAATTTGATTTTTGACCGAAACTAGTATAAACTAATGTATAATATATTATGATTTTTTGGACAAACCATGCATTTCGAAATGTTTCATAGAATCTAGTTTTCAGATGATTTTTTTGCATGGACTACCATCATAACCTTCCCTCTTAACATATATAAATGATCTGAAAAGTCTCGTATCATGTCAAACAGTCCCCAATTAAATTTGATTTTGTTGACCGAAACTAGTGTACAATATACTATGATTTTTGATCGAAACTTGCATTTCGAAAAGTTTCATAGAATCTAATTTTCCAATGTATTTTTGCATGAACTTCCATCATAACCTTCCCTCGTAAAATATATAAATGATATATGAAGTTTCGTATCATTTCGAATAGTCCCCGATTTAATTTGATTTTTGACCGAAACTAGTATAAACTAATGTATAATATATTAATGTTTTTTGGCCAAACCATGCATTTCGAAAAGTTTCATAGAATCTAGTTTTCAGATGATTTTTTTGCATGGACTACCATCATAACCTTCCCTCTTAACATATATAAATGATCTGAAGAGTCTCGTATCATTTTAAATAGTCCCCAATTAAATTTGATTTTTTTGACCGAAATAAGTGTATAATATACTATGATTTTTGATCGAAACTTGCATTTCGAAAAGTTTCATAGAATCTAATTTTCCAATGTATTTTTGCATGAACCTCCATCATAACCTTTCCTTGTAAAATATATAAATGATATATGAAGTTTCGTATCATTTCGAATAGTCCCCGATTTAATTTGATTTTTGACCAAAACTAGTATAAACTAGTGTATAATATATTATGATTTTTCGGCCAAACCATGCATTTCGAAAGGTTTCATAGAATCTAGTTTTCAGATGATTTTTTTTGCATGGACTACCATCATAACCTTCCCTCTTAACATATATAAATGATCTGAAAACTCTCGTATCATGTCAAACAGTCCCCAATTAAATTTTATTTTTTTGACCGAAACTAGTGTATAGTATACTATGATTTTTGATCGAAACTTGCATTTCGAAAAGTTTCATAGAATCTAATTTTCCGATGTTTTTCTGCATGACCTTCCATCATAACCTTCCCTCGTAAAATATATAAATGATATATGAAGTTTCGTATCATTTCGAATAGTCCCCGATTTAATTTGATTTTTGACCGAAACTAGTATAAACTAGTGTATAATATATTATGATTTTTTGGCCAAACCATGCATTTCGAATAGTTTCATAGAATCTAGTTTTCAGATGATTTTTTTGCATGGACTACCATCATAACCTTCCCTCTTAACATATATAAATGATCTGAAAAGTCTCGTATCATTTTAAATAGTCCCCAATTAAATTTGATTTTTTTGACCGAAATAAGTGTATAATATACTATGATTTTTGATCGAAACTTGCATTTTGAAAAGTTTCATTGAATCTAATTTTCCAATGTATTTTTGCATGAACTTCCATCATAACGTCCCCAATTAAATTTGATTTTTTTGACCGAAATAAGTGTATAATATACTATGATTTTTGATCGAAACTTGCATTTTGAAAAGTTTCATTGAATCTAATTTTCCAATGTATTTTTGCATTAACTTCCATCATAACGTCCCCAATTGAATTTGATTTTTTTGACCGAAATAAGTGTATAATATACTATGATTTTTGATCGAAACTTGCATTTTGAAAAGTTTCATTGAATCTAATTTTCCAATGTATTTTTGCATGAACTTCCATCATAACCTTCCCTTGTAAAATATATAAATGATATATGAAGTTTCGTATCATTTCGAATAGTCCCCGATTTAATTTGATTTTTGACCAAAACTAGTATAAACTAGTGTATAATATATTATGATTTTTTGGCCAAACCATGCATTTCGAAAGGTTTCATAGAATCTAGTTTTCAGATGATTTTTTTGCATGTACTACCATCATAACCTTCCCTCTTAACATATATAAATGATCTGAAAACTCTCGTATCATGTCAAACAGTCCCCAATTAAATTTGATTTTTTTGACCGAAACTAGTGTATAGTATACTATGATTTTTGATCGAAACTTGCATTTCGAAAAGTTTCATAGAATCTAATTTTCCGATGTTTTTCTGCATGACCTTCCATCATAACCTTCCCTCGTAAAATATATAAATGATATATGAAGTTTCGTATCATTTCGAATAGTCCCCGATTTAATTTGATTTTTGACCGAAACTAGTATAAACTAGTGTATAATATATTATGATTTTTTGGCCAAACCATGCATTTCGAAAAGTTTCATAGAATCTAGTTTTCAGATGATTTTTTTGCATGGACTACCATCATAACCTTCCCTCTTAACATATATAAATGATCTGAAAAATCTCGTATCATTTTAAATAGTCCCCAATTAAATTTGATTTTTTTGACCGAAATAAGTGTATAATATACTATGATTTTTGATCGAAACTTGCATTTTGAAAAGTTTCATTGAATCTAATTTTCCAATGTATTTTTGCATGAACTTCCATCATAACGTCCCCAATTAAATTTGATTTTTTTGACCGAAATAAGTGTATAATATACTATGATTTTTGATCGAAACTTGCATTTTGAAAAGTTTCATTGAATCTAATTTTCCAATGTATTTTTGCATGAACTTCCATCATAACGTCCCCAATTAAATTTGATTTTTTTGACCGAAATAAGTGTATAATATACTATGATTTTTGATCGAAACTTGCATTTTGAAATGTTTCATTGAATCTAATTTTCCAATGTATTTTTGCATGAACTTCCATCATAACCTTCCCTCGTAAAATATATAAATGATATATGAAGTTTCGTATCATTTCGAATAGTCCCCGATTTAATATGATTTTTGACCGAAACTAGTATAAACTAGTGTATAATATATTATGATTTTTGGCCAAACCATGCATTTTGAAAATTTCATAGAATCTAGTTTTCAGATGATTTTTTTTGCATGGACTACAATCATAATCTTCCCTCTTAACATATATAAATGATCTGAAAACTCTCTTATCATGTCAAACAGTCCCCAATTAAATTTTATTTTGTTAACCGAAACTAGTGTATAATATACTATGATTTTTGATCGAAACATGCATTTCGAAAAGTTTCATAGAATCTAATTTTCCAATGTATTTTTGCATGAACTTCCATCATAACCTTCCCTCGTAAAATATATAAATGATATATGAAGTTTCGTATCATTTCGAATAGTCCCCGATTTAATTTGATTTTTGACCGAAACTAGTCTAAACTAGTGTATAATATATTATGATTTTTTGGCCAAACCATGCATTTCGAAAAGTTTCATAGAATCTAGTTTTCTAATGATTTTTTTGCATGGACTACCATCATAACCTTCCCTCTTAACATATATAAATGATTTGAAAAGTCTCGTATAATGTCAAGCAGTCCCCAATTAAATTTGATTTTTTTGACCGAAACTAGTGTATAATATACTATGATTTTTGATAGAAACTTGCATTTCGAAAAGTTTCATAGAATCTAATTTCCATTGTATTTTTGCATGACCTTCCATCATAACCTTCCCTCGTAAATTTATAAATGATATATGAATTTTCGTATCATTTAGAATAGTCCCCGATTAAATTTGATTTTTGACCGAAACTAGTCAAAACTAGTGTATAATATATTATGATTTTTTGGCCAAACCATGCATTTCGAAAAGTTTCATAGAATCTAGTTTTCAGATGATTTTTTTGCATGGACTACCATCATAACCTTCCCTCTTAACATATATAAATGATCTGAAAAGTCTCGTATCATTTTAAATAGTCCCCAATTAAATTTGATTTTTTTGACCGAAACAAGTGAATAATATACTACGATTTTTGATCGAAACTTGCATTTCGAAAAGTTTCATAGAATCTAATTTTCCGATGTATTTTTGCATGAACTTCCATCACAACCTTCCCTCTTAAAATATATAAATGATATATGAAGTGTCGTATCATTTCGAATAGTCCCCGATTTAATTTGATTTTTGACCGAAACTAGTATAACTAGTGTATAATATATTATGATTTTTTGGCCAAACCATGCATTTCGAAAGGTTTCATAGAATCTAGTTTTCAGATGATTTTTTTTGCATGGACTACCATCATAACCTTCCCTCTTAACATATATAAATGATCTGAAAACTCTCGTATCATGTCAAACAGTCCCCAATTAAATTTGATTTTTTTGACCGAAACTAGTGTATAATATACTATGATTTTTGATCGAAACTTGCATTTCGAAAAGTTTCATAGAATCTAATTTTCCGATGTTTTTCTGCATGACCTTCCATCATAACCTTCCCTCGTAAAATATATAAATGATATATGAAGTTTCGTATCATTTCGAATAGTCCCCGATTTAAATTGATTTTTGACCGAAACTAGTATAAACTAGTGTATAATATATTATGATTTTTTGGCAAAACCATGCATTTCGAAAAGTTTCATAGAATCTAGTTTTCAGATGATTTTTTTGCATGGACTACCATCATAACCTTCCCTCTTAACATATATAAATGATCTGAAAAATCTCGTATCATTTTAAATAGTCCCCAATTAAATTTGATTTTTTTGACCGAAATAAGTGTATAATATACTATGATTTTTGATCGAAACTTGCATTTTGAAAAGTTTCATTGAATCTAATTTTCCAATGTATTTTTGCATGAACTTCCATCATAACGTCCCCAATTAAATTTGATTTTTTTGACCGAAATAAGTGTATAATATACTATGATTTTTGATCGAAACTTGCATTTTGAAAAGTTTCATTGAATCTAATTTTCCAATGTATTTTTGCATGAACTTCCATCATAACCTTCCCTCGTAAAATATATAAATGATATATGAAGTTTCGTATCATTTCGAATAGTCCCCGATTTAATTTGATTTTTGACCGAAACTAGTATAAACTAGTGTATAATATATTATGATTTTTGGCCAAACCATGCATTTTGAAAATTTCATAGAATCTAGTTTTCAGATGATTTTTTTTGCATGGACTACCATCATAATCTTCCCTCTTAACATATATAAATGATCTGAAAACTCTCTTATCATGTCAAACAGTCCCCAATTAAATTTTATTTTGTTAACCGAAACTAGTGTATAATATACTATGATTTTTGATCGAAACTTGCATTTCGAAAAGTTTCATAGAATCTAATTTTCCAATGTATTTTTGCATGAACTTCCATCATAACCTTCCCTCGTAAAATATATAAATGATATATGAAGTTTCGTATCATTTCGAATAGTCCCCGATTTAATTTGATTTTTGACCGAAACTAGTCTAAACTAGTGTATAATATATTATGATTTTTTGGCCAAACCATGCATTTCGAAAAGTTTCATAGAATCTAGTTTTCTAATGATTTTTTTGCATGGACTACCATCATAACCTTCCCTCTTAACATATATAAATGATTTGAAAAGTCTCGTATCATGTCAAGCAGTCCCCAATTAAATTTGATTTTTTTGACCGAAACTAGTGTATAATATACTATGATTTTTGATCGAAACTTGCATTTCGAAAAGTTTCATAGAATCTAATTTTCCGATGTTTTTCTGCATGACCTTCCATCATAACCTTCCCTCGTAAAATATATAAATGATATATGAAGTTTCGTATCATTTCGAATAGTCCCCGATTTAAATTGATTTTTGACCGAAACTAGTATAAACTAGTGTATAATATATTATGATTTTTTGGCAAAACCATGCATTTCGAAAAGTTTCATAGAATCTAGTTTTCAGATGATTTTTTTGCATGGACTACCATCATAACCTTCCCTCTTAACATATATAAATGATCTGAAAAATCTCGTATCATTTTAAATAGTCCCCAATTAAATTTGATTTTTTTGACCGAAATAAGTGTATAATATACTATGATTTTTGATCGAAACTTGCATTTTGAAAAGTTTCATTGAATCTAATTTTCCAATGTATTTTTGCATGAACTTCCATCATAACGTCCCCAATTAAATTTGATTTTTTTGACCGAAATAAGTGTATAATATACTATGATTTTTGATCGAAACTTGCATTTTGAAAAGTTTCATTGAATCTAATTTTCCAATGTATTTTTGCATGAACTTCCATCATAACCTTCCCTCGTAAAATATATAAATGATATATGAAGTTTCGTATCATTTCGAATAGTCCCCGATTTAATTTGATTTTTGACCGAAACTAGTCTAAACTAGTGTATAATATATTATGATTTTTTGGCCAAACCATGCATTTCGAAAAGTTTCATAGAATCTAGTTTTCTAATGATTTTTTTGCATGGACTACCATCATAACCTTCCCTCTTAACATATATAAATGATTTGAAAAGTCTCGTATCATGTCAAGCAGTCCCCAATTAAATTTGATTTTTTTGACCGAAACTAGTGTATAATATACTATGATTTTTGATAGAAACTTGCATTTCGAAAAGTTTCATAGAATCTAATTTCCATTGTATTTTTGCATGACCTTCCATCATAACCTTCCCTCGTAAATTTATAAATGATATATGAAGTTTCGTATCATTTAGAATAGTCCCCGATTAAATTTGATTTTTGACCGAAACTAGTCTAAACTAGTGTATAATATATTATGATTTTTTGGCCAAACCATGCATTTCGAAAAGTTTCATAGAATCTAGTTTTCAGATGATTTTTTTGCATGGACTACCATCATAACCTTCCCTCTTAACATATATAAATGATCTGAAAAGTCTCGTATCATTTTAAATAGTCCCCAATTAAATTTGATTTTTTTGACCGAAACAAGTGAATAATATACTACGATTTTTGATCGAAACTTGCATTTCGAAAAGTTTCATAGAATCTAATTTTCCGATGTATTTTTGCATGAACTTCCATCATAACCTTCCCTCGTAAAATATATAAATGATATATGAAGTGTCGTATCATTTCGAATAGTCCCCGATTTAATTTGATTTTTGACCGAAACTAGTATAAACTAGTGTATAATATATTATGATTTTTTGGCCAAACCATGCATTTCGAAAGGTTTCATAGAATCTAGTTTTCAGATGATTTTTTTTGCATGGACTACCATCATAACCTTCCCTCTTAACATATATAAATGATCTGAAAACTCTCGTATCATGTCAAACAGTCCCCAATTAAATTTGATTTTTTTGACCGAAACTAGTGTATAATATACTATGATTTTTGATCGAAACTTGCATTTCGAAAAGTTTCATAGAATCTAATTTTCCGATGTTTTTCTGCATGACCTTCCATCATAACCTTCCCTCGTAAAATATATAAATGATATATGAAGTTTCGTATCATTTCGAATAGTCCCCGATTTAAATTGATTTTTGACCGAAACTAGTATAAACTAGTGTATAATATATTATGATTTTTTGGCCAAACCATGCATTTCGAAAAGTTTCATAGAATCTAGTTTTCAGATGATTTTTTTGCATGGACTACCATCATAACCTTCCCTCTTAACATATATAAATGATCTGAAAAATCTCGTATCATTTTAAATAGTCCCCAATTAAATTTGATTTTTTTGACCGAAATAAGTGTATAATATACTATGATTTTTGATCGAAACTTGCATTTTGAAAAGTTTCATTGAATCTAATTTTCCAATGTATTTTTGCATGAACTTCCATCATAACGTCCCCAATTAAATTTGATTTTTTTGACCGAAATAAGTGTATAATATACTATGATTTTTGATCGAAACTTGCATTTTGAAAAGTTTCATTGAATCTAATTTTCCAATGTATTTTTGCATGAACTTCCATCATAACCTTCCCTCGTAAAATATATAAATGATATATGAAGTTTCGTATCATTTCGAATAGTCCCCGATTTAATTTGATTTTTGACCGAAACTAGTCTAAACTAGTGTATAATATATTATGATTTTTTGGCCAAACCATGCATTTCGAAAAGTTTCATAGAATCTAGTTTTCTAATGATTTTTTTGCATGGACTACCATCATAACCTTCCCTCTTAACATATATAAATGATTTGAAAAGTCTCGTATCATGTCAAGCAGTCCCCAATTAAATTTGATTTTTTTGACCGAAACTAGTGTATAATATACTATGATTTTTGATCGAAACTTGCATTTCGAAAAGTTTCATAGAATCTAATTTTCCGATGTTTTTCTGCATGACCTTCCATCATAACCTTCCCTCGTAAAATATATAAATGATATATGAAGTTTCGTATCATTTCGAATAGTCCCCGATTTAAATTGATTTTTGACCGAAACTAGTATAAACTAGTGTATAATATATTATGATTTTTTGGCAAAACCATGCATTTCGAAAAGTTTCATAGAATCTAGTTTTCAGATGATTTTTTTGCATGGACTACCATCATAACCTTCCCTCTTAACATATATAAATGATCTGAAAAATCTCGTATCATTTTAAATAGTCCCCAATTAAATTTGATTTTTTTGACCGAAATAAGTGTATAATATACTATGATTTTTGATCGAAACTTGCATTTTGAAAAGTTTCATTGAATCTAATTTTCCAATGTATTTTTGCATGAACTTCCATCATAACGTCCCCAATTAAATTTGATTTTTTTGACCGAAATAAGTGTATAATATACTATGATTTTTGATCGAAACTTGCATTTTGAAAAGTTTCATTGAATCTAATTTTCCAATGTATTTTTGCATGAACTTCCATCATAACCTTCCCTCGTAAAATATATAAATGATATATGAAGTTTCGTATCATTTCGAATAGTCCCCGATTTAATTTGATTTTTGACCGAAACTAGTATAAACTAGTGTATAATATATTATGATTTTTGGCCAAACCATGCATTTTGAAAATTTCATAGAATCTAGTTTTCAGATGATTTTTTTTGCATGGACTACCATCATAATCTTCCCTCTTAACATATATAAATGATCTGAAAACTCTCTTATCATGTCAAACAGTCCCCAATTAAATTTTATTTTGTTAACCGAAACTAGTGTATAATATACTATGATTTTTGATCGAAACTTGCATTTCGAAAAGTTTCATAGAATCTAATTTTCCAATGTATTTTTGCATGAACTTCCATCATAACCTTCCCTCGTAAAATATATAAATGATATATGAAGTTTCGTATCATTTCGAATAGTCCCCGATTTAATTTGATTTTTGACCGAAACTAGTCTAAACTAGTGTATAATATATTATGATTTTTTGGCCAAACCATGCATTTCGAAAAGTTTCATAGAATCTAGTTTTCTAATGATTTTTTTGCATGGACTACCATCATAACCTTCCCTCTTAACATATATAAATGATTTGAAAAGTCTCGTATCATGTCAAGCAGTCCCCAATTAAATTTGATTTTTTTGACCGAAACTAGTGTATAATATACTATGATTTTGATCGAAACTTGCATTTCGAAAAGTTTCATAGAATCTAATTTTCCGATGTTTTTCTGCATGACCTTCCATCATAACCTTCCCTCGTAAAATATATAAATGATATATGAAGTTTCGTATCATTTCGAATAGTCCCCGATTTAAATTGATTTTTGACCGAAACTAGTATAAACTAGTGTATAATATATTATGATTTTTTGGCCAAACCATGCATTTCGAAAAGTTTCATAGAATCTAGTTTTCAGATGATTTTTTTGCATGGACTACCATCATAACCTTCCCTCTTAACATATATAAATGATCTGAAAAATCTCGTATCATTTTAAATAGTCCCCAATTAAATTTGATTTTTTTGACCGAAATAAGTGTATAATATACTATGATTTTTGATCGAAACTTGCATTTTGAAAAGTTTCATTGAATCTAATTTTCCAATGTATTTTTGCATGAACTTCCATCATAACGTCCCCAATTAAATTTGATTTTTTTGACCGAAATAAGTGTATAATATACTATGATTTTTGATCGAAACTTGCATTTTGAAAAGTTTCATTGAATCTAATTTTCCAATGTATTTTTGCATGAACTTCCATCATAACCTTCCCTCGTAAAATATATAAATGATATATGAAGTTTCGTATCATTTCGAATAGTCCCCGATTTAATTTGATTTTTGACCGAAACTAGTCTAAACTAGTGTATAATATATTATGATTTTTTGGCCAAACCATGCATTTCGAAAAGTTTCATAGAATCTAGTTTTCTAATGATTTTTTTGCATGGACTACCATCATAACCTTCCCTCTTAACATATATAAATGATTTGAAAAGTCTCGTATCATGTCAAGCAGTCCCCAATTAAATTTGATTTTTTTGACCGAAACTAGTGTATAATATACTATGATTTTTGATAGAAACTTGCATTTCGAAAAGTTTCATAGAATCTAATTTCCATTGTATTTTTGCATGACCTTCCATCATAACCTTCCCTCGTAAATTTATAAATGATATATGAAGTTTCGTATCATTTAGAATAGTCCCCGATTAAATTTGATTTTTGACCGAAACTAGTCTAAACTAGTGTATAATATATTATGATTTTTTGGCCAAACCATGCATTTCGAAAAGTTTCATAGAATCTAGTTTTCAGATGATTTTTTTGCATGGACTACCATCATAACCTTCCCTCTTAACATATATAAATGATCTGAAAAGTCTCGTATCATTTTAAATAGTCCCCAATTAAATTTGATTTTTTTGACCGAAACAAGTGAATAATATACTACGATTTTTGATCGAAACTTGCATTTCGAAAAGTTTCATAGAATCTAATTTTCCGATGTATTTTTGCATGAACTTCCATCATAACCTTCCCTCGTAAAATATATAAATGATATATGAAGTGTCGTATCATTTCGAATAGTCCCCGATTTAATTTGATTTTTGACCGAAACTAGTATAAACTAGTGTATAATATATTATGATTTTTTGGCCAAACCATGCATTTCGAAAGGTTTCATAGAATCTAGTTTTCAGATGATTTTTTTTGCATGGACTACCATCATAACCTTCCCTCTTAACATATATAAATGATCTGAAAACTCTCGTATCATGTCAAACAGTCCCCAATTAAATTTGATTTTTTTGACCGAAACTAGTGTATAATATACTATGATTTTTGATCGAAACTTGCATTTCGAAAAGTTTCATAGAATCTAATTTTCCGATGTTTTTCTGCATGACCTTCCATCATAACCTTCCCTCGTAAAATATATAAATGATATATGAAGTTTCGTATCATTTCGAATAGTCCCCGATTTAAATTGATTTTTGACCGAAACTAGTATAAACTAGTGTATAATATATTATGATTTTTTGGCCAAACCATGCATTTCGAAAAGTTTCATAGAATCTAGTTTTCAGATGATTTTTTTGCATGGACTACCATCATAACCTTCCCTCTTAACATATATAAATGATCTGAAAAATCTCGTATCATTTTAAATAGTCCCCAATTAAATTTGATTTTTTTGACCGAAATAAGTGTATAATATACTATGATTTTTGATCGAAACTTGCATTTTGAAAAGTTTCATTGAATCTAATTTTCCAATGTATTTTTGCATGAACTTCCATCATAACGTCCCCAATTAAATTTGATTTTTTTGACCGAAATAAGTGTATAATATACTATGATTTTTGATCGAAACTTGCATTTTGAAAAGTTTCATTGAATCTAATTTTCCAATGTATTTTTGCATGAACTTCCATCATAACCTTCCCTCGTAAAATATATAAATGATATATGAAGTTTCGTATCATTTCGAATAGTCCCCGATTTAATTTGATTTTTGACCGAAACTAGTCTAAACTAGTGTATAATATATTATGATTTTTTGGCCAAACCATGCATTTCGAAAAGTTTCATAGAATCTAGTTTTCTAATGATTTTTTTGCATGGACTACCATCATAACCTTCCCTCTTAACATATATAAATGATTTGAAAAGTCTCGTATCATGTCAAGCAGTCCCCAATTAAATTTGATTTTTTTGACCGAAACTAGTGTATAATATACTATGATTTTTGATAGAAACTTGCATTTCGAAAAGTTTCATAGAATCTAATTTCCATTGTATTTTTGCATGACCTTCCATCATAACCTTCCCTCGTAAATTTATAAATGATATATGAAGTTTCGTATCATTTAGAATAGTCCCCGATTAAATTTGATTTTTGACCGAAACTAGTCTAAACTAGTGTATAATATATTATGATTTTTTGGCCAAACCATGCATTTCGAAAAGTTTCATAGAATCTAGTTTTCAGATGATTTTTTTGCATGGACTACCATCATAACCTTCCCTCTTAACATATATAAATGATCTGAAAAGTCTCGTATCATTTTAAATAGTCCCCAATTAAATTTGATTTTTTTGACCGAAACAAGTGAATAATATACTACGATTTTTGATCGAAACTTGCATTTCGAAAAGTTTCATAGAATCTAATTTTCCGATGTATTTTTGCATGAACTTCCATCATAACCTTCCCTCGTAAAATATATAAATGATATATGAAGTGTCGTATCATTTCGAATAGTCCCCGATTTAATTTGATTTTTGACCGAAACTAGTATAAACTAGTGTATAATATATTATGATTTTTTGGCCAAACCATGCATTTCGAAAGGTTTCATAGAATCTAGTTTTCAGATGATTTTTTTTGCATGGACTACCATCATAACCTTCCCTCTTAACATATATAAATGATCTGAAAACTCTCGTATCATGTCAAACAGTCCCCAATTAAATTTGATTTTTTTGACCGAAACTAGTGTATAATATACTATGATTTTTGATAGAAACTTGCATTTCGAAAAGTTTCATAGAATCTAATTTCCATTGTATTTTTGCATGACCTTCCATCATAACCTTCCCTCGTAAATTTATAAATGATATATGAAGTTTCGTATCATTTAGAATAGTCCCCGATTAAATTTGATTTTTGACCGAAACTAGTCTAAACTAGTGTATAATATATTATGATTTTTTGGCCAAACCATGCATTTCGAAAAGTTTCATAGAATCTAGTTTTCAGATGATTTTTTTGCATGGACTACCATCATAACCTTCCCTCTTAACATATATAAATGATCTGAAAAGTCTCGTATCATTTTAAATAGTCCCCAATTAAATTTGATTTTTTTGACCGAAACAAGTGAATAATATACTACGATTTTTGATCGAAACTTGCATTTCGAAAAGTTTCATAGAATCTAATTTTCCGATGTATTTTTGCATGAACTTCCATCATAACCTTCCCTCGTAAAATATATAAATGATATATGAAGTGTCGTATCATTTCGAATAGTCCCCGATTTAATTTGATTTTTGACCGAAACTAGTATAAACTAGTGTATAATATATTATGATTTTTTGGCCAAACCATGCATTTCGAAAGGTTTCATAGAATCTAGTTTTCAGATGATTTTTTTTGCATGGACTACCATCATAACCTTCCCTCTTAACATATATAAATGATCTGAAAACTCTCGTATCATGTCAAACAGTCCCCAATTAAATTTGATTTTTTTGACCGAAACTAGTGTATAATATACTATGATTTTTGATCGAAACTTGCATTTCGAAAAGTTTCATAGAATCTAATTTTCCGATGTTTTTCTGCATGACCTTCCATCATAACCTTCCCTCGTAAAATATATAAATGATATATGAAGTTTCGTATCATTTCGAATAGTCCCCGATTTAAATTGATTTTTGACCGAAACTAGTATAAACTAGTGTATAATATATTATGATTTTTTGGCCAAACCATGCATTTCGAAAAGTTTCATAGAATCTAGTTTTCAGATGATTTTTTTGCATGGACTACCATCATAACCTTCCCTCTTAACATATATAAATGATCTGAAAAATCTCGTATCATTTTAATTAGTCCCCAATTAAATTTGATTTTTTTGACCGAAATAAGTGTATAATATACTATGATTTTTGATCGAAACTTGCATTTTGAAAAGTTTCATTGAATCTAATTTTCCAATGTATTTTTGCATGAACTTCCATCATAACGTCCCCAATTAAATTTGATTTTTTTGACCGAAATAAGTGTATAATATACTATGATTTTTGATCGAAACTTGCATTTTGAAAAGTTTCATTGAATCTAATTTTCCAATGTATTTTTGCATGAACTTCCATCATAACGTCCCCAATTAAATTTGATTTTTTTGACCGAAATAAGTGTATAATATACTATGATTTTTGATCGAAACTTGCATTTTGAAAAGTTTCATTGAATCTAATTTTCCAATGTATTTTTGCATGAACTTCCATCATAACGTCCCCAATTAAATTTGATTTTTTTGACCGAAATAAGTGTATAATATACTATGATTTTTGATCGAAACTTGCATTTTGAAAAGTTTCATTGAATCTAATTTTCCAATGTATTTTTGCATGAACTTCCATTATAACCTTCCCTCGTAAAATATATAAATGATATATGAAGTTTCGTATCATTTCGAATAGTCCCCGATTTAATTTGATTTTTGACCGAAACTAGTATAAACTAGTGTATAATATATTATGATTTTTTGGCCAAACCATGCATTTCGAAAAGTTTCATAGAATCTAGTTTTCAGATGATTTTTTTTGCATGGACTACCATCATAACCTTCCCTCTTAACATATATAAATGATCTGAAAACTCTCGTATCATGTCAAGCAGTCCCCAATTAAATTTGATCTTTTTGACCGAAACAAGTGAATAATATACTACGATTTTTGATCGAAACTTGCATTTCGAAAAGTTTCATAGAATCTAATTTTCCAATGTATTTTTGCATGAACTTCCATCATAACCTTCCCTCGTAAAATATATAAATGATATATGAAGTTTCGTATCATTTCGAATAGTCCCCGATTTAATTTGATTTTTGACCGAAACTAGTATAAACTAGTGTATAATATATTATGATTTTTTGGCCAAACCATGCATTTCGAAAAGTTTCATAGAATCTAGTTTTCAGATGATTTTTTTGCATGGACTACCATCACAACATTCCCTCTTAACATATATAAATGATCTGAAAAGTCTCGTATCATTTTAAATAGTCCCCAATTAAATTTGATCTTTTTGACCGAAACAAGTGAATAATATACTACGATTTTTGATCGAAACTTGCATTTCGAAAAGTTTCATAGAATCTAATTTTCCAATGTATTTTTGCATGAACTTCCATCATAACCTTCCCTCGTAAAATATATAAATGATATATGAAGTTTCGTATCATTTCGAATAGTCCCCGATTTAATTTGATTTTTGACCGAAACTAGTATAAACTAGTGTATAATATATTATGATTTTTTGGCCAAACCATGCATTTCGAAAAGTTTCATAGAATCTAGTTTTCAGATGATTTTTTTGCATGGACTACCATCACAACCTTCCCTCTTAACATATATAAATGATCTGAAAAGTCTCGTATCATTTTAAATAGTCCCCAATTAAATTTGATTTTTTTTACCGAAATAAGTGTATAATATACTATGATTTTTGATCGAAACTTGCATTTTGAAAAGTTTCATTGAATCTAATTTTCCAATGTATTTTTGCATGAACTTCCATCATAACGTCCCCAATTAAATTTGATTTTTTTGACCGAAATAAGTGTATAATATACTATGATTTTTGATCGAAACTTGCATTTTGAAAAGTTTCATTGAATCTAATTTTCCAATGTATTTTTGCATGAACTTCCATCATAACGTCCCCAATTAAATTTGATTTTTTTGACCGAAATAAGTGTATAATATACTATGATTTTTGATCGAAACTTGCATTTTGAAAAGTTTCATTGAATCTAATTTTCCAATGTATTTTTGCATGAACTTCCATCATAACCTTCCCTCGTAAAATATATAAATGATATATGAAGTTTCGTATCATTTCGAATAGTCCCCGATTTAATTTGATTTTTGACCGAAACTAGTATAAACTAGTGTATAATATATTATGATTTTTGGCCAAACCATGCATTTTGAAAATTTCATAGAATCTAGTTTTCAGATGATTTTTTTTGCATGGACTACCATCATAATCTTCCCTCTTAACATATATAAATGATCTGAAAACTCTCTTATCATGTCAAACAGTCCCCAATTAAATTTTATTTTGTTAACCGAAACTAGTGTATAATATACTATGATTTTTGATCGAAACTTGCATTTCGAAAAGTTTCATAGAATCTAATTTTCCAATGTATTTTTGCATGAACTTCCATCATAACCTTCCCTCGTAAAATATATAAATGATATATGAAGTTTCGTATCATTTCGAATAGTCCCCGATTTAATTTGATTTTTGACCGAAACTAGTCTAAACTATTGTATAATATATTATGATTTTTTGGCCAAACCATGCATTTCGAAAAGTTTCATAGAATCTAGTTTTCTAATGATTTTTTTGCATGGACTACCATCATAACCTTCCCTCTTAACATATATAAATGATTTGAAAAGTCTCGTATCATGTCAAGCAGTCCCCAATTAAATTTGATTTTTTTGACCGAAACTAGTGTATAATATACTATGATTTTTGATAGAAACTTGCATTTCGAAAAGTTTCATAGAATCTAATTTCCATTGTATTTTTGCATGACCTTCCATCATAACCTTCCCTCGTAAAATATATAAATGATATATGAAGTTTCGTATCATTTAGAATAGTCCCCGATTAAATTTGATTTTTGACCGAAATTAGTCTAAACTAGTGTATAATATGTTATGATTTTTTTGCCAAACCATGCATTTCGAAAAGTTTCATAGAATGTAGTTTTTAGATGATTTTTTTGCATGGACTACCATCATAACCTTCCCTCTTAACATATATAAATGATCTGAAAAGTCTCGTATCATTTTAAATAGTCCCCAATTAAATTTGATCTTTTTGACCGAAACAAGTGAATAATATACTACGATTTTTGATCGAAACTTGCATTTCGAAAAGTTTCATAGAATCTAATTTTCCAATGTATTTTTGCATGAACTTCCATCATAACCTTCCCTCGTAAAATATATAAATGATATATGAAGTTTCGTATCATTTCAAATAGTCCCCGATTTAATTTGATTTTTGACCAAAACTAGTATAAACTAGTGTATAATATATTATGATTTTTTGGCCAAACCATGCATTTCGAAAGGTTTCATAGAATCTAGTTTTCAGATGATTTTTTTTGCATGGACTACCATCATAACCTTCCCTCTTAACATATATAAATGATCTGAAAACTCTCGTATCATGTCAAACAGTCCCCAATTAAATTTGATTTTTTTGACCGAAACTAGTGTATAATATACTATGATTTTTGATCGAAAATTGCATTTCGAAAAGTTTCATAGAATCTAATTTTCCGATGTTTTTCTGCATGACCTTCCATCATAACCTTCCCTCGTAAAATATATAAATGATATATGAAGTTTCGTATCATTTCGAATAGTCCCCGATTTAATTTGATTTTTGACCGAAACTAGTATAAACTAGTGTATAATATATTATGATTTTTTGGCCAAACCATGCATTTCGAAAAGTTTCATAGAATCTAGTTTTCAGATGATTTTTTTGCATGGACTACCATCACAACCTTCCCTCTTAACATATATAAATGATCTGAAAAGTCTCGTATCATTTTAAATAGTCCCCAATTAAATTTGATTTTTTTGACCGAAATAAGTGTATAACATACTATGATTTTTGATCGAAACTTGCATTTTGAAAAGTTTCATTGAATCTAATTTTCCAATGTATTTTTGCATGAACTTCCATCATAACGTCCCCAATTAAATTTGATTTTTTTGACAGAAATAAGTGTATAATATACTATGATTTTTGATCGAAACTTGCATTTTGAAAAGTTTCATTGAATCTAATTTTCCAATGTATTTTTGCATGAACTTCCATCATAACGTCCCCAATTAAATTTTATTTTGTTAACCGAAACTAGTGTATAATATACTATGATTTTTGATCGAAACTTGCATTTCGAAAAGTTTCATAGAATCTAATTTTCCAATGTATTTTTGCATGAACTTCCATCATAACCTTCCCTCGTAAAATATATAAATGATATATGAAGTTTCGTATCATTTCGAATAGTCCCCGATTTAATTTGATTTTTGACCGAAACTAGTCTAAACTAGTGTATAATATATTATGATTTTTTGGCCAAACCATGCATTTCGAAAAGTTTCATAGAATCTAGTTTTCTAATGATTTTTTTGCATGGACTACCATCATAACCTTCCCTCTTAACATATATAAATGATTTGAAAAGTCTCGTATCATGTCAAGCAGTCCCCAATTAAATTTGATTTTTTTGACCGAAACTAGTGTATAATATACTATGATTTTTGATAGAAACTTGCATTTCGAAAAGTTTCATAGAATCTAATTTCCATTGTATTTTTGCATGACCTTCCATCATAACCTTCCCTCGTAAAATATATAAATGATATATGAAGTTTCGTATCATTTAGAATAGTCCCCGATTAAATTTGATTTTTGACCGAAATTAGTCTAAACTAGTGTATAATATGTTATGATTTTTTTGCCAAACCATGCATTTCGAAAAGTTTCATAGAATGTAGTTTTTAGATGATTTTTTTGCATGGACTACCATCATAACCTTCCCTCTTAACATATATAAATGATCTGAAAAGTCTCGTATCATTTTAAATAGTCCCCAATTAAATTTGATCTTTTTGACCGAAACAAGTGAATAATATACTACGATTTTTGATCGAAACTTGCATTTCGAAAAGTTTCATAGAATCTAATTTTCCAATGTATTTTTGCATGAACTTCCATCATAACCTTCCCTCGTAAAATATATAAATGATATATGAAGTTTCGTATCATTTCGAATAGTCCCCGATTTAATTTGATTTTTGACCAAAACTAGTATAAACTAGTGTATAATATATTTGATTTTTTGGCCAAACCATGCATTTCGAAAGGTTTCATAGAATCTAGTTTTCAGATGATTTTTTTTGCATGGACTACCATCATAACCTTCCCTCTTAACATATATAAATGATCTGAAAACTCTCGTATCATGTCAAACAGTCCCCAATTAAATTTGATTTTTTTGACCGAAACTAGTGTATAATATACTATGATTTTTGATCGAAAATTGCATTTCGAAAAGTTTCATAGAATCTAATTTTCCGATGTTTTTCTGCATGACCTTCCATCATAACCTTCCCTCGTAAAATATATAAATGATATATGAAGTTTCGTATCATTTCGAATAGTCCCCGATTTAATTTGATTTTTGACCGAAACTAGTATAAACTAGTGTATAATATATTATGATTTTTTGGCCAAACCATGCATTTCGAAAAGTTTCATAGAATCTAGTTTTCAGATGATTTTTTTGCATGGACTACCATCACAACCTTCCCTCTTAACATATATAAATGATCTGAAAAGTCTCGTATCATTTTAAATAGTCCCCAATTAAATTTGATTTTTTTGACCGAAATAAGTGTATAACATACTATGATTTTTGATCGAAACTTGCATTTTGAAAAGTTTCATTGAATCTAATTTTCCAATGTATTTTTGCATGAACTTCCATCATAACGTCCCCAATTAAATTTGATTTTTTTGACCGAAATAAGTGTATAATATACTATGATTTTTGATCGAAACTTGCATTTTGAAAAGTTTCATTGAATCTAATTTTCCAATGTATTTTTGCATGAACTTCCATCATAACCTTCCCTCGTAAAATATATAAATGATATATGAAGTTTCGTATCATTTCGAATAGTCCCCGATTTAATTTGATTTTTGACCGAAACTAGTATAAACTAGTGTATAATATATTATGATTTTTTGGCCAAACCTTGCATTTCGAAAAGTTTCATAGAATCTAGTTTTCTAATGATTTTTTTGCATGGACTACCATCATAACCTTCCCTCTTAACATATATAAATGATTTGAAAAGTCTCGTATCATGTCAAGCAGTCCCCAATTAAATTTGATTTTTTTGACCGAAACTAGTGTATAATATACTATGATTTTTGATAGAAACTTGCATTTCGAAAAGTTTCATAGAATCTAATTTCCATTGTATTTTTGCATGACCTTCCATCACAACCTTCCCTCGTAAAATATATAAATAATATATGAAGTTTCGTATCATTTAGAATAGTCCCCGATTAAATTTGATTTTTGACCGAAACTAGTCTAAACTAGTGTATAATATGTTATGATTTTTTTGCCAAACCATGCATTTCGAAAAGTTTCATAGAATCTAGTTTTTAGATGATTTTTTTGCATGGACTACCATCATAACCTTCCCTCTTAACATATATAAATGATTTGAAAAGTCTCGTATCAATTTAAATAGTCCCCAATTAAATTTGATCTTTTTGACCGAAAAAAGTGAATAATATACTACGATTTTTGATCGAAACTTGCATTTCGAAAAGTTTCATAGGATCTAATTTTCCAATGTATTTTTGCATGAACTTCCATCATAACCTTCCCTCGTAAAATATATAAATGATATATGAAGTTTCGTATCATTTCGAATAGTCCCCGATTTAATTTGATTTTTGACCGAAACTAGTATAAACTAGTGTATAATATATTATGATTTTTTAGCCAAACCATGCATTTCGAAAAGTTTCATAGAATCTAGTTTTCAGATGATTTTTTTGCATGGACTACCATCATAACCTTCCCTCTTAACATATATAAATGATCTGAAAAGTATCGTATCATTTTAAATAGTCCCCAATTAAATTTGACTTTTTGACAGAAACTAGTGTATAATATACTATGATTTTTGATCGAAACATGCATTTCGAAAAGTTTCATAGAATCTAATTTTCCAATGTATTTTTGCATGAACTTCCATCATAACCTTCCCTCGTAAAATATATAAATGATATATGAAGTTTCGTATCATTTCGAATAGTCCCCGATTTAATTTGATTTTTGAACAAAACTAGTATAAACTAGTGTATAATATATTATGATTTTTTGGCCAAACCATGCATTTCGAAAGGTTTCATAGAATCTAGTTTTCAGATGATTTTTTTTGCATGGACTACCATCATAACCTTCCCTCTTAACATATATAAATGATCTGAAAACTCTCGTATCATGTCAAACAGTCCCCAATTAAATTTGATTTTTTTGACCGAAACTAGTGTATAATATACTATGATTTTTGATCGAAAATTGCATTTCGAAAAGTTTCATAGAATCTAATTTTCCGATGTTTTTCTGCATGACCTTCCATCATAACCTTCCCTCGTAAAATATATAAATGATATATGAAGTTTCGTATCATTTCGAATAGTCCCCGATTTAATTTGATTTTTGACCGAAACTAGTATAAACTAGTGTATAATATATTATGATTTTTTGGCCAAACCATGCATTTCGAAAAGTTTCATAGAATCTAGTTTTCAGATAATTTTTTTGCATGGACTACCATCACAACCTTCCCTCTTAACATATATAAATGATCTGAAAAGTCTCGTATCATTTTAAATAGTCCCCAATTAAATTTGATTTTTTTGACCGAAATAAGTGTATAATATACTATGATTTTTGATCGAAACTTGCATTTTGAAAAGTTTCATTGAATCTAATTTTCCAATGTATTTTTGCATGAACTTCCATCATAACGTCCCCAATTAAATTTGATTTTTTTGACAGAAATAAGTGTATAATATACTATGATTTTTGATCGAAACTTGCATTTTAAAAAGTTTCATTGAATCTAATTTTCCAATGTATTTTTGCATGAACTTCCATCATAACGTCCCCAATTAAATTTGATTTTTTTGACCGAAATAAGTGTATAATATACTATGATTTTTGATCGAAACTTGCATTTTGAAAAGTTTCATTGAATCTAATTTTCCAATGTATTTTTGCATGAACTTCCATCATAACCTTCCCTCGTAAAATATATAAATGATATATGAAGTTTCGAATCATTTCGAATAGTCCCCGATTTAATTTGATTTTTGACCGAAACTAGTATAAACTAGTGTATAATATATTATGATTTTTGGCCAAACCATGCATTTTGAAAATTTCATAGAATCTAGTTTTCAGATGATTTTTTTTGCATGGACTACCATCATAATCTTCCCTCTTAACATATATAAATGATCTGAAAAGTCTCTTATCATGTCAAACAGTCCCCAATTAAATTTTATTTTGTTAACCGAAACTAGTGTATAATATACTATGATTTTTGATCGAAACTTGCATTTCGAAAAGTTTCATAGAATCTAATTTCCATTGTATTTTTGCATGACCTTCCATCATAACCTTCCCTCGTAAAATATATAAATGATATATGAAGTTTCGTATAATTTAGAATAGTCCCCGATTAAATTTGATTTTTGACCGAAACTAGTCTAAACTAGTGTATAATATATTATGATTTTTTTGCCAAACCATGCATTTCGAAAAGTTTCATAGAATTTAGTTTTTAGATGATTTTTTTGCATGGACTACCATCATAACCTTCCCTCTTAACATATATAAATGATCTGAAAAGTCTCGTATCATTTTAAATAGTCCCCAATTAAATTTGATTTTTTTGACCGAAACAAGTGAATAATATACTATGATTTTTGATCGAAACTTGCATTTCGAAAAGTTTCATAGAATCTAATTTTCCAATGTATTTTTGCATGAACTTCCATCATAACCTTCCCTCGTAAAATATATAAATGATATATGAAGTTTCGTATCATTTGAAATAGTCCCCGATTTAATTTGATTTTTGACCGAAACTAGTATAAACTAGTGTATAATATATTATGATTTTTTAGCCAAACCATGCATTTTGAAAAGTTTCATAGAATCTAGTTTTCAGATGATTTTTTTTGCATGGACTACCATCATAACCTTCCCTCTTAACATATATAAATGATCTGAAAACTCTCGTATCATGTCAAACAGTCCCCAATTAAATTTGATTTTTTTGACAGAAACTAGTGTATAATATACTATGATTTTTGATCGAAACTTGCATTTCGAAAAGTTTCATAGAATCTAATTTTCCGATATTTTTCTGCATGACCTACCATCATAACCTTCCCTCGTAAAATATATAAATGATATATGAAGTTTCGTATCATTTCGAATAGTCCCCGATTTAATTTGATTTTTGACCGAAACTAGTATAAACTAGTGTATAATATATTATGATTTTTTAGCCAAACCATGCATTTCGAAAAGTTTCATAGAATCTAGTTTTCAGATGATTTTTTTGCATGGACTACCATCACAACCTTCCCTCTTAACATATATAAATGATCTGAAAAGTCTCGTATCATTTTAAATAGTCCCCAATTAAATTTGATTTTTTTGACCGAAATAAGTGTATAATATACTATGATTTTTGATCGAAACTTGCATTTTGAAAAGTTTCATTGAATCTAATTTTCCAATGTATTTTTGCATGAACTTCCATCATAACGTCCCCAATTAAATTTGATTTTTTTGACCGAAATAAGTGTATAATATACTATGATTTTTGATCGAAACTTGCATTTTGAAAAGTTTCATTGAATCTAATTTTCCAATGTATTTTTGCATGAACTTCCATCATAACGTCCCCAATTAAATTTCATTTTTTTGACTGAAATAAGTGTATAATATACTATGATTTTTGATCGAAACTTGCATTTTGAAAAGTTTCATTGAATCTAATTTTCCAATGTATTTTTGCATGAACTTCCATCATAACCTTCCCTCGTAAAATATATAAATGATATATGAATTTTCGTATCATTTCGAATAGTCCCTGATTTAATTTGATTTTTGACCGAAACTAGTCTAAACTAGTGTATATTATATTATGATTTTTTGGCCAAACCATGCATTTCGAAAAGTTTCATAGAATCTAGTTTTCTAATGATTTTTTTGCATGGACTACCATCATAACCTTCCCTCTTAACATATATAAATGATTTGAAAAGTCTCGTATCATGTCAAGCAGTCCCCAATTAAATTTGATTTTTTTGACCGAAACTAGTGTATAATATACTATGATTTTTGATAGAAACTTGCATTTCGAAAAGTTTCATAGAATCTAATTTCCATTGTATTTTTGCATAACCTTCCATCATAACCTTCCCTCGTAAAATATATAAATGATATATGAAGTTTCGTAACATTTAGAATAGTCCCCGATTAAATTTGATTTTTGACCGAAACTAGTCTAAACTAGTGTATAATATATTATGATTTTTTTGCCAAACCATGCATTTCGAAAAGTTTCATAGAATCTAGTTTTTAGATGATTTTTTTGCATGGACTACCATCATAACCTTCCCTCTTAACATATATAAATGATCTGAAAAGTCTCGTATCATTTTAAATAGTCCCCAATTAAATTTGATTTTTTTGACCGAAACAAGTGAATAATATACTATGATTTTTGATCGAAACTTGCATTTCGAAAAGTTTCATAGAATCTAATTTTCCGATGTTTTTTTGCATGACCTTCCATCATAACCTTCCCTTGTAAAATATATAAATGATATATGAAGTTTCGTATCATTTGAAATAGTCCCCGATTTAATTTGATTTTTGACCGAAACTAGTATAAACTAATGTATAATATATTATGATTTTTTGGACAAACCATGCATTTCGAAATGTTTCATAGAATCTAGTTTTCAGATGATTTTTTTGCATGGACTACCATCATAACCTTCCCTCTTAACATATATAAATGATCTGAAAAGTCTCGTATCATGTCAAACAGTCCCCAATTAAATTTGATTTTGTTGACCGAAACTAGTGTACAATATACTATGATTTTTGATCGAAACTAGCATTTCGAAAAGTTTCATAGAATCTAATTTTCCAATGTATTTTTGCATGAACTTCCATCATAACCTTCCCTCGTAAAATATATAAATGATATATGAAGTTTCGTATCATTTCGAATAGTCCCCGATTTAATTTGATTTTTGACCGAAACTAGTATAAACTAATGTATAATATATTAATGTTTTTTGGCCAAACCATGCATTTCGAAAAGTTTCATAGAATCTAGTTTTCAGATGATTTTTTTGCATGGACTACCATCATAACCTTCCCTCTTAACATATATAAATGATCTGAAGAGTCTCGTATCATTTTAAATAGTCCCCAATTAAATTTGATTTTTTTGACCGAAATAAGTGTATAATATACTATGATTTTTGATCGAAACTTGCATTTCGAAAAGTTTCATAGAATCTAATTTTCCAATGTATTTTTGCATGAACCTCCATCATAACCTTTCCTCGTAAAATATATAAATGATATATGAAGTTTCGTATCATTTCGAATAGTCCCCGATTTAATTTGATTTTTGACCAAAACTAGTATAAACTAGTGTATAATATATTATGATTTTTCGGCCAAACCATGCATTTCGAAAGGTTTCATAGAATCTAGTTTTCAGATGATTTTTCATGCATGGACTACCATCATAACCTTCCCTCTTAACATATATAAATGATCTGAAAACTCTCGTATCATGTCAAACAGTCCCCAATTAAATTTTATTTTTTTGACCGAAACTAGTGTATAGTATACTATGATTTTTGATCGAAACTTGCATTTCGAAAAGTTTCATAGAATCTAATTTTCCGATGTTTTTCTGCATGACCTTCCATCATAACCTTCCCTCGTAAAATATATAAATGATATATGAAGTTTCGTATCATTTCGAATAGTCCCCGATTTAATTTGATTTTTGACCGAAACTAGTATAAACTAGTGTATAATATATTATGATTTTTTGGCCAAACCATGCATTTCGAAAAGTTTCATAGAATCTAGTTTTCAGATGATTTTTTTGCATGGACTACCATCATAACCTTCCCTCTTAACATATATAAATGATCTGAAAAGTCTCGTATCATTTTAAATAGTCCCCAATTAAATTTGATTTTTTTGACCGAAATAAGTGTATAATATACTATGATTTTTGATCGAAACTTGCATTTTGAAAAGTTTCATTGAATCTAATTTTCCAATGTATTTTTGCATGAACTTCCATCATAACGTCCCCAATTAAATTTGATTTTTTTGACCGAAATAAGTGTATAATATACTATGATTTTTGATCGAAACTTGCATTTTGAAAAGTTTCATTGAATCTAATTTTCCAATGTATTTTTGCATTAACTTCCATCATAACGTCCCCAATTGAATTTGATTTTTTTGACCGAAATAAGTGTATAATATACTATGATTTTTGATCGAAACTTGCATTTTGAAAAGTTTCATTGAATCTAGTTTTCCAATGTATTTTTGCATGAACTTCCATCATAACCTTCCCTTGTAAAATATATAAATGATATATGAAGTTTCGTATCATTTCGAATAGTCCCCGATTTAATTTGATTTTTGACCAAAACTAGTATAAACTAGTGTATAATATATTATGATTTTTTGGCCAAACCATGCATTTCGAAAGGTTTCATAGAATCTAGTTTTCAGATGATTTTTTTTGCATGGACTACCATCATAACCTTCCCTCTTAACATATATAAATGATCTGAAAACTCTCGTATCATGTCAAACAGTCCCCAATTAAATTTGATTTTTTTGACCGAAACTAGTGTATAGTATACTATGATTTTTGATCGAAACTTGCATTTCGAAAAGTTTCATAGAATCTAATTTTCCGATGTTTTTCTGCATGACCTTCCATCATAACCTTCCCTCGTAAAATATATAAATGATATATGAAGTTTCGTATCATTTCGAATAGTCCCCGATTTAATTTGATTTTTGACCGAAACTAGTATAAACTAGTGTATAATATATTATGATTTTTTGGCCAAACCATGCATTTCGAAAAGTTTCATAGAATCTAGTTTTCAGATGATTTTTTTGCATGGACTACCATCATAACCTTCCCTCTTAACATATATAAATGATCTGAAAAGTCTCGTATCATTTTAAATAGTCCCCAATTAAATTTGATTTTTTTGACCGAAATAAGTGTATAATATACTATGATTTTTGATCGAAACTTGCATTTTGAAAAGTTTCATTGAATCTAATTTTCCAATGTATTTTTGCATGAACTTCCATCATAACGTCCCCAATTAAATTTGATTTTTTTGACCGAAATAAGTGTATAATATACTATGATTTTTGATCGAAACTTGCATTTTGAAAAGTTTCATTGAATCTAATTTTCCAATGTATTTTTGCATTAACTTCCATCATAACGTCCCCAATTAAATTTGATTTTTTTGACCGAAATAAGTGTATAATATACTATGATTTTTGATCGAAACTTGCATTTTGAAAAGTTTCATTGAATCTAATTTTCCAATGTATTTTTGCATGAACTTCCATCATAACCTTCCCTCGTAAAATATATAAATGATATATGAAGTTTCGTATCATTTCGAATAGTCCCCGATTTAATTTGATTTTTGACCAAAACTAGTATAAACTAGTGTATAATATATTATGATTTTTGGCCAAACCATGCATTTCGAAAAGTTTCATAGAATCTAGTTTTCAAATGATTTTTTTGCATGGACTACCATCATAACCTTCCCTCTTAACATATATAAATGATCTGAAAAGTATCGTATCATTTTAAATAGTCCCCAATTAAATTTGATTTTTTTGACCGAAATAAGTGTATAATATACTATGATTTTTGATCGAAACATGCATTTCGAAAAGTTTCATAGAATCTAATTTTCCAATGTATTTTTGCATGAACTTCCATCATAACCTTCCCTCGTAAAATATATAAATGATATATGAAGTTTCGTATCATTTCGAATAGTCCCCAATTTAATTTGATTTTTGACCAAAACTAGTATAAACTAGTGTATAATATATTATGATTTTTTGGCCAAACCATGCATTTCGAAAGGTTTCATAGAATCTAGTTTTCAGATGATTTTTTTTGCATGGACTACCATCATAACCTTCCCTCTTAACATATATAAATGATCAGAAAACTCTCGTATCATGTCAAACAGTCCCCAATTAAATTTGATTTTTTTGACCGAAACTAGTGTATAATATACTATGATTTTTGATCGAAAATTGCATTTCGAAAAGTTTCATAGAATCTAATTTTCCGATGTTTTTCTGCATGACCTTCCATCATAACCTTCCCTCGTAAAATATATAAATGATATATGAAGTTTCGTATCATTTCGAATAGTCCCCGATTTAATTTGATTTTTGACCGAAACTAGTATAAACTAGTGTATAATATATTATGATTTTTTGGCCAAACCATGCATTTCGAAAAGTTTCATAGAATCTAGTTTTCAGATGATTTTTTTGCATGGACTACCATCACAACCTTCCCTCTTAACATATATAAATGATCTGAAAAGTCTCGTATCATTTTAAATAGTCCCCAATTAAATTTGATTTTTTTGACCGAAATAAGTGTATAATATACTATGATTTTTCATCGAAACTTGCATTTTGAAAAGTTTCATTGAATCTAATTTTCCAATGTATTTTTGCATGAACTTCCATCATAACGTCCCCAATTAAATTTGATTTTTTTGACCGAAATAAGTGTATAATATACTATGATTTTTGATCGAAACTTGCATTTTGAAAAGTTTCATTGAATCTAATTTTCCAATGTATTTTTGCATGAACTTCCATCATAACGTCCCCAATTAAATTTGATTTTTTTGACCGAAATAAGTGTATAATATACTATGATTTTTGATCGAAACTTGCATGTTGAAAAGTTTCATTGAATCTAATTTTCCAATGTATTTTTGCATGAACTTCCATCATAACCTTCCCTCGTAAAATATATAAATGATATATGAAGTTTCGAATCATTTCGAATAGTCCCCGATTTAATTTGATTTTTGACCGAAACTAGTATAAACTAGTGTATAATATATTATGATTTTAGGCCAAACCATGCATTTTGAAAATTTCATAGAATCTAGTTTTCAGATGATTTTTTTTGCATGGACTACCATCATAATCTTCCCTCTTAACATATATAAATGATCTGAAAAGTCTCTTATCATGTCAAACAGTCCCCAATTAAATTTTATTTTGTTAACCGAAACTAGAGTATAATATACTATGATTTTTGATCGAAACTTGCATTTCGAAAAGTTTCATAGAATCTAATTTCCATTGTATTTTTGCATGACCTTCCATCATAACCTTCCCTCGTAAAATATATAAATGACATATGAAGTTTCGTATCATTTAGAATAGTCCCCGATTAAATTTGATTTTTGACCGAAACTAGTCTAAACTAGTGTATAATATATTATGATTTTTTTGCCAAACCATGCATTTCGAAAAGTTTCATAGAATCTAGTTTTTAGATGATTTTTTTGCATGGACTACCATCATAACCTTCCCTCTTAACATATATAAATGATCTGAAAAGTCTCGTATCATTTCAAATAGTCCCCAATTAAATTTGATTTTTTTGACCGAAACAAGTGAATAATATACTATGATTTTTGATCGAAACTTGCATTTCGAAAAGTTTCATAGAATCTAATTTTCCGATGTTTTTTTGCATGACCTTCCATCATAACCTTCCCTTGTAAAATATATAAATGATATATGAAGTTTCGTATCATTTGAAATAGTCCCCGATTTAATTTGATTTTTGACCGAAACTAGTATAAACTAGTGTATAATATATTATGATTTTTTAGCCAAACCATGCATTTTGAAAAGTTTCATAGAATCTAGTTTTCAGATGATTTTTTTTGCATGGACTACCATCATAACCTTCCCTCTTAACATATATAAATGATCTGAAAACTCTCGTATCATGTCAAACAGTCCCCAATTAAATTTGATTTTTTTGACCGAAACTAGTGTATAATATACTATGATTTTTGATCGAAACTTGCATTTCGAAAAGTTTCATAGAATCTAATTTTCCGATATTTTTCTGCATGACCTACCATCATAACCTTCCCTCGTAAAATATATAAATGATATATGAAGTTTCGTATCATTTCGAATAGTCCCCGATTTAATTTGATTTTTGACCGAAACTAGTATAAACTAGTGTATAATATATTATGATTTTTTGGCCAAACCATGCATTTCGAAAAGTTTCATAGAATCTAGTTTTCAGATGATTTTTTTGCATGGACTACCATCACAACCTTCCCTCTTAACATATATAAATGATCTGAAAAGTCTCGTATCATTTTAAATAGTCCCCAATTAAATTTGATTTTTTTGACCGAAATAAGTGTATAATATACTATGATTTTTGATCGAAACTTGCATTTTGAAAAGTTTCATTGAATCTAATTTTCCAATGTATTTTTGCATGAACTTCCATCATAACGTCCCCAATTAAATTTGATTTTTTTGACCGAAATAAGTGTATAATATACTATGATTTTTGATCGAAACTTGCATTTTGAAAAGTTTCATTGAATCTAATTTTCCAATGTATTTTTGCATGAACTTCCATCATAACGTCCCCAATTAAATTTGATTTTTTTGACCGAAATAAGTGTATAATATACTATGATTTTTGATCGAAACATGCATGTTGAAAAGTTTCATTGAATCTAATTTTCCAATGTATTTTTGCATGAACTTCCATCATAACCTTCCCTCGTAAAATATATAAATGATATATGAAGTTTCGAATCATTTCAAATAGTCCCCGATTTAATTTGATTTTTGACCAAAACTAGTATAAACTAGTGTATAATATATTATGATTTTAGGCCAAACCATGCATTTTGAAAATTTCATAGAATCTAGTTTTCAGATGATTTTTTTTGCATGGACTACCATCATAATCTTCCCTCTTAACATATATAAATGATCTGAAAAGTCTCTTATCATGTCAAACAGTCCCCAATTAAATTTTATTTTGTTAACCGAAACTAGAGTATAATATACTATGATTTTTGATCGAAACTTGCATTTCGAAAAGTTTCATAGAATCTAATTTCCATTGTATTTTTGCATGACCTTCCATCATAACCTTCCTTCGTAAAATATATAAATGACATATGAAGTTTCGTATCATTTAGAATAGTCCCCGATTAAATTTGATTTTTGACCGAAACTAGTCTAAACTAGTGTATAATATATTATGATTTTTTTGCCAAACCATGCATTTCGAAAAGTTTCATAGAATCTAGTTTTTAGATGATTTTTTTGCATGGACTACCATCATAACCTTCCCTCTTAACATATATAAATGATCTGAAAAGTCTCGTATCATTTCAAATAGTCCCCAATTAAATTTGATTTTTTTGACCGAAACAAGTGAATAATATACTATGATTTTTGATCGAAACTTGCATTTCGAAAAGTTTCATAGAATCTAATTTTCCGATGTTTTTTTGCATGACCTTCCATCATAACCTTCCCTTGTAAAATATATAAATGATATATGAAGTTTCGTATCATTTGAAATAGTCCCCGATTTAATTTGATTTTTGACCGAAACTAGTATAAACTAGTGTATAATATATTATGATTTTTTAGCCAAACCATGCATTTTGAAAAGTTTCATAGAATCTAGTTTTCAGATGATTTTTTTTGCATGGACTACCATCATAACCTTCCCTCTTAACATATATAAATGATCTGAAAACTCTCGTATCATGTCAAACAGTCCCCAATTAAATTTGATTTTTTTGACCGAAACTAGTGTATAATATACTATGATTTTTGATCGAAACTTGCATTTCGAAAAGTTTCATAGAATCTAATTTTCCGATATTTTTCTGCATGACCTACCATCATAACCTTCCCTCGTAAAATATATAAATGATATATGAAGTTTCGTATCATTTCGAATAGTCCCCGATTTAATTTGATTTTTGACCGAAACTAGTATAAACTAGTGTATAATATATTATGATTTTTTGGCCAAACCATGCATTTCGAAAAGTTTCATAGAATCTAGTTTTCAGATGATTTTTTTGCATGGACTACCATCACAACCTTCCCTCTTAACATATATAAATGATCTGAAAAGTCTCGTATCATTTTAAATAGTCCCCAATTAAATTTGATTTTTTTGACCGAAATAAGTGTATAATATACTATGATTTTTGATCGAAACTTGCATTTTGAAAAGTTTCATTGAATCTAATTTTCCAATGTATTTTTGCATGAACTTCCATCATAACGTCCCCAATTAAATTTGATTTTTTTGACCGAAATAAGTGTATAATATACTATGATTTTTGATCGAAACTTGCATTTTGAAAAGTTTCATTGAATCTAATTTTCCAATGTATTTTTGCATGAACTTCCATCATAACGTCCCCAATTAAATTTGATTTTTTTGACCGAAATAAGTGTATAATATACTATGATTTTTGATCGAAACATGCATGTTGAAAAGTTTCATTGAATCTAATTTTCCAATGTATTTTTGCATGAACTTCCATCATAACCTTCCCTCGTAAAATATATAAATGATATATGAAGTTTCGAATCATTTCAAATAGTCCCCGATTTAATTTGATTTTTGACCAAAACTAGTATAAACTAGTGTATAATATATTATGATTTTAGGCCAAACCATGCATTTTGAAAATTTCATAGAATCTAGTTTTCAGATGATTTTTTTTGCATGGACTACCATCATAATCTTCCCTCTTAACATATATAAATGATCTGAAAAGTCTCTTATCATGTCAAACAGTCCCCAATTAAATTTTATTTTGTTAACCGAAACTAGAGTATAATATACTATGATTTTTGATCGAAACTTGCATTTCGAAAAGTTTCATAGAATCTAATTTCCATTGTATTTTTGCATGACCTTCCATCATAACCTTCCCTCGTAAAATATATAAATGACATATGAAGTTTCGTATCATTTAGAATAGTCCCCGATTAAATTTGATTTTTGACCGAAACTAGTCTAAACTAGTGTATAATATATTATGATTTTTTTGCCAAACCATGCATTTCGAAAAGTTTCATAGAATCTAGTTTTCTAATGATTTTTTTGCATGGACTACCATCATAACCTTCCCTCTTAACATATATAAATGATCTGAAAAGTCTCGTATCATTTCAAATAGTCCCCAATTAAATTTGATTTTTTTGACCGAAACAAGTGAATAATATACTATGATTTTTGATCGAAACTTGCATTTCGAAAAGTTTCATAGAATCTAATTTTCCGATGTTTTTTTGCATGACCTTCCATCATAACCTTCCCTTGTAAAATATATAAATGATATATGAAGTTTCGTATCATTTGAAATAGTCCCCGATTTAATTTGATTTTTGACCGAAACTAGTATAAACTAGTGTATAATATATTATGATTTTTTAGCCAAACCATGCATTTTGAAAAGTTTCATAGAATCTAGTTTTCAGATGATTTTTTTTGCATGGACTACCATCATAACCTTCCCTCTTAACATATATAAATGATCTGAAAACTCTCGTATCATGTCAAACAGTCCCCAATTAAATTTGATTTTTTTGACCGAAACTTGCATTTCGAAAAGTTTCATAGAATCTAATTTTCCGATATTTTTCTGCATGACCTACCATCATAACCTTCCCTCGTAAAATATATAAATGATATATGAAGTTTCGTATCATTTCGAATAGTCCCCGATTTAATTTGATTTTTGACCGAAACTAGTATAAACTAGTGTATAATATATTATGATTTTTTGGCCAAACCATGCATTTCGAAAAGTTTCATAGAATCTAGTTTTCAGATGATTTTTTTGCATGGACTACCATCACAACCTTCCCTCTTAACATATATAAATGATCTGAAAAGTCTCGTATCATTTTAAATAGTCCCCAATTAAATTTGATTTTTTTGACCGAAATAAGTGTATAATATACTATGATTTTTGATCGAAACTTGCATTTTGAAAAGTTTCATTGAATCTAATTTTCCAATGTATTTTTGCATGAACTTCCATCATAACGTCCCCAATTAAATTTGATTTTTTTGACCGAAATAAGTGTATAATATACTATGATTTTTCATCGAAACTTGCATTTTGAAAAGTTTCATTGAATCTAATTTTCCAATGTATTTTTGCATGAACTTCCATCATAACGTCCCCAATTAAATTTCATTTTTTTGACTGAAATAAGTGTATAATATACTATGATTTTTTATCGAAACTTGCATTTTGAAAAGTTTCATTGAATCTAATTTTCCAATGTATTTTTGCATGAACTTCCATCATAACCTTCCCTCGTAAAATATATAAATGATATATGAAGTTTCGTATCATTTCGAATAGTCCCCGATTTAATTTGATTTTTGACCGAAACTAGTCTAAACTAGTGTATAATATATTATGATTTTTTGGCCAAACCATGCATTTCGAAAAGTTTCATAGAATCTAGTTTTCTAATGATTTTTTTGCATGGACTACCATCATAACCTTCCCTCTTAACATATATAAATGATTTGAAAAGTCTCGTATCATGTCAAGCAGTCCCCAATTAAATTTGATTTTTTTGACCGAAACTAGTGTATAATATACTATGATTTTTGATAGAAACTTGCATTTCGAAAAGTTTCATAGAATCTAATTTCCATTGTATTTTTGCATGACCTTCCATCATAACCTTCCCTCGTAAAATATATAAATGATATATGAAGTTTCGTATCATTTAGAATAGTCCCCGATTAAATTTGATTTTTGACCGAAACTAGTCTAAACTAGTGTATAATATATTATGATTTTTTTGCCAAACCATGCATTTCGAAAAGTTTCATAGAATCTAGTTTTTAGATGATTTTTTTGCATGGACTACCATCATAACCTTCCCTCTTAACATATATAAATGATCTGAAAAGTCTCGTATCATTTTAAATAGTCCCCAATTAAATTTGATTTTTTTGACCGAAACAAGTGAATAATATACTATGATTTTTGATCGAAACTTGCATTTCGAAAAGTTTCATAGAATCTAATTTTCCGATGTTTTTTTGCATGACCTTCCATCATAACCTTCCCTTGTAAAATATATAAATGATATATGAAGTTTCGTATCATTTGAAATAGTCCCCGATTTAATTTGATTTTTGACCGAAACTAGTATAAACTAATGTATAATATATTATGATTTTTTGGACAAACCATGCATTTCGAAATGTTTCATAGAATCTAGTTTTCAGATGATTTTTTTGCATGGACTACCATCATAACCTTCCCTCTTAACATATATAAATGATCTGAAAAGTCTCGTATCATGTCAAACAGTCCCCAATTAAATTTGATTTTGTTGACCGAAACTAGTGTATAATATACTATGATTTTTGATCGAAACTTGCATTTCGAAAAGTTTCATAGAATCTAATTTTCCAATGTATTTTTGCATGAACTTCCATCATAACCTTCCCTCGTAAAATATATAAATGATATATGAAGTTTCGTATCATTTCGAATAGTCCCCGATTTAATTTGATTTTTGACCGAAACTAGTATAAACTAATGTATAATATATTAATGTTTTTTGGCCAAACCATGCATTTCGAAAAGTTTCATAGAATCTAGTTTTCAGATGATTTTTTTGCATGGACTACCATCATAACCTTCCCTCTTAACATATATAAATGATCTGAAAAGTCTCGTATCATTTTAAATAGTCCCCAATTAAATTTGATTTTTTTGACCGAAATAAGTGTATAATATACTATGATTTTTGATCGAAACTTGCATTTCGAAAAGTTTCATAGAATCTAATTTTCCAATGTATTTCTGCATGACCTTCCATCATAACCTTCCCTCGTAAAATATATAAATGATATATGAAGTTTCGTATCATTTCGAATAGTCCCCGATTTAATTTGATTTTTGACCGAAACTAGTATAAACTAGTGTATAATATATTATGATTTTTTGGCCAAACCATGCATTTCGAAAAGCTTCATAGAATCTAGTTTTCAGATGATTTTTTTGCATGGACTACCATCATAACCTTCCCTCTTAACATATATAAATGATCTGAAAAGTCTCGTATCATTTTAAATAGTCCCCATTTAAATTTGATTTTTTTGACCGAAATAAGTGTATAATATACTATGATTTTTGATCGAAACTTGCATTTTGAAAAGTTTCATTGAATCTAATTTTCGAATGTATTTTTGCATGAACTTCCATCATAACGTCCCCAATTAAATTTGATTTTTTTGACTGAAATAAGTGTATAATATACTATGATTTTTGATCGAAACTTGCATTTTGAAAAGTTTCATTGAATCTAATTTTCCAATGTATTTTTGCATTAACTTCCATCATAACGTCCCCAATTAAATTTGATTTTTTTGACCGAAATAAGTGTATAATATACTATGATTTTTGATCGAAACTTGCATTTTGAAAAGTTTCATTGAATCTAATTTTCCAATGTATTTTTGCATGAACTTCCATCATAACCTTCCCTCGTAAAATATATAAATGATATATGAAGTTTCGTATCATTTCGAATAGTCCCCGATTTAATTTGATTTTTGACCGAAACTAGTCTAAACTAGTGTATAATATATTATGATTTTTTGGCCAAACCATGCATTTCGAAAAGTTTCATAGAATCTAGTTTTCTAATGATTTTTTTGCATGGACTACCATCAAAACCTTCCCTCTTAACATATATAAATGATTTGAAAAGTCTCGTATCATGTCAAACAGTCCCCATTTAAATTTTATTTTTTTGACCGAAACTAGTGTATAATATACAATGATTTTTGATCGAAACTTGCATTTCGAAAAGTTTCATAGAATCTAATTTCCATTGTATTTTTGCATGTACTTCCATCATAACCTTCCCTCGTAAAATATATAAATGATACATGAAGTTTCGTATCATTTAGAATAGTCCCCGATTTAATTTGATTTTTGACCGAAACTAGTCTAAACTAATGTATAATATATTATGATTTTTTGGCCAAACCATGCATTTCGAAAAGTTTCATAGAATCTAGTTTTCAGATGATTTTTTTGCATGGACTACCATCATAACCTTCCCTCTTAACATATATAAATGATCTGAAAAGTCTCGTATCATTTTAAATAGTCCCCAATTAAATTTGATTTTTTTGACCGAAATAAGTGTATAATATACTATGATTTTTGATCGAAACTTGCATTTCGAAAAGTTTCATAGAATCTAATTTTCCGATGTTTTTTGCATGACCTTCCATCATAACCTTCCCTCGTAAAATATATAAATGGTATATGAAGTTTCATATCATTTCGAATAGTCCCCTATTTAATTGGAATTTTGACCGAAACTAGTATAAACTAATGTATAATATATTATGATTTTTTGGACAAACCATGCATTTCGAAAAGTTTCATAGAATCTAGTTTTCAGATGATTTTTTTGCATGGACTACCATCATAACCTTCCCTCTTAACATATATAAATGATCTGAAAAGTCTCGTATCTTGTCAAACAGTCCCCAATTAAATTTGATTTTGTTGACCGAAACTAGTGTATAATATACTATGATTTTTGATCGAAACTTGCATTTCGAAAAGTTTCATAGAATCTAATTTTCCGATGTTTTTCTGCATGACCTTCCATCATAACCTTCCCTCGTAAAATATATAAATGATATATGAAGTTTCGTATCATTTCGAATAGTCCCCGATTTAATTTGATTTTTGACCGAAACTAGTCTAAACTAGTGTATAATATATTATGATTTTTTGGCCAAACCATGCATTTCGAAAAGTTTCATAGAATCTAGTTTTCAGATGATTTTTTTGCATGGACTACCATCAAAACCTTCCCTCTTAACATATATAAATGATTTGAAAAGTCTCGTATCATGTCAAACAGTCCCCATTTAAATTTTATTTTTTTGACCGAAACTAGTGTATAATATACAATGATTTTTGATCGAAACTTGCATTTCGAAAAGTTTCATAGAATCTAATTTCCATTGTATTTTTGCATGTACTTCCATCATAACCTTCCCTCGTAAAATATATAAATGATACATGAAGTTTCGTATCATTTAGAATAGTCCCCGATTTAATTTGATTTTTGACCGAAACTAGTCTAAACTAATGTATAATATATTATGATTTTTTGGCCAAACCATGCATTTCGAAAAGTTTCATAGAATCTAGTTTTCAGATGATTTTTTTGCATGGACTACCATCATAACCTTCCCTCTTAACATATATAAATGATCTGAAAAGTCTCGTATCATTTTAAATAGTCCCCAATTAAATTTGATTTTTTTGACCGAAATAAGTGTATAATATACTATGATTTTTGATCGAAACTTGCATTTCGAAAAGTTTCATAGAATCTAATTTTCCGATGTTTTTTGCATGACCTTCCATCATAACCTTCCCTCGTAAAATATATAAATGGTATATGAAGTTTCATATCATTTCGAATAGTCCCCTATTTAATTGGAATTTTGACCGAAACTAGTATAAACTAATGTATAATATATTATGATTTTTTGGACAAACCATGCATTTCGAAAAGTTTCATAGAATCTAGTTTTCAGATGATTTTTTTGCATGGACTACCATCATAACCTTCCCTCTTAACATATATAAATGATCTGAAAAGTCTCGTATCTTGTCAAACAGTCCCCAATTAAATTTGATTTTGTTGACCGAAACTAGTGTATAATATACTATGATTTTTGATCGAAACTTGCATTTCGAAAAGTTTCATAGAATCTAATTTTCATTGTATTTTTGCATGTACTTCCATCATAACCTTCCCTCGTAAAATATATAAATGATACATGAAGTTTCGTATCATTTAGAATAGTCCCCGATTTAATTTGATTTTTGACCGAAACTAGTCTAAACTAATGTATAATATATTATGATTTTTTGGCCAAACCATGCATTTCGAAAAGTTTCATAGAATCTAGTTTTCAGATGATTTTTTTGCATGGACTACCATCATAACCTTCCCTCTTAACATATATAAATGATCTGAAAAGTCTCGTATCATTTTAAATAGTCCCCAATTAAATTTGATTTTTTTGACCGAAATAAGTGTATAATATACTATGATTTTTGATCGAAACTTGCATTTCGAAAAGTTTCATAGAATCTAATTTTCCGATGTTTTTTGCATGACCTTCCATCATAACCTTCCCTCGTAAAATATATAAATGGTATATGAAGTTTCATATCATTTCGAATAGTCCCCTATTTAATTGGAATTTTGACCGAAACTAGTATAAACTAATGTATAATATATTATGATTTTTTGGACAAACCATGCATTTCGAAAAGTTTCATAGAATCTAGTTTTCAGATGATTTTTTTGCATGGACTACCATCATAACCTTCCCTCTTAACATATATAAATGATCTGAAAAGTCTCGTATCTTGTCAAACAGTCCCCAATTAAATTTGATTTTGTTGACCGAAACTAGTGTATAATATACTATGATTTTTGATCGAAACTTGCATTTCGAAAAGTTTCATAGAATCTAATTTTCCGATGTTTTTCTGCATGACCTTCCATCATAACCTTCCCTCGTAAAATATATAAATGATATATGAAGTTTCGTATCATTTCGAATAGTCCCCGATTTAATTTGATTTTTGACCGAAACTAGTCTAAACTAGTGTATAATATATTATGATTTTTTGGCCAAACCATGCATTTCGAAAAGTTTCATAGAATCTAGTTTTCAGATGATTTTTTTGCATGGACTACCATCAAAACCTTCCCTCTTAACATATATAAATGATTTGAAAAGTCTCGTATCATGTCAAACAGTCCCCATTTAAATTTTATTTTTTTGACCGAAACTAGTGTATAATATACAATGATTTTTGATCGAAACTTGCATTTCGAAAAGTTTCATAGAATCTAATTTCCATTGTATTTTTGCATGTACTTCCATCATAACCTTCCCTCGTAAAATATATAAATGATACATGAAGTTTCGTATCATTTAGAATAGTCCCCGATTTAATTTGATTTTTGACCGAAACTAGTCTAAACTAATGTATAATATATTATGATTTTTTGGCCAAACCATGCATTTCGAAAAGTTTCATAGAATCTAGTTTTCAGATGATTTTTTTGCATGGACTACCATCATAACCTTCCCTCTTAACATATATAAATGATCTGAAAAGTCTCGTATCATTTTAAATAGTCCCCAATTAAATTTGATTTTTTTGACCGAAATAAGTGTATAATATACTATGATTTTTGATCGAAACTTGCATTTCGAAAAGTTTCATAGAATCTAATTTTCCGATGTTTTTTGCATGACCTTCCATCATAACCTTCCCTCGTAAAATATATAAATGGTATATGAAGTTTCATATCATTTCGAATAGTCCCCTATTTAATTGGAATTTTGACCGAAACTAGTATAAACTAATGTATAATATATTATGATTTTTTGGACAAACCATGCATTTCGAAAAGTTTCATAGAATCTAGTTTTCAGATGATTTTTTTGCATGGACTACCATCATAACCTTCCCTCTTAACATATATAAATGATCTGAAAAGTCTCGTATCTTGTCAAACAGTCCCCAATTAAATTTTATTTTGTTGACCGAAACTAGTGTATAATATACTATGATTTTTGATCGAAACTTGCATTTCGAAAAGTTTCATAGATTCTAATTTTCCGATGTTTTTCTGCATGACCTTCCATCATAACCTTCCCTCGTAAAATATATAAATGATATATGAAGTTTCGTATCATTTCGAATAGTCCCCGATTTAATTTGATTTTTGACCGAAACTAGTCTAAACTAGTGTATAATATATTATGATTTTTTGGCCAAACCATGCATTTCGAAAAGTTTCATAGAATCTAGTTTTCAGATGATTTTTTTGCATGGACTACCATCAAAACCTTCCCTCTTAACATATATAAATGATTTGAAAAGTCTCGTATCATGTCAAACAGTCCCCATTTAAATTTTATTTTTTTGACCGAAACTAGTGTATAATATACAATGATTTTTGATCGAAACTTGCATTTCGAAAAGTTTCATAGAATCTAATTTCCATTGTATTTTTGCATGTACTTCCATCATAACCTTCCCTCGTAAAATATATAAATGATACATGAAGTTTTGTATCATTTAGAATAGTCCCCGATTTAATTTGATTTTTGACCGAAACTAGTCTAAACTAATGTATAATATATTATGATTTTTTGGCCAAACCATGCATTTCGAAAAGTTTCATAGAATCTAGTTTTCAGATGATTTTTTTGCATGGACTACCATCATAACCTTCCCTCTTAACATATATAAATGATCTGAAAAGTCTCGTATCATTTTAAATAGTCCCCAATTAAATTTGATTTTTTTGACCGAAACAAGTGAATAATATACTATGATTTTTGATCGAAACTTGCATTTCGAAAAGTTTCATAGAATCTAATTTTCCGATGTTTTTTTGCATGACCTTCCATCATAACCTTCCCTTGTAAAATATATAAATGATATATGAAGTTTCGTATCATTTGAAATAGTCCCCGATTTAATTTGATTTTTGACCGAAACTAGTATAAACTAGTGTATAATATATTATGATTTTTTAGCCAAACCATGCATTTTGAAAAGTTTCATAGAATCTAGTTTTCAGATGATTTTTTTTGCATGGACTACCATCATAACCTTCCCTCTTAACATATATAAATGATCTGAAAACTCTCGTATCATGTCAAACAGTCCCCAATTAAATTTGATTTTTTTGACCGAAACTAGTGTATAATATACTATGATTTTTGATCGAAACTTGCATTTCGAAAAGTTTCATAGAATCTAATTTTCCGATATTTTTCTGCATGACCTACCATCATAACCTTCCCTCGTAAAATATATAAATGATATATGAAGTTTCGTATCATTTCGAATAGTCCCCGATTTAATTTGATTTTTGACCGAAACTAGTATAAACTAGTGTATAATATATTATGATTTTTTGGCCAAACCATGCATTTCGAAAAGTTTCATAGAATCTAGTTTTCAGATGATTTTTTTGCATGGACTACCATCACAACCTTCCCTCTTAACATATATAAATGATCTGAAAAGTCTCGTATCATTTTAAATAGTCCCCAATTAAATTTGATTTTTTTGACCGAAATAAGTGTATAATATACTATGATTTTTGATCGAAACTTGCATTTTGAAAAGTTTCATTGAATCTAATTTTCCAATGTATTTTTGCATGAACTTCCATCATAACGTCCCCAATTAAATTTGATTTTTTTGACCGAAATAAGTGTATAATATACTATGATTTTTGATCGAAACTTGCATTTTGAAAAGTTTCATTGAATCTAATTTTCCAATGTATTTTTGCATGAACTTCCATCATAACGTCCCCAATTAAATTTGATTTTTTTGACCGAAATAAGTGTATAATATACTATGATTTTTGATCGAAACATGCATGTTGAAAAGTTTCATTGAATCTAATTTTCCAATGTATTTTTGCATGAACTTCCATCATAACCTTCCCTCGTAAAATATATAAATGATATATGAAGTTTCGAATCATTTCAAATAGTCCCCGATTTAATTTGATTTTTGACCAAAACTAGTATAAACTAGTGTATAATATATTATGATTTTAGGCCAAACCATGCATTTTGAAAATTTCATAGAATCTAGTTTTCAGATGATTTTTTTTGCATGGACTACCATCATAATCTTCCCTCTTAACATATATAAATGATCTGAAAAGTCTCTTATCATGTCAAACAGTCCCCAATTAAATTTTATTTTGTTAACCGAAACTAGAGTATAATATACTATGATTTTTGATCGAAACTTGCATTTCGAAAAGTTTCATAGAATCTAATTTCCATTGTATTTTTGCATGACCTTCCATCATAACCTTCCCTCGTAAAATATATAAATGACATATGAAGTTTCGTATCATTTAGAATAGTCCCCGATTAAATTTGATTTTTGACCGAAACTAGTCTAAACTAGTGTATAATATATTATGATTTTTTTGCCAAACCATGCATTTCGAAAAGTTTCATAGAATCTAGTTTTTAGATGATTTTTTTGCATGGACTACCATCATAACCTTCCCTCTTAACATATATAAATGATCTGAAAAGTCTCGTATCATTTCAAATAGTCCCCAATTAAATTTGATTTTTTTGACCGAAACAAGTGAATAATATACTATGATTTTTGATCGAAACTTGCATTTCGAAAAGTTTCATAGAATCTAATTTTCCGATGTTTTTTTGCATGACCTTCCATCATAACCTTCCCTTGTAAAATATATAAATGATATATGAAGTTTCGTATCATTTGAAATAGTCCCCGATTTAATTTGATTTTTGACCGAAACTAGTATAAACTAGTGTATAATATATTATGATTTTTTAGCCAAACCATGCATTTTGAAAAGTTTCATAGAATCTAGTTTTCAGATGATTTTTTTTGCATGGACTACCATCATAACCTTCCCTCTTAACATATATAAATGATCTGAAAACTCTCGTATCATGTCAAACAGTCCCCAATTAAATTTGATTTTTTTGACCGAAACTTGCATTTCGAAAAGTTTCATAGAATCTAATTTTCCGATATTTTTCTGCATGACCTACCATCATAACCTTCCCTCGTAAAATATATAAATGATATATGAAGTTTCGTATCATTTCGAATAGTCCCCGATTTAATTTGATTTTTGACCGAAACTAGTATAAACTAGTGTATAATATATTATGATTTTTTGGCCAAACCATGCATTTCGATAAGTTTCATAGAATCTAGTTTTCAGATGATTTTTTTGCATGGACTACCATCACAACCTTCCCTCTTAACATATATAAATGATCTGAAAAGTCTCGTATCATTTTAAATAGTCCCCAATTAAATTTGATTTTTTTGACCGAAATAAGTGTATAATATACTATGATTTTTGATCGAAACTTGCATTTTGAAAAGTTTCATTGAATCTAATTTTCCAATGTATTTTTGCATGAACTTCCATCATAACGTCCCCAATTAAATTTGATTTTTTTGACCGAAATAAGTGTATAATATACTATGATTTTTGATCGAAACTTGCATTTTGAAAAGTTTCATTGAATCTAATTTTCCAATGTATTTTTGCATGAACTTCCATCATAACGTCCCCAATTAAATTTCATTTTTTTGACTGAAATAAGTGTATAATATACTATGATTTTTTATCGAAACTTGCATTTTGAAAAGTTTCATTGAATCTAATTTTCCAATGTATTTTTGCATGAACTTCCATCATAACCTTCCCTCGTAAAATATATAAATGATATATGAAGTTTCGTATCATTTCAAATAGTCCCCGATTTAATTTGATTTTTGACAAAAACTAGTCTAAACTAGTGTATAATATATTATGATTTTTTGGCCAAACCATGCATTTCGAAAAGTTTCATAGAATCTAGTTTTCTAATGATTTTTTTGCATGGACTACCATCATAACCTTCCCTCTTAACATATATAAATGATTTGAAAAGTCTCGTATCATGTCAAGCAGTCCCCAATTAAATTTGATTTTTTTGACCGAAACTAGTGTATAATATACTATGATTTTTGATAGAAACTTGCATTTCGAAAAGTTTCATAGAATCTAATTTCCATTGTATTTTTGCATGACCTTCCATCATAACCTTCCCTCGTAAAATATATAAATGATATATGAAGTTTCGTATCATTTAGAATAGTCCCCGATTAAATTTGATTTTTGACCGAAACTAGTCTAAACTAGTGTATAATATATTATGATTTTTTTGCCAAACCATGCATTTCGAAAAGTTTCATAGAATCTAGTTTTTAGATGATTTTTTTGCATGGACTACCATCATAACCTTCCCTCTTAACATATATAAATGATCTGAAAAGTCTCGTATCATTTTAAATAGTCCCCAATTAAATTTGATTTTTTTGACCGAAACAAGTGAATAATATACTATGATTTTTGATCGAAACTTGCATTTCGAAAAGTTTCATAGAATCTAATTTTCCGATGTTTTTTTGCATGACCTTCCATCATAACCTTCCCTTGTAAAATATATAAATGATATATGAAGTTTCGTATCATTTGAAATAGTCCCCGATTTAATTTGATTTTTGACCGAAACTAGTATAAACTAATGTATAATATATTATGATTTTTTGGACAAACCATGCATTTCGAAATGTTTCATAGAATCTAGTTTTCAGATGATTTTTTTGCATGGACTACCATCATAACCTTCCCTCTTAACATATATAAATGATCTGAAAAGTCTCGTATCATGTCAAACAGTCCCCAATTAAATTTGATTTTGTTGACCGAAACTAGTGTATAATATACTATGATTTTTGATCGAAACTTGCATTTCGAAAAGTTTCATAGAATCTAATTTTCCAATGTATTTTTGCATGAACTTCCATCATAACCTTCCCTCGTAAAATATATAAATGATATATGAAGTTTCGTATCATTTCGAATAGTCCCCGATTTAATTTGATTTTTGACCGAAACTAGTATAAACTAATGTATAATATATTAATGTTTTTTGGCCAAACCATGCATTTCGAAAAGTTTCATAGAATCTAGTTTTCAGATGATTTTTTTGCATGGACTACCATCATAACCTTCCCTCTTAACATATATAAATGATCTGAAAAGTCTCGTATCATTTTAAATAGTCCCCAATTAAATTTGATTTTTTTGACCGAAATAAGTGTATAATATACTATGATTTTTGATCGAAACTTGCATTTCGAAAAGTTTCATAGAATCTAATTTTCCGATGTTTTTTTGCATGACCTTCCATCATAACCTTCCCTTGTAAAATATATAAATGATATATGAAGTTTCAAATCATTTGAAATAGTCCCCGATTTAATTTGATTTTTGACCGAAACTAGTATAAACTAATGTATAATATATTATGATTTTTTGGACAAACCATGCATTTCGAAATGTTTCATAGAATCTAGTTTTCAGATGATTTTTTTGCATGGACTACCATCATAACCTTCCCTCTTAACATATATAAATGATCTGAAAAGTCTCGTATCATGTCAAACAGTCCCCAATTAAATTTGATTTTGTTGACCGAAACTAGTGTATAATATACTATGATTTTTGATCGAAACTTGCATTTCGAAAAGTTTCATAGAATCTAATTTTCCAATGTATTTTTGCATGAACTTCCATCATAACCTTCCCTCGTAAAATATATAAATGATATATGAAGTTTCGTATCATTTCGAATAGTCCCCGATTTAATTTGATTTTTGACCGAAACTAGTATAAACTAATGTATAATATATTAATGTTTTTTGGCCAAACCATGCATTTCGAAAAGTTTCATAGAATCTAGTTTTCAGATGATTTTTTTGCATGGACTACCATCATAACCTTCCCTCTTAACATATATAAATGATCTGAAAAGTCTCGTATCATTTTAAATAGTCCCCAATTAAATTTGATTTTTTTGACCGAAATAAGTGTATAATATACTATGATTTTTGATCGAAACTTGCATTTCGAAAAGTTTCATAGAATCTAATTTTCCAATGTATTTTTGCATGAACTTCCATCATAACCTTTCCTCGTAAAATATATAAATGATATATGAAGTTTCGTATCATTTCGAATAGTCCCCGATTTAATTTGATTTTTGACCAAAACTAGTATAAACTAGTGTATAATATATTATGATTTTTTGGCCAAACCATGCATTTCGAAAGGTTTCATAGAATCTAGTTTTCAGATGATTTTTTTTGCATGGACTACCATCATAACCTTCCCTCTTAACATATATAAATGATCTGAAAACTCTCGTATCATGTCAAACAGTCCCCAATTAAATTTGATTTTTTTGACCGAAACTAGTGTATAATATACTATGATTTTTGATCGAAACTTGCATTTCGAAAAGTTTCATAGAATCTAATTTTCCGATGTTTTTCTGCATGACCTTCCATCATAACCTTCCCTCGTAAAATATATAAATGATATATGAAGTTTCGTATCATTTCGAATAGTCCCCGATTTAATTTGATTTTTGACCGAAACTAGTATAAACTAGTGTATAATATATTATGATTTTTTGGCCAAACCATGCATTTCGAAAAGCTTCATAGAATCTAGTTTTCAGATGATTTTTTTGCATGGACTACCATCATAACCTTCCCTCTTAACATATATAAATGATCTGAAAAGTCTCGTATCATTTTAAATAGTCCCCATTTAAATTTGATTTTTTTGACCGAAATAAGTGTATAATATACTATGATTTTTGATCGAAACTTGCATTTTGAAAAGTTTCATTGAATCTAATTTTCGAATGTATTTTTGCATGAACTTCCATCATAACGTCCCCAATTAAATTTGATTTTTTTGACCGAAATAAGTGTATAATATACTATGATTTTTGATCGAAACTTGCATTATGAAAAGTTTCATTGAATCTAATTTTCCAATGTATTTTTGCATTAACTTCCATCATAACGTCCCCAATTAAATTTGATTTTTTTGACCGAAATAAGTGTATAATATACTATGATTTTTGATCGAAACTTGCATTTTGAAAAGTTTCATTGAATCTAATTTTCCAATGTATTTTTGCATGAACTTCCATCATAACCTTCCCTCGTAAAATATATAAATGATATATGAAGTTTCGTATCATTTCGAATAGTCCCCGATTTAATTTGATTTTTGACCGAAACTAGTCTAAACTAGTGTATAATATATTATGATTTTTTGGCCAAACCATGCATTTCGAAAAGTTTCATAGAATCTAGTTTTCTAATGATTTTTTTGCATGGACTACCATCAAAACCTTCCCTCTTAACATATATAAATGATTTGAAAAGTCTCGTATCATGTCAAACAGTCCCCATTTAAATTTTATTTTTTTGACCGAAACTAGTGTATAATATACAATGATTTTTGATCGAAACTTGCATTTCGAAAAGTTTCATAGAATCTAATTTCCATTGTATTTTTGCATGTACTTTCATCATAACCTTCCCTCGTAAAATATATAAATGATACATGAAGTTTCGTATCATTTAGAATAGTCCCCGATTTAATTTGATTTTTGACCGAAACTAGTCTAAACTAATGTATAATATATTATGATTTTTTGGCCAAACCATGCATTTCGAAAAGTTTCATAGAATCTAGTTTTCAGATGATTTTTTTGCATGGACTACCATCATAACCTTCCCTCTTAACATATATAAATGATCTGAAAAGTCTCGTATCATTTTAAATAGTCCCCAATTAAATTTGATTTTTTTGACCGAAATAAGTGTATAATATACTATGATTTTTGATCGAAACTTGCATTTCGAAAAGTTTCATAGAATCTAATTTTCCGATGTTTTTTGCATGACCTTCCATCATAACCTTCCCTCGTAAAATATATAAATGGTATATGAAGTTTCATATCATTTCGAATAGTCCCCTATTTAATTGGAATTTTGACCGAAACTAGTATAAACTAATGTATAATATATTATGATTTTTTGGACAAACCATGCATTTCGAAAAGTTTCATAGAATCTAGTTTTCAGATGATTTTTTTGCATGGACTACCATCATAACCTTCCCTCTTAACATATATAAATGATCTGAAAAGTCTCGTATCTTGTCAAACAGTCCCCAATTAAATTTGATTTTGTTGACCGAAACTAGTGTATAATATACTATGATTTTTGATCGAAACTTGCATTTCGAAAAGTTTCATAGAATCTAATTTTCCGATGTTTTTCTGCATGACCTTCCATCATAACCTTCCCTCGTAAAATATATAAATGATATATGAAGTTTCGTATCATTTCGAATAGTCCCCGATTTAATTTGATTTTTGACCGAAACTAGTCTAAACTAGTGTATAATATATTATGATTTTTTGGCCAAACCATGCATTTCGAAAAGTTTCATAGAATCTAGTTTTCAGATGATTTTTTTGCATGGACTACCATCAAAACCTTCCCTCTTAACATATATAAATGATTTGAAAAGTCTCGTATCATGTCAAACAGTCCCCATTTAAATTTTATTTTTTTGACCGAAACTAGTGTATAATATACAATGATTTTTGATCGAAACTTGCATTTCGAAAAGTTTCATAGAATCTAATTTCCATTGTATTTTTGCATGTACTTCCATCATAACCTTCCCTCGTAAAATATATAAATGATACATGAAGTTTCGTATCATTTAGAATAGTCCCCGATTTAATTTGATTTTTGACCGAAACTAGTCTAAACTAATGTATAATATATTATGATTTTTTGGCCAAACCATGCATTTCGAAAAGTTTCATAGAATCTAGTTTTCAGATGATTTTTTTGCATGGACTACCATCATAACCTTCCCTCTTAACATATATAAATGATCTGAAAAGTCTCGTATCATTTTAAATAGTCCCCAATTAAATTTGATTTTTTTGACCGAAATAAGTGTATAATATACTATGATTTTTGATCGAAACTTGCATTTCGAAAAGTTTCATAGAATCTAATTTTCCGATGTTTTTTGCATGACCTTCCATCATAACCTTCCCTCGTAAAATATATAAATGGTATATGAAGTTTCATATCATTTCGAATAGTCCCCTATTTAATTGGAATTTTGACCGAAACTAGTATAAACTAATGTATAATATATTATGATTTTTTGGACAAACCATGCATTTCGAAAAGTTTCATAGAATCTAGTTTTCAGATGATTTTTTTGCATGGACTACCATCATAACCTTCCCTCTTAACATATATAAATGATCTGAAAAGTCTCGTATCTTGTCAAACAGTCCCCAATTAAATTTGATTTTGTTGACCGAAACTAGTGTATAATATACTATGATTTTTGATCGAAACTTGCATTTCGAAAAGTTTCATAGAATCTAATTTTCCGATGTTTTTCTGCATGACCTTCCATCATAACCTTCCCTCGTAAAATATATAAATGATATATGAAGTTTCGTATCATTTCGAATAGTCCCCGATTTAATTTGATTTTTGACCGAAACTAGTATAAACTAGTGTATAATATATTATGATTTTTTGGCCAAACCATGCATTTCGAAAAGCTTCATAGAATCTAGTTTTCAGATGATTTTTTTGCATGGACTACAATCATAACCTTCCCTCTTAACATATATAAATGATCTGAAAAGTCTCGTATCATTTTAAATAGTCCCCATTTAAATTTGATTTTTTTGACCGAAATAAGTGTATAATATACTATGATTTTTGATCGAAACTTGCATTTTGAAAAGTTTCATTGAATCTAATTTTCCAATGTATTTTTGCATGAACTTCCATCATAACGTCCCCAATTAAATTTGATTTTTTTGACCGAAATAAGTGTATAATATACTATGATTTTTGATCGAAACTTGCATTTTGAAAAGTTTCATTGAATCTAATTTTCCAATGTATTTTTGCATTAACTTCCATCATAACGTCCCCAATTAAATTTGATTTTTTTGACCGAAATAAGTGTATAATATACTATGATTTTTGATCGAAACTTGCATTTTGAAAAGTTTCATTGAATCTAATTTTCCAATGTATTTTTGCATGAACTTCCATCATAACCTTCCCTCGTAAAATATATAAATGATATATGAAGTTTCGTATCATTTCGAATAGTCCCCGATTTAATTTGATTTTTGACCGAAACTAGTCTAAACTAGTGTATAATATATTATGATTTTTTGGCCAAACCATGCATTTCGAAAAGTTTCATAGAATCTAGTTTTCTAATGATTTTTTTGCATGGACTACCATCAAAACCTTCCCTCTTAACATATATAAATGATTTGAAAAGTCTCGTATCATGTCAAACAGTCCCCATTTAAATTTTATTTTTTTGACCGAAACTAGTGTATAATATACAATGATTTTTGATCGAAACTTGCATTTCGAAAAGTTTCATAGAATCTAATTTCCATTGTATTTTTGCATGTACTTCCATCATAACCTTCCCTCGTAAAATATATAAATGATACATGAAGTTTCGTATCATTTAGAATAGTCCCCGATTTAATTTGATTTTTGACCGAAACTAGTCTAAACTAGTGTATAATATATTATGATTTTTTGGCCAAACCATGCATTTCGAAAAGTTTCATAGAATCTAGTTTTCCGATGATTTTTTTGCATGGACTACCATCATAACCTTCCCTCTTAACATATATAAATGATCTGAAAATTCTCGTATCATTTTAAATAGTCCCCAATTAAATTTGATTTTTTTGACCGAAATAAGTGTATAATATACTATGATTTTTGATCGAAACTTGCATTTCGAAAAGTTTCATAGAATCTAATTTTCCGATGTTTTTTGCATGACCTTCCATCATAACCTTCCCTCGTAAAATATATAAATGGTATATGAAGTTTCATATCATTTCGAATAGTCCCCTATTTAATTGGAATTTTGACCGAAACTAGTATAAACTAATGTATAATATATTATGATTTTTTGGACAAACCATGCATTTCGAAAAGTTTCATAGAATCTAGTTTTCAGATGATTTTTTTGCATGGACTACCATCATAACCTTCCCTCTTAACATATATAAATGATCTGAAAAGTCTCGTATCTTGTCAAACAGTCCCCAATTAAATTTGATTTTGTTGACCGAAACTAGTGTATAATATACTATGATTTTTGATCGAAACTTGCATTTCGAAAAGTTTCATAGAATCTAATTTTCCAATGTATTTTTGCATGAACTTCCATCATAACCTTCCCTCGTAAAATATATAAATGATATATGAAGTTTCGTATCATTTCGAATAGTCCCCGATTTAATTTGATTTTTGACCGAAACTAGTATAAACTAATGTATAATATATTATGATTTTTTGGCCAAACCATGCATTTCGAAAAGTTTCATAGAATCTAGTTTTCAGATGATTTTTTTGCATGGACTACCATCATAACCTTCCCTCTTAACATATATAAATGATCTGAAAAGTCTCGTATCATGTTAAACAGTCCCCACTTTAATTTGATTTTGTTGACCGAAACTAGTGTATAATATACTATGATTTTTGATCGAAACTTGCATTTCCAAAAGTTTCATAGAATCTAATTTTCCGATGATATTTTACATGGACTTCCATCATAACCTTCCCTCGTAAAATATATAAATGAAATGTGAAGTTTCATATCATTTCGAGTAGTTCACGATTTAATTTGATTTTTGACCAAAACTAGTATAAACTAGTGTATAATATATTATGATTTTTTGGCCAAACCATGCATTTCGAAAGGTTTCATAGAATCTAGTTTTCAGATGATTTTTTTTGCATGGACTACCATCATAACCTTCCCTCTTAACATATATAAATGATCTGAAAACTCTCGTATCATTTTAAATAGTCCACAATTAAATTTGATTTTTTGACCGAAACAAGTGTATAATATACTATGATTTTTGATCGAAACTTGCATTTCGAAAAGTTTCATAGAATCTAATTTTCCGATGTATTTTTGCATGAACTTCCATCATAACCTTCCCTCGTAAAATATATAAATGATATATGAAGTTTCGTATCATTTCGAATAGTCCCCGATTTAATTTGATCTTTGACCGAAACTAGTCTAAACAAGTGTATAATATATTTGGATTTTTTGGCCAAACCATGCATTTCGAAAAGTTTCATAGAATCTAGTTTTCAGATGATTTTTTTGCATGGACTACCATCAAAACCTTCCCTTTTAACATATATCAATGATTTGAAAAGTCTCGTATCATGTCAAACAGTCCCCATTTAAATTTGATTTTTTTGACCGAAACTAGTGTATAATATACAATGATTTTTGATCGAAACTTGCATTTCGAAAAGTTTCATAGAATCTAATTTCCATTGTATGTTTGCATGTACTTCCATCATAACCTTCCCTCGTAAAATATATAAATGATACATGAAGTTTCGTATCATTTAGAATAGTCCCCGATTTAATTTGATTTTTGACCGAAACTAGTCTAAACTAGTGTATTATATATTATGATTTTTTGGCCAAACCATGCATTTCAAAAAGTTTCATAGAATCTAGTTTTCAGATGATTTTTTTGCATGGACTACCATCATAACCTTCCCTCTTAACATATATAAATGATCTGAAAAGTCTCGTATCATTTTAAATAGTCCCCAATTAAATTTGATTTTTTTGACCGAAATAAGTGTATAATATACTATGATTTTTGATCGAAACTTGCATTTCGAAAAGTTTCATAGAATCTAATTTTCCGATGTTTTTTGCATGACCTTCCATCATAACCTTCCCTCGTAAAATATATAAATGGTATATGAAGTTTCATATCATTTCGAATAGTCCCCTATTTAATTGGAATTTTGACCGAAACTAGTATAAACTAATGTATAATATATTATGATTTTTTGGACAAACCATGCATTTCGAAATGTTTCATAGAATCTAGTTTTCAGATGATTTTTTTGCATGGACTACCATCATAAACTTCCCTCTTAACATATATAAATGATCTGAAAAGTCTCGTATCATGTCAAACAGTCCCCAATTAAATTTGATTTTGTTGACCGAAACTAGTGTATAATATACTATGATTTTTGATCGAAACTTGCATTTCGAAAAGTTTCATAGAATCTAATTTTCCAATGTATTTTTGCATGAACTTCCATCATAACCTTCCCTCGTAAAATATATAAATGATACATGAAGTTTCGTATCATTTAGAATAGTCCCCGATTTAATTTGATTTTTGACCGAAACTAGTCTAAACTAGTGTATTATATATTATGATTTTTTGGCCAAACCATGCATTTCAAAAAGTTTCATAGAATCTAGTTTTCAGATGATTTTTTTGCATGGACTACCATCATAACCTTCCCTCTTAACATATATAAATGATCTGAAAAGTCTCGTATCATTTTAAATAGTCCCCAATTAAATTTGATTTTTTTGACCGAAATAAGTGTATAATATACTATGATTTTTGATCGAAACTTGCATTTCGAAAAGTTTCATAGAATCTAATTTTCCGATGTTTTTTGCATGACCTTCCATCATAACCTTCCCTCGTAAAATATATAAATGGTATATGAAGTTTCATATCATTTCGAATAGTCCCCTATTTAATTGGAATTTTGACCGAAACTAGTATAAACTAATGTATAATATATTATGATTTTTTGGACAAACCATACATTTCGAAATGTTTCATAGAATCTAGTTTTCAGATGATTTTTTTGCATGGACTACCATCATAAACTTCCCTCTTAACATATATAAATGATCTGAAAAGTCTCGTATCATGTCAAACAGTCCCCAATTAAATTTGATTTTGTTGACCGAAACTAGTGTATAATATACTATGATTTTTGATCGAAACATGCATTTCGAAAAGTTTCATAGAATCTAATTTTCCAATGTATTTTTGCATGAACTTCCATCATAACCTTCCCTCGTAAAATATATAAATGATACATGAAGTTTCGTATCATTTAGAATAGTCCCCGATTTAATTTGATTTTTGACCGAAACTAGTCTAAACTAGTGTATAATATATTATGATTTTTTGGCCAAACCATGCATTTCGAAAAGTTTCATAGAATCTAGTTTTCAGATGATTTTTTTGCATGGACTACCATCATAACCTTCCCTCTTAACATATATAAATGATCTGAAAAGTCTCGTATCATGTCAAACAGTCCCCACTTTAATTTGATTTTGTTGACCGAAACTAGTGTATAATATACTATGATTTTTGATCGAAACTTGCATTTCCAAAAGTTTCATAGAATCTAATTTTCCGATGATATTTTACATGGACTTCCATCATAACCTTCCCTCGTAAAATATATAAATGAAATGTGAAGTTTCATATCATTTCGAGTAGTTCACGATTTAATTTGATTTTTGACCAAAACTAGTATAAACTAGTGTATAATATATTATGATTTTTTGGCCAAACCATGCATTTCGAAAGGTTTCATAGAATCTAGTTTTCAGATGATTTTTTTTGCATGGACTACCATCATAACCTTCCCTCTTAACATATATAAATGATCTGAAAACTCTCGTATCATTTTAAATAGTCCCCAATTAAATTTGATTTTTTGACCGAAACAAGTGTATAATATACTATGATTTTTGATCTAAACTTGCATTTCGAAAAGTTTCATAGAATCTAATTTTCCGATGTTTTTCTGCATGACCATCCATCATAACCTTCCCTCATAAAATATATAAATGATATATGAAGTTTCGTATCATTTCGAATAGTCCCCGATTTAATTATATTTTTGACCGAAACTAGTATAAACTAGTGTATAATATATTATGATTTTTTGGTCAAACCATGCATTTCGAAAAGTTTCATAGAATCTAGTTTTCAGATGATTTTTTTGCATGGACTACCATCATAACCTTCCCTCTTAACATATATAAATGATCTGAAAAGTCTCGTATCATTTTAAATAGTCCCCAATTAAATTTGATTTTTTTGACCGAAATAAGTGTATAATATACTATGATTTTTGATCGAAACTTGCATTTCGAAAAGTTTCATTGAATCTAATTTTCCAATGTATTTTTGCATGAACTTCCATCATAACCTTCCCTCGTAAAATATATAAATGATATATGAAGTTTCGTATCATTTCAAATAGTCCCCGATTTAATTTGATTTTTGACCGAAACTAGTCTAAACTAGTGTATAATATATTATGATTTTTTGGCCAAACCATGCATTTCGAAAAGTTTCATAGAATCTAGTTTTCTAATGATTTTTTTGCATGGACTACCATCATAACCTTCCCTCTTAACATATATAAATGATTTGAAAAGTCTCGTATCATGTCAAACAGTCCCAAATTAAATTTGATTTTTTTGACCGAAACTAGTGTATAATATACTATGATTTTTGATCGAAACTTGCATTTCGAAAAGTTTCATAGAATCTAATTTCCATTGTATTTTTGCATGTACTTCCATCATAACATTCCCTCGTAAAATATATAAATGATATATGAAGTTTCGTATCATTTAGAATAGTCCCCGATTTAATTTGATTTTTGACCGAAACTATACTAAACTAGTGTATAATATATTATGATTTTTTGGCCAAACCATGCATTTCGAAAAGTTTCATAGAATCTAGTTTTCAGATGATTTTTTTGCATGGACTACCATCATAACCTTCCCTCTTAACATATATAAATGATCTGAAAAGTCTCGTATCATTTTAAATAGTCCCCAATTAAATTTGATTTTTTTGACCGAAATAAGTGTATAATATACTATGATTTTTGATCGAAACTTGCATTTCGAAAAGTTTCATAGAATCTAATTTTCCGATGTTTTTTGCACGACCTTCCATCATAACCTTCCCTCGTAAAATATATAAATGGTGTATGAAGTTTCATATCATTTCGAATAGTCCCCTATTTAATTGGAATTTTGACCGAAACTAGTATAAACTAATTTATAATATATTATGATTTTTTGGCCAAACCATGCATTTCGAAAAGTTTCATAGAATCTAGTTTTCAGATGATTTTTTTGCATGGACTACCATCATAACCTTCCCTCTTAACATATATAAATGATTTGAAAAGTCTCGTATAATGTCAAACAGACCCCATTTAAATTTGATTTTTTTGACCGAAACTTGTGTATAATATACTATGATTTTTGATCGAAACTTGCATTTCGAAAAGTTTCATAGAATCTAATTTCCATTGTATTTTTGCATGTACTTCCATCATAACCTTCCCTCGTAAAATATATAAATGATACATGAAGTTTCGTATCATTTAGAATAGTCCCCGATTTAATTTGATTTTTGACCGAAACTAGTCTAAACTAGTGTATAATATATTATGATTTTTTGGCCAAACCATGCATTTCGAAAAGTTTCATAGAATCTAGTTTTCAGATGATTTTTTTGCATGGACTACCATCATAACCTTCCCTCTTAACATATATAAATGATCTGAAAAGTCTCGTATCATTTTAAATAGTCCCCAATTAAATTTGATTTTTTTGACCGAAATAAGTGTATAATATACTATGATTTTTGATCGAAACTTGCATTTCGAAAAGTTTCATAGAATCTAATTTTCCGATGTTTTTTGCATGACCTTCCATCATAACCTTCCCTCGTAAAATATATAAATGGTATATGAAGTTTCATATCATTTCGAATAGTCCCCTATTTAATTGGAATTTTGACCGAAACTAGTATAAACTAATGTATAATATATTATGATTTTTTGGACAAACCATGCATTTCGAAAAGTTTCATAGAATCTAGTTTTCAGATGATTTTTTTGCATGGACTACCATCATAACCTTCCCTCTTAACATATATAAATGATCTGAAAAGTCTCGTATCATGTCAAACAGTCCCCAATTAAATTTGATTTTGTTGACCGAAACTAGTGTATAATATACTATGATTTTTGATCGAAACTTGCATTTCGAAAAGTTTCATAGAATCTAATTTTCCAATGTATTTTTGCATGAACTTCCATCATAACCTTCCCTCGTAAAATATATAAATGATATATGAAGTTTCGTATCATTTCGAATAGTCCCCGATTTAATTTGATTTTTGACCGAAACTAGTATAAACTAATGTATAATATATTATGATTTTTTGGCCAAACCATGCATTTCGAAAAGTTTCATAGAATCTAGTTTTCAAATGATTTTTTTGCATGGACTACAATCATAACCTTCCCTCTTAACATATATAAATGATCTGAAAAGTCTCGTATCATGTCAAACAGTCCCCACTTTAATTTGATTTTGTTGACCGAAACTAGTGTATAATATACTAAGATTTTTGATCGAAACTTGCATTTCCAAAAGTTTCATAGAATCTAATTTTCCGATGATATTTTACATGGACTTCCATCATAACCTTCCCTCGTAAAATATATAAATGAAATGTGAAGTTTCATATCATTTCGAGTAGTTCACGATTTAATTTGATTTTTGACCAAAACTAGTATAAACTAGTGTATAATATATTATGATTTTTTGGCCAAACCATGCATTTCGAAAGGTTTCATAGAATCTAGTTTTCAGATGATTTTTTTTGCATGGACTACCATCATAACCTTCCCTCTTAACATATATAAATGATCTGAAAACTCTCGTATCATTTTAAATAGTCCCCAATTAAATTTGATTTTTTTGACCGAAATAAGTGTATAATATACTATGATTTTTGATCGAAACTTGCATTTCGAAAAGTTTCATTGAATCTAATTTTCCAATGTATTTTTGCATGAACTTCCATCATAACCTTCCCTCGTAAAATATATAAATGATATATGAAGTTTCGTATCATTTCAAATAGTCCCCGATTTAATTTGATTTTTGACCGAAACTAGTCTAAACTAGTGTATAATATATTATGATTTTTTGGCAAAACCATGCATTTCGAAAAGTTTCATAGAATCTAGTTTTCTAATGATTTTTTTGCATGGACTACCATCATAACCTTCCCTCTTAACATATATAAATGATTTGAAAAGTCTCGTATCATGTCAAACAGTCCCAAATTAAATTTGATTTTTTTGACCGAAACTAGTGTATAATATACTATGATTTTTGATCGAAACTTGCATTTCGAAAAGTTTCATAGAATCTAATTTCCATTGTATTTTTGCATGTACTTCCATCATAACATTCCCTCGTAAAATATATAAATGATATATGAAGTTTCGTATCATTTAGAATAGTCCCCGATTTAATTTGATTTTTGACCGAAACTATACTAAACTAGTGTATAATATATTATGATTTTTTGGCCAAACCATGCATTTCGAAAAGTTTCATAGAATCTAGTTTTCAGATGATTTTTTTGCATGGACTACCATCATAACCTTCCCTCTTAACATATATAAATGATCTGAAAAGTCTCGTATCATTTTAAATAGTCCCCAATTAAATTTGATTTTTTTGACCGAAATAAGTGTATAATATACTATGATTTTTGATCGAAACTTGCATTTCGAAAAGTTTCATAGAATCTAATTTTCCGATGTTTTTTGCACGACCTTCCATCATAACCTTCCCTCGTAAAATATATAAATGGTGTATGAAGTTTCATATCATTTCGAATAGTCCCCTATTTAATTGGAATTTTGACCGAAACTAGTATAAACTAATTTATAATATATTATGATTTTTTGGCCAAACCATGCATTTCGAAAAGTTTCATAGAATCTAGTTTTCAGATGATTTTTTTGCATGGACTACCATCATAACCTTCCCTCTTAACATATATAAATGATTTGAAAAGTCTCGTATAATGTCAAACAGACCCCATTTAAATTTGATTTTTTTGACCGAAACTTGTGTATAATATACTATGATTTTTGATCGAAACTTGCATTTCGAAAAGTTTCATAGAATCTAATTTCCATTGTATTTTTGCATGTACTTCCATCATAACCTTCCCTCGTAAAATATATAAATGATACATGAAGTTTCGTATCATTTAGAATAGTCCCCGATTTAATTTGATTTTTGACCGAAACTAGTCTAAACTAGTGTATAATATATTATGATTTTTTGGCCAAACCATGCATTTCGAAAAGTTTCATAGAATCTAGTTTTCAGATGATTTTTTTGCATGGACTACCATCATAACCTTCCCTCTTAACATATATAAATGATCTGAAAAGTCTCGTATCATTTTAAATAGTCCCCAATTAAATTTTATTTTTTTGACCGAAATAAGTGTATAATATACTATGATTTTTGATCGAAACTTGCATTTCGAAAAGTTTCATAGAATCTAATTTTCCGATGTTTTTTGCATGACCTTCCATCATAACCTTCCCTCGTAAAATATATAAATGGTATATGAAGTTTCATATCATTTCGAATAGTCCCCTATTTAATTGGAATTTTGACCGAAACTAGTATAAACTAATGTATAATATATTATGATTTTTTGGACAAACCATGCATTTCGAAAAGTTTCATAGAATCTAGTTTTCAGATGATTTTTTTGCATGGACTACCATCATAACCTTCCCTCTTAACATATATAAATGATCTGAAAAGTCTCGTATCATGTCAAACAGTCCCCAATTAAATTTGATTTTGTTGACCGAAACTAGTGTATAATATACTATGATTTTTGATCGAAACTTGCATTTCGAAAAGTTTCATAGAATCTAATTTTCCAATGTATTTTTGCATGAACTTCCATCATAACCTTCCCTCGTAAAATATATAAATGATATATGAAGTTTCGTATCATTTCGAATAGTCCCCGATTTAATTTGATTTTTGACCGAAACTAGTATAAACTAATGTATAATATATTATGATTTTTTGGCCAAACCATGCATTTCGAAAAGTTTCATAGAATCTAGTTTTCAAATGATTTTTTTGCATGGACTACAATCATAACCTTCCCTCTTAACATATATAAATGATCTGAAAAGTCTCGTATCATGTCAAACAGTCCCCACTTTAATTTGATTTTGTTGACCGAAACTAGTGTATAATATACTATGATTTTTGATCGAAACTTGCATTTCCAAAAGTTTCATAGAATCTAATTTTCCGATGATATTTTACATGGACTTCCATCATAACCTTCCCTCGTAAAATATATAAATGAAATGTGAAGTTTCATATCATTTCGAGTAGTTCACGATTTAATTTGATTTTTGACCAAAACTAGTATAAACTAGTGTATAATATATTATGATTTTTTGGCCAAACCATGCATTTCGAAAGGTTTCATAGAATCTAGTTTTCAGATGATTTTTTTTGCATGGACTACCATCATAACCTTCCCTCTTAACATATATAAATGATCTGAAAACTCTCGTATCATTTTAAATAGTCCCCAATTAAATTTGATTTTTTGACCGAAACAAGTGTATAATATACTATGATTTTTGATCTAAACTTGCATTTCAAAAAGTTTCATAGAATCTAATTTTCCGATGTTTTTCTGCATGACCATCCATCATAACCTTCCCTCATAAAATATATAAATGATATATGAAGTTTCGTATCATTTCGAATAGTCCCCGATTTAATTTGATTTTTGACCGAAACTAGTATAAACTAGTGTATAATATATTATGATTTTTTGGTCAAACCATGCATTTCGAAAAGTTTCATAGAATCTAGTTTTCAGATGATTTTTTTGCATGGACTACCATCATAACCTTCCCTCTTAACATATATAAATGATCTGAAAAGTCTCGTATCATTTTAATTAGTCCCCAATTAAATTTGATTTTTTTGACCGAAATAAGTGTATAATATACTATGATTTTTGATCGAAACTTGCATTTCGAAAAGTTTCATTGAATCTAATTTTCCAATGTATTTTTGCATGAACTTCCATCATAACCTTCCCTCGTAAAATATATAAATGATATATGAAGTTTCGTATCATTTCAAATAGTCCCCGATTTAATTTGATTTTTGACCGAAACTAGTCTAAACTAGTGTATAATATATTATGATTTTTTGGCCAAACCATGCATTTCGAAAAGTTTCATAGAATCTAGTTTTCTAATGATTTTTTTGCATGGACTACCATCATAACCTTCCCTCTTAACATATATAAATGATTTGAAAAGTCTCGTATCATGTCAAACAGTCCCAAATTAAATTTGATTTTTTTGACCGAAACTAGTGTATAATATACTATGATTTTTGATCGAAACTTGCATTTCAAAAAGTTTCATAGAATCTAATTTCCATTGTATTTTTGCATGTACTTCCATCATAACCTTCCCTCGTAAAATATATAAATGATATATGAAGTTTCGTATCATTTAGAATAGTCCCCGATTTAATTTGATTTTTGACCGAAACTAGTCTAAACTAGTGTATAATATATTATGATTTTTTGGCCAAACCATGCATTTCGAAAAGTTTCATAGAATCTAGTTTTCAGATGATTTTTTTGCATGGACTACCATCATAACCTTCCCTCTTAACATATATAAATGATCTGAAAAGTCTCGTATCATTTTAAATAGTCCCCAATTAAATTTGATTTTTTTGACCGAAATAAGTGTATAATATACTATGATTTTTGATCGAAACTTGCATTTCGAAAAGTTTCATAGAATCTAATTTTCCGATGTTTTTTGCATGACCTTCCATCATAACCTTCCCTCGTAAAATATATAAATGGTGTATGAAGTTTCATATCATTTCGAATAGTCCCCTATTTAATTGGAATTTTGACCGAAACTAGTATAAACTAATTTATAATATATTATGATTTTTTGGCCAAACCATGCATTTCGAAAAGTTTCATAGAATCTAGTTTTCAGATGATTTTTTTGCATGGACTACCATCATAACCTTCCCTCTTAACATATATAAATGATTTGAAAAGTCTCGTATAATGTCAAACAGACCCCATTTAAATTTGATTTTTTTGACCGAAACTTGTGTATAATATACTATGATTTTTGATCGAAACTTGCATTTCGAAAAGTTTCATAGAATCTAATTTCCATTGTATTTTTGCATGTACTTCCATCATAACCTTCCCTCGTAAAATATATAAATGATACATGAAGTTTCGTATCATTTAGAATAGTCCCCGATTTAATTTGATTTTTGACCGAAACTAGTCTAAACTAGTGTATAATATATTATGATTTTTTGGCCAAACCATGCATTTCGAAAAGTTTCATAGAATCTAGTTTTCAGATGATTTTTTTGCATGGACTACCATCATAACCTTCCCTCTTAACATATATAAATGATCTGAAAAGTCTCGTATCATTTTAAATAGTCCCCAATTAAATTTGATTTTTTTGACCGAAATAAGTGTATAATATACTATGATTTTTGATCGAAACTTGCATTTCGAAAAGTTTCATAGAATCTAATTTTCCGATGTTTTTTGCATGACCTTCCATCATAACCTTCCCTCGTAAAATATATAAATGGTATATGAAGTTTCATATCATTTCGAATAGTCCCCTATTTAATTGGAATTTTGACTGAAACTAGTATAAACTAATGTATAATATATTATGATTTTTTGGACAAACCATGCATTTCGAAAAGTTTCATAGAATCTAGTTTTCAGATGATTTTTTTGCATGGACTACCATCATAACCTTCCCTCTTAACATATATAAATGATCTGAAAAGTCTCGTATCATGTCAAACAGTCCCCAATTAAATTTGATTTTGTTGACCGAAACTAGTGTATAATATACTATGATTTTTGATCGAAACTTGCATTTCGAAAAGTTTCATAGAATCTAATTTTCCAATGTATTTTTGCATGAACTTCCATCATAACCTTCCCTCGTAAAATATATAAATGATATATGAAGTTTCGTATCATTTCGAATAGTCCCCGATTTAATTTGATTTTTGACCGAAACTAGTATAAACTAATGTATAATATATTAATGTTTTTTGGCCAAACCATGCATTTCGAAAAGTTTCATAGAATCTAGTTTTCAGATGATTTTTTTGCATGGACTACCATCATAACCTTCCCTCTTAACATATATAAATGATCTGAAAAGTCTCGTATCATTTTAAATAGTCCCCAATTAAATTTGATTTTTTTGACCGAAATAAGTGTATAATATACTATGATTTTTGATCGAAACTTGCATTTCGAAAAGTTTCATTGAATCTAATTTTCCAATGTATTTTTGCATGTACTTCCATCACAACCTTCCCTCGTAAAATATATAAATGATATATGAAGTTTCGTATCATTTCAAATAGTCCCCGATTTAATTTGATTTTTGACCGAAACTAGTCTAAACTAGTGTATAATATATTATGATTTTTTGGCCAAACCATGCATTTCGAAAAGTTTCATAGAATCTAGTTTTCAGATGATTTTTTTGCATGGACTACCATCATAACCTTCCCTCTTAACATATATAAATGATCTGAAAAGTCTCGTATCATTTTAAATAGTCCCCAATTAAATTTGATTTTTTTGACCGAAATAAGTGTATAATATACTATGATTTTTGATCGAAACTTGCATTTCGAAAAGTTTCATAGAATCTAATTTTCCGATGTTTTTTGCATGACCTTCCATCATAACCTTCCCTCGTAAAATATATAAATGGTATATGAAGTTTCATATCATTTCGAATAGTCCCCTATTTAATTGGAATTTTGACCGAAACTAGTATAAACTAATGTATAATATATTATGATTTTTTGGACAAACCATGCATTTCGAAATGTTTCATAGAATCTAGTTTTCAGATGATTTTTTTGCATGGACTACCATCATAAACTTCCCTCTTAACATATATAAATGATCTGAAAAGTCTCGTATCATGTCAAACAGTCCCCAATTAAATTTGATTTTGTTGACCGAAACTAGTGTATAATATACTATGATTTTTGATCGAAACATGCATTTCGAAAAGTTTCATAGAATCTAATTTTCCAATGTATTTTTGCATGAACTTCCATCATAACCTTCCCTCGTAAAATATATAAATGATACATGAAGTTTCGTATCATTAAGAATAGTCCCCGATTTAATTTGATTTTTGACCGAAACTAGTCTAAACTAGTGTATAATATATTATGATTTTTTGGCCAAACCATGCATTTCGAAAAGTTTCATAGAATCTAGTTTTCAGATGATTTTTTTGCATGGACTACCATCATAACCTTCCCTCTTAACATATATAAATGATTTGAAAAGTCTCGTATCATGTCAAACAGTCCCCATTTAAATTTTATTTTTTTGACCGAAACTAGTGTATAATATACAATGATTTTTGATCGAAACTTGCATTTCGAAAAGTTTCATAGAATCTAATTTCCATTGTATTTTTGCATGTACTTCCATCATAACCTTCCCTCGTAAAATATATAAATGATACATGAAGTTTCGTATCATTTAGAATAGTCCCCGATTTAATTTGATTTTTGACCGAAACTAGTCTAAACTAGTGTATAATATATTATGATTTTTTGGCCAAACCATGCATTTCGAAAAGTTTCATAGAATCTAGTTTTCAGATGATTTTTTTGCATGGACTACCATCATAACCTTCCCTCTTAACATATATAAATGATCTGAAAAGTCTCGTATCATTTTAAATAGTCCCCAATTAAATTTGATTTTTTTGACCGAAATAAGTGTATAATATACTATGATTTTTGATCGAAACTTGCATTTCGAAAAGTTTCATAGAATCTAATTTTCCGATGTTTTTTGCATGACCTTCCATCATAACCTTCCCTCGTAAAATATATAAATGGTATATGAAGTTTCATATCATTTCGAATAGTCCCCTATTTAATTGGAATTTTGACTGAAACTAGTATAAACTAATGTATAATATATTATGATTTTTTGGACAAACCATGCATTTCGAAAAGTTTCATAGAATCTAGTTTTCAGATGATTTTTTTGCATGGACTACCATCATAACCTTCCCTCTTAACATATATAAATGATCTGAAAAGTCTCGTATCATGTCAAACAGTCCCCAATTAAATTTGATTTTGTTGACCGAAACTAGTGTATAATATACTATGATTTTTGATCGAAACTTGCATTTCGAAAAGTTTCATAGAATCTAATTTTCCAATGTATTTTTGCATGAACTTCCATCATTACCTTCCCTCGTAAAATATATAAATGATATATGAAGTTTCGTATCATTTCGAATAGTCCCCGATTTAATTTGATTTTTGACCGAAACTAGTATAAACTAATGTATAATATATTAATGTTTTTTGGCCAAACCATGCATTTCGAAAAGTTTCATAGAATCTAGTTTTCAGATGATTTTTTTGCATGGACTACCATCATAACCTTCCCTCTTAACATATATAAATGATCTGAAAAGTCTCGTATCATTTTAAATAGTCCCCAATTAAATTTGATTTTTTTGACCGAAATAAGTGTATAATATACTATGATTTTTGATCGAAACTTGCATTTCGAAAAGTTTCATTGAATCTAATTTTCCAATGTATTTTTGCATGTACTTCCATCACAACCTTCCCTCGTAAAATATATAAATGATATATGAAGTTTCGTATCATTTCAAATAGTCCCCGATTTAATTTGATTTTTGACCGAAACTAGTCTAAACTAGTGTATAATATATTATGATTTTTTGGCCAAACCATGCATTTCGAAAAGTTTCATAGAATCTAGTTTTCAGATGATTTTTTTGCATGGACTACCATCATAACCTTCCCTCTTAACATATATAAATGATCTGAAAAGTCTCGTATCATTTTAAATAGTCCCCAATTAAATTTGATTTTTTTGACCGAAATAAGTGTATAATATACTATGATTTTTGATCGAAACTTGCATTTCGAAAAGTTTCATAGAATCTAATTTTCCGATGTTTTTTGCATGACCTTCCATCATAACCTTCCCTCGTAAAATATATAAATGGTATATGAAGTTTCATATCATTTCGAATAGTCCCCTATTTAATTGGAATTTTGACCGAAACTAGTATAAACTAGTGTATAATATATTATGATTTTTTGGCCAAACCATGCATTTCGAAAAGTTTCATAGAATCTAGTTTTCAGATGATTTTTTTGCATGGACTACCATCATAACCTTCCCTCTTAACATATATAAATGATCTGAAAAGTCTCGTATCATTTTAAATAGTCCCCAATTAAATTTGATTTTTTTGACCGAAATAAGTGTATAATATACTATGATTTTTGATCGAAACTTGCATTTCGAAAAGTTTCATAGAATCTAATTTTCCGATGTTTTTTGCATGACCTTCCATCATAACCTTCCCTCGTAAAATATATAAATGGTATATGAAGTTTCGTATCATTTCGAATAGTCCCCTATTTAATTGGAATTTTGACTGAAACTAGTATAAACTAATGTATAATATATTATGATTTTTTGGACAAACCATGCATTTCGAAAAGTTTCATAGAATCTAGTTTTCAGATGATTTTTTTGCATGGACTACCATCATAACCTTCCCTCTTAACATATATAAATGATCTGAAAAGTCTCGTATCATTTTAAATAGTCCCCAATTAAATTTGATTTTTTTGACCGAAATAAGTGTATAATATACTATGATTTTTGATCGAAACTTGCATTTCGAAAAGTTTCATTGAATCTAATTTTCCAATGTATTTTTGCATGTACTTCCATCACAACCTTCCCTCGTAAAATATATAAATGATATATGAAGTTTCGTATCATTTCAAATAGTCCCCGATTTAATTTGATTTTTGACCGAAACTAGTCTAAACTAGTGTATAATATATTATGATTTTTTGGCCAAACCATGCATTTCGAAAAGTTTCATAGAATCTAGTTTTCAGATGATTTTTTTGCATGGACTACCATCATAACCTTCCCTCTTAACATATATAAATGATCTGAAAAGTCTCGTATCATTTTAAATAGTCCCCAATTAAATTTGATTTTTTTGACCGAAATAAGTGTATAATATACTATGATTTTTGATCGAAACTTGCATTTCGAAAAGTTTCATAGAATCTAATTTTCCGATGTTTTTTGCATGACCTTCCATCATAACCTTCCCTCGTAAAATATATAAATGGTATATGAAGTTTCATATCATTTCGAATAGTCCCCTATTTAATTGGAATTTTGACCGAAACTAGTATAAACTAATGTATAATATATTATGATTTTTTGGACAAACCATGCATTTCGAAAAGTTTCATAGAATCTAGTTTTCAGATGATTTTTTTGCATGGACTACCATCATAACCTTCCCTCTTAACATATATAAATGATCTGAAAAGTCTCGTATCATGTCAAACAGTCCCCAATTAAATTTGATTTTGTTGACCGAAACTAGTGTATAATATACTATGATTTTTGATCGAAACTTGCATTTCGAAAAGTTTCATAGAATCTAATTTTCCAATGTATTTTTGCATGAACTTCCATCATAACCTTCCCTCGTAAAATATATAAATGATATATGAAGTTTCGTATCATTTCGAATAGTCCCCGATTTAATTTGATTTTTGACCGAAACTAGTATAAACTAATGTATAATATATTATGATTTTTTGGCCAAACCATGCATTTCGAAAAGTTTCATAGAATCTAGTTTTCAAATGATTTTTTTGCATGGACTACAATCATAACCTTCCCTCTTAACATATATAAATGATCTGAAAAGTCTCGTATCATGTCAAACAGTCCCCACTTTAATTTGATTTTGTTGACCGAAACTAGTGTATAATATACTATGATTTTTGATCGAAACTTGCATTTCCAAAAGTTTCATAGAATCTAATTTTCCGATGATATTTTACATGGACTTCCATCATAACCTTCCCTCGTAAAATATATAAATGAAATGTGAAGTTTCATATCATTTCGAGTAGTTCACGATTTAATTTGATTTTTGACCAAAACTAGTATAAACTATTGTATAATATATTATGATTTTTTGGCCAAACCATGCATTTCGAAAGGTTTCATAGAATCTAGTTTTCAGATGATTTTTTTTGCATGGACTACCATCATAACCTTCCCTCTTAACATATATAAATGATCTGAAAACTCTCGTATCATTTTAAATAATCCCCAATTAAATTTAATTTTTGGACCGAAACAAGTGTATAATATACTATGATTTTTGATCGAAACTTGCATTTCGAAAAGTTTCATAGAATCTAATTTTCCGATGTTTTTCTGCATGACATTCCATCATAACCTTCCCTCATAAAATATATAAATGATATATGAAGTTTCGTATCATTTCGAATAGTCCCCGATTTAATTTGATTTTTGACCGAAACTAGTATAAACTAGTGTATAATATATTATGATTTTTTGGCCAAACCATGCATTTCGAAAAGTTTCATAGAATCTAGTTTTCAGATGATTTTTTTGCATGGACTACCATCATAACCTTCCCTCTTAACATATATAAATGATCTGAAAACTCTCGTATCATGTTAAATAGTCCCCAATTAAATTTGATTTTTTTGACCAAAATAAGTGTATAATATACTATGATTTTTGATCGAAACTTGCATTTCGAAAAGTTTCATTGAATCTAATTTTCCAATGTATTTTTGCATGAACTTCCATCACAACCTTCCCTCGTAAAATATATAAATGATATATGAAGTTTCGTATCATTTCAAATAGTCCCCGATTTAATTTGATTTTTGACCGAAACTAGTCTAAACTAGTGTATAATATATTATGATTTTTTGGCCAAACCATGCATTTCGAAAAGTTTCATAGAATCTAGTTTTCAGATGATTTTTTTGCATGGACTACCATCATAACCTTCCCTCTTAACATATATAAATGATCTGAAAAGTCTCGTATCATTTTAAATAGTCCCCAATTAAATTTGATTTTTTTGACCGAAATAAGTGTATAATATACTATGATTTTTGATCGAAACTTGCATTTCGAAAAGTTTCATAGAATCTAATTTTCCGATGTTTTTTGCATGACCTTCCATCATAACCTTCCCTCGTAAAATATATAAATGGTATATGAAGTTTCATATCATTTCGAATAGTCCCCTATTTAATTGGAATTTTGACCGAAACTAGTATAAACTAATGTATAATATATTATGATTTTTTGGACAAACCATGCATTTCGAAAAGTTTCATAGAATCTAGTTTTCAGATGATTTTTTTGCATGGACTAACATCATAACCTTCCCTCTTAACATATATAAATGATCTGAAAAGTCTCGTATCATGTCAAACAGTCCCCAATTAAATTTGATTTTGTTGACCGAAACTAGTGTATAATATACTATGATTTTTGATCGAAACTTGCATTTCGAAAAGTTTCATAGAATCTAATTTTCCAATGTATTTTTGCATGAACTTCCATCATAACCTTCCCTAGTAAAATATATAAATGATATATGAAGTTTCGTATCATTTCGAATAGTCCCCGATTTAATTTGATTTTTGACCGAAACTAGTATAAACTAATGTATAATATATTATGATTTTTTGGCCAAACCATGCATTTCGAAAAGTTTCATAGAATCTAGTTTTCAAATGATTTTTTTGCATGGACTACAATCATAACCTTCCCTCTTAACATATATAAATGATCTGAAAAGTCTCGTATCATGTCAAACAGTCCCCACTTTAATTTGATTTTTTGACCGAAACTAGTGTATAATATACTATGATTTTTGATCGAAACTTGCATTTCAAAAAGTTTCATAGAATCTAATTTTCCGATGATATTTTACATGGACTTCCATCATAACCTTCTCTCGTAAAATATATAAATGAAATGTGAAGTTTCATATCATTTCGAGTAGTTCACGATTTAATTTGATTTTTGACCAAAACTAGTATAAACTATTGTATAATATATTATGATTTTTTGGCCAAACCATGCATTTCGAAAGGTTTCATAGAATCTAGTTTTCAGATGATTTTTTTTTTGCATGGACTACCATCATAACCTTCCCTCTTAACATATATGAATGATCTGAAAACTCTCGTATCATTTTAAATAGTCCCCAATTAAATTTAATTTTTTGACCGAAACAAGTGTATAATATACTATTATTTTTGATCGAAACTTGCATTTCGAAAAGTTTCATAGAATCTAATTTTCCGATGTTTTTCTGCATGACCTTCCATCATAACCTTCCCTCATAAAATATATAAATGATATATGAAGTTTCGTATCATTTCGAATAGTCCCCGATTTAATTTGATTTTTGACCGAAACTAGTAAAAACTAGTGTATAATATATTATGATTTTTTGGCCAAACCATGCATTTCGAAAAGTTTCATAGAATCTAGTTTTCAGATGATTTTTTTGCATGGACTACCATCATAACCTTCCCTCTTAACATATATAAATGATCTGAAAACTCTCGTATCATTTTAAATAGTCCCCAATTAAATTTGATTTTTTTGACCAAAATAAGTGTATAATATACTATGATTTTTGATCGAAACTTGCATTTCGAAAAGTTTCATTGAATCTAATTTTCCAATGTATTTTTGCATGAACTTCCATCACAACCTTCCCTCGTAAAATATATAAATGATATATGAAGTTTCGTATCATTTCAAATAGTCCCCGATTTAATTTGATTTTTGACCGAAACTAGTCTAAACTAGTGTATAATATATTATGATTTTTTGGCCAAACCATGCATTTCGAAAAGTTTCATAGAATCTAGTTTTCAGATGATTTTTTTGCATGGACTACCATCATAACCTTCCCTCTTAACATATATAAATGATCTGAAAAGTCTCGTATCATTTTAAATAGTCCCCAATTAAATTTGATTTTTTTGACCGAAATAAGTGTATAATATACTATGATTTTTGATCGAAACTTGCATTTCGAAAAGTTTCATAGAATCTAATTTTCCGATGTTTTTTGCATGACCTTCCATCATAACCTTCCCTCGTAAAATATATAAATGGTATATGAAGTTTCATATCATTTCGAATAGTCCCCTATTTAATTGGAATTTTGACCGAAACTAGTATAAACTAATGTATAATATATTATGATTTTTTGGACAAACCATGCATTTCGAAAAGTTTCATAGAATCTAGTTTTCAGATGATTTTTTTGCATGGACTAACATCATAACCTTCCCTCTTAACATATATAAATGATCTGAAAAGTCTCGTATCATGTCAAACAGTCCCCAATTAAATTTGATTTTGTTGACCGAAACTAGTGTATAATATACTATGATTTTTGATCGAAACTTGCATTTCGAAAAGTTTCATAGAATCTAATTTTCCAATGTATTTTTGCATGAACTTCCATCATAACCTTCCCTAGTAAAATATATAAATGATATATGAAGTTTCGTATCATTTCGAATAGTCCCCGATTTAATTTGATTTTTGACCGAAACTAGTATAAACTAATGTATAATATATTATGATTTTTTGGCCAAACCATGCATTTCGAAAAGTTTCATAGAATCTAGTTTTCAAATGATTTTTTTGCATGGACTACAATCATAACCTTCCCTCTTAACATATATAAATGATCTGAAAAGTCTCGTATCATGTCAAACAGTCCCCACTTTAATTTGATTTTTTGACCGAAACTAGTGTATAATATACTATGATTTTTGATCGAAACTTGCATTTCAAAAAGTTTCATAGAATCTAATTTTCCGATGATATTTTACATGGACTTCCATCATAACCTTCTCTCGTAAAATATATAAATGAAATGTGAAGTTTCATATCATTTCGAGTAGTTCACGATTTAATTTGATTTTTGACCAAAACTAGTATAAACTATTGTATAATATATTATGATTTTTTGGCCAAACCATGCATTTCGAAAGGTTTCATAGAATCTAGTTTTCAGATGATTTTTTTTTTGCATGGACTACCATCATAACCTTCCCTCTTAACATATATGAATGATCTGAAAACTCTCGTATCATTTTAAATAGTCCCCAATTAAATTTAATTTTTTGACCGAAACAAGTGTATAATATACTATTATTTTTGATCGAAACTTGCATTTCGAAAAGTTTCATAGAATCTAATTTTCCGATGTTTTTCTGCATGACCTTCCATCATAACCTTCCCTCATAAAATATATAAATGATATATGAAGTTTCGTATCATTTCGAATAGTCCCCGATTTAATTTGATTTTTGACCGAAACTAGTAAAAACTAGTGTATAATATATTATGATTTTTTGGCCAAACCATGCATTTCGAAAAGTTTCATAGAATCTAGTTTTCAGATGATTTTTTTGCATGGACTACCATCATAACCTTCCCTCTTAACATATATAAATGATCTGAAAACTCTCGTATCATTTTAAATAGTCCCCAATTAAATTTGATTTTTTTGACCAAAATAAGTGTATAATATACTATGATTTTTGATCGAAACTTGCATTTCGAAAAGTTTCATTGAATCTAATTTTCCAATGTATTTTTGCATGAACTTCCATCACAACCTTCCCTCGTAAAATATATAAATGATATATGAAGTTTCGTATCATTTCAAATAGTCCCCGATTTAATTTGATTTTTGACCGAAACTAGTCTAAACTAGTGTATAATATATTATGATTTTTTGGCCAAACCATGCATTTCGAAAAGTTTCATAGAATCTAGTTTTCTAATGATTTTTTTGCATGGACTACCATCATAACCTTCCCTCTTAACATATATAAATGATTTGAAAAGTCTCGTATCATGTCAAACAGTCCCCATTTAAATTTGATTTTTTTGACCGAAACTAGTGTATAATATACTATGATTTTTGATCGAAACTTGCATTTCGAAAAGTTTCATAGAATCTAATTTCCATTGTATTTTTGCATGTACTTCCATCATAACCTTCCCTCGTAAAATATATAAATGATATATGAAGTTTCGTATCATTTAGAATAGTCCCCGATTTAATTTGATTTTTGACCGAAACTAGTCTAAACTAGTGTATAATATATTATGATTTTTTGGCCACACCAAGCATTTCGAAAAGTTTCATAGAATCTAGTTTTCAGATGATTTTTTTGCATGGACTACCATCATAACCTTCCCTCTTAACATATATAAATGATTTGAAAAGTCTCGTATCATGTCAAACATTCCCCATTTAAATTTGATTTTTTTGACCGAAACTAGTGTATAATATACTATGATTTTTGATCTAAACTTGCATTTCGAAAAGTTTCATAGAATCTAATTTCCATTGTATTTTTGCATGTACTTCCATCATAACCTTCCCTCGTAAAATATATAAATGATATATGAAGTTTCGTATCATTTAGAATAGTCCCCGATTTAATTTGATTTTTGACCGAAACTAGTCTAAACTAGTGTATAATATATTATGATTTTTTGGCCAAACCATGCATTTCGAAAAGTTTCATAGAATCTAGTTTTCAGATGATTTTTTTGCATGTACTACCATCATAACCTTCCCTCTTAACATATATAAATGATCTGAAAAGTCTCGTATCATTTTAAATAGTCCCCAATTAAATTTGATTTTTTTGACCGAAATAAGTGTATAATATACTATGATTTTTGATCGAAACTTGCATTTCGAAAAGTTTCATAGAATCTAATTTTCCGATGTTTTTTGCATGACCTTTCATCATAACCTTCCCTCTTAAAATATATAAATGGTATATGAAGTTTCATATCATTTCGAATAGTCCCCTATTTAATTGGATTTTTGACCGAAACTAGTATAAACTAATGTATAATATATTATGATTTTTTGGACAAACCATGCATTTCGAAAAGTTTCATAGAATCTAGTTTTCAGATGATTTTTTTGCATGGACTACCATCATAACCTTCCCTCTTAACATATATAAATGATTTGAAAAGTCTCGTATCATGTCAAACAGTCCCCATTTAAATTTGATTTTTTTGACCGAAACTAGTGTATAATATACTATGATTTTTGATCGAAACTTGCATTTCGAAAAGTTTCATAGAATCTAATTTCCATTGTATTTTTGCATGTACTTCCATCATAACCTTCCCTCGTAAAATATATAAATGATACATGAAGTTTCGTATCATTTAGAATAGTCCCCGATTTAATTTGATTTTTGACCGAAACTAGTCTAAACTAGTGTATAATATATTATGATTTTTTGGCCAAACCATGCATTTCGAAAAGTTTCATAGAATCTAGTTTTCAGATGATTTTTTTGCATGGACTACCATCATAACCTTCCCTCTTAACATATATAAATGATCTGAAAAGTCTCGTATCATTTTAAATAGTCCCCAATTAAATTTGATTTTTTTGACCGAAATAAGTGTATAATATACTATGATTTTTGATCGAAACTTGCATTTCGAAAAGTTTCATAGAATCTAATTTTCCGATGTTTTTTGCATGACCTTTCATCATAACCTTCCCTCTTAAAATATATAAATGGTATATGAAGTTTCATATCATTTCGAATAGTCCCCTATTTAATTGGAATTTTGACCGAAACTTGTATAAACTAATTTATAATATATTATGATTTTTTGGACAAACCATGCATTTCGAAAAGTTTCATAGAATCTAGTTTTCAGATGATTTTTTTGCATGGACTACCATCATAACCTTCCCTCTTAACATATATAAATGATTTGAAAAGTCTCGTATCATGTCAAACAGTCCCCATTTAAATTTGATTTTTTTGACCGAAACTAGTGTATAATATACTATGATTTTTGATCGAAACTTGCATTTCGAAAAGTTTCATAGAATCTAATTTCCATTGTATTTTTGCATGTACTTCCATCATAACCTTCCCTCGTAAAATATATAAATGATACATGAAGTTTCGTATCATTTAGAATAGCCCCCGATTTAATTTGATTTTTGACCGAAACTAGTCTAAACTAGTGTATAATATATTATGATTTTTTGGCCAAACCATGCATTTCGAAAAGTTTCATAGAATCTAGTTTTCAGATGATTTTTTTGCATGGACTACCATCATAACCTTCCCTCTTAACATATATAAATGATCTGAAAAGTCTCGTATCATTTTAAATAGTCCCCAATTAAATTTGATTTTTTTGACCGAAATAAGTGTATAATATACTATGATTTTTGATCGAAACTTGCATTTCGAAAAGTTTCATAGAATCTAATTTTCCGATGTTTTTTGCATGACCTTTCATCATAACCTTCCCTCTTAAAATATATAAATGGTATATGAAGTTTCATATCATTTCGAATAGTCCCCTATTTAATTGGATTTTTGACCGAAACTAGTATAAACTAATGTATAATATATTATGATTTTTTGGACAAACCATGCATTTCGAAAAGTTTCATAGAATCTAGTTTTCAGATGATTTTTTTGCATGGACTACCATCATAACCTTCCCTCTTAACATATATAAATGATTTGAAAAGTCTCGTATCATGTCAAACAGTCCCCATTTAAATTTGATTTTTTTGACCGAAACTAGTGTATAATATACTATGATTTTTGATCGAAACTTGCATTTCGAAAAGTTTCATAGAATCTAATTTCCATTGTATTTTTGCATGTACTTCCATCATAACCTTCCCTCGTAAAATATATAAATGATACATGAAGTTTCGTATCATTTAGAATAGTCCCCGATTTAATTTGATTTTTGACCGAAACTAGTCTAAACTAGTGTATAATATATTATGATTTTTTGGCCAAACCATGCATTTCGAAAAGTTTCATAGAATCTAGTTTTCAGATGATTTTTTTGCATGGACTACCATCATAACCTTCCCTCTTAACATATATAAATGATCTGAAAAGTCTCGTATCATTTTAAATAGTCCCCAATTAAATTTGATTTTTTTGACCGAAATAAGTGTATAATATACTATGATTTTTGATCGAAACTTGCATTTCGAAAAGATTCATAGAACTAATTTTCCGATGTTTTTTGCATGACCTTCCATCATAACCTTCCCTCGTAAAATATATAAATGGTATATGAAGTTTCATATCATTTCGAATAGTCCCCTATTTAATTGGAATTTTGACCGAAACTAGTATAAACTAATTTATAATATATTATGATTTTTTGGACAAACCATGCATTTCGAAAAGTTTCATAGAATCTAGTTTTCAGATGATTTTTTTGCATGGACTACCATCATAACCTTCCCTCTTAACATATTAAATGATTTGAAAAGTCTCGTATCATGTCAAACAGTCCCCATTTAAATTTGATTTTTTTGACCGAAACTAGTGTATAATATACTATGATTTTTGATCGAAACTTGCATTTCGAAAAGTTTCATAGAATCTAATTTCCATTGTATTTTTGCATGTACTTCCATCATAACCTTCCCTCGTAAAATATATAAATGATACATGAAGTTTCGTATCATTTAGAATAGCCCCCGATTTAATTTGATTTTTGACCAAAACTAGTCTAAACTAGTGTATAATATATTATGATTTTTTGGCCAAACCATGCATTTCGAAAAGTTTCATAGAATCTAGTTTTCAGATGATTTTTTTGCATGGACTACCATCATAACCTTCCCTCTTAACATATATAAATTATCTGAAAAGTCTCGTATCATTTTAAATAGTCCCCAATTAAATTTGATTTTTTTGACCGAAATAAGTGTATAATATACTATGATTTTTGATCGAAACTTGCATTTCGAAAAGTTTCATAGAATCTAATTTTCCGATGTTTTTTGCATGACCTTCCATCATAACCTTCCCTCGTAAAATATATAAATGGTATATGAAGTTTCATATCATTTCGAATAGTCCCCTATTTAATTGGAATTTTGACCGAAACTAGTATAAACTAATGTATAATATATTATGATTTTTGGACAAACCATGCATTTCGAAAAGTTTCATAGAATCTAGTTTTCAGATGATTTTTTTGCATGGACTACCATCATAACCTTCCCTCTTAACATATATAAATGATCTGAAAAGTCTCGTATCATGTCAAACAGTCCCCAATTAAATGTGATTTGGTTGACCGAAACTAGTGTATAATATACTATGATTTTTGATCGAAACTTGCATTTCGAAAAGTTTCATAGAATCTAATTTTCCAATGTATTTTTGCATGAACTTCCATCATAACCTTGCCTCGTAAAATATATAAATGATATATGAAGTTTCGTATCATTTCGAATAGTCCCCGATTTAATTTGATTTTTGACCGAAACTAGTATAAACTAATGTATAATATATTATGATTTTTTGGCCAAACCATGCATTTCGAAAAGTTTCATAGAATCTAGTGTTCAGATGATTTTTTTGCATGGACTACAATCATAACCTTCCCTCTTAACATATATAAATGATCTGAAAAGTCTCGTATCATGTCAAACAGTCCCCACTTTAATTTGATTTTGTTGACCGAAACTAGTGTATAATATACTATGATTTTTGATCGAAACTTGCATTTCCAAAAGTTTCATAGAATCTAATTTTCCGATGATATTTTACATGGACTTCCATCATAACCTTCCCTCGTAAAATATATAAATGAAATGTGAAGTTTCATATCATTTCGAGTAGTTCACGATTTAATTTGATTTTTGACCAAAACTAGTATAAACTAGTGTATAATATATTATGATTTTTTGGCCAAACCATGCATTTCGAAAGGTTTCATAGAATCTAGTTTTCAGATGATTTTTTTTGCATGGACTACCATCATAACCTTCCCTCTTAACATATATAAATGATCTGAAAACTCTCGTATCATTTTAAATAGTCACCAATTAAATTTGATTTTTTGACCGAAACAAGTGTATAATATACTATGATTTTTGATCGAAACTTGCATTTCGAAAAGTTTCATAGAATCTAATTTTCCGATGTTTTTCTGCATGACCTTCCATCATAACCTTCCCTCATAAAATATATAAATGATATATGAAGTTTCGTATCATTTCGAATAGTCCCCGATTTAATTTGATTTTTGACCGAAACTAGTATAAACTAGTGTATAATATATTATGATTTTTTGGCCAAACCATGCATTTCGAAAAGTTTCATAGAATCTAGTTTTCAGATGATTTTTTTGCATGGACTACCATCATAACCTTCCCTCTTAACATATATAAATGATCTGAAAAGTCTCGTATCATTTTAAATAGTCCCCAATTAAATTTGATTTTTTTGACCAAAATAAGTGTATAATATACTATGATTTTTGATCGAAACTTGCATTTCGAAAAGTTTCATTGAATCTAATTTTCCAATGTATTTTTGCATGAACTTCCATCATAACCTCCCCTCGTAAAATATATAAATGATATATGAAGTTTCGTATCATTTCAAATAGTCCCCGATTTAATTTTAATTTTTGACCGAAACTAGTCTAAACTAGTGTATAATATATTATGATTTTTTGGCCAAACCATGCATTTCGAAAAGTTTCATAGAATCTAGTTTTCTAATGATTTTTTTGCATGGACTACCATCATAACCTTCCCTCTTAACATATATAAATGATTTGAAAAGTCTCGTATCATGTCAAACAGTCCCCATTTAAATTTGATTTTTTTGACCGAAACTAGTGTATAATATACTATGATTTTTTATCGAAACTTGCATTTCGAAAAGTTTCATAGAATCTAATTTCCATTGTATTTTTGCATGTACTTCCATCATAACCTTCCCTCGTAAAATATATAAATGATATATGAAGTTTCGTATCATTTAGAATAGTCCCCGATTTAATTTGATTTTTGACCGAAACTAGTCTAAACTAGTGTATAATATATTATGATTTTTTGGCCAAACCATGCATTTCGAAAAGTTTCATAGAATCTAGTTTTCAGATGATTTTTTTGCATGGACTACCATCATAACCTTCCCTCTTAACATATATAAATGATCTGAAAAGTCTCGTATCATTTTAAATAGTCCCCAATTAAATTTGATTTTTTTGACCGAAATAAGTGTATAATATACTGATTTTTGATCGAAACTTGCATTTCGAAAAGTTTCATAGAATCTAATTTTCCGATGTTTTTTGCATGACCTTTCATCATAACCTTCCCTCTTAAAATATATAAATGGTATATGAAGTTTCATATCATTTCGAATAGTCCCCTATTTAATTGGATTTTTGACCGAAACTAGTATAAACTAATGTATAATATATTATGATTTTTTTGACAAACCATGCATTTCGAAAAGTTTCATAGAATCTAGTTTTCAGATGATTTTTTTGCATGGACTACCATCATAACCTTCCCTCTTAACATATATAAATGATTTGAAAAGTCTCGTATCATGTCAAACATTCCCCATTTAAATTTGATTTTTTTGACCGAAACTAGTGTATAATATACTATGATTTTTGATCGAAACTTGCATTTCGAAAAGTTTCATAGAATCTAATTTCCATTGTATTTTTGCATGTACTTCCATCATAACCTTCCCTCGTAAAATATATAAATGATACATGAAGTTTCGTATCATTTAGAATAGTCCCCGATTTAATTTGATTTTTGACCGAAACTAGTCTAAACTAGTGTATAATATATTATGATTTTTTGGCCAAACCATGCATTTCGAAAAGTTTCATAGAATCTAGTTTTCAGATGATTTTTTTGCATGGACTACCATCATAACCTTCCCTCTTAACATATATAATTGATCTGAAAACTCTCGTATCATTTTAAATAGTCCCCAATTAAATTTGATTTTTTGACCGAAACAAGTGTATAATATACTATGATTTTTGACCGAAACTTGCATTTCGAAAAGTTTCATAGAATCTAATTTTCCGATGTTTTTCTGCATGACCTTCCATCATAACCTTCCCTCATAAAATATATAAATGATATATGAAGTTTCGTATCATTTCGAATAGTCCCCGATTTAATTTGATTTTTGACCGAAACTAGTCTAAACTAGTGTATAATATTATGATTTTTTGGCCAAACCATGCATTTCGAAAAGTTTCATAGAATCTAGTTTTCAGATGATTTTTTTGCATGGACTACCATCATAACCTTCCCTCTTAACATATATAAATGATCTGAAAAGTCTCGTATCATTTTAAATAGTCCCCAATTAAATTTGATTTTTTTGACCAAAATAAGTGTATAATATACTATGATTTTTGATCGAAACTTGCATTTCGAAAAGTTTCATTGAATCTAATTTTCCAATGTATTTTTGCATGAACTTCCATCATAACCTTCCCTCGTAAAATATATAAATGATATATGAAGTTTCGTATCATTTCAAATAGTCCCCGATTTAATTTGATTTTTGACCGAAACTAGTCTAAACTAGTGTATAATATATTATGATTTTTTGGCCAAACCATGCATTTCGAAAAGTTTCATAGAATCTAGTTTTCAGATGATTTTTTTGCATGGACTACCATCATAACCTTCCCTCTTAACATATATAAATGATCTGAAAAGTCTCGTATCATGTCAAACAGTCCCCATTTAAATTTGATTTTTTTGACCGAAACTAGTGTATAATATACTATGATTTTTGATCGAAACTTGCATTTCGAAAAGTTTCATAGAATCTAATTTCCATTGTATTTTTGCATGTACTTCCATCATAACCTTCCCTCGTAAAATATATAAATGATACATGAAGTTTCGTATCTTTTAGAATAGCCCCCGATTTAATTTGATTTTTGACCGAAACTAGTCTAAACTAGTGTATAATATATTATGATTTTTTGGCCAAACCATGCATTTCGAAAAGTTTCATAGAATCTAGTTTTCAGATGATTTTTTTGCATGGACTACCATCATAACCTTCCCTCTTAACATATATAAATGATCTGAAAAGTCTCGTATCATTTTAAATAGTCCCCAATTAAATTTGATTTTTTTGACCGAAATAAGTGTATAATATACTATGATTTTTGATCGAAACTTGCATTTCGAAAAGTATCATAGAATCTAATTTTCCGATGTTTTTTGCATGACCTTTCATCATAACCTTCCCTCTTAAAATATATAAATGGTATATGAAGTTTCATATCATTTCGAATAGTCCCCTATTTAATTGGATTTTTGACCGAAACTAGTATAAACTAATGTATAATATATTATGATTTTTTGGACAAACCATGCATTTCGAAAAGTTTCATAGAATCTAGTTTTCAGATGATTTTTTTGCATGGACTACCATCATAACCTTCCCTCTTAACATATATAAATGATTTGAAAAGTCTCGTATCATGTCAAACAGTCCCCATTTAAATTTGATTTTTTTGACCGAAACTAGTGTATAATATACTATGATTTTTGATCGAAACTTGCATTTCGAAAAGTTTCATAGAATCTAATTTCCATTGTATTTTTGCATGTACTTCCATCATAACCTTCCCTCGTAAAATATATAAATGATACATGAAGTTTCGTATCATTTAGAATAGTCCCCGATTTAATTTGATTTTTGACCGAAACTAGTCTAAACTAGTGTATAATATATTATGAATTTTTGGCCAAACCATGCATTTCGAAAAGTTTCATAGAATCTAGTTTTCAGATGATTTTTTTGCATGGACTACCATCATAACCTTCCCTCTTAACATATATAAATGATCTGAAAACTCTCGTATCATTTTAAATAGTCCCCAATTAAATTTGATTTTTTGACCGAAACAAGTGTATAATATACTATGATTTTTGACCGAAACTTGCATTTCGAAAAGTTTCATAGAATCTAATTTTCCGATGTTTTTTGCATGACCTTCCATCATAACCTTCCCTCGTAAAATATATAAATGGTATATGAAGTTTCATATCATTTCGAATAGTCCCCTATTTAATTGGAATTTTGACCGAAACTAGTATAAACTAATGTATAATATATTATGATTTTTTGGCCAAACCATGCATTTCGAAAGGTTTCATAGAATCTAGTTTTCAGATGATTTTTTTGCATGGACTACCATCATAACCTTCCCTCTTAACATATATAAATGATCTGAAAAGTCTCGTATCATTTTAAATAGTCCCCAATTAAATTTGATTTTTTTGACCAAAATAAGTGTATAATATACTATGATTTTTGATCGAAACTTGCATTTCGAAAAGTTTCATTGAATCTAATTTTCCAATGTATTTTTGCATGAACTTCCATCATAACCTTCCCTCGTAAAATATATAAATGATATATGAAGTTTCGTATCATTTCAAATAGTCCCCGATTTAATTTGATTTTTGACCGAAACTAGTCTAAACTAGTGTATAATATATTATGATTTTTTGGCCAAACCATGCATTTCGAAAAGTTTCATAGAATCTAGTTTTCAGATGATTTTTTTGCATGGACTACCATCATAACCTTCCCTCTTAACATATATAAATGATCTGAAAAGTCTCGTATCATGTCAAACAGTCCCCATTTAAATTTGATTTTTTTGACCGAAACTAGTGTATAATATACTATGATTTTTGATCGAAACTTGCATTTCGAAAAGTTTCATAGAATCTAATTTCCATTGTATTTTTGCATGTACTTCCATCATAACCTTCCCTCGTAAAATATATAAATGATACATGAAGTTTCGTATCTTTTAGAATAGCCCCCGATTTAATTTGATTTTTGACCGAAACTAGTCTAAACTAGTGTATAATATATTATGATTTTTTGGCCAAACCATGCATTTCGAAAAGTTTAATAGAATCTAGTTTTCAGATGATTTTTTTGCATGGACTACCATCATAACCTTCCCTCTTAACATATATAAATGATCTGAAAAGTCTCGTATCATTTTAAATAGTCCCCAATTAAATTTGATTTTTTTGACCGAAATAAGTGTATAATATACTATGATTTTTGATCGAAACTTGCATTTCGAAAAGTATCATAGAATCTAATTTTCCGATGTTTTTTGCATGACCTTTCATCATAACCTTCCCTCTTAAAATATATAAATGGTATATGAAGTTTCATATCATTTCGAATAGTCCCCTATTTAATTGGATTTTTGACCGAAACTAGTATAAACTAATGTATAATATATTATGATTTTTTGGACAAACCATGCATTTCGAAAAGTTTCATAGAATCTAGTTTTCAGATGATTTTTTTGCATGGACTACCATCATAACCTTCCCTCTTAACATATATAAATGATTTGAAAAGTCTCGTATCATGTCAAACAGTCCCCATTTAAATTTGATTTTTTTGACCGAAACTAGTGTATAATATACTATGATTTTTGATCGAAACTTGCATTTCGAAAAGTTTCATAGAATCTAATTTCCATTGTATTTTTGCATGTACTTCCATCATAACCTTCCCTCGTAAAATATATAAATGATACATGAAGTTTCGTATCATTTAGAATAGTCCCCGATTTAATTTGATTTTTGACCGAAACTAGTCTAAACTAGTGTATAATATATTATGAATTTTTTGCCAAACCATGCATTTCGAAAAGTTTCATAGAATCTAGTTTTCAGATGATTTTTTTGCATGGACTACCATCATAACCTTCCCTCTTAACATATATAAATGATCTGAAAACTCTCGTATCATTTTAAATAGTCCCGAATTAAATTTGATTTTTTGACCGAAATAAGTGTATAATATACTATGATTTTTGATCGAAACTTGCATTTCGAAAAGTTTCATAGAATCTAATTTTCCGATGTTTTTTGCATGACCTTCCATCATAACCTTCCCTCGTAAAATATATAAATGGTATATGAAGTTTCATATCATTTCGAATAGTCCCCTATTTAATTGGAATTTTGACCGAAACTAGTATAAACTAATGTATAATATATTATGATTTTTTGGCCAAACCATGCATTTCGAAAGGTTTCATAGAATCTAGTTTTCAGATGATTTTTTTTGCATGGACTACCATCATAACCTTCCCTCTTAACATATATAAATGATCTGAAAACTCTCGTATCATTTTAAATAGTCCCCAATTAAATTTAATTTTTTGACCGAAACAAGTGTATAATATACTATGATTTTTGATCGAAACTTGCATTTCGAAAAGTTTCATAGAATCTAATTTTCCGATGTTTTTCTGCATGACCTTCCATCATAACCTTCCCTCATAAAATATATAAATGATATATGAAGTTTCGTATCATTTCGAATAGTCCCCGATTTAATTTGATTTTTGACCGAAACTAGTATAAACTAGTGTATAATATATTATGATTTTTTGGCCAAACCATGCATTTCGAAAAGTTTCATAGAATCTAGTTTTCAGATGATTTTTTTGCATGGACTACCATCATAACCTTCCCTCTTAACATATATAAATGATCTGAAAACTCTCGTATTATTTTAAATAGTCCCCAATTAAATTTGATTTTTTTGACCAAAATAAGTGTATAATATACTATGATTTTTGATCGAAACTTGCATTTCGAAAAGTTTCATTGAATCTAATTTTCCAATGTATTTTTGCATGAACTTCCATCATAACCTTCCCTCGTAAAATATATAAATGATATATGAAGTTTCGTATCATTTCAAATAGTCCCCGATTTAATTTGATTTTTGACCGAAACTAGTCTAAACTAGTGTATAATATATTATGATTTTTTGGCCAAACCATGCATTTCGAAAAGTTTCATAGAATCTAGTTTTCTAATGATTTTTTTGCATGGACTACTATCATAACCTTCCCTCTTAACATATATAAATGATTTGAAAAGTCTCGTATCATGTCAAACAGTCCCCATTTAAATTTGATTTTTTTGACCGAAACTAGTGTATAATATACTATGATTTTTGATCGAAACTTGCATTTCGAAAAGTTTCATAGAATCTAATTTCCATTGTATTTTTGCATGTACTTCCATCATAACCTTCCCTCGTAAAATATATAAATGATATATGAAGTTTTGTATCATTTAGAATAGTCCCCGATTTAATTTGATTTTTGACCGAAACTAGTCTAAACTAGTGTATAATATATTATGATTTTTTGGCCAAACCATGCATTTCGAAAAGTTTCATAGAATCTAGTTTTCAGATGATTTTTTTGCATGGACTACCATCATAACCTTCCCTCTTAACATATATAAATGATTTGAAAAGTCTCGTATCATGTCAAACAGTCCCCATTTAAATTTGATTTTTTTTACCGAAACTAGTGTATAATATACTATGATTTTTGATCGAAACTTGCATTTCGAAAAGTTTCATAGAATCTAATTTCCATTGTATTTTTGCATGTACTTCCATCATAACCTTCCCTCGTAAAATATATAAATGATACATGAAGTTTCGTATCTTTTAGAATAGCCCCCGATTTAATTTGATTTTTGACCGAAACTAGTCTAAACTAGTGTATAATATATTATGATTTTTTGGCCAAACCATGCATTTCGAAAAGTTTCATAGAATCTAGTTTTCAGATGATTTTTTTGCATGGACTACCATCATAACCTTCCCTCTTAACATATATAAATGATCTGAAAAGTCTCGTATCATTTTAAATAGTCCCCAATTAAATTTGATTTTTTTGACCGAAATAAGTGTATAATATACTATGATTTTTGATCGAAACTTGCATTTCGAAAAGTATCATAGAATCTAATTTTCCGATGTTTTTTGCATGACCTTTCATCATAACCTTCCCTCTTAAAATATATAAATGGTATATGAAGTTTCATATCATTTCGAATAGTCCCCTATTTAATTGGATTTTTGACCGAAACTAGTATAAACTAATGTATAATATATTATGATTTTTTGGACAAACCATGCATTTCGAAAAGTTTCATAGAATCTAGTTTTCAGATGATTTTTTTGCATGGACTACCATCATAACCTTCCCTCTTAACATATATAAATGATTTGAAAAGTCTCGTATCATGTCAAACAGTCCCCATTTAAATTTGATTTTTTTGACCGAAACTAGTGTATAATATACTATGATTTTTGATCGAAACTTGCATTTCGAAAAGTTTCATAGAATCTAATTTCCATTGTATTTTTGCATGTACTTCCATCATAACCTTCCCTCGTAAAATATATAAATGATACATGAAGTTTCGTATCATTTAGAATAGTCCCCGATTTAATTTGATTTTTGACCGAAACTAGTCTAAACTAGTGTATAATATATTATGAATTTTTTGCCAAACCATGCATTTCGAAAAGTTTCATAGAATCTAGTTTTCAGATGATTTTTTTGCATGGACTACCATCATAACCTTCCCTCTTAACATATATAAATGATCTGAAAACTCTCGTATCATTTTAAATAGTCCCGAATTAAATTTGATTTTTTGACCGAAATAAGTGTATAATATACTATGATTTTTGATCGAAACTTGCATTTCGAAAAGTTTCATAGAATCTAATTTTCCGATGTTTTTTGCATGACCTTCCATCATAACCTTCCCTCGTAAAATATATAAATGGTATATGAAGTTTCATATCATTTCGAATAGTCCCCTATTTAATTGGAATTTTGACCGAAACTAGTATAAACTAATGTATAATATATTATGATTTTTTGGCCAAACCATGCATTTCGAAAGGTTTCATAGAATCTAGTTTTCAGATGATTTTTTTTGCATGGACTACCATCATAACCTTCCCTCTTAACATATATAAATGATCTGAAAACTCTCGTATCATTTTAAATAGTCCCCAATTAAATTTAATTTTTTGACCGAAACAAGTGTATAATATACTATGATTTTTGATCGAAACTTGCATTTCGAAAAGTTTCATAGAATCTAATTTTCCGATGTTTTTCTGCATGACCTTCCATCATAACCTTCCCTCATAAAATATATAAATGATATATGAAGTTTCGTATCATTTCGAATAGTCCCCGATTTAATTTGATTTTTGACCGAAACTAGTATAAACTAGTGTATAATATATTATGATTTTTTGGCCAAACCATGCATTTCGAAAAGTTTCATAGAATCTAGTTTTCAGATGATTTTTTTGCATGGACTACCATCATAACCTTCCCTCTTAACATATATAAATGATCTGAAAACTCTCGTATTATTTTAAATAGTCCCCAATTAAATTTGATTTTTTTGACCAAAATAAGTGTATAATATACTATGATTTTTGATCGAAACTTGCATTTCGAAAAGTTTCATTGAATCTAATTTTCCAATGTATTTTTGCATGAACTTCCATCATAACCTTCCCTCGTAAAATATATAAATGATATATGAAGTTTCGTATCATTTCAAATAGTCCCCGATTTAATTTGATTTTTGACCGAAACTAGTCTAAACTAGTGTATAATATATTATGATTTTTTGGCCAAACCATGCATTTCGAAAAGTTTCATAGAATCTAGTTTTCTAATGATTTTTTTGCATGGACTACTATCATAACCTTCCCTCTTAACATATATAAATGATTTGAAAAGTCTCGTATCATGTCAAACAGTCCCCATTTAAATTTGATTTTTTTGACCGAAACTAGTGTATAATATACTATGATTTTTGATCGAAACTTGCATTTCGAAAAGTTTCATAGAATCTAATTTCCATTGTATTTTTGCATGTACTTCCATCATAACCTTCCCTCGTAAAATATATAAATGATATATGAAGTTTTGTATCATTTAGAATAGTCCCCGATTTAATTTGATTTTTGACCGAAACTAGTCTAAACTAGTGTATAATATATTATGATTTTTTGGCCAAACCATGCATTTCGAAAAGTTTCATAGAATCTAGTTTTCAGATGATTTTTTTGCATGGACTACCATCATAACCTTCCCTCTTAACATATATAAATGATTTGAAAAGTCTCGTATCATGTCAAACAGTCCCCATTTAAATTTGATTTTTTTTACCGAAACTAGTGTATAATATACTATGATTTTTGATCGAAACTTGCATTTCGAAAAGTTTCATAGAATCTAATTTCCATTGTATTTTTGCATGTACTTCCATCATAACCTTCCCTCGTAAAATATATAAATGATACATGAAGTTTCGTATCTTTTAGAATAGCCCCCGATTTAATTTGATTTTTGACCGAAACTAGTCTAAACTAGTGTATAATATATTATGATTTTTTGGCCAAACCATGCATTTCGAAAAGTTTCATAGAATCTAGTTTTCAGATGATTTTTTTGCATGGACTACCATCATAACCTTCCCTCTTAACATATATAAATGATCTGAAAAGTCTCGTATCATTTTAAATAGTCCCCAATTAAATTTGATTTTTTTGACCGAAATAAGTGTATAATATACTATGATTTTTGATCGAAACTTGCATTTCGAAAAGTTTCATAGAATCTAATTTCCATTGTATTTTTGCATGTACTTCCATCATAACCTTCCCTCGTAAAATATATAAATGATACATGAAGTTTCGTATCATTTAGAATAGTCCCCGATTTAATTTGATTTTTGACCGAAACTAGTCTAAACTAGTGTATAATATATTATGATTTTTTGGCCAAACCATGCATTTCGAAAAGTTTCATAGAATCTAGTTTTCAGATGATTTTTTTGCATGGACTACCATCATAACCTTCCCTCTTAACATATATAAATGATCTGAAAACTCTCGTATCATTTTAAATAGTCCCGAATTAAATTTGATTTTTTGACCGAAATAAGTGTATAATATACTATGATTTTTGATCGAAACTTGCATTTCGAAAAGTTTCATAGAATCTAATTTTCCGATGTTTTTTGCATGACCTTCCATCATAACCTTCCCTCGTAAAATATATAAATGGTATATGAAGTTTCATATCATTTCGAATAGTCCCCTATTTAATTGGAATTTTGACCGAAACTAGTATAAACTAATGTATAATATATTATGATTTTTTGGCCAAACCATGCATTTCGAAAGGTTTCATAGAATCTAGTTTTCAGATGATTTTTTTTGCATGGACTACCATCATAACCTTCCCTCTTAACATATATAAATGATCTGAAAACTCTCGTATCATTTTAAATAGTCCCCAATTAAATTTAATTTTTTGACCGAAACAAGTGTATAATATACTATGATTTTTGATCGAAACTTGCATTTCGAAAAGTTTCATAGAATCTAATTTTCCGATGTTTTTCTGCATGACCTTCCATCATAACCTTCCCTCATAAAATATATAAATGATATATGAAGTTTCGTATCATTTCGAATAGTCCCCGATTTAATTTGATTTTTGACCGAAACTAGTATAAACTAGTGTATAATATATTATGATTTTTTGGCCAAACCATGCATTTCGAAAAGTTTCATAGAATCTAGTTTTCAGATGATTTTTTTGCATGGACTACCATCATAACCTTCCCTCTTAACATATATAAATGATCTGAAAACTCTCGTATCATTTTAAATAGTCCCCAATTAAATTTGATTTTTTTGACCAAAATAAGTGTATAATATACTATGATTTTTGATCGAAACTTGCATTTCGAAAAGTTTCATTGAATCTAATTTTCCAATGTATTTTTGCATGAACTTCCATCATAACCTTCCCTCGTAAAATATATAAATGATATATGAAGTTTCGTATCATTTCAAATAGTCCCCGATTTAATTTGATTTTTGACCGAAACTAGTCTAAACTAGTGTATAATATATTATGATTTTTTGGCCAAACCATGCATTTCGAAAAGTTTCATAGAATCTAGTTTTCTAATGATTTTTTTGCATGGACTACTATCATAACCTTCCCTCTTAACATATATAAATGATTTGAAAAGTCTCGTATCATGTCAAACAGTCCCCATTTAAATTTGATTTTTTTGACCGAAACTAGTGTATAATATACTATGATTTTTGATCGAAACTTGCATTTCGAAAAGTTTCATAGAATCTAATTTCCATTGTATTTTTGCATGTACTTCCATCATAACCTTCCCTCGTAAAATATATAAATGATATATGAAGTTTTGTATCATTTAGAATAGTCCCCGATTTAATTTGATTTTTGACCGAAACTAGTCTAAACTAGTGTATAATATATTATGATTTTTTGGCCAAACCATGCATTTCGAAAAGTTTCATAGAATCTAGTTTTCAGATGATTTTTTTGCATGGACTACCATCATAACCTTCCCTCTTAACATATATAAATGATTTGAAAAGTCTCGTATCATGTCAAACAGTCCCCATTTAAATTTGATTTTTTTTACCGAAACTAGTGTATAATATACTATGATTTTTGATCGAAACTTGCATTTCGAAAAGTTTCATAGAATCTAATTTCCATTGTATTTTTGCATGTACTTCCATCATAACCTTCCCTCGTAAAATATATAAATGATACATGAAGTTTCGTATCTTTTAGAATAGCCCCCGATTTAATTTGATTTTTGACCGAAACTAGTCTAAACTAGTGTATAATATATTATGATTTTTTGGCCAAACCATGCATTTCGAAAAGTTTCATAGAATCTAGTTTTCAGATGATTTTTTTGCATGGACTACCATCATAACCTTCCCTCTTAACATATATAAATGATCTGAAAAGTCTCGTATCATTTTAAATAGTCCCCAATTAAATTTGATTTTTTTGACCGAAATAAGTGTATAATATACTATGATTTTTGATCGAAACTTGCATTTCAAAAAGTTTCATAGAATCTAATTTTCCGATGTTTTTTGCATGACCTTTCATCATAACCTTCCCTCTTAAAATATATAAATGGTATATGAAGTTTCATATCATTTCGAATAGTCCCCTATTTAATTGGATTTTTAACCGAAACTAGTATAAACTAATGTATAATATATTATGATTTTTTGGACAAACCATGCATTTCGAAAAGTTTCATAGAATCTAGTTTTCAGATGATTTTTTTGCATGGACTACCATCATAACCTTCCCTCTTAACATATATAAATGATTTGAAAAGTCTCGTATCATGTCAAACAGTCCCCATTTAAATTTGATTTTTTTGACCGAAACTAGTGTATAATATACTATGATTTTTGATCGAAACTTGCATTTCGAAAAGTTTCATAGAATCTAATTTCCATTGTATTTTTGCATGTACTTCCATCATAACCTTCCCTCGTAAAATATATAAATGATACATGAAGTTTCGTATCATTTAGAATAGTCCCCGATTTAATTTAATTTTTGACCGAAACTAGTCTAAACTAGTGTATAATATATTATGATTTTTTGGCCAAACCATGCATTTCGAAAAGTTTCATAGAATCTAGTTTTCAGATGATTTTTTTGCATGGACTACCATCATAACCTTCCCTCTTAACATATATAAATGATCTGAAAAGTCTCGTATCATTTTAAATAGTCCCCAATTAAATTTGATTTTTTTGACCGAAATAAGTGTATAATATACTATGATTTTTTATCGAAACTTGCATTTCGAAAAGTTTCATAGAACTAATTTTCCGATGTTTTTTGCATGAACTTCCATCATAACCTTCCCTCGTAAAATATATAAATGGTATATGAAGTTTCATATCATTTCGAATAGTCCCCTATTTAATTGGAATTTTGACCGAAACTAGTATAAACTAATTTATAATATATTATGATTTTTTGGACAAACCATGCATTTCGAAAAGTTTCATAGAATCTAGTTTTCAGATGATTTTTTTACATGGACTACCATCATAACCTTCCCTCTTAACATATATAAATGATTTGAAAAGTCTCGTATCATGTCAAACAGTCCCCATTTAAATTTGATTTTTTTGACCGAAACTAGTGTATAATATACTATGATTTTTGATCGAAACTTGCATTTCGAAAAGTTTCATAGAATCTAATTTCCATTGTATTTTTGCATGTACTTCCATCATAACCTTCCCTCGTAAAATATATAAATGATACATGAAGTTTCGTATCTTTTAGAATAGCCCCTGATTTAATTTGATTTTTGACCGAAACTAGTCTAAACTAGTGTATAATATATTATGATTTTTTGGCCAAACCATGCATTTCGAAAAGTTTCATAGAATCTAGTTTTCAGATGATTTTTTTGCATGGACTACCATCATAACCTTCCCTCTTAACATATATAAATGATCTGAAAAGTCTCATATCATTTTAAATAGTCCCCAATTAAATTTGATTTTTTTGACCGAAATAAGTGTATAATATACTATGATTTTTGATCGAAACTTGCATTTCGAAAAGTTTCATAGAATCTAATTTTCCGATGTTTTTTGCATGACCTTTCATCATAACCTTCCCTCTTAAAATATATAAATGGTATATGAAGTTTCATATCATTTCGAATAGTCCCCTATTTAATTGGATTTTTGACCGAAACTAGTATAAACTAATGTATAATATATTATGATTTTTTGGACAAACCATGCATTTCGAAAAGTTTCATAGAATCTAGTTTTCAGATGATTTTTTTGCATGGACTACCATCATAACCTTCCCTCTTAACATATATAAATGATTTGAAAAGTCTCGTATCATGTCAAACAGTCCCCATTTAAATTTGATTTTTTTGACCGAAACTAGTGTATAATATACTATGATTTTTGATCGAAACTTGCATTTCGAAAAGTTTCATAGAATCTAATTTCCATTGTATTTTTGCATGTACTTCCATCATAACCTTCCCTCGTAAAATATATAAATGATACATGAAGTTTCGTATCATTTAGAATAGTCCCCGATTTAATTTGATTTTTGACCGAAACTAGTCTAAACTAGTGTATAATATATTATGATTTTTTGGCCAAACCATGCATTTCGAAAAGTTTCATAGAATCTAGTTTTCAGATGATTTTTTTGCATGGACTACCATCATAACCTTCCCTCTTAACATATATAAATGATCTGAAAACTCTCGTATCATTTTAAATAGTCCCCAATTAAATTTGATTTTTTGACCGAAATAAGTGTATAATATACTATGATTTTTGATCGAAACATGCATTTCGAAAAGTTTCATAGAATCTAATTTTCCGATGTTTTTTGCATGACCTTCCATCATAACCTTCCCTCGTAAAATATATAAATGGTATATGAAGTTTCATATCATTTCGAATAGTCCCCTATTTAATTGGAATTTTGACCGAAACTAGTATAAACTAATGTATAATATATTATGATTTTTTGGCCAAACCATGCATTTCGAAAGGTTTCATAGAATCTAGTTTTCAGATGATTTTTTTTGCATGGACTACCATCATAACCTTCCCTCTTAACATATATAAATGATCTGAAAACTCTCGTATCATTTTAAATAGTCCCCAATTAAATTTAATTTTTTGACCGAAACAAGTGTATAATATACTATGATTTTTGATCGAAACTTGCATTTCGAAAAGTTTCATAGAATCTAATTTTCCGATGTTTTTCTGCATGACCTTCCATCATAACCTTCCCTCATAAAATATATAAATGATATATGAAGTTTCGTATCATTTCAAATAGTCCCCTATTTAATTTGATTTTTGACCGAAACTAGTATAAACTAGTGTATAATATATTATGATTTTTTGGCCAAACCATGCATTTCGAAAAGTTTCATAGAATCTAGTTTTCAGATGATTTTTTTGCATGGACTACCATCATAACCTTCCCTCTTAACATATATAAATGATCTGAAAACTCTCGTATCATTTTAAATAGTCCCCAATTAAATTTGATTTTTTTGACCAAAATAAGTGTATAATATACTATGATTTTTGATCGAAACTTGCATTTCGAAAAGTTTCATTGAATCTAATTTTCCAATGTATTTTTGCATGAACTTCCATCATAACCTTCCCTCGTAAAATATATAAATGATATATGAAGTTTCGTATCATTTCAAATAGTCCCCGATTTAATTTGAATTTTGACCGAAACTAGTCTAAACTAGTGTATAATATATTATGATTTTTTGGCCAAACCATGCATTTCGAAAAGTTTCATAGAATCTAGTTTTCTAATGATTTTTTTGCATGGACTACCATCATAACCTTCCCTCTTAACATATATAAATGATTTGAAAAGTCTCGTATCATGTCAAACAGTCCCCATTTAAATTTGATTTTTTTGACCGAAACTAGTGTATAATATACTATGATTTTTGATCGAAACTTGCATTTCGAAAAGTTTCATAGAATCTAATTTCCATTGTATTTTTGCATGTACTTCCATCATAACCTTCCCTCGTAAAATATATAAATGATATATGAAGTTTCGTATCATTTAGAATAGTCCCCGATTTAATTTGATTTTTGATCGAAACTAGTCTAAACTAGTGTATAATATATTATGATTTTTTGGCCAAACCATGCATTTCGAAAAGTTTCATAGAATCTAGTTTTCAGATGATTTTTTTGCATGGACTACCATCATAACCTTCCCTCTTAACATATATAAATGATTTGAAAAGTCTCGTATCATGTCAAACAGTCCCCATTTAAATTTGATTTTTTTGACCAAAACTAGTGTATAATATACTATGATTTTTGATCGAAACTTGCATTTCGAAAAGTTTCATAGAATCTAATTTCCATTGTATTTTTGCATGTACTTCCATCATAACCTTCCCTCGTAAAATATATAAATGATATATGAAGTTTCGTATCATTTAGAATAGTCCCCGATTTAATTTAATTTTTGACCGAAACTAGTCTAAACTAGTGTATAATATATTATGATTTTTTGGCCAAACCATGCATTTCGAAAAGTTTCATAGAATCTAGTTTTCAGATGATTTTTTTGCATGGACTACCATCATAACCTTCCCTCTTAACATATATAAATGATCTGAAAAGTCTCGTATCATTTTAAATAGTCCCCAATTAAATTTGATTTTTTTGACCGAAATAAGTGTATAATATACTATGATTTTTGATCGAAACTTGCATTTCGAAAAGTTTCATAGAATCTAATTTTCCGATGTTTTTTGCATGACCTTTCATCATATCCTTCCCTCTTAAAATATATAAATGGTATATGAAGTTTCATATCATTTCGAATAGTCCCCTATTTAATTGGATTTTTAACCGAAACTAGTATAAACTAATGTATAATATATTATGATTTTTTGGACAAACCATGCATTTCGAAAAGTTTCATAGAATCTAGTTTTCAGATGATTTTTTTGCATGGACTACCATCATAACCTTCCCTCTTAACATATATAAATGATTTGAAAAGTCTCGTATCATGTCAAACAGTCCCCATTTAAATTTGATTTTTTTGACCGAAACTAGTGTATAATATACTATGATTTTTGATCGAAACTTGCATTTCGAAAAGTTTCATAGAATCTAATTTCCATTGTATTTTTGCATGTACTTCCATCATAACCTTCCCTCGTAAATTATATAAATGATACATGAAGTTTCGTATCATTTAGAATAGTCCCCGATTTAATTTGATTTTTGACCGAAACTAGTCTAAACTAGTGTATAATATATTATGATTTTTTGGCCAAACCATGCATTTCGAAAAGTTTCATAGAATCTAGTTTTCAGATGATTTTTTTGCATGGACTACCATTATAACCTTCCCTCTTAACATATATAAATGATCTGAAAAGTCTCGTATCATTTTAAATAGTCCCCAATTAAATTTGATTTTTTTGACCGAAATAAGTGTATAATATACTATGATTTTTGATCGAAACTTGCATTTCGAAAAGTTTCATAGAACTAATTTTCCGATGTTTTTTGCATGAACTTCCATCATAACCTTCCCTCGTAAAATATATAAATGGTATATGAAGTTTCATATCATTTCGAATAGTCCCCTATTTAATTGGAATTTTGACCGAAACTAGTATAAACTAATTTATAATATATTATGATTTTTTGGACAAACCATGCATTTCGAAAAGTTTCATAGAATCTAGTTTTCAGATGATTTTTTTGCATGGACTACCATCATAACCTTCCCTCTTAACATATATAAATGATTTGAAAAGTCTCGTATCATGTCAAACAGTCCCCATTTAAATTTGATTTTTTTGACCGAAACTAGTGTATAATATACTATGATTTTTGATCGAAACTTGCATTTCGAAAAGTTTCATAGAATCTAATTTCCATTGTATTTTTGCATGTACTTCCATCATAACCTTCCCTCGTAAAATATATAAATGATACATGAAGTTTCGTATCTTTTAGAATAGCCCCCGATTTAATTTGATTTTTGACCGAAACTAGTCTAAACTAGTGTATAATATATTATGATTTTTTGGCCAAACCATGCATTTCGAAAAGTTTCATAGAATCTAGTTTTCAGATGATTTTTTTGCATGGACTACCATCATAACCTTCCCTCTTAACATATATAAATGATCTGAAAAGTCTCGTATCATTTTAAATAGTCCCCAATTAAATTTGATTTTTTTGACCGAAATAAGTGTATAATATACTATGATTTTTGATCGAAACTTGCATTTCGAAAAGTTTCATAGAATCTAATTTTCCGATGTATTTTGCATGACCTTTCATCATAACCTTCCCTCTTAAAATATATAAATGGTATCTGAAGTTTCATATCATTTCGAATAGTCCCCTATTTAATTGGATTTTTGACCGAAACTAGTATAAACTAATGTATAATATATTATGATTTTTTTGACAAACCATGCATTTCGAAAAGTTTCATAGAATCTAGTTTTCAGATGATTTTTTTGCATGGACTACCATCATAACCTTCCCTCTTAACATATATAAATGATTTGAAAAGTCTCGTATCATGTCAAACAGTCCCCATTTAAATTTGATTTTTTTGACCGAAACTAGTGTATAATATACTATGATTTTTGATCGAAACTTGCATTTCGAAAAGTTTCATAGAATCTAATTTCCATTGTATTTTTGCATGTACTTCCATCATAACCTTCCCTCGTAAAATATATAAATGATACATGAAGTTTCGTATCATTTCGAATAGTCCCCGATTTAATTTGATTTTTGACCGAAACTAGTCTAAACTAGTGTATAATATATTATGATTTTGTGGCCAAACCATGCATTTCGAAAAGTTTCATAGAATCTAGTTTTCAGATGATTTTTTTGCATGGACTACCATCATAACCTTCCCTCTTAACATATATAAATGATTTGAAAAGTCCCGTATCATGTCAAACAGTCCCCATTTAAATTTGATTTTTTTGACCGAAACTAGTGTATAATATACTATGATTTTGATCGAAACTTGCATTTCGAAAAGTTTCATAGAATCTAATTTCCATTGTATTTTTGCATGACCTTCCATCATAACCTTCCCTCGTAAAATATATAAATGGTATATGAAGTTTCATATCATTTCGAATAGTCCCCTATTTAATTGGAATTTTGACCGAAACTAGTATAAACTAATTTATAATATATTATGATTTTTTGGCCAAACCATGCATTTCGAAAAGTTTCATAGAATCTAGTTTTCAGATGATTTTTTTGCATGGACTACCATCATAACCTTCCCTCTTAACATATATAAATGATCTGAAAAGTCTCGTATCATTTTAAATAGTCCCCAATTAAATTTGATTTTTTTGACCGAAATAAGTGTATAATATACTATGATTTTTGATCGAAACTTGCATTTCGAAAAGTTTCATAGAATCTAATTTTCCGATGTATTTTGCATGACCTTTCATCATAACCTTCCCTCTTAAAATATATAAATGGTATCTGAAGTTTCATATCATTTCGAATAGTCCCCTATTTAATTGGATTTTTGACCGAAACTAGTATAAACTAATGTATAATATATTATGATTTTTTGGACAAACCATGCATTTCGAAAAGTTTCATAGAATCTAGTTTTCAGATGATTTTTTTGCATGGACTACCATCATAACCTTCCCTCTTAACATATATAAATGATTTGAAAAGTCTCGTATCATGTCAAACAGTCCCCATTTAAATTTGATTTTTTTGACCGAAACTAGTGTATAATATACTATGATTTTTGATCGAAACTTGCATTTCGAAAAGTTTCATAGAATCTAATTTCCATTGTATTTTTGCATGTACTTCCATCATAACCTTCCCTCGTAAAATATATAAATGATACATGAAGTTTCGTATCATTTCGAATAGTCCCCGATTTAATTTGATTTTTGACCGAAACTAGTCTAAACTAGTGTATAATATATTATGATTTTTTGGCCAAACCATGCATTTCGAAAAGTTTCATAGAATCTAGTTTTCAGATGATTTTTTTGCATGGACTACCATCATAACCTTCCCTCTTAACATATATAAATGATTTGAAAAGTCCCGTATCATGTCAAACAGTCCCCATTTAAATTTGATTTTTTTGACCGAAACTAGTGTATAATATACTATGATTTTGATCGAAACTTGCATTTCGAAAAGTTTCATAGAATCTAATTTCCATTGTATTTTTGCATGACCTTCCATCATAACCTTCCCTCGTAAAATATATAAATGGTATATGAAGTTTCATATCATTTCGAATAGTCCCCTATTTAATTGGAATTTTGACCGAAACTAGTATAAACTAATTTATAATATATTATGATTTTTTGGCCAAACCATGCATTTCGAAAAGTTTCATAGAATCTAGTTTTCAGATGATTTTTTTGCATGGACTACCATCATAACCTTCCCTCTTAACATATATAAATGATCTGAAAAGTCTCGTATCATTTTAAATAGTCCCCAATTAAATTTGATTTTTTTGACCGAAATAAGTGTATAATATACTATGATTTTTGATCGAAACTTGCATTTCGAAAAGTTTCATAGAATCTAATTTTCCGATGTATTTTGCATGACCTTTCATCATAACCTTCCCTCTTAAAATATATAAATGGTATCTGAAGTTTCATATCATTTCGAATAGTCCCCTATTTAATTGGATTTTTGACCGAAACTAGTATAAACTAATGTATAATATATTATGATTTTTTGGACAAACCATGCATTTCGAAAAGTTTCATAGAATCTAGTTTTCAGATGATTTTTTTGCATGGACTACCATCATAACCTTCCCTCTTAACATATATAAATGATTTGAAAAGTCTCGTATCATGTCAAACAGTCCCCATTTAAATTTGATTTTTTTGACCGAAACTAGTGTATAATATACTATGATTTTTGATCGAAACTTGCATTTCGAAAAGTTTCATAGAATCTAATTTCCATTGTATTTTTGCATGTACTTCCATCATAACCTTCCCTCGTAAAATATATAAATGATACATGAAGTTTCGTATCATTTCGAATAGTCCCCGATTTAATTTGATTTTTGACCGAAACTAGTCTAAACTAGTGTATAATATATTATGATTTTTTGGCCAAACCATGCATTTCGAAAAGTTTCATAGAATCTAGTTTTCAGATGATTTTTTTGCATGGACTACCATCATAACCTTCCCTCTTAACATATATAAATGATTTGAAAAGTCCCGTATCATGTCAAACAGTCCCCATTTAAATTTGATTTTTTTGACCGAAACTAGTGTATAATATACTATGATTTTGATCGAAACTTGCATTTCGAAAAGTTTCATAGAATCTAATTTCCATTGTATTTTTGCATGACCTTCCATCATAACCTTCCCTCGTAAAATATATAAATGGTATATGAAGTTTCATATCATTTCGAATAGTCCCCTATTTAATTGGAATTTTGACCGAAACTAGTATAAACTAATTTATAATATATTATGATTTTTTGGCCAAACCATGCATTTCGAAAAGTTTCATAGAATCTAGTTTTCAGATGATTTTTTTGCATGGACTACCATCATAACCTTCCCTCTTAACATATATAAATGATTTGAAAACTCTCGTATCATGTCAAACAGTCCCCATTTAAATTTGATTTTTTTGACCGAAACTAATGTATAATATACTATGATTTTTGATCGAAACTTGCATTTCGAAAAGTTTCATAGAATCTAATTTCCATTGTATTTTTGCATGTACTTCCATCATAACCTTCCCTCGTAAAATATATAAATGATACATGAAGTTTCGTATCATTTAGAATAGCCCCCGATTTAATTTGATTTTTGACCAAAACTAGTCTAAACTAGTGTATAATATATTATGATTTTTTGGCCAAACCATGCATTTCGAAAAGTTTCATAGAATCTAGTTTTTAGATGATTTTTTTGCATGGAGTACCATCATAACCTTCCCTCTTAACATATATAAATTATTTGAAAAGTCTCGTATCATGTCAAACAGTCCCCATTTAAATTTGATTTTTTTGACCGAAACTAGTGTATAATATACTATGATTTTTGATCGAAACTTGCATTTCGAAAAGTTTCATAGAATCTAATTTCCATTGTATTTTTGCATGTACTTCCATCATAACCTTCCCTCGTAAAATATATAAATGATATATGAAGTTTCGTATCATTTAGAATAGTCCCCGATTTAATTTGATTTTTGACCGAAACTAGTCTAAACTAGTGTATAATATATTATGATTTTTTGGCCAAACCATGCATTTCGAAAAGTTTCATAGAATCTAGTTTTCAGATGATTTTTTTGCATGGACTACCATCATAACCTTCCCTCTTAACATATATAAATGATCTGAAAAGTCTCGTATCATGTCAAACAGTCCCCAATTAAATTTGATTTTGTTGACCGAAACTAGTGTATAATATACTATGATTTTTGATCGAAACTTGCATTTCGAAAAGTTTCATAGAATCTAATTTCCATTGTATTTTTGCATGTACTTCCATCATAACCTTCCCTCGTAAAATATATAAATGATATATGAAGTTTCGTATCATTTAGAATAGTCCCCGATTTAATTTGATTTTTGACCGAAACTAGTCTAAACTAGTGTATAATATATTATGATTTTTTGGCCAAACCATGCATTTCGAAAAGTTTCATAGAATCTAGTTTTCAGATGATTTTTTTGCATGGACTACCATCATAACCTTCCCTCTTAACATATATAAATGATCTGAAAAGTCTCGTATCATGTCAAACAGTCCCCAATTAAATTTGATTTTGTTGACCGAAACTAGTGTATAATATACTATGATTTTTGATCGAAACTTGCATTTCGAAAAGTTTCATAGAATCTAATTTCCATTGTATTTTTGCATGTACTTCCATCATAACCATTCCTCGTAAAATATATAAATGATACATGAAGTTTCGTATCATTTAGAATAGTCCCCGATTTAATTTGATTTTTGACCGAAACTAGTCTAAACTAGTGTATAATATATTATGATTTTTTGGCCAAACCATGCATTTCGAAAAGTTTCATAGAATCTAGTTTTCAGATGATTTTTTTGCATGGACTACCATCATAACCTTCCCTCTTAACATATATAAATGATCTGAAAAGTCTCGTATCATTTTAAATAGTCCCCAATTAAATTTGATTTTTTGACCGAAACAAGTGTATAATATACTATGATTTTTGATCGAAACTTGCATTTCGAAAAGTTTCATAGAATCTAATTTTCCGATGTTTTTCTGCATGACCTTCCATCATAACCTTCCCTCATAAAATATATAAATGATATATGAAGTTTCGTATCATTTCGAATAGTCCCCTATTTAATTTGATTTTTGACCGAAACTAGTATAAACTAGTGTATAATATATTATGATTTTTTGGCCAAACCATGCATTTCGAAAAGTTTCATAGAATCTAGTTTTCAGATGATTTTTTTGCTTGGACTACCATCATAACCTTCCCTCTTAACATATATAAATGATCTGAAAACTCTCGTATCATTTTAAATAGTCCCCAATTAAATTTGATTTTTTTGACCAAAATAAGTGTATAATATACTATGATTTTTGATCGAAATTGCATTTCGAAAAGTTTCATTGAATCTAATTTTCCGATGTTTTTCTGCATGACCTTCCATCATAACCTTCCCTCATAAAATATATAAATGATATATGAAGTTTCGTATCATTTCGAATAGTCCCCTATTTAATTTGATTTTTGACCGAAACTAGTATAAACTAGTGTATAATATATTATGATTTTTTGGCCAAACCATGCATTTCGAAAAGTTTCATAGAATCTAGTTTTCAGATGATTTTTTTGCATGGACTACCATCATAACCTTCCCTCTTAACATATATAAATGATCTGAAAACTCTCGTATCATTTTAAATAGTCCCCAATTAAATTTGATTTTTTTGACCAAAATAAGTGTATAATATACTATGATTTTTGATCGAAATTGCATTTCGAAAAGTTTCATTGAATCTAATTTTCCAATGTATTTTTGCATGAACTTCCATCATAACCTTCCCTCGTAAAATATATAAATGATATATGAAGTTTCGTATCATTTCAAATAGTCCCCGATTTAATTTGAATTTTGACCGAAACTAGTCTAAACTAGTGTATAATATATTATGATTTTTTGGCCAAACCATGCATTTCGAAAAGTTTCATAGAATCTAGTTTTCTAATGATTTTTTTGCATGGACTACCATCATAACCTTCCCTCTTAACATATATAAATGATTTGAAAAGTCTCGTATCATGTCAAACAGTCCCCATTTAAATTTGATTTTTTTGACCGAAACTAGTGTATAATATACTATGATTTTTGATCGAAACTTGCATTTCGAAAAGTTTCATAGAATCTAATTTCCATTGTATTTTTGCATGTACTTCCATCATAACCTTCCCTCGTAAAATATATAAATGATATATGAAGTTTCGTATCATTTAGAATAGTCCCCGATTTAATTTGATTTTTGACCGAAACTAGTCTAAACTAGTGTATAATATATTATGATTTTTTGGCCAAACCATGCATTTCGAAAAGTTTCATAGAATCTAGTTTTCAGATGATTTTTTTGCATGGACTATCATCATAACCTTCCCTCTTAACATATATAAATGATTTGAAAAGTCTCGTATCATGTCAAACAGTCCCCATTTAAATTTGATTTTTTTGACCGAAACTAGTGTATAATATACTATGATTTTTTATCGAAACTTGCATTTCGAAAAGTTTCATAGAATCTAATTTCCATTGTATTTTTGCATGTACTTCCATCATAACCTTCCCTCGTAAAATATATAAATGATATATGAAGTTTCGTATCATTTAGAATAGTCCCCGATTTAATTTAATTTTTGACCGAAACTAGTCTAAACTAGTGTATAATATATTATGATTTTTTGGCCAAACCATGCATTTTGAAAAGTTTCATAGAATCTAGTTTTCAGATGATTTTTTTGCATGGACTACCATCATAACCTTCCCTCTTAACATATATAAATGATCTGAAAAGTCTCGTATCATTTTAAATAGTCCCCAATTAAATTTGATTTTTTTGACCGAAATAAGTGTATAATATACTATGATTTTTGATCGAAACTTGCATTTCGAAAAGTTTCATAGAATCTAATTTTCCGATGTTTTTTGCATGACCTTTCATCATAACCTTCCCTCTTAAAATATATAAATGGTATATGAAGTTTCATATCATTTCGAATAGTCCCCTATTTAATTGGATTTTTAACCGAAACTAGTATAAACTAATGTATAATATATTATGATTTTTTGGACAAACCATGCATTTCGAAAAGTTTCATAGAATCTAGTTTTCAGATGATTTTTTTGCATGGACTACCATCATAACCTTCCCTCTTAACATATATAAATGATCTGAAAAGTCTCGTATCATTTTAAATAGTCCCCAATTAAATTTGATTTTTTTGACCGAAATAAGTGTATAATATACTATGATTTTTGATCGAAACTTGCATTTCGAAAAGTTTCATAGAACTAATTTTCCGATGTTTTTTGCATGAACTTCCATCATAACCTTCCCTCGTAAAATATATAAATGGTATATGAAGTTTCATATCATTTCGAATAGTCCCCTATTTAATTGGAATTTTGACCGAAACTAGTATAAACTAATTTATAATATATTATGATTTTTTGGACAAACCATGCATTTCGAAAAGTTTCATAGAATCTAGTTTTCAGATGATTTTTTTGCATGGACTACCATCATAACCTTCCCTCTTAACATATATAAATGATTTGAAAAGTCTCGTATCATGTCAAACAGTCCCCATTTAAATTTGATTTTTTTGACCGAAACTAGTGTATAATATACTATGATTTTTGATCGAAACTTGCATTTCGAAAAGTTTCATAGAATCTAATTTCCATTGTATTTTTGCATGTACTTCCATCATAACCTTCCCTCGTAAAATATATAAATGATACATGAAGTTTCGTATCTTTTAGAATAGCCCCCGATTTAATTTGATTTTTGACCGAAACTAGTCTAAACTAGTGTATAATATATTATGATTTTTTGGCCAAACCATGCATTTCGAAAAGTTTCATAGAATCTAGTTTTCAGATGATTTTTTTGCATGGACTACCATCATAACCTTCCCTCTTAACATATATAAATGATCTGAAAAGTCTCGTATCATTTTAAATAGTCCCCAATTAAATTTCATTTTTTTGACCGAAATAAGTGTATAATATACTATGATTTTTGATCGAAACTTGCATTTCGAAAAGTTTCATAGAATCTAATTTTCCGATGTATTTTGCATGACCTTTCATCATAACCTTCCCTCTTAAAATATATAAATGGTATCTGAAGTTTCATATCATTTCGAATAGTCCCCTATTTAATTGGATTTTTGACCGAAACTAGTATAAACTAATGTATAATATATTATGATTTTTTGGACAAACCATGCATTTCGAAAAGTTTCATAGAATCTAGTTTTCAGATGATTTTTTTGCATGGACTACCATCATAACCTTCCCTCTTAACATATATAAATGATTTGAAAAGACTCGTATCATGTCAAACAGTCCCCATTTAAATTTGATTTTTTTGACCGAAACTAGTGTATAATATACTATGATTTTTGATCGAAACTTGCATTTCGAAAAGTTTCATAGAATCTAATTTCCATTGTATTTTTGCATGTACTTCCATCATAACCTTCCCTCGTAAAATATATAAATGATACATGAAGTTTCGTATCATTTCGAATAGTCCCCGATTTAATTTGATTTTTGACCGAAACTAGGCTAAACTAGTGTATAATATATTATGATTTTTTGGCCAAACCATGCATTTCGAAAAGTTTCATAGAATCTAGTTTTCAGATGATTTTTTTGCATGGACTACCATCATAACCTTCCCTCTTAACATATATAAATGATTTGAAAAGTCTCGTATCATGTCAAACAGTCCCCATTTAAATTTGATTTTTTTGACCGAAACTAGTGTATAATATACTATGATTTTTGATCGAAACTTGCATTTCGAAAAGTTTCATAGAATCTAATTTCCATTGTATTTTTGCATGTACTTCCATCATAACCTTCCCTCGTAAAATATATAAATGATATATGAAGTTTCGTATCATTTAGAATAGTCCCCGATTTAATTTGATTTTTGACCGAAACTAGTCTAAACTAGTGTATAATATATTATGATTTTTTGGCCAAACCATGCATTTCGAAAAGTTTCATAGAATCTAGTTTTCAGATGATTTTTTTGCATGGACTATCATCATAACCTTCCCTCTTAACATATATAAATGATTTGAAAAGTCTCGTATCATGTCAAACAGTCCCCATTTAAATTTGATTTTTTTGACCGAAACTAGTGTATAATATACTATGATTTTTTATCGAAACTTGCATTTCGAAAAGTTTCATAGAATCTAATTTCCATTGTATTTTTGCATGTACTTCCATCATAACCTTCCCTCGTAAAATATATAAATGATATATGAAGTTTCGTATCATTTAGAATAGTCCCCGATTTAATTTAATTTTTGACCGAAACTAGTCTAAACTAGTGTATAATATATTATGATTTTTTGGCCAAACCATGCATTTTGAAAAGTTTCATAGAATCTAGTTTTCAGATGATTTTTTTGCATGGACTACCATCATAACCTTCCCTCTTAACATATATAAATGATCTGAAAAGTCTCGTATCATTTTAAATAGTCCCCAATTAAATTTGATTTTTTTGACCGAAATAAGTGTATAATATACTATGATTTTTGATCGAAACTTGCATTTCGAAAAGTTTCATAGAATCTAATTTTCCGATGTTTTTTGCATGACCTTTCATCATAACCTTCCCTCTTAAAATATATAAATGGTATATGAAGTTTCATATCATTTCGAATAGTCCCCTATTTAATTGGATTTTTAACCGAAACTAGTATAAACTAATGTATAATATATTATGATTTTTTGGACAAACCATGCATTTCGAAAAGTTTCATAGAATCTAGTTTTCAGATGATTTTTTTGCATGGACTACCATCATAACCTTCCCTCTTAACATATATAAATGATCTGAAAAGTCTCGTATCATTTTAAATAGTCCCCAATTAAATTTGATTTTTTTGACCGAAATAAGTGTATAATATACTATGATTTTTGATCGAAACTTGCATTTCGAAAAGTTTCATAGAACTAATTTTCCGATGTTTTTTGCATGAACTTCCATCATAACCTTCCCTCGTAAAATATATAAATGGTATATGAAGTTTCATATCATTTCGAATAGTCCCCTATTTAATTGGAATTTTGACCGAAACTAGTATAAACTAATTTATAATATATTATGATTTTTTGGACAAACCATGCATTTCGAAAAGTTTCATAGAATCTAGTTTTCAGATGATTTTTTTGCATGGACTACCATCATAACCTTCCCTCTTAACATATATAAATGATTTGAAAAGTCTCGTATCATGTCAAACAGTCCCCATTTAAATTTGATTTTTTTGACCGAAACTAGTGTATAATATACTATGATTTTTGATCGAAACTTGCATTTCGAAAAGTTTCATAGAATCTAATTTCCATTGTATTTTTGCATGTACTTCCATCATAACCTTCCCTCGTAAAATATATAAATGATACATGAAGTTTCGTATCTTTTAGAATAGCCCCCGATTTAATTTGATTTTTGACCGAAACTAGTCTAAACTAGTGTATAATATATTATGATTTTTTGGCCAAACCATGCATTTCGAAAAGTTTCATAGAATCTAGTTTTCAGATGATTTTTTTGCATGGACTACCATCATAACCTTCCCTCTTAACATATATAAATGATCTGAAAAGTCTCGTATCATTTTAAATAGTCCCCAATTAAATTTCATTTTTTTGACCGAAATAAGTGTATAATATACTATGATTTTTGATCGAAACTTGCATTTCGAAAAGTTTCATAGAATCTAATTTTCCGATGTATTTTGCATGACCTTTCATCATAACCTTCCCTCTTAAAATATATAAATGGTATCTGAAGTTTCATATCATTTCGAATAGTCCCCTATTTAATTGGATTTTTGACCGAAACTAGTATAAACTAATGTATAATATATTATGATTTTTTGGACAAACCATGCATTTCGAAAAGTTTCATAGAATCTAGTTTTCAGATGATTTTTTTGCATGGACTACCATCATAACCTTCCCTCTTAACATATATAAATGATTTGAAAAGACTCGTATCATGTCAAACAGTCCCCATTTAAATTTGATTTTTTTGACCGAAACTAGTGTATAATATACTATGATTTTTGATCGAAACTTGCATTTCGAAAAGTTTCATAGAATCTAATTTCCATTGTATTTTTGCATGTACTTCCATCATAACCTTCCCTCGTAAAATATATAAATGATACATGAAGTTTCGTATCATTTCGAATAGTCCCCGATTTAATTTGATTTTTGACCGAAACTAGTCTAAACTAGTGTATAATATATTATGATTTTTTGGCCAAACCATGCATTTCGAAAAGTTTCATAGAATCTAGTTTTCAGATGATTTTTTTGCATGGACTACCATCATAACCTTCCCTCTTAACATATATAAATGATTTGAAAAGTCTCGTATCATGTCAAACAGTCCCCATTTAAATTTGATTTTTTTGACCGAAACTAGTGTATAATATACTATGATTTTTGATCGAAACTTGCATTTCGAAAAGTTTCATAGAATCTAATTTCCATTGTATTTTTGCATGTACTTCCATCATAACCTTCCCTCGTAAAATATATAAATGATACATGAAGTTTCGTATCATTTAGAATAGCCCCCGATTTAATTTGATTTTTGACCAAAACTAGTCTAAACTAGTGTATAATATATTATGATTTTTTGGCCAAACCATGCATTTCGAAAAGTTTCATAGAATCTAGTTTTTAGATGATTTTTTTGCATGGACTACCATCATAACCTTCCCTCTTAACATATATAAATTATTTGAAAAGTCTCGTATCATGTCAAACAGTCCCCATTTAAATTTGATTTTTTTGACCGAAACTAGTGTATAATATACTATGATTTTTGATCGAAACTTGCATTTCGAAAAGTTTCATAGAATCTAATTTCCATTGTATTTTTGCATGTACTTCCATCATAACCTTCCCTCGTAAAATATATAAATGATATATGAAGTTTCGTATCATTTAGAATAGTCCCCGATTTAATTTGATTTTTGACCGAAACTAGTCTAAACTAGTGTATAATATATTATGATTTTTTGGCCAAACCATGCATTTCGAAAAGTTTCATAGAATCTAGTTTTCAGATGATTTTTTTGCATGGACTACCATCATAACCTTCCCTCTTAACATATATAAATGATCTGAAAAGTCTCGTATCATGTCAAACAGTCCCCAATTAAATTTGATTTTGTTGACCGAAACTAGTGTATAATATACTATGATTTTTGATCGAAACTTGCATTTCGAAAAGTTTCATAGAATCTAATTTTCCAATGTATCTTTGCATGAACTTCCATCATAACCTTCCCTCGTAAAATATATAAATGATATATGAAGTTTCGTATCATTTCGAATAGTCCCCGATTTAATTTGATTTTTGACCGAAACTAGTATAAACTAATGTATAATATATTATGATTTTTTGGCCAAACCATGCATTTCGAAAAGTTTCATAGAATCTAGTTTTCAGATGATTTTTTTGCATGGACTACAATCATAACCTTCCCTCTTAACATATATAAATGATCTGAAAAGTCTCGTATCATGTCAAACAGTCCCCACTTTAATTTGATTTTGTTGACCGAAACTAGTGTATAATATACTATGATTTTTGATCGAAACTTGCATTTCCAAAAGTTTCATAGAATCTAATTTTCCGATGATATTTTACATGGACTTCCATCATAACCTTCCCTCGTAAAATATATAAATGAAATGTGAAGTTTCAAATCATTTCGAGTAGTTCACGATTTAATTTGATTTTTGACCAAAACTAGTATAAACTAGTGTATAATATATTATGATTTTTTGGCCAAACCATGCATTTCGAAAAGTTTCATAGAATCTAGTTTTCAGATGATTTTTTTGCATGGACTACCATCATAACCTTCCCTCTTAACATATATAAATGATCTGAAAAGTCTCGTATCATTTTAAATAGTCCCCAATTAAATTTGATTTTTTTGACCGAAATAAGTGTATAATATACTATGATTTTTGATCGAAACTTGCATTTCGAAAAGTTTCATAGAATCTAATTTTCCGATGTTTTTTGCATGACCTTTCATCATAACCTTCCCTCTTAAAATATATAAATGGTATATGAAGTTTCAAATCATTTCGAATAGTCCCCTATTTAATTGGATTTTTGACCGAAACTAGTATAAACTAATGTATAATATATTATGATTTTTTGGCCAAACCATGCATTTCGAAAAGTTTCATAGAATCTAGTTTTCAGATGATTTTTTTGCATGGACTACCATCATAACCTTCCCTCTTAACATATATAAATGATTTGAAAAGTCTCGTATCATGTCAAACAGTCCCCATTTAAATTTGATTTTTTTGACCGAAACTAGTGTATAATATACTATGATTTTTGATCGAAACTTGCATTTCGAAAAGTTTCATAGAATCTAATTTCCGTTGTATTTTTGCATGTACTTCCATCATAACCTTCCCTCGTAAAATATATAAATGATACATGAAGTTTCGTATCATTTAGAATAGTCCCCGATTTAATATGATTTTTGACCGAAACTAGTCTAAACTAGTGTATAATATATTATGATTTTTTGGCCAAACCATGCATTTCGAAAAGTTTCATAGAATCTAGTTTTCTAATGATTTTTTTGCATGGACTACCATCATAACCTTCCCTCTTAACATATATAAATGATCTGAAAAGTCTCGTATCATTTTAAATAGTCCCCAATTAAATTTGATTTTTTGACCGAAACAAGTGTATAATATACTATGATTTTTGATCGAAACTTGCATTTCGAAAAGTTTCATAGAATCTAATTTTCCGATGTTTTTCTGCATGACCTTCCATCATAACCTTCCCTCATAAAATATATAAATGATATATGAAGTTTCGTATCATTTCGAATAGTCCCCGATTTAATTTGATTTTTGACCGAAACTAGTATAAACTAGTGTATAATATATTATGATTTTTTGGCCAAACCATGCATTTCGAAAAGTTTCATAGAATCTAGTTTTCAGATGATTTTTTTGCATGGACTACCATCATAACCTTCCCTCTTAACATATATAAATGATCTGAAAAGTCTCGTATCATTTTAAATAGTCCCCAATTAAATTTGATTTTTTTGACCAAAATAAGTGTATAATATACTATGATTTTTTATCGAAACTTGCATTTCGAAAAGTTTCATTGAATCTAATTTTCCAATGTATTTTTGCATGAACTTCCATCATAACCTTCCCTCGTAAAATATATAAATGATATATGAAGTTTCGTATCATTTCAAATAGTCCCCGATTTAATTTGATTTTTGACCGAAACTAGTCTAAACTAGTGTATAATATATTATGAATTTTTGGCCAAACCATGCATTTCGAAAAGTTTCATAGAATCTAGTTTTCTAATGATTTTTTTGCATGGACTACCATCATAACCTTCCCTCTTAACATATATAAATGATTTGAAAAGTCTCGTATCATGTCAAACTGTCCCCATTTAAATTTGATTTTTTTGACCGAAACTAGTGTATAATATACTATGATTTTTGATCGAAACTTGCATTTCGAAAAGTTTCATAGAATCTAATTTCCATTGTATTTTTGCATGTACTTCCATCATAACCTTCCCTCGTAAAATATATAAATGATATATGAAGTTTCGTATCATTTAGAATAGTTCCTGATTTAATTTGATTTTTGACCGAAACTAGTCTAAACTAGTGTATAATATATTATGATTTTTTGGCCAAACCATGCATTTCGAAAAGTTTCATAGAATCTAGTTTTCAGATGATTTTTTTGCATGGACTACCATCATAACCTTCCCTCTTAACATATATAAATGATCTGAAAAGTCTCGTATCATTTTAAATAGTCCCCAATTAAATTTGATTTTTTGACCGAAACAAGTGTATAATATACTATGATTTTTGATCGAAACTTGCATTTCGAAAAGTTTCATAGAATCTAATTTTCCGATGCTTTTCTGCATGACCTTCCATCATAACCTTCCCTCATAAAATATATTAATGATATATGAAGTTTCGTATCATTTCGAATAGTCCCCGATTTAATTTGATTTTTGACCGAAACTAGTCTAAACTAGTGTATAATATATTATGATTTTTTGGCCAAACCATGCATTTCGAAAAGTTTCATAGAATCTAGTTTTCAGATGATTTTTTTGCATGGACTACCATCATAACCTTCCCTCTTAACATATATAAATGATCTGAAAAGTCTCGTATCATTTTAAATAGTCCCCAATTAAATTTGATTTTTTTGACCAAAATAAGTGTATAATATACTATGATTTTTGATCGAAACTTGCATTTCGAAAAGTTTCATTGAATCTAATTTTCCAATGTATTTTTGCATGAACTTCCATCATAACCTTCCCTCGTAAAATATATAAATGATATATGAAGTTTCGTATCATTTCAAATAGTCCCCGATTTAATTTGATTTTTGACCGAAACTAGTCTAAACTAGTGTATAATATATTATGATTTTTTGGCCAAACCATGCATTTCGAAAAGTTTCATAGAATCTAGTTTTCAGATGATTTTTTTGCATGGACTACCATCATAACCTTCCCTCTTAACATATATAAATGATCTGAAAAGTCTCGTATCATTTTAAATAGTCCCCAATTAAATTTGATTTTTTGACCGAAACAAGTGTATAATATACTATGATTTTTGATCGAAACTTGCATTTCGAAAAGTTTCATAGAATCTAATTTTCCGATGCTTTTCTGCATGACCTTCCATCATAACCTTCCCTCATAAAATATATTAATGATATATGAAGTTTCGTATCATTTCGAATAGTCCCCGATTTAATTTGATTTTTGACCGAAACTAGTATAAACTAGTGTATAATATATTATGATTTTTTGGCCAAACCATGCATTTCGAAAAGTTTCATAGAATCTAGTTTTCAGATGATTTTTTTGCATGGACTACCATCATAACCTTCCCTCTTAACATATATAAATGATCTGAAAAGTCTCGTATCATTTTAAATAGTCCCCAATTAAATTTGATTTTTTTGACCAAAATAAGTGTATAATATACTATGATTTTTGATCGAAACTTGCATTTCGAAAAGTTTCATTGAATCTAATTTTCCAATGTATTTTTGCATGAACTTCCATCATAACCTTCCCTCGTAAAATATATAAATGATATATGAAGTTTCGTATCATTTCAAATAGTCCCCGATTTAATTTGATTTTTGACCGAAACTAGTCTAAACTAGTGTATAATATATTATGATTTTTTGGCCAAACCATGCATTTCGAAAAGTTTCATAGAATCTAGTTTTCTAATGATTTTTTTGCATGGACTACCATCATAACCTTCCCTCTTAACATATATAAATGATCTGAAAACTCTCGTATCATTTTAAATAGTCCCCAATTAAATTTGATTTTTTTGACCGAAACAAGTGTATAATATACTATGATTTTTGATCGAAACTTGCATTTTGAAAACTTCCATAGAATCTAATTTTCCGATGTTTTTCTGCATGACCTTCCATCATAACCTTCCCTCATAAAATATATAAATGATATATGAAGTTTCGTATCATTTCGAATAGTCCCCGATTTAATTTGATTTTTGACCGAAACTAGTATAAACTAGTGTATAATATATTATGATTTTTTGGCCAAACCATGCATTTCGAAAAGTTTCATAGAATCTAGTTTTCAGATGATTTTTTTGCATGGACTACCATCATAACCTTCCCTCTTAACATATATAAATGATCTGAAAAGTCTCGTATCATTTTAAATAGTCCCCAATTAAATTTGATTTTTTTGACCAAAATAAGTGTATAATATACTATGATTTTTGATCGAAACTTGCATTTCGAAAAGTTTCATTGAATCTAATTTTCCAATGTATTTTTGCATGAACTTCCATCATAACCTTCCCTCGTAAAATATATAAATGATATATGAAGTTTCGTATCATTTCAAATAGTCCCCGATTTAATTTGATTTTTGACCGAAACTAGTCTAAACTAGTGTATAATATATTATGATTTTTTGGCCAAACCATGCATTTCGAAAAGTTTCATAGAATCTAGTTTTCAGATGATTTTTTTGCATGGACTACCATCATAACCTTCCGTCTTAACATATATAAATGATTTGAAAAGTCTCGTATCATGTCAAACAGTCCCCAATTAAATTTGATTTTTTTGACCGAAACTAGTGTATAATATACTATGATTTTTGATCGAAACTTGCTTTTCGAAAAGTTTCATAGAATCTAATTTCCATTGTATTTTTGCATGACCTTCCATCATAACCTTCCCTCGTAAAATATATAAATGATATATGAAGTTTCGTATCATTTAGAATAGTCCCCGATTTAATTTGATTTTTTACCGAAACTAGTCTAAACTAGTGTATAATATATTATGATTTTTTGGCCAAACCATGCATTTCGAAAAGTTTCATAGAATCTAGTTTTCAGATGATTTTTTTTGCATGGACTACCATCATAATCTTCCCTCTTAACATATATAAATGATCTGAAAAGTCTCGTATCATTTTAAATAGTCCCCAATTAAATTTGATTTTTTTGACCGAAATAAGTGTATAATATACTATGATTTTTGATCGAAACTTGCATTTCGAAAAGTTTCATTGAATCTAATTTTCCAATGTATTTTTGCATGAACTTCCATCATAACCTTCCCTCGTAAAATATATAAATGATATATGAAGTTTCGTATCATTTCAAATAGTCCCCGATTTAATTTGATGTTTGACCGAAACTAGTCTAAACTAGTGTATAATATATTATGATTTTTTTGCCAAACCCTGCATTTCGAAAAGTTTCATAGAATCTAGTTTTCAGATGATTTTTTTGCATGGACTACCATCATAACCTTCCGTCTTAACATATATAAATGATTTGAAAGGTCTCGTATCATGTCAAACAGTCCCCAATTAAATTTGATTTTTTTGACCGAAACTAGTGTATAATATACTATGATTTTTGATCGAAACTTGCATTTCGAAAAGTTTCATAGAATCTAATTTCCATAGTATTTTTGCATGTACTTCCATCATAACCTTCCCTCGTAATATATATAAATGATATATGAAGTTTCGTATCATTTAGAATAGTCCCCGATTTAATTTGATTTTTGACCGAAACTAGTATAAACTAGTGTATAATATATTATGATTTTTTGGCCAAACCATGCATTTCGAAAAGTTTCATAGAATCTAGTTTTCAGATGATTTTTTTTGCATGGACTACCATCATAATCTTCCCTCTTAACATATATAAATGATCTGAAAAGTCTCGTATCATTTTAAATAGTCCCCAATTAAATTTGATTTTTTTGACCGAAATAAGTGTATAATATACTATGATTTTTGATCGAAACTTGCATTTCGAAAAGTTTCATTGAATCTAATTTTCCAATGTATTTTTGCATGAACTTCCATCATAACCTTCCCTCGTAAAATATATAAATGATATATGAAGTTTCGTATCATTTCAAATAGTCCCCGATTTAATTTGATGTTTGACCGAAACTAGTCTAAACTAGTGTATAATATATTATGATTTTTTTGCCAAACCCTGCATTTCGAAAAGTTTCATAGAATCTAGTTTTCAGATGATTTTTTTGCATGGACTACCATCATAACCTTCCGTCTTAACATATATAAATGATTTGAAAGGTCTCGTATCATGTCAAACAGTCCCCAATTAAATTTGATTTTTTTGACCGAAACTAGTGTATAATATACTATGATTTTTGATCGAAACTTGCATTTCGAAAAGTTTCATAGAATCTAATTTCCATAGTATTTTTGCATGTACTTCCATCATAACCTTCCCTCGTAATATATATAAATGATATATGAAGTTTGGTATCATTTAGAATAGTCCCCGATTTAATTTGATTTTTGACCGAAACTAGTATAAACTAGTGTATAATATATTATGTTTTTTTGGCCAAACCATGCATTTCGAAAAGTTTCATAGAATCTAGTTTTCAGATGATTTTTTTTGCATGGACTACCATCATAATCTTCCCTCTTAACATATATAAATGATCTGAAAAGTCTCGTATCATTTTAAATAGTCCCCAATTAAATTTGATTTTTTTGACCGAAATAAGTGTATAATATACTATGATTTTTGATCGAAACTTGCATTTCGAAAAGTTTCATAGAATCTAATTTTCCGATGTTTTTTGCATGACCTTTCATCATAACCTTCCCTCTTAAAATATATAAATGGTATATGAAGTTTCGTATCATTTCGAATAGTCCCCTATTTAATTGGATTTTTGACCGAAACTAGTATAAACTAATGTATAATATATTATGATTTTTTGGACAAACCATGCATTTCGAAAAGTTTCATAGAATCTAGTTTTCAGATGATTTTTTTGCATGGACTACCATCATAACCTTCCCTCTTAACATATATAAATGATCTGAAAACTCTCGTATCATTTTAAATAGTCCCCAATTAAATTTGATTTTTTGACCGAAACAAGTGTATAATATACTATGATTTTGGATCGAAACTTGCATTTCGAAAACTTTCATAGAATCTAATTTTCCGATGTTTTTCTGCATGACCTTCCATCATAACCTTCCCTCATAAAATATATAAATGATATATGAAGTTTCGTATCATTTCGAATAGTCCCCGATTTAATTTGATTTTTGACCGAAATTAGTATAAACTAGTGTATAATATATTATGATTTTTTGGCCAAACCATGCATTTCGAAAAGTTTCATAGAATCTAGTTTTCAGATGATTTTTTTGCATGGACTACCATCATAACCTTCCCTCTTAACATATATAAATGATCTGAAAACTCTCGTATCATTTTAAATAGTCCCCAATTAAATTTGATTTTTTGACCGAAACAAGTGTATAATATACTATGATTTTGGATCGAAACTTGCATTTCGAAAACTTTCATAGAATCTAATTTTCCGATGTTTTTCTGCATGACCTTCCATCATAACCTTCCCTCATAAAATATATAAATGATATATGAAGTTTCGTATCATTTCGAATAGTCCCCGATTTAATTTGATTTTTGACCGAAACTAGTATAAACTAGTGTATAATATATTATGATTTTTTGGCCAAACCATGCATTTCGAAAAGTTTCATAGAATCTAGTTTTCAGATGATTTTTTTGCATGGACTACCATCATAACCTTCCCTCTTAACATATATAAATGATCTGAAAAGTCTCGTATCATTTTAAATAGTCCCCAATTAAATTTGATTTTTTTGACCAAAATAAGTGTATAATATACTATGATTTTTGATCGAAACTTGCATTTCGAAAAGTTTCATTGAATCTAATTTTCCAATGTATTTTTGCATGTACTTCCATCATAACCTTCCCTCGTAAAATATATAAATGATATATGAAGTTTCGTATCATTTCAAATAGTCCCCGATTTAATTTGATTTTTGACCGAAACTAGTCTAAACTAGTGTATAATATATTATGATTTTTTGGCCAAACCATGCATTTCGAAAAGTTTCATAGAATCTAGTTTTCAGATGATTTTTTTGCATGGACTACCATCATAACCTTCCGTCTTAACATATATAAATGATTTGAAAAGTCTCGTATCATGTCAAACAGTCCCCAATTAAATTTGATTTTTTTGACCGAAACTAGTGTATAATATACTATGATTTTTGATCGAAACTTGCATTTCGAAAAGTTTCATAGAATCTAATTTCCATTGTATTTTTGCATGTACTTCCATCATAACCTTCCCTCGTAAAATATATAAATGATATATGAAGTTTCGTATCATTTAGAATAGTCCCCGATTTAATTTGATTTTTGACCGAAACTAGTATAAACTAGTGTATAATATATTATGATTTTTTGGCCAAACCATGCATTTCGAAAAGTTTCATAGAATCTAGTTTTCAGATGATTTTTTTTGCATGGACTACCATCATAATCTTCCCTCTTAACATATATAAATGATCTGAAAAGCCTAGTATCATTTTAAATAGTCCCCAATTAAATTTGATTTTTTTGACCGAAATAAGTGTATAATATACTATGATTTTTGATCGAAACTTGCATTTCGAAAAGTTTCATAGAATCTAATTTTCCGATGTTTTTTGCATGACCTTTCATCATAACCTTCCCTCTTAAAATATATAAATGGTATATGAAGTTTCGTATCATTTCGAATAGTCCCCTATTTAATTGGATTTTTGACCAAAACTAGTATAAACTAATGTATAATATATTATGATTTTTTGGACAAACCATGCATTTCGAAAAGTTTCATAGAATCTAGTTTTCAGATGATTTTTTTGCATGGACTACCATCATAACCTTCCCTCTTAACATATATAAATGATCTGAAAACTCTCGTATCATTTTAAATAGTCCCCAATTAAATTTGATTTTTTGACCGAAACAAGTGTATAATATACTATGATTTTGGATCGAAACTTGCATTTCGAAAACTTTCATAGAATCTAATTTTCCGATGTTTTTCTGCATGACCTTCCATCATAACCTTCCCTCATAAAATATATAAATGATATATGAAGTTTCGTATCATTTCGAATAGTCCCCGATTTAATTTGATTTTTGACCGAAACTAGTATAAACTAGTGTATAATATATTATGATTTTTTGGCCAAACCATGCATTTCGAAAAGTTTCATAGAATCTAGTTTTCAGATGATTTTTTTGCATGGACTACCATCATAACCTTCCCTCTTAACATATATAAATGATCTGAAAAGTCTCGTATCATTTTAAATAGTCCCCAATTAAATTTGATTTTTTTGACCAAAATAAGTGTATAATATACTATGATTTTTGATCGAAACTTGCATTTCGAAAAGTTTCATTGAATCTAATTTTCCAATGTATTTTTGCATGAACTTCCATCATAACCTTCCCTCGTAAAATATATAAATGATATATGAAGTTTCGTATCATTTCAAATTGTCCCCGATTTAATTTGATTTTTGACCGAAACTAGTCTAAACTAGTGTATAATATATTATGATTTTTTGGCCAAACCATGCATTTCGAAAAGTTTCATAGAATCTAGTTTTCAGATGATTTTTTTGCATGGACTACCATCATAACCTTCCGTCTTAACATATATAAATGATTTGAAAAGTCTCGTATCATGTCAAACAGTCCCCAATTAAATTTGATTTTTTTGACCGAAACTAGTGTATAATATACTATGATTTTTGATCGAAACTTGCATTTCGAAAAGTTTCATAGAATCTAATTTCCATTGTATTTTTGCATGTACTTCCATCATAACCTTCCCTCGTAAAATATATAAATGATATATGAAGTTTCGTATCATTTAGAATAGTCCCCGATTTAATTTGATTTTTGACCGAAACTAGTATAAACTAGTGTATAATATATTATGATTTTTTGGCCAAACCATGCATTTCGAAAAGTTTCATAGAATCTAGTTTTCAGATGATTTTTTTTTGCATGGACTACCATCATAATCTTCCCTCTTAACATATATAAATGATCTGAAAAGTCTCGTATCATTTTAAATAGTCCCCAATTAAATTTGATTTTTTTGACCGAAATAAGTGTATAATATACTATGATTTTTGATCGAAACTTGCATTTCGAAAAGTTTCATAGAATCTAATTTTCCGATGTTTTTTGCATGACCTTTCATCATAACCTTCCCTCTTAAAATATATAAATGGTATATGAAGTTTCGTATCATTTCGAATAGTCCCCTATTTAATTGGATTTTTGACCGAAACTAGTATAAACTAATGTATAATATATTATGATTTTTTGGACAAACCATGCATTTCGAAAAGTTTCATAGAATCTAGTTTTCAGATGATTTTTTTGCATGGACTACCATCATAACCTTCCCTCTTAACATATATAAATGATCTGAAAACTCTCGTATCATTTTAAATAGTCCCCAATTAAATTTGATTTTTTGACCGAAACAAGTGTATAATATACTATGATTTTGGATCGAAACTTGCATTTCGAAAACTTTCATAGAATCTAATTTTCCGATGTTTTTCTGCATGACCTTCCATCATAACCTTCCCTCATAAAATATATAAATGATATATGAAGTTTCGTATCATTTCGAATAGTCCCCGATTTAATTTGATTTTTGACCGAAACTAGTATAAACTAGTGTATAATATATTATGATTTTTTGGCCAAACCATGCATTTCGAAAAGTTTCATAGAATCTAGTTTTCAGATGATTTTTTTGCATGGACTACCATCATAACCTTCCCTCTTAACATATATAAATGATCTGAAAAGTCTCGTATCATTTTAACTAGTCCCCAATTAAATTTGATTTTTTTGACCGAAATAAGTGTATAATATACTATGAGTTTTGATCGAAACTTGCAATTCGAAAAGTTTCATAGAATCTAATTTTACGATGTTTTTTTGCATGACCTTCCATCATAACCTTCCCTCGTAAAATATATAAATGATATATGAAGTTTCGTATCATTTCAAATAGTCCCCGATTTAATTTGATTTTTGACCGAAACTAGTATAAACTAGTGTATAATATATTATGATTTTTTGGCCAAACCATGCATTTCGAAAAGTTTCATAGAATCTAGTTTTCAGATAATTTTTTTGCATGGACTACCATCATAACCTTCAATCTTAACATATATAAATGATCTGAAAAGTCTCGTATCATGTCAAACAGTCCCCAATTTAATTTGATTTTGTTGACCGAAACTAGTGTATAATATACTATGATTTTTGATCGAAACTTGCATTTCGAAAAGTTTCATAGAATCTAATTTTCCGATGTATTTTTGCATGAACTTCCAACATAACCTTCCCCCGTAAAATATATAAATGATATATGAAGTTTCGTATCATTTCGAATAATCCCCGATTTAATTTGATTTATGACCGAAACTAGTCTAAACTAGTGTATAGTATATTATGATTTTTTGGCCAAACCATGCATTTCGAAAAGTTTCATAGAATCTAGTTTTCAGATGATTTTTTTTGCATGGACTACCATCATAATCTTCCCTCTTAACATATATAAATGATCTGAAAAGTCTCGTATCATTTTAAATAGTCCCCAATTAAATTTGATTTTTTTGACCGAAATAAGTGTATAATATACTATGATTTTTGATCGAAACTTGCATTTCGAAAAGTTTCATAGAATCTAATTTTCCGATGTTTTTTGCATGACCTTTCATCATAACCTTCCCTCTTAAAATATATAAATGGTATATGAAGTTTCGTATCATTTCGAATAGTCCCCTATTTAATTGGATTTTTGACCGAAACTAGTATAAACTAATGTATAATATATTATGATTTTTTGGACAAACCATGCATTTCGAAAAGTTTCATAGAATCTAGTTTTCAAATGATTTTTTTGCATGGACTACCATCATAACCTTCCCTCTTAACATATATAAATGATTTGAAAAGTCTCGTATCATTTTAAATAGTCCCCAATTAAATTTGATTTTTTTGACCGAAATAAGTGTATAATATACTATGATTTTTGATCGAAACTTGCATTTCGAAAAGTTTCATTGAATCTAATTTTCCAATGTATTTTTGCATGAACTTCCATCATAACCTTCCCTCGTAAATTATATAAATGATATATGAAGTTTCGTATCATTTCAAATAGTCCCCGATTTAATTTGATTTTTGACCGAAACTAGTCTAAACTAGTGCATAGTATATTATGATTTTTTTGCCAAACCATGCATTTCGAAAAGTTTCATAGAATCTAGTTTTCAGATGATTTTTTTGCATGGACTACCATCATAACCCTCCCTCTTAACATATATAAATGATCTAAAAAGTCTCGTATCATTTTAACTAGTCCCCAATTAAATTTGATTTTTTTGACCGAAATAAGTGTATAATATACTATGAGTTTTGATCGAAACTTGCAATTCGAAAAGTTTCATAGAATCTAATTTTACGATGTTTTTTTGCATGACCTTCCATCATAACCTTCCCTCGTAAAATATATAAATGATATATGAAGTTTCGTATCATTTCAAATAGTCCCCGATTTAATTTGATTTTTGACCGAAACTAGTATAAACTAGTGTATAATATATTATGATTTTTTGGCCAAACCATGCATTTCGAAAAGTTTCATAGAATCTAGTTTTCAGATAATTTTTTTGCATGGACTACCATCATAACCTTCAATCTTAACATATATAAATGACCTGAAAAGTCTCGTATCATGTCAAACAGTCCCCAATTTAATTTGATTTTGTTGACCGAAACTAGTGTATAATATACTATGATTTTTGATCGAAACTTGCATTTCGAAAAGTTTCATAGAATCTAATTTTCCGATGTATTTTTGCATGAACTTCCAACATAACCTTCCCCCGTAAAATATATAAATGATATATGAAGTTTCGTATCATTTCGAATAATCCCCGATTTAATTTGATTTATGACCGAAACTAGTCTAAACTAGTGTATAGTATATTATGATTTTTTGGCCAAACCATGCATTTCGAAAAGTTTCATAGAATCTAGTTTTCAGATGATTTTTTTTGCATGGACTACCATCATAATCTTCCCTCTTAACATATATAAATGATCTGAAAAGTCTCGTATCATTTTAAATAGTCCCCAATTAAATTTGATTTTTTTGACCGAAATAAGTGTATAATATACTATGATTTTTGATCGAAACTTGCATTTCGAAAAGTTTCATAGAATCTAATTTTCCGATGTTTTTTGCATGACCTTTCATCATAACCTTCCCTCTTAAAATATATAAATGGTATATGAAGTTTCGTATCATTTCGAATAGTCCCCTATTTAATTGGATTTTTGACCGAAACTAGTATAAACTAATGTATAATATATTATGATTTTTTGGACAAACCGTGCATTTCGAAAAGTTTCATAGAATCTAGTTTTCAGATGATTTTTTTGCATGGACTACCATCATAACCTTCCCTCTTAACATATATAAATGATTTGAAAAGTCTCGTATCATTTTAAATAGTCCCCAATTAAATTTGATTTTTTTGACCGAAATAAGTGTATAATATACTATGATTTTTGATCGAAACTTGCATTTCGAAAAGTTTCATTGAATCTAATTTTCCAATGTATTTTTGCATGAACTTCCATCATAACCTTCCCTCGTAAAATATATAAATGATATATGAAGTTTCGTATCATTTCAAATAGTCCCCGATTTAATTTGATTTTTGACCGAAACTAGTCTAAACTAGTGCATAGTATATTATGATTTTTTGGCCAAACCATGCATTTCGAAAAGTTTCATAGAATCTAGTTTTCAGATGATTTTTTTGCATGGACTACCATCATAACCCTCCCTCTTAACATATATAAATGATCTAAAAAGTCTCGTATCATTTTAACTAGTCCCCAATTAAATTTGATTTTTTTGACCGAAATAAGTGTATAATATACTATGAGTTTTGATCGAAACTTGCAATTCGAAAAGTTTCATAGAATCTAATTTTACGATGTTTTTTTGCATGACCTTCCATCATAACCTTCCCTCGTAAAATATATAAATGATATATGAAGTTTCGTATCATTTCAAATAGTCCCCGATTTAATTTGATTTTTGACCGAAACTAGTATAAACTAGTGTATAATATATTATGATTTTTTGGCCAAACCATGCATTTCGAAATGTTTCATAGAATCTAGTTTTCAGATAATTTTTTTGCATGGACTACCATCATAACCTTCAATCTTAACATATATAAATGATCTGAAAAGTCTCGTATCATGTCAAACAGTCCCCAATTTAATTTGATTTTGTTGACCGAAACTAGTGTATAATATACTATGATTTTTGATCGAAACTTGCATTTCGAAAAGTTTCATAGAATCTAATTTTCCTATGTATTTTTGCATGAACTTCCAACATAACCTTCCCCCGTCAAATATATAAATGATATATGAAGTTTCGTATCATTTCGAATAATCCCCGATTTAATTTGATTTATGACCGAAACTAGTCTAAACTAGTGTATAGTATATTATGATTTTTTGGCCAAACCATGCATTTCGAAAAGTTTCATAGAATCTAGTTTTCAGATGATTTTTTTGCATGGACTACCATCATAACCGTCCATCTTAACATATATAAATGATCTGAAAAGTCTCGTATCATTTTAACTAGTCCCCAATTAAATTTGATTTTTTTGACCGAAATAAGTGTATAATATACTATGATTTTTGATCGAAACATGCATTTCGAAAAGTTTCATAGAATCTAATTTTCCGATGTTTTTTTGCACGACCTTCCATCATAACCTTCCCTCGTAAAATATATAAATGATATATGAAGTTTCGTATCATTTCAAATAGTCCCCGATTTAATTTGATTTTTGACCGAAACTAGTATAAACTAGTGTATAATATATTATGATTTTTTGGCCAAACCATGCATTTCGAAAAGTTTCATAGAATCTAGTTTTTCAGATGATTTTTTTGCATGGACTACCATCATAACCTTCCATCTTAACATATATAAATGATCTGAAAAGTCTCGTATCATGTCAAACAGTCCCCAATTTAATTTGATTTTGTTGACCGAAACTAGTGTATAATATACTATGATTTTTGATCGAAACTTGCATTTCGAAATGTTTCATAGAATCTAATTTTCCGATGTATTTTTGCATGAACTTCCATCATAACCTTCCCTCGTAAAATATATAAATGATATATGAAGTTTTGTATCATTTCAAATAATCCCCGATTTAATTTGATTTTTGACCGAAACTAGTCTAAACTAGTGTATAATATATTATGATTTTTTGGCCAAACCATGCATTTCGAAAAGTTTCATAGAATCTAGTTTTCAGATGATTTTTTTTGCATGGACTACCATCATAAACTTCCCTCTTAACATATATAAATGATATTAAAAGTCTCGTATCATGTCAAACAGTCCCCAATTAAATTTTATTTTTTTGACTGAAATAGTGTATAATATACTATGATTTTTGATCGAAACTTGCATTTCAAAAAGTTTCATAGAATCTAATTTCCATTGTATTTTTGCATGTACTTCCATCATAACCTTCCCTCGTAAAATATATAAATGATATATGATGTTTCGTATCATTTAGAATAGTCCCCGATTTAATTTGATTTTTGACCGAAACTAGTATAAACTAGTGTATAATATATTATGATTTTTTGGCCAAACCATGCATTTCGAAAAGTTTCATAGAATCTAGTTTTCAGATGATTTTTTTGCATGGACTACCATCATAACCTTCCATCTTAACATATATAAATGATCTGAAAGTCTCGTAACATGTCAAACAGTCCCCACTTTAATTTGATTTTGTTGACAGAAACTAGTGTATAATATACTATGATTTTTGATCGAAACTTGCATTTCGAAAAGTTTCATAGAATCTAAAATTCCGATGATTTTTTACATGGACTTCCATCATAACCTTCCCTCGTAAAATATATAAATGAAATATGAAGTTTCATATCATTTCGAGCAGTTCACGATTTAATTTGATTTTTGACCAAAACTAGTATAAACTAGTGTATAATATATTCTGATTTTTTGGCCAAACCATGCATTTCGAAAGGTTTCATAGAATCTAGTTTTCAGATGATTTTTTTTGCATGGACTACCATCATAACCTTCCCTCTTAACATATATAAATGATCTGAAAAGTCTCGTATCATTTTAAATAGTCCCCAATTAAATTTGATTTTTTTGACCGAAGCAAGTGTATAATATACTATGATTTTTGATCGAAACTTGCATTTCGAAAAGTTTCATAGAATCTAATTTTCCGATGTTTTCTTGCATGACCTTCCATCATAACCTTCCCTCGTAAAATATATAAATGATATATGAAGTTTCGTATCATTTCGAATAGTCCCCGATTTAATTTGATTTTTGACCGAAACTAGTATATACTAGTGTATAATATATTATGATTTTTTTGGCCAAACCATGCATTTCAAAAAGTTTCATAGAATCTAGTTTTTAGATGATTTTTTTGCATGGACTACCATCATAACCTTCCCTCTTAACATATATAAATGATCTGAAAAGTCTCGTATCATTTTAAATAGTCCCCAATTAAATTTGATTTTTTTGACCGAAATAAGTGTATAATATACTATGATTTTTGATCGAAACTTGCATTTCGAAAAGTTTCATAGAATCTAATTTTCCGATGATTTTTTACATGGACTTCCATCATAACCTTCCCTCGTAAAATATATAAATGAAATGTGAAGTTTCATATCATTTCGAGCAGTTCACGATTTAATTTGACTTTTGATCAAAACTAGTATAAACTAGTGTATAATATATTATGATTTTTTGGCCAAACCATGCATTTCGAAAGGTTCCATAGAATCTAGTTTTCGGATGATTTTTTTTGCACGGACTATCATCATAACCTTCCCTCTTAACATATATAAATGATCTGAAAAGTCTCGTATCATTTTAAATAGTCCCCAATTAAATTTGATTTTTTTGACCGAAACAAGTGTATAATATACTATGATTTTTGATCGAAACTTGCATTTCGAAAAGTTTCATAGAATCTAATTTTCCGATGTTTTTTTGCATGACCTTCCATCATAACCTTCCCTCGTAAAATATATAAATGATATATGAAGTTTCGTATCATTTCGAATAGTCCCCGATTTAATTTGATTTTTGACCCAAACTAGTATAAACTAGTGTATAATATATTATGATTTATTGGCCAAACCATGCATTTCGAAAAGTTTCATAGAATCTAGTTTTCAGATGATTTTTTTGCATGGACTACCATCATAACCCTCCCTCTTAACATATATAAATGATCTAAAAAGTCTCGTATCATTTTAACTAGTCCCCAATTAAATTTGATTTTTTTGACCGAAATAAGTGTATAATATACTATGAGTTTTGATCGAAACTTGCAATTCGAAAAGTTTCATAGAATCTAATTTTACGATGTTTTTTTGCATGACCTTCCATCATAACCTTCCCTCGTAAAATATATAAATGATATATGAAGTTTCGTATCATTTCAAATAGTCCCCGATTTAATTTGATTTTTGACCGAAACTAGTATAAACTAGTGTATAATATATTATGATTTTTTGGCCAAACCATGCATTTCGAAAAGTTTCATAGAATCTAGTTTTCAGATAATTTTTTTGCATGGACTACCATCATAACCTTCAATCTTAACATATATAAATGATCTGAAAAGTCTCGTATCGTGTCAAACAGTCCCCAATTTAATTTGATTTTGTTGACCGAAACTAGTGTATAATATACTATGATTTTTGATCGAAACTTGCATTTCGAAAAGTTTCATAGAATCTAATTTTCCTATGTATTTTTGCATGAACTTCCAACATAACCTTCCCCCGTAAAATATATAAATGATATATGAAGTTTCGTATCATTTCGAATAATCCCCGATTTAATTTGATTTATGACCGAAACTAGTCTAAACTAGTGTATAGTATATTATGATTTTTTGGCCAAACCATGCATTTCGAAAAGTTTCATAGAATCTAGTTTTCAGATGATTTTTTTGCATGGACTACCATCATAACCGTCCATCTTAACATATATAAATGATCTGAAAAGTCTCGTATCATTTTAACTAGTCCCCAATTAAATTTGATTTTTTTGACCGAAATAAGTGTATAATATACTATGATTTTTGATCGAAACTTGCATTTCAAAAAGTTTCATAGAATCTAATTTCCATTGTATTTTTGCATGTACTTCCATCATAACCTTCCCTCGTAAAATATATAAATGATATATGATGTTTCGTATCATTTAGAATAGTCCCCGATTTAATTTGATTTTTGACCGAAACTAGTATAAACTAGTGTATAATATATTATGATTTTTTGGCCAAACCATGCATTTCGAAAAGTTTCATAGAATCTAGATTCCAGATGATTTTTTTGCATGGACTACCATCATAACCTTCCTTCTTAACATATATAAATGATCTGAAAAGTCTCGTATCATTTTAAATAGTCCCCAATTAAATTTGATTTTTTTGACCGAAACAAGTGTATAATATACTATGATTTTTTATCGAATCTTGCATTTCGAAAAGTTTCATAGAATCTAATTTTCCGATATTTTTTTGCATGACCTTCCATCATTACCTTCCCTCGTAAAATATATAAATGATATATGAAGTTTCGTATCATTTCAAATAGTCCCCGATTTAATTTGATTTTTGACCGAAACTAGTATAAACTAGTGTATAATATATTATGATTTTTTCGCCAAACCATGCATTTCGAAAAGTTTCATAGAATCTAGTTTTGAGATGATTTTTTTGCATGGGCTACCATCATAACCTTCATTCTTAACATATATAAATGATCTGAAAAGTCTCGTATCATGTCAAACAGTCCCCAATTAAATTTGATTTTTTTGACCGAAACAAGTGTATAATATACTATGATTTTTGATCGAAACTTGCATTTCGAAAAGTTTCATAGAATCTAATTTTCCGATGTTTTCTTGCATGACCTTCCATCATAACCTTCCCTCGTAAAATATATAAATGATATATGAAGTTTCGTATCATTTGGAATAGTCCCCGATTTAATTTGATTTTTGACCGAAACTAGTATATACTAGTGTATAATATATTATGATTTTTTTGGCCAAACCATGCATTTCGAAAAGTTTCATAGAATCTAGTTTTTAGATGATTTTTTTGAATGGACTACCATCATAACCTTCCCTCTTAACATATATAAATGATCTGAAAAGTCTCGTATCATTTTAAATAGTCCCCAATTAAATTTGATTTTTTTGACCGAAATAAGTGTATAATATACTATGATTTTTGATCGAAACTTGCAATTCGAAAAGTTTCATAGAATCTAATTTTCCGATGATTTTTTACATGGACTTCCATCATAACCTTCCCTCGTAAAATATATAAATGAAATGTGAAGTTTCATATCATTTCGAGCAGTTCACGATTTAATTTGACTTTTGACCAAAACTAGTATAAACTAGTGTATAATATATTATGATTTTTTGGCCAAACCATGCATTTCGAAAGGTTTCATAGAATCTAGTTTTCAGATGATTTTTTTTGCATGGACTACCATCATAACCTTCCCTCTTAACATATATAAATGATCTGAAAAGTCTCGTATCATTTTAAATAGTCCCCAATTAAATTTGATTTTTTGACCGAAACAAGTGTATAATATACTATGATTTTTAATCAAAACTTGCATTTCGAAAAGTTTCATAGAATCTAGTTTTCCGATGTTTTTCTGCATGACCTTCCATCATAACCTTCCCTCATAAAATATATAAATGATATATGAAGTTTCGTATCATTTCGAATAGTCCCCGATTTAATTTGATTTTTGACCGAAACTAGTATAAACTAGTGTATAATATATTATGATTTTTTGGCCAAACCATGCATTTCGAAAAGTTTCATAAAATCTAGTTTTCAGATGATTTTTTTGCATGGACTACCATCATAACCTTCCCTCTTAACATATATAAATGATCTGAAAAGTCTCGTATCATTTTAAATAGTCCCCAATTAAATTTGATGTTTTTGACCAAAATAAGTGTATAATATACTATGATTTTTGATCGAAACTTGCATTTCGAAAAGTTTCATTGAATCTAATTTTCCAATGTATTTTTGCATGAACTTCCATCATAACCTTCCCTCGTAAAATATATAAATGATATATGATGTTTCGTATCATTTCAAATAGTCCCCGATTTAATTTGATTTTTGACCGAAACTAGTCTAAACTAGTGTATAATATATTATGATTTTTTGGCCAAACCATGCATTTCGAAAAGTTTCATAGAATCTAGTTTTCAGATGATTTTTTTGCATGGACTACCATCATAACCTTCCGTCTTAACATATATAAATGATTTGAAAAGTCTCGTATCATGTCAAACAGTCCCCAATTAAATTTGATTTTTTTGACCGAAACTAGTGTATAATATACTATGATTTTTGATTGAAACTTGCATTTCGAAAAGTTTCATAGAATCTAATTTCCATTGTATTTTTGCATGTACTTCCATCATAACCTTCCCTCGTAAAATATATAAATGATATATGAAGTTTCGTATCATTTCAAATAGTCCCCGATTTAATTTGATTTTTGACCGAAACTAGTCTAAACTAGTGCATAGTATATTATGATTTTTTGGCCAAACCATGCATTTTGAAAAGTTTCATAGAATCTAGTTTTCAGATGATTTTTTTGCATGGACTACCATCATAACCCTCCCTCTTAACATATATAAATGATCTAAAAAGTCTCGTATCATTTTAACTAGTCCCCAATTAAATTTGATTTTTTTGACCGAAATAAGTGTATAATATACTATGAGTTTTGATCGAAACTTGCAATTCGAAAAGTTTCATAGAATCTAATTTTACGATGTTTTTTTGCATGACCTTCCATCATAACCTTCCCTCGTAAAATATATAAATGATATATGAAGTTTCGTATCATTTCAAATAGTCCCCGATTTAATTTGATTTTTGACCGAAACTAGTATAAACTAGTGTATAATATATTATGATTTTTTGGCCAAACCATGCATTTCGAAAAGTTTCATAGAATCTAGTTTTCAGATAATTTTTTTGCATGGACTACCATCATAACCTTCAATCTTAACATATATAAATGATCTGAAAAGTCTCGTATCATGTCAAACAATCCCCAATTTAATTTGATTTTGTTGACCGAAACTAGTGTATAATATACTATGATTTTTGATCGAAACTTGCATTTCGAAAAGTTTCATAGAATCTAATTTTCCGATGTATTTTTGCATGAACTTCCAACATAACCTTCCCCCGTAAAATATATAAATGATATATGAAGTTTCGTATCATTTCGAATAATCCCCGATTTAATTTGATTTATGACCGAAACTAGTCTAAACTAGTGTATAGTATATTATGATTTTTTGGCCAAACCATGCATTTCGAAAAGTTTCATAGAATCTAGTTTTTAGATGATTTTTTTGCATGGACTACCATCATAACCGTCCATCTTAACATATATAAATGATCTGAAAAGTCTCGTATCATTTTAACTAGTCCCCAATTAAATTTGATTTTTTTGACCGAAATAAGTGTATAATATACTATGATTTTTGATCGAAACATGCATTTCGAAAAGTTTCATAGAATCTAATTTTCCGATGTTTTTTTGCACGACCTTCCATCATAACCTTCCCTCGTAAAATATATAAATGATATATGAAGTTTCATATCATTTCAAATAGTCCCCGATTTAATTTGATTTTTGACCGAAACTAGTATAAACTAGTGTATAATATATTATGATTTTTTGGCCAAACCATGCATTTCGAAAAGTTTCATAGAATCTAGTTTTTCAGATGATTTTTTTGCATGGACTACCATCATAACCTTCCATCTTAACATATATAAATGATCTGAAAAGTCTCGTATCATGTCAAACAGGCCCCAATTTAATTTGATTTTGTTGACCGAAACTAGTGTATAATATACTATGATTTTTGATCGACACTTGCATTTCAAAATGTTTCATAGAATCTAATTTTCCGATGTATTTTTGCATGAACTTCCATCATAACCTTCCCTCGTAAAATATATAAATGATATATGAAGTTTTGTATCATTTCGAATAATCCCCGATTTAATTTGATTTTTGACCGAAACTAGTCTAAACTAGTGTATAATATATTATGATTTTTTGGCCAAACCATGCATTTCGAAAAGTTTCATAGAATCTAGTTTTCAGATGATTTTTTTTGCATGGACTACCATCATAAACTTCCCTCTTAACATATATAAATGATATTAAAAGTCTCGTATCATGTCAAACAGTCCCCAATTAAATTTTATTTATTTGACCGAAATAGTGTATAATATACTATGATTTTTGATCGAAACTTGCATTTCAAAAAGTTTCATAGAATCTAATTTCCATTGTATTTTTGCATGTACTTCCATCATAACCTTCCCTCGTAAAATATATAAATGATATATGATGTTTCGTATCATTTAGAATAGTCCCCGATTTAATTTGATTTTTGACCGAAACTAGTATAAACTAGTGTATAAAATATTATGATTTTTTGGCCAAACCATGCATTTCGAAAAGTTTCATAGAATCTAGTTTTCAGATGATTTTTTTGCATGGACTACCATCATAACCTTCCATCTTAACATATATAAATGATCTGAAAAGTCTCGTATCATTTTAAATAGTCCCCAATTAAATTTGATTTTTTTGACCGAAGCAAGTGTATAATATACTATGATTTTTGATCGAAACTTGCATTTCGAAAAGTTTCATAGAATCTAATTTTCCGATGTATTTTTGCATGAACTTCCAACATAACCTTCCCCCGTAAAATATATAAATGATATATGAAGTTTCGTATCATTTCGAATAATCCCCGATTTAATTTGATTTATGACCGAAACTAGTCTAAACTAGTGTATAGTATATTATGATTTTTTGGCCAAACCATGCATTTCGAAAAGTTTCATAGAATCTAGTTTTTAGATGATTTTTTTGCATGGACTACCATCATAACCGTCCATCTTAACATATATAAATGATCTGAAAAGTCTCGTATCATTTTAACTAGTCCCCAATTAAATTTGATTTTTTTGACCGAAATAAGTGTATAATATACTATGATTTTTGATCGAAACATGCATTTCGAAAAGTTTCATAGAATCTAATTTTCCGATGTTTTTTTGCACGACCTTCCATCATAACCTTCCCTCGTAAAATATATAAATGATATATGAAGTTTCGTATCATTTCAAATAGTCCCCGATTTAATTTGATTTTTGACCGAAACTAGTATAAACTAGTGTATAATATATTATGATTTTTTGGCCAAACCATGCATTTCGAAAAGTTTCATAGAATCTAGTTTTTCAGATGATTTTTTTGCATGGACTACCATCATAACCTTCCATCTTAACATATATAAATGATCTGAAAAGTCTCGTATCATGTCAAACAGGCCCCAATTTAATTTGATTTTGTTGACCGAAACTAGTGTATAATATACTATGATTTTTGATCGACACTTGCATTTCAAAATGTTTCATAGAATCTAATTTTCCGATGTATTTTTGCATGAACTTCCATCATAACCTTCCCTCGTAAAATATATAAATGATATATGAAGTTTTGTATCATTTCGAATAATCCCCGATTTAATTTGATTTTTGACCGAAACTAGTCTAAACTAGTGTATAATATATTATGATTTTTTGGCCAAACCATGCATTTCGAAAAGTTTCATAGAATCTAGTTTTCAGATGATTTTTTTTGCATGGACTACCATCATAAACTTCCCTCTTAACATATATAAATGATATTAAAAGTCTCGTATCATGTCAAACAGTCCCCAATTAAATTTTATTTATTTGACCGAAATAGTGTATAATATACTATGATTTTTGATCGAAACTTGCATTTCAAAAAGTTTCATAGAATCTAATTTCCATTGTATTTTTGCATGTACTTCCATCATAACCTTCCCTCGTAAAATATATAAATGATATATGATGTTTCGTATCATTTAGAATAGTCCCCGATTTAATTTGATTTTTGACCGAAACTAGTATAAACTAGTGTATAAAATATTATGATTTTTTGGCCAAACCATGCATTTCGAAAAGTTTCATAGAATCTAGTTTTCAGATGATTTTTTTGCATGGACTACCATCATAACCTTCCATCTTAACATATATAAATGATCTGAAAGTCTCGTAACATGTCAAACAGTCCCCACTTTAATTTGATTTTGTTGACTGAAACTAGTGTATAATATACTATGATTTTTGATCGAAACTTGCATTTCGAAAAGTTTCATAGAATCTAAAATTCCGATGATTTTTTACATGGACTTCCATCATAACCTTCCCTCGTAAAATATATAAATGAAATATGAAGTTTCATATCATTTCAAGCAGTTCACGATTTAATTTGATTTTTGACCAAAACTAGTATAAACTAGTGTATAATATATTCTGATTTTTTGGCCAAACCATGCATTTCGAAAGGTTTCATAGAATCTAGTTTTCAGATGATTTTTTTTGCATGGACTACCATCATAACCTTCCCTCTTAACATATATAAATGATCTGAAAAGTCTCGTATCATTTTAAATAGTCCCCAATTAAATTTGATTTTTTGACCGAAACAAGTGTATAATATACTATGATTTTTAATCAAAACTTGCATTTCGAAAAATTTCATAGAATCTAATTTTCCGATGTTTTTTTGCATGACCTTCCATCATAACCTTCCCTCGTAAAATATATAAATGATATATGAAGTTTCGTATCATTTCGAATAGTCCCCGATTTAATTTGATTTTTGACCGAAACTAGTATAAACTAGTGTATAATATATTATGATTTATTGGCCAAACCATGCATTTCGAAAAGTTTCATAGAATCTAGTTTTCAGATGATTTTTTTGCATGGACTACCATCATAACCTTCCCTCTTAACATATATAAATGATCTGAAAAGTCTCATATCATTTTAAATAGTCCCCAATTAAATTTGATTTTTTTGACCGAAATAGTGTATAATATACTATGATTTTTTATCGAAACTTGCATTTCGAAAAGTTTCATAGAATCTAATTTTCCGAAGTTTTTTTGCATGACCTTCCATCATAACCTTCCCTCGTAAAATATATAAATGATATATGAAGTTTTGTATCATTTCGAATAGTCCCCGATTTAATTTGATTTTTGACCGAAACTAGTATAAACTAGTGTATAATATATTATGATTTTTTGGCCAAACCATGCATTTCGAAAAGTTTCATAGAATCTAGTTTTCAGATGATTTTTTTGCATGGACTACCATCATAATCTTCCCTCTTAACATATATATGATCTGAAAAGTCTCGTATCATGTCAAACAATCGCCAATTAAATTTGATTTTGTTTACCAAAACTAGTGTATAATATACTATGATTTTTAATCGAAACTCGCATTTTGAAAAGTTTCATAGAATCTAATTTTCCAATGTATTTTTGCATGAACTTCCATCATAACCTTCCCTCGTAAAATATATAAATGATATATGAAGTTTCGTATCATTTCGAATAGTCCCCAATTTAATTTAACTTTTGACCGAAACTAGTCTAAACTAGTGTATAATATATTATGATTTTTTGGCCAAACCATGCATTTCGAAAAGTTTCATAGAATCTAGTTTCCAGATGATTTTTTTGCATGGACTACCATCATAACCTTCCTTCTTAACATATATAAATGATCTGAAAAGTCTCGTATCATTTTAAATAGTCCCCAATTAAATTTGATTTTTTTGACCGAAACAAGTGTATAATATACTATGATTTTTTATCGAATCTTGCATTTCGAAAAGTTTCATAGAATCTAATTTTCCGATATTTTTTTGCATGACCTTCCATCATTACCTTCCCTCGTAAAATATATAAATGATATATGAAGTTTCGTATCATTTCAAATAGTCCCCGATTTAATTTGATTTTTGACCGAAACTAGTATAAACTAGTGTATAATATATTATGATTTTTTCGCCAAACCATGCATTTCGAAAAGTTTCATAGAATCTAGTTTTGAGATGATTTTTTTGCATGGACTACCATCATAACCTTCATTCTTAACATATATAAATGATCTGAAAAGTCTCGTATCATGTCAAACAGTCCCCAATTAAATTTGATTTTTTTGACCGAAACAAGTGTATAATATACTATGATTTTTGATCGAAACTTGCATTTCGAAAAGTTTCATAGAATCTAATTTTCCGATGTTTTCTTGCATGACCTTCCATCATAACCTTCCCTCGTAAAATATATAAATGATATATGAAGTTTCGTATCATTTCGAATAGTCCCCGATTTAATTTGATTTTTGACCGAAACTAGTATATACTAGTGTATAATATATTATGATTTTTTTGGCCAAACCATGCATTTCGAAAAGTTTCATAGAATCTAGTTTTTAGATGATTTTTTTGAATGGACTACCATCATAACCTTCCCTCTTAACATATATAAATGATCTGAAAAGTCTCGTATCATTTTAAATAGTCCCCAATTAAATTTGATTTTTTTGACCGAAATAAGTGTATAATATACTATGATTTTTGATCGAAACTTGCAATTCGAAAAGTTTCATAGAATCTAATTTTCCGATGATTTTTTACATGGACTTCCATCATAACCTTCCCTCGTAAAATATATAAATGAAATGTGAAGTTTCATATCATTTCGAGCAGTTCACGATTTAATTTGACTTTTGACCAAAACTAGTATAAACTAGTGTATAATATATTAAGATTTTTTGGCCAAACCATGCATTTCGAAAGGTTTCATAGAATCTAGTTTTCAGATGATTTTTTTTGCATGGACTACCATCATAACCTTACCTCTTAACATATATAAATGATCTGAAAAGTCTCGTATCATTTTAAATAGTCCCCAATTAAATTTGATTTTTTTGACCGAAATAATGTATAATATACTATGATTTTTTATCGAAACTTGCATTTCGAAAAGTTTCATAGAATCTAATTTTCCGAAGTTTTTTTGCATGACCTTCCATCATAACCTTCCCTCGTAAAATATATAAATGATATATGAAGTTTTGTATCATTTCGAATAGTCCCCGATTTAATTTGATTTTTGACCGAAACTAGTATACACTAGTGTATAATATATTATGATTTTTTGGCCAAACCATGCATTTCGAAAAGTTTCATAGAATCTAGTTTTCAGATGATTTTTTTGCATGGACTACCATCATAATCTTCCCTCTTAACATATATATGATCTGAAAAGTCTCGTATCATGTCAAACAATCGCCAATTAAATTTGATTTTGTTTACCAAAACTAGTGTATAATATACTATGATTTTTGATCGAAACTCGCATTTTGAAAAGTTTCATAGAATCTAATTTTCCAATGTATTTTTGCATGAACTTCCATCATAACCTTCCCTCGTAAAATATATAAATGATATATGAAGTTTCGTATCATTTCGAATAGTCCCCGAATTAATTTTATTTTTGACCGAAACTAGTATAAACTAGTGTATAATATATTATGATTTTTTGGCCAAACCATGCATTTCGAAAAGTTTCCTAGAATCTAGTTTTCAGATGATTTTTTTGCATGGACTACCATCATAATCTTCCCTCTTAACATATATATGATCTGAAAAGTCTCGTATCATGTCAAACAATCGCCAATTAAATTTGATTTTGTTTACCAAAACTAGTGTATAATATACTATGATTTTTAATCGAAACTCGCATTTTGAAAAGTTTCATAGAATCTAATTTTCCAATGTATTTTTGCATGAACTTCCATCATAACCTTCCCTCGTAAAATATATAAATGATATATGAAGTTTCGTATCATTTCGAATAGTCCCCAATTTAATTTAACTTTTGACCGAAACTAGTCTAAACTAGTGTATAATATATTATGATTTTTTGGCCAAACCATGCATTTCGAAAAGTTTCATAGAATCTAGTTTCCAGATGATTTTTTTGCATGGACTACCATCATAACCTTCCTTCTTAACATATATAAATGATCTGAAAAGTCTCGTATCATTTTAAATAGTCCACAATTAAATTTGATTTTTTTTACCGAAACAAGTGTATAATATACTATGATTTTTTATCGAATCTTGCATTTCGAAAAGTTTCATAGAATCTAATTTTCCGATATTTTTTTGCATGACCTTCCATCATTACCTTCCCTCGTAAAATATATAAATGATATATGAAGTTTCGTATCATTTCAAATAGTCCCCGATTTAATTTGATTTTTGACCGAAACTAGTATAAACTAGTGTATAATATATTATGATTTTTTCGCCAAACCATGCATTTCGAAAAGTTTCATAGAATCTAGTTTTGAGATGATTTTTTTGCATGGACTACCATCATAACCTTCATTCTTAACATATATAAATGATCTGAAAAGTCTCGTATCATGTCAAACAGTCCCCAATTAAATTTGATTTTTTTGACCGAAACAAGTGTATAATATACTATGATTTTTGATCGAAACTTGCATTTCGAAAAGTTTCATAGAATCTAATTTTCCGATGTTTTCTTGCATGACCTTCCATCATAACCTTCCCTCGTAAAATATATAAATGATATATGAAGTTTCGTATCATTTCGAATAGTCCCCAATTTAATTTGATTTTTGACCGAAACTAGTATATACTAGTGTATAATATATTATGATTTTTTTGGCCAAACCATGCATTTCGAAAAGTTTCATAGAATCTAGTTTTTAGATGATTTTTTTGAATGGACTACCATCATAACCTTCCCTCTTAACATATATAAATGATCTGAAAAGTCTCGTATCATTTTAAATAGTCCCCAATTAAATTTGATTTTTTTGACCGAAATAAGTGTATAATATACTATGATTTTTGATCGAAACTTGCAATTCGAAAAGTTTCATAGAATCTAATTTTCCGATGATTTTTTACATGGACTTCCATCATAACCTTCCCTCGTAAAATATATAAATGAAATGTGAAGTTTCATATCATTTCGAGCAGTTCACGATTTAATTTGACTTTTGACCAAAACTAGTATAAACTAGTGTATAATATATTAAGATTTTTTGGCCAAACCATGCATTTCGAAAGGTTTCATAGAATCTAGTTTTCAGATGATTTTTTTTGCATGGACTACCATCATAACCTTCCCTCTTAACATATATAAATGATCTGAAAAGTCTCGTATCATTTTAAATAGTCCCCAATTAAATTTGATTTTTTTGACCGAAACAAGTGTATAATATACTATGATTTTTTATCGAAACTTGCATTTCGAAAAGTTTCATAGAATCTAATTTTCCGAAGTTTTTTTGCATGACCTTCCATCACAACCTTCCCTCGTAAAATATATAAATGATATATGAAGTTTCGTATCATTTCGAATAGTCCCCGATTTAATTTGATTTTTGACCGAAACTAGTCTAAACTAGTGTATAGTATATTATGATTTTTTGGCCAAACCATGCATTTCGAAAAGTTTCATAGAATCTAGTTTTCAGATGATTTTTTTGCATGGACTACCATCATAATCTTCCCTCTTAACATATATATGATCTGAAAAGTCTCGTATCATGTCAAACAATCGCCAATTAAATTTGATTTTGTTTACCAAAACTAGTGTATAATATACTATGATTTTTGATCGAAACTCGCATTTTGAAAAGTTTCATAGAATCTAATTTTCCAATGTATTTTTGCATGAACTTCCATCATAACCTTCCCTCGTAAAATATATAAATGATATATGAAGTTTCGTATCATTTCGAATAGTCCCCGAATTAATTTTATTTTTGACCGAAACTAGTCTAAACTAGTGTATAATATATTATGATTTTTTGGCCAAACCATGCATTTCGAAAAGTTTCATAGAATCTAGTTTTCTAATGATTTTTATGCATGGACTACCATCATAACCTTCCCTCTTAACATATATAAATGATATGAAAAGTCTCGTATCATGTCAAACAGTCCCCAATTAAATTTGATTTTTTTGACCGAAACTAGTGTATAATATACTATGATTTTTTATCGAAACTTGCATATCGAAAAGTTTCATAGAATCTAATTTCCATTGTATTTTTGCATGTACTTCCATCATAACCTTCCCTCGTAAAATATATAAATGATATATGAAGTTTCGTATCATTTAGAATAGTCCCCAATTTAATTTAACTTTTGACCGAAACTAGTCTAAACTAGTGTATAATATATTATGATTTTTTGGCCAAACCATGCATTTCGAAAAGTTTCATAGAATCTAGTTTCCAGATGATTTTTTTGCATGGACTACCATCATAACCTTCCTTCTTAACATATATAAATGATCTGAAAAGTCTCGTATCATTTTAAATAGTCCACAATTAAATTTGATTTTTTTGACCGAAACAAGTGTATAATATACTATGATTTTTTATCAAATCTTGCATTTCGAAAAGTTTCATAGAATCTAATTTTCCGATGTTTTTTTGCATGACCTTCCATCATTACCTTCCCTCGTAAAATATATAAATGATATATGAAGTTTCGTATCATTTCAAATAGTCCCCGATTTAATTTGATTTTTGACCGAAACTAGTATAAACTAGTGTATAATATATTATGTTTTTTTCGCCAAACCATGCATTTCGAAAAGTTTCATAGAATCTAGTTTTGAGATGATTTTTTTGCATGGACTACCATCATAACCTTCCATCTTAACATATATAAATGATCTGAAAAGTCTCGTATCATGTCAAACAGTCCCCAATTAAATTTGATTTTTTTGACCGAAACAAGTGTATAATATACTATGATTTTTGATCGAAACTTGCATTTCGAAAAGTTTCATAGAATCTAATTTTCCGATGTTTTCTTGCATGACCTTCCATCATAACCTTCCCTCGTAAAATATATAAATGATATATGAAGTTTCGTATCATTTCGAATAGTCCCCGATTTAATTTGATTTTTGACCGAAACTAGTATATACTAGTGTATAATATATTATGATTTTTTTGGCCAAACCATGCATTTCGAAAAGTTTCATAGAATCTAGTTTTTCGATGATTTTTTTGAATGGACTACCATCATAACCTTCCCTCTTAACATATATAAATGATCTGAAAAGTCTCGTATCATTTTAAATAGTCCCCAATTAAATTTGATTTTTTTGACCGAAATAAGTGTATAATATACTATGATTTTTAATCGAAACTTGCAATTCGAAAAGTTTCATAGAATCTAATTTTCCGATGATTTTTTACATGGACTTCCATCATAACCTTCCCTCGTAAAATATATAAATGAAATGTGAAGTTTCATATCATTTCGAGCAGTTCACGATTTAATTTGACTTTTGACCAAAACTAGTATAAACTAGTGTATAATATATTAAGATTTTTTGGCCAAACCATGCATTTCGAAAGGTTTCATAGAATCTAGTTTTCAGATGATTTTTTTTGCATGGACTACCATCATAACCTTCCCTCTTAACATATATAAATGATCTGAAAAGTCTCGTATCATTTTAACTAGTCCCCCATTAAATTTGATTTTTTTGCCCGAAACAAGTGTATAATATACTATGATTTTTGATCGAATCTTGCATTTCGAAAAGTTTCATAGAATCTAATTTTCCGATGTTTTTTTGCATGACCTTCCATCATAACCTTCCCTCCTAAAATATATAAATGATATATGAAGTTTCATATCATTTCGAATAGTCCCCGATTTAATTTGATTTTTGACCGAAACTAGTATAAACTAGTGTATAATATATTATGATTTATTGGCCAAACCATGCATTTCGAAAAGTTTCATAGAATCTAGTTTTCAGATGATTTTTTTGCATGGACTACCATCATAACCTTCCCTCTTAACATATATAAATGATCTGAAAAGTCTCATATCATTTTAAATAGTCCCCAATTAAATTTGATTTTTTTGACCGAAATAGTGTATAATATACTATGATTTTTGACCGAAACTTGCATTTCGAAAAGTTTCATAGAATCTAATTTTGCGATGTTTTCTTGCATGACCTTCCATCATAACCTTCCCTCGTAAAATATATAAATGATATATGAAGTTTCGTATCATTTCGAATAGTCCCCGATTTAATTTGATTTTTGACCGAAACTAGTATATACTAGTGTATAATATATTATGATTTTTTTGGCCAAACCATGCATTTCGAAAAGTTTCATAGAATCTAGTTTTCAGATGATTTTTTTGAATGGACTACCATCATAACCTTCCCTCTTAACATATATAAATGATCTGAAAAGTCTCGTATCATTTTAAATAGTCCCCAATTAAATTTGATTTTTTTGACCGAAACAAGTGTATAATATACTATGATTTTTGATCGAAACTTGCATTTCGAAAAGTTTCATAGAATCTAATTTTCCGATGTTTTTTTGCATGACCTTCCATCATAACCTTCCCTCGTAAAATATATAAATGATATATGAAGTTTCGTATCATTTCGAATAGTCCCCGATTTAATTTGATTTTTGACCGAAACTAGTCTAAACTAGTGTATAGTATATTATGATTTTTTGGCCAAACCATGCATTTCGAAAAGTTTCATAGAATCTAGTTTTCAGATGATTTTTTTGCATGGACTACCATCATAACCCTCCCTCTTAACATATATAAATGATCTAAAAAGTCTCGTATCATTTTAACTAGTCCCCAATTAAATTTTATTTTTTTGACCGAAATAAGTGTATAATATACTATGATTTTTGATCGAAACTTGCAATTCTAAAAGTTTCATAGAATCTAATTTTACGATGTTTTTTTGCATGACCTTCCATCATAACCTTCCCTCGTAAAATATATAAATGATATATGAAGTTTCGTATCATTTCGAATAATCCCCGATTACATTTGATTTTTGACCGAAACTAGTCTAAACTAGTGTATATAGTATATTATGATTTTTTGGCCAAACCATGCATTTGAAAGGTTTCATAGAATCTAGTTTTCAGATGATTTTTTTTGCATGGACTACCATCATAACCTTCCCTCTTAACATATATAAATGATCTGAAAAGTCTCGTATCATTTTAACTAGTCCCCCATTAAATTTGATTTTTTTGACCGAAACAAGTGTATAATATACTATGATTTTTGATCGAATCTTGCATTTCGAAAAGTTTCATAGAATCTAATTTTCCGATGTTTTTTTGCATGACCTTCCATCATAACCTTCCCTCCTAAAATATATAAATGATATATGAAGTTTCGTATCATTTCGAATAGTCCCCGATTTAATTTGATTTTTGACCGAAACTAGTATAAACTAGTGTATAATATATTATGATTTATTGGCCAAACCATGCATTTCGAAAAGTTTCATAGAATCTAGTTTTCAGATGATTTTTTTGCATGGACTACCATCATAACCTTCCCTCTTAACATATATAAATGATCTGAAAAGTCTCATATCATTTTAAATAGTCCCCAATTAAATTTGATTTTTTTGACCGAAATAGTGTATAATATACTATGATTTTTTATCGAAACTTGCATTTCGAAAAGTTTCATAGAATCTAATTTTCCGAAGTTTTTTTGCATGACCTTCCATCATAACCTTCCCTCGTAAAATATATAAATGATATATGAAGTTTCGTGTCATTTCGAATAGTCCCCGATTTAATTTGATTTTTGACCGAAACTAGTATGAACTAGTGTATAATATATTATGATTTTTTGGCCAAACCATGCATTTCGAAAAGTTTCATAGAATCTAGTTTTCAGATGATTTTTTTGCATGGACTACCATCATAATCTTCCCTCTTAACATATATAAATGATCTGAAAAGTCTCGTATCATTTTAACTAGTCCCCCATTAAATTTGATTTTTTTGACCGAAACAAGTGTATAATATACTATGATTTTTGATCGAATCTTGCATTTCGAAAAGTTTCATAGAATCTAATTTTCCGATGTTTTTTTGCATGACCTTCCATCATAACCTTCCCTCCTAAAATATATAAATGATATATGAAGTTTCGTATCATTTCGAATAGTCCCCGATTTAATTTGATTTTTGACCGAAACTAGTATAAACTAGTGTATAATATATTATGATTTATTGGCCAAACCATGCATTTCGAAAAGTTTCATAGAATCTAGTTTTCAGATGATTTTTTTGCATGGACTACCATCATAACCTTCCCTCTTAACATATATAAATGATCTGAAAAGTCTCATATCATTTTAAATAGTCCCCAATTAAATTTGATTTTTTTGACCGAAATAGTGTATAATATACTATGATTTTTTATCGAAACTTGCATTTCGAAAAGTTTCATAGAATCTAATTTTCCGAATTTTTTTGCATGACCTTCCATCACAACCTTCCCTCGTAAAATATATAAATGATATATGAAGTTTCGTGTCATTTCGAATAGTCCCCGATTTAATTTGATTTTTGACCGAAACTAGTATAAACTAGTGTATAATATATTATGATTTTTTGGCCAAACCATGCATTTCGAAAAGTTTCATAGAATCTAGTTTTCAGATGATTTTTTTGCATGGACTACCATCATAATCTTCCCTCTTAACATATATATGATCTGAAAAGTCTCGTATCATGTCAAACAATCGCCAATTAAATTTGATTTTGTTTACCAAAACTAGTGTATAATATACTATGATTTTTGATCGAAACTCGCATTTTGAAAAGTTTCATAGAATCTAATTTTCCAATGTATTTTTGCATGAACTTCCATCATAACCTTCCCTCGTAAAATATATAAATGATATATGAAGTTTCGTATCATTTCGAATAGTCCCTGATTTAATTTGATTTTTGACCGAAACTAGTATATACTAGTGTATAATATATTATGATTTTTTTGGCCAAACCATGCATTTCGAAAAGTTTCATAGAATCTAGTTTTTAGATGATTTTTTTGAATGGACTACCATCATAACCTTCCCTCTTAACATATATAAATGATCTGAAAAGTCTCGTATCATTTTAAATAGTCCCCAATTAAATTTGATTTTTTTGACCGAAATAAGTGTATAATATACTATGATTTTTGATCGAAACTTGCATTTCGAAAAGTTTCATAGAATCTAATTTTCCAATGATTTTTTACATGGACTTCCATCATAACCTTCCCTCGTAAAATATATAAATGAAATGTGAAGTTTCATATCATTTCGAGCAGTTCACGATTTAATTTGACTTTTGACCAAAACTAGTATAAACTAGTGTATAATATATTATGATTTTTTGTGCCAAACCATGCATTTCGAAAGGTTTCATAGAATCTAGTTTTCAGATGATTTTTTTTGCATGGACTACCATCATAACCTTCCCTCTTAACATATATAAATGATCTGAAAAGTCTCGTATCATTTTAAATAGTCCCCAATTAAATTTGATTTTTTTGACCGAAACAAGTGTATAATATACTATGATTTTTGATCGAAACTTGCATTTCGAAAAGTTTCATAGAATCTAATTTTCCGATGTTTTCTTGCATGACCTTCCATCATAACCTTCCCTCGTAAAATATATAAATGATATATGAAGTTTCGTATCATTTCGAATAGTCCCCGATTTAATTTGATTTTTGACCGAAACTAGTATATACTAGTGTATAATATATTATGATTTTTTTGGCCAAACCATGCATTTCGAAAAGTTTCATAGAATCTAGTTTTTAGATGATTTTTTTGAATGGACTACCATCATAACCATCCCTCTTAACATATATAAATGATCTGAAAAGTCTCGTATCATTTTAAATAGTCCCCAATTAAATTTGATTTTTTTGACCGAAATAAGTGTATAATATACTATGATTTTTGATCGAAACTTGCATTTCGAAAAGTTTCATAGAATCTAATTTTCCAATGATTTTTTACATGGACTTCCATCATAACCTTCCCTCGTAAAATATATAAATGAAATGTGAAGTTTCATATCATTTCGAGCAGTTCACGATTTAATTTGACTTTTGACCAAAACTAGTATAAACTAGTGTATAATATATTATGATTTTTTGGCCAAACCATGCATTTCGAAAGGTTTCATAGAATCTAGTTTTCAGTTGATTTTTTTTGCATGGACTACCATCATAACCTTCCCTCTTAACATATATAAATGATCTGAAAAGTCTCGTATCATTTTAAATAGTCCCCAATTAAATTTGATTTTTTTGACCGAAACAAGTGTATAATATACTATGATTTTTGATCGAAACTTGCATTTCGAAAAGTTTCATAGAATCTAATTTTCCGATGTTTTTTTGCATGACCTTCCATCATAACCTTCCCTCTTAAATATATAAATGATATATGAAGTTTCGTATCATTTCGAATAGTCCCCGATTTAATTTGATTTTTGACCGAAACTAGTCTAAACTAGTGTATAGTATATTATGATTTTTTGGCCAAACCATGCATTTCGAAAAGTTTCATAGAATCTATTTTTCAGATGATTTTTTTGCATGGACTACCATCATAACCCTCCCTCTTAACATATATAAATGATCTAAAAAGTCTCGTATCATTTTAACTAGTCCCCAATTAAATTTGATTTTTTTGACCGAAATAAGTGTATAATATACTATGATTTTTGATCGAAACTTGCAATTCGAAAAGTTTCATAGAATCTAATTTTACGATGTTTTTTTGCATGACCTTCCATCATAACCTTCCCTCGTAAAATATATAAATGATATATGAAGTTTCGTATCATTTCAAATAGTTCCCGATTTAATTTGATTTTAACCGAAACTAGTATAAACTAGTGTATAATATATTATGATTTTTTGGCCAAACCATGCATTTCGAAAAGTTTCATAGAATCTAGTTTTCAGATGATTTTTTTGCATGGACTACCATCATAACCTTCAATCTTAACATATATAAATGATCTGAAAAGTCTCGTATCATGTCAAACAGTCCCCAATTTAATTTGATTTTGTTGACCGAAACTAGTGTATAATATACTATGATTTTTGATCGAAACTTGCATTTCGAAAAGTTTCATAGAATCTAATTTTCCGATGATTTTTTACATGGACTTCCATCATAACCTTCCCTCGTAAAATATATAAATGAAATGTGAAGTTTCATATCATTTCGAGCAGTTCACGATTTAATTTGACTTTTGACCAAAACTAGTATAAACTAGTGCATAATATATTATGATTTTTTGGCCAAACCATGCATTTCGAAAGGTTTCATAGAATCTAGTTTTCAGATGATTTTTTTTGCATGGACTACCATCATAACCTTCAATCTTAACATATATAAATGATCTGAAAAGTCTCGTATCATGTCAAACAGTCCCCAATTTAATTTGATTTTGTTGACCGAAACAAGTGTATAATATACTATGATTTTTGATCGAAACTTGCATTTCGAAAAGTTTCATAGAATCTAATTTTCCAATGTATTTTTGCATGAACTTCCATCATAACCTTCCCCCGTAAAATATATAAATGATATATGAAGTTTCGTATCATTTTGAATAATCCCATATTTAATTTGATTTTTGACCGAAACTAGTCTAAACTAGTGTATATAGTATATTATGATTTTTTGGCCAAACCATGCATTTCGAAAAGTTTCATAGAATCTAGTTTTCAGATGATTTTTTTGCATGGACTACCATCATAACCCTCCATCTTAACATATATAAATGATCTGAAAAGTCTCGTATCATTTTAACTAGTCCCCAATTAAATTTGATTTTTTTGACCGAAATAAGTGTATAATATACTATGATTTTTGATCGAAACTTGCATTTCGAAAAGTTTCATAGAATCTAATTTTCTGATGTTTTTTTGCACGACCTTCCATCATAACCTTCCCTCGTAAAATATATAAATGATATATGAAGTTTCGTATCATTTCAAATAGTCCCCGATTTAATTTGATTTTTGACCGAAACTAGTATAAACTAGTGTATAATATATTATGATTTTTTGGCCAAACCATGCATTTCGAAAAGTTTCATAGAATCTAGTTTTCAGATGATTTTTTTGCATGGACTACCATCATAACCTTCCATCTTAACATATATAAATGATCTGAAAAGTCTCGTATCATGTCAAACAGTCCCCAATTTAATTTGATTTTGTTGACCGAAACTAGTGTATAATATACTATGATTTTTGATCGAAACTTGCATTTCGAAATGTTTCATAGAATCTAATTTTCCGATGTATTTTTGCATGAACTTCCATCATAACCTTCCCTCGTAAAATATATAAATGATATATGAAGTTTTGTATCATTTCGAATAATCCCCGATTTAATTTGATTTTTGACCAAAACTAGTCTAAACTAGTGTATAATATATTATGATTTTTTTGCCAAACCATGCATTTCGAAAAGTTTCATAGAATCTAGTTTTCAGATGATTTTTTTTGCATGGACTACCATCATAACCTTCCCTCTTAACATATATAAATGATCTGAAAAGTCTCGTATCATTTTAAATAGTCCCCAATTAAATTTGATTTTTTTGACAGAAATAGTGTATAATATACTATGATTTTTTATCGAAACTTGCATTTCGAAAAGTTTCATAGAATCTAATTTTCCGATGTTTTCTTGTATGACCTTCCATCATAACCTTCCCTCGTAAAATATATAAATGATATATGAAGTTTCATATCATTTCGAATAGTCCCCGATTTAATTTGATTTTTGACCGAAACTAGTATATACTAGTGTATAATATATTATGATTTTTTGGCCAAACCATGCATTTCGAAAAGTTTCATAGAATCTAGTTTTCAGATGATTTTTTTGCATGGACTACCATCATAACCTTCCATCTTAACATATATAAATGATCTGAAAGTCTCGTATCATGTCAAACAGTCCCCACTTTAATTTGATTTTGTTGACTGAAACTAGTGTATAATATACTATGATTTTTGATCGAAACTTGCATTTCGAAAAGTTTCATAGAATCTAAAATTCCGATGATTTTTTACATGGACTTCCATCATAACCTTCCCTCGTAAAATATATAAATGAAATGTGAAGTTTTATATCATATCGAGCAGTTCACGATTTAATTTGATTTTTGACCGAAACTAGTATAAACTAGTGTATAATATATTATGATTTTTTGGCCAAACCATGCATTTCGAAAAGTTTCATAGAATCTAGTTTTCAGATGATTTTTTTGCATGGACTACCATCATAACCTTCCATCTTAACATATATAAATGATCTGAAAAGTCTCGTATCATGTCAAACAGTCCCCAATTTAATTTGATTTTGTTGACCGAAACTAGTGTATAATATACTATGATTTTTGATCGAAACTTGCATTTCGAAATGTTTCATAGAATCTAATTTTCCGATGTATTTTTGCATGAACTTCCATCATAACCTTCCCTCGTAAAATATATAAATGATATATGAAGTTTTGTATCATTTCGAATAATCCCCGATTTAATTTGATTTTTGACCAAAACTAGTCTAAACTAGTGTATAATATATTATGATTTTTTTGCCAAACCATGCATTTCGAAAAGTTTCATAGAATCTAGTTTTCAGATGATTTTTTTTGCATGGACTACCATCATAACCTTCCCTCTTAACATATATAAATGATCTGAAAAGTCTCATATCATTTTAAATAGTCCCCAATTAAATTTGATTTTTTTGACCGAACTAGTGTATAATATACTATGATTTTTTATCGAAACTTGCATTTCGAAAAGTTTCATAGAATCTAATTTTCTGAAATTTTTTGGCATGACCTTCCATCATAACCTTCCCTCGTAAAATATATAAATGATATATGAAGTTTCGTATCATTTCGAATAGTCCCCGATTTAATTTGATTTTTGACCGAAACTAGTATAAACTAGTGTATAATATATTATGATTTTTTGGCCAAACCATGCATTTCGAAAAGTTTCATAGAATCTAGTTTTCAGATGATTTTTTTGCATGGACTACCATCATAATCTTCCCTCTTAACATATATATGATCTGAAAAGTCTCGTATCATGTCAAACAATCGCCAATTAAATTTGATTTTGTTTACCAAAACTAGTGTATAATATACTATGATTTTTGATCGAAACTCGCATTTTGAAAAGTTTCATAGAATCTAATTTTCCAATGTATTTTTGCATGAACTTCCATCATAACCTTCCCTCGTAAAATATATAAATGATATATGAAGTTTCGTATCATTTCGAATAGTCCCTGATTTAATTTGACTTTTGACCGAAACTAGTCTAAACTAGTGTATAATATATTATGATTTTTTGGCCAAACCATGCATTTCGAAAAGTTTCATAGAATCTAGTTTCCAGATGATTTTTTTGCATGGACTACCATCAAAACCTTCCTTCTTAACATATATAAATGATCTGAAAAGTCTCGTATCATTTTAAATAGTCCCCAATTAAATTTGATTTTTTTGACCGAAACAAGTGTATAATATACTATGATTTTTTATCGAATCTTGGATTTCGAAAAGTTTCATAGAATCTAATTTTCCGATGTTTTTTTGCATGACCTTCCATCATTACCTTCCCTCGTAAAATATATAAATGATATATGAAGTTTCGTATCATTTCAAATAGTCCCCGATTTAATTTGATTTTTGACCGAAACTAGTATAAACTAGTGTATAATATATTATGATTTTTTCTCCAAACCATGCATTTCGAAAAGTTTCATAGAATCTAGTTTTGAGATGATTTTTTTGCATGGACTACCATCATAACCTTCCATCTTAACATATATAAATGATCTGAAAAGTCTCGTATCATGTCAAACAGTCCCCAATTAAATTTGATTTTTTTGACCGAAACAAGTGTATAATATACTATGATTTTTGATCGAAACTTGCATTTCGAAAAGTTTCATAGAATCTAATTTTCCGATGTTTTCTTGCATGACCTTCCATCATAACCTTCCCTCGTAAAATATATAAATGATATATGAAGTTTCGTATCATTTCGAATAGTCCCCGATTTAATTTGATTTTTGACCGAAACTAGTATATACTAGTGTATAATATATTATGATTTTTTTGGCCAAACCATGCATTTCGAAAAGTTTCATAGAATCTAGTTTTCAGATGATTTTTTTGAATGGACTACTATCATAACCTTCCCTCTTAACATATATAAATGATCTGAAAAGTCTCGTATCATTTTAAATAGTCCCCAATTAAATTTGATTTTTTTGACCGAAACAAGTGTATAATATACTATGATTTTTGATCGAAACTTGCATTTCGAAAAGTTTCATAGAATCTAATTTTCCGATGTTTTTTTGCATGACCTTCCATCATAACCTTCCCTCGTAAAATATATAAATGATATATGAAGTTTCGTATCATTTCGAATAGTCCCCGATTTAATTTGATTTTTGACCGAAACTAGTCTAAACTAGTGTATAGTATATTATGATTTTTTGGCCAAACCATGCATTTCGAAAAGTTTCATAGAATCTAGTTTTCAGATGATTTTTTTTGCATGGACTACCATCATAACCCTCCCTCTTAACATATATAAATGATCTAAAAAGTCTCGTATCATTTTAACTAGTCCCCAATTAAATTTGATTTTTTTGACCGAAATAAGTGTATAATATACTATGATTTTTGATCGAAACTTGCAATTCTAAAAGTTTCATAGAATCTAATTTTACGATGTTTTTTTGCCTGACCTTCCATCATAACCTTCCCTCGTAAAATATATAAATGATATATGAAGTTTCGTATCATTTCGAATAATCCCCGATTTAATTTGATTTTTGACCGAAACTAGTCTAAACTAGTGTATATAGTATATTATGATTTTTTGGCCAAACCATGCATTTCGAAAGGTTTCATAGAATCTAGTTTTCAGATGATTTTTTTTGCATGGACTACCATCATAACCTTCCCTCTTAACATATATAAATGATCTGAAAAGTCTCGTATCATTTTAACTAGTCCCCCATTAAATTTGATTTTTTTGACCGAAACAAGTGTATAATATACTATGATTTTTGATCGAATCTTGCATTTCGAAAAGTTTCATAGAATCTAATTTTCCGATGTTTTTTTGCATGACCTTCCATCATAACCTTCCCTCCTAAAATATATAAATGATATATGAAGTTTCATATCATTTCGAATAGTCCCCGATTTAATTTGATTTTTGACCGAAACTAGTATAAACTAGTGTATAATATATTATGATTTATTGGCCAAACCATGCATTTCGAAAAGTTTCATAGAATCTAGTTTTCAGATGATTTTTTTGCATGCACTACCATCATAACCTTCCCTCTTAACATATATAAATGATCTGAAAAGTCTCATATCATTTTAAATAGTCCCCAATTAAATTTGATTTTTTTGACCGAAATAGTGTATAATATACTATGATTTTTGACCGAAACTTGCATTTCGAAAAGTTTCATAGAATCTAATTTTCCGATGTTTTCTTGCATGACCTTCCATCATAACCTTCCCTCGTAAAATATATAAATGATATATGAAGTTTCGTATCATTTCGAATAGTCCCCGATTTAATTTGATTTTTGACCGAAACTAGTATATACTAGTGTATAATATATTATGATTTTTTTGGCCAAACCATGCATTTCGAAAAGTTTCATAGAATCTAGTTTTCAGATGATTTTTTTGAATGGACTACCATCATAACCTTCCCTCTTAACATATATAAATGATCTGAAAAGTCTCGTATCATTTTAAATAGTCCCCAATTAAATTTGATTTTTTTGACCGAAACAAGTGTATAATATACTATGATTTTTGATCGAAACTTGCATTTCGAAAAGTTTCATAGAATCTAATTTTCCGATGTTTTTTTGCATGACCTTCCATCATAACCTTCCCTCGTAAAATATATAAATGATATATGAAGTTTCGTATCATTTCGAATAGTCCCCGATTTAATTTGATTTTTGACCGAAACTAGTCTAAACTAGTGTATAGTATATTATGATTTTTTGGCCAAACCATGCATTTCGAAAAGTTTCATAGAATCTAGTTTTCAGATGATTTTTTTGCATGGACTACCATCATAACCCTCCCTCTTAACATATATAAATGATCTAAAAAGTCTCGTATCATTTTAACTAGTCCCCAATTAAATTTTATTTTTTTGACCGAAATAAGTGTATAATATACTATGATTTTTGATCGAAACTTGCAATTCTAAAAGTTTCATAGAATCTAATTTTACGATGTTTTTTTGCATGACCTTCCATCATAACCTTCCCTCGTAAAATATATAAATGATATATGAAGTTTCGTATCATTTCGAATAATCCCCGATTACATTTGATTTTTGACCGAAACTAGTCTAAACTAGTGTATATAGTATATTATGATTTTTTGGCCAAACCATGCATTTGAAAGGTTTCATAGAATCTAGTTTTCAGATGATTTTTTTTGCATGGACTACCATCATAACCTTCCCTCTTAACATATATAAATGATCTGAAAAGTCTCGTATCATTTTAACTAGTCCCCCATTAAATTTGATTTTTTTGACCGAAACAAGTGTATAATATACTATGATTTTTGATCGAATCTTGCATTTCGAAAAGTTTCATAGAATCTAATTTTCCGATGTTTTTTTGCATGACCTTCCATCATAACCTTCCCTCCTAAAATATATAAATGATATATGAAGTTTCGTATCATTTCGAATAGTCCCCGATTTAATTTGATTTTTGACCGAAACTAGTATAAACTAGTGTATAATATATTATGATTTATTGGCCAAACCATGCATTTCGAAAAGTTTCATAGAATCTAGTTTTCAGATGATTTTTTTGCTTGGACTACCATCATAACCTTCCCTCTTAACATATATAAATGATCTGAAAAGTCTCATATCATTTTAAATAGTCCCCAATTAAATTTGATTTTTTTGACCGAAATAGTGTATAATATACTATGATTTTTTATCGAAACTTGCATTTCGAAAAGTTTCATAGAATCTAATTTTCCGAAGTTTTTTTGCATGACCTTCCATCATAACCTTCCCTCGTAAAATATATAAATGATATATGAAGTTTCGTGTCATTTCGAATAGTCCCCGATTTAATTTGATTTTTGACCGAAACTAGTATAAACTAGTGTATAATATATTATGATTTTTTGGCCAAACCATGCATTTCGAAAAGTTTCATAGTATCTAGTTTTCAGATGATTTTTTTGCATGGACTACCATCATAATCTTCCCTCTTAACATATATAAATGATCTGAAAAGTCTCGTATCATTTTAACTAGTCCCCCATTAAATTTGATTTTTTTGACCGAAACAAGTGTATAATATACTATGATTTTTGATCGAATCTTGCATTTCAAAAAGTTTCATAGAATCTAATTTTCCGATGTTTTTTTGCATGACCTTCCATCATAACCTTCCCTCCTAAAATATATAAATGATATATGAAGTTTCGTATCATTTCGAATAGTCCCCGATTTAATTTGATTTTTGACCGAAACTAGTATAAACTAGTGTATAATATATTATGATTTATTGGCCAAACCATGCATTTCGAAAAGTTTCATAGAATCTAGTTTTCAGATGATTTTTTTGCATGGACTACCATCATAACCTTCCCTCTTAACATATATAAATGATCTGAAAAGTCTCATATCATTTTAAATAGTCCCCAATTAAATTTGATTTTTTTGACCGAAATAGTGTATAATATACTATGATTTTTTATCGAAACTTGCATTTCGAAAAGTTTCATAGAATCTAATTTTCCGAATTTTTTTGCATGACCTTCCATCATAACCTTCCCTCGTAAAATATATAAATGATATATGAAGTTTCGTGTCATTTCGAATAGTCCCCGATTTAATTTGATTTTTGACCGAAACTAGTATAAACTAGTGTATAATATATTATGATTTTTTGGCCAAACCATGCATTTCGAAAAGTTTCATAGAATCTAGTTTTCAGATGATTTTTTTGCATGGACTACCATCATAATCTTCCCTCTTAACATATATATGATCTGAAAAGTCTCGTATCATGTCAAACAATCGCCAATTAAATTTGATTTTGTTTACCAAAACTAGTGTATAATATACTATGATTTTTGATCGAAACTCGCATTTTGAAAAGTTTCATAGAATCTAATTTTCCAATGTATTTTTGCATGAACTTCCATCATAACCTTCCCTCGTAAAATATATAAATGATATATGAAGTTTCGTATCATTTCGAATAGTCCCTGATTTAATTTGATTTTTGACCGAAACTAGTATATACTAGTGTATAATATATTATGATTTTTTTGGCCAAACCATGCATTTCGAAAAGTTTCATAGAATCTAGTTTTTAGATGATTTTTTTGAATGGACTACCATCATAACCTTCCCTCTTAACATATATAAATGATCTGAAAAGTCTCGTATCATTTTAAATAGTCCCCAATTAAATTTGATTTTTTTGACCGAAATAAGTGTATAATATACTATGATTTTTGATCGAAACTTGCATTTCGAAAAGTTTCATAGAATCTAATTTTCCAATGATTTTTTACATGGACTTCCATCATAACCTTCCCTCGTAAAATATATAAATGAAATGTGAAGTTTCATATCATTTCGAGCAGTTCACGATTTAATTTGACTTTTGACCAAAACTAGTATAAACTAGTGTATAATATATTATGATTTTTTGGCCAAACCATGCATTTCGAAAGGTTTCATAGAATCTAGTTTTCAGATGATTTTTTTTGCATGGACTACCATCATAACCTTCCCTCTTAACATATATAAATGATCTGAAAAGTCTCGTATCATTTTAAATAGTCCCCAATTAAATTTGATTTTTTTGACCGAAACAAGTGTATAATATACTATGATTTTTGATCGAAACTTGCATTTCGAAAAGTTTCATAGAATCTAATTTTCCGATGTTTTCTTGCATGACCTTCCATCATAACCTTCCCTCGTAAAATATATAAATGATATATGAAGTTTCGTATCATTTCGAATAGTCCCCGATTTAATTTGATTTTTGACCGAAACTAGTATATACTAGTGTATAATATATTATGATTTTTTTGGCCAAACCATGCATTTCGAAAAGTTTCATAGAATCTAGTTTTTAGATGATTTTTTTGAATGGACTACCATCATAACCATCCCTCTTAACATATATAAATGATCTGAAAAGTCTCGTATCATTTTAAATAGTCCCCAATTAAATTTGATTTTTTTGACCGAAATAAGTGTATAATATACTATGATTTTTGATCGAAACTTGCATTTCGAAAAGTTTCATAGAATCTAATTTTCCAATGATTTTTTACATGGACTTCCATCATAACCTTCCCTCGTAAAATATATAAATGAAATGTGAAGTTTCATATCATTTCGAGCAGTTCACGATTTAATTTGACTTTTGACCAAAACTAGTATAAACTAGTGTATAATATATTATGATTTTTTGGCCAAACCATGCATTTCGAAAGGTTTCATAGAATCTAGTTTTCAGTTGATTTTTTTTGCATGGACTACCATCATAACCTTCCCTCTTAACATATATAAATGATCTGAAAAGTCTCGTATCATTTTAAATAGTCCCCAATTAAATTTGATTTTTTTGACCGAAACAAGTGTATAATATACTATGATTTTTGATCGAAACTTGCATTTCGAAAAGTTTCATAGAATCTAATTTTCCGATGTTTTTTTGCATGACCTTCCATCATAACCTTCCCTCTTAAATATATAAATGATATATGAAGTTTCGTATCATTTCGAATAGTCCCCGATTTAATTTGATTTTTGACCGAAACTAGTCTAAACTAGTGTATAGTATATTATGATTTTTTGGCCAAACCATGCATTTCGAAAAGTTTCATAGAATCTATTTTTCAGATGATTTTTTTGCATGGACTACCATCATAACCCTCACTCTTAACATATATAAATGATCTAAAAAGTCTCGTATCATTTTAACTAGTCCCCAATTAAATTTGATTTTTTTGACCGAAATAAGTGTATAATATACTATGATTTTTGATCGAAACTTGCAATTCGAAAAGTTTCATAGAATCTAATTTTACGATGTTTTTTTGCATGACCTTCCATCATAACCTTCCCTCGTAAAATATATAAATGATATATGAAGTTTCGTATCATTTCAAATAGTTCCCGATTTAATTTGATTTTTGACCGAAACTAGTATAAACTAGTGTATAATATATTATGATTTTTTGGCCAAACCATGCATTTCGAAAAGTTTCATAGAATCTAGTTTTCAGATGATTTTTTTGCATGGACTACCATCATAACCTTCAATCTTAACATATATAAATGATCTGAAAAGTCTCGTATCATGTCAAACAGTCCCCAATTTAATTTGATTTTGTTGACCGAAACTAGTGTATAATATACTATGATTTTTGATCGAAACTTGCATTTCGAAAAGTTTCATAGAATCTAATTTTCCGATGATTTTATACATGGACTTCCATCATAACCTTCCCTCGTAAAATATATAAATGAAATGTGAAGTTTCATATCATTTCGAGCAGTTCACGATTTAATTTGACTTTTGACCAAAACTAGTATAAACTAGTGCATAATATATTATGATTTTTTGGCCAAACCATGCATTTCGAAAGGTTTCATAGAATCTAGTTTTCAGATGATTTTTTTTGCATGGACTACCATCATAACCTTCAATCTTAACATATATAAATGATCTGAAAAGTCTCGTATCATGTCAAACAGTCCCCAATTTAATTTGATTTTGTTGACCGAAACAAGTGTATAATATACTATGATTTTTGATCGAAACTTGCATTTCGAAAAGTTTCATAGAATCTAATTTTCCGATGTATTTTTGCATGAACTTCCATCATAACCTTCCCCCGTAAAATATATAAATGATATATGAAGTTTCGTATCATTTTGAATAATCCCATATTTAATTTGATTTTTGACCGAAACTAGTCTAAACTAGTGTATATAGTATATTATGATTTTTTGGCCAAACCATGCATTTCGAAAAGTTTCATAGAATCTAGTTTTCAGATGATTTTTTTGCATGGACTACCATCATAACCCTCCATCTTAACATATATAAATGATCTGAAAAGTCTCGTATCTTTTTAACTAGTCCCCAATTAAATTTGATTTTTTTGACCGAAATAAGTGTATAATATACTATGATTTTTGATCGAAACTTGCATTTCGAAAAGTTTCATAGAATCTAATTTTCTGATGTTTTTTTGCACGACCTTCCATCATAACCTTCCCTCGTAAAATATATAAATGATATATGAAGTTTCGTATCATTTCAAATAGTCCCCGATTTAATTTGATTTTTGACCGAAACTAGTATAAACTAGTGTATAATATATTATGATTTTTTGGCCAAACCATGCATTTCGAAAAGTTTCATAGAATCTAGTTTTCAGATGATTTTTTTGCATGGACTACCATCATAACCTTCCATCTTAACATATATAAATGATCTGAAAAGTCTCGTATCATGTCAAACAGTCCCCAATTTAATTTGATTTTGTTGACCGAAACTAGTGTATAATATACTATGATTTTTGATCGAAACTTGCATTTCGAAATGTTTCATAGAATCTAATTTTCCGATGTATTTTTGCATGAACTTCCATCATAACCTTCCCTCGTAAAATATATAAATGAAATGTGAAGTTTCATATCATATCGAGCAGTTCACGATTTAATTTGATTTTTGACCAAAACTAGTATAAACTAGTGCATAATATATTATGATTTTTTGGCCAAACCATGCATTTCGAAAGGTTTCATAGAATCTAGTTTTCAGATGATTTTTTTTGCATGGACTACCATCATAACCTTCCCTCTTAACATATATAAATGATCTGAAAAGTCTCGTATCATTTTAAATAGTCCCCAATTAAATTTGATTTTTTTGACCGAAACAAGTGTATAATATATTATGATTTTTGATCGAAACTTGCATTTCGAAAAGTTTCATAGAATCTAATTTTCCGATGTTTTCTTGCATGACCTTCCATCATAACCTTCCCTCGTAAAATATATAAATGATATATGAAGTTTCGTATCATTTCGAATAGTCCCCGATTTAATTTGATTTTTGACCGAAACTAGTATATACTAGTGTATAATATATTATGATTTTTTTGGCCAAACCATGCATTTCGAAAAGTTTCATAGAATCTAGTTTTTAGATGATTTTTTTGCATGGACTACCATCATAACCTTCAATCTTAACATATATAAATGATCTGAAAAGTCTCGTATCATTTCAAACAGTCCCCAATTAAATTTGATTTTTTTGACCGAAACAAGTGTATAATATACTATGATTTTTGATCGAAACTTGCATTTCGAAAAGTTTCATAGAATCTAATTTTCCGATGATTTTTTACATGGACTTCCATCATAACCTTCCCTCGTAAAATATATAAATGAAATGTGAAGTTTCATATCATTTCGAGCAGTTCACGATTTAATTTGACTTTTGACCAAAACTAGTATAAACTAGTGTATAATATATTATGATTTTTTGGCCAAACCATGCATTTCGAAAGGTTTCATAGAATCTAGTTTTCAGATGATTTTTTTTGCATGGACTACCATCATAACCTTCAATCTTAACATATATAAATGATCTGAAAAGTCTCGTATCATGTCAAACAGTCCCCAATATAATTTGATTTTGTTGACCGAAACAAGTGTATAATATACTATGATTTTTGATCGAAACTTGCATTTCGAAAAGTTTCATAGAATCTAATTTTCCGATGTATTTTTGCATGAACTTCCATCATAACCTTCCCCCGTAAAATATATAAATGATATATGAAGTTTCGTATCATTTCGAATAATCCCCGATTTAATTTGATTTTTGACCGAAACTAGTCTAAACTAGTGTATATAGTATATTATGATTTTTTGGCCAAACCATGCATTTCGAAAAGTTTCATAGAATCTAGTTTTCAGATGATTTTTTTGCATGGACTACCATCATAACCCTCCCTCTTAACATATATAAATGATCTGAAAAGTCTCGTATCATTTTAACTAGTCCCCAATTAAATTTGATTTTTTTGACCGAAATATGTGTATAATATACTATGATTTTTGATCGAAACTTGCATTTCGAAAAGTTTCATAGAATCTAATTTTCTGATGTTTTTTTGCACGACCTTCCATCATAACCTTCCCTCGTAAAATATATAAATGATATATGAAGTTTCGTATCATTTCAAATAGTCCCCGATTTAATTTGATTTTTGACCGAAACTAGTATAAACTAGTGTATAATATATTATGATTTTTTGGCCAAACCATGCATTTCGAAAAGTTTCATAGAATCTAGTTTTCAGATGATTTTTTTGCATGGACTACCATCATAACCTTCCATCTTAAGATATATAAATGATCTGAAAAGTCTCGTATCATGTCAAACAGTCCCCAATTTAATTTGATTTTGTTGACCGAAACTAGTGTATAATATACTATGATTTTTGATAGAAACTTGCATTTCGAAATGTTTCATAGAATCTAATTTTTCGATGTATTTTTGCATGAACTTCCATCATAACCTTCCCTCGTAAAATATATAAATGATATATGAAGTTTTGTATCATTTCGAATAATCCCAGATTTAATTTGATTTTTGACCAAAACTAGTCTAAACTAGTGTATAATATATTATGATTTTTTGGCCAAACCATGCATTTCGAAAAGTTTCATAGAATCTAGTTTTCAGATGATTTTTTTTGCATGGACTACCATCATAACCTTCCCTCTTAACATATATAAATGATCTGAAAAGTCTCGTATCATTTTAAATAGTCCCCAATTAAATTTGATTTTTTTGACCGAAATAAGTGTATAATATACTATGATTTTTGATCGAAACTTGCATTTCGAAAAGTTTCATAGAATCTAATTTTCCAATGATTTTTTACATGGACTTCCATCATAACCTTCCCTCGTAAAATATATAAATGAAATGTGAAGTTTCATATCATTTCGAGCAGTTCACGATTTAATTTGACTTTTGACCAAAACTAGTATAAACTAGTGTATAATATATTATGATTTTTTGGCCAAACCATGCATTTCGAAAGGTTTCATAGAATCTAGTTTTCAGTTGATTTTTTTTGCATGGACTACCATCATAACCTTCCCTCTTAACATATATAAATGATCTGAAAAGTCTCGTATCATTTTAAATAGTCCCCAATTAAATTTGATTTTTTTGACCGAAACAAGTGTATAATATACTATGATTTTTGATCGAAACTTGCATTTCGAAAAGTTTCATAGAATCTAATTTTCCGATGTTTTTTTGCATGACCTTCCATCATAACCTTCCCTCTTAAATATATAAATGATATATGAAGTTTCGTATCATTTCGAATAGTCCCCGATTTAATTTGATTTTTGACCGAAACTAGTCTAAACTAGTGTATAGTATATTATGATTTTTTGGCCAAACCATGCATTTCGAAAAGTTTCATAGAATCTATTTTTCAGATGATTTTTTTGCATGGACTACCATCATAACCCTCCCTCTTAACATATATAAATGATCTAAAAAGTCTCGTATCATTTTAACTAGTCCCCAATTAAATTTGATTTTTTTGACCGAAATAAGTGTATAATATACTATGATTTTTGATCGAAACTTGCAATTCGAAAAGTTTCATAGAATCTAATTTTACGATGTTTTTTTGCATGACCTTCCATCATAACCTTCCCTCGTAAAATATATAAATGATATATGAAGTTTCGTATCATTTCAAATAGTTCCCGATTTAATTTGATTTTTGACCGAAACTAGTATAAACTAGTGTATAATATATTATGATTTTTTGGCCAAACCATGCATTTCGAAAAGTTTCATAGAATCTAGTTTTCAGATGATTTTTTTGCATGGACTACCATCATAACCTTCAATCTTAACATATATAAATGATCTGAAAAGTCTCGTATCATGTCAAACATTCCCCAATTTAATTTGATTTTGTTGACCGAAACTAGTGTATAATATACTATGATTTTTGATCGAAACTTGCATTTCGAAAAGTTTCATAGAATCTAATTTTCCGATGATTTTTTACATGGACTTCCATCATAACCTTCCCTCGTAAAATATATAAATGAAATGTGAAGTTTCATATCATTTCGAGCAGTTCACGATTTAATTTGACTTTTGACCAAAACTAGTATAAACTAGTGCATAATATATTATGATTTTTTGGCCAAACCATGCATTTCGAAAGGTTTCATAGAATCTAGTTTTCAGATGATTTTTTTTGCATGGACTACCATCATAACCTTCAATCTTAACATATATAAATGATCTGAAAAGTCTCGTATCATGTCAAACAGTCCCCAATTTAATTTGATTTTGTTGACCGAAACAAGTGTATAATATACTATGATTTTTGATCGAAACTTGCATTTCGAAAAGTTTCATAGAATCTAATTTTCCGATGTATTTTTGCATGAACTTCCATCATAACCTTCCCCCGTAAAATATATAAATGATATATGAAGTTTCGTATCATTTTGAATAATCCCATATTTAATTTGATTTTTGACCGAAACTAGTCTAAACTAGTGTATATAGTATATTATGATTTTTTGGCCAAACCATGCATTTCGAAAAGTTTCATAGAATCTAGTTTTCAGATGATTTTTTTGCATGGACTACCATCATAACCCTCCATCTTAACATATATAAATGATCTGAAAAGTCTCGTATCATTTTAACTAGTCCCCAATTAAATTTGATTTTTTTGACCGAAATAAGTGTATAATATACTATGATTTTTGATCGAAACTTGCATTTCGAAAAGTTTCATAGAATCTAATTTTCTGATGTTTTTTTGCACGACCTTCCATCATAACCTTCCCTCGTAAAATATATAAATGATATATGAAGTTTCGTATCATTTCAAATAGTCCCCGATTTAATTTGATTTTTGACCGAAACTAGTATAAACTAGTGTATAATATATTATGATTTTTTGGCCAAACCATGCATTTCGAAAAGTTTCATAGAATCTAGTTTTCAGATGATTTTTTTGCATGGACTACCATCATAACCTTCCATCTTAACATATATAAATGATCTGAAAAGTCTCGTATCATGTCAAACAGTCCCCAATTTAATTTGATTTTGTTGACCGAAACTAGTGTATAATATACTATGATTTTTGATCGAAACTTGCATTTCGAAATGTTTCATAGAATCTAATTTTCCGATGTATTTTTGCATGAACTTCCATCATAACCTTCCCTCGTAAAATATATAAATGATATATGAAGTTTTGTATCATTTCGAATAATCCCCGATTTAATTTGATTTTTGACCAAAACTAGTCTAAACTAGTGTATAATATATTATGATTTTTTTGCCAAACCATGCATTTCGAAAAGTTTCATAGAATCTAGTTTTCAGATGATTTTTTTTGCATGGACTACCATCATAACCTTCCCTCTTAACATATATAAATGATCTGAAAAGTCTCGTATCATTTTAAATAGTCCCCAATTAAATTTGATTTTTTTGACAGAAATAGTGTATAATATACTATGATTTTTTATCGAAACTTGCATTTCGAAAAGTTTCATAGAATCTAATTTTCCGATGTTTTCTTGTATGACCTTCCATCATAACCTTCCCTCGTAAAATATATAAATGATATATGAAGTTTCATATCATTTCGAATAGTCCCCGATTTAATTTGATTTTTGACCGAAACTAGTATATACTAGTGTATAATATATTATGATTTTTTGGCCAAACCATGCATTTCGAAAAGTTTCATAGAATCTAGTTTTCAGATGATTTTTTTGCATGGACTACCATCATAACCTTCCATCTTAACATATATAAATGATCTGAAAGTCTCGTATCATGTCAAACAGTCCCCACTTTAATTTGATTTTGTTGACTGAAACTAGTGTATAATATACTATGATTTTTGATCGAAACTTGCATTTCGAAAAGTTTCATAGAATCTAAAATTCCGATGATTTTTTACATGGACTTCCATCATAACCTTCCCTCGTAAAATATATAAATGAAATGTGAAGTTTTATATCATATCGAGCAGTTCACGATTTAATTTGATTTTTGACCGAAACTAGTATAAACTAGTGTATAATATATTATGATTTTTTGGCCAAACCATGCATTTCGAAAAGTTTCATAGAATCTAGTTTTCAGATGATTTTTTTGCATGGACTACCATCATAACCTTCCATCTTAACATATATAAATGATCTGAAAAGTCTCGTATCATGTCAAACAGTCCCCAATTTAATTTGATTTTGTTGACCGAAACTAGTGTATAATATACTATGATTTTTGATCGAAACTTGCATTTCGAAATGTTTCATAGAATCTAATTTTCCGATGTATTTTTGCATGAACTTCCATCATAACCTTCCCTCGTAAAATATATAAATGATATATGAAGTTTTGTATCATTTCGAATAATCCCCGATTTAATTTGATTTTTGACCAAAACTAGTCTAAACTAGTGTATAATATATTATGATTTTTTTGCCAAACCATGCATTTCGAAAAGTTTCATAGAATCTAGTTTTCAGATGATTTTTTTTGCATGGACTACCATCATAACCTTCCCTCTTAACATATATAAATGATCTGAAAAGTCTCATATCATTTTAAATAGTCCCCAATTAAATTTGATTTTTTTGACCGAACTAGTGTATAATATACTATGATTTTTTATCGAAACTTGCATTTCGAAAAGTTTCATAGAATCTAATTTTCTGAAATTTTTTGGCATGACCTTCCATCATAACCTTCCCTCGTAAAATATATAAATGATATATGAAGTTTCGTATCATTTCGAATAGTCCCCGATTTAATTTGATTTTTGACCGAAACTAGTATAAACTAGTGTATAATATATTATGATTTTTTGGCCAAACCATGCATTTCGAAAAGTTTCATAGAATCTAGTTTTCAGATGATTTTTTTGCATGGACTACCATCATAATCTTCCCTCTTAACATATATATGATCTGAAAAGTCTCGTATCATGTCAAACAATCGCCAATTAAATTTGATTTTGTTTACCAAAACTAGTGTATAATATACTATGATTTTTGATCGAAACTCGCATTTTGAAAAGTTTCATAGAATCTAATTTTCCAATGTATTTTTGCATGAACTTCCATCATAACCTTCCCTCGTAAAATATATAAATGATATATGAAGTTTCGTATCATTTCGAATAGTCCCTGATTTAATTTGACTTTTGACCGAAACTAGTCTAAACTAGTGTATAATATATTATGATTTTTTGGCCAAACCATGCATTTCGAAAAGTTTCATAGAATCTAGTTTCCAGATGATTTTTTTGCATGGACTACCATCAAAACCTTCCTTCTTAACATATATAAATGATCTGAAAAGTCTCGTATCATTTTAAATAGTCCCCAATTAAATTTGATTTTTTTGACCGAAACAAGTGTATAATATACTATGATTTTTTATCGAATCTTGGATTTCGAAAAGTTTCATAGAATCTAATTTTCCGATGTTTTTTTGCATGACCTTCCATCATTACCTTCCCTCGTAAAATATATAAATGATATATGAAGTTTCGTATCATTTCAAATAGTCCCCGATTTAATTTGATTTTTGACCGAAACTAGTATAAACTAGTGTATAATATATTATGATTTTTTCTCCAAACCATGCATTTCGAAAAGTTTCATAGAATCTAGTTTTGAGATGATTTTTTTGCATGGACTACCATCATAACCTTCCATCTTAACATATATAAATGATCTGAAAAGTCTCGTATCATGTCAAACAGTCCCCAATTAAATTTGATTTTTTTGACCGAAACAAGTGTATAATATACTATGATTTTTGATCGAAACTTGCATTTCGAAAAGTTTCATAGAATCTAATTTTCCGATGTTTTCTTGCATGACCTTCCATCATAACCTTCCCTCGTAAAATATATAAATGATATATGAAGTTTCGTATCATTTCGAATAGTCCCCGATTTAATTTGATTTTTGACCGAAACTAGTATATACTAGTGTATAATATATTATGATTTTTTTGGCCAAACCATGCATTTCGAAAAGTTTCATAGAATCTAGTTTTCAGATGATTTTTTTGAATGGACTACTATCATAACCTTCCCTCTTAACATATATAAATGATCTGAAAAGTCTCGTATCATTTTAAATAGTCCCCAATTAAATTTGATTTTTTTGACCGAAACAAGTGTATAATATACTATGATTTTTGATCGAAACTTGCATTTCGAAAAGTTTCATAGAATCTAATTTTCCGATGTTTTTTTGCATGACCTTCCATCATAACCTTCCCTCGTAAAATATATAAATGATATATGAAGTTTCGTATCATTTCGAATAGTCCCCGATTTAATTTGATTTTTGACCGAAACTAGTCTAAACTAGTGTATAGTATATTATGATTTTTTGGCCAAACCATGCATTTCGAAAAGTTTCATAGAATCTAGTTTTCAGATGATTTTTTTTGCATGGACTACCATCATAACCCTCCCTCTTAACATATATAAATGATCTAAAAAGTCTCGTATCATTTTAACTAGTCCCCAATTAAATTTGATTTTTTTGACCGAAATAAGTGTATAATATACTATGATTTTTGATCGAAACTTGCAATTCTAAAAGTTTCATAGAATCTAATTTTACGATGTTTTTTTGCCTGACCTTCCATCATAACCTTCCCTCGTAAAATATATAAATGATATATGAAGTTTCGTATCATTTCGAATAATCCCCGATTTAATTTGATTTTTGACCGAAACTAGTCTAAACTAGTGTATATAGTATATTATGATTTTTTGGCCAAACCATGCATTTCGAAAGGTTTCATAGAATCTAGTTTTCAGATGATTTTTTTTGCATGGACTACCATCATAACCTTCCCTCTTAACATATATAAATGATCTGAAAAGTCTCGTATCATTTTAACTAGTCCCCCATTAAATTTGATTTTTTTGACCGAAACAAGTGTATAATATACTATGATTTTTGATCGAATCTTGCATTTCGAAAAGTTTCATAGAATCTAATTTTCCGATGTTTTTTTGCATGACCTTCCATCATAACCTTCCCTCCTAAAATATATAAATGATATATGAAGTTTCGTATCATTTCGAATAGTCCCCGATTTAATTTGATTTTTGACCGAAACTAGTATAAACTAGTGTATAATATATTATGATTTATTGGCCAAACCATGCATTTCGAAAAGTTTCATAGAATCTAGTTTTCAGATGATTTTTTTGCATGCACTACCATCATAACCTTCCCTCTTAACATATATAAATGATCTGAAAAGTCTCATATCATTTTAAATAGTCCCCAATTAAATTTGATTTTTTTGACCGAAATAGTGTATAATATACTATGATTTTTGACCGAAACTTGCATTTCGAAAAGTTTCATAGAATCTAATTTTCCGATGTTTTCTTGCATGACCTTCCATCATAACCTTCCCTCGTAAAATATATAAATGATATATGAAGTTTCGTATCATTTCGAATAGTCCCCGATTTAATTTGATTTTTGACCGAAACTAGTATATACTAGTGTATAATATATTATGATTTTTTTGGCCAAACCATGCATTTCGAAAAGTTTCATAGAATCTAGTTTTCAGATGATTTTTTTGAATGGACTACCATCATAACCTTCCCTCTTAACATATATAAATGATCTGAAAAGTCTCGTATCATTTTAAATAGTCCCCAATTAAATTTGATTTTTTTGACCGAAACAAGTGTATAATATACTATGATTTTTGATCGAAACTTGCATTTCGAAAAGTTTCATAGAATCTAATTTTCCGATGTTTTTTTGCATGACCTTCCATCATAACCTTCCCTCGTAAAATATATAAATGATATATGAAGTTTCGTATCATTTCGAATAGTCCCCGATTTAATTTGATTTTTGACCGAAACTAGTCTAAACTAGTGTATAGTATATTATGATTTTTTGGCCAAACCATGCATTTCGAAAAGTTTCATAGAATCTAGTTTTCAGATGATTTTTTTGCATGGACTACCATCATAACCCTCCCTCTTAACATATATAAATGATCTAAAAAGTCTCGTATCATTTTAACTAGTCCCCAATTAAATTTTATTTTTTTGACCGAAATAAGTGTATAATATACTATGATTTTTGATCGAAACTTGCAATTCTAAAAGTTTCATAGAATCTAATTTTACGATGTTTTTTTGCATGACCTTCCATCATAACCTTCCCTCGTAAAATATATAAATGATATATGAAGTTTCGTATCATTTCGAATAATCCCCGATTACATTTGATTTTTGACCGAAACTAGTCTAAACTAGTGTATATAGTATATTATGATTTTTTGGCCAAACCATGCATTTGAAAGGTTTCATAGAATCTAGTTTTCAGATGATTTTTTTTGCATGGACTACCATCATAACCTTCCCTCTTAACATATATAAATGATCTGAAAAGTCTCGTATCATTTTAACTAGTCCCCCATTAAATTTGATTTTTTTGACCGAAACAAGTGTATAATATACTATGATTTTTGATCGAATCTTGCATTTCGAAAAGTTTCATAGAATCTAATTTTCCGATGTTTTTTTGCATGACCTTCCATCATAACCTTCCCTCCTAAAATATATAAATGATATATGAAGTTTCGTATCATTTCGAATAGTCCCCGATTTAATTTGATTTTTGACCGAAACTAGTATAAACTAGTGTATAATATATTATGATTTATTGGCCAAACCATGCATTTCGAAAAGTTTCATAGAATCTAGTTTTCAGATGATTTTTTTGCTTGGACTACCATCATAACCTTCCCTCTTAACATATATAAATGATCTGAAAAGTCTCATATCATTTTAAATAGTCCCCAATTAAATTTGATTTTTTTGACCGAAATAGTGTATAATATACTATGATTTTTTATCGAAACTTGCATTTCGAAAAGTTTCATAGAATCTAATTTTCCGAAGTTTTTTTGCATGACCTTCCATCATAACCTTCCCTCGTAAAATATATAAATGATATATGAAGTTTCGTGTCATTTCGAATAGTCCCCGATTTAATTTGATTTTTGACCGAAACTAGTATAAACTAGTGTATAATATATTATGATTTTTTGGCCAAACCATGCATTTCGAAAAGTTTCATAGTATCTAGTTTTCAGATGATTTTTTTGCATGGACTACCATCATAATCTTCCCTCTTAACATATATAAATGATCTGAAAAGTCTCGTATCATTTTAACTAGTCCCCCATTAAATTTGATTTTTTTGACCGAAACAAGTGTATAATATACTATGATTTTTGATCGAATCTTGCATTTCAAAAAGTTTCATAGAATCTAATTTTCCGATGTTTTTTTGCATGACCTTCCATCATAACCTTCCCTCCTAAAATATATAAATGATATATGAAGTTTCGTATCATTTCGAATAGTCCCCGATTTAATTTGATTTTTGACCGAAACTAGTATAAACTAGTGTATAATATATTATGATTTATTGGCCAAACCATGCATTTCGAAAAGTTTCATAGAATCTAGTTTTCAGATGATTTTTTTGCATGGACTACCATCATAACCTTCCCTCTTAACATATATAAATGATCTGAAAAGTCTCATATCATTTTAAATAGTCCCCAATTAAATTTGATTTTTTTGACCGAAATAGTGTATAATATACTATGATTTTTTATCGAAACTTGCATTTCGAAAAGTTTCATAGAATCTAATTTTCCGAATTTTTTTGCATGACCTTCCATCATAACCTTCCCTCGTAAAATATATAAATGATATATGAAGTTTCGTGTCATTTCGAATAGTCCCCGATTTAATTTGATTTTTGACCGAAACTAGTATAAACTAGTGTATAATATATTATGATTTTTTGGCCAAACCATGCATTTCGAAAAGTTTCATAGAATCTAGTTTTCAGATGATTTTTTTGCATGGACTACCATCATAATCTTCCCTCTTAACATATATATGATCTGAAAAGTCTCGTATCATGTCAAACAATCGCCAATTAAATTTGATTTTGTTTACCAAAACTAGTGTATAATATACTATGATTTTTGATCGAAACTCGCATTTTGAAAAGTTTCATAGAATCTAATTTTCCAATGTATTTTTGCATGAACTTCCATCATAACCTTCCCTCGTAAAATATATAAATGATATATGAAGTTTCGTATCATTTCGAATAGTCCCTGATTTAATTTGATTTTTGACCGAAACTAGTATATACTAGTGTATAATATATTATGATTTTTTTGGCCAAACCATGCATTTCGAAAAGTTTCATAGAATCTAGTTTTTAGATGATTTTTTTGAATGGACTACCATCATAACCTTCCCTCTTAACATATATAAATGATCTGAAAAGTCTCGTATCATTTTAAATAGTCCCCAATTAAATTTGATTTTTTTGACCGAAATAAGTGTATAATATACTATGATTTTTGATCGAAACTTGCATTTCGAAAAGTTTCATAGAATCTAATTTTCCAATGATTTTTTACATGGACTTCCATCATAACCTTCCCTCGTAAAATATATAAATGAAATGTGAAGTTTCATATCATTTCGAGCAGTTCACGATTTAATTTGACTTTTGACCAAAACTAGTATAAACTAGTGTATAATATATTATGATTTTTTGGCCAAACCATGCATTTCGAAAGGTTTCATAGAATCTAGTTTTCAGATGATTTTTTTTGCATGGACTACCATCATAACCTTCCCTCTTAACATATATAAATGATCTGAAAAGTCTCGTATCATTTTAAATAGTCCCCAATTAAATTTGATTTTTTTGACCGAAACAAGTGTATAATATACTATGATTTTTGATCGAAACTTGCATTTCGAAAAGTTTCATAGAATCTAATTTTCCGATGTTTTCTTGCATGACCTTCCATCATAACCTTCCCTCGTAAAATATATAAATGATATATGAAGTTTCGTATCATTTCGAATAGTCCCCGATTTAATTTGATTTTTGACCGAAACTAGTATATACTAGTGTATAATATATTATGATTTTTTTGGCCAAACCATGCATTTCGAAAAGTTTCATAGAATCTAGTTTTTAGATGATTTTTTTGAATGGACTACCATCATAACCATCCCTCTTAACATATATAAATGATCTGAAAAGTCTCGTATCATTTTAAATAGTCCCCAATTAAATTTGATTTTTTTGACCGAAATAAGTGTATAATATACTATGATTTTTGATCGAAACTTGCATTTCGAAAAGTTTCATAGAATCTAATTTTCCAATGATTTTTTACATGGACTTCCATCATAACCTTCCCTCGTAAAATATATAAATGAAATGTGAAGTTTCATATCATTTCGAGCAGTTCACGATTTAATTTGACTTTTGACCAAAACTAGTATAAACTAGTGTATAATATATTATGATTTTTTGGCCAAACCATGCATTTCGAAAGGTTTCATAGAATCTAGTTTTCAGTTGATTTTTTTTGCATGGACTACCATCATAACCTTCCCTCTTAACATATATAAATGATCTGAAAAGTCTCGTATCATTTTAAATAGTCCCCAATTAAATTTGATTTTTTTGACCGAAACAAGTGTATAATATACTATGATTTTTGATCGAAACTTGCATTTCGAAAAGTTTCATAGAATCTAATTTTCCGATGTTTTTTTGCATGACCTTCCATCATAACCTTCCCTCTTAAATATATAAATGATATATGAAGTTTCGTATCATTTCGAATAGTCCCCGATTTAATTTGATTTTTGACCGAAACTAGTCTAAACTAGTGTATAGTATATTATGATTTTTTGGCCAAACCATGCATTTCGAAAAGTTTCATAGAATCTATTTTTCAGATGATTTTTTTGCATGGACTACCATCATAACCCTCCCTCTTAACATATATAAATGATCTAAAAAGTCTCGTATCATTTTAACTAGTCCCCAATTAAATTTGATTTTTTTGACCGAAATAAGTGTATAATATACTATGATTTTTGATCGAAACTTGCAATTCGAAAAGTTTCATAGAATCTAATTTTACGATGTTTTTTTGCATGACCTTCCATCATAACCTTCCCTCGTAAAATATATAAATGATATATGAAGTTTCGTATCATTTCAAATAGTTCCCGATTTAATTTGATTTTTGACCGAAACTAGTATAAACTAGTGTATAATATATTATGATTTTTTGGCCAAACCATGCATTTCGAAAAGTTTCATAGAATCTAGTTTTCAGATGATTTTTTTGCATGGACTACCATCATAACCTTCAATCTTAACATATATAAATGATCTGAAAAGTCTCGTATCATGTCAAACAGTCCCCAATTTAATTTGATTTTGTTGACCGAAACTAGTGTATAATATACTATGATTTTTGATCGAAACTTGCATTTCGAAAAGTTTCATAGAATCTAATTTTCCGATGATTTTATACATGGACTTCCATCATAACCTTCCCTCGTAAAATATATAAATGAAATGTGAAGTTTCATATCATTTCGAGCAGTTCACGATTTAATTTGACTTTTGACCAAAACTAGTATAAACTAGTGCATAATATATTATGATTTTTTGGCCAAACCATGCATTTCGAAAGGTTTCATAGAATCTAGTTTTCAGATGATTTTTTTTGCATGGACTACCATCATAACCTTCAATCTTAACATATATAAATGATCTGAAAAGTCTCGTATCATGTCAAACAGTCCCCAATTTAATTTGATTTTGTTGACCGAAACAAGTGTATAATATACTATGATTTTTGATCGAAACTTGCATTTCGAAAAGTTTCATAGAATCTAATTTTCCGATGTATTTTTGCATGAACTTCCATCATAACCTTCCCCCGTAAAATATATAAATGATATATGAAGTTTCGTATCATTTTGAATAATCCCATATTTAATTTGATTTTTGACCAAAACTAGTCTAAACTAGTGTATATAGTATATTATGATTTTTTGGCCAAACCATGCATTTCGAAAAGTTTCATAGAATCTAGTTTTCAGATGATTTTTTTGCATGGACTACCATCATAACCCTCCATCTTAACATATATAAATGATCTGAAAAGTCTCGTATCATTTTAACTAGTCCCCAATTAAATTTGATTTTTTTGACCGAAATAAGTGTATAATATACTATGATTTTTGATCGAAACTTGCATTTCGAAAAGTTTCATAGAATCTAATTTTCTGATGTTTTTTTGCACGACCTTCCATCATAACCTTCCCTCGTAAAATATATAAATGATATATGAAGTTTCGTATCATTTCAAATAGTCCCCGATTTAATTTGATTTTTGACCGAAACTAGTATAAACTAGTGTATAATATATTATGATTTTTTGGCCAAACCATGCATTTCGAAAAGTTTCATAGAATCTAGTTTTCAGATGATTTTTTTGCATGGACTACCATCATAACCTTCCATCTTAACATATATAAATGATCTGAAAAGTCTCGTATCATGTCAAACAGTCCCCAATTTAATTTGATTTTGTTGACCGAAACTAGTGTATAATATACTATGATTTTTGATCGAAACTTGCATTTCGAAATGTTTCATAGAATCTAATTTTCCGATGTATTTTTGCATGAACTTCCATCATAACCTTCCCTCGTAAAATATATAAATGAAATGTGAAGTTTCATATCATATCGAGCAGTTCACGATTTAATTTGATTTTTGACGAAAACTAGTATAAACTAGTGCATAATATATTATGATTTTTTGGCCAAACCATGCATTTCGAAAGGTTTCATAGAATCTAGTTTTCAGATGATTTTTTTTGCATGGACTACCATCATAACCTTCCCTCTTAACATATATAAATGATCTGAAAAGTCTCGTATCATTTTAAATAGTCCCCAATTAAATTTGATTTTTTTGACCGAAACAAGTGTATAATATATTATGATTTTTGATCGAAACTTGCATTTCGAAAAGTTTCATAGAATCTAATTTTCCGATGTTTTCTTGCATGACCTTCCATCATAACCTTCCCTCGTAAAATATATAAATGATATATGAAGTTTCGTATCATTTCGAATAGTCCCCGATTTAATTTGATTTTTGACCGAAACTAGTATATACTAGTGTATAATATATTATGATTTTTTTGGCCAAACCATGCATTTCGAAAAGTTTCATAGAATCTAGTTTTTAGATGATTTTTTTGCATGGACTACCATCATAACCTTCAATCTTAACATATATAAATGATCTGAAAAGTCTCGTATCATTTCAAACAGTCCCCAATTAAATTTGATTTTTTTGACCGAAACAAGTGTATAATATACTATGATTTTTGATCGAAACTTGCATTTCGAAAAGTTTCATAGAATCTAATTTTCCGATGATTTTTTACATGGACTTCCATCATAACCTTCCCTCGTAAAATATATAAATGAAATGTGAAGTTTCATATCATTTCGAGCAGTTCACGATTTAATTTGACTTTTGACCAAAACTAGTATAAACTAGTGTATAATATATTATGATTTTTTGGCCAAACCATGCATTTCGAAAGGTTTCATAGAATCTAGTTTTCAGATGATTTTTTTTGCATGGACTACCATCATAACCTTCAATCTTAACATATATAAATGATCTGAAAAGTCTCGTATCATGTCAAACAGTCCCCAATATAATTTGATTTTGTTGACCGAAACAAGTGTATAATATACTATGATTTTTGATCGAAACTTGCATTTCGAAAAGTTTCATAGAATCTAATTTTCCGATGTATTTTTGCATGAACTTCCATCATAACCTTCCCCCGTAAAATATATAAATGATATATGAAGTTTCGTATCATTTCGAATAATCCCCGATTTAATTTGATTTTTGACCGAAACTAGTCTAAACTAGTGTATATAGTATATTATGATTTTTTGGCCAAACCATGCATTTCGAAAAGTTTCATAGAATCTAGTTTTCAGATGATTTTTTTGCATGGACTACCATCATAACCCTCCCTCTTAACATATATAAATGATCTGAAAAGTCTCGTATCATTTTAACTAGTCCCCAATTAAATTTGATTTTTTTGACCGAAATATGTGTATAATATACTATGATTTTTGATCGAAACTTGCATTTCGAAAAGTTTCATAGAATCTAATTTTCTGATGTTTTTTTGCACGACCTTCCATCATAACCTTCCCTCGTAAAATATATAAATGATATATGAAGTTTCGTATCATTTCAAATAGTCCCCGATTTAATTTGATTTTTGACCGAAACTAGTATAAACTAGTGTATAATATATTATGATTTTTTGGCCAAACCATGCATTTCGAAAAGTTTCATAGAATCTAGTTTTCAGATGATTTTTTTGCATGGACTACCATCATAACCTTCCATCTTAAGATATATAAATGATCTGAAAAGTCTCGTATCATGTCAAACAGTCCCCAATTTAATTTGATTTTGTTGACCGAAACTAGTGTATAATATACTATGATTTTTGATAGAAACTTGCATTTCGAAATGTTTCATAGAATCTAATTTTTCGATGTATTTTTGCATGAACTTCCATCATAACCTTCCCTCGTAAAATATATAAATGATATATGAAGTTTTGTATCATTTCGAATAATCCCAGATTTAATTTGATTTTTGACCAAAACTAGTCTAAACTAGTGTATAATATATTATGATTTTTTGGCCAAACCATGCATTTCGAAAAGTTTCATAGAATCTAGTTTTCAGATGATTTTTTTTGCATGGACTACCATCATAACCTTCCCTCTTAACATATATAAATGATCTGAAAAGTCTCGTATCATTTTAAATAGTCCCCAATTAAATTTGATTTTTTTGACCGAAATAAGTGTATAATATACTATGATTTTTGATCGAAACTTGCATTTCGAAAAGTTTCATAGAATCTAATTTTCCAATGATTTTTTACATGGACTTCCATCATAACCTTCCCTCGTAAAATATATAAATGAAATGTGAAGTTTCAAATCATTTCGAGCAGTTCACGATTTAATTTGACTTTTGACCAAAACTAGTATAAACTAGTGTATAATATATTATGATTTTTTGGCCAAACCATGCATTTCGAAAGGTTTCATAGAATCTAGTTTTCAGTTGATTTTTTTTGCATGGACTACCATCATAACCTTCCCTCTTAACATATATAAATGATCTGAAAAGTCTCGTATCATTTTAAATAGTCCCCAATTAAATTTGATTTTTTTGACCGAAACAAGTGTATAATATACTATGATTTTTGATCGAAACTTGCATTTCGAAAAGTTTCATAGAATCTAATTTTCCGATGTTTTTTTGCATGACCTTCCATCATAACCTTCCCTCTTAAATATATAAATGATATATGAAGTTTCGTATCATTTCGAATAGTCCCCGATTTAATTTGATTTTTGACCGAAACTAGTCTAAACTAGTGTATAGTATATTATGATTTTTTGGCCAAACCATGCATTTCGAAAAGTTTCATAGAATCTATTTTTCAGATGATTTTTTTGCATGGACTACCATCATAACCCTCCCTCTTAACATATATAAATGATCTAAAAAGTCTCGTATCATTTTAACTAGTCCCCAATTAAATTTGATTTTTTTGACCGAAATAAGTGTATAATATACTATGATTTTTGATCGAAACTTGCAATTCGAAAAGTTTCATAGAATCTAATTTTACGATGTTTTTTTGCATGACCTTCCATCATAACCTTCCCTCGTAAAATATATAAATGATATATGAAGTTTCGTATCATTTCAAATAGTTCCCGATTTAATTTGATTTTTGACCGAAACTAGTATAAACTAGTGTATAATATATTATGATTTTTTGGCCAAACCATGCATTTCGAAAAGTTTCATAGAATCTAGTTTTCAGATGATTTTTTTGCATGGACTACCATCATAACCTTCAATCTTAACATATATAAATGATCTGAAAAGTCTCGTATCATGTCAAACATTCCCCAATTTAATTTGATTTTGTTGACCGAAACTAGTGTATAATATACTATGATTTTTGATCGAAACTTGCATTTCGAAAAGTTTCATAGAATCTAATTTTCCGATGATTTTTTACATGGACTTCCATCATAACCTTCCCTCGTAAAATATATAAATGAAATGTGAAGTTTCATATCATTTCGAGCAGTTCACGATTTAATTTGACTTTTGACCAAAACTAGTATAAACTAGTGCATAATATATTATGATTTTTTGGCCAAACCATGCATTTCGAAAGGTTTCATAGAATCTAGTTTTCAGATGATTTTTTTTGCATGGACTACCATCATAACCTTCAATCTTAACATATATAAATGATCTGAAAAGTCTCGTATCATGTCAAACAGTCCCCAATTTAATTTGATTTTGTTGACCGAAACAAGTGTATAATATACTATGATTTTTGATCGAAACTTGCATTTCGAAAAGTTTCATAGAATCTAATTTTCCGATGTATTTTTGCATGAACTTCCATCATAACCTTCCCCCGTAAAATATATAAATGATATATGAAGTTTCGTATCATTTTGAATAATCCCATATTTAATTTGATTTTTGACCGAAACTAGTCTAAACTAGTGTATATAGTATATTATGATTTTTTGGCCAAACCATGCATTTCGAAAAGTTTCATAGAATCTAGTTTTCAGATGATTTTTTTGCATGGACTACCATCATAACCCTCCATCTTAACATATATAAATGATCTGAAAAGTCTCGTATCATTTTAACTAGTCCCCAATTAAATTTGATTTTTTTGACCGAAATAAGTGTATAATATACTATGATTTTTGATCGAAACTTGCATTTCGAAAAGTTTCATAGAATCTAATTTTCTGATGTTTTTTTGCACGACCTTCCATCATAACCTTCCCTCGTAAAATATATAAATGATATATGAAGTTTCGTATCATTTCAAATAGTCCCCGATTTAATTTGATTTTTGACCGAAACTAGTATAAACTAGTGTATAATATATTATGATTTTTTGGCCAAACCATGCATTTCGAAAAGTTTCATAGAATCTAGTTTTCAGATGATTTTTTTGCATGGACTACCATCATAACCTTCCATCTTAACATATATAAATGATCTGAAAAGTCTCGTATCATGTCAAACAGTCCCCAATTTAATTTGATTTTGTTGACCGAAACTAGTGTATAATATACTATGATTTTTGATCGAAACTTGCATTTCGAAATGTTTCATAGAATCTAATTTTCCGATGTATTTTTGCATGAACTTCCATCATAACCTTCCCTCGTAAAATATATAAATGATATATGAAGTTTTGTATCATTTCGAATAATCCCCGATTTAATTTGATTTTTGACCAAAACTAGTCTAAACTAGTGTATAATATATTATGATTTTTTTGCCAAACCATGCATTTCGAAAAGTTTCATAGAATCTAGTTTTCAGATGATTTTTTTTGCATGGACTACCATCATAACCTTCCCTCTTAACATATATAAATGATCTGAAAAGTCTCGTATCATTTTAAATAGTCCCCAATTAAATTTGATTTTTTTGACAGAAATAGTGTATAATATACTATGATTTTTTATCGAAACTTGCATTTCGAAAAGTTTCATAGAATCTAATTTTCCGATGTTTTCTTGTATGACCTTCCATCATAACCTTCCCTCGTAAAATATATAAATGATATATGAAGTTTCATATCATTTCGAATAGTCCCCGATTTAATTTGATTTTTGACCGAAACTAGTATATACTAGTGTATAATATATTATGATTTTTTGGCCAAACCATGCATTTCGAAAAGTTTCATAGAATCTAGTTTTCAGATGATTTTTTTGCATGGACTACCATCATAACCTTCCATCTTAACATATATAAATGATCTGAAAGTCTCGTATCATGTCAAACAGTCCCCACTTTAATTTGATTTTGTTGACTGAAACTAGTGTATAATATACTATGATTTTTGATCGAAACTTGCATTTCGAAAAGTTTCATAGAATCTAAAATTCCGATGATTTTTTACATGGACTTCCATCATAACCTTCCCTCGTAAAATATATAAATGAAATGTGAAGTTTCATATCATATCGAGCAGTTCACGATTTAATTTGATTTTTGACCAAAACTAGTATAAACTAGTGCATAATATATTATGATTTTTTGGCCAAACCATGCATTTCGAAAGGTTTCATAGAATCTAGTTTTCAGATGATTTTTTTTGCATGGACTACCATCATAACCTTCCCTCTTAACATATATAAATGATCTGAAAAGTCTCGTATCATTTTAAATAGTCCCCAATTAAATTTGATTTTTTTGACCGAAACAAGTGTATAATATATTATGATTTTTGATCGAAACTTGCATTTCGAAAAGTTTCATAGAATCTAATTTTCCGATGTTTTCTTGCATGACCTTCCATCATAACCTTCCCTCGTAAAATATATAAATGATATATGAAGTTTCGTATCATTTCGAATAGTCCCCGATTTAATTTGATTTTTGACCGAAACTAGTATATACTAGTGTATAATATATTATGATTTTTTTGGCCAAACCATGCATTTCGAAAAGTTTCATAGAATCTAGTTTTTAGATGATTTTTTTGCATGGACTACCATCATAACCTTCAATCTTAACATATATAAATGATCTGAAAAGTCTCGTATCATTTCAAACAGTCCCCAATTAAATTTGATTTTTTTGACCGAAACAAGTGTATAATATACTATGATTTTTGATCGAAACTTGCATTTCGAAAAGTTTCATAGAATCTAATTTTCCGATGATTTTTTACATGGACTTCCATCATAACCTTCCCTCGTAAAATATATAAATGAAATGTGAAGTTTCATATCATTTCGAGCAGTTCACGATTTAATTTGACTTTTGACCAAAACTAGTATAAACTAGTGTATAATATATTATGATTTTTTGGCCAAACCATGCATTTCGAAAGGTTTCATAGAATCTAGTTTTCAGATGATTTTTTTTGCATGGACTACCATCATAACCTTCAATCTTAACATATATAAATGATCTGAAAAGTCTCGTATCATGTCAAACAGTCCCCAATATAATTTGATTTTGTTGACCGAAACAAGTGTATAATATACTATGATTTTTGATCGAAACTTGCATTTCGAAAAGTTTCATAGAATCTAATTTTCCGATGTATTTTTGCATGAACTTCCATCATAACCTTCCCCCGTAAAATATATAAATGATATATGAAGTTTCGTATCATTTCGAATAATCCCCGATTTAATTTGATTTTTGACCGAAACTAGTCTAAACTAGTGTATATAGTATATTATGATTTTTTGGCCAAACCATGCATTTCGAAAAGTTTCATAGAATCTAGTTTTCAGATGATTTTTTTGCATGGACTACCATCATAACCCTCCCTCTTAACATATATAAATGATCTGAAAAGTCTCGTATCATTTTAACTAGTCCCCAATTAAATTTGATTTTTTTGACCGAAATATGTGTATAATATACTATGATTTTTGATCGAAACTTGCATTTCGAAAAGTTTCATAGAATCTAATTTTCTGATGTTTTTTTGCACGACCTTCCATCATAACCTTCCCTCGTAAAATATATAAATGATATATGAAGTTTCGTATCATTTCAAATAGTCCCCGATTTAATTTGATTTTTGACCGAAACTAGTATAAACTAGTGTATAATATATTATGATTTTTTGGCCAAACCATGCATTTCGAAAAGTTTCATAGAATCTAGTTTTCAGATGATTTTTTTGCATGGACTACCATCATAACCTTCCATCTTAAGATATATAAATGATCTGAAAAGTCTCGTATCATGTCAAACAGTCCCCAATTTAATTTGATTTTGTTGACCGAAACTAGTGTATAATATACTATGATTTTTGATAGAAACTTGCATTTCGAAATGTTTCATAGAATCTAATTTTTCGATGTATTTTTGCATGAACTTCCATCATAACCTTCCCTCGTAAAATATATAAATGATATATGAAGTTTTGTATCATTTCGAATAATCCCAGATTTAATTTGATTTTTGACCAAAACTAGTCTAAACTAGTGTATAATATATTATGATTTTTTGGCCAAACCATGCATTTCGAAAAGTTTCATAGAATCTAGTTTTCAGATGATTTTTTTTGCATGGACTACCATCATAACCTTCCCTCTTAACATATATAAATGATCTGAAAAGTCTCGTATCATTTTAAATAGTCCCCAATTAAATTTGATTTTTTTGACCGAATTAGTGTATAATATACTATGATTTTTGATCGAAACTTGCATTTCGAAAAGTTTCATAGAATCTAATTTTCCGATGTTTTCTTGTATGACCTTCCATCATAACCTTCCCTCGTAAAATATATAAATGATATATGAAGTTTCGTATCATTTCGAATAGTCCCCGATTTAATTTGATTTTTGACGTAAACTAGTATATACTAGTGTATAATATATTATGATTTTTTGGCCAAACCATGCATTTCGAAAAGTTTCATAGAATCTAGTTTTCAGATGATTTTTTTGCATGGACTACCATCATAACCTTCCATCTTAACATATATAAATGATATGAAAGTCTCGTATCATGTCAAACAGTCCCCACTTTAATTTGATTTTGTTGACTGAAACTAGTGTATAATATACTATGATTTTTGATCGAAACTTGCATTTCGAAAAGTTTCATAGAATCTAAAATTCCGATGATTTTTTACATGGACTTCCATCATAACCTTCCCTCGTAAAATATATAAATGAAATGTGAAGTTTCATATCATTTCGAGCAGTTCACGATTTAATTTGATTTTTGACCAAAACTAGTATAAACTAGTGTATAATATATTATGATTTTTTGGCCAAACCATGCATTTCGAAAGGTTTCATAGAATCTAGTTTTCAGATGATTTTTTTTGCATGGACTACCATCATAACCTTCCCTCTTAACATATATAAATGATCTGAAAAGTCTCGTTTCATTTTAAATAGTCCCCAATTAAATTTGATTTTTTTGACCGAAACAAGTGTATAATATACTATGATTTTTGATCGAAACTTGCATTTCGAAAAGTTTCATAGAATCTAATTTTCCGATGTTTTCTTGCATGACCTTCCATCATAACCTTCCCTCGTAAAATATATAAATGATATATGAAGTTTCGTATCATTTCGAATAGTCCCCGATTTAATTTGATTTTTGACCGAAACTAGTATATACTAGTGTATAATATATTATGATTTTTTTGGCCAAACCATGCATTTCGAAAAGTTTCATAGAATCTAGTTTTTAGATGATTTTTTTGCATGGACTACCATCATAACCTTCCCTCTTAACATATATAAATGATCTGAAAAGTCTCGTATCATTTTAAATAGTCCCCAATTAAATTTAATTTTTTTGACCGAAATATATGTATAATATACTATGATTTTTGATCGAAACTTGCATTTCGAAAAGTTTCATAGAATCTAATTTTCCGATGATTTTTTAAATGGACTTCCATCATAACCTTCCCTCGTAAAATATATAAATGAAATGTGAAGTTTCATATCATTTCGAGCAGTTCACGATTTAATTTGACTTTTGACCAAAACTAGTATAAACTAGTGTATAATATATTATGATTTTTTGGCCAAACCATGCATTTCAAAAGGTTTCATAGAATCTAGTTTTCAGATGATTTTTTTTGCATGGACTACCATCATAACCTTCCCTCTTAACATATATAAATGATCTGAAAAGTCTCGTATCATTTTAAATAGTCCCCAATTAAATTTGATTTTTTTGACCGAAGCAAGTGTATAATATACTATGATTTTTGATCGAAACTTGCATTTCGAAAAGTTTCATAGAATCTAATTTTCCGATGTTTTCTTGTATGACCTTCCATCATAACCTTCCCTCGTAAAATATATAAATGATATATGAAGTTTCGTATCATTTCGAATAGTCCCCGATTTAATTTGATTTTTGACGTAAACTAGTATATACTAGTGTATAATATATTATGATTTTTTGGCCAAACCATGCATTTCGAAAAGTTTCATAGAATCTAGTTTTCAGATGATTTTTTTGCATGGACTACCATCATAACCTTCCATCTTAACATATATAAATGATCTGAAAGTCTCGTATCATGTCAAACAGTCCCCACTTTAATTTGATTTTGTTGACTGAAACTAGTGTATAATATACTATGATTTTTAATCGAAACTTGCATTTCGAAAAGTTTCATAGAATCTAAAATTCCGATGATTTTTTACATGGACTTCCATCATAACCTTCCCTCGTAAAATATATAAATGAAATGTGAAGTTTCATATCATTTCGAGCAGTTCACGATTTAATTTGATTTTTGACCAAAACTAGTATAAACTAGTGTATAATATATTATGATTTTTTGGCCAAACCATGCATTTCGAAAGGTTTCATAGAATCTAGTTTTCAGATGATTTTTTTTGCATGGACTACCATCATAACCTTCCCTCTTAACATATATAAATGATCTGAAAAGTCTCGTTTCATTTTAAATAGTCCCAAATTAAATTTGATTTTTTTGACCGAAACAAGTGTATAATATACTATGATTTTTGATCGAAACTTGCATTTCGAAAAGTTTCATAGAATCTAATTTTCCGATGTTTTCTTGCATGACCTTCCATCATAACCTTCCCTCGTAAAATATATAAATGATATATGAAGTTTCGTATCATTTCGAATAGTCCCCGATTTAATTTGATTTTTGACCGAAACTAGTATATACTAGTGTATAATATATTATGATTTTTTTGGCCAAACCATGCATTTCGAAAAGTTTCATAGAATCTAGTTTTTAGATGATTTTTTTGCATGGACTACCATCATAACCTTCCCTCTTAACATATATAAATGATCTGAAAAGTCTCGTATCATTTTAAATAGTCCCCAATTAAATTTAATTTTTTTGACCGAAATATATGTATAATATACTATGATTTTTGATCGAAACTTGCATTTCGAAAAGTTTCATAGAATCTAATTTTCCGATGATTTTTTAAATGGACTTCCATCATAACCTTCCCTCGTAAAATATATAAATGAAATGTGAAGTTTCATATCATTTCGAGCAGTTCACGATTTAATTTGACTTTTGACCAAAACTAGTATAAACTAGTGTATAATATATTATGATTTTTTGGCCAAACCATGCATTTCAAAAGGTTTCATAGAATCTAGTTTTCAGATGATTTTTTTTGCATGGACTACCATCATAACCTTCCCTCTTAACATATATAAATGATCTGAAAAGTCTCGTATCATTTTAAATAGTCCCCAATTAAATTTGATTTTTTTGACCGAAGCAAGTGTATAATATACTATGATTTTTGATCGAAACTTGCATTTCGAAAAGTTTCATAGAATCTAATTTTCCGATGTTTTCTTGTATGACCTTCCATCATAACCTTCCCTCGTAAAATATATAAATGATATATGAAGTTTCGTATCATTTCGAATAGTCCCCGATTTAATTTGATTTTTGACGTAAACTAGTATATACTAGTGTATAATATATTATGATTTTTTGGCCAAACCATGCATTTCGAAAAGTTTCATAGAATCTAGTTTTCAGATGATTTTTTTGCATGGACTACCATCATAACCTTCCATCTTAACATATATAAATGATCTGAAAGTCTCGTATCATGTCAAACAGTCCCCACTTTAATTTGATTTTGTTGACTGAAACTAGTGTATAATATACTATGATTTTTAATCGAAACTTGCATTTCGAAAAGTTTCATAGAATCTAAAATTCCGATGATTTTTTACATGGACTTCCATCATAACCTTCCCTCGTAAAATATATAAATGAAATGTGAAGTTTCATATCATTTCGAGCAGTTCACGATTTAATTTGATTTTTGACCAAAACTAGTATAAACTAGTGTATAATATATTATGATTTTTTGGCCAAACCATGCATTTCGAAAGGTTTCATAGAATCTAGTTTTCAGATGATTTTTTTTGCATGGACTACCATCATAACCTTCCCTCTTAACATATATAAATGATCTGAAAAGTCTCGTTTCATTTTAAATAGTCCCAAATTAAATTTGATTTTTTTGACCGAAACAAGTGTATAATATACTATGATTTTTGATCGAAACTTGCATTTCGAAAAGTTTCATAGAATCTAATTTTCCGATGTTTTCTTGCATGACCTTCCATCATAACCTTCCCTCGTAAAATATATAAATGATATATGAAGTTTCGTATCATTTCGAATAGTCCCCGATTTAATTTGATTTTTGACCGAAACTAGTATATACTAGTGTATAATATATTATGATTTTTTTGGCCAAACCATGCATTTCGAAAAGTTTCATAGAATCTAGTTTTTAGATGATTTTTTTGCATGGACTACCATCATAACCTTCCCTCTTAACATATATAAATGATCTGAAAAGTCTCGTATCATTTTAAATAGTCCCCAATTAAATTTAATTTTTTTGACCGAAATATATGTATAATATACTATGATTTTTGATCGAAACTTGCATTTCGAAAAGTTTCATAGAATCTAATTTTCCGATGATTTTTTAAATGGACTTCCATCATAACCTTCCCTCGTAAAATATATAAATGAAATGTGAAGTTTCATATCATTTCGAGCAGTTCACGATTTAATTTGACTTTTGACCAAAACTAGTATAAACTAGTGTATAATATATTATGATTTTTTGGCCAAACCATGCATTTCAAAAGGTTTCATAGAATCTAGTTTTCAGATGATTTTTTTTGCATGGACTACCATCATAACCTTCCCTCTTAACATATATAAATGATCTGAAAAGTCTCGTATCATTTTAAATAGTCCCCAATTAAATTTGATTTTTTTGACCGAAGCAAGTGTATAATATACTATGATTTTTGATCGAAACTTGCATTTCAAAAAGTTTCATAGAATCTAATTTTCCGATGTTTTCTTGTATGACCTTCCATCATAACCTTCCCTCGTAAAATATATAAATGATATATGAAGTTTCGTATCATTTCGAATAGTCCCCGATTTAATTTGATTTTTGACGTAAACTAGTATATACTAGTGTATAATATATTATGATTTTTTGGCCAAACCATGCATTTCGAAAAGTTTCATAGAATCTAGTTTTCAGATGATTTTTTTGCATGGACTACCATCATAACCTTCCATCTTAACATATATAAATGATCTGAAAGTCTCGTATCATGTCAAACAGTCCCCACTTTAATTTGATTTTGTTGACTGAAACTAGTGTATAATATACTATGATTTTTGATCGAAACTTGCATTTCGAAAAGTTTCATAGAATCTAAAATTCCGATGATTTTTTACATGGACTTCCATCATAACCTTCCCTCGTAAAATATATAAATGAAATGTGAAGTTTCATATCATTTCGAGCAGTTCACGATTTAATTTGATTTTTGACCAAAACTAGTATAAACTAGTGTATAATATATTATGATTTTTTGGCCAAACCATGCATTTCGAAAGGTTTCATAGAATCTAGTTTTCAGATGATTTTTTTTGCATGGACTACCATCATAACCTTCCCTCTTAACATATATAAATGATCTGAAAAGTCTCGTTTCATTTTAAATAGTCCCAAATTAAATTTGATTTTTTTGACCGAAACAAGTGTATAATATACTATGATTTTTGATCGAAACTTGCATTTCGAAAAGTTTCATAGAATCTAATTTTCCGATGTTTTCTTGCATGACCTTCCATCATAACCTTCCCTCGTAAAATATATAAATGATATATGAAGTTTCGTATCATTTCGAATAGTCCCCGATTTAATTTGATTTTTGACCGAAACTAGTATATACTAGTGTATAATATATTATGATTTTTTTGGCCAAACCATGCATTTCGAAAAGTTTCATAGAATCTAGTTTTTAGATGATTTTTTTGCATGGACTACCATCATAACATTCCCTCTTAACATATATAAATGATCTGAAAAGTCTCGTATCATTTTAAATAGTCCCCAATTAAATTTGATTTTTTTGACCGAAATATATGTATAATATACTATGATTTTTGATCGAAACTTGCATTTCGAAAAGTTTCATAGAATCTAATTTTCCGATGATTTTTTACATGGACTTCCATCATAACCTTCCCTCGTAAAATATATAAATGAAATGTGAAGTTTCATATCATTTCGAGCAGTTCACGATTTAATTTGACTTTTGACCAAAACTAGTATAAACTAGTGTATAATATATTATGATTTTTTGGCCAAACCATGCATTTCGAAAGGTTTCATAGAATCTAGTTTTCAGATGATTTTTTTTGCATGGACTACCATCATAACCTTCCCTCTTAACATATATAAATGATCTGAAAAGTCTCGTATCATTTTAAATAGTCCCCAATTAAATTTGATTTTTTTGACCGAAACAAGTGTATAATATACTATGATTTTTGATCGAAACTTGCATTTCGAAAAGTTTCATAGAATCTAATTTTCCGATGTTTTCTTGTATGACCTTCCATCATAACCTTCCCTCGTAAAATATATAAATGATATATGAAGTTTCGTATCATTTCGAATAGTCCCCGATTTAATTTGATTTTTGACGTAAACTAGTATATACTAGTGTATAATATATTATGATTTTTTGGCCAAACCATGCATTTCGAAAAGTTTCATAGAATCTAGTTTTCAGATGATTTTTTTGCATGGACTACCATCATAACCTTCCATCTTAACATATATAAATGATATGAAAGTCTCGTATCATGTCAAACAGTCCCCACTTTAATTTGATTTTGTTGACTGAAACTAGTGTATAATATACTATGATTTTTGATCGAAACTTGCATTTCGAAAAGTTTCATAGAATCTAAAATTCCGATGATTTTTTACATGGACTTCCATCATAACCTTCCCTCGTAAAATATATAAATGAAATGTGAAGTTTCATATCATTTCGAGCAGTTCACGATTTAATTTGATTTTTGACCAAAACTAGTATAAACTAGTGTATAATATATTATGATTTTTTGGCCAAACCATGCATTTCGAAAGGTTTCATAGAATCTAGTTTTCAGATGATTTTTTTTGCATGGACTACCATCATAACCTTCCCTCTTAACATATATAAATGATCTGAAAAGTCTCGTTTCATTTTAAATAGTCCCAAATTAAATTTGATTTTTTTGACCGAAACAAGTGTATAATATACTATGATTTTTGATCGAAACTTGCATTTCGAAAAGTTTCATAGAATCTAATTTTCCGATGTTTTCTTGCATGACCTTCCATCATAACCTTCCCTCGTAAAATATATAAATGATATATGAAGTTTCGTATCATTTCTAATAGTCCCCGATTTAATTTGATTTTTGACCGAAACTAGTATATACTAGTGTATAATATATTATGATTTTTTTGGCCAAACCATGCATTTCGAAAAGTTTCATAGAATCTAGTTTTTAGATGATTTTTTTGCATGGACTACCATCATAACCTTCCCTCTTAACATATATAAATGATCTGAAAAGTCTCGTATCATTTTAAATAGTCCCCAATTAAATTTGATTTTTTTGACCGAAATATATGTATAATATACTATGATTTTTGATCGAAACTTGCATTTCGAAAAGTTTCATAGAATCTAATTTTCCGATGATTTTTTACATGGACTTCCATCATAACCTTCCCTCGTAAAATATATAAATGAAATGTCAAGTTTCATATCATTTCGAGCAGTTCACGATTTAATTTGACTTTTGACCAAAACTAGTATAAACTAGTGTATAATATATTATGATTTTTTGGCCAAACCATGCATTTCGAAAGGTTTCATAGAATCTAGTTTTCAGATGATTTTTTTTGCATGGACTACCATCATAACCTTCCCTCTTAACATATATAAATGATCTGAAAAGTCTCGTATCATTTTAAATAGTCCCCAATTAAATTTGATTTTTTTGACCGAAACAAGTGTATAATATACTATGATTTTTGATCGAAACTTGCATTTCGAAAAGTTTCATAGAATCTAATTTTCCGATGTTTTCTTGTATGACCTTCCATCATAACCTTCCCTCGTAAAATATATAAATGATATATGAAGTTTCGTATCATTTCGAATAGTCCCCGATTTAATTTGATTTTTGACGTAAACTAGTATATACTAGTGTATAATATATTATGATTTTTTGGCCAAACCATGCATTTCGAAAAGTTTCATTGAATCTAGTTTTCAGATGATTTTTTTGCATGGACTACCATCATAACCTTCCATCTTAACATATATAAATGATATGAAAGTCTCGTATCATGTCAAACAGTCCCCACTTTAATTTGATTTTGTTGACTGAAACTAGTGTATAATATACTATGATTTTTGATCGAAACTTGCATTTCGAAAAGTTTCATAGAATCTAAAATTCCGATGATTTTTTACATGGACTTCCATCATAACCTTCCCTCGTAAAATATATAAATGAAATGTGAAGTTTCATATCATTTCGAGCAGTTCACGATTTAATTTGATTTTTGACAAAAACTAGTATAAACTAGTGTATAATATATTATGATTTTTTGGCCAAACCATGCATTTCGAAAGGTTTCATAGAATCTAGTTTTCAGATGATTTTTTTTGCATGGACTACCATCATAACCTTCCCTCTTAACATATATAAATGATCTGAAAAGTCTCGTTTCATTTTAAATAGTCCCAAATTAAATTTGATTTTTTTGACCGAAACAAGTGTATAATATACTATGATTTTTGATCGAAACTTGCATTTCGAAAAGTTTCATAGAATCTAATTTTCCGATGTTTTCTTGCATGACCTTCCATCATAACCTTCCCTCGTAAAATATATAAATGATATATGAAGTTTCGTATCATTTCTAATAGTCCCCGATTTAATTTGATTTTTGACCGAAACTAGTATATACTAGTGTATAATATATTATGATTTTTTTGGCCAAACCATGCATTTCGAAAAGTTTCATAGAATCTAGTTTTTAGATGATTTTTTTGCATGGACTACCATCATAACCTTCCCTCTTAACATATATAAATGATCTGAAAAGTCTCGTATCATTTTAAATAGTCCCCAATTAAATTTGATTTTTTTGACCGAAATATATGTATAATATACTATGATTTTTGATCGAAACTTGCATTTCGAAAAGTTTCATAGAATCTAATTTTCCGATGATTTTTTACATGGACTTCCATCATAACCTTCCCTCGTAAAATATATAAATGAAATGTGAAGTTTCATATCATTTCGAGCAGTTCACGATTTAATTTGACTTTTGACCAAAACTAGTATAAACTAGTGTATAATATATTATGATTTTTTGGCCAAACCATGCATTTCGAAAGGTTTCATAGAATCTAGTTTTCAGATGATTTTTTTTGCATGGACTACCATCATAACCTTCCCTCTTAACATATATAAATGATCTGAAAAGTCTCGTATCATTTTAAATAGTCCCCAATTAAATTTGATTTTTTTGACCGAAACAAGTGTATAATATACTATGATTTTTGATCGAAACTTGCATTTCGAAAAGTTTCATAGAATCTAATTTTCCGATGTTTTCTTGTATGACCTTCCATCATAACCTTCCCTCGTAAAATATATAAATGATATATGAAGTTTCGTATCATTTCGAATAGTACCCGATTTAATTTGATTTTTGACGTAAACTAGTATATACTAGTGTATAATATATTATGATTTTTTGGCCAAACCATGCATTTCGAAAAGTTTCATAGAATCTAGTTTTCAGATGATTTTTTTGCATGGACTACCATCATAACCTTCCATCTTAACATATATAAATGATATGAAAGTCTCGTATCATGTCAAACAGTCCCCACTTTAATTTGATTTTGTTGACTGAAACTAGTGTATAATATACTATGATTTTTGATCGAAACTTGCATTTCGAAAAGTTTCATAGAATCTAAAATTCCGATGATTTTTTACATGGACTTCCATCATAACCTTCCCTCGTAAAATATATAAATGAAATGTGAAGTTTCATATCATTTCGAGCAGTTCACGATTTAATTTGACTTTTGACCAAAACTAGTATAAACTAGTGTATAATATATTATGATTTTTTGGCCAAACCATGCATTTCGAAAGGTTTCATAGAATCTAGTTTTCAGATGATTTTTTTTGCATGGACTACCATCATAACCTTCCCTCTTAACATATATAAATGATCTGAAAAGTCTCGTATCATTTTAAATAGTCCCCAATTAAATTTGATTTTTTTGACCGAAACAAGTGTATAATATACTATGATTTTTGATCGAAACTTGCATTTCGAAAAGTTTCATAGAATCTAATTTTCCGATGTTTTCTTGTATGACCTTCCATCATAACCTTCCCTCGTAAAATATATAAATGATATATGAAGTTTCGTATCATTTCGAATAGTCCCCGATTTAATTTGATTTTTGACGTAAACTAGTATATACTAGTGTATAATATATTATGATTTTTTGGCCAAACCATGCATTTCGAAAAGTTTCATTGAATCTAGTTTTCAGATGATTTTTTTGCATGGACTACCATCATAACCTTCCATCTTAACATATATAAATGATATGAAAGTCTCGTATCATGTCAAACAGTCCCCACTTTAATTTGATTTTGTTGACTGAAACTAGTGTATAATATACTATGATTTTTGATCGAAACTTGCATTTCGAAAAGTTTCATAGAATCTAAAATTCCGATGATTTTTTACATGGACTTCCATCATAACCTTCCCTCGTAAAATATATAAATGAAATGTGAAGTTTCATATCATTTCGAGCAGTTCACGATTTAATTTGATTTTTGACAAAAACTAGTATAAACTAGTGTATAATATATTATGATTTTTTGGCCAAACCATGCATTTCGAAAGGTTTCATAGAATCTAGTTTTCAGATGATTTTTTTTGCATGGACTACCATCATAACCTTCCCTCTTAACATATATAAATGATCTGAAAAGTCTCGTTTCATTTTAAATAGTCCCAAATTAAATTTGATTTTTTTGACCGAAACAAGTGTATAATATACTATGATTTTTGATCGAAACTTGCATTTCGAAAAGTTTCATAGAATCTAATTTTCCGATGTTTTCTTGCATGACCTTCCATCATAACCTTCCCTCGTAAAATATATAAATGATATATGAAGTTTCGTATCATTTCTAATAGTCCCCGATTTAATTTGATTTTTGACCGAAACTAGTATATACTAGTGTATAATATATTATGATTTTTTTGGCCAAACCATGCATTTCGAAAAGTTTCATAGAATCTAGTTTTTAGATGATTTTTTTGCATGGACTACCATCATAACCTTCCCTCTTAACATATATAAATGATCTGAAAAGTCTCGTATCATTTTAAATAGTCCCCAATTAAATTTGATTTTTTTGACCGAAATATATGTATAATATACTATGATTTTTGATCGAAACTTGCATTTCGAAAAGTTTCATAGAATCTAATTTTCCGATGATTTTTTACATGGACTTCCATCATAACCTTCCCTCGTAAAATATATAAATGAAATGTGAAGTTTCATATCATTTCGAGCAGTTCACGATTTAATTTGACTTTTGACCAAAACTAGTATAAACTAGTGTATAATATATTATGATTTTTTGGCCAAACCATGCATTTCGAAAGGTTTCATAGAATCTAGTTTTCAGATGATTTTTTTTGCATGGACTACCATCATAACCTTCCCTCTTAACATATATAAATGATCTGAAAAGTCTCGTATCATTTTAAATAGTCCCCAATTAAATTTGATTTTTTTGACCGAAACAAGTGTATAATATACTATGATTTTTGATCGAAACTTGCATTTCGAAAAGTTTCATAGAATCTATTTTTCCGATGTTTTCTTGTATGACCTTCCATCATAACCTTCCCTCGTAAAATATATAAATGATATATGAAGTTTCGTATCATTTCGAATAGTACCCGATTTAATTTGATTTTTGACGTAAACTAGTATATACTAGTGTATAATATATTATGATTTTTTGGCCAAACCATGCATTTCGAAAAGTTTCATAGAATCTAGTTTTCAGATGATTTTTTTGCATGGACTACCATCATAACCTTCCATCTTAACATATATAAATGATATGAAAGTCTCGTATCATGTCAAACAGTCCCCACTTTAATTTGATTTTGTTGACTGAAACTAGTGTATAATATACTATGATTTTTGATCGAAACTTGCATTTCGAAAAGTTTCATAGAATCTAAAATTCCGATGATTTTTTACATGGACTTCCATCATAACCTTCCCTCGTAAAATATATAAATGAAATGTGAAGTTTCATATCATTTCGAGCAGTTCACGATTTAATTTGACTTTTGACCAAAACTAGTATAAACTAGTGTATAATATATTATGATTTTTTGGCCAAACCATGCATTTCGAAAGGTTTCATAGAATCTAGTTTTCAGATGATTTTTTTTGCATGGACTACCATCATAACCTTCCCTCTTAACATATATAAATGATCTGAAAAGTCTCGTATCATTTTAAATAGTCCCCAATTAAATTTGATTTTTTTGACCGAAACAAGTGTATAATATACTATGATTTTTGATCGAAACTTGCATTTCGAAAAGTTTCATAGAATCTAATTTTCCGATGTTTTCTTGTATGACCTTCCATCATAACCTTCCCTCGTAAAATATATAAATGATATATGAAGTTTCGTATCATTTCGAATAGTACCCGATTTAATTTGATTTTTGACGTAAACTAGTATATACTAGTGTATAATATATTATGATTTTTTGGCCAAACCATGCATTTCGAAAAGTTTCATAGAATCTAGTTTTCAGATGATTTTTTTGCATGGACTACCATCATAACCTTCCATCTTAACATATATAAATGATATGAAAGTCTCGTATCATGTCAAACAGTCCCCACTTTAATTTGATTTTGTTGACTGAAACTAGTGTATAATATACTATGATTTTTGATCGAAACTTGCATTTCGAAAAGTTTCATAGAATCTAAAATTCCGATGATTTTTTACATGGACTTCCATCATAACCTTCCCTCGTAAAATATATAAATGAAATGTGAAGTTTCATATCATTTCGAGCAGTTCACGATTTAATTTGATTTTTGACCAAAACTAGTATAAACTAGTGTATAATATATTATGATTTTTTGGCCAAACCATGCATTTCGAAAGGTTTCATAGAATCTAGTTTTCAGATGATTTTTTTTGCATGGACTACCATCATAACCTTCCCTCTTAACATATATAAATGATCTGAAAAGTCTCGTTTCATTTTAAATAGTCCCAAATTAAATTTGATTTTTTTGACCGAAACAAGTGTATAATATACTATGATTTTTGATCGAAACTTGCATTTCGAAAAGTTTCATAGAATCTAATTTTCCGATGTTTTCTTGCATGACCTTCCATCATAACCTTCCCTCGTAAAATATATAAATGATATATGAAGTTTCGTATCATTTCTAATAGTCCCCGATTTAATTTGATTTTTGACCGAAACTAGTATATACTAGTGTATAATATATTATGATTTTTTTGGCCAAACCATGCATTTCGAAAAGTTTCATAGAATCTAGTTTTTAGATGATTTTTTTGCATGGACTACCATCATAACCTTCCCTCTTAACATATATAAATGATCTGAAAAGTCTCGTATCATTTTAAATAGTCCCCAATTAAATTTGATTTTTTTGACCGAAATATATGTATAATATACTATGATTTTTGATCGAAACTTGCATTTCGAAAAGTTTCATAGAATCTAATTTTCCGATGATTTTTACATGGACTTCCATCCTAACCTTCCCTCGTAAAATATATAAATGAAATGTGAAGTTTCATATCATTTTGAGCAGTTCACGATTTAATTTGACTTTTGACCAAAACTAGTATAAACTAGTGTATAATATATTATGATTTTTTGGCCAAACCATGCATTTCGAAAGGTTTCATAGAATCTAGTTTTCAGATGATTTTTTTTGCATGGACTACCATCATAACCTTCCCTCTTAACATATATAAATGATCTGAAAAGTCTCGTATCATTTTAAATAGTCCCCAATTAAATTTGATTTTTTTGACCGAAATAAGTGTATAATATACTATGATTTTTGATCGAAACTTGCATTTCGAAAAGTTTCATAGAATCTAATTTTCCGATGTTTTCTTGTATGACCTTCCATCATAACCTTCCCTCGTAAAATATATAAATGATATATGAAGTTTCGTATCATTTCGAATAGTCCCCGATTTAATTTGATTTTTGACCGAAACTAGTATATACTAGTGTATAATATATTATGATTTTTTGGCCAAACCATGCATTTCGAAAAGTTTCATAGAATATAGTTTTCAGATGATTTTTTTGCATGGACTACCATCATAACCTTCCCTCTTAACATATATAAATGATCTGAAAAGTCTCGTATCATTTTAAATAGTCCCCAATTAAATTTGATTTTTTTGACCGAAATATATGTATAATATACTATGATTTTTGATCGAAACTTGCATTTCGAAAAGTTTCATAGAATCTAATTTTCCGATGTTTTCTTGTATGACCTTCCATCATAACGTTCCCTCGTAAAATATATAAATGATATATGAAGTTTCGTATCATTTCGAATAGTCCCCGATTTAATTTGATTTTTGACCGAAACTAGTATATACTAGTGTATAATATATTATGATTTTTTGGCCAAACCATGCATTTCGAAAAGTTTCATAGAATCTAGTTTTCAGATGATTTTTTTGCATGGACTACCATCATAACCTTCCATCTTAACATATATAAATGATCTGAAAGTCTCGTATCATGTCAAACAGTCCCCACTTTAATTTGATTTTGTTGACTGAAACTAGTGTATAATATACTATGATTTTTGATAGAAACTTGCATTTCGAAAAGTTTCATAGAATCTAAAATTCCGATGATTTTTTACATGGACTTCCATCATAACCTTCCCTCGTAAAATATATAAATGAAATGTGAAGTTTCATATCATTTCGAGCAGTTCACGATTTAATTTGATTTTTGACCAAAACTAGTATAAACTAGTGTATAATATATTATGATTTTTTGGCCAAACCATGCATTTCGAAAGGTTTCATAGAATCTAGTTTTCAGATGATTTTTTTTGCATGGACTACCATCATAACCTTCCCTCTTAACATATATAAATGATCTGAAAAGTATCGTTTCATTTTAAATAGTCCCAAATTAAATTTGTTTTTTTGACCGAAACAAGTGTATAATATACTATGATTTTTGATCGAAACTTGCATTTCGAAAAGTTTCATAGAATCTAATTTTCCGATGTTTTCTTGCATGACCTTCCATCATAACCATCCCTCGTAAAATATATAAATGATATATGAAGTTTCGTATCATTTCGAATAGTCCCCGATTTAATTTGATTTTTGACCGAAACTAGTATATACTAGTGTATAATATATTATGATTTTTTTGGCCAAACCATGCATTTCGAAAAGTTTCATAGAATCTAGTTTTTAGATGATTTTTTTGCATGGACTACCATCATAACCTTCCCTCTTAACATATATAAATGATCTGAAAAGTCTCGTATCATTTTAAATAGTCCCCAATTAAATTTGATTTTTTTGACCGAAATATATGTATAATATACTATGATTTTTGATCGAAACTTGCATTTCGAAAAGTTTCATAGAATCTAATTTTCCGATGTTTTCTTGTATGACCTTCCATCATAACGTTCCCTCGTAAAATATATAAATGATATATGAAGTTTCGTATCATTTCGAATAGTCCCCGATTTAATTTGATTTTTGACCGAAACTAGTATATACTAGTGTATAATATATTATGATTTTTTGGCCAAACCATGCATTTCGAAAAGTTTCATAGAATCTAGTTTTCAGATGATTTTTTTGCATGGACTACCATCATAACCTTCCATCTTAACATATATAAATGATCTGAAAGTCTCGTATCATGTCAAACAGTCCCCACTTTAATTTGATTTTGTTGACTGAAACTAGTGTATAATATACTATGATTTTTGATAGAAACTTGCATTTCGAAAAGTTTCATAGAATCTAAAATTCCGATGATTTTTTACATGGACTTCCATCATAACCTTCCCTCGTAAAATATATAAATGAAATGTGAAGTTTCATATCATTTCGAGCAGTTCACGATTTAATTTGATTTTTGACCAAAACTAGTATAAACTAGTGTATAATATATTATGATTTTTTGGCCAAACCATGCATTTCGAAAGGTTTCATAGAATCTAGTTTTCAGATGATTTTTTTTGCATGGACTACCATCATAACCTTCCCTCTTAACATATATAAATGATCTGAAAAGTATCGTTTCATTTTAAATAGTCCCAAATTAAATTTGTTTTTTTGACCGAAACAAGTGTATAATATACTATGATTTTTGATCGAAACTTGCATTTCGAAAAGTTTCATAGAATCTAATTTTCCGATGTTTTCTTGCATGACCTTCCATCATAACCATCCCTCGTAAAATATATAAATGATATATGAAGTTTCGTATCATTTCGAATAGTCCCCGATTTAATTTGATTTTTGACCGAAACTAGTATATACTAGTGTATAATATATTATGATTTTTTTGGCCAAACCATGCATTTCGAAAAGTTTCATAGAATCTAGTTTTTAGATGATTTTTTTGCATGGACTACCATCATAACCTTCCCTCTTAACATATATAAATGATCTGAAAAGTCTCGTATCATTTTAAATAGTCCCCAATTAAATTTGATTTTTTTGACCGAAATATATGTATAATATACTATGATTTTTGATCGAAACTTGCATTTCGAAAAGTTTCATAGAATCTAATTTTCTGATGTTTTCTTGCATGACCTTCCATCATAACCTTCCCTCGTAAAATATATAAATGATATATGAAGTTTCGTATCATTTTGAATAGTCCCCGATTTAATTTGATTTTTGACCGAAACTAGTATATACTAGTGTATAATATATTATGATTTTTTTGGCCAAACCATGCATTTCGAAAAGTTTCATAGAATCTAGTTTTTAGATGATTTTTTTGCATGGACTACCATCATAACCTTCCCTCTTAACATATATAAATGATCTGAAAAGTCTCGTATCATTTTAAATAGTCCCCAATTAAATTTGATTTTTTGACCGAAATATATGTATAATATACTATGATTTTTGATCGAAACTTGCATTTCGAAAAGTTTCATAGAATCTAATTTTCCGATGATTTTTTACATGGACTTCCATCATAACCTTCCCTCGTAAAATATATAAATGAAATGTGAAGTTTCATATCATTTCGAGCAGTTCACGATTTAATTTGACTTTTGACCAAAACTAGTATAAACTAGTGTATAATATATTATGATTTTTTGGCCAAACCATGCATTTCGAAAGGTTTCATAGAATCTAGTTTTCAGATGATTTTTTTTGCATGGACTACCATCATAACCTTCCCTCTTATTATATATAAATGATCTGAAAAGTCTCGTATCATTTTAAATAGTCCCCAATTAAATTTGATTTTTTTGACCAAAACAAGTGTATAATATACTATGATTTTTGATCGAAACTTGCATTTCGAAAAGTTTCATAGAATCTAATTTTCCGATGTTTTCTTGTATGACCTTCCATCATAACCTTCCCTCGTAAAATATATAAATGATATATGAAGTTTCGTATCATTTCGAATAGTCCCCGATTTAATTTTATTTTTGACCGAAACTAGTATATACTAGTGTATAATATATTATGATTTTTTGGCCAAACCATGCATTTCGAAAAGTTTCATAGAATCTAGTTTTCAGATGATTTTTTTGCATGGACTACCATCATAACCTTCCCTCTTAACATATATAAATGATCTGAAAAGTCTCGTATCATTTTAAATAGTCCCCAATTAAATTTGATTTTTTTGACCGAAATATATGTATAATATACTATGATTTTTGATCGAAACTTGCATTTCGAAAAGTTTCATAGAATCTAATTTTCCGATGTTTTCTTGTATGACCTTCCATCATAACCTTCCCTCGTAAAATATATAAATGATATATGAAGTTTCGTATCATTTCGAATAGTCCCCGATTTAATTTGATTTTTGACCGAAACTAGTATATACTAGTGTATAATATATTATGATTTTTTGGCCAAACCATGCATTTCGAAAAGTTTCATAGAATCTAGTTTTCAGATGATTTTTTTGCATGGACTACCATCATAACCTTCCATCTTAACATATATAAATGATCTGAAAGTCTCGTATCATGTCAAACAGTCCCCACTTTAATTTGATTTTGTTGACTGAAACTAGTGTATAATATACTATGATTTTTGATCGAAACTTGCATTTCGAAAAGTTTCATAGAATCTAAAATTCCGATGATTTTTTACATGGACTTCCATCATAACCTTCCCTCGTAAAATATATAAATGAAATGTGAAGTTTCATATCATTTCGAGCAGTTCACGATTTAATTTGATTTTTGACCAAAACTAGTATAAACTAGTGTATAATATATTATGATTTTTTGGCCAAACCATGCATTTCGAAAGGTTTCATAGAATCTAGTTTTCAGATGATTTTTTTTGCATGGACTACCATCATAACCTTCCCTCTTAACATATATAAATGATCTGAAAAGTCTCGTTTCATTTTAAATAGTCCCAAATTAAATTTGTTTTTTTGACCGAAATAAGTGTATAATATACTATGATTTTTGATCGAAACTTGCATTTCGAAAAGTTTCATAGAATCTAATTTTCCGATGTTTTCTTGCATGACCTTCCATCATAACCATCCCTCGTAAAATATATAAATGATATATGAAGTTTCGTATCATTTCGAATAGTCCCCGATTTAATTTGATTTTTGACCGAAACTAGTATATACTAGTGTATAATATATTATGATTTTTTTGGCCAAACCATGCATTTCGAAAAGTTTCATAGAATCTAGTTTTTAGATGATTTTTTTGCATGGACTACCATCATAACCTTCCCTCTTAACATATATAAATGATCTGAAAAGTCTCGTATCATTTTAAATAGTCCCCAATTAAATTTGATTTTTTTGACCGAAATATATGTATAATATACTATGATTTTTGATCGAAACTTGCATTTCGAAAAGTTTCATAGAATCTAATTTTCCGATGTTTTCTTGTATGACCTTCCATCATAACCTTCCCTCGTAAAATATATAAATGATATATGAAGTTTCGTATCATTTCGAATAGTCCCCGATTTAATTTGATTTTTGACCGAAACTAGTATATACTAGTGTATAATATATTATGATTTTTTGGCCAAACCATGCATTTCGAAAAGTTTCATAGAATCTAGTTTTCAGATGATTTTTTTGCATGGACTACCATCATAACCTTCCATCTTAACATATATAAATGATCTGAAAGTCTCGTATCATGTCAAACAGTCCCCACGTTAATTTGATTTTGTTGACTAAAACTAGTGTATAATATACTATGATTTTTGATCGAAACTCGCATTTCGAAAAGTTTCATAGAATCTAAAATTCCGATGATTTTTTACATGGACTTCCATCATAACCTTCCCTCGTAAAATATATAAATGAAATGTGAAGTTTCATATCATTTCGAGCAGTTCACGATTTAATTTGATTTTTGACCAAAACTAGTATAAACTAGTGTATAATATATTATGATTTTTTGGCCAAACCATGCATTTCGAAAGGTTTCATAGAATCTAGTTTTCAGATGATTTTTTTTGCATGGACTACCATCATAACCTTCCCTCTTAACATATATAAATGATCTGAAAAGTCTCGTTTCATTTTAAATAGTCCCAAATTAAATTTGTTTTTTTGACCGAAACAAGTGTATAATATACTATGATTTTTGATCGAAACTTGCATTTCGAAAAGTTTCATAGAATCTAATTTTCCGATGTTTTCTTGCATGACCTTCCATCATAACCATCCCTCGTAAAATATATAAATGATATATGAAGTTTCGTATCATTTCGAATAGTCCCCGATTTAATTTGATTTTTGACCGAAACTAGTATATACTAGTGTATAATATATTATGATTTTTTTGGCCAAACCATGCATTTCGAAAAGTTTCATAGAATCTAGTTTTTAGATGATTTTTTTGCATGGACTACCATCATAACCTTCCCTCTTAACATATATAAATGATCTGAAAAGTCTCGTATCATTTTAAATAGTCCCCAATTAAATTTGATTTTTTGACCGAAATATATGTATAATATACTATGATTTTTGATCGAAACTTGCATTTCGAAAAGTTTCATAGAATCTAATTTTCCGATGATTTTTTACATGGACTTCCATCATAACCTTCCCTCGTAAAATATATAAATGAAATGTGAAGTTTCATATCATTTCGAGCAGTTCACGATTTAATTTGACTTTTGACCAAAACTAGTATAAACTAGTGTATAATATATTATGATTTTTTGGCCAAACCATGCATTTCGAAAGGTTTCATAGAATCTAGTTTTCAGATGATTTTTTTTGCATGGACTACCATCATAACCTTCCCTCTTAACATATATAAATGATCTGAAAAGTCTCGTATCATTTTAAATAGTCCCCAATTAAATTTGATTTTTTTGACCGAAACAAGTGTATAATATACTATGATTTTTGATCGAAACTTGCATTTCGAAAAGTTTCATAGAATCTAATTTTCCGATGTTTTCTTGTATGACCTTCCATCATAACCTTCCCTCGTAAAATATATAAATGATATATGAAGTTTCGTATCATTTCGAATAGTCCCCGATTTAATTTTATTTTTGACCGAAACTAGTATATACTAGTGTATAATATATTATGATTTTTTGGCCAAACCATGCATTTCGAAAAGTTTCATAGAATCTAGTTTTCAGATGATTTTTTTGCATGGACTACCATCATAACCTTCCCTCTTAACATATATAAATGATCTGAAAAGTCTCGTATCATTTTAAATAGTCCCCAATTAAATTTGATTTTTTTGACCGAAATATATGTATAATATACTATGATTTTTGATCGAAACTTGCATTTCGAAAAGTTTCATAGAATCTAATTTTCCGATGTTTTCTTGTATGACCTTCCATCATAACCTTCCCTCGTAAAATATATAAATGATATATGAAGTTTCGTATCATTTCGAATAGTCCCCGATTTAATTTGATTTTTGACCGAAACTAGTATATACTAGTGAATAATATATTATGATTTTTTTGCCAAACCATGCATTTCGAAAAGTTTCATAGAATCTAGTTTTCAGATGATTTTTTTGCATGGACTACCATCATAACCTTCCATCTTAACATATATAAATGATCTGAAAGTCTCGTATCATGTCAAACAGTCCCCACTTTAATTTGATTTTGTTGACTGAAACTAGTGTATAATATACTATGATTTTTGATCGAAACTTGCATTTCGAAAAGTTTCATAGAATCTAAAATTCCGATGATTTTTTACATGGACTTCCATCATAACCTTCCCTCGTAAAATATATAAATGAAATGTGAAGTTTCATATCATTTCGAGCAGTTCACGATTTAATTTGATTTTTGACCAAAACTAGTATAAACTAGTGTATAATATATTATGATTTTTTGGCCAAACCATGCATTTCGAAAGGTTTCATAGAATCTAGTTTTCAGATGATTTTTTTTGCATGGACTACCATCATAACCTTCCCTCTTAACATATATAAATGATCTGAAAAGTCTCGTATCATTTTAAATAGTCCCCAATTAAATTTGATTTTTTTGACCGAAACAAGTGTATAATATACTATGATTTTTGATCGAAACTTGCATTTCGAAAAGTTTCATAGAATCTAATTTTCCGATGTTTTCTTGTATGACCTTCCATCATAACCTTCCCTCGTAAAATATATAAATGATATATGAAGTTTCGTATCATTTCGAATAGTCCCCGATTTAATTTTATTTTTGACCGAAACTAGTATATACTAGTGTATAATATATTATGATTTTTTGGCCAAACCATGCATTTCGAAAAGTTTCATAGAATCTAGTTTTCAGATGATTTTTTTGCATGGACTACCATCATAACCTTCCCTCTTAACATATATAAATGATCTGAAAAGTCTCGTATCATTTTAAATAGTCCCCAATTAAATTTGATTTTTTTGACCGAAATATATGTATAATATACTATGATTTTTGATCGAAACTTGCATTTCGAAAAGTTTCATAGAATCTAATTTTCCGATGTTTTCTTGTATGACCTTCCATCATAACCTTCCCTCGTAAAATATATAAATGATATATGAAGTTTCGTATCATTTCGAATAGTCCCCGATTTAATTTGATTTTTGACCGAAACTAGTATATACTAGTGAATAATATATTATGATTTTTTTGCCAAACCATGCATTTCGAAAAGTTTCATAGAATCTAGTTTTCAGATGATTTTTTTGCATGGACTACCATCATAACCTTCCATCTTAACATATATAAATGATCTGAAAGTCTCGTATCATGTCAAACAGTCCCCACTTTAATTTGATTTTGTTGACTGAAACTAGTGTATAATATACTATGATTTTTGATCGAAACTTGCATTTCGAAAAGTTTCATAGAATCTAAAATTCCGATGATTTTTTACATGGACTTCCATCATAACCTTCCCTCGTAAAATATATAAATGAAATGTGAAGTTTCATATCATTTCGAGCAGTTCACGATTTAATTTGATTTTTGACCAAAACTAGTATAAACTAGTGTATAATATATTATGATTTTTTGGCCAAACCATGCATTTCGAAAGGTTTCATAGAATCTAGTTTTCAGATGATTTTTTTTGCATGGACTACCATCATAACCTTCCCTCTTAACATATATAAATGATCTGAAAAGTCTCGTTTCATTTTAAATAGTCCCAAATTAAATTTGTTTTTTTGACCGAAATAAGTGTATAATATACTATGATTTTTGATCGAAACTTGCATTTCGAAAAGTTTCATAGAATCTAATTTTCCGATGTTTTCTTGCATGACCTTCCATCATAACCATCCCTCGTAAAATATATAAATGATATATGAAGTTTCGTATCATTTCGAATAGTCCCCGATTTAATTTGATTTTTGACCGAAACTAGTATATACTAGTGTATAATATATTATGATTTTTTTGGCCAAACCATGCATTTCGAAAAGTTTCATAGAATCTAGTTTTTAGATGATTTTTTTGCATGGACTACCATCATAACCTTCCCTCTTAACATATATAAATGATCTGAAAAGTCTCGTATCATTTTAAATAGTCCCCAATTAAATTTGATTTTTTGACCGAAATATATGTATAATATACTATGATTTTTGATCGAAACTTGCATTTCGAAAAATTTCATAGAATCTAATTTTCCGATGATTTTTTACATGGACTTCCATCATAACCTTCCCTCGTAAAATATATAAATGAAATGTGAAGTTTCATATCATTTCGAGCAGTTCACGATTTAATTTGACTTTTGACCAAAACTAGAATAAACTAGTGTATAATATATTATGATTTTTTGGCCAAACCATGCATTTCGAAAGGTTTCATAGAATCTAGTTTTCAGATGATTTTTTTTGCATGGACTACCATCATAACCTTCCCTCTTAACATATATAAATGATCTGAAAAGTCTCGTATCATTTTAAATAGTCCCCAATTAAATTTGATTTTTTTGACCGAAACAAGTGTATAATATACTATGATTTTTGATCGAAACTTGCATTTCGAAAAGTTTCATAGAATCTAATTTTCCGATGTTTTCTTGTATGACCTTCCATCATAACCTTCCCTCGTAAAATATATAAATGATATATGAAGTTTCGTATCATTTCGAATAGTCCCCGATTTAATTTTATTTTTGACCGAAACTAGTATATACTAGTGTATAATATATTATGATTTTTTGGCCAAACCATGCATTTCGAAAAGTTTCATAGAATCTAGTTTTCAGATGATTTTTTTGCATGGACTACCATCATAACCTTCCCTCTTAACATATATAAATGATCTGAAAAGTCTCGTATCATTTTAAATAGTCCCCAATTAAATTTGATTTTTTTGACCGAAATATATGTATAATATACTATGATTTTTGATCGAAACTTGCATTTCGAAAAGTTTCATAGAATCTAATTTTCCGATGTTTTCTTGTATGACCTTCCATCATAACCTTCCCTCGTAAAATATATAAATGATATATGAAGTTTCGTATCATTTCGAATAGTCCCCGATTTAATTTGATTTTTGACCAAAACTAGTATATACTAGTGTATAATATATTATGATTTTTTGGCCAAACCATGCATTTCGAAAAGTTTCATAGAATCTAGTTTTCAAATGATTTTTTTGCATGGACTACCATCATAACCTTCCATTTTAACATATATAAATGATCTGAAAGTCTCGTATCATGTCAAACAGTCCCCACTTTAATTTGATTTTGTTGACTGAAACTAGTGTATAATATACTATGATTTTTGATCGAAACTTGCATTTCGAAAAGTTTCATAGAATCTAAAATTCCGATGATTTTTTACATGGACTTCCATCATAACCTTCCCTCGTAAAATATATAAATGAAATGTGAAGTTTCATATCATTTCGAGCAGTTCACGATTTAATTTGATTTTTGACCAAAACTAGTATAAACTAGTGTATAATATATTATGATTTTTTGGCCAAACCATGCATTTCGAAAGGTTTCATTGAATCTAGTTTTCAGATGATTTTTTTTCCATGGACTACCATCATAACCTTCCCTCTTAACATATATAAATGATCTGAAAAGTCTCGTTTCATTTTAAATAGTCCCAAATTAAATTTGTTTTTTTGACCGAAATAAGTGTATAATATACTATGATTTTTGATCGAAACTTGCATTTCGAAAAGTTTCATAGAATCTAATTTTCCGATGTTTTCTTGCATGACCTTCCATCATAACCATCCCTCGTAAAATATATAAATGATATATGAAGTTTCGTATCATGTCGAATAGTCCCCGATTTAATTTGATTTTTGACCGAAACTAGTAAATACTAGTGTATAATATATTATGATTTTTTTGGCCAAACCATGCATTTCGAAAAGTTTCATAGAATCTAGTTTTTAGATGATTTTTTTGCATGGACTACCATCATAACCTTCCCTCTTAACATATATAAATGATCTGAAAAGTCTCGTATCATTTTAAATAGTCCCCAATTAAATTTGATTTTTTTGACCGAAATATATGTATAATATACTATGATTTTTGATCGAAACTTGCATTTCGAAAAGTTTCATAGAATCTAATTTTCCGATGTTTTCTTGTATGACCTTCCATCATAACCTTCCCTCGTAAAATATATAAATGATATATGAAGTTTCGTATCATTTCGAATAGTCCCCGATTTAATTTTATTTTTGACCGAAACTAGTATATACTAGTGTATAATATATTATGATTTTTTGGCCAAACCATGCATTTCGAAAAGTTTCATAGAATCTAGTTTTCAGATGATTTTTTTGCATGGACTACCATCATAACCTTCCCTCTTAACATATATAAATGATCTGAAAAGTCTCGTATCATTTTAAATAGTCCCCAATTAAATTTGATTTTTTTGACCGAAATATATGTATAATATACTATGATTTTTGATCGAAACTTGCATTTCGAAAAGTTTCATAGAATCTAATTTTCCGATGTTTTCTTGTATGACCTTCCATCATAACCTTCCCTCGTAAAATATATAAATGATATATGAAGTTTCGTATCATTTCGAATAGTCCCCGATTTAATTTGATTTTTGACCAAAACTAGTATATACTAGTGTATAATATATTATGATTTTTTGGCCAAACCATGCATTTCGAAAAGTTTCATAGAATCTAGTTTTCAAATGATTTTTTTGCATGGACTACCATCATAACCTTCCATTTTAACATATATAAATGATCTGAAAGTCTCGTATCATGTCAAACAGTCCCCACTTTAATTTGATTTTGTTGACTGAAACTAGTGTATAATATACTATGATTTTTGATCGAAACTTGCATTTCGAAAAGTTTCATAGAATCTAAAATTCCGATGATTTTTTACATGGACTTCCATCATAACCTTCCCTCGTAAAATATATAAATGAAATGTGAAGTTTCATATCATTTCGAGCAGTTCACGATTTAATTTGATTTTTGACCAAAACTAGTATAAACTAGTGTATAATATATTATGATTTTTTGGCCAAACCATGCATTTCGAAAGGTTTCATAGAATCTAGTTTTCAGATGATTTTTTTTGCATGGACTACCATCATAACCTTCCCTCTTAACATATATAAATGATCTGAAAAGTCTCGTTTCATTTTAAATAGTCCCAAATTAAATTTGTTTTTTTGACCGAAATAAGTGTATAATATACTATGATTTTTGATCGAAACTTGCATTTCGAAAAGTTTCATAGAATCTAATTTTCCGATGTTTTCTTGCATGACCTTCCATCATAACCATCCCTCGTAAAATATATAAATGATATATGAAGTTTCGTATCATTTCGAATAGTCCCCGATTTAATTTGATTTTTGACCGAAACTAGTAAATACTAGTGTATAATATATTATGATTTTTTTGGCCAAACCATGCATTTCGAAAAGTTTCATAGAATCTAGTTTTTAGATGATTTTTTTGCATGGACTACCATCATAACCTTCCCTCTTAACATATATAAATGATCTGAAAAGTCTCGTATCATTTTAAATAGTCCCCAATTAAATTTGATTTTTTTGACCGAAATATATGTATAATATACTATGATTTTTGATCGAAACTTGCATTTCGAAAAGTTTCATAGAATCTAATTTTCCGATGTTTTCTTGTATGACCTTCCATCATAACCTTCCCTCGTAAAATATATAAATGATATATGAAGTTTCGTATCATTTCGAATAGTCCCCGATTTAATTTGATTTTTGACCGAAACTAGTATATACTAGTGTATAATATATTATGATTTTTTGGCCAAACCATGCATTTCGAAAAGTTTCATAGAATCTAGTTTTCAGATGATTTTTTTGCATGGACTACCATCATAACCTTCCATCTTAACATATATAAATGATCTGAAAGTCTCGTATCATGTCAAACAGTCCCCACGTTAATTTGATTTTGTTGACTGAAACTAGTGTATAATATACTATGATTTTTGATCGAAACTTGCATTTCGAAAAGTTTCATAGAATCTAAAATTCCGATGATTTTTTACATGGACTTCCATCATAACCTTCCCTCGTAAAATATATAAATGAAATGTGAAGTTTCATATCATTTCGAGCAGTTCACGATTTAATTTGATTTTTGACCAAAACTAGTATAAACTAGTGTATAATATATTATGATTTTTTGGCCAAACCATGCATTTCGAAAGGTTTCATAGAATCTAGTTTTCAGATGATTTTTTTTGCATGGACTACCATCATAACCTTCCCTCTTAACATATATAAATGATCTGAAAAGTCTCGTTTCATTTTAAATAGTCCCAAATTAAATTTGATTTTTTTGACCGAAACAAGTGTATAATATACTATGATTTTTGATCGAAACTTGCATTTCGAAAAGTTTCATAGAATCTAATTTTCCGATGTTTTCTTGTATGACCTTCCATCATAACCTTCCCTCGTAAAATATATAAATGATATATGAAGTTTCGTATCATTTCGAATAGTCCCCGATTTAATTTGATTTTTGACCGAAACTAGTATATACTAGTGTATAATATATTATGATTTTTTGGCCAAACCATGCATTTCGAAAAGTTTCATAGAATCTAGTTTTCAGATGATTTTTTTGCATGGACTACCATCATAACCTTCCATCTTAACATATATAAATGATCTGAAAGTCTCGTATCATGTCAAACAGTCCCCACGTTAATTTGATTTTGTTGACTGAAACTAGTGTATAATATACTATGATTTTTGATCGAAACTTGCATTTCGAAAAGTTTCATAGAATCTAAAATTCCGATGATTTTTTACATGGACTTCCATCATAACCTTCCCTCGTAAAATATATAAATGAAATGTGAAGTTTCATATCATTTCGAGCAGTTCACGATTTAATTTGATTTTTGACCAAAACTAGTATAAATTAGTGTATAATATATTATGATTTTTTGGCCAAACCATGCATTTCGAAAGGTTTCATAGAATCTAGTTTTCAGATGATTTTTTTTGCATGGACTACCATCATAACCTTCCCTCTTAACATATATAAATGATCTGAAAAGTCTCGTTTCATTTTAAATAGTCCCAAATTAAATTTGTTTTTTTGACCGAAACAAGTGTATAATATACTATGATTTTTGATCGAAACTTGCATTTCGAAAAGTTTCATAGAATCTAATTTTCCGATGTTTTCTTGCATGACCTTCCATCATAACCATCCCTCGTAAAATATATAAATGATATATGAAGTTTCGTATCATTTCGAATAGTCCCCGATTTAATTTGATTTTTGACCGAAACTAGTATATACTAGTGTATAATATATTATGATTTTTTTGGCCAAACCATGCATTTCGAAAAGTTTCATAGAATCTAGTTTTTAGATGATTTTTTTGCATGGACTACCATCATAACCTTCCCTCTTAACATATATAAATGATCTGAAAAGTCTCGTATCATTTTAAATAGTCCCCAATTAAATTTGATTTTTTTGACCGAAATATATGTATAATATACTATGATTTTTGATCGAAACTTGCATTTCGAAAAGTTTCATAGAATCTAATTTTCCGATGATTTTTTACATGGACTTCCATCATAACCTTCCCTCGTAAAATATATAAATGAAATGTGAAGTTTCATATCATTTCGAGCAGTTCACGATTTAATTTGACTTTTGACCAAAACTAGTATAAACTAGTGTATAATATATTATGAATTTTTGGCCAAACCATGCATTTCGAAAGGTTTCATAGAATCTAGTTTTCAGATTATTTTTTTTGCATGGACTACCATCATAACCTTCCCTCTTAACATATATAAATGATCTGAAAAGTCTCGTATCATTTTTAATAGTCCCCAATTAAATTTGATTTTTTTGACCGAAACAAGTGTATAATATACTATGATTTTTGATCGAAACTTGCATTTCGAAAAGTTTCATAGAATCTAATTTTCCGATGTTTTCTTGTATGACCTTCCATCATAACCTTCCCTCGTAAAATATATAAATGATATATGAAGTTTCGTATCATTTCGAATAGTCCCCGATTTAATTTTATTTTTGACCGAAACTAGTATATACTAGTGTATAATATATTATGATTTTTTGGCCAAACCATGCATTTCGAAAAGTTTCATAGAATCTAGTTTTCAGATGATTTTTTTGCATGGACTACCATCATAACCTTCCCTCTTAACATATATAAATGATCTGAAAAGTCTCGTATCATTTTAAATAGTCCCCAATTAAATTTGATTTTTATGACCGAAATATATGTATAATATACTATGATTTTTGATCGAAACTTGCATTTCGAAAAGTTTCATAGAATCTAATTTTCCGATGTTTTCTTGTATGACCTTCCATCATAACCTTCCCTCGTAAAATATATAAATGATATATGAAGTTTCGTATCATTTCGAATAGTCCCCGATTTAATTTGATTTTTGACCGAAACTAGTATATACTAGTGTATAATATATTATGATTTTTTGGCCAAACCATGCATTTCGAAAAGTTTCATAGAATCTAGTTTTCAGATGATTTTTTTGCATGGACTACCATCATAACCTTCCATCTTAACATATATAAATGATCTGAAAGTCTCGTATCATGTCAAACAGTCCCCACTTTAATTTGATTTTGTTGACTGAAACTAGTGTATAATATACTATGATTTTTGATCGAAACTTGCATTTCGAAAAGTTTCATAGAATCTAAAATTTCGATGATTTTTTACATGGACTTCCATCATAACCTTCCCTCGTAAAATATATAAATGAAATGTGAAGTTTCATATCATTTCGAGCAGTTCACGATTTAATTTGATTTTTGACCAAAACTAGTATAAACTAGTGTATAATATATTATGATTTTTTGGCCAAACCATGCATTTCGAAAGGTTTCATAGAATCTAGTTTTCAGATGATTTTTTTTGCATGGACTACCATCATAACCTTCCCTCTTAACATATATAAATGATCTGAAAAGTCTCGTTTCATTTTAAATAGTCCCAAATTAAATTTGTTTTTTTGACCGAAACAAGTGTATAATATACTATGATTTTTGATCGAAACTTGCATTTCGAAAAGTTTCATAGAATCTAATTTTCCGATGTTTTCTTGCATGACCTTCCATCATAACCATCCCTCGTAAAATATATAAATGATATATGAAGTTTCGTATCATTTCGAATAGTCCCCGATTTAATTTGATTTTTGACCGAAACTAGTATATACTAGTGTATAATATATTATGATTTTTTTGGCCAAACCATGCATTTCGAAAAGTTTCATAGAATCTAGTTTTTAGATGATTTTTTTGCATGGACTACCATCATAACCTTCCCTCTTAACATATATAAATGATCTGAAAAGTCTCGTATCATTTTAAATAGTCCCCAATTAAATTTGATTTTTTTGACCGAAATATATGTATAATATACTATGATTTTTGATCGAAACTTGCATTTCGAAAAGTTTCATAGAATCTAATTTTCCGATGATTTTTTACATGGACTTCCATCATAACCTTCCCTCGTAAAATATATAAATGAAATGTGAAGTTTCATATCATTTCGAGCAGTTCACGATTTAATTTGACTTTTGACCAAAACTAGTATAAACTAGTGTATAATATATTATGATTTTTTGGCCAAACCATGCATTTCGAAAGGTTTCATAGAATCTAGTTTTCAGATTATTTTTTTTGCATGGACTACCATCATAACCTTCCCTCTTAACATATATAAATGATCTGAAAAGTCTCGTATCATTTTAAATAGTCCCCAATTAAATTTGATTTTTTTGACCGAAACAAGTGTATAATATACTATGATTTTTGATCGAAACTTGCATTTCGAAAAGTTTCATAGAATCTAATTTTCCGATGTTTTCTTGTATGACCTTCCATCATAACCTTCCCTCGTAAAATATATAAATGATATATGAAGTTTCGTATCATTTCGAATAGTCCCCGATTTAATTTTATTTTTGACCGAAACTAGTATATACTAGTGTATAATATATTATGATTTTTTGGCCAAACCATGCATTTCGAAAAGTTTCATAGAATCTAGTTTTCAGATGATTTTTTTGCATGGACTACCATCATAACCTTCCCTCTTAACATATATAAATGATCTGAAAAGTCTCGTATCATTTTAAATAGTCCCCAATTAAATTTGATTTTTTTGACCGAAATATATGTATAATATACTATGATTTTTGATCGAAACTTGCATTTCGAAAAGTTTCATAGAATCTAATTTTCCGATGTTTTCTTGTATGACCTTCCATCATAACCTTCCCTCGTAAAATATATAAATGATATATGAAGTTTCGTATCATTTCGAATAGTCCCCGATTTAATTTGATTTTTGACCGAAACTAGTATATACTAGTGTATAATATATTATGATTTTTTGGCCAAACCATGCATTTCGAAAAGTTTCATAGAATCTAGTTTTCAGATGATTTTTTTGCATGGACTACCATCATAACCTTCCATCTTAACATATATAAATGATCTGAAAGTCGCGTATCATGTCAAACAGTCCCCACTTTAATTTGATTTTGTTGACTGAAACTAGTGTATAATATACTATGATTTTTGATCGAAACTTGCATTTCGAAAAGTTTCATAGAATCTAAAATTCCGATGATTTTTTACATGGACTTCCATCATAACCTTCCCTCGTAAAATATATAAATGAAATGTGAAGTTTCATATCATTTCGAGCAGTTCACGATTTAAATTGATTTTTGACCAAAACTAGTATAAACTAGTGTATAATATATTATGATTTTTTGGCCAAACCATGCATTTCGAAAGGTTTCATAGAATCTAGTTTTCAGATGACTTTTTTTGCATGGACTACCATCATAACCTTCCCTCTTAACATATATAAATGATCTGAAAAGTCTCGTTTCATTTTAAATAGTCCCAAATTAAATTTGTTTTTTTGACCGAAACAAGTGTATAATATACTATGATTTTTGATCGAAACTTGCATTTCGAAAAGTTTCATAGAATCTAATTTTCCGATGTTTTCTTGCATGACCTTCCATCATAACCATCCCTCGTAAAATATATAAATGATATATGAAGTTTCGTATCATTTCGAATAGTCCCCGATTTAATTTGATTTTTGACCGAAACTAGTATATACTAGTGTATAATATATTATGATTTTTCTGGCCAAACCATGCATTTCGAAAAGTTTCATAGAATCTAGTTTTTAGATGATTTTTTTGCATGGACTACCATCATAACCTTCCCTCTTAACATATATAAATGATCTGAAAAGTCTCGTATCATTTTAAATAGTCCCCAATTAAATTTGATTTTTTTGACCGAAATATATGTATAATATACTATGATTTTTGATCAAAACTTGCATTTCGAAAAGTTTCATAGAATCTAATTTTCCGATGATTTTTTACATGGACTTCCATCATAACCTTCCCTCGTAAAATATATAAATGAAATGTGAAGTTTCATATCATTTCGAGCAGTTCACAATTTAATTTGACTTTTGACCAAAACTAGTATAAACTAGTGTATAATATATTATGATTTTTTGGCCAAACCATGCATTTCGAAAGGTTTCATAGAATCTAGTTTTCAGATGATTTTTTTTGCATGGACTACCATCATAACCTTCCCTCTTAACATATATAAATTATCTGAAAAGTCTCGTATCATTTTAAATAGTCCCCAATTAAATTTGATTTTTTTGACCGAAACAAGTGTATAATATACTATGATTTTTGATCGAAACTTGCATTTCGAAAAGTTTCATAGAATCTAATTTTCCGATGTTTTCTTGTATGACCTTCCATCATAACCTTCCCTCGTAAAATATATAAATGATATATGAAGTTTCGTATCATTTCGAATAGTCCCCGATTTAATTTGATTTTTGACCGAAACTAGTATATACTAGTGTATAATATATTATGATTTTTTGGCCAAACCATGCATTTCGAAAAGTTTCATAGAATCTAGTTTTCAGATGATTTTTTTGCATGGACTACCATCATAACCTTCCCTCTTAACATATATAAATGATCTGAAAAGTCTCGTATCATTTTAAATAGTCCCCAATTAAATTTGATTTTTTTGACCGAAATATATGTATAATATACTATGATTTTTGATCGAAACTTGCATTTCGAAAAGTTTCATAGAATCTAATTTTCCGATGATTTTTTACATGGACTTCCATCATAACCTTCCCTCGTAAAATATATAAATGAAATGTGAAGTTTCATATCATTTCGAGCAGTTCACGATTTAATTTGACTTTTGACCAAAACTAGTATAAACTAGTGTATAATATATTATGATTTTTTGGCCAAACCATGCATTTCGAAAGGTTTTATAGAATCTAGTTTTCAGATGATTTTTTTGCATGGACTATCATCATAACCTTCCCTCTTAACATATATAAATGATCTGAAAGTCTCGTATCATGTCAAACAGTCCCCACTTTAATTTGATTTTGTTGACTGAAACTAGTGTATAATATACTATGATTTTTGATCGAAACTTGCATTTCGAAAAGTTTCATAGAATCTAAAATTCCGATGATTTTTTACATGGACTTCCATCATAACCTTCCCTCGTAAAATATATAAATGAAATGTGAAGTTTCATATAATTTCGAGCAGTTCACGATTTAATTTGATTTTTGACCAAAACTAGTATAAACTAGTGTATAATATATTATGATTTTTTGGCCAAACCATGCATTTCGAAAGGTTTTATAGAATCTAGTTTTCAGATGATTTTTTTGCATGGACTATCATCATAACCTTCCCTCTTAACATATATAAATGATCTGAAAGTCTCGTATCATGTCAAACAGTCCCCACTTTAATTTGATTTTGTTGACTGAAACTAGTGTATAATATACTATGATTTTTGATCGAAACTTGCATTTCGAAAAGTTTCATAGAATCTAAAATTCCGATGATTTTTTACATGGACTTCCATCATAACCTTCCCTCGTAAAATATATAAATGAAATGTGAAGTTTCATATAATTTCGAGCAGTTCACGATTTAATTTGATTTTTGACCAAAACTAGTATAAACTAGTGTATAATATATTATGATTTTTTGGCCAAACCATGCATTTCGAAAGGTTTCATAGAATCTAGATTTCAGATGATTTTTTTTGCATTGACTACCATCATAACCTTCCCTCTTAACATATATAAATGATCTGAAAAGTCTCGTATCATTTTAAATAGTCCCCAATTAAATTTGATTTTTTTGACCGAAATATATGTATAATATACTATGATTTTTGATCGAAACTTGCATTTCGAAAAGTTTCATAGAATCTAATTTTCCGATGATTTTTTACATGGACTTCCATCATAACCTTCCCTCGTAAAATATATAAATGAAATGTGAAGTTTCATATCATTTCGAGCAGTTCACGATTTAATTTGACTTTTGACCAAAACTAGTATAAACTAGTGTATAATATATTATGATTTTTTGGCCAAACCATGCATTTCGAAAGGTTTCATAGAATCTAGTTTTCAGATGATTTTTTTTGCATGGACTACCATCATAACCTTCCCTCTTAACATATATAAATGATCTGAAAAGTCTCGTATCATTTTAAATAGTCCCCAATTAAATTTGATTTTTTTGACCGAAACAAGTGTATAATATACTATGATTTTTGATCGAAACTTGCATTTCGAAAAGTTTCATAGAATCTAATTTTCCGATGTTTTCTTGTATGACCTTCCATCATAACCTTCCCTCGTAAAATATATAAATGATATATGAAGTTTCGTATCATTTCGAATAGTCCCCGATTTAATTTGATTTTTGACCGAAACTAGTATATACTAGTGTATAATATATTATGATTTTTTGGCCAAACCATGCATTTCGAAAAGTTTCATAGAATCTAGTTTTCAGATGATTTTTTTGCATGGACTACCATCATAACCTTCCCTCTTAACATATATAAATGATCTGAAAAGTCTCGTATCATTTTAAATAGTCCCCAATTAAATTTGATTTTTTTGACCGAAATATATGTATAATATACTATGATTTTTGATCGAAACTTGCATTTCGAAAAGTTTCATAGAATCTAATTTTCCGATGATTTTTTACATGGACTTCCATCATAACCTTCCCTCGTAAAATATATAAATGAAATGTGAAGTTTCATATCATTTCGAGCAGTTCACGATTTAATTTGACTTTTGACCAAAACTAGTATAAACTAGTGTATAATATATTATGATTTTTTGGTCAAACCATGCATTTCGAAAGGTTTCATAGAATCTAGTTTTCAGATGATTTTTTTGCATGGACTACCATCATAACCTTCCCTCTTAACATATATAAATGATCTGAAAGTCTCGTATCATGTCAAACAGTCCCCACTTTAATTTGATTTTGTTGACTGAAACTAGTGTATAATATACTATGATTTTTGATCGAAACTTGCATTTCGAAAAGTTTCATAGAATCTAAAATTCCGATGATTTTTTACATGGACTTCCATCATAACCTTCCCTCGTAAAATATATAAATGAAATGTGAAGTTTCATATAATTTCGAGCAGTTCACGATTTAATTTGATTTTTGACCAAAACTAGTATAAACTAGTGTATAATATATTATGATTTTTTGGCCAAACCATGCATTTCGAAAGGTTTCATAGAATCTAGTTTTCAGATGATTTTTTTTGCATTGACTACCATCATAACCTTCCCTCTTAACATATATAAATGATCTGAAAAGTCTCGTATCATTTTAAATAGTCCCCAATTAAATTTGATTTTTTTGACCGAAACAAGTGTATAATATACTATGATTTTTGATCGAAACTTGCATTTCGAAAAGTTTCATAGAATCTAATTTTCCGATGTTTTCTTGCATGACCTTCCATCATAACCTTCCCTCGTAAAATATATAAATGATATATGAAGTTTCGTATCATTTCGAATAGTCCCCGATTTAATTTGATTTTTGACCGAAACTAGTATATACTAGTGTATAATATATTATGTTTTTTTTGGCCAAACCATGCATTTCGAAAAGTTTCATAGAATCTAGTTTTTAGATGATTTTTTTGCATGGACTACCATCATAACCTTCCCTCTTAACATATATAAATGATCTGAAAAGTCTCGTATCATTTTAAATAGTCCCCAATTAAATTTGATTTTTTTGACCGAAATATATGTATAATATACTATGATTTTTGATCGAAACTTGCATTTCGAAAAGTTTCATAGAATCTAATTTTCCGATGATTTTTTACATGGACTTCCATCATAACCTTCCCTCGTAAAATATATAAATGAAATGTGAAGTTTCATATCATTTCGAGCAGTTCACGATTTAATTTGACTTTTGACCAAAACTAGTATAAACTAGTGTATAATATATTATGATTTTTTGGTCAAACCATGCATTTCGAAAGGTTTCATAGAATCTAGTTTTCAGATGATTTTTTTGCATGGACTACCATCATAACCTTCCCTCTTAACATATATAAATGATCTGAAAGTCTCGTATCATGTCAAACAGTCCCCACTTTAATTTGATTTTGTTGACTGAAACTAGTGTATAATATACTATGATTTTTGATCGAAACTTGCATTTCGAAAAGTTTCATAGAATCTAAAATTCCGATGATTTTTTACATGGACTTCCATCATAACCTTCCCTCGTAAAATATATAAATGAAATGTGAAGTTTCATATAATTTCGAGCAGTTCACGATTTAATTTGATTTTTGACCAAAACTAGTATAAACTAGTGTATAATATATTATGATTTTTTGGCCAAACCATGCATTTCGAAAGGTTTCATAGAATCTAGTTTTCAGATGATTTTTTTTGCATTGACTACCATCATAACCTTCCCTCTTAACATATATAAATGATCTGAAAAGTCTCGTATCATTTTAAATTGTCCCCAATTAAATTTGATTTTTTTGACCGAAACAAGTGTATAATATACTATGATTTTTGATCGAAACTTGCATTTCAAAAAGTTTCATAGAATCTAATTTTCCGATGTTTTCTTGCATGACCTTCCATCATAACCTTCACTCGTAAAATATATAAATGATATATGAAATTTCGTATCATTTCGAATAGTCCCCGATTTAATTTGATTTTTGACCGAAACTAGTATATACTAGTGTATAATATATTATGTTTTTTTTGGCCAAACCATGCATTTCGAAAAGTTTCATAGAATCTAGTTTTTAGATGATTTTTTTGCATGGACTACCATCATAACCTTCCCTCTTAACATATATAAATGATCTGAAAAGTCTCGTATCATTTTAAATAGTCCCCAATTAAATTTGATTTTTTGACCGAAATATATGTATAATATACTATGATTTTTGATCGAAACTTGCATTTCGAAAAGTTTCATAGAATCTAATTTTCCGATGATTTTTTACATGGACTTCCATCATAACCTTCCCTCGTAAAATATATAAATGAAATGTGAAGTTTCATATCATTTCGAGCAGTTCACGATTTAATTTGACTTTTGACCAAAACTAGTATAAACTAGTGTATAATATATTATGATTTTTTGGCCAAACCATGCATTTCGAAAGGTTTCATAGAATCTAGTTTTCAGATGATTTTTTTTGCATGGACTACCATCATAACCTTCCCTCTTAACATATATAAATGATCTGAAAAGTCTCGTATCATTTTAAATAGTCCCCAATTAAATTTGATTTTTTTGACCGAAACAAGTGTATAATATACTATGATTTTTGATCGAAACTTGCATTTCGAAAAGTTTCATAGAATCTAATTTTCCGATGTTTTTTTTCATGACCTTCCATCATAACCTTCCCTCGTAAAATATATAAATGATATATGAAGTTTCGTATCATTTCGAATAGTCCCCTATTTAATTTGATTTTTGACCGAAACTAGTATAAACTAGTGTATAATATATTATGATTTATTGGCCAAACAATGCATTTCGAAAAGTTTCATAGAATCTAGTTTTCAGATGATTTTTTTGCATGGACTACCATCATAACCTTCCCTCTTAACATATATAAATGATCTGAAAAGTCTCGTATCATTTTAAATAGTCCCCAATTAAATTTGATTTTTTTGACCGAAACAAGTGTATAATATACTATGATTTTTGATCGAAACTTGCATTTCGAAAAGTTTCATAGAATCTAATTTTCCGATGTTTTCTTGCATGACCTTCCATCATAACCTTCCCTCGTAAAATATATAAATGATATATGAAGTTTCGTATCATTTCGAATAGTCCCCGATTTAATTTGATTTTTGACCGAAACTAGTATATACTAGTGTATAATATATTATGTTTTTTTTGGCCAAACCATGCATTTCGAAAAGTTTCATAGAATCTAGTTTTTAGATGATTTTTTTGCATGGACTACCATCATAACCTTCCCTCTTAACATATATAAATGATCTGAAAAGTCTCGTATCATTTTAAATAGTCCCCAATTAAATTTGATTTTTTTGACCGAAATATATGTATAATATACTATGATTTTTGATCGAAACTTGCATTTCGAAAAGTTTCATAGAATCTAATTTTCCGATGATTTTTTACATGGACTTCCATCATAACCTTCCCTCGTAAAATATATAAATGAAATGTGAAGTTTCATATCATTTCGAGCAGTTCACGATTTAATTTGACTTTTGACCAAAACTAGTATAAACTAGTGTATAATATATTATGATTTTTTGGCCAAACCATGCATTTCGAAAGGTTTCATAGAATCTAGTTTTCAGATGATTTTTTTTGCATGGACTACCATCATAACCTTCCCTCTTAACATATATAAATGATCTGAAAAGTCTTGTATCATTTTAAATAGTCCCCAATTAAATTTGATTTTTTTGACCGAAACAAGTGTATAATATACTATGATTTTTGATCGAAACTTGCATTTCGAAAAGTTTCATAGAATCTAATTTTCCGATGTTTTCTTGTATGACCTTCCATCATAACCTTCCCTCGTAAAATATATAAATGATATATGAAGTTTCGTATCATTTCGAATAGTCCCCGATTTAATTTGATTTTTGACCGAAACTAGTATATACTAGTGTATAATATATTATGATTTTTTGGCCAAACCATGCATTTCGAAAAGTTTCATAAAATCTAGTTTTCAGATGATTTTCTTGCATGGACTACCATCATAACCTTCCCTCTTAACATATATAAATGATCTGAAAAGTCTCGTATCATTTTAAATAGTCCCCAATTAAATTTGATTTTTTTGACCGAAATATATGTATAATATACTATGATTTTTGATCGAAACTTGCATTTCGAAAAGTTTCATAGAATCTAATTTTCCGATGATTTTTTACATGGACTTCCATCATAACCTTCCCTCGTAAAATATATAAATGAAATGTGAAGTTTCATATCATTTCGAGCAGTTCACGATTTAATTTGACTTTTGACCAAAACTAGTATAAACTAGTGTATAATATATTAATATTTTTTGGTCAAACCATGCATTTCGAAAGGTTTCATAGAATCTAGTTTTCAGATGATTTTTTTGCATGGACTACCATCATAACCTTCCCTCTTAACATATATAAATGATCTGAAAGTCTCGTATCATGTCAAACAGTCCCCACTTTAATTTGATTTTGTTGACTGAAACTAGTGTATAATATACTATGATTTTTGATCGAAACTTGCATTTCGAAAAGTTTCATAGAATCTAAAATTCCGATGATTTTTTACATGGACTTCCATCATAACCTTCCCTCGTAAAATATATAAATGAAATGTGAAGTTTCATATAATTTCGAGCAGTTCACGATTTAATTTGATTTTTGACCAAAACTAGTATAAACTAGTGTATAATATATTATGATTTTTTGGCCAAACCATGCATTTCGAAAGGTTTCATAGAATCTAGTTTTCAGATGATTTTTTTTGCATTGACTACCATCATAACCTTCCCTCTTAACATATATAAATGATCTGAAAAGTCTCGTATCATTTTAAATTGTCCCCAATTAAATTTGATTTTTTTGACCGAAACAAGTGTATAATATACTATGATTTTTGATCGAAACTTGCATTTCGAAAAGTTTCATAGAATCTAATTTTCCGATGTTTTCTTGCATGACCTTCCATCATAACCTTCACTCGTAAAATATATAAATGATATATGAAGTTTCGTATCATTTCGAATAGTCCCCGATTTAATTTGATTTTTGACCGAAACTAGTATATACTAGTGTATAATATATTATGTTTTTTTTGGCCAAACCATGCATTTCGAAAAGTTTCATAGAATCTAGTTTTTAGATGATTTTTTTGCATGGACTACCATCATAACCTTCCCTCTTAACATATATAAATGATCTGAAAAGTCTCGTATCATTTTAAATAGTCCCCAATTAAATTTGATTTTTTTGACCGAAATATATGTATAATATACTATGATTTTTGATCGAAACTTGCATTTCGAAAAGTTTCATAGAATCTAATTTTCCGATGATTTTTTACATGGACTTCCATCATAACCTTCCCTCGTAAAATATATAAATGAAATGTGAAGTTTCATATCATTTCGAGCAGTTCACGATTTAATTTGACTTTTGACCAAAACTAGTATAAACTAGTGTATAATATATTATGATTTTTTGGCCAAACCATGGATTTCGAAAGGTTTCATAGAATCTAGTTTTCAGATGATTTTTTTTGCATGGACTACCATCATAACCTTCCCTCTTAACATATATAAATGATCTGAAAAGTCTCGTATCATTTTAAATAGTCCCCAATTAAATTTGATTTTTTTGACCGAAACAAGTGTATAATATACTATGATTTTTGATCGAAACTTGCATTTCGAAAAGTTTCATAGAATCTAATTTTCCGATGTTTTTTTTCATGACCTTCCATCATAACCTTCCCTCGTAAAATATATAAATGATATATGAAGTTTCGTATCATTTCGAATAGTCTTCTATTTAATTTGATTTTTGACCGAAACTAGTATAAACTAGTGTATAATATATTATGATTTATTGGCCAAACAATGCATTTCGAAAAGTTTCATAGAATCTAGTTTTCAGATGATTTTTTTGCATGGACTACCATCATAACCTTCCCTCTTAACATATATAAATGATCTGAAAAGTCTCATATCATTTTAAATAGTCCCCAATTAAATTTGATTTTTTTTGACCGAAATAGTGTATAATATACTATGATTTTTTATCGAAACTTGCATTTCGAAAAGTTTCATAGAATCTAATTTTCCGAAGTTTTTTTGCATGACCTTCCATCATAACCTTCCCTCGTAAAATATATAAATGATATATGAAGTTTCGTATCATTTCAAATCGTCCCCGATTTAATTTGATTTTTGACCGAAACTAGTCTAAACTAGTGTATAATATATTATGATTTTTTGGCCAAACCATGTATTTCGAAAAGTTTCATAGAATCTAGTTTTCAGATGATTTTTTTGCATGGACTACCATCATAACCTTCCCTCTTAACATATATAAATGATCTGAAAAGTCTCGTATCATTTTAAATAGTCCCCAATTAAATTTGATTTTTTTGACCGAAACAAGTTCATAATATACTATGATTTTTGATCGAAACTTGCATTTCGAAAAGTTTCATAGAATCTAATTTTCCGATGTTTTTTTTGCATGACCTTCCATCATAACCTTCCCTCGTAAAATATATAAATGATATATGGAGTTTCGTATCATTTCAAATAGTCCTCGATTTAATTTGATTTTTGAGCGTAACAAGTATAAACTAGTGTATAATATATTATGATTTTTTGGCCAAACCATGCATTTCGAAAGGTTTCATAGAATCTAGTTTTCAGATGATTTTTTTGAATGGACTACCATCATAACCTTCCATCTTAACATATATAAATGATCTGAAAAGTCTCATATCATGTCAAACAGTCCCCAATTTAATTTGAATTTGTTGACCGAAACTAGTGTATATTATACTATAATTTTTGACCGAAACTTGCATTTCGAAAAGTTTCATAGAATCTAATTTTCCGATGATTTTTTACATGGACTTCCATCATAACCTTCCCTCGTAAAATATATAAATGATATGTGAAGTTTCATATCATTTCGAGAAGTTCACGATTTAATTTGAATTTTGACCAAAACTAGTATAAACTAGTGTATAATATATTATGATTTTTTGGCCAAAACATGCATTTCGAAAGGTTTCATAGAATCTAGTTTTCAGATGATTTTTTTGCATGGACTACCATCATAACTTTCCCTCTTAACATATATAAATGATCTGAAAAGTCTCGTATCATGTCAAACAGTCCCCAATTAAATTTGATTTTTTTGACCGAAACTAGTGTATAATATACTCTGCTTTTTGATCGAAACTTGCATTTCAAATAGTTTCATTGAATATAATTTTCCAATGTATTTTTGCATGAACTTCCATCATAACCTTCCCTCGTAAAATATATAAATGATATTTGAAGTTTCGTATCATTTCGAATAGTCCCCGATTTAATTTGATTTTTGACCGAAACTAGTCTAAACTAGTGTATAATATATTATGATTTTTTGGCCAAACCATGCATTTTGAAAAGTTTCATAGAATCTAGTTTTCAGATGATTTTTTTGCATGGACTACCATCATAACCTTCCCTCTTAACATATATAAATGATCTGAAAAATCTCGTATCATTTTAAATAGTCCCCAATTAAATTTGATTTTTTTACCCAAACAAGTGTATAATATACTATGATATTTGATCAAAACTTGCATTTCGAAAAGTTTCATAGAATCTAATTTTCCGATGTTTTTTTGCATGACCTTCCATCATAACCTTCCCTCGTAAAATATATAAATGATATATGAAGTTTCGTATCATTTCGAATAGTCCCCGATTTAATTTGATTTTTGACCGAAACTAGTATAAACTAGTGTATAATATAATATGATTTTTTGGCCAAACCATGCATTTCGAAAAGTTTCATAGAATCTAGTTTTCAGATGATTTTTTTGCATGGACTACCATGATAACCTTCCATCTTAACATATATAAATGATCTGAAAAGTCTCGTATCATAACAAACAGTCCCCAATTTAATTTGGTTTTGTTGACCGAAACTAGAGTATAATATACTATGATTTTTGATCGAAACTTGCATTTTGAAAAGTTTAATAGAATCTAATTTTCCAATATATTTTTGCATGAACTTCCATCATAGCCTTCCCTCGTAAAAGATATAAATGATATAAGAAGTTTCGTATCATTTCGAGCAGTTCACGATTAATTTGATTTTTGACCAAAACTAGTATAAACTAGTGTATAATATATTATGATTTTTTGGCCAAACCATGCATTTCGAAAGGTTTCATAGAATCTAGTTTTAAGATGATTTTTTTGCATGGACTACCATCATAACCTTCCCTCTTAACATATATAAATGATCTGAAAAGTCTCGTATCATGTCAAACAGTCCCCAATTAAATTTGATTTTTTTGACCGAAACTAGTGTATTATATACTATGCTTTTTGATCGAAACTTGCATTTCGAAAAGTTTCATAGAATATAATTTTCCAATGTATTTTTGCATGAACTTCCATCATAACCTTCCCTCGTAAAATATATAAATGATATATGAAGTTTCGTATCATTTCGAATAGTCCCCAATTTAATTTGATTTTTGACCGAAACTAGTCTAAACTAGTGTATAATATATTATGATTTTTTGGCCAAACCATGCATTTCGAAAAGTTTCATAGAATCTAGTTTTCAGATGATTTTTTTAGATGGACTACCATCATAACCTTCCATCTTAACATATATAAATGATCTGAAAAGTCTCGTATCATAACAAACAGTCCCCAATTTAATTTGATTTTGTTGACCGAAACTAGTGTATAATATACTATGATTTTTGATCGGAACTTGCATTTTGAAAAGTTTCATAGAATCTAATTTTCCGATGATTTTTTACATGGACCTCCATCATAACCTTCCCACGTAAAATATATAAATGATATATGAAGTTTCATATCATTTCGAGCAGTTCACGATTTAATTTGATTTTTGACCAAAACTAGTATAAACTAGTGTATAATATATTATGATTTTTTGGCCAAACCATGCATTTCGAATGGTTTCATAGAATCTAGTTTTCAGATGATTTTTTTGCATGGACTACCATCATAACCTTCCCACTTAACATATATAAATGATATGAAAAGTCTCGTATCATTTTAAATAGTCCCCAATTAAATTTGATTTTTTTACCCAAACAAGTGTATAATATACTATGATTTTTGATCGAAACTTGCATTTCGAAAAGTTTCATAGAATCTAATTTTCCGATGTTTTTTTGCATGACCTTCCATCATAGCCTTCCCTCGTAAAATATATAAATGATATGTGAAGTTTCGTATCATTTCGAATAGTTCCTGATTTAATTTGATTTTTGACCGAAACTAGTATAAACTAGTGTATAATATATTATGATTTTTTGGCCAAACCATGCATTTCAAAAAAGTTTCATAGAATATACTTTTCAGATGATTTTTTTGCATGGACTACCATCATAACCTTCCCTCTTAACATATATAAATGATCTGAAAAGTCTCGTATCATTTCAAACAGTCCCCAATTAAATTTGATTTTTTGACCGAAACTAGTGTATAATATACTATGATTTTTGACCGAAACATGCATTTCGAAAAGTTTCATAGAATCTAATTTTCCGAGAATTTTTATATGGACTTCTATCATAACCTTCCTTGTAAAATATATAAATGATATGTGAAGTTTCATATCATTTCGAGAAGTTCCCGATTTAATTTGATTTTTGACCAAAACTAGTATAAACTAGTGTATAATATATTATGATTTTTTGGCCAAAACATGCATTTCGAAAGGTTTCATAGAATCTAGTTTTCAGATGATTTTTTTGCATGGACTACCATCATAACCTTCCCTCTTAACATATATAAATGATCTGAAAAGTCTCGTATCATTTTAAATAGTCCCCAATTAAATTTGATTTTTTTGACCGAAACAAGTGTATAATATACTATGATTTTTGATCGGAACTTGCATTTTGAAAAGTTTCATAGAATCTAATTTTCCGATGATTTTTTACATGGACCTCCATCATAACCTTCCCACGTAAAATATATAAATGATATGTGAAGTTTCATATCATTTCGAGCAGTTCACGATTTAATTTGATTTTTGACCAAAACTAGTATAAACTAGTGTATAATATATTATGATTTTTTGGCCAAACCATGCATTTCGAATGGTTTCATAGAATCTAGTTTTCAGATGATTTTTTTGCATGGACTACCATCATAACCTTCCCACTTAACATATATAAATGATATGAAAAGTCTCGTATCATTTTAAATAGTCCCCAATTAAATTTGATTTTTTTACCCAAACAAGTGTATAATATACTATGATTTTTGATCGAAACTTGCATTTCGAAAAGTTTCATAGAATCTAATTTTCCGATGTTTTTTTGCATGACCTTCCATCATAGCCTTCCCTCGTAAAATATATAAATGATATGTGAAGTTTCGTATCATTTCGAATAGTTCCTGATTTAATTTGATTTTTGACCGAAACTAGTATAAACTAGTGTATAATATATTATGATTTTTTGGCCAAACCATGCATTTCAAAAAAGTTTCATAGAATATACTTTTCAGATGATTTTTTTGCATGGACTACCATCATAACCTTCCCTCTTAACATATATAAATGATCTGAAAAGTCTCGTATCATTTCAAACAGTCCCCAATTAAATTTGATTTTTTGACCGAAACTAGTGTATAATATACTATGATTTTTGACCGAAACATGCATTTCGAAAAGTTTCATAGAATCTAATTTTCCGAGGAATTTTTATATGGACTTCTATCATAACCTTCCCTTGTAAAATATATAAATGATATGTGAAGTTTCATATCATTTCGAGAAGTTCCCGATTTAATTTGATTTTTGACCAAAACTAGTATAAACTAGTGTATAATATATTATGATTTTTTGGCCAAAACATGCATTTCGAAAGGTTTCATAGAATCTAGTTTTCAGATGATTTTTTTGCATGGACTACCATCATAACCTTCCCTCTTAACATATATAAATGATCTGAAAAGTCTCGTATCATGTCAAACAGTCCCCAATTAAATTTTATTTTTTTGTCCGAAACTAGTGTATAATATACTCTGCTTTTTGATCGAAACTTGCATTTCGAAAAGTTTCATAGAATCTAATTTTCCAATGTATTTTTGCATGAACTTCCATCATAACCTTCCCTCGTAAAATATATAAATGATATATGAAGTTTCGTATCATTTCGAGCAGTTCACGATTAATTTGATTTTTGACCAAAACTAGTATAAACTAGTGTATAATATATTATGATTTTTTGGCCAAACCATGCATTTCGAAAGGTTTCATAGAATCTAGTTTTAAGATGATTTTTTTGCATGGACTACCATCATAACCTTCCCTCTTAACATATATAAATGATCTAAAAAGTCTCGTATCATGTCAAACAGTCCCCAATTAAATTTGTTTTTTTTGACCGAAACTAGTGTATAATATACTATGCTTTTTGTTCGAAACTTACATTTCGAATAGTGTCATAGAATATAATTTTCCAATGTATTTTTGCTTGAACTTCCATCATAACCTTCCCTCGTAAAATATATAAATGATATATGAAGTTTCGTATCATTTCGAATAGTCCCCGATTTAATTTGATTTTTGACCGAAACTAGTCTAAACTAGTGTATAATATATTATGATTTTTTAGCCAAACCATGCATTTCGAAAAGTTTCATAGAATCTAGTTTTCAGATGATTTTTTTGCATGGACTACCATCATAACCTTCCCTCTTAACATATATAAATGATCTGAAAAGTCTCGTATCATTTTAAATAGTACCCAATTAAATTTGATTTTTTTACCCAAACAAGTGTATAATATACTGTGATTTTTTATCGAAACTTGCATTTCGAAAAGTTTCATAGAATCTAATTTTCCGATGTTTTCTTGTATGACCTTCCATCATAACCTTCCCTCGTAAAATATATAAATGATATATGAAGTTTCATTTCAAGCAGTTCACGATTTAATTTGATTTTTGACCAAAACTAGTATAAACTAGTGTATAATATATTATGATTTTTTGGCCAAACCATGCATTTCGAAAGGTTTCATAGAATCTAGTTTTCAGATGATTTTTTTGCATGGACTACCATCATAACCTTCCCTATTAACATATATAAATGATCTAAAAAGTCTCGTATCATGTCAAACAGTCCCCAATTAAATTTGATTTTTTTGACCGAAATAGTGTATAATATACTATGATTTTTTATCGAAACTTGCATTTCGAAAAGTTTCATAGAATCTAATTTTCCGAAGTTTTTTTGCATGACCTTCCATCATAACCTTCCCTCGTAAAATATATAAATGATATATGAAGTTTCGTATCATTTCGAATCGTCCCCGATTTAATTTGATTTTTGACCGAAACTATTCTAAACTAGTGTATAATATATTATGATTTTTTGGCCAAACCATGTATTTCGAAAAGTTTCATAGAATCTAGTTTTCAGATGATTTTTTTGCATGGACTACCATCATAACCTTCCATCTTAACATATATAAATGATCTGAAAAGTCTCGTATCATAACAAACAGTCCCCAATTTAATTTAATTTTGTTGACCGAAACTAGTGTATAATATACTATGATTTTTGATCGAAACTTGCATTTTGAAAAGTTTCATAGAATCTAATTTTTCGATTATTTTTTACATGGACCTCCATCATAACCTTCCATCGTAAAATATATAAATGATATGTGAAGTTTCATATCATTTCAAGCAGTTCACGATTTAATTTGATTTTTGACCAAAACTAGTATAAACTAGTGTATAATATATTATGATTTTTTGGCCAAACCATGCATTTCGAAAGGTTTCATAGAATCTAGTTTTCAGATGATTTTTTTGCATGGACTACCATCATAACCTTCCCTCTTAACATATATAAATGATCTGAAAAGTCTCGTATCATTTTAAATAGTCCCAAATTAAATTTGATTTTTTTTACCCAAACAAGTGTATAATATACTATGATTTTTGATCGATACTTGCATTTCGAAAAGTTTCATAGAATCTAATTTTCCGATGTTTTTTTGCATGACCTTCCATCATAACCTTCCCTCATAAAATATATAAATGATATATGAAGTTTCGTATCATTTCGAATAGTCCCCGATTTAATTTGATTTTTGACCGAAACTAGTATAAACTAGTGTATAATATAATATGATTTTTTGGCCAAACCATGCATTTCGAAAAGTTTCATAGAATCTAGTTTTCAGATGATTTTTTTGCATGGACTACCATCATAACCTTCCATCTTAACATATATAAATGATCTGAAAAGTCTCGTATCATAACAAACAGTTCCCCATTTAATTTGATTTTGTTGACCGAAACTAGTGTATAATATACTATGATTTTGGATCGAAACTTGCATTTCGAAAAGTTTCATAGAATCTAATTTTTCGATGATTTTTTACATGGACCTCCATCATAACCTTCCATCGTAAAATATATAAATGATATGTGAAGTTTCATATCATTTCGAGCAGTTCACGATTTAATTTGATTTTTGACCAAAACTAGTATAAACTAGTGTATAATATATTATGATTTTTTGGCCAAACCATGCATTTCGAAAAGTTTCATAGAATCTAGTTTTCAGATGATTTTTTTGCATGGACTACCATCATAACCTTCCATCTTAACATATATAAATGGTCTGAAAAGTCTCGTATCATGTCAAACAGTCCCCAATTAAATTTGATTTTGTTGACCGAAACTATTGTATAATATACTATGATTTTTGATCGAAACTTGCATTTCGAAATGTTTCATAGAATCTAATTTTCCGATGTATTTTTGCATAAACTTCCATCATAACCTTCCCTCGTAAAATATATAAATGATATATGAAGTTTTGTATCATTTCGAATAATCCCCGATTTAATTTGATTTTTGACCAAAACTAGTCTAAACTAGTGTATAATATATTATGATTTTTTGGCCAAACCATGCATTTCGAAAAGTTTCATAGAATCTAGTTTTCAGATGATTTTTTTTGCATGGACTACCATCATAACCTTCCCTCTTAACATATATAAATGATCTGAAAAGTCTCGTATCATTTTAAATAGTCCCCAATTAAATTTGATTTTTTTGACCGAAATAGTGTATAATATACTATGATTTTTTATCGAAACTTGCATTTCGAAAAGTTTCATAGAATCTAATTTTCCGATGTTTTCTTGTATGACCTTCCATCATAACCTTCCCTCGTAAAATATATAAATGATATATGAAGTTTCGTATCATTTCGAATAGTCCCCGATTTAATTTGATTTTTGACCGAAACTAGTATATACTAGTGTATAATATATTATGATTTTTTTGGCCAAACCATGCATTTCGAAAAGTTTCATAGAATCTAGTTTTTAGATGATTTTTTTGCATGGACTACCATCATAACCTTCCCTCTTAACATATATAAATGATCTGAAAAGTCTCGTATCATTTTAAATAGTCCACAATTAAATTTGATTTTTTGACCGAAATATATGTATAATATACTATGATTTTTGATCGAAACTTGCATTTCGAAAAGTTTCATAGAATCTAATTTTCCGATGATTTTTTACATGGACTTCCATCATAACCTTCCCTCGTAAAATATATAAATGAAATGTGAAGTTTCATATCATTTCGAGCAGTTCACGATTTAATTTGACTTTTGACCAAAACTAGTATAAACTAGTGTATAATATATTATGATTTTTTGGCCAAACCATGCATTTCGAAAGGTTTCATAGAATCTAGTTTTCAGATGATTTTTTTTGCATGGACTACCATCATAACCTTCCCTCTTAACATATATAAATGATCTGAAAAGTCTCGTATCATTTTAAATAGTCCCCAATTAAATTTGATTTTTTTGACCGAAACAAGTGTATAATATACTATGATTTTTGATCGAAACTTGCATTTCGAAAAGTTTCATAGAATCTAATTTTCCGATGTTTTTTTTCATGACCTTCCATCATAACCTTCCCTCGTAAAATATATAAATGATATATGAAGTTTCGTATCATTTCGAATAGTCCCCGATTTAATTTGATTTTTGACCGAAACTAGTATAAACTAGTGTATAATATATTATGATTTATTGGCCAAACAATGCATTTCGAAAAGTTTCATAGAATCTAGTTTTCAGATGATTTTTTTGCATGGACTACCATCATAACCTTCCCTCTTAACATATATAAATGATCTGAAAAGTCTCATATCATTTTAAATAGTCCCCAATTAAATTTGATTTTTTTGACCGAAATAGTGTATAATATACTATGATTTTTTATCGAAACTTGCATTTCGAAAAGTTTCATAGAATCTAATTTTCCGAAGTTTTTTTGCATGACCTTCCATCATAACCTTCCCTCGTAAAATATATAAATGATATATGAAGTTTCGTATCATTTCGAATCGTCCCCGATTTAATTTGATTTTTGACCGAAACTATTCTAAACTAGTGTATAATATATTATGATTTTTTGGCCAAACCATGTATTTCGAAAAGTTTCATAGAATCTAGTTTTCAGATGATTTTTTTGCATGGACTACCATCATAACCTTCCATCTTAACATATATAAATGATCTGAAAAGTCTCGTATCGTAACAAACAGTCCCCAATTTAATTTAATTTTGTTGACCGAAACTAGTGTATAATATACTATGATTTTTGATCGAAACTTGCATTTTGAAAAGTTTCATAGAATCTAATTTTTCGATGATTTTTTACATGGACCTCCATCATAACCTTCCCTCGTAAAATATATAAATGAAATGTGAAGTTTCATATCATTTCGAGCAGTTCACGATTTAATTTGACTTTTGACCAAAACTAGTATAAACTAGTGTATAATATATTATGATTTTTTGGCCAAAACATGCATTTCGAAAGGTTTCATAGAATCTAGTTTTCAGATGATTTTTTTTGCATGGACTACCATCATAACCTTCCCTCTTAACATATATAAATGATCTGAAAAGTCTCGTATCATTTTAAATAGTCCCCAATTAAATTTGATTTTTTTGACCGAAACAAGTGTATAATATACTATGATTTTTGATCGAAACTTGCATTTCGAAAAGTTTCATAGAATCTAATTTTCCGATGTTTTTTTTCATGACCTTCCATCATAACCTTCCCTCGTAAAATATATAAATGATATATGAAGTTTCGTATCATTTCGAATAGTCCCCGATTTAATTTGATTTTTGACCAAAACTAGTATAAACTAGTGTATAATATATTATGATTTATTGGCCAAACAATGCATTTCGAAAAGTTTCATAGAATCTAGTTTTCAGATGATTTTTTTGCATGGACTACCATCATAACCTTCCCTCTTAACATATATAAATGATCTGAAAAGTCTCATATCATTTTAAATAGTCCCCAATTAAATTTGATTTTTTTGACCGAAATAGTGTATAATATACTATGATTTTTTATCGAAACTTGCATTTCGAAAAGTTTCATAGAATCTAATTTTCCGAAGTTTTTTTGCATGACCTTCCATCATAACCTTCCCTCGTAAAATATATAAATGATATATGAAGTTTCGTATCATTTCGAATCGTCCCCGATTTAATTTGATTTTTGACCGAAACTATTCTAAACTAGTGTATAATATATTATGATTTTTTGGCCAAACCATGTATTTCGAAAAGTTTCATAGAATCTAGTTTTCAGATGATTTTTTTGCATGGACTACCATCATAACCTTCCATCTTAACATATATAAATGATCTGAAAAGTCTCGTATCATAACAAACAGTCCCCAATTTAATTTAATTTTGTTGACCGAAACTAGTGTATAATATACTATGATTTTTGATCGAAACTTGCATTTTGAAAAGTTTCATAGAATCTAATTTTTCGATGATTTTTTACATGGACCTCCATCATAACCTTCCATCGTAAAATATATAAATGATATGTGAAGTTTCATATCATTTCAAGCAGTTCACGATTTAATTTGATTTTTGACCAAAACTAGTATAAACTAGTGTATAATATATTATGATTTTTTGGCCAAACCATGCATTTCGAAAGGTTTCATAGAATCTAGTTTTCAGATGATTTTTTTGCATGGACTACCATCATAACCTTCCCTATTAACATATATAAATGATCTAAAAAGTCTCGTATCATGTCAAACAGTCCCAATTAAATTTGATTTTTTGACCGAAAATAGTGTATAATATACTATGCTTTTTGATCGAAACTTGCATTTCGAATAGTTTCATAGAATATAATTTTCCAATGTATTTTTGCATGAACTTCCATCATAACCTTCCCTCGTAAAATATATAAATGATATATGAAGTTTCGTATCATTTCGAATAGTCCCCGATTTAATTTGATTTTTGACCGAAACTAGTGTAAACTAGTGTATAATATATTATGATTTTTTGGCCAAACCATGCATTTCGAAAAGTTTCATAGAATCTAGTTTTCAGATGATTTTTTTGCATGGACTACCATCATAACCTTCCATCTTAACATATATAAATGATCTGAAAAGTCTCGTATCATAACAAACAGTTCCCAATTTAATTTGATTTTGTTGACCGAAACTAGTGTATAATATACTATGATTTTGGATCGAAACTTGCATTTCGAAAAGTTTCATAGAATCTAATTTTTCGATGATTTTTTACATGGACCTCCATCATAACCTTCCATCATAAAATATATAAATGATATGTGAAGTTTCATATCATTTCGAGCAGTTCACGATTTAATTTGATTTTTGACCAAAACTAGTATAAACTAGTGTATAATATATTATGATTTTTTGGCCAAACCATGCATTTCGAAAAGTTTCATAGAATCTAGTTTTCAGATGATTTTTTTGCATGGACTACCATCATAACCTTCCATCTTAACATATATAAATGATCTGAAAAGTCTCGTATCATGTCAAACAGTCCCCAATTTAATTTGATTTTGTTGACCGAAACTAGTGTATAATATACTATGATTTTTGATCGAAACATGCATTTCGAAATGTTTCATAGAATCTAATTTTCCGATGTATTTTTGCATGAACTTCCATCATAACCTTCCCTCGTAAAATATATAAATGATATATGAAGTTTTGTATCATTTCGAATAATCCTCGATTTAATTTGATTTTTGACCAAAACTAGTCTAAACTAGTGTATAATATATTATGATTTTTTGGCCAAACCATGCATTTCGAAAAGTTTCATAGAATCTAGTTTTCAGATGATTTTTTTTGCATGGACTACCATCATAACCTTCCCTCTTAACATATATAAATGATCTGAAAAGTCTCGTATCATTTTAAATAGTCCCCAATTAAATTTGATTTTTTTGACCGAAATAGTGTATAATATACTATGATTTTTTATCGAAACTTGCATTTCGAAAAGTTTCATAGAATCTAATTTTCCGAAGTTTTTTTGCATGACCTTCCATCATAACCTTCCCTCGTAAAATATATAAATGATATATGATGTTTCGTATCATTTCGAATCGTCCCCGATTTAATTTGATTTTTGACCGAAACTATTCTAAACTAGTGTATAATATATTATGATTTTTTGGCCAAACCATGTATTTCGAAAAGTTTCATAGAATCTAGTTTTCAGATGATTTTTTTGCATGGACTACCATCATAACCTTCCATCTTAACATATATAAATGATCTGAAAAGTCTCGTATCATAACAAACAGTCCCCAATTTAATTTAATTTTGTTGACCGAAACTAGTGTATAATATACTATGATTTTTGATCGAAACTTGCATTTTGAAAAGTTTCATAGAATCTAATTTTTCGATGATTTTTTACATGGACCTCCATCATAACCTTCCATCGTAAAATATATAAATGATATGTGAAGTTTCATATCATTTCGAGCAGTTCACGATTTAATTTGATTTTTGACCAAAACTAGTATAAACTAGTGTATAATATATTATGATTTTTTGGCCAAACCATGCATTTCGAAAGGTTTAATAGAATCTAGTTTTCAGATGATTTTTTGGCATGGACTACCATCATAACCTTCCCTATTAACATATATAAATGATCTAAAAAGTCTCGTATCATGTCAAACAGTCCCCAATTAAATTTGATTTTTTTGACCGAAACTAGTGTATAATATACTATGCTTTTTGATCGAAACTTGCATTTCGAATAGTTTCATAGAATATAATTTTCCAATGTATTTTTGCATGAACTTCCATCATAACCTTCCCTCGTAAAATATATAAATGATATATGAAGTTTCGTATCATTTCGAATAGTCCCCGATTTAATTTGATTTTTGACCGAAACTAGTGTAAACTAGTGTATAATATATTATGATTTTTTGGCCAAACCATGCATTTCGAAAAGTTTCATAGAATCTAGTTTTCAGATGATTTTTTTGCATGGACTACCATCATAACCTTCCCTCTTAACATATATAAATGATCTGAAAAGTCTCGTATCATTTTAAATAGTCCCCAATTAAATTTGATTTTTTTTACCCAAACAAGTGTATAATATACTATGATTTTTGATCGAAACTTGCATTTCGAAAAGTTTCATAGAATCTAATTTTCCGATGTTTTTTTGCATGACCTTCCATCATAACCTTCCCTCATAAAATATATAAATGATATATGAAGTTTCGTATCATTTCGAATAGTCCCCGATTTAATTTGATTTTTGACCGAAACTAGTATAAACTAGTGTATAATATAATATGATTTTTTGGCCAAACCATGCATTTCGAAAAGTTTCATAGAATCTAGTTTTCAGATGATTTTTTTGCATGGACTACCATCATAACCTTCCGTCTTAACATATATAAATGATCTGAAAAGTCTCGTATCATAACAAACAGTTCCCAATTTAATTTGATTTTGTTGACCGAAACTAGTGTATAATATACTATGATTTTGGATCGAAACTTGCATTTCGAAAAGTTTCATAGAATCTAATTTTTCGATGATTTTTTACATGGACCTCCATCATAACCTTCCATCGTAAAATATATAAATGATATGTGAAGTTTCATATCATTTCGAGCAGTTCACGATTTAATTTGATTTTTGACCAAAACTAGTATAAACTAGTGTATAATATATTATGATTTTTTGGCCAAACCATGCATTTCGAAAGGTTTCATAGAATCTAGTTTTCAGATGATTTTTTTGCATGGACTACCATCATAACCTTCCCTATTAACATATATAAATGATCTAAAAAGTCTCGTATCATGTCAAACAGTCCCAATTAAATTTGATTTTTTGACCGAAAATAGTGTATAATATACTATGCTTTTTGATCGAAACTTGCATTTCGAATAGTTTCATAGAATATAATTTTCCAATGTATTTTTGCATGAACTTCCATCATAACCTTCCCTCGTAAAATATATAAATGATATATGAAGTTTCGTATCATTTCGAATAGTCCCCGATTTAATTTGATTTTTGACCGAAACTAGTGTAAACTAGTGTATAATATATTATGATTTTTTGGCCAAACCATGCATTTCGAAAAGTTTCATAGAATCTAGTTTTCAGATGATTTTTTTGCATGGACTACCATCATAACCTTCCATCTTAACATATATAAATGATCTGAAAAGTCTCGTATCATAACAAACAGTTCCCAATTTAATTTGATTTTGTTGACCGAAACTAGTGTATAATATACTATGATTTTGGATCGAAACTTGCATTTCGAAAAGTTTCATAGAATCTAATTTTTCGATGATTTTTTACATGGACCTCCATCATAACCTTCCATCATAAAATATATAAATGATATGTGAAGTTTCATATCATTTCGAGCAGTTCACGATTTAATTTGATTTTTGACCAAAACTAGTATAAACTAGTGTATAATATATTATGATTTTTTGGCCAAACCATGCATTTCGAAAAGTTTCATAGAATCTAGTTTTCAGATGATTTTTTTGCATGGACTACCATCATAACCTTCCATCTTAACATATATAAATGATCTGAAAAGTCTCGTATCATGTCAAACAGTCCCCAATTTAATTTGATTTTGTTGACCGAAACTAGTGTATAATATACTATGATTTTTGATCGAAACATGCATTTCGAAATGTTTCATAGAATCTAATTTTCCGATGTATTTTTGCATGAACTTCCATCATAACCTTCCCTCGTAAAATATATAAATGATATATGAAGTTTTGTATCATTTCGAATAATCCTCGATTTAATTTGATTTTTGACCAAAACTAGTCTAAACTAGTGTATAATATATTATGATTTTTTGGCCAAACCATGCATTTCGAAAAGTTTCATAGAATCTAGTTTTCAGATGATTTTTTTTGCATGGACTACCATCATAACCTTCCCTCTTAACATATATTAATGATCTGAAAAGTCTCGTATCATTTTAAATAGTCCCCAATTAAATTTGATTTTTTTGACCGAAATAGTGTATAATATACTATGATTTTTTATCGAAACTTGCATTTCGAAAAGTTTCATAGAATCTAATTTTCCGAAGTTTTTTTGCATGACCTTCCATCATAACCTTCCCTCGTAAAATATATAAATGATATATGATGTTTCGTATCATTTCGAATCGTCCCCGATTTAATTTGATTTTTGACCGAAACTATTCTAAACTAGTGTATAATATATTATGATTTTTTGGCCAAACCATGTATTTCGAAAAGTTTCATAGAATCTAGTTTTCAGATGATTTTTTTGCATGGACTACCATCATAACCTTCCATCTTAACATATATAAATGATCTGAAAAGTCTCGTATCATAACAAACAGTCCCCAATTTAATTTAATTTTGTTGACCGAAACTAGTGTATAATATACTATGATTTTTGATCGAAACTTGCATTTTGAAAAGTTTCATAGAATCTAATTTTTCGATGATTTTTTACATGGACCTCCATCATAACCTTCCATCGTAAAATATATAAATGATATGTGAAGTTTCATATCATTTCGAGCAGTTCACGATTTAATTTGATTTTTGACCAAAACTAGTATAAACTAGTGTATAATATATTATGATTTTTTGGCCAAACCATGCATTTCGAAAGGTTTAATAGAATCTAGTTTTCAGATGATTTTTTGGCATGGACTACCATCATAACCTTCCCTATTAACATATATAAATGATCTAAAAAGTCTCGTATCATGTCAAACAGTCCCCAATTAAATTTGATTTTTTTGACCGAAACTAGTGTATAATATACTATGCTTTTTGATCGAAACTTGCATTTCGAATAGTTTCATAGAATATAATTTTCCAATGTATTTTTGCATGAACTTCCATCATAACCTTCCCTCGTAAAATATATAAATGATATATGAAGTTTCGTATCATTTCGAATAGTCCCCGATTTAATTTGATTTTTGACCGAAACTAGTGTAAACTAGTGTATAATATATTATGATTTTTTGGCCAAACCATGCATTTCGAAAAGTTTCATAGAATCTAGTTTTCAGATGATTTTTTTGCATGGACTACCATCATAACCTTCCCTCTTAACATATATAAATGATCTGAAAAGTCTCGTATCATTTTAAATAGTCCCCAATTAAATTTGATTTTTTTTACCCAAACAAGTGTATAATATACTATGATTTTTGATCGAAACTTGCATTTCGAAAAGTTTCATAGAATCTAATTTTCCGATGTTTTTTTGCATGACCTTCCATCATAACCTTCCCTCATAAAATATATAAATGATATATGAAGTTTCGTATCATTTCGAATAGTCCCCGATTTAATTTGATTTTTGACCGAAACTAGTATAAACTAGTGTATAATATAATATGATTTTTTGGCCAAACCATGCATTTCGAAAAGTTTCATAGAATCTAGTTTTCAGATGATTTTTTTGCATGGACTACCATCATAACCTTCCGTCTTAACATATATAAATGATCTGAAAAGTCTCGTATCATAACAAACAGTTCCCAATTTAATTTGATTTTGTTGACCGAAACTAGTGTATAATATACTATGATTTTGGATCGAAACTTGCATTTCGAAAAGTTTCATAGAATCTAATTTTTCGATGATTTTTTACATGGACCTCCATCATAACCTTCCATCGTAAAATATATAAATGATATGTGAAGTTTCATATCATTTCGAGCAGTTCACGATTTAATTTGATTTTTGACCAAAACTAGTATAAACTAGTGTATAATATATTATGATTTTTTGGCCAAACCATGCATTTCGAAAGGTTTCATAGAATCTAGTTTTCAGATGATTTTTTGGCATGGACTACCATCATAACCTTCCCTATTAACATATATAAATGATCTAAAAAGTCTCGTATCATGTCAAACAGTCCCCAATTAAATTTGATTTTTTTGACCGAAACTAGTGTATAATATACTATGCTTTTTGATCGAAACTTGCATTTCGAATAGTTTCATAGAATATAATTTTCCAATGTATTTTTGCATGAACTTCCATCATAACCTTCCCTCGTAAAATATATAAATGATATATGAAGTTTCGTATCATTTCGAATAGTCCCCGATTTAATTTGATTTTTGACCGAAACTAGTGTAAACTAGTGTATAATATATTATGATTTTTTGGCCAAACCATGCATTTCGAAAAGTTTCATAGAATCTAGTTTTCAGATGATTTTTTTGCATGGACTACCATCATAACCTTCCCTCTTAACATATATAAATGATCTGAAAAGTCTCGTATCATTTTAAATAGTCCCCAATTAAATTTGATTTTTTTTACCCAAACAAGTGTATAATATACTATGATTTTTGATCGAAACTTGCATTTCGAAAAGTTTCATAGAATCTAATTTTCCGATGTTTTTTTGCATGACCTTCCATCATAACCTTCCCTCATAAAATATATAAATGATATATGAAGTTTCGTATCATTTCGAATAGTCCCCGATTTAATTTGATTTTTGACCGAAACTAGTATAAACTAGTGTATAATATAATATGATTTTTTGGCCAAACCATGCATTTCGAAAAGTTTCATAGAATCTAGTTTTCAGATGATTTTTTTGCATGGACTACCATCATAACCTTCCGTCTTAACATATATAAATGATCTGAAAAGTCTCGTATCATAACAAACAGTTCCCAATTTAATTTGATTTTGTTGACCGAAACTAGTGTATAATATACTATGATTTTGGATCGAAACTTGCATTTCGAAAAGTTTCATAGAATCTAATTTTTCGATGATTTTTTACATGGACCTCCATCATAACCTTCCATCGTAAAATATATAAATGATATGTGAAGTTTCATATCATTTCGAGCAGTTCACGATTTAATTTGATTTTTGACCAAAACTAGTATAAACTAGTGTATAATATATTATGATTTTTTGGCCAAACCATGCATTTCGAAAGGTTTCATAGAATCTAGTTTTCAGATGATTTTTTGGCATGGACTACCATCATAACCTTCCCTATTAACATATATAAATGATCTAAAAAGTCTCGTATCATGTCAAACAGTCCCCAATTAAATTTGATTTTTTTGACCGAAACTAGTGTATAATATACTATGCTTTTTGATCGAAACTTGCATTTCGAATAGTTTCATAGAATATAATTTTCCAATGTATTTTTGCATGAACTTCCATCATAACCTTCCCTCGTAAAATATATAAATGATATATGAAGTTTCGTATCATTTCGAATAGTCCCCGATTTAATTTGATTTTTGACCGAAACTAGTGTAAACTAGTGTATAATATATTATGATTTTTTGGCCAAACCATGCATTTCGAAAAGTTTCATAGAATCTAGTTTTCAGATGATTTTTTTGCATGGACTACCATCATAACCTTCCCTCTTAACATATATAAATGATCTGAAAAGTCTCGTATCATTTTAAATAGTCCCCAATTAAATTTGATTTTTTTTACCCAAACAAGTGTATAATATACTATGATTTTTGATCGAAACTTGCATTTCGAAAAGTTTCATAGAATCTAATTTTCCGATGTTTTTTTGCATGACCTTCCATCATAACCTTCCCTCATAAAATATATAAATGATATATGAAGTTTCGTATCATTTCGAATAGTCCCCGATTTAATTTGATTTTTGACCGAAACTAGTATAAACTAGTGTATAATATAATATGATTTTTTGGCCAAACCATGCATTTCGAAAAGTTTCATAGAATCTAGTTTTCAGATGATTTTTTTGCATGGACTACCATCATAACCTTCCGTCTTAACATATATAAATGATCTGAAAAGTCTCGTATCATAACAAACAGTTCCCAATTTAATTTGATTTTGTTGACCGAAACTAGTGTATAATATACTATGATTTTGGATCGAAACTTGCATTTCGAAAAGTTTCATAGAATCTAATTTTTCGATGATTTTTTACATGGACCTCCATCATAACCTTCCATCGTAAAATATATAAATGATATGTGAAGTTTCATATCATTTCGAGCAGTTCACGATTTAATTTGATTTTTGACCAAAACTAGTATAAACTAGTGTATAATATATTATGATTTTTTGGCCAAACCATGCATTTCGAAAGGTTTCATAGAATCTAGTTTTCAGATGATTTTTTGGCATGGACTACCATCATAACCTTCCCTATTAACATATATAAATGATCTAAAAAGTCTCGTATCATGTCAAACAGTCCCCAATTAAATTTGATTTTTTTGACCGAAACTAGTGTATAATATACTATGCTTTTCGATCGAAACTTGCATTTCGAATAGTTTCATAGAATATAATTTTCCAATGTATTTTTGCATGAACTTCCATCATAACCTTCCCTCGTAAAATATATAAATGATATATGAAGTTTCGTATCATTTCGAATAGTCCCCGATTTAATTTGATTTTTGACCGAAACTAGTGTAAACTAGTGTATAATATATTATGATTTTTTGGCCAAACCATGCATTTCGAAAAGTTTCATAGAATCTAGTTTTCAGATGATTTTTTTGCATGGACTACCATCATAACCTTCCCTCTTAACATATATAAATGATCTGAAAAGTCTCGTATCATTTTAAATAGTCCCCAATTAAATTTGATTTTTTTTACCCAAACAAGTGTATAATATACTATGATTTTTGATCGAAACTTGCATTTCGAAAAGTTTCATAGAATCTAATTTTCGGATGTTTTTTTGCATGACCTTCCATCATAACCTTCCCTCATAAAATATATAAATGATATATGAAGTTTCGTATCATTTCGAATAGTCCCCGATTTAATTTGATTTTTGACCGAAACTAGTATAAACTAGTGTATAATATAATATGATTTTTTGGCCAAACCATGCATTTCGAAAAGTTTCATAGAATCTAGTTTTCAGATGATTTTTTTGCATGGACTACCATCATAACCTTCCATCTTAACATATATAAATGATCTGAAAAGTCTCTTATCATAACAAACAGTTCCCAATTTAATTTGATTTTGTTGACCGAAACTAGTGTATAATATACTATGATTTTGGATCGAAACTTGCATTTCGAAAAGTTTCATAGAATCTAATTTTTCGATGATTTTTTACATGGACCTCCATCATAACCTTCCATCATAAAATATATAAATGATATGTGAAGTTTCATATCATTTCGAGCAGTTCACGATTTAATTTGATTTTTGACCAAAACTAGTATAAACTAGTGTATAATATATTATGATTTTTTGGCCAAACCATGCATTTCGAAAAGTTTCATAGAATCTAGTTTTCAGATGATTTTTTTGCATGGACTACCATCATAACCTTCCATCTTAACATATATAAATGATCTGAAAAGTCTCGTATCATGTCAAACAGTCCCCAATTTAATTTGATTTTGTTGACCGAAACTAGTGTATAATATACTATGATTTTTGATCGAAACGTGCATTTCGAAATGTTTCATAGAATCTAATTTTCCGATGTATTTTTGCATGAACTTCCATCATAACCTTCCCTCGTAAAATATATAAATGATATATGAAGTTTTGTATCATTTCGAATAATCCCCGATTTAATTTGATTTTTGACCAAAACTAGTCTAAACTAGTGTATAATATATTATGATTTTTTGGCCAAACCATGCATTTCGAAAAGTTTCATAGAATCTAGTTTTCAGATGATTTTTTTTGCATGGACTACCATCATAACCTTCCCTCTTAACATATATAAATGATCTGAAAAGTCTCGTATCATTTTAAATAGTCCCCAATTAAATTTGATTTTTTTGACCGAAATAGTGTATAATATACTATGATTTTTTATCGAAACTTGCATTTCGAAAAGTTTCATAGAATCTAATTTTCCGATGTTTTCTTGTATGACCTTCCATCATAACCTTCCCTCGTAAAATATATAAATGATATATGAAGTTTCGTATCATTTCGAATAGTCCCCGATTTAATTTGATTTTTGACCGAAACTAGTATATACTAGTGTATAATATATTATGATTTTTTGGCCAAACCATGCATTTCGAAAAGTTTCATAGAATCTAGTTTTCAGATGATTTTTTTGCATGGACTACCATCATAACCTTCCATCTTAACATATATAAATGATCTGAAAGTCTCGTATCATGTCAAACAGTCCCCACTTTAATTTGATTTTGTTGACTGAAACTAGTGTATAATATACTATGATTTTTGATCGAAACTTGCATTTCGAAAAGTTTCATAGAATCTAATTTTTCGATGATTTTTTACATGGACCTCCATCATAACCTTCCATCGTAAAATATATAAATGATATGTAAAGTTTCATATCATTTCGAGCAGTTCACGATTTAATTTGATTTTTGACCAAAACTAGTATAAACTAGTGTATAATATATTATGATTTTTTGGCCAAACCATGCATTTCGAAAGGTTTCATAGAATCTAGTTTTCAGATGATTTTTTGGCATGGACTACCATCATAACCTTCCCTATTAACATATATAAATGATCTAAAAAGTCTCGTATCATGTCAAACAGTCCCCAATTAAATTTGATTTTTTTGACCGAAACTAGTGTATAATATACTATGCTTTTTGATCGAAACTTGCATTTCGAATAGTTTCATAGAATATAATTTTCCAATGTATTTTTGCATGAACTTCCATCATAACCTTCCCTCGTAAAATATATAAATGATATATGAAGTTTCGTATCATTTCGAATAGTCCCCGATTTAATTTGATTTTTGACCGAAACTAGTGTAAACTAGTGTATAATATATTATGATTTTTTGGCCAAACCATGCATTTCGAAAAGTTTCATAGAATCTAGTTTTCAGATGATTTTTTTGCATGGACTACCATCATAACCTTCCCTCTTAACATATATAAATGATCTGAAAAGTCTCGTATCATTTTAAATAGTCCCCAATTAAATTTGATTTTTTTTACCCAAACAAGTGTATAATATACTATGATTTTTGATCGAAACTTGCATTTCGAAAAGTTTCATAGAATCTAATTTTCCGATGTTTTTTTGCATGACCTTCCATCATAACCTTCCCTCATAAAATATATAAATGATATATGAAGTTTCGTATCATTTCGAATAGTCCCCGATTTAATTTGATTTTTGACCGAAACTAGTATAAACTAGTGTATAATATAATATGATTTTTTGGCCAAACCATGCATTTCGAAAAGTTTCATAGAATCTAGTTTTCAGATGATTTTTTTGCATGGACTACCATCATAACCTTCCATCTTAACATATATAAATGATCTGAAAAGTCTCGTATCATAACAAACAGTTCCCAATTTAATTTGATTTTGTTGACCGAAACTAGTGTATAATATACTATGATTTTGGATCGAAACTTGCATTTCGAAAAGTTTCATAGAATCTAATTTTTCGATGATTTTTTACATGGACCTCCATCATAACCTTCCATCGTAAAATATATAAATGATATGTGAAGTTTCATATCATTTCGAGCAGTTCACGATTTAATTTGATTTTTGACCAAAACTAGTATAAACTAGTGTATAATATATTATGATTTTTTGGCCAAACCATGCATTTCGAAAGGTTTCATAGAATCTAGTTTTCAGATGATTTTTTGGCATGGACTACCATCATAACCTTCCCTATTAACATATATAAATGATCTAAAAAGTCTCGTATCATGTCAAACAGTCCCCAATTAAATTTGATTTTTTTGACCGAAACTAGTGTATAATATACTATGCTTTTTGATCGAAACTTGCATTTCGAATAGTTTCATAGAATATAATTTTCCAATGTATTTTTGCATGAACTTCCATCATAACCTTCCCTCGTAAAATATATAAATGATATATGAAGTTTCGTATCATTTCGAATAGTCCCCGATTTAATTTGATTTTTGACCGAAACTAGTGTAAACTAGTGTATAATATATTATGATTTTTTGGCCAAACCATGCATTTGGAAAAGTTTCATAGAATCTAGTTTTCAGATGATTTTTTTGCATGGACTACCATCATAACCTTCCCTCTTAACATATATAAATGATCTGAAAAGTCTCGTATCATTTTAAATAGTCCCCAATTAAATTTGATTTTTTTTACCCAAACAAGTGTATAATATACTATGATTTTTGATCGAAACTTGCATTTCGAAAAGTTTCATAGAATCTAATTTTCCGATGTTTTTTTGCATGACCTTCCATCATAACCTTCCCTCATAAAATATATAAATGATATATGAAGTTTCGTATCATTTCGAATAGTCCCCGATTTAATTTGATTTTTGACCGAAACTAGTATAAACTAGTGTATAATATAATATGATTTTTTGGCCAAACCATGCATTTCGAAAAGTTTCATAGAATCTAGTTTTCAGATGATTTTTTTGCATGGACTACCATCATAACCTTCCATCTTAACATATATAAATGATCTGAAAAGTCTCGTATCATAACAAACAGTTCCCAATTTAATTTGATTTTGTTGACCGAAACTAGTGTATAATATACTATGATTTTGGATCGAAACTTGCATTTCGAAAAGTTTCATAGAATCTAATTTTTCGATGATTTTTTACATGGACCTCCATCATAACCTTCCATCGTAAAATATATAAATGATATGTGAAGTTTCATATCATTTCGAGCAGTTCACGATTTAATTTGATTTTTGACCAAAACTAGTATAAACTAGTGTATAATATATTATGATTTTTTGGCCAAACCATGCATTTCGAAAAGTTTCATAGAATCTAGTTTTCAGATGATTTTTTTGCATGGACTACCATCATAACCTTCCATCTTAACATATATAAATGATCTGAAAAGTCTCGTATCATGTCAAACAGTCCCCAATTTAATTTGATTTTGTTGACCGAAACTAGTGTATAATATACTATGATTTTTGATCGAAACTTGCATTTCGAAATGTTTCATAGAATCTAATTTTCCGATGTATTTTTGCATGAACTTCCATCATAACCTTCCCTCGTAAAATATATAAATGATATATGAAGTTTCGTATCATTTCGAATAGTCCCCGATTTAATTTGATTTTTGACCGAAACTAGTGTAAACTAGTGTATAATATATTATGATTTTTTGGCCAAACCATGCATTTCGAAAAGTTTCATAGAATCTAGTTTTCAGATGATTTTTTTGCATGGACTACCATCATAACCTTCCCTCTTAACATATATAAATGATCTGAAAAGTCTCGTATCATTTTAAATAGTCCCCAATTAAATTTGATTTTTTTTACCCAAACAAGTGTATAATATACTATGATTTTTGATCGAAACTTGCATTTCGAAAAGTTTCATAGAATCTAATTTTCCGATGTTTTTTTGCATGACCTTCCATCATAACCTTCCCTCATAAAATATATAAATGATATATGAAGTTTCGTATCATTTTGAATAGTCCCCGATTTAATTTGATTTTTGACCGAAACTAGTATAAACTAGTGTATAATATAATATGATTTTTTGGCCAAACCATGCATTTCGAAAAGTTTCACAGAATCTAGTTTTCAGATGATTTTTTTGCATGGACTACCATCATAACCTTCCATCTTAACATATATAAATGATCTGAAAAGTCTCGTATCATAACAAACAGTTCCCAATTTAATTTGATTTTGTTGACCGAAACTAGTGTATAATATACTATGATTTTGGATCGAAACTTGCATTTCGAAAAGTTTCATAGAATCTAATTTTTCGATGATTTTTTACATGGACCTCCATCATAACCTTCCATCGTAAAATATATAAATGATATGTGAAGTTTCATATCATTTCGAGCAGTTCACGATTTAATTTGATTTTTGACCAAAACTAGTATAAACTAGTGTATAATATATTATGATTTTTTGGCCAAACCATGCATTTCGAAAAGTTTCATAGAATCTAGTTTTCAGATGATTTTTTTGCATGGACTACCATCATAACCTTCCATCTTAACATATATAAATGATCTGAAAAGTCTCGTATCATGTCAAACAGTCCCCAATTTAATTTGATTTTGTTGACCGAAACTAGTGTATAATATACTATGATTTTTGATCGAAACTTGCATTTCGAAATGTTTCATAGAATCTAATTTTCCGATGTATTTTTGCATGAACTTCCATCATAACCTTCCCTCGTAAAATATATAAATGATATATGAAGTTTTGTATCATTTCGAATAATCCCCGATTTAATTTGATTTTTGACCAAAACTAGTATAAACTAGTGTATAATATATTATGATTTTTTGGCCAAACCATGCATTTCGAAAAGTTTCATAGAATCTAGTTTTCAGATGATTTTTTTTGCATGGACTACCATCATAACCTTCCCTCTTAACATATATAAATGATCTGAAAAATCTCGTATCATTTTAAATAGTCCCCAATTAAATTTGATTTTTTTAACCGAAATAGTGTATAATATACTATGATTTTTTATCGAAACTTGCATTTCGAAAAGTTTCATAGAATCTAATTTTCCGAAGTTTTTTTGCATGACCTTCCATCATAACCTTCCCTCGTAAAATATATAAATGATATATGAAGTTTCGTATCATTTCGAATCGTCCCCGATTTAATTTGATTTTTGACCGAAACTATTCTAAACTAGTGTATAATATATTATGATTTTTTGGCCAAACCATGTATTTCGAAAAGTTTCATAGAATCTAGTTTTCAGATGATTTTTTTGCATGGACTACCATCATAACCTTCCATCTTAACATATATAAATGATCTGAAAAGTCTCGTATCATAACAAATAGTCCCCAATTAAATTTGATTTTGTTGACCGAAACTAGTGTATAATATACTATGATTTTTGATCGAAACTTGCATTTTGAAAAGTTTCATAGAATCTAATTTTTCGATGATTTTTTACATGGACCTCCATCATAACCTTCCATCGTAAAATATATAAATGATATGTGAAGTTTCATATCATTTCGAGCAGTTCACGATTTAATTTGATTTTTGACCAAAACTAGTATAAACTAGTGTATAATATATTATGATTTTTTGGCCAAACCATGCATTTCGAAAGGTTTCATAGAATCTAGTTTTCAGATGATTTTTTTGCATGGACTACCATCATAACCTTCCCTATTAACATATATAAATGATCTAAAAAGTCTCGTATCATGTCAAAGAGTCCCCAATTAAATTTGATTTTTTTGACCGAAATAGTGTATAATATACTATGCTTTTTGATCGAAACTTGCATTTCGAAAAGTTTCATAGAATATAATTTTCCAATGTATTTTTGCATGAACTTCCATCATAACCTTCCCTCGTAAAATATATAAATGATATATGAAGTTTCGTATCATTTCGAATCGTCCCCGATTTAATTTGATTTTTGACCGAAACTAGTGTAAACTAGTGTATAATATATTATGATTTTTTGGCCAAACCATGCATTTCGAGAAGTTTCATAGAATCTAGTTTTCAGATGATTTTTTTGCATGGACTACCATCATAACCTTCCCTCTTAACATATATAAATGATCTGAAAAGTCTCGTATCATTTTAAATAGTCCCCAATTAAATTTGATTTTTTTTACCCAAACAAGTGTATAATATACTATGATTTTTGATCGAAACTTGCATTTCGAAAAGTTTCATAGAATCTAATTTTCGGATGTTTTTTTGCATGACCTTCCATCATAACCTTCCCTCATAAAATATATAAATGATATATGAAGTTTCGTATCATTTCGAATAGTCCCCGATTTAATTTGATTTTTGACCGAAACTAGTATAAACTAGTGTATAATATAATATGATTTTTTGGCCAAACCATGCATTTCGAAAAGTTTCATAGAATCTAGTTTTCAGATGATTTTTTTGCATGGACTACCATCATAACCTTCCATCTTAACATATATAAATGATCTGAAAAGTCTCGTATCATAACAAACAGTTCCCAATTTAATTTGATTTTGTTGACCGAAACTAGTGTATAATATACTATGATTTTGGATCGAAACTTGCATTTCGAAAAGTTTCATAGAATCTAATTTTTCGATGATTTTTTACATGGACCTCCATCATAACCTTCCATCGTAAAATATATAAATGATATGTGAAGTTTCATATCATTTCGAGCAGTTCACGATTTAATTTGATTTTTGACCAAAACTAGTATAAACTAGTGTATAATATATTATGATTTTTTGGCCAAACCATGCATTTCGAAAAGTTTCATAGAATCTAGTTTTCAGATGATTTTTTTGCATGGACTACCATCATAACCTTCCATCTTAACATATATAAATGATCTGAAAAGTCTCGTATCATGTCAAACAGTCCCCAATTTAATTTGATTTTGTTGACCGAAACTAGTGTATAATATACTATGATATTTGATCGAGACTTGCATTTCGAAATGTTTCATAGAATCTAATTTTCCGATGTATTTTTGCATGAACTTCCATCATAACCTTCCCTCGTAAAATATATAAATGATATATGAAGTTTTGTATCATTTCGAATAATCCCCGATTTAATTTGATTTTTGACCAAAACTAGTCTAAACTAGTGTATAATATATTATGATTTTTTGGCCAAACCATGCATTTCGAAAAGTTTCATAGAATCTAGTTTTCAGATGATTTTTTTTGCATGGACTACCATCATAACCTTCCCTCTTAACATATATAAATGATCTGAAAAGTCTCGTATCATTTTAAATAGTCCCCAATTAAATTTGATTTTTTTGACCGAAATAGTGTATAATATACTATGATTTTTTATCGAAACTTGCATTTCGAAAAGTTTCATAGAATCTAATTTTCCGATGTTTTCTTGTATGACCTTCCATCATAACCTTCCCTCGTAAAATATATAAATGATATATGAAGTTTCGTATCATTTCGAATAGTCCCCGATTTAATTTGATTTTTGACCGAAACTAGTATATACTAGTGTATAATATATTATGATTTTTTGGCCAAACCATGCATTTCGAAAAGTTTCATAGAATCTAGTTTTCAGATGATTTTTTTGCATGGACTACCATCATAACCTTCCATCTTAACATATATAAATGATCTGAAAGTCTCGTATCATGTCAAACAGTCCCCACTTTAATTTGATTTTGTTGACTGAAACTAGTGTATAATATACTATGATTTTTGATCGAAACTTGCATTTCGAAAAGTTTCATAGAATCTAAAATTCCGATGATTTTTTACATGGACTTCCATCATAACCTTCCCTCGTAAAATATATAAATGAAATGTGAAGTTTCATATCATTTCGAGCAGTTCACGATTTAATTTGATTTTTGACCAAAACTAGTATAAACTAGTGTATAATATATTATGATTTTTTGGCCAAACCATGCATTTCGAAAGGTTTCATAGAATCTAGTTTTCAGATGATTTTTTTGCATGGACTACCATCATAACCTTCCATCTTAACATATATAAATGATCTGAAAAGTCTCGTATCATGTCAAACAGTCCCCAATTTAATTTGATTTTGTTGACCGAAACTAGTGTATAATATACTATGATTTTTGATCGAAACTTGCATTTCGAAATGTTTCATAGAATCTAATTTTCCGATGTATTTTTGCATGAACTTCCATCATAACCTTCCCTCGTAAAATATATAAATGATATATGAAGTTTTGTATCATTTCGAATAATCCCCGATTTAATTTGATTTTTGACCAAAACTAGTCTAAACTAGTGTATAATATATTATGATTTTTTGGCCAAACCATGCATTTCGAAAAGTTTCATAGAATCTAGTTTTCAGATGATTTTTTTTTCATGGACTACCATCATAACCTTCCCTCTTAACATATATAAATGATCTTAAAAGTCTCGTATCATTTTAAATAGTCCCCAATTAAATTTGATTTTTTTGACCGAAATAGTGTATAATATACTATGATTTTTTATCGAAACTTGCATTTCGAAAAGTTTCATAGAATCTAATTTTCCGATGTTTTCTTGTATGACCTTCCATCATAAACTTCCCTCGTAAAATATATAAATGATATATGAAGTTTCGTATCATTTCGAATAGTCCCCGATTTAATTTGATTTTTGACCGAAACTAGTATATACTAGTGTATAATATATTATGATTTTTTGGCCAAACCATGCATTTCGAAAAGTTTCATAGAATCTAGTTTTCAGATGATTTTTTTGCATGGACTACCATCATAACCTTCCATCTTAACATATATAAATGATCTGAAAGTCTCGTATCATGTCAAACAGTCCCCACTTTAATTTGATTTTGTTGACTGAAACTAGTGTATAATATACTATGATTTTTGATCGAAACTTGCATTTCGAAAAGTTTCATAGAATCTAAAATTCCGATGATTTTTTACATGGACTTCCATCATAACCTTCCCTCGTAAAATATATAAATGAAATGTGAAGTTTCATATCATTTCGAGCAGTTCACGATTTAATTTGATTTTTGACCAAAACTAGTATAAACTAGTGTATAATATATTATGATTTTTTGGCCAAACCATGCATTTCGAAAGGTTTCATAGAATCTAGTTTTCAGATGATTTTTTTTGCATGGACTACCATCATAACCTTCCCTCTTAACATATATAAATGATCTGAAAAGTCTCGTATCATTTTAAATAGTCCCCAATTAAATTTGATTTTTTTGACCGAAACAAGTGTATAATATACTATGATTTTTGATCGAAACTTGCATTTCGAAAAGTTTCATAGAATCTAATTTTCCGATGTTTTCTTGCATGACCTTCCATCATAACCTTCCCTCGTAAAATATATAAATGATATATGAAGTTTCGTATCATTTCGAATAGTCCCCGATTTAATTTGATTTTTGACCGAAACTAGTATATACTAGTGTATAATATATTATGATTTTTTTGGCCAAACCATGCATTTCGAAAAGTTTCATAGAATCTAGTTTTTAGATGATTTTTTTGCATGGACTACCATCATAACCTTCCCTCTTAACATATATAAATGATCTGAAAAGTCTCGTATCATTTTAAATAGTCCCCAATTAAATTTGATTTTTTTGACCGAAATATATGTATAATATACTATGATTTTTGATCGAAACTTGCATTTCGAAAAGTTTCATAGAATCTAATTTTCCGATGATTTTTTACATGGACTTCCATCATAACCTTCCCTCGTAAAATATATAAATGAAATGTGAAGTTTCATATCATTTCGAGCAGTTCACGATTTAATTTGACTTTTGACCAAAACTAGTATAAACTAGTGTATAATATATTATGATTTTTTGGCCAAACCATGCATTTCGAAAGGTTTCATAGAATATAGTTTTCAGATGATTTTTTTTGCATGGACTACCATCATAACCTTCCCTCTTAACATATATAAATGATCTGAAAAGTCTCGTATCATTTTAAATAGTCCCCAATTAAATTTGATTTTTTTGACCGAAACAAGTGTATAATATACTATGATTTTTGATCGAAACTTGCATTTCGAAAAGTTTCATAGAATCTAATTTTCCGATGTTTTTTTGCATGACCTTCCATCATAACCTTCCCTCATAAAATATATAAATGATATATGAAGTTTCGTATCATTTCGAATAGTCCCCGATTTAATTTGATTTTTGACCGAAACTAGTATAAACTAGTGTATAATATATTATGATTTATTGGCCAAACAATGCATTTCGAAAAGTTTCATAGAATCTAGTTTTCAGATGATTTTTTTGCATGCACTACCATCATAACCTTCCCTCTTAACATATATAAATGATCTGAAAAGTCTCATATCATTTTAAATAGTCCCCAATTAAATTTGATTTTTTTGACCGAAATAGTGTATAATATACTATGATTTTTTATCGAAACTTGCATTTCGAAAAGTTTCATAGAATCTAATTTTCCGAAGTTTTTTTGCATGACCTTCCATCATAACCTTCCCTCGTAAAATATATAAATGATATATGAAGTTTCGTATCATTTCGAATCGTCCCCGATTTAATTTGATTTTTGACCGAAACTAGTGTAAACTAGTGTATAATATATTATGATTTTTTGGCCAAACCATGCATTTCGAGAAGTTTCATAGAATCTAGTTTTCAGATGATTTTTTTGCATGGACTACCATCATAACCTTCCCTCTTAACATATATAAATGATCTGAAAAGTCTCGTATCATTTTAAATAGTCCCCAATTAAATTTGATTTTTTTTACCCAAACAAGTGTATAATATACTATGATTTTTGATCGAAACTTGCATTTCGAAAAGTTTCATAGAATCTAATTTTCCGATGTTTTTTTGCATGACCTTCCATCATAACCTTCCCTCATAAAATATATAAATGATATATGAAGTTTCGTATCATTTCGAATAGTCCCCGATTTAATTTGATTTTTGACCGAAACTAGTATAAACTAGTGTATAATATAATATGATATTTTGGCCAAACCATGCCTTTCGAAAAGTTTCATAGAATCTAGTTTTCAGATGATTTTTTTGCATGGACTACCATCATAACCTTCCATCTTAACATATATAAATGATCTGAAAAGTCTCGTATCATGTCAAACAGTCCCCAATTTAATTTGATTTTGTTGACCGAAACTAGTGTATAATATACTATGATTTTTGATCGAAACTTGCATTTCGAAATGTTTCATAGAATCTAATTTTTCGATGATTTTTTACATGGACCTCCATCATAACCTTCCATCGTAAAATATATAAATGATATGTGAAGTTTCATATCATTTCGAGCAGTTCAGGATTTAATTTAATTTTTGACCAAAACTAGTATAAACTAGTGTATAATATATTATGATTTTTTGGCCAAACCATGCATTTCGAAAGGTTTCATAGAATCTAGTTTTCAGATGATTTTTTTGCATGGACTACCATCATAACCTTCCATCTTAACATATATAAATGATCTGAAAAGTCTCGTATCATGTCAAACAGTCCCCAATTTAATTTGATTTTGTTGACCGAAACTAGTGTATAATATACTATGATTTTTGATCGAAACTTGCATTTCGAAATGTTTCATAGAATCTAATTTTCCGATGTATTTTTGCATGAACTTCCATCATAACCTTCCCTCGTAAAATATATAAATGATATATGAAGTTTTGTATCATTTCGAATAATCCCCGATTTAATTTGATTTTTGACCAAAACTAGTCTAAACTAGTGTATAATATATTATGATTTTTTGGCCAAACCATGCATTTCGAAAAGTTTCATAGAATCTAGTTTTCAGATGATTTTTTTTGCATGGACTACCATCATAACCTTCCCTCTTAACATATATAAATGATCTGAAAAGTCTCGTATCATTTTAAATAGTCCCCAATTAAATTTGATTTTTTTGACCGAAATAGTGTATAATATACTATGATTTTTTATCGAAACTTGCATTTCGAAAAGTTTCATAGAATCTAATTTTCCGATGTTTTCTTGTATGACCTTCCATCATAACCTTCCCTCGTAAAATATATAAATGATATATGAAGTTTCGTATCATTTCGAATAGTCCCCGATTTAATTTGATTTTTGACTGAAACTAGTATATACTAGTGTATAATATATTATGATTTTTTGGCCAAACCATGCATTTCGAAAAGTTTCATAGAATCTAGTTTTCAGATGATTTTTTTGCATGGACTACCATCATAACCTTCCATCTTAACATATATAAATGATCTGAAAGTCTCGTATCATGTCAAACAGTCCCCACTTTAATTTGATTTTGTTGACTGAAACTAGTGTATAATATACTATGATTTTTGATCGAAACTTGCATTTCGAAAAGTTTCATAGAATCTAAAATTCCGATGATTTTTTACATGGACTTCCATCATAACCTTCCCTCGTAAAATATATAAATGAAATGTGAAGTTTCATATCATTTCGAGCAGTTCACGATTTAATTTGATTTTTGACCAAAACTAGTATAAACTAGTGTATAATATATTATGATTTTTTGGCCAAACCATGCATTTCGAAAGGTTTCATAGAATCTAGTTTTCAGATGATTTTTTTTGCATGGACTACCATCATAACCTTCCCTCTTAACATATATAAATGATCTGAAAAGTCTCGTATCATTTTAAATAGTCCCCAATTAAATTTGATTTTTTTGACCGAAACAAGTGTATAATATACTATGATTTTTGATCGAAACTTGCATTTCGAAAAGTTTCATAGAATCTAATTTTCCGATGTTTTCTTGCATGACCTTCCATCATAACCTTCCCTCGAAAAATATATAAATGATATATGAAGTTTCGTATCATTTCGAATAGTCCCCGATTTAATTTGATTTTTGACCGAAACTAGTATATACTAGTGTATAATATATTATGATTTTTTTGGCCAAACCATGCATTTCGAAAAGTTTCATAGAATCTAGTTTTCAGATGATTTTTTTGCATGGACTACCATCATAACCTTCCATCTTAACATATATAAATGATCTGAAAGTCTCGTATCATGTCAAACAGTCCCCACTTTAATTTGATTTTGTTGACTGAAACTAGTGTATAATATACTATGATTTTTGATCGAAACTTGCATTTCGAAAAGTTTCATAGAATCTAAAATTCCGATGATTTTTTACATGGACTTCCATCATAACCTTCCCTCGTAAAATATATAAATGAAATGTGAAGTTTCATATCATTTCGAGCAGTTCACGATTTAATTTGATTTTTGACCAAAACTAGTATAAACTAGTGTATAATATATTATGATTTTTTGGCCAAACCATGCATTTCGAAAGGTTTCATAGAATCTAGTTTTCAGATGATTTTTTTTGCATGGACTACCATCATAACCTTCCCTCTTAACATATATAAATGATCTGAAAAGTCTCGTATCATTTTAAATAGTCCCCAATTAAATTTGATTTTTTTGACCGAAACAAGTGTATAATATACTATGATTTTTGATCGAAACTTGCATTTCGAAAAGTTTCATAGAATCTAATTTTCCGATGTTTTTTTTCATGACCTTCCATCATAACCTTCCCTCGTAAAATATATAAATGATATATGAAGTTTCGTATCATTTCGAATAGTCCCCGATTTAATTTGATTTTTGACCGAAACTAGTATAAACTAGTGTATAATATATTATGATTTATTGGCCAAACAATGCATTTCGAAAAGTTTCATAGAATCTAGTTTTCAGATGATTTTTTTGCATGGACTACCATCATAACCTTCCCTCTTAACATATATAAATGATCTGAAAAGTCTCATATCAGTTTAAATAGTCCTCAATTAAATTTGATTTTTTTGACCGAAATAGTGTATAATATACTATGATTTTTTATCGAAACTTGCATTTCGAAAAGTTTCATAGAATCAAATTTTCCGAAGTTTTTTTGCATGACCTTCCATCATAACCTTCCCTCGTAAAATATATAAATGATATATGAAGTTTAGTATCATTTCGAATCGTCCCCGATTTAATTTGATTTTTGACCGAAACTATTCTAAACTAGTGTATAATATATTATGATTTTTTGGCCAAACCATGTATTTCGAAAAGTTTCATAGAATCTAGTTTTCAGATGATTTTTTTGCATGGACTACCATCATAACCTTCCATCTTAACATATATAAATGATCTGAAAAGTCTCGTATCATAACAAACAGTCCCCAATTTAATTTAATTTTGTTGACCGAAACTAGTGTATAATATACTATGATTTTTGATCGAAACTTGCATTTTGAAAAGTTTCATAGAATCTAATTTTTCGATGATTTTTTACATGGACCTCCATCATAACCTTCCATCGTAAAATATATAAATGATATGTGAAGTTTCATATCATTTCGAGCAGTTCACGATTTAATTTGATTTTTGACCAAAACTAGTATAAAAAAGTGTATAATATATTATGATTTTTTGGCCAAACCATGCATTTCGAAAGGTTTCATAGAATCTAGTTTTCAGATGATTTTTTTGCATGGACTACCATCATAACCTTCCCTATTAACATATATAAATGATCTAAAAAGTCTCGTATCATGTCAAACAGTCCCCAATTAAATTTGATTTTTTTGACCGAAACTAGTGTATAATATACTATGCTTTTTGATCGAAACTTGCATTTCGAATAGTTTCATAGAATATAATTTTCCAATGTATTTTTGCATGAGCATCCATCATAACCTTCCCTCGTAAAATATATAAATGATATATGAAGTTTCGTATCATTTCGAATAGTCCCCGATTTAATTTGATTTTTGACCGAAACTAGTGTAAACTAGTGTATAATATATTATGATTTTTTGGCCAAACCATATTTTTTGAAAAGTTTCATAGAATCTAGTTTTCAGATGATTTTTTTGCATGGACTACCATCATAACCTTCCCTCTTAACATATATAAATGATCTGAAAAGTCTCGTATCATTTTAAATAGTCCCCAATTAAATTTAATTTTTTTTACCCAAACAAGTGTATAATATACTATGATTTTTGATCGAAACTTGCATTTCGAAAAGTTTCATAGAATCTAATTTTCCGATGTTTTTTTGCATGACCTTCCATCATAACCTTCCCTCATAAAATATATAAATGATATATGAAGTTTCGTATCATTTCGAATAGTCCCCGATTTAATTTGATTTTTGACCGAAACTAGTATAAACTAGTGTATAATATAATATGATTTTTTGGCCAAACCATGCATTTCGAAAAGTTTCATAGAATCTAGTTTTCAGATGATTTTTTTGCATGGACTACCATCATAACCTTCCATCTTAACATATATAAATGATCTGAAAGTCTCGTATCATGTCAAACAGTCCCCACTTTAATTTGATTTTGTTGACTGAAACTAGTGTATAATATACTATGATTTTTGATCGAAACTTGCATTTCGAAAAGTTTCATAGAATCTAAAATTCCGATGATTTTTTACATGGACTTCCATCATAACCTTCCCTCGTAAAATATATAAATGAAATGTGAAGTTTCATATCATTTCGAGCAGTTCACGATTTAATTTGATTTTTGACCAAAACTAGTATAAACTAGTGTATAATATATTATGATTTTTTGGCCAAACCATGCATTTCGAAAGGTTTCATAGAATCTAGTTTTCAGATGATTTTTTTTGCATGGACTACCATCATAACCTTCCCTCTTAACATATATAAATGATCTGAAAAGTCTCGTATCATTTTAAATAGTCCCCAATTAAATTTGATTTTTTTGACCGAAACAAGTGTATAATATACTATGATTTTTGATCGAAACTTGCATTTCGAAAAGTTTCATAGAATCTAATTTTCCGATGTTTTTTTTCATGACCTTCCATCATAACCTTCCCTCGTAAAATATATAAATGATATATGAAGTTTCGTATCATTTCGAATAGTCCCCGATTTAATTTGATTTTTGACCGAAACTAGTATAAACTAGTGTATAATATATTATGATTTATTGGCCAAACAATGCATTTCGAAAAGTTTCATAGAATCTAGATTTCAGATGATTTTTTTGCATGGACTACCATCATAACCTTCCCTCTTAACATATATAAATGATCTGAAAAGTCTCATATCATTTTAAATAGTCCTCAATTAAATTTGATTTTTTTGACCGAAATAGTGTATAATATACTATGATTTTTTATCGAAACTTGCATTTCGAAAAGTTTCATAGAATCAAATTTTCCGAAGTTTTTTTGCATGACCTTCCATCATAACCTTCCCTCGTAAAATATATAAATGATATATGAAGTTTCGTATCATTTCGAATCGTCCCCGATTTAATTTGATTTTTGACCGAAACTATTCTAAACTAGTGTATAATATATTATGATTTTTTGGCCAAACCATGTATTTCGAAAAGTTTCATAGAATCTAGTTTTCAGATGTTTTTTTTGCATGGACTACCATCATAACCTTCCATCTTAACATATATAAATGATCTGAAAAGTCTCGTATCATAACAAACAGTCCCCAATTTAATTTAATTTTGTTGACCGAAACTAGTGTATAATATACTATGATTTTTGATCGAAACTTGCATTTTGAAAAGTTTCATAGAATCTAATTTTTCGATGATTTTTTACATGGACCTCCATCATAACCTTCCATCGTAAAATATATAAATGATATGTGAAGTTTCATATCATTTCGAGCAGTTCACGATTTAATTTGATTTTTGACCAAAACTAGTATAAACTAGTGTATAATATATTATGATTTTTTGGCCAAACCATGCATTTCGAAAGGTTTCATAGAATCTAGTTTTCAGATGATTTTTTTGCATGGACTACGATCATAACCTTCCCTATTAACATATATAAATGATCTAAAAAGTCTCGTATCATGTCAAACAGTCCCCAATTAAATTTGATTTTTTTGACCGAAACTAGTGTATAATATACTATGCTTTTTGATCGAAACTTGCATTTCGAATAGTTTCATAGAATATAATTTTCCGATGATTTTTTACATTGACTTCCATCATAACCTTCCCTCGTAAAATATATAAATGAAATGTGAAGTTTCATATCATTTCGAGCAGTTCACGATTTAATTTGATTTTTGACCAAAACTAGTATAAACTAGTGTATAATATATTATGATTTTTTGGCCAAACCATGCATTTCGAAAGGTTTCATAGAATCTAGTTTTCAGATGATTTTTTTTGCATGGACTACCATCATAACCTTCCCTCTTAACATATATAAATGATCTGAAAAGTCTCATATCATTTTAAATAGTCCTCAATTAAATTTGATTTTTTTGACCGAAATAGTGTATAATATACTATGATTTTTTATCGAAACTTGCATTTCGAAAAGTTTCATAGAATCAAATTTTCCGAAGTTTTTTTGCATGACCTTCCATCATAACCTTCCCTCGTAAAATATATAAATGATATATGAAGTTTCGTATCATTTCGAATCGTCCCCGATTTAATTTGATTTTTGACCGAAACTATTCTAAACTAGTGTATAATATATTATGATTTTTTGGCCAAACCATGTATTTCGAAAAGTTTCATAGAATCTAGTTTTCAGATGATTTTTTTGCATGGACTACCATCATAACCTTCCATCTTAACATATATAAATGATCTGAAAAGTCTCGTATCATAACAAACAGTCCCCAATTTAATTTAATTTTGTTGACCGAAACTAGTGTATAATATACTATGATTTTTGATCGAAACTTGCATTTTGAAAAGTTTCATAGAATCTAATTTTTCGATGATTTTTTACATGGACCTCCATCATAACCTTCCATCGTAAAATATATAAATGATATGTGAAGTTTCATATCATTTCGAGCAGTTCACGATTTAATTTGATTTTTGACCAAAACTAGTATAAACTAGTGTATAATATATTATGATTTTTTGGCCAAACCATGCATTTCGAAAAGTTTCATAGAATCTAGTTTTCAGATTATTTTTTTGCATGGACTACCATCATAACCTTCCATCTTAACATATATAAATGATCTGAAAGTCTCGTATCATGTCAAACAGTCCCCACTTTAATTTGATTTTGTTGACTGAAACTAGTGTATAATATACTATGATTTTTGATCGAAACTTGCATTTCGAAAAGTTTCATAGAATCTAAAATTCCGATGATTTTTTACATGGACTTCCATCATAACCTTCCCTCGTAAAATATATAAATGAAATGTGAAGTTTCATATCATTTCGAGCAGTTCACGATTTAATTTGATTTTTGACCAAAACTAGTATAAACTAGTGTATAATATATTATGATTTTTTGGCCAAACCATGCATTTCGAAAGGTTTCATAGAATCTAGTTTTCAGATGATTTTTTTTGCATGGACTACCATCATAACCTTCCCTCTTAACATATATAAATGATCTGAAAAGTCTCGTATCATTTTAAATAGTCCCCAATTAAATTTGATTTTTTTGACCGAAACAAGTGTATAATATACTATGATTTTTGATCGAAACTTGCATTTCGAAAAGTTTCATAGAATCTAATTTTCCGATGTTTTCTTGCATGACCTTCCATCATAACCTTCCCTCGAAAAATATATAAATGATATATGAAGTTTCGTATCATTTCGAATAGTCCCCGATTTAATTTGATTTTTGACCGAAACTAGTATATACTAGTATATAATATATTATGATTTTTTTGGCCAAACCATGCATTTCGAAAAGTTTCATAGAATCTAGTTTTCGATGATTTTTTTGCATGGACTACCATCATAACCTTCCATCTTAACATATATAAATGATCTGAAAGTCTCGTATCATGTCAAACAGTCCCCACTTTAATTTGATTTTGTTGACTGAAACTAGTGTATAATATACTATGATTTTTGATCGAAACTTGCATTTCGAAAAGTTTCATAGAATCTAAAATTCCGATGATTTTTTACATGGACTTCCATCATAACCTTCCCTCGTAAAATATATAAATGAAATGTGAAGTTTCATATCATTTCGAGCAGTTCACGATTTAATTTGATTTTTGACCAAAACTAGTATAAACTAGTGTATAATATATTATGATTTTTTGGCCAAACCATGCATTTCGAAAGGTTTCATAGAATCTAGTTTTCAGATGATTTTTTTTGCATGGACTACCATCATAACCTTCCCTCTTAACATATATAAATGATCTGAAAAGTCTCGTATCATTTTAAATAGTCCCCAATTAAATTTGATTTTTTTGACCGAAACAAGTGTATAATATACTATGATTTTTGATCGAAACTTGCATTTCGAAAAGTTTCATAGAATCTAATTTTCCGATGTTTTTTTTCATGACCTTCCATCATAACCTTCCCTCGTAAAATATATAAATGATATATGAAGTTTCGTATCATTTCGAATAGTCCCCGATTTAATTTGATTTTTGACCGAAACTAGTATAAACTAGTGTATAATATATTATGATTTATTGGCCAAACAATGCATTTCGAAAAGTTTCATAGAATCTAGTTTTCAGATGATTTTTTTGCATGGACTACCATCATAACCTTCCCTCTTAACATATATAAATGATCTGAAAAGTCTCATATCATTTTAAATAGTCCTCAATTAAATTTGATTTTTTTGACCGAAATAGTGTATAATATACTATGATTTTTTATCGAAACTTGCATTTCGAAAAGTTTCATAGAATCAAATTTTCCGAAGTTTTTTTGCATGACCTTCCATCATAACCTTCCCTCGTAAAATATATAAATGATATATGAAGTTTCGTATCATTTCGAATCGTCCCCGATTTAATTTGATTTTTGACCGAAACTATTCTAAACTAGTGTATAATATATTATGATTTTTTGGCCAAACCATGTATTTCGAAAAGTTTCATAGAATCTAGTTTTCAGATGATTTTTTTGCATGGACTACCATCATAACCTTCCATCTTAACATATATAAATGATCTGAAAAGTCTCGTATCATAACAAACAGTCCCCAATTTAATTTAATTTTGTTGACCGAAACTAGTGTATAATATACTATGATTTTTGATCGAAACTTGCATTTTGAAAAGTTTCATAGAATCTAATTTTTCGATGATTTTTTACATGGACCTCCATCATAACCTTCCATCGTAAAATATATAAATGATATGTGAAGTTTCATATCATTTCGAGCAGTTCACGATTTAATTTGATTTTTGACCAAAACTAGTATAAACTAGTGTATAATATATTATGATTTTTTGGCCAAACCATGCATTTCGAAAGGTTTCATAGAATCTAGTTTTCAGATGATTTTTTTTGCATGGACTACCATCATAACCTTCCCTATTAACATATATAAATGATCTAAAAAGTCTCGTATCATGTCAAACAGTCCCCAATTAAATTTGATTTTTTTGACCGAAACTAGTGTATAATATACTATGCTTTTTGAATGAAACTTGCATTTCGAATAGTTTCATAGAATATAATTTTCCAATGTATTTTTGCATGAACTTCCATCATAACCTTCCCTCGTAAAATATATAAATGATATATGAAGTTTCGTATCATTTCGAATAGTCCCCGATTTAATTTGATTTTTGACCGAAACTAGTGTAAACTAGTGTATAATATATTATGATTTTTTGGCCAAACCATATTTTTTGAAAAGTTTCATAGAATCTAGTTTTCAGATGATTTTTTTGCATGGACTACCATCATAACCTTCCCTCTTAACATATATAAATGATCTGAAAAGTCTCGTATCATTTTAAATAGTCCCCAATTAAATTTAATTTTTTTTACCCAAACAAGTGTATAATATACTATGATTTTTGATCGAAACTTGCATTTCGAAAAGTTTCATAGAATCTAATTTTCCGATGTTTTTTTGCATGACCTTCCATCATAACCTTCCCTCATAAAATATATAAATGATATATGAAGTTTCGTATCATTTCGAATAGTCCCCGATTTAATTTGATTTTTGACCGAAACTAGTATAAACTAGTGTATAATATAATATGATTTTTTGGCCAAACCATGCATTTCGAAAAGTTTCATAGAATCTAGTTTTCAGATGATTTTTTTGCATGGACTACCATCATAACCTTCCATCTTAACATATATAAATGATCTGAAAAGTCTCGTATCATAACAAACAGTTCCCAATTTAATTTGATTTTGTTGACCGAAACTAGTGTATAATATACTATGATTTTGGATCGAAACTTGCATTTCGAAAAGTTTCATAGAATCTAATTTTTCGATGATTTTTTACATGGACCTCCATCATAACCTTCCATCGTAAAATATATAAATGATATGTGAAGTTTCATATCATTTCGAGCAGTTCACGATTTAATTTGATTTTTGACCAAAACTAGTATAAACTAGTGTATAATATATTATGATTTTTTGGCCAAACCATGCATTTCGAAAAGTTTCATAGAATCTAGTTTTCAGATGATTTTTTTGCATGGACTACCATCATAACCTTCCATCTTAACATATATAAATGATCTGAAAAGTCTCGTATCATGTCAAACAGTCCCCAATTTAATTTGATTTTGTTGACCGAAACTAGTGTATAATATACTATGATTTTTGATCGAAACTTGCATTTCGAAATGTTTCATAGAATATAATTTTCCAATGTATTTTTGCATGAACTTCCATCATAACCTTCCCTCGTAAAATATATAAATGATATATGAAGTTTTGTATCATTTCGAATAATCCCCGATTTAATTTGATTTTTGACCAAAACTAGTCTAAACTAGTGTATAATATATTATGATTTTTTGGCCAAACCATGCATTTCGAAAAGTTTCATAGAATCTAGTTTTCAGATGATTTTTTTTGCATGGACTACCATCATAACCTTCCCTCTTAACATATATAAATGATCTGAAAAGTCTCGTATCATTTTAAATAGTCCCCAATTAAATTTGATTTTTTTGACCGAAATAGTGTATAATATACTATGATTTTTTATCGAAACTTGCATTTCGAAAAGTTTCATAGAATCTAATTTTCCGATGTTTTCTTGTATGACCTTCCATCATAACCTTCCCTCGTAAAATATATAAATGATATATGAAGTTTCGTATCATTTCGAATAGTCCCCGATTTAATTTGATTTTTGACAGAAACTAGTATATACTAGTGTATAATATATTATGATTTTTTGGCCAAACCATGCATTTCGAAAAGTTTCATAGAATCTAGTTTTCAGATGATTTTTTTGCATGGACTACCATCATAACCTTCCATCTTAACATATATAAATGATCTGAAAGTCTCGTATCATGTCAAACAGTCCCCACTTTAATTTGATATTGTTGACTGAAACTAGTGTATAATATACTATGATTTTTGATCGAAACTTGCATTTCGAAAAGTTTCATAGAATCTAAAATTCCGATGATTTTTTACATGGACTTCCATCATAACCTTCCCTCGTAAAATATATAAATGAAATGTGAAGTTTCATATCATTTCGAGCAGTTCACGATTTAATTTGACTTTTGACCAAAACTAGTATAAACTAGTGTATAATATATTATGATTTTTTGGCCAAACCATGCATTTCGAAAGGTTTCATAGAATCTAGTTTTCAGATGATTTTTTTTGCATGGACTACCATCATAACCTTCCCTCTTAACATATATAAATGATCTGAAAAGTCTCGTATCATTTTAAATAGTCCCCAATTAAATTTGATTTTTTTGACCGAAACAAGTGTATAATATACTATGATTTTTGATCGAAACTTGCATTTCGAAAAGTTTCATAGAATCTAATTTTCCGATGTTTTTTTTCATGACCTTCCATCATAACCTTCCCTCGTAAAATATATAAATGATATATGAAGTTTCGTATCATTTCGAATAGTCCCCGATTTAATTTGATTTTTGACCGAAACTAGTATAAACTCGTGTATAATATATTATGATTTATTGGCCAAACAATGCATTTCGAAAAGTTTCATAGAATCGAGTTTTCAGATGATTTTTTTGCATGGACTACCATCATAACCTTCCCTCTTAACATATATAAATGATCTGAAAAGTCTCATATCATTTTAAATAGTCCCCAATTAAATTTGATTTTTTTGACCGAAATAGTGTATAATATACTATGATTTTTTATCGAAACTTGCATTTCGAAAAGTTTCATAGAATCTAATTTTCCGAAGTTTTTTTGCATGACCTTCCATCATAACCTTCCCTCGTAAAATATATAAATGATATATGAAGTTTCGTATCATTTCGAATCGTCCCCGATTTAATTTGATTTTTGACCGAAACTATTCTAAACTAGTGTATAATATATTATGATTTTTTGGCCAAACCATGTATTTCGAAAAGTTTCATAGAATCTAGTTTTCAGATGATTTTTTTGCATGGACTACCATCATAACCTTCCCTCTTAACATATATAAATGATCTGAAAAGTCTCGTATCATTTTAAATAGTCCCCAATTAAATTTGATTTTTTTGACCGAAACAAGTGTATAATATACTATGATTTTTGATCGAAACTTGCATTTCGAAAAGTTTCATAGAATCTAATTTTCCGATGTTTTTTTTGCATGACCTTCCATCATAACCTTCCCTCGTAAAATATATAAATGATATATGGAGTTTCGTATCATTTCAAATAGTCCCCGATTTAATTTGATTTTTGACCGAAACAAGTATAAACTAGTGTATAATATATTATGATTTTTTGGCCAAACCATGCATTTCGAAAGGTTTCATAGAATCTAGTTTTCAGATGATTTTTTTGAATGGACTACCATCATAACCTTCCATCTTAACATATATATATGATCTGAAAAGTCTCATATCATGTCAAACAGTCCCCAATTTAATTTGAATTTGTTGACCGAAACTAGTGTATATTATACTATGATTTTTGACCGAAACTTGCATTTCGAAAAGTTTCATAGAATCTAATTTTCCGATGATTTTTTACATGGACTTCCATCATAACCTTCCCTCGTAAAATATATAAATGATATGTGAAGTTTCATATCATTTCGAGAAGTTCACGATTTAATTTGATTTTTAGGCAAAAATAGTATAAACTAGTGTATAATATATTATGATTTTTTGGCCAAAACATGCATTTCGAAAGGTTTCATAGAATCTAGTTTTCAGATGATTTTTTTGCATGGACTACCATCATAACTTTCCCTCTTAACATATATAAATGATCTGAAAAGTCTCGTATCATGTCAAACAGTCCCCAATTAAATTTGACTTTTTTGACCGAAACTAGTGTATAATATACTCTGCTTTTTGATCGAAACTTGCATTTCAAATAGTTTCATTGAATATAATTTTCCAATGTATTTTTGCATGAACTTCCATCATAACCTTCCCTCGTAAAATATATAAATGATATTTGAAGTTTCGTATCATTTCGAATAGTCCCCGATTTAATTTGATTTTTGACCGAAACTAGTCTAAACTAGTGTATAATATATTATGATTTTTTGGCCAAACCATGCATTTCGAAAAGTTTCATAGAATCTAGTTTTCAGATGATTTTTTTTGCATGGACTACCATCATAACCTTCCCTCTTAACATATATAAATGATCTGAAAAGTCTCGTATCATGTCAAACAGTCCCCAATTAAATTTGATTTTTTTACCCAAACAAGTGTATAATATACTATGATTTTTGATCAAAACTTGCATTTCGAAAAGTTTCATAGAATCTAATTTTCCGATGTTTTTTTGCATGACCTTCCATCATAACCTTCCCTCGTAAAATATATAAATGATATATGAAGTTTCGTATCATTTCGAATAGTCCCCGATTTAATTTGATTTTTGACCGAAACTAGTATAAACTAGTGTATAATATAATATGATTTTTTGGCCAAACCATGCATTTCGAAAAGTTTCATAGAATCTAGTTTTCAGATGATTTTTTTGCATGGACTACCATCATAACCTTCCCTCTTAACATATATAAATGATCTGAAAAGTCTCGTATCATGTCAAACAGTCCCCAATTAAATTTGATTTTTTTGACCGAAACTAGTGTATAATATACTCTGCTTTTTGATTGAAACTTGCATTTCGAATAGTTTCATTGAATATAATTTTCCAATGTATTTTTGCATGAACTTCCATCATAACCTTCCCTCGTAAAATATATAAATGATATATGAAGTTTCGTATCATTTCGAATAGTCCCCGATTTAATTTGATTTTTGACCGAAACTAGTCTAAACTAGTGTATAATATATTATGATTTTTTGGCCAAACCATGCATTTCGAAAAGTTTCATAGAATCTAGTTTTCAGATGATTTTTTTGCATGGACTACCATCATAACCTTCCCTCTTAACAAATATAAATGATCTGAAAAGTCTCGTATCATTTTAAATAGTCCCCAATTAAATTTGATTTTTTTACCCAAACAAGTGTATAATATACTATGATTTTTTATCAAAACTTGCATTTCGAAAAGTTTCATAGAATCTAATTTTCCGATGTTTTTTTGCATGACCTTCCATCATAACCTTCCCTCGTAAAATATATAAATGATATATGAAGTTTCGTATCATTTCGAATAGTCCCCGATTTAATTTGATTTTTGACCGAAACTAGTATAAACTAGTGTATAATATAATATGATTTTTTGGCCAAACCATGCATTTCGAAAAGTTTCATAGAATCTAGTTTTCAGATGATTTTTTTGCATGGACTACCATCATAACCTTCCATCTTAACATATATAAATGATCTGAAAAGTCTCGTATCATAACAAACAGTCCCCAATTTAATTTGGTTTTGTTGACCGAAACTAGAGTATAATATACTATGATTTTTGATCGAAACTTGCATTTCGAAAAGTTTCTAACAATCTAATTTTCCGAGGAATTTTTACATGGACTTCCATCATAACCTTCCCTCGTAAAATATATAAATGATATGTGAAGTTTCATATCATTTCGAGAAGTTCCCGATTTAATTTGATTTTTGACCGAAACTAGTATAAACTAGTGTATAATATATTATGATTTTTTGGCCAAAACATGCATTTCTAAAGGTTTCATAGAATCTAGTTTTCAGATGATTTTTTTGCATGGACTACCATCATAACCTTCCCTTTTAACATATATAAATGATCTGAAAAGTCTCGTATCATGTCAAACAGTCCCCAATTAAATTTGATTTTTTTGACCGAAACTAGTGTATAATATACTCTACTTTTTGATCGAAACTTACATTTCAAATAGTTTCATTGAATATAATTTTCCAATGTATTTTTGCATGAACTTCCATCATAACCTTCCCTCGTAAAATATATAAATGATATTTGAAGTTTCGTATCATTTCGAATAGTCCCCGATTTAATTTGATTTTTGACCGAAACTAGTCTAAACTAGTGTATAATATATTATGATTTTTTGGCCAAACCATGCATTTCGAAAAGTTTCATAGAATCTAGTTTTCAGATGATTTTTTTTGCATGGACTACCATCATAACCTTCCCTCTTAACATATATAAATGATCTGAAAAGTCTCGTATCATTTTAAATAGTCCCCAATTAAATTTGATTTTTTTACCCAAACAAGTGTATAATATACTATGATTTTTGATCGAAACTTGCATTTCGAAAAGTTTCATAGAATCTAATTTTCCGATGTTTTTTTGCATGACCTTCCATCATAACCTTCCCTCGTAAAATATATAAATGATATATGAAATTTCGTATCATTTCGAATAGTCCCCGATTTAATTTGATTTTTGACCGAAACTAGTATAAACTAGTGTATAATATAATATGATTTTTTGGCCAAACCATGCATTTCGAAAAGTTTCATAGAATCTAGTTTTCAGATGATTTTTTTGCATGGACTACCATCATAACCTTCCCTCTTAACATATATAAATGATCTGAAAAGTCTCGTATCATGTCAAACAGTCCCCAATTAAATTTGATTTTTTTGACAGAAACTAGTGTATAATATACTCTGCTTTTTGATTGAAACTTGCATTTCGAATAGTTTCATTGAATATAATTTTCCAATGTATTTTTGCATGAACTTCCATCATAACCTTCCCTCGTAAAATATATAAATGATATATGAAGTTTCGTATCATTTCGAATAGTCCCCGATTTAATTTGATTTTTGACCGAAACTAGTCTAAACTAGTGTATAATATATTATGATTTTTTGGCCAAACCATGCATTTCGAAAAGTTTCATAGAATCTAGTTTTCAGATGATTTTTTTGCATGGACTACCATCATAACCTTCCCTCTTAACATATATAAATGATCTGAAAAGTCTCGTATGATTTTAAATAGTCCCCAATTAAATTTGATTTTTTTACCCAAACAAGTGTATAATATACTATGATTTTTGATCAAAACTTGCATTTCGAAAAGTTTCATAGAATCTAATTTTCCGATGTTTTTTTGCATGACCTTCCATCATAACCTTCCCTCGTAAAATATATAAATGATATATGAAGTTTCGTATCATTTCGAATAGTCCCCGATTTAATTTGATTTTTGACCGAAACTAGTATAAACTAGTGTATAATATAATATGATTTTTTGGCCAAACCATGCATTTCGAAAAGTTTCATAGAATCTAGTTTTCAGATGATTTTTTTGCATGGACTACCATCATAACCTTCCATCTTAACATATATAAATGATCTGAAAAGTCTCGTATCATAACAAACAGTCCCCAATTTAATTTGGTTTTGTTGACCGAAACTAGAGTATAATATACTATGATTTTTGATCGAAACTTGCATTTCGAAAAGTTTCTAACAATCTAATTTTCAGAGGAATTTTTACATGGACTTCCATCATAACCTTCCCTCGTAAAATATATAAATGATATATGAAGTTTCGTATCATTTCGAATAGTCCCCGATTTAATTTGATTTTTGACCGAAACTAGTCTAAACTAGTGTATAATATATTATGATTTTTTAGCCAAACCATGCATTTCGAAAAGTTTCATAGAATCTAGTTTTCAGATGATTTTTTTGCATGGACTACCATCATAACCTTCCCTCTTAACATATATAAATGATCTGAAAAGTCTCGTATCATTTTAAATAGTCCCCAATTAAATTTGATTTTTTTACCCAAACAAGTGTATAATATACTGTGATTTTTGATCGAAACTTGCATTTCGAAAAGTTTCATAGAATCTAATTTTCCGATGTTTTTTTGCATGACCTTCCATCATAACCTTCCCTCGTACATAATATAAATGATATATGAAGTTTCGTATCATTTCGAATAGTCCCCGATTTAATTTGATTTTTGACCGAAACTAGTATAAACTAGTGTATAATATATTATGATTTTTTGGCCAAACCACGCATTTCGAAAGGTTTCATAGAATCTAGTTTTCATCTGATTTTTTTGCATGGACTACCATCTTAACCTTCCCTCTTAACATATATAAATGATCTGAAAAGTCTCGTATCATAACAAACAGTCCCCAATTTAATTAAATTTTGTTGACCGAAACTAGTGTATAACATACTATGATTTTTGATCGAAACTTGCATTTCGAAAAGTTTCATAGAATCTAATTTTCCGATGTTTTTTTCAATGACCTTCCATCATAGCCTTCCCTCGTAAAATATATAAATGATATGTGAAGTTTCGTATCATTTCGAACAGTTCCCGATTTAATTTGATTTTTGCCTGAAACTAGTGTAAACTAGTGTATAATATATTATGATTTTTTGGCCAAACCATGCATTTCGAAAAGTTTCATAGAATCTAGTTTTCAGATGATTTTTTTTGCATGGACTACCATCATAACCTTCCCTCTTAACATATATAAATGATCTGAAAAGTCTCGTATCATTTTAAATAGTCCCCAATTAAATTTGATTTTTTTACCCAAACAAGTGTATAATATACTATGATTTTTGATCGAAACTTGCATTTCGAAAAGTTTCATAGAATCTAATTTTCCGATGTTTTTTTGCATGACCTTCCATCATAACCTTCCCTCGTAAAATATATAAATGATATATGAAATTTCGTATCATTTCGAGCAGTTCACGATTTAATTTGATTTTTGACTAAAACTAGTATAAACTAGTGTATAATATATTATGATTTTTTGGCCAAACCATGCATTTCGAATGGTTTCATAGAATCTAGTTTTCAGATGATTTTTTTGCATGGACTACCATCATAACCTTCCCTCTTAACATATATAAATGATCTGAAAAGTCTCGTATGATTTTAAATAGTCCCCAATTAAATTTGATTTTTTTACCCAAACAAGTGTATAATATACTATGATTTTTGATCAAAACTTGCATTTCGAAAAGTTTCATAGAATCTAATTTTCCGATGTTTTTTTGCATGACCTTCCATCATAACCTTCCCTCGTAAAATATATAAATGATATATGAAGTTTCGTATCATTTCGAATAGTCCCCGATTTAATTTGATTTTTGACCGAAACTAGTATAAACTAGTGTATAATATAATATGATTTTTTGGCCAAACCATGCATTTCGAAAAGTTTCATAGAATCTAGTTTTCAGATGATTTTTTTGCATGGACTACCATCATAACCTTCCATCTTAACATATATAAATGATCTGAAAAGTCTCGTATCATAACAAACAGTCCCCAATTTAATTTGGTTATGTTGACCGAAACTAGAGTATAATATACTATGATTTTTGATCGAAACTTGCATTTCGAAAAGTTTCTAACAATCTAATTTTCAGAGGAATTTTTACATGGACTTCCATCATAACCTTCCCTCGTAAAATATATAAATGATATATGAAGTTTCGTATCATTTCGAATAGTCCCCGATTTAATTTGATTTTTGACCGAAACTAGTCTAAACTAGTGTATAATATATTATGATTTTTTAGCCAAACCATGCATTTCGAAAAGTTTCATAGAATCTAGTTTTCAGATGATTTTTTTGCATGGACTACCATCATAACCTTCCCTCTTAACATATATAAATGATCTGAAAAGTCTCGTATCATTTTAAATAGTCCCCAATTAAATTTGATTTTTTTACCCAAACAAGTGTATAATATACTGTGATTTTTGATCGAAACTTGCATTTCGAAAAGTTTCATAGAATCTAATTTTCCGATGTTTTTTTGCATGACCTTCCATCATAACCTTCCCTCGTACATAATATAAATGATATATGAAGTTTCGTATCATTTCGAATAGTCCCCGATTTAATTTGATTTTTGACCGAAACTAGTATAAACTAGTGTATAATATATTATGATTTTTTGGCCAAACCACGCATTTCGAAAGGTTTCATAGAATCTAGTTTTCATCTGATTTTTTTGCATGGACTACCATCTTAACCTTCCCTCTTAACATATATAAATGATCTGAAAAGTCTCGTATCATAACAAACAGTCCCCAATTTAATTAAATTTTGTTGACCGAAACTAGTGTATAACATACTATGATTTTTGATCGAAACTTGCATTTCGAAAAGTTTCATAGAATCTAATTTTCCGATGTTTTTTTCAATGACCTTCCATCATAGCCTTCCCTCGTAAAATATATAAATGATATGTGAAGTTTCGTATCATTTCGAACAGTTCCCGATTTAATTTGATTTTTGCCTGAAACTAGTGTAAACTAGTGTATAATATATTATGATTTTTTGGCCAAACCATGCATTTCGAAAAGTTTCATAGAATCTAGTTTTCAGATGATTTTTTTTGCATGGACTACCATCATAACCTTCCCTCTTAACATATATAAATGATCTGAAAAGTCTCGTATCATTTTAAATAGTCCCCAATTAAATTTGATTTTTTTACCCAAACAAGTGTATAATATACTATGATTTTTGATCGAAACTTGCATTTCGAAAAGTTTCATAGAATCTAATTTTCCGATGTTTTTTTGCATGACCTTCCATCATAACCTTCCCTCGTAAAATATATAAATGATATATGAAATTTCGTATCATTTCGAGCAGTTCACGATTTAATTTGATTTTTGACTAAAACTAGTATAAACTAGTGTATAATATATTATGATTTTTTGGCCAAACCATGCATTTCGAATGGTTTCATAGAATCTAGTTTTCAGATGATTTTTTTGCATGGACTACCATCATAACCTTCCCACTTAACATATATAAATGATATGAAAAGTCTCGTATCATTTTAAATAGTCCCCAATTAAATTTGATTTTTTTACCCAAACAAGTGTATAATATACTATGATTTTTGATCGAAACTTGCATTTCGAAAAGTTTCATAGAATCTAATTTTCCGATGTTTTTTTGCATGACCTTCCATCATAGCCTTCCCTCATAAAATATATAAATGATATGTGAAGTTTCGTATCATTTCGAACAGTTCCTGATTTAATTTGATTTTTGACCGAAACTAGTATAAACTAGTGTATAATATATTATGATTTTTTGGCCAAACCATGCATTTCAAAAAAGTTTCATAGAATATACTTTTCAGATGATTTTTTTGCATGGACTACCATCATAACCTTCCCTCTTAACATATATAAATGATCTGAAAAGTCTCGTATCATTTCAAACAGTCCCCAATTAAATTTGATTTTTTGACCGAAACTAGTGTATAATATACTATGATTTTTGACCGAAACATGCATTTCGAAAAGTTTCATAGAATCTAATTTTCCGAGGAATTTTTATATGGACTTCCATCATAACCTTCCCTTGTAAAATATATAAATGATATGTGAAGTTTCATATCATTTCGAGAAGTTCCCGATTTAATTTGATTTTTGACCAAAACTAGTATAAACTAGTGTATAATATATTATGATTTTTTGGCCAAAACATGCATTTCGAAAGGTTTCATAGAATCTAGTTTTCAGATGATTTTTTTGCATGGACTACCATCATAACCTTCCCTCTTAACATATATAAATGATCTGAAAAGTCTCGTATCATGTCAAACAGTCCCCAATTAAATTTTATTTTTTTGTCCGAAACTAGTGTATAATATACTCTGCTTTTTGATCGAAACTTGCGTTTCGAAAAGTTTCATAGAATCTAATTTTCCAATGTATTTTTGCATGAACTTCCATCATAACCTTCCCTCGTAAAATATATAAATTATATATGAAGTTTCGTATCATTTCGAGCAGTTCACGATTAATTTGATTTTTGACCAAAACTAGTATAAACTAGTGTATAATATATTATGATTTTTTGGCCAAACCATGCATTTCGAAAGGTTTCATAGAATCTAGTTTTAAGATGATTTTTTTGCATGGACTACCATCATAACCTTCCCTCTTAACATATATAAATGATCTAAAAAGTCTCGTATCATGTCAAACAGTCCCCAATTAAATTTGTTTTTTTTGACCGAAACTAGTGTATAATATACTATGCTTTTTGATCGAAACTTGCATTTCGAATAGTGCCATAGAATATAATTTTCCAATGTATTTTTGCTTGAACTTCCATCATAACCTTCCCTCGTAAAATATATAAATGATATATGAAGTTTCGTATCATTTCGAATAGTCCCCGATTTAATTTGATTTTTGACCGAAACTAGTCTAAACTAGTGTATAATATATTATGATTTTTTAGCCAAACCATGCATTTCGAAAAGTTTCATAGAATCTAGTTTTCAGATGTTTTTTTTGCATGGACTACCATCATAACCTTCCCTCTTAACATATATAAATGATCTGAAAAGTCTCGTATCATTTTAAATAGTCCCCAATTAAATTTGATTTTTTTACCCAAACAAGTGTATAATATACTGTGATTTTTGATCGAAACTTGCATTTCGAAAAGTTTCATAGAATCTAATTTTCCGATGTTTTTTTGCATGACCTTCCATCATAACCTTCCCTCGTACATAATATAAATGATATATGAAGTTTCGTATCATTTCGAATAGTCCCCGATTTAATTTGATTTTTGACCGAAACTAGTATAAACTAGTGTATAATATATTATGATTTTTTGGCCAAACCACGCATTTCGAAAGGTTTCATAGAATCTAGTTTTCATCTGATTTTTTTGCATGGACTACCATCTTAACCTTCCCTCTTAACATATATAAATGATCTGAAAAGTCTCGTATCATAACAAACAGTCCCCAATTTAATTAAATTTTGTTGACCGAAACTAGTGTATAATATACTATGATTTTTGATCGAAACTTGCATTTCGAAAAGTTTCATAGAATCTAATTTTCCGATGTTTTTTTCAATGACCTTCCATCATAGCCTTCCCTCGTAAAATATATAAATGATATGTGAAGTTTCATATCATTTCAAGCAGTTCCCGATTTAATTTGATTTTTGCCTGAAACTAGTGTAAACTAGTGTATAATATATTATGATTTTTTTTCCAAACCATGCATTTCAAAAAAGTTTCATAGAATATACTTTTCAGATGATTTTTTTGCATGGACTACCATCATAACCTTCCCTCTTAACATATATAAATGATCTGAAAAGTCTCGTATCATGTCAAACAGTCCCCAATTAAATTTGATTTTTTGACCGAAACTAGTGTATAATATACTATGATTTTTGACCGAAACATGCATTTCGAAAAGTTTCATAGAATCTAATTTTCTGAAGAATTTTTACATGGACTTCCATCATAACCTTCCCTCGTAAAATATATAAATGATATGTGAAGTTTCATATCATTTCGAGAATTTCCTGATTTAATTTGATTTTTGACCAAAACTTGTATAAACTAGTGTATAATATATTATGATTTTTTGGCCAAAACATGCATTTCGAAAGGTTTCATAGAATCTAGTTTTCAGATGATTTTTTTGCATGGACTACCATCATAACCTTCCCTCTTAACATATATAAATGATCTGAAAAGTCTCGTATCATGTCAAACAGTCCCCAATTAAATTTTATTTTTTTGACCGAAACTAGTGTATAATATACTATGCTTTTTGATCGAAACTTGCATTTCGAATATTTTCATAGAATATAATTTTCCAATGTATTTTTGCATGAACTTCCATCATAACCTTCCATCGTGAAATATATAAATGATATATGAAGTTTCGTATCATTTCGAATAGTCCCCGATTTAATTTGATTTTTGACCGAAACTAGTCTAAACTAGTGTATAATATATTATGATTTTTTGGCCAAACCATGCATTTCGAAAAGTTTCATAGAATCTAGTTTTCAGATGATTTTTTTGCATGGACTACCATCATAACCTTCCCTCTTAACATATATAAATGATCTGAAAAGTCTCGTATCATGTCAAACAGTCCCCAATTAAATTTGATTTTTTTTACCCAAAAAAGTGCATAATATACTATGATTTTTGATCGAAACTTGCATTTCGAAAAGTTTCATAGAATCTAATTTTCCGATGTTTTTTTGCATGACCTTCCATCATAACCTTCCCTCGAAAAATATATAAATGATATATGAAGTTTCGTATCATTTTGAATAGTCCCCGACTTAATTTGATTTTTGACCGAAACTAGTCTAAACTAGTGTATAATATATTATGATTTTTTTGGCCAAACCATGCATTTCGAAAAGTTTCATAGAATCTAGTTTTCAGATGATTTTTTTGCATGGACTACCATCATAACCTTCCATCTTAACATATATAAATGATCTGAAAAGTCTCGTATCATAACAAACAGTCCCCAATTTAATTTGATTTTGTTGACCGAAACTAGTGTATAATATACTATGATTTTTGATCGAAACTTGCATTTTGAAAAGTTTCATAAAATCTAATTTTCATTTGATTTTTTACATGGACCTCCATCATAACCTTCCCTCGTAAAATATATAAATGATATGTGAAGTTTCATATCATTTCGAGCAGTTCACGATTTAATTTGATTTTTGACCAAAACTAGTATAAACTAGTGTATAATATATTATGATTTTTTGGCCAAACCATGCATTTCGAAAGGTTTCATAGAATCTAATTTTCAGATGATTTTTTTGCATGGACTACCATCATAACCTTCCCTCTTAACATATATAAATGATCTGAAAAGTCTCGTATCATTTTAAATAGTCCCCAATTAAATTTGATTTTTTGACCGAAATAAGTGTATAATATACTATGATTTTTGATCGAAACTTGCATTTTGAAAAGTTTCATAGAATCTAATAATCCGATGTTTTTTTGCATGACCTTCCATCATAACCTTCCCTGGTAAAATATATAAATGATATATGAAGTTTCGTATCATTTTGAACAGTCCCCGATTTAATTTGATTTTTGACCGAAACTAGTATAAACTAGTGTATAATATATTATGATTTTTTGGCCAAACCATGCATTTCGAAAAGTTTCATAGAATCTAGTTTTCAGATGATTTTTTTGCATGGACTACCATCATAACCTTCCATCTTAACATATATAAATGATCTGAAAAGTCTCGTATCATAACAAACAGTCCCCAATTTAATTTGGTTTTGTTGACCGAAACTAGAGTATAATATACTATGATTTTTGATCGAAACTTGCATTTCGAAAAGTTTCTAACAATCTAATTTTCAGAGGAATTTTTACATGGACTTCCATCATAACCTTCCCTCGTAAAATATATAAATGATATATGAAGTTTCGTATCATTTCGAATAGTCCCCGATTTAATTTGATTTTTGACCGAAACTAGTCTAAACTAGTGTATAATATATTATGATTTTTTAGCCAAACCATGCATTTCGAAAAGTTTCATAGAATCTAGTTTTCAGATGATTTTTTTGCATGGACTACCATCATAACCTTCCCTCTTAACATATATAAATGATCTGAAAAGTCTCGTATCATTTTAAATAGTCCCCAATTAAATTTGATTTTTTTACCCAAACAAGTGTATAATATACTGTGATTTTTGATCGAAACTTGCATTTCGAAAAGTTTCATAGAATCTAATTTTCCGATGTTTTTTTGCATGACCTTCCATCATAACCTTCCCTCGTACATAATATAAATGATATATGAAGTTTCGTATCATTTCGAATAGTCCCCGATTTAATTTGATTTTTGACCGAAACTAGTATAAACTAGTGTATAATATATTATGATTTTTTGGCCAAACCACGCATTTCGAAAGGTTTCATAGAATCTAGTTTTCATCTGATTTTTTTGCATGGACTACCATCTTAACCTTCCCTCTTAACATATATAAATGATCTGAAAAGTCTCGTATCATAACAAACAGTCCCCAATTTAATTAAATTTTGTTGACCGAAACTAGTGTATAACATACTATGATTTTTGATCGAAACTTGCATTTCGAAAAGTTTCATAGAATCTAATTTTCCGATGTTTTTTTCAATGACCTTCCATCATAGCCTTCCCTCGTAAAATATATAAATGATATGTGAAGTTTCGTATCATTTCGAACAGTTCCCGATTTAATTTGATTTTTGCCTGAAACTAGTGTAAACTAGTGTATAATATATTATGATTTTTTGGCCAAACCATGCATTTCGAAAAGTTTCATAGAATCTAGTTTTCAGATGATTTTTTTTGCATGGACTACCATCATAACCTTCCCTCTTAACATATATAAATGATCTGAAAAGTCTCGTATCATTTTAAATAGTCCCCAATTAAATTTGATTTTTTTACCCAAACAAGTGTATAATATACTATGATTTTTGATCGAAACTTGCATTTCGAAAAGTTTCATAGAATCTAATTTTCCGATGTTTTTTTGCATGACCTTCCATCATAACCTTCCCTCGTAAAATATATAAATGATATATGAAATTTCGTATCATTTCGAGCAGTTCACGATTTAATTTGATTTTTGACTAAAACTAGTATAAACTAGTGTATAATATATTATGATTTTTTGGCCAAACCATGCATTTCGAATGGTTTCATAGAATCTAGTTTTCAGATGATTTTTTTGCATGGACTACCATCATAACCTTCCCACTTAACATATATAAATGATATGAAAAGTCTCGTATCATTTTAAATAGTCCCCAATTAAATTTGATTTTTTTACCCAAACAAGTGTATAATATACTATGATTTTTGATCGAAACTTGCATTTCGAAAAGTTTCATAGAATCTAATTTTCCGATGTTTTTTTGCATGACCTTCCATCATAGCCTTCCCTCATAAAATATATAAATGATATGTGAAGTTTCGTATCATTTCGAACAGTTCCTGATTTAATTTGATTTTTGACCGAAACTAGTATAAACTAGTGTATAATATATTATGATTTTTTGGCCAAACCATGCATTTCAAAAAAGTTTCATAGAATATACTTTTCAGATGATTTTTTTGCATGGACTACCATCATAACCTTCCCTCTTAACATATATAAATGATCTGAAAAGTCTCGTATCATTTCAAACAGTCCCCAATTAAATTTGATTTTTTGACCGAAACTAGTGTATAATATACTATGATTTTTGACCGAAACATGCATTTCGAAAAGTTTCATAGAATCTAATTTTCCGAGGAATTTTTATATGGACTTCCATCATAACCTTCCCTTGTAAAATATATAAATGATATGTGAAGTTTCATATCATTTCGAGAAGTTCCCGATTTAATTTGATTTTTGACCAAAACTAGTATAAACTAGTGTATAATATATTATGATTTTTTGGCCAAAACATGCATTTCGAAAGGTTTCATAGAATCTAGTTTTCAGATGATTTTTTTGCATGGACTACCATCATAACCTTCCCTCTTAACATATATAAATGATCTGAAAAGTCTCGTATCATGTCAAACAGTCCCCAATTAAATTTTATTTTTTTGTCCGAAACTAGTGTATAATATACTCTGCTTTTTGATCGAAACTTGCGTTTCGAAAAGTTTCATAGAATCTAATTTTCCAATGTATTTTTGCATGAACTTCCATCATAACCTTCCCTCGTAAAATATATAAATTATATATGAAGTTTCGTATCATTTCGAGCAGTTCACGATTAATTTGATTTTTGACCAAAACTAGTATAAACTAGTGTATAATATATTATGATTTTTTGGCCAAACCATGCATTTCGAAAGGTTTCATAGAATCTAGTTTTAAGATGATTTTTTTGCATGGACTACCATCATAACCTTCCCTCTTAACATATATAAATGATCTAAAAAGTCTCGTATCATGTCAAACAGTCCCCAATTAAATTTGTTTTTTTTGACCGAAACTAGTGTATAATATACTATGCTTTTTGATCGAAACTTGCATTTCGAATAGTGCCATAGAATATAATTTTCCAATGTATTTTTGCTTGAACTTCCATCATAACCTTCCCTCGTAAAATATATAAATGATATATGAAGTTTCGTATCATTTCGAATAGTCCCCGATTTAATTTGATTTTTGACCGAAACTAGTCTAAACTAGTGTATAATATATTATGATTTTTTAGCCAAACCATGCATTTCGAAAAGTTTCATAGAATCTAGTTTTCAGATGTTTTTTTTGCATGGACTACCATCATAACCTTCCCTCTTAACATATATAAATGATCTGAAAAGTCTCGTATCATTTTAAATAGTCCCCAATTAAATTTGATTTTTTTACCCAAACAAGTGTATAATATACTGTGATTTTTGATCGAAACTTGCATTTCGAAAAGTTTCATAGAATCTAATTTTCCGATGTTTTTTTGCATGACCTTCCATCATAACCTTCCCTCGTACATAATATAAATGATATATGAAGTTTCGTATCATTTCGAATAGTCCCCGATTTAATTTGATTTTTGACCGAAACTAGTATAAACTAGTGTATAATATATTATGATTTTTTGGCCAAACCACGCATTTCGAAAGGTTTCATAGAATCTAGTTTTCATCTGATTTTTTTGCATGGACTACCATCTTAACCTTCCCTCTTAACATATATAAATGATCTGAAAAGTCTCGTATCATAACAAACAGTCCCCAATTTAATTAAATTTTGTTGACCGAAACTAGTGTATAATATACTATGATTTTTGATCGAAACTTGCATTTCGAAAAGTTTCATAGAATCTAATTTTCCGATGTTTTTTTCAATGACCTTCCATCATAGCCTTCCCTCGTAAAATATATAAATGATATGTGAAGTTTCATATCATTTCAAGCAGTTCCCGATTTAATTTGATTTTTGCCTGAAACTAGTGTAAACTAGTGTATAATATATTATGATTTTTTTTCCAAACCATGCATTTCAAAAAAGTTTCATAGAATATACTTTTCAGATGATTTTTTTGCATGGACTACCATCATAACCTTCCCTCTTAACATATATAAATGATCTGAAAAGTCTCGTATCATGTCAAACAGTCCCCAATTAAATTTGATTTTTTGACCGAAACTAGTGTATAATATACTATGATTTTTGACCGAAACATGCATTTCGAAAAGTTTCATAGAATCTAATTTTCTGAAGAATTTTTACATGGACTTCCATCATAACCTTCCCTCGTAAAATATATAAATGATATGTGAAGTTTCATATCATTTCGAGAATTTCCTGATTTAATTTGATTTTTGACCAAAACTTGTATAAACTAGTGTATAATATATTATGATTTTTTGGCCAAAACATGCATTTCGAAAGGTTTCATAGAATCTAGTTTTCAGATGATTTTTTTGCATGGACTACCATCATAACCTTCCCTCTTAACATATATAAATGATCTGAAAAGTCTCGTATCATGTCAAACAGTCCCCAATTAAATTTTATTTTTTTGACCGAAACTAGTGTATAATATACTATGCTTTTTGATCGAAACTTGCATTTCGAATATTTTCATAGAATATAATTTTCCAATGTATTTTTGCATGAACTTCCATCATAACCTTCCATCGTGAAATATATAAATGATATATGAAGTTTCGTATCATTTCGAATAGTCCCCGATTTAATTTGATTTTTGACCGAAACTAGTCTAAACTAGTGTATAATATATTATGATTTTTTGGCCAAACCATGCATTTCGAAAAGTTTCATAGAATCTAGTTTTCAGATGATTTTTTTGCATGGACTACCATCATAACCTTCCCTCTTAACATATATAAATGATCTGAAAAGTCTCGTATCATGTCAAACAGTCCCCAATTAAATTTGATTTTTTTTACCCAAAAAAGTGCATAATATACTATGATTTTTGATCGAAACTTGCATTTCGAAAAGTTTCATAGAATCTAATTTTCCGATGTTTTTTTGCATGACCTTCCATCATAACCTTCCCTCGAAAAATATATAAATGATATATGAAGTTTCGTATCATTTTGAATAGTCCCCGACTTAATTTGATTTTTGACCGAAACTAGTCTAAACTAGTGTATAATATATTATGATTTTTTTGGCCAAACCATGCATTTCGAAAAGTTTCATAGAATCTAGTTTTCAGATGATTTTTTTGCATGGACTACCATCATAACCTTCCATCTTAACATATATAAATGATCTGAAAAGTCTCGTATCATAACAAACAGTCCCCAATTTAATTTGATTTTGTTGACCGAAACTAGTGTATAATATACTATGATTTTTGATCGAAACTTGCATTTTGAAAAGTTTCATAAAATCTAATTTTCATTTGATTTTTTACATGGACCTCCATCATAACCTTCCCTCGTAAAATATATAAATGATATGTGAAGTTTCATATCATTTCGAGCAGTTCACGATTTAATTTGATTTTTGACCAAAACTAGTATAAACTAGTGTATAATATATTATGATTTTTTGGCCAAACCATGCATTTCGAAAGGTTTCATAGAATCTAATTTTCAGATGATTTTTTTGCATGGACTACCATCATAACCTTCCCTCTTAACATATATAAATGATCTGAAAAGTCTCGTATCATTTTAAATAGTCCCCAATTAAATTTGATTTTTTGACCGAAATAAGTGTATAATATACTATGATTTTTGATCGAAACTTGCATTTTGAAAAGTTTCATAGAATCTAATAATCCGATGTTTTTTTGCATGACCTTCCATCATAACCTTCCCTGGTAAAATATATAAATGATATATGAAGTTTCGTATCATTTTGAACAGTCCCCGATTTAATTTGATTTTTGACCGAAACTAGTATAAACTAGTGTATAATATATTATGATTTTTTGGCCAAACCATGCATTTCGAAAAGTTTCATAGAATCTAGTTTTCAGATGATTTTTTTGCATGGACTACCATCATAACCTTCCATCTTAACATATATAAATGATCTGAAAAGTCTCGTATCATGTCAAACAGTCCCCAATTTAATTTGATTTTGTTGAACGAAACTAGTGTATAATATACTATGATTTTTGATCGAAACTTGCATTTCGAAAAGTTACATAGAATCTAATTTTCCTATACTTTTTTACATGGACTTCCATCATAACCTTCCCTCTTAAAATATATAAATGATATGTGAAGTTTCATATCATTTCGAGCAGTTCACGATTTAATTTGATTTTTGACCAAAACTAGTATAAACTAGTGTATAATATATTTGATTTTTTGGCCAAACCATGCATTTCAAAAGGTTTCATAGAATCTAGTTTTCAGATGATTTTTTGGCATGGACTACCATCATAACCTTCGCTATTAACATATATAAATGATCTGAAAAGTCTCGTATCATGTCAAACAGTCCCCAATTAAATTTGATTTTTTTGACCGAAACTAGTGTATAATATACTATGATTTTTGATCGAAACTTGCATTTCGAAAAGTTTCATAGAATCTAATTTCCATTGTATTTTTGCATGAACTTCCATCATAACCTTCCCTCGTAAAATATATAAATGATATATGAAGTTTCGTATCATTTCGAATAGTCCCCGATTTAATTTGATTTTTGACCGAAACTAGTATAAACTAGTGTATAATATATTATGATTTTTTGGCCAAACCATGCATTTCGAAAAGTTTCATAGAATCTAGTTTTCATATGATTTTTTTGCATGGACTACAATCATAACCTTCCCTCTGAACATATATAAATGATCAGAAAAGTCTCGTATCATTTTAAATAGTCCCCAGCTAAATTTGATTATTTTGACCGAAATAAGTGTATAATATACTAGGATTTTTGATCGAAACTTGCATTTCGAAAATTTTCATAGAATCTAATTTTCCGATGTTTTTTTGCATGACCTTCAATCATAACCTTCCTTCGTAAAATATATAAATGATATATGAAGTTTCGTATCATTTCGAATAGTCCCCGATTTAATTTGATTTTTGACCGAAACTAGTATAAACTAGTGTATAATATATTATGAGTTTTTGGCCAAACCATGCATTTCGAAAACTTTCATAGAATCTAGTTTTCAGATGATTTTTTTGCATGGACTACCATCATAACCTTCCATCTTAACATATATAAATGATTTGAAAAGTCTCGTATCATGTCAAACAGTCCCCAATTTAATTTGATTTTGTTGAACGAAACTAGTGTATAATATACTATGATTTTTGATCGAAACTTGCATTTCGAAAAGTTTCATAGAATCTAATTTTCCGATGATTTTTTACATGGACTTCCATCATAACCTTCCCTCGTAAAATATATAAATGATATGTGAAGTTTCATATCATTTCGAGCAGTTCACGATTTAATTTGAATTTTGACCAAAACTAGTATAAACTAGTGTATAATATATTATGATTTTTTGGCCAAACCATGCATTTCGAAAGGTTTCATATAATCTAGTTTTCAGATGATTTTTTTGCATGGACTACCATCATAACCTTCCCTCTTAACATATATAAATGATCTGAAAAGTCTCGTATCATGTCAAATAGTCCCCAATTAAATTTGATTTTTTTGACCGAAACAAGTGTATAATATACTATGATTTTTGATCGAAACTTGCATTTCGAAAAGTTTCATAGAATCTAACTTTCGATGTTTTTTTGCATGAACTTCCATCATAACCTTCCCTCGTAAAATATATAAATGATATATGAAGTTTCGTATCATTTCGAATAGTCCCCGATTTAATTCGATTTTTGACCGAAACTAGTATAAACTAGTGTATAATATATTATGATTTTTTGGCCAAACCATGTATTTCGAAAAGTTTCATAGAATCTAGTTTTCAGATGATTTTTTTGCATGGACTACCATCATAACCTTCCCTCTTAACATATATAAATGATCTGAAGAGTCTCGTATCATGTCAAACAGTCCCCAATTAAATTTGATTTTTTTGACCGAAACTAGTGTATAATATACTATGATTTTTGATTGAAACTTGCATTTCGAAAAGTTTCATAGAATCTAATTTCCACTGTATTTTTGCATGAACTTCCATCATAACCTTCCCTCGTAAAATATATAAATGATATATGAAGTTTCGTATCATTTCGAATAGTCCCCGATTTAATTTTATTTTTGACCGAAACTAGTCTAAACTAGTGTATAATATATTATGATTTTTTGGCCAAACCATGCATTTCAAAAAGTTTCATAGAATCTAGTTTTCATATGATTTTTTTGCATGGACTACAATCATAACCTTCCCTCTGAACATATATAAATGATCAGAAAAGTCTCGTATCATTTTAAATAGTCCCCAGCTAAATTTGATTATTTTGACCGAAATAAGTGTATAATATACTAGGATTTTTGATCGAAACTTGCATTTCGAAAATTTTCATAGAATCTAATTTTCCGATGTTTTTTTGCATGACCTTCAATCATAACCTTCCTTCGTAAAATATATAAATGATATATGAAGTTTCGTATCATTTCGAATAGTCCCCGATTTAATTTGATTTTTGAACTAAACTAGTATAAACTAGTGTATAATATATTATGAGTTTTTGGCCAAACCATGCATTTCGAAAACTTTCATAGAATCTAGTTTTCAGATGATTTTTTTGCATGGACTACCATCATAACCTTCCATCTTAACATATATAAATGATCTGAAAAGTCTCGTATCATGTCAAACAGTCCCCAATTTAATTTGATTTTGTTGAACGAAACTAGTGTATAATATACTATGATTTTTGATCGAAACTTGCATTTCGAAAAGTTTCATAGAATCTAATTTTCCGATGATTTTTTACATGGACTTCCATCATAACCTTCCCTCGTAAAATATATAAATGATGTGTGAAGTTTCATATCATTTCGAGCAGTTCACGATTTAATTTGATTTTTGACCAAAACTAGTATAAACTAGTGTATAATATATTATGATTTTTTTGCCAAACCATGCATTTCGAAAGGTTTCATATAATCTAGTTTTCAGATGATTTTTTTGCATGGACTACCATCATAACCTTCTCTCTTAACATATATAAATGATCTGAAAAGTCTCGTATCATGTTAAATAGTCCCCAATTAAATTTGATTTTTTTGACCGAAACAAGTGTATAATATACTATGATTTTTGATCGAAACTTGCATTTCGAAAAGTTTCATAGAATCTAATTTTCGATGTTTTTTTGCATGACCTTCCATCATAACCTTCCCTCGTAAAATATATAAATTATATATGAAGTTTTGTATCATTTCAAATAGTCCCTGATTTAATTCGATTTTTGACCGAAACTTGTATAAACTAGTGTATAATATATTATGATTTTTTGGCCAAACCATGCATTTCGAAAAGTTTCATAGAATCTAGTTTTCAGATGATTTTTTTGCATGGACTACCATCATAACCTTCCCTCTTAACATATATAAATGATATGAAAATACTCGTATCATTTTAAATAGTCCCCAATTAAATTTGATTTTTTTGACCGAAACAAGTGTATAATATACTATGATTTTTGAAAGAAACATGCATTTCGAAAAGTTTCATAGAATCTAATTTTCCGATGTTTTTTTGCATGACCTTCCATCATGACCTTCCCTCGTAAAATATATAAATGATATATGAAGTTTCGTATCATTTCAAATAGTCCCCGATTTAATTTGATTTTTGACCAAAACTAGTATAAACTAATATATAATATATTATGATTTTTTGGCCAAACCATGCATTTCGAAAAGTTTCATAGAATCTAGTTTTCAGATGATTTTTTTGCATGGACTACCATCAAAACCTTCCCTCTTAACATATATAAATGATCTGAAAAGTCTCGTATCATTTTAAATAGTCCCCAATTAAATTTGATTTTTTTGACCGAAATAAGTGTATAATATACTATGATTTTTAATCGAAACTTGCATTTCGAAAAGTTTCATAGAATCTAATTTTCCGATGTTTTTTTGCATGACCTTCCATCATAACCTTCCCTCATAAAATATATAAATGATATATGAAGTTTCGTATCATTTCGAATAGTCCCCGATTTAATTCGATTTTTGACCGAAACTAGTATAAACTAGTGTATAATATATTATGATTTTTTGGCCAAACCATGTATTTCGAAAAGTTTCATAGAATCTAGTTTTCAGATGATTTTTTTGCATGGACTACCATCATAACCTTCCCTCTTAACATATATAAATGATCTGAAGAGTCTCGTATCATGTCAAACAGTCCCCAATTAAATTTGATTTTTTTGACCGAAACTAGTGTATAATATACTATGATTTTTGATTGAAACTTGCATTTCGAAAAGTTTCATAGAATCTAATTTCCACTGTATTTTTGCATGAACTTCCATCATAACCTTCCCTCGTAAAATATATAAATGATATATGAAGTTTCGTATCATTTCGAATAGTCCCCGATTTAATTTGATTTTTGAACTAAACTAGTATAAACTAGTGTATAATATATTATGAGTTTTTGGCCAAACCATGCATTTCGAAAACTTTCATAGAATCTAGTTTTCAGATGATTTTTTTGCATGGACTACCATCATAACCTTCCATCTTAACATATATAAATGATCTGAAAAGTATCGTATCATGTCAAACAGTCCCCAATTTAATTTGATTTTGTTGAACGAAACTAGTGTATAATATACTATGATTTTTGATCGAAACTTGCATTTCGAAAAGTTTCATAGAATCTAATTTTCCGATGATTTTTTACATGGACTTCCATCATAACCTTCCCTCGTAAAATATATAAATTATATATGAAGTTTTGTATCATTTCAAATAGTCCCAGATTTAATTCGATTTTTGACCGAAACTTGTATAAACTAGTGTATAATATATTATGATTTTTTGGCCAAACCATGAATTTCGAAAAGTTTCATAGAATCTAGTTTTCAGATGATTTTTTTGCATGGACTACAATCATAACCTTCCCTCTTAACATATTTAAATGATCTGAAAAGTCTCGTATCATGTCAAACAGTCCCCAATTAAATTTGATTTTTTTGACCGAAACTAGTGTATAATATACTATGATTTTTGATCGAAACTTGCATTTCGAAAAGTTTCATAGAATCTAATTTCCATTGTATTTTTGCATGAACTTCCATCATAACCTTCCCTCGTAAAATATATAAATGATATATGAAGTTTCGTATCATTTCGAATAGTCCCCGATTTAATTTGATTTTTGACCGAAACTAGTGTAAACTAGTGTATAATATATTATGATTTTTTGGCCAAACCATGCATTTCGAAAAGTTTCATAGAATCTAGTTTTCAGTTGATTTTTTTTTGCATGGACTACCATCATAACCTTCCCTCTTAACATATATAAATGATCTGAATAGTCTCGTATCATTATAAATAGTCCGCAATTAAATTTGATTTTTTTGACCGAAACAAGTGTATAATATACAATGATTTTTAATCGAAACTTGCATTTCGAAAAGTTTCATAGAATCTAATTTTCGATGTTTTTTTGCATGACCTTCCATCATAATCTTCCCTCGTAAAATATATAAATTATATATGAAGTTTTGTATCATTTCAAATAGTCCCCGATTTAATTAGATTTTTGACCGAAACTAGTATAAACTAGTGTATAATATATTATGATTTTTTGGCCAAACCATGCATTTCGAAAAGTTTCATAGAATCTAGTTTTCAGATAATTTTTTTGCATGGACTACCATCATAACCTTCCCTCTTAACATATATAAATGATGTGAAAAGTCTCGTATCATGTCAAACAGTCCCCAATTAAATTTGATTTTTTTGACCGAAACTAGTGTATAATATACTATGATTTTTGATTGAAACTTGCATTTCGAAAAGTTTCATAGAATCTAATTTCCACTGTATTTTTGCATGAACTTCCATCATAACCTTCCCTCGTAAAATATATAAATGATATATGAAGTTTCGTATCATTTCGAATAGTCCCCGATTTAATTTGATTTTTGACCGAAACTAGTCTAAACTAGTGTATAATATATTATGATTTTTTGGCCAAACCATGCATTTCGAAAAGTTTCATAGAATCTAGTTTTCATATGATTTTTTTGCATGGACTACAATCATAACCTTCCCTCTGAACATATATAAATGATCAGAAAAGTCTCGTATCATTTTAAATAGTCCCCAGCTAAATTTGATTATTTTGACCGAAATAAGTGTATAATATACTAGGATTTTTGATCGAAACTTGCATTTCGAAAATTTTCATAGAATCTAATTTTCCGATGTTTTTTTGCATGACCTTCAATCATAACCTTCCTTCGTAAAATATATAAATGATATATGAAGTTTCGTATCATTTCGAATAGTCCCTGATTTAATTTGATTTTTGAACGAAACTAGTATAAACTAGTGTATAATATATTATGAGTTTTTGGCCAAACCATGCATTTCGAAAACTTTCATAGAATCTAGTTTTCAGATGATTTTTTTGCATGGACTACCATCATAACCTTCCATCTTAACATATATAAATGATTTGAAAAGTCTCGTATCATGTCAAACAGTCCCCAATTTAATTTGATTTTGTTGAACGAAACTAGTGTATAATATACTATGATTTTTGATCGAAACTTGCATTTCGAAAAGTTTCATAGAATCTAATTTTCCGATGATTTTTTACATGGACTTCCATCATAACCTTCCCTCGTAAAATATATAAATGATATGTGAAGTTTCATATCATTTCGAGCAGTTCACGATTTAATTTGAATTTTGACCAAAACTAGTATAAACTAGTGTATAATATATTATGATTTTTTGGCCAAACCATGCATTTCGAAAGGTTTCATATAATCTATTTTTCAGATGATTTTTTTGCATGGACTACAATCATAACCTTCTCTCTTAACATATATAAATGATCTGAAAAGTCTCGTATCATGTCAAACAGTCCCCAATTAAATTTGATTTTTTTGACCGAAACAAGTGTATAATATACTGTGATTTTTGATCGAAACTTGCATTTCGAAAAGTTTCATAGAATCTAATTTCCATTGTATTTTTGCATGAACTTCCATCATAACCTTCCCTCGTAAAATATATAAATGATATATGAAGTTTCGTATCATTTCGAATAGTCCCCGATTTAATTTGATTTTTGACCGAAACTAGTGTAAACTAGTGTATAATATATTATGATTTTTTGGCCAAACCATGCATTTCGAAAAGTTTCATAGAATCTAGTTTTCAGTTGATTTTTTTTTGCATGGACTACCATCATAACCTTCCCTCTTAACATATATAAATGATCTGAATAGTCTCGTATCATTATAAATAGTCCGCAATTAAATTTGATTTTTTTGACCGAAACAAGTGTATAATATACAATGATTTTTAATCGAAACTTGCATTTCGAAAAGTTTCATAGAATCTAATTTTCGATGTTTTTTTGCATGACCTTCCATCATAATCTTCCCTCGTAAAATATATAAATTATATATGAAGTTTTGTATCATTTCAAATAGTCCCCGATTTAATTAGATTTTTGACCGAAACTAGTATAAACTAGTGTATAATATATTATGATTTTTTGGCCAAACCATGCATTTCGAAAAGTTTCATAGAATCTAGTTTTCAGATAATTTTTTTGCATGGACTACCATCATAACCTTCCCTCTTAACATATATAAATGATGTGAAAAGTCTCGTATCATGTCAAACAGTCCCCAATTAAATTTGATTTTTTTGACCGAAACTAGTGTATAATATACTATGATTTTTGATTGAAACTTGCATTTCGAAAAGTTTCATAGAATCTAATTTCCACTGTATTTTTGCATGAACTTCCATCATAACCTTCCCTCGTAAAATATATAAATGATATATGAAGTTTCGTATCATTTCGAATAGTCCCCGATTTAATTTGATTTTTGACCGAAACTAGTCTAAACTAGTGTATAATATATTATGATTTTTTGGCCAAACCATGCATTTCGAAAAGTTTCATAGAATCTAGTTTTCATATGATTTTTTTGCATGGACTACAATCATAACCTTCCCTCTGAACATATATAAATGATCAGAAAAGTCTCGTATCATTTTAAATAGTCCCCAGCTAAATTTGATTATTTTGACCGAAATAAGTGTATAATATACTAGGATTTTTGATCGAAACTTGCATTTCGAAAATTTTCATAGAATCTAATTTTCCGATGTTTTTTTGCATGACCTTCAATCATAACCTTCCTTCGTAAAATATATAAATGATATATGAAGTTTCGTATCATTTCGAATAGTCCCTGATTTAATTTGATTTTTGAACGAAACTAGTATAAACTAGTGTATAATATATTATGAGTTTTTGGCCAAACCATGCATTTCGAAAACTTTCATAGAATCTAGTTTTCAGATGATTTTTTTGCATGGACTACCATCATAACCTTCCATCTTAACATATATAAATGATCTGAAAAGTCTCGTATCATGTCAAACAGTCCCCAATTTAATTTGATTTTGTTGAACGAAACTAGTGTATAATATACTATGATTTTTGATCGAAACTTGCATTTCGAAAAGTTTCATAGAATCTAATTTTCCGATGATTTTTTACATGGACTTCCATCATAACCTTCCCTCGTAAAATATATAAATGATATGTGAAGTTTCATATCATTTCGATCAGTTCACGATTTAATTTGATTTTTGACCAAAACTAGTATAAACTAGTGTATAATATATTATGATTTTTTGGCCAAACCATGCATTTCGAAAGGTTTCATATAATCTATTTTTCAGATGATTTTTTTGCATGGACTACAATCATAACCTTCTCTCTTAACATATATAAATGATCTGAAAAGTCTCGTATCATGTCAAACAGTCCCCAATTAAATTTGATTTTTTTGACCGAAACAAGTGTATAATATACTGTGATTTTTGATCGAAACTTGCATTTCGAAAAGTTTCATAGAATCTAATTTCCATTGTATTTTTGCATGAACTTCCATCATAACCTTCCCTCGTAAAATATATAAATGATATATGAAGTTTCGTATCATTTCGAATAGTCCCCGATTTAATTTGATTTTTGACCGAAACTAGTGTAAACTAGTGTATAATATATTATGATTTTTTGGCCAAACCATGCATTTCGAAAAGTTTCATAGAATCTAGTTTTCAGTTGATTTTTTTTTGCATGGACTACCATCATAACCTTCCCTCTTAACATATATAAATGATCTGAATAGTCTCGTATCATTATAAATAGTCCGCAATTAAATTTGATTTTTTTGACCGAAACAAGTGTATAATATACAATGATTTTTAATCGAAACTTGCATTTCGAAAAGTTTCATAGAATCTAATTTTCGATGTTTTTTTGCATGACCTTCCATCATAATCTTCCCTCGTAAAATATATAAATTATATATGAAGTTTTGTATCATTTCAAATAGTCCCCGATTTAATTAGATTTTTGACCGAAACTAGTATAAACTAGTGTATAATATATTATGATTTTTTGGCCAAACCATGCATTTCGAAAAGTTTCATAGAATCTAGTTTTCAGATAATTTTTTTGCATGGACTACCATCATAACCTTCCCTCTTAACATATATAAATGATCTGAAAAGTCTCGTATCATGTCAAACAGTCCCCAATTAAATTTGATTTTTTTGACCGAAACTAGTGTATAATATACTATGATTTTTGATTGAAACTTGCATTTCGAAAAGTTTCATAGAATCTAATTTCCACTGTATTTTTGCATGAACTTCCATCATAACCTTCCCTCGTAAAATATATAAATGATATATGAAGTTTCGTATCATTTTGAATAGTCCCCGATTTAATTTGATTTTTGACCGAAACTAGTCTAAACTAGTGTATAATATATTATGATTTTTTGGCCAAACCATGTATTTCGAAAAGTTTCATAGAATCTAGTTTTCAGATGATTTTTTTGCATGGACTACCATCATAACCTTCCCTATTAACATATATAAATGATCTGAAAAGTCTCGTATCATTTTCAATAGTCCCCAATTAAATTTTATTTTTTTGACCGAAACAAGTGTATAATATACTATGATTTTTAATCGAAACTTGCATTTCGAAAAGTTTCATAGAATCTAATTTTCCGATGTTTTTTTGCATGACCTTCCATCATAACCTTCCCTCGTAAAATATATAAATTATATATGAAGTTTTGTATCATTTCAAATAGTCCCCGATTTAATTCGACTTTTGACCGAAACTAGTATAAACTAGTGAATAATATATTATGATTTTTTGGCCAAACCATGCATTTCGAAAAGTTTCAGAGAATCTAGTTTTTAGATGATTTTTTTGCATGGACTACCATCATAACCTTCCATCTTAACATATATAAATGATCTGAAAAGTCTTGTATCATGTCAAACAGACCCCAATTTAATTTGATTTTGTTGACCGAAACTAGTGTATAATATACTATGATTTTTGATCGAAACTTGCATTTCGAAAAGTTTCATAGAATCTAATTTTCCGATGTTTTTTTGCATGAACTTCCATAATAACCTTCCCTCGTAAAATATATAAATGATATGTGAAGTTTCGTATCATTTCGAAAAGTCCCCGATTTAATTTTATTTTTGACCGAAACTAGTATAAACTAGTGTATAATATATTATGATTTTTTGGCCAAACCACACATTTCGAAAAGTTTCATAGAATCTAGTTTTCAGATGATTTTTTTGCATGGACTACCATCATAAACTTCCCTCTTAACATATATAAATGATATGAAAAGTCTCGTATCATGTCAAACAGTCCCCAATTTAATTTGATTTTTTTGACCGAAACTAGTGTATAATATACTATGATTTTTGATCGAAACTTGCATTTCGAAAAGTTTCATAGAATCTAATTTTCCGATGATATTTTACATGGACTTCCATCATAACCTTCCCTCGTAAAATATATAAATGATATGTGAAGTTTCATATCATTTCGAGCAGTTCACGATTTAATTTGATTTTTGACCAAAACTAGTATAAACTAGTGTATAATATATTATGATTTTTTGGCCAAACCATGCATTTCGAAAGGTTTCATAGAATCTAGTTTTCAGATGATTTTTATGCATGGACTACCATCATAACCTTCCTTCTTAACATATATAAATGATCTGAAAAGTCTCGTATCATGTCAAACAGTCCCCTATTAAAATTTATTTTTTTGACCGAAACTAGTGTATAATATACTATGATTTTTGATCAAAACTTGCATTTCTAAAAGTTTCATAGAATCTAATTTCCATTGTATTTTTGCATGAACTTCCATCATAACCTTCCCTCGTAAAATATATAAATGATATATGAATTTTCGTATCATTTCGAATAGTCCCCGATTTAATTTTATTTTTGACCGAAACTAGTCTAAACTAGTGTATAATATATTATGATTTTTTGGCCAAACCATGCATTTCGAAAAGTTTCATAGAATCTAGTTTTCAGATGATTTTATTGCATGGACTACCATCATATCCTTCCCTATTAACATATATAAATGATGTGAAAAGTCTCGTATCATTTTAAATAGTCCCCAATTAAATTTGATTTTTTTGACCGAAACAAGTGTATAATATACTATGATTTTTAATCAAAACTTGCATTTCAAAAAGTTTCATAGAATCTAATTTTCCGATGTTTTTTTGCATGACCTTCCATCATAACCTTCCCTCGTAAAACATATAAATTATATATGAAGTTTTGTATCATTTCAAATAGTCCCCGATTTAATTCGATTTTTGACCAAAACTAGTATAAACTAGTGTATAATATATTATGATTTTTTGGCCAAACCATGCATTTCGAAAAGTTTCATAGAATCTAGTTTTTAGATGATTTTTTTGCATGGACTACCATCATAACCTTCCATCTTAACATATATAAATGATCTGAAAATTCTCGTATCATATCAAACAGTCCCCAATTTAATTTGATTTTGTTGACCGAAACTAGTGTATAATATACTATGATTTTTGATCGAAACTTGCATTTCGAAAAGTTTCATAGAATCTAATTTTCCGATGTTTTTTGCATGAACTTCCATAATAACCTTCCCTCGTAAAATATATAAATGATATGTGAAGTTTTGTATCATTTCGAAAAGTCCCCGATTTAATTTTATTTTTGACCGAAACTAGTATAAACTAGTGTATAATATATTATGATTTTTTGGCCAAACCACGCATTTCGAAAAGTTTCATAGAATCTAGTTTTCAGATGATTTTTTTGCATGGACTACCATCATAAACTTCCCTCTTAACATATATAAATGATATGAAAAGTCTCGTATCATGTCAAACAGTCCCCAATTTAATTTGATTTTGTTGACCGAAACTAGTGTATAATATACTATGATTTTTGATCGAAAGTTGCATTTCGAAAAGTTTCATAGAATCTAATTTTCCGATGCTTTTTTACATGGACTTCCATCATAAACTTCCCTCGTAAAATATATAAATGATATGTGAAGTTTCATATCATTTCGAGCAGTTCACGATTTAATTTGATTTTTGACCAAAACTAATATAAACTAGTGTATAATATATTATGATTTTTTGGGCAAACCATGCATTTCGAAAGGTTTCATAGAATCTTGTTTTCATATGATTTTTTTGCATGGACTACCATCATAACCTTCCCTCTTAACATATATAAATGATCTGAAAAGTCTCGTATCATGTCAAACAGACCCCAATTAAATTTGATTTTTTTGACCGAAACTAGTGTATAATATACTGTAATTTTTTATCGAAACTTGCATTTCGAAAAGTTTCATAGAATCTAATTTCCATTGTATTTTTGCATGAACTTCTATCATAACCTTCCCTAGTAAAATATATAAATGATATATGAAGTTTCGTATCATTTTGAATAGTCCCCGATTTAATTTGATTTTTGACCGAAACTAGTCTAAACTAGTGTATAATATATTATGATTTTTTGGCCAAACCATGCATTTCTAAAAGTTTCATAGAATCTAGTTTTCAGATGATTTTTTTGCATGGACTACCATCATAATCTTCCATCTTAACATATATAATGATCTGAAAAGTCTCGTATCATGTCAAACAGTCCCCAATTTTAATTTGATTTTGTTGAACGAAACTAGTGTATAATATACTATGATTTTTGATCGAAAGTTGCATTTTGAAAAGTTTCATAAAATCTAAATTTCCGATGATTTTTTACATGGACTTCCATCATAACCTTCCCTCGTAAAATATATAAATGATATGTGAAGTTTCATATCATTTCGAGCAGTTCATGATTTAATTTGATTTTTGACCAAAACTAGTATAAACTAGTGTATAATATATTATGATTTTTTGGCCAAACCATGCATTTCGAAAGGTTTCATAGAATCTAGTTTTCAGATGATTTTTTTTGCATGGACTACCATCATAACCTTCCCTCTTAACATATATAAATGATCTGAAAAGTCTCGTATCATGTCAAACAGACCCCAATTAAATTTGATTTTTTTGACCGAAACTAGTGTATAATATACTATAATTTTTTATCGAAACTTGCATTTCGAAAAGTTTCATAGAATCTAATTTCCATTGTATTTTTGCATGAACTTCTATCATAACCTTCCCTAGTAAAATATATAAATGATATATGAAGTTTCGTATCATTTCGAATAGTCCCCGATTTAATTTGATTTTTGACCGAAACTAGTCTAAACTAGTGTATAATATATTATGATTTTTTGGCCAAACCATGCATTTCTAAAAGTTTCATAGAATCTAGTTTTCAGATGATTTTTTTGCATGGACTACCATCATAACCTTCCATCTTAACATATATAATGATCTGAAAAGTCTCGTATCATGTCAAACAGTCCCCAATTTTAATTTGATTTTGTTGAACGAAACTAGTGTATAATATACTATGATTTTTGATCGAAAGTTGCATTTTGAAAAGTTTCATAGAATCTAAATTTCCGATGATTTTTTACATGGACTTCCATCATAACCTTCCCTCGTAAAATATATAAATGATATGTGAAGTTTCATATCATTTCGAGCAGTTCATGATTTAATTTGATTTTTGACCAAAACTAGTATAAACTAGTGTATAATATATTATGATTTTTTGGCCAAACCATGCATTTCGAAAGGTTTCATAGAATCTAGTTTTCAGATGATTTTTTTTGCATGGACTACCATCATAACCTTCCCTCTTAACATATATAAATGATCTGAAAAGTCTCGTATCATGTCAAACTGTCCCCAATTAAATTTGATTTTTTTGACTGAAACTAGTGTACAATATACTATGATTTTTTATCGAAACTTGCATTTCGAAAAGTTTCATAGAATCTAATTTCCATTGTATTTTTGCATGAACTTCTATCATAACCTTCCCTAGTAAAATATATAAATGATATATGAAATTTCGTATCATTTCGAATAGTCCCCGATTTAATTTGATTTTTGACCGAAACTAGTCTAAACTAGTGTATAATATATTATGATTTTTTGGCCAAACCATGCATTTCTAAAAGTTTCATAGAATCTAGTTTTCAGATGATTTTTTTGCATGGACTACCATCATAACCTTCCATCTTAACATATATAATGATCTGAAAAGTCTCGTATCATGTCAAACAGTCCCCAATTTTAATTTGATTTTGTTGAACGAAACTAGTGTATAATATACTATGATTTTTGATCGAAAGTTGCATTTTGAAAAGTTTCATAGAATCTAAATTTCCGATGATTTTTTACATGGACTTCCATCATAACCTTCCCTCGTAAAATATATAAATGATATGTGAAGTTTCATATCATTTCGAGCAGTTCATGATTTAATTTGATTTTTGACCAAAACTAGTATAAACTAGTGTATAATATATTATGATTTTTTGGCCAAACCATGCATTTCGAAAGGTTTCATAGAATCTAGTTTTCAGATGATTTTTTTTGCATGGACTACCATCATAACCTTCCCTCTTAACATATATAAATGATCTGAAAAGTCTCGTATCATGTCAAACTGTCCCCAATTAAATTTGATTTTTTTGACTGAAACTAGTGTACAATATACTATGATTTTTTATCGAAACTTGCATTTCGAAAAGTTTCATAGAATCTAATTTCCATTGTATTTTTGCATGAACTTCTATCATAACCTTCCCTAGTAAAATATATAAATGATATATGAAGTTTCGTATCATTTCGAATAGTCCCCGATTTAATTTGATTTTTGACCGAAACTAGTCTAAACTAGTGTATAATATATTATGATTTTTTGGCCAAACCATGCATTTCGAAAAGTTTCATAGAATCTAGTTTTCAGATGATTTTTTTGCATGGACTACCATCTTAACCTTCCATCTTAACATATATAATGATCTGAAAAGTCTCGTATCATGTCAAACAGTCCCCAATTTTAATTTGATTTTGTTGAACGAAACTAGTGTATAATATACTATGATTTTTGATCGAAAGTTGCATTTTGAAAAGTTTCATAGAATCTAAATTTCCGATGATTTTTTACATGGACTTCCATCATAACCTTCCCTCGTAAAATATATAAATGATATGTGAAGTTTCATATCATTTCGAGCAGTTCATGATTTAATTTGATTTTTGACCAAAACTAGTATAAACTAGTGTATAATATATTATGATTTTTTGGCCAAACCATGCATTTCGAAAGGTTTCATAGAATCTAATTTTCAGATGATTTTTTTGCATGGACTACCATCATAACCTTCCCTCTTAACATATATAAATGATCTGAAAAGTCTCGTATCATGTCAAACTGTCCCCAATTAAATTTGATTTTTTTGACCGAAACTAGTGTATAATATACTATGATTTTTGATCGAAACTTGCATTTCGAAAAGTTTCATAGAATCTAATTTCCATTGTATTTTTGCATGAACTTCCATCATAACCTTCCCTCGTAAAATATATAAATTATATATGAAGTTTCATATCATTTCGAATAGTCCCCGATTTAATTTGATTTTTGACCGAAACTAGTCTAAACTAGTGTATAATATATTATGATTTTTTGGCCAAACCATGCATTTCGAAAAGTTTCATAGAATCTAATTTTCAGATGATTTTTTTGCATGGACTACCATCATAACCTTCCATCTTAACATATATAAATGATCTAAAAAGTCTCGTATCATGTCAAACAGTCCCCAATTTAATTTGATTTTGTTGAACGAAACTAGTGTATAATATACTATGATTTTTGATCGAAACTTGCATTTCGAAAAGTTTCATAGAATCTAATTTTCCGATGATTTTTTACATGGACTTCCATAATAACCTTCCCTCGTAAAATATATAAATGATATGTGAAGTTTCATATCATTTCGAGCAGTTCACGATTTAATTTGGTTTTTGACCAAAACTAGTATAAACTAGTGTATAATATATTATGATTTTTTGGCCAAACCATGCATTTCGAAAGGTTTCATAGAATCTAGTTTTCAGATGATTTTTTTGCATGGACTACCATTATAACCTTCCCTCTTAACATATATAAATGATCTGAAAAGTCTCGTATCATTTCAAACTGTCCCCAATTAAATTTGATTTTTTTGACCGAAACTAGTGTATAATATACTATGATTTTTGATCGAAACTTGCATTTCGAAAAGTTTCATAGAATCTAATTTCCATTGTATTTTTGCATGAACTTCCATCATAACCTTCCCTAGTAAAATATATAAATGATATATGAAGTTTCGTATCATTTCGAATAGTCCCCGATTTAATTTGATTTTTGACCGAAACTAGTCTAAACTAGAGTATAATATATTATGATTTTTTGGCCAAACCATGCATTTCGAAAAGTTTCATAGAATCTAGTTTTCAGATGATTTTTTTGCATGGACTACCATCATAACCTTCCCTATTAACATATATAAATGATCTGAAAAGTCTCGTATCATTTTAAATAGTCCCCAATTAAATTTTATTTTTTTGACCGAAACAAGTGTATAATATACTATGATTTTTAATCGAAACTTGCATTTCGAAAAGTTTCATAGAATCTAATTTTCCGATGTTTTTTTGCATGACCTTCCATCATAACCTTCCCTCGTAAAATATATAAAGTATATATGAAGTTTTGTATCATTTCAAATAGTCCCCGATTTAATTCGACTTTTGACCGAAACTAGTATAAACTAGTGAATAATATATTATGATTTTTTGGCCAAACCATGCATTTCGAAAAGTTTCAGAGAATCTAGTTTTTAGATGATTTTTTTGCATGGACTACCATCATAACCTTCCATCTTAACATATATAAATTATCTGAAAAGTCTCGTATCATGTCAAACAGACCCCAATTTAATTTGATTTTGTTGACCGAAACTAGTGTATAATATACTATGATTTTTGATCGAAACTTGCATTTCGAAAAGTTTCATAGAATCTAATTTTCCGATGTTTTTTTGCATGAACTTCCATAATAACCTTCCCTCGTAAAATATATAAATGATATGTGAAGTTTCGTATCATTTCGAAAAGTCCCCGATTTAATTTTATTTTTGACCGAAACTAGTATAAACTAGTGTATAATATATTATGATTTTTTGGCCAAACCACGCATTTCGAAAAGTTTCATAGAATCTAGTTTTCAGATGATTTTTTTGCATGGACTACCATCATAAACTTCCCTCTTAACATATATAAATGATATGAAAAGTCTCGTATCATGTCAAACAGTCCCCAATTTAATTTGATTTTGTTGACCGAAACTAGTGTATAATATACTATGATTTTTTATCGAAAGTTGTATTTCGAAAAGTTTCATAGAATCTAATTTCCATTGTATTTTTGCATGAACTTCTATCATAACCTTCCCTCGTAAAATATATAAATGATATATGAAGTTTCGTATCATTTCGAATAGTCCCCGATTAAATTTGATTTTTGACCGAAACTAGTCTAAACTAGTGTATAATATATTATGATTTTTTGGCCAAACCATGCATTTCGAAAAGTTTCATAGAATCTAGTTTTTAGATGATTTTTTTGCATGGACTACCATCATAGCCTTCCCTCTTAACATATATAAATGATCTGAAAAGTCTCGTATCATTTTAAATAGTCCCCAATTAAATTTGATTTTTTTGACCAAAACAAGTGTATAATATACTATGATTTTTAATCAAAACTTGCATTTCGAAAAGTTTCATAGAATCTAATTTTCCGATGTTTTTTTGCATGACCTTCCATCATAACCTTCCCTCGTAAAACATATAAATTATATATGAAGTTTTGTATCATTTAAAATAGTCCCCGATTTAATTTGATTTTTGACCAAAACTAGTATAAACTAGTGTATAATATATTATGATTTTTTGGCCAAACCATGCATTTCGAAAAGTTTCATAGAATCTAGTTTTTAGATGATTTTTTTGCATGGACTACCATCATAACCTTCCATCTTAACATATATAAATGATCTGAAAATTCTCGTATCATATCAAACAGTCCCCAATTTAATTAGATTTTGTTGACCGAAACTAGTGTATAATATACTATGATTTTTGATCGAAACTTGCATTTCGAAAAGTTTCATAGAATCTAATTTTCCGATGTTTTTTGCATGAACTTCCATAATAACCTTCCCTCGTAAAATATATAAATGATATGTGAAGTTTCGTATCATTTTGAATAGTCCCCGATTTAATTTTATTTTTGACCGAAACTAGTATAAACTAGTGTATAGTATATTATGATTTTTTGGCCAAACCACGCATTTCGAAAAGTTTCATAGAATCTAGTTTTCAGATGATTTTTTTGCATGGACTACCATCTTAACCTTCCATCTTAACATATATAATGATCTGAAAAGTCTCGTATCATGTCAAACAGTCCCCAATTTTAATTTGATTTTGTTGAACGAAACTAGTGTATAATATACTATGATTTTTGATCGAAAGTTGCATTTCGAAAAGTTTCATAGAATCTAAATTTCCGATGATTTTTTACATGGACTTCCATCATAACCTTCCCTCGTAAAATATATAAATGATATGTGAAGTTTCATATCATTTCGAGCAGTTCATGATTTAATTTGATTTTTGACCAAAACTAGTATAAACTAGTGTATAATATATTATGAATTTTTGGCCAAACCATGCATTTCGATAGATTCCATAGAATCTAGTTTTCAGATGATTTTTTTGCATGGACTACCATCATAACCTTCCCTCTTAACATATATAAATGATATGAAAAGTCTCGTATCATGTCAAACAGTCCCCAATTAAATTTGATATTTTTGACTGAAACTAGTGTATAATATACTATGATTTTTGATCGAAACTTGCATTTCGAAAAGTTTCATAGAATCTAATTTCCATTGTATTTTTGCATGAACTTCCATCATAACCTTCCCTCGTAAAATATATAAATTATATATGAAGTTTCGTATCATTTCGAATAGTCCCCGATTTGATTTGATTTTTGACCGAAACTAGTATAAACTAGTGTATAATATATTATGATTTTTTCGCCAAACCATGCATTTCGAAAAGTTTCATAGAATCTAGTTTTCAGATGATTTTTTTGCATGGACTACCATCATAACCTTCCATCTTAACATATATAAATGATCTAAAAAGTCTCGTATCATGTCAAACAGTCCCCAATTTAATTTGATTTTGTTGAACGAAACTAGTGTATAATATACTATGATTTTTGATCGAAACTTGCATTTCGAAAAGTTTCATAGAATCTAATTTTCCGATGATTTTTTACATGGACTTCCATCATAACCTTCCCTCGTAAAATATATAAATGATATGTGAAGTTTCATATCATTTCGAGCAGTTCACGATTTAATTTGATTTTTGACCAAAACTAGTATAAACTAGTGTATAATATATTATGATTTTTTGGCCAAACCATGCATTTCGAAAGGTTTCATAGAATCTAGTTTTCAGATGATTTTTTTGCATGGACTACCATCATAACCTTCCCTCTTAACATATATAAATGATCTGAAAAGTCTCGTATCATGTCAAACTGTCCCCAATTAAATTTGATTTTTATGACCGAAACTAGTGTATAATATACTATGATTTTTGATCGAAACTTGCATTTCGAAAAGTTTCATAGAATCTAATTTCCATTGTATTTTTGCATGAACTTCCATCATAACCTTCCCTCGTAAAATATATAAATGATATATGAAGTTTTGTATCATTTCGAATAGTCCCCGATTTAATTTGATTTTTGACCGAAACTAGTCTAAACTAGAGTATAATATATTATGATTTTTTGGCCAAACCATGCATTTCGAAAAGTTTCATAGAATCTAGTTTTCAGATGATTTTTTTGCATGGACTACCATCATAACCTTCCCTATTAACATATATAAATGATCTGAAAAGTCTCGTATCATTTTAAATAGTCCCCAATTAAATTTTATTTTTTTGACCGAAACAAGTGTATAATATACTATGATTTTTAATCGAAACTTGCATTTCGAAAAGTTTCATAGAATCTAATTTTCCGATGTTTTTTTGCATGACCTTCCATCATAACCTTCCCTCGTAAAATATATAAATTATATATGAAGTTTTGTATCATTTCAAATAGTCCCCGATTTAATTCGACTTTTGACCGAAACTAGTATAAACTAGTGAATAATATATTATGATTTTTTGGCCAAACCATGCATTTCGAAAAGTTTCAGAGAATCTAGTTTTTAGATGATTTTTTTGCATGGACTACCATCATAACCTTCCATCTTAACATATATAAATGATCTGAAAAGTCTCGTATCATGTCAAACAGACCCCAATTTAATTTGATTTTGTTGACCGAAACTAGTGTATAATATACTATGATTTTTGATCGAAACTTGCATTTCGAAAAGTTTCATAGAATCTAATTTTCCGATGTTTTTTGCATGAACTTCCATAATAACCTTCCCTCGTAAAATATATAAATGATATGTGAAGTTTCGTATCATTTTGAATAGTCCCCGATTTAATTTTATTTTTGACCGAAACTAGTATAAACTAGTGTATAATATATTATGATTTTTTGGCCAAACCACGCATTTCGAAAAGTTTCATAGAATCTAGTTTTCAGATGATTTTTTTGCATGGACTACCATCTTAACCTTCCATCTTAACATATATAATGATCTGAAAAGTCTCGTATTATGTCAAACAGTCCCCAATTTTAATTTGATTTTGTTGAACGAAACTAGTGTATAATATACTATGATTTTTGATCGAAAGTTGCATTTCGAAAAGTTTCATAGAATCTAAATTTCCGATGATTTTTTACATGGACTTCCATCATAACCTTCCCTCGTAAAATATATAAATGATATGTGAAGTTTCATATCATTTCGAGCAGTTAATGATTTAATTTGATTTTTGACCAAAACTAGTATAAACTAGTGTATAATATATTATGAATTTTTGGCCAAACCATGCATTTCGAAAGATTCCATAGAATCTAGTTTTCAGATGATTTTTTTGCATGGACTACCATCATAACCTTCCCTCTTAACATATATAAATGATATGAAAAGTCTCGTATCATGTCAAACAGTCCCCAATTAAATTTGATATTTTTGACTGAAACTAGTGTATAATATACTATGATTTTTGATCGAAACTTGCATTTCGAAAAGTTTCATAGAATCTAATTTCCATTGTATTTTTGCATGAACTTCCATCATAACCTTCCCTCGTAAAATATATAAATTATATATGAAGTTTCGTATCATTTCGAATAGTCCCCGATTTAATTTGATTTTTGATCGAAACTAGTATAAACTAGTGTATAATATATTATGATTTTTTCGCCAAACCATGCATTTCGAAAAGTTTCATAGAATCTAGTTTTCAGATGATTTTTTTGCATGGACTACCATCATAACCTTCCATCTTAACATATATAAATGATCTAAAAAGTCTCGTATCATGTCAAACAGTCCCCAATTTAATTTTATTTTGTTGAACGAAACTAGTGTATAATATACTATGATTTTTGATCGAAACTTGCATTTCGAAAAGTTTCATAGAATCTAATTTTCCGATGATTTTTTACATGGACTTCCATCATAACCTTCCCTCGTAAAATATATAAATGATATGTGAAGTTTCATATCATTTCGAGCAGTTCACGATTTAATTTGATTTTTGACCAAAACTAGTATAAACTAGTGTATAATATATTATGATTTTTTGGCCAAACCATGCATTTCGAAAGGTTTCATAGAATCTAGTTTTCAGATGATTTTTTTGCATGGACTACCATCATAACCTTCCCTCTTAACATATATAAATGATCTGAAAAGTCTCGTATCATGTCAAACTGTCCCCAATTAAATTTGATTTTTATGACCGAAACTAGTGTATAATATACTATGATTTTTGATCGAAACTTGCATTTCGAAATGTTTCATAGAATCTAATTTCCATTGTATTTTTGCATGAACTTCCATCATAACCTTCCCTCGTAAAATATATAAATGATATATGAAGTTTTGTATCATTTCGAATAGTCCCCGATTTAATTTGATTTTTGACCGAAACTAGTCTAAACTAGAGTATAATATATTATGATTTTTTGGCCAAACCATGCATTTCGAAAAGTTTCATAGAATCTAGTTTTCAGATGATTTTTTTGCATGGACTACCATCATAACCTTCCCTATTAACATATATAAATGATCTGAAAAGTCTCGTATCATTTTAAATAGTCCCCAATTAAATTTTATTTTTTTGACGGAAACAAGTGTATAATATACTATGATTTTTAATCGAAACTTGCATTTCGAAAAGTTTCATAGAATCTAATTTTCCGATGTTTTTTTGCATGACCTTCCATCATAACCTTCCCTCGTAAAATATATAAATTATATATGAAGTTTTGTATCATTTCAAATAGTCCCCGATTTAATTCGACTTTTGACCGAAACTAGTATAAACTAGTGAATAATATATTATGATTTTTTGGCCAAACCATGCATTTCGAAAAGTTTCAGAGAATCTAGTTTTTAGATGATTTTTTTGCATGGACTACCATCATAACCTTCCATCTTAACATATATAAATGATCTGAAAAGTCTCGTATCATGTCAAACAGACCCCAATTTAATTTGATTTTGTTGACCGAAACTAGTGTATAATATACTATGATTTTTGATCGAAACTTGCATTTCGAAAAGTTTCATAGAATCTAATTTTCCGATGTTTTTTTGCATGAACTTCCATAATAACCTTCCCTCGTAAAATATATAAATGATATGTGAAGTTTCGTATCATTACGAAAAGTCCCCGATTTAATTTTATTTTTGACCGAAACTAGTATAAACTAGTGTATAATATATTATGATTTTTTGGCCAAACCACGCATTTCGAAAAGTTTCATAGAATCTAGTTTTCAGATGATTTTTTTGCATGGACTACCATCATAAACTTCCCTCTTAACATATATAAATGATATGAAAAGTCTCGTATCATGTCAAACAGTCCCCAATTTAATTTGATTTTGTTGACCGAAACTAGTGTATAATATACTATGATTTTTGATCGAAACTTGCATTTCGAAAAGTTTCATAGAATCTAATTTCCATTGTATTTTTGCATGAACTTCCATCATAACCTTCCCTCGTAAAATATATAAATGATATATGAAGTTTTGTATCATTTCGAATAGTCCCCGATTTAATTTGATTTTTGACCAAAACTAGTATAAACTAGTGTATAATATATTATGAATTTTTGGCCAAACCATGCATTTCGAAAGATTCCATAGAATCTAGTTTTCAGATGATTTTTTTGCATGGACTACCATCATAACCTTCCCTCTTAACATATATAAATGATATGAAAAGTCTCGTATCATGTCAAACAGTCCCCAATTAAATTTGATATTTTTGACTGAAACTAGTGTATAATATACTATGATTTTTGATCGAAACTTGCATTTCGAAAAGTTTCATAGAATCTAATTTCCATTGTATTTTTGCATGAACTTCTATCATAACCTTCCCTCGTAAAATATATAAATTATATATGAAGTTTCGTATCATTTCGAATAGTCCCCGATTTAATTTGATTTTTGACCGAAACTAGTATAAACTAGTGTATAATATATTATGATTTTTTCGCCAAACCATGCATTTCGAAAAGTTTCATAGAATCTAGTTTTCAGATGATTTTTTTGCATGGACTACCATCATAACCTTCCATCTTAACATATATAAATGATCTAAAAAGTCTCGTATCATGTCAAACAGTCCCCAATTTAATTTTATTTTGTTGAACGAAACTAGTGTATAATATACTATGATTTTTGATCGAAACTTGCATTTCGAAAAGTTTCATAGAATCTAATTTTCCGATGATTTTTTACATGGACTTCCATCATAACCTTCCCTCGTAAAATATATAAATGATATGTGAAGTTTCATATCATTTCGAGCAGTTCACGATTTAATTTGATTTTTGACCAAAACTAGTATAAACTAGTGTATAATATATTATGATTTTTTGGCCAAACCATGCATTTCGAAAGGTTTCATAGAATCTAGTTTTCAGATGATTTTTTTGCATGGACTACCATCATAACCTTCCCTCTTAACATATATAAATGATCTGAAAAGTCTCGTATCATGTCAAACTGTCCCCAATTAAATTTGATTTTTATGACCGAAACTAGTGTATAATATACTATGATTTTTGATCGAAACTTGCATTTCGAAAAGTTTCATAGAATCTAATTTCCATTGTATTTTTGCATGAACTTCCATCATAACCTTCCCTCGTAAAATATATAAATGATATATGAAGTTTTGTATCATTTCGAATAGTCCCCGATTTAATTTGATTTTTGACCGAAACTAGTCTAAACTAGAGTATAATATATTATGATTTTTTGGCCAAACCATGCATTTCGAAAAGTTTCATAGAATCTAGTTTTCAGATGATTTTTTTGCATGGACTACCATCATAACCTTCCCTATTAACATATATAAATGATCTGAAAAGTCTCGTATCATTTTAAATAGTCCCCAATTAAATTTTATTTTTTTGACCGAAACAAGTGTATAATATACTATGATTTTTAATCGAAACTTGCATTTCGAAAAGTTTCATAGAATCTAATTTTCCGATGTTTTTTTGCATGACCTTCCATCATAACCTTCCCTCGTAAAATATATAAATTATATATGAAGTTTTGTATCATTTCAAATAGTCCCCGATTTAATTCGACTTTTGACCGAAACTAGTATAAACTAGTGAATAATATATTATGATTTTTTGGCCAAACCATGCATTTCGAAAAGTTTCAGAGAATCTTGTTTTTAGATGATTTTTTTGCATGGACTACCATCATAACCTTCCATCTTAACATATATAAATGATCTGAAAAGTCTCGTATCATGTCAAACAGACCCCAATTTAATTTGATTTTGTTGACCGAAACTAGTGTATAATATACTATGATTTTTGATCGAAACTTGCATTTCGAAAAGTTTCATAGAATCTAATTTTCCGATGTTTTTTTGCATGAACTTCCATAATAACCTTCCCTCGTAAAATATATAAATGATATGTGAAGTTTCGTATCATTACGAAAAGTCCCCGATTTAATTTTATTTTTGACCGAAACTAGTATAAACTAGTGTATAATATATTATGATTTTTTGGCCAAACCACGCATTTCGAAAAGTTTCATAGAATCTAGTTTTCAGATGATTTTTTTGCATGGACTACCATCATAAACTTCCCTCTTAACATATATAAATGATATGAAAAGTCTCGTATCATGTCAAACAGTCCCCAATTTAATTTGATTTTGTTGACCGAAACTAGTGTATAATATACTATGATTTTTGATCGAAACTTGCATTTCGAAAAGTTTCATAGAATCTAATTTCCATTGTATTTTTGCATGAACTTCCATCATAACCTTCCCTCGTAAAATATATAAATGATATATGAAGTTTTGTATCATTTCGAATAGTCCCCGATTTAATTTGATTTTTGACCGAAACTAGTCTAAACTAGAGTATAATATATTATGATTTTTTGGCCAAACCATGCATTTCGAAAAGTTTCATAGAATCTAGTTTTCAGATGATTTTTTTGCATGGACTACCATCATAACCTTCCCTATTAACATATATAAATGATCTGAAAAGTCTCGTATCATTTTAAATAGTCCCCAATTAAATTTTATTTTTTTGACCGAAACAAGTGTATAATATACTATGATTTTTAATCGAAAGTTGCATTTCGAAAAGTTTCATAGAATCTAATTTTCCGATGTTTTTTTGCATGACCTTCCATCATAACCTTCCCTCGTAAAATATATAAATTATATATGAAGTTTTGTATCATTTCAAATAGTCCCCGATTTAATTCGACTTTTGACCGAAACTAGTATAAACTAGTGAATAATATATTATGATTTTTTGGCCAAACCATGCATTTCGAAAAGTTTCAGAGAATCTAGTTTTTAGATGATTTTTTTGCATGGACTACCATCATAACCTTCCATCTTAACATATATAAATGATCTGAAAAGTCTCGTATCATGTCAAACAGACCCCAATTTAATTTGATTTTGTTGACCGAAACTAGTGTATAATATACTATGATTTTTGATCGAAACTTGCATTTCGAAAAGTTTCATAGAATCTAATTTTCCGATGTTTTTTTGCATGAACTTCCATAATAACCTTCCCTCGTAAAATATATAAATGATATGTGAAGTTTCGTATCATTACGAAAAGTCCCCGATTTAATTTTATTTTTGACCGAAACTAGTATAAACTAGTGTATAATATATTATGATTTTTTGGCCAAACCACGCATTTCGAAAAGTTTCATAGAATCTAGTTTTCAGATGATTTTTTTGCATGGACTACCATCATAAACTTCCCTCTTAACATATATAAATGATATGAAAAGTCTCGTATCATGTCAAACAGTCCCCAATTTAATTTGATTTTGTTGACCGAAACTAGTGTATAATATACTATGATTTTTGATCGAAAGTTGCATTTCGAAAAGTTTCATAGAATCTAATTTCCATTGTATTTTTGCATGAACTTCTATCATAACCTTCCCTCGTAAAATATATAAATGATATATGAAGTTTCGTATCATTTCGAATAGTCCCCGATTAAATTTGATTTTTGACCGAAACTAGTCTAAACTAGTGTATAATATATTATGATTTTTTGGCCAAACCATGCATTTCGAAAAGTTTCATAGAATCTAGTTTTTAGATGATTTTTTTGCATGGACTACCATCATAGCCTTCCCTCTTAACATATATAAATGATCTGAAAAGTCTCGTATCATTTTAAATAGTCCCCAATTAAATTTGATTTTTTTGACCGAAACAAGTGTATAATATACTATGATTTTTAATCAAATCTTGCATTTCGAAAAGTTTCATAGAATCTAATTTTCCGATGTTTTTTTGCATGACCTTCCATCATAACCTTCCCTCGTAAAACATATAAATTATATATGAAGTTTTGTATCATTTAAAATAGTCCCCGATTTAATTCGATTTTTGACCAAAACTAGTATAAACTAGTGTATAATATATTATGATTTTTTGGCCAAACCATGCATTTCGAAAAGTTTCATAGAATCTAGTTTTTAGATGATTTTTTTGCATGGACTACCATCATAACCTTCCATCTTAACATATATAAATGATTTGAAAATTCTCGTATCATATCAAACAGTCCCCAATTTAATTTGATTTTGTTGACCGAAACTAGTGTATAATATACTATGATTTTTGATCGAAACTTGCATTTCGAAAAGTTTCATAGAATCTAATTTTCCGATGTTTTTTGCATGAACTTCCATAATAACCTTCCCTCGTAAAATATATAAATGATATGTGAAGTTTCGTATCATTTTGAATAGTCCCCAATTTAATTTTATTTTTGACCGAAACTAGTATAAACTAGTGTATAATATATTATGATTTTTTGGCCAAACCACGCATTTCGAAAAGTTTCATAGAATCTAGTTTTCAGATGATTTTTTTGCATGGACTACCATCTTAACCTTCCATCTTAACATATATAATGATCTGAAATTTCTCGTATCATGTCAAACAGTCCCCAATTTTAATTTGATTTTGTTGAACGAAACTAGTGTATAATATACTATGATTTTTGATCGAAAGTTGCATTTCGAAAAGTTTCATAGAATCTAAATTTCCGATGATTTTTTACATGGACTTCCATCATAACCTTCCCTCGTAAAATATATAAATGATATGTGAAGTTTCATATCATTTCGAGCAGTTCATGATTTAATTTGATTTTTGACCAAAACTAGTATAAACTAGTGTATAATATATTATGAATTTTTGGCCAAACCATGCATTTCGAAAGATTCCATAGAATCTAGTTTTCAGATGATTTTTTTGCATGGACTACCATCATAACCTTCCCTCTTAACATATATAACTGATCTGAAAAGTCTCGTATCATGTCAAACAGTCCCCAATTAAATTTGATTTTTTTGACTAAAACTAGTGTATAATATACTATGATTTTTGATCGAAACTTGCATTTCGAAAAGTTTCATAGAATCTAATTTCCATTGTATTTTTGCATGAACTTCCATCATAACCTTCCCTCGTAAAATATATAAATTATATATGAAGTTTCGTATCATTTCGAATAGTCCCCGATTTAATTTGATTTTTGACCGAAACTAGTCTAAACTAGTGTATAATATATTATGATTTTTTCGCCAAACCATGCATTTCGAAAAGTTTCATAGAATCTAGTTTTCAGATGATTTTTTTGCATGGACTACCATCATAACCTTCCATCTTAACATATATAAATGATCTAAAAAGTCTCGTATCATGTCAAACAGTCCCCAATTTAATTTGATTTTGTTGAACGAAACTAGTGTATAATATACTATGATTTTTGATCGAAACTTGCATTTCGAAAAGTTTCATAGAATCTAATTTTCCGATGATTTTTTACATGGACTTCCATCATAACCTTCCCTCGTAAAATATATAAATGATATGTGAAGTTTCATATCATTTCGAGCAGTTCATGATTTAATTTGATTTTTGACCAAAACTAGTATAAACTAGTGTATAATATATTATGATTTTTTGGCCAAACCACGCATTTCGAAAAGTTTCATAGAATCTAGTTTTCAGATGATTTTTTTGCATGGACTACCATCATAAACTTCCCTCTTAACATATATAAATGATATGAAAAGTCTCGTATCATGTCAAACAGTCCCCAATTTAATTTGATTTTGTTGACCGAAACTAGTGTATAATATACTATGATTTTTGATCGAAAGTTGCATTTCGAAAAGTTTCATAGAATCTAATTTTCCGATGCTTTTTTACATGGACTTCCATCATAAACTTCCCTCGTAAAATATATAAATGATATGTGAAGTTTCATATCATTTCGAGCAGTTCACGATTTAATTTGATTTTTGACCAAAACTAATATAAACTAGTGTATAATATATTATGATTTTTTGGGCAAACCATGCATTTCGAAAGGTTTCATAGAATCTAGTTTTCAGATGATTTTTTTGCATGGACTACCATCATAACCTTCCCTCTTAACATATATAAATGATCTGAAAAGTCTCGTATCATGTCAAACAGACCCCAATTAAATTTGATTTTTTTGACCGAAACTAGTGTATAATATACTATAATTTTTTATCGAAACTTGCATTTCGAAAAGTTTCATAGAATCTAATTTCCATTGTATTTTTGCATGAACTTCTATCATAACCTTCCCTCGTAAAATATATAAATGATATATGAAGTTTCGTATCATTTCGAATAGTCCCCGATTTAATTTGATTTTTGACCGAAACTAGTCTAAACTAGTGTATAATATATTATGATTTTTTGGCCAAACCATGCATTTCTAAAAGTTTCATAGAATCTAGTTTTCAGATGATTTTTTTGCATGGACTACCATCATAACCTTCCATCTTAACATATATAATGATCTGAAAAGTCTCGTATCATGTCAAACAGTCCCCAATTTTAATTTGATTTTGTTGAACGAAACTAGTGTATAATATACTATGATTTTTGATCGAAAGTTGCATTTCGAAAAGTTTCATAGAATCTAAATTTCCGATGATTTTTTACATGGACTTCCATCATAACCTTCCCTCGTAAAATATATAAATGATATATGAAGTTTCGTATCATTTCGAATAGTCCCCGATTTAATTTGATTTTTGACCGAAACTAGTCTAAACTAGTGTATAATATATTATGATTTTTTGGCCAAACCATGCATTTCTATAAGTTTCATAGAATCTAGTTTCCAGATGATTTTTTTGCATGGACTACCATCATAACCTTCCATCTTAACATATATAATGATCTGAAAAGTCTCGTATCATGTCAAACAGTCCCCAATTTTAATTTGATTTTGTTGAACGAAACTAGTGTATAATATACTATGATTTTTGATCGAAAGTTGCATTTTGAAAAGTTTCATAGAATCTAAATTTCCGATGATTTTTTACATGAACTTCCATCATAACCTTCCCTCGTAAAATATATAAATTATATATGAAGTTTCGTATCATTTCGAATAGTCCCCGATTTAATTTGATTTTTGACCAAAACTAGTATAAACTAGTGTATAATATATTATGATTTTTTGGCCAAACCATGCATTTCGAAAAGTTTCATAGAATCTAGTTTTTAGATGATTTTTTTGCATGGACTACCATCATAACCTTCCATCTTAACATATATAAATGATTTGAAAATTCTCGTATCATATCAAACAGTCCCCAATTTAATTTGATTTTGTTGACCGAAACTAGTGTATAATATACTATGATTTTTGATCGAAACTTGCATTTCGAAAAGTTTCATAGAATCTAATTTTCCGATGTTTTTTGCATGAACTTCCATAATAACCTTCCCTCGTAAAATATATAAATGATATGTGAAGTTTCGTATCATTTTGAATAGTCCCCAATTTAATTTTATTTTTGACCGAAACTAGTATAAACTAGTGTATAATATATTATGATTTTTTGGCCAAACCACGCATTTCGAAAAGTTTCATAGAATCTAGTTTTCAGATGATTTTTTTGCATGGACTACCATCTTAACCTTCCATCTTAACATATATAATGATCTGAAATTTCTCGTATCATGTCAAACAGTCCCCAATTTTAATTTGATTTTGTTGAACGAAACTAGTGTATAATATACTATGATTTTTGATCGAAAGTTGCATTTCGAAAAGTTTCATAGAATCTAAATTTCCGATGATTTTTTACATGGACTTCCATCATAACCTTCCCTCGTAAAATATATAAATGATATGTGAAGTTTCATATCATTTCGAGCAGTTCATGATTTAATTTGATTTTTGACCAAAACTAGTATAAACTAGTGTATAATATATTATGAATTTTTGGCCAAACCATGCATTTCGAAAGATTCCATAGAATCTAGTTTTCAGATGATTTTTTTGCATGGACTACCATCATAACCTTCCCTCTTAACATATATAACTGATCTGAAAAGTCTCGTATCATGTCAAACAGTCCCCAATTAAATTTGATTTTTTTGACTAAAACTAGTGTATAATATACTATGATTTTTGATCGAAACTTGCATTTCGAAAAGTTTCATAGAATCTAATTTCCATTGTATTTTTGCATGAACTTCCATCATAACCTTCCCTCGTAAAATATATAAATTATATATGAAGTTTCGTATCATTTCGAATAGTCCCCGATTTAATTTGATTTTTGACCGAAACTAGTCTAAACTAGTGTATAATATATTATGATTTTTTCGCCAAACCATGCATTTCGAAAAGTTTCATAGAATCTAGTTTTCAGATGATTTTTTTGCATGGACTACCATCATAACCTTCCATCTTAACATATATAAATGATCTAAAAAGTCTCGTATCATGTCAAACAGTCCCCAATTTAATTTGATTTTGTTGAACGAAACTAGTGTATAATATACTATGATTTTTGATCGAAACTTGCATTTCGAAAAGTTTCATAGAATCTAATTTTCCGATGATTTTTTACATGGACTTCCATCATAACCTTCCCTCGTAAAATATATAAATGATATGTGAAGTTTCATATCATTTCGAGCAGTTCATGATTTAATTTGATTTTTGACCAAAACTAGTATAAACTAGTGTATAATATATTATGATTTTTTGGCCAAACCACGCATTTCGAAAAGTTTCATAGAATCTAGTTTTCAGATGATTTTTTTGCATGGACTACCATCATAAACTTCCCTCTTAACATATATAAATGATATGAAAAGTCTCGTATCATGTCAAACAGTCCCCAATTTAATTTGATTTTGTTGACCGAAACTAGTGTATAATATACTATGATTTTTGATCGAAAGTTGCATTTCGAAAAGTTTCATAGAATCTAATTTTCCGATGCTTTTTTACATGGACTTCCATCATAAACTTCCCTCGTAAAATATATAAATGATATGTGAAGTTTCATATCATTTCGAGCAGTTCACGATTTAATTTGATTTTTGACCAAAACTAATATAAACTAGTGTATAATATATTATGATTTTTTGGGCAAACCATGCATTTCGAAAGGTTTCATAGAATCTAGTTTTCAGATGATTTTTTTGCATGGACTACCATCATAACCTTCCCTCTTAACATATATAAATGATCTGAAAAGTCTCGTATCATGTCAAACAGACCCCAATTAAATTTGATTTTTTTGACCGAAACTAGTGTATAATATACTATAATTTTTTATCGAAACTTGCATTTCGAAAAGTTTCATAGAATCTAATTTCCATTGTATTTTTGCATGAACTTCTATCATAACCTTCCCTCGTAAAATATATAAATGATATATGAAGTTTCGTATCATTTCGAATAGTCCCCGATTTAATTTGATTTTTGACCGAAACTAGTCTAAACTAGTGTATAATATATTATGATTTTTTGGCCAAACCATGCATTTCTAAAAGTTTCATAGAATCTAGTTTTCAGATGATTTTTTTGCATGGACTACCATCATAACCTTCCATCTTAACATATATAATGATCTGAAAAGTCTCGTATCATGTCAAACAGTCCCCAATTTTAATTTGATTTTGTTGAACGAAACTAGTGTATAATATACTATGATTTTTGATCGAAAGTTGCATTTCGAAAAGTTTCATAGAATCTAAATTTCCGATGATTTTTTACATGGACTTCCATCATAACCTTCCCTCGTAAAATATATAAATGATATATGAAGTTTCGTATCATTTCGAATAGTCCCCGATTTAATTTGATTTTTGACCGAAACTAGTCTAAACTAGTGTATAATATATTATGATTTTTTGGCCAAACCATGCATTTCTATAAGTTTCATAGAATCTAGTTTCCAGATGATTTTTTTGCATGGACTACCATCATAACCTTCCATCTTAACATATATAATGATCTGAAAAGTCTCGTATCATGTCAAACAGTCCCCAATTTTAATTTGATTTTGTTGAACGAAACTAGTGTATAATATACTATGATTTTTGATCGAAAGTTGCATTTTGAAAAGTTTCATAGAATCTAAATTTCCGATGATTTTTTACATGGACTTCCATCATAACCTTCCCTCGTAAAATATATAAATGATATATGAAGTTTCGTATCATTTCGAATAGTCCCGAATTTAATTTTATTTTTGACCGAAACTAGTATAAACTAGTTTATAATATATTATGATTTTTTTGCCAAACCACACATTTCGAAAAGTTTCATAGAATCTAGTCTTCAGATGATTTTTTTGCAAGGACTACCATCATAAACTTCGCTCTTAACATATATAAATGATATGAAAAGTCTCGTATCATGTCAAACAGTCCCCAATTAAATTTGATTTTGTTGACCGAAACTAGTGTATAATATACTATGATTTTTGATCGAAAGTTGCATTTCGAAAAGTTTCATGGAATATAATTTTCCGATGGTTTTTTACATGGACATTCATCATAACCTTCCCTCGTAAAATATATAAATGATATGTGAAGTTTCATATCATTTCGAGCAGTTCACGATTTAATTTGATTTTTGACCAAAACTAGTATAAACTAGTGTATAATATATTATGAATTTTTGGCCAAACCATGCATTTCGAAAGATTCCATAGAATCTAGTTTTCAGATGATTTTTTTGCATGGACTACCATCATAACCTTCCCTCTTAACATATATAAATGATCTTAAAAGTCTCGTATCATGTCAAACAGTCCCCAATTAAATTTGATTTTTTTGACTGAAACTAGTGTATAATATACTATGATTTTTGATCGAAACTTGCATTTCGAAAAGTTTCATAGAATCTAATTTCCATTGTATTTTTGCATGAACTTCCATCATAACCTTCCCTCGTAAAATATATAAATGATATATGTAGTTTCGTATCATTTCGAATAGTCCACGATTTAATTTGACTTTTGACCGAAACTAGTCTAAACTAGTGTATAATATATTATGATTTTTTGGCCAAACCATGCATTTCGAAAATTTTCATAGAATCTAGTTTTCAGATGATTTTTTTGCATGGACTACCATCATAACCTTCCATCTTAACATATATAAATGATCTAAAAAGTCTCGTATCATGTCTAACAGTCCCCAATTTAATTTGATTTTGTTGACCGAAACTAGTGTATAATATACTATGATTTTTGTTCGAAACTTGCATTTCGAAAAGTTTCATAGAATCTAATTTTCTGATGTTTTTTTGCATGAACTTCCATAATAACCTTCCCTCATAAAATATATAAATGATATGTGAAGTTTCGTATCATTTCGAATAGTCCCTGATTTAATTTGATTTTTGACCGAAACTAGTATAAACTAGTGTATAATATATTATGATTTTTTGGCCAAACCATGCATTTCGAAAGGTTTCATAGAATCTATTTTTCAGATGTTTTTTTGCATGGACTACCATCATAACCTTCCCTCTTAACATATATAAATGATCTGAAAAGTCTCGTATCATGTCAAACAGTTCCCAATTAAATTTGATTTTTTGACCGAAACTAGTGTATAATTTACTATGATTTTTGACCGAAACATGCATTTCGAAAAGTTTCATAGAATCTAATTTTCCGATGATTTTTTACATGGACTTCCATCATAACCTTCCATCGTAAAATATATAAATGATGTGTGAATTTCATATCATTTCGAGCATGTCACGATTTAATTTGATTTTTGACCAAAACTAGTATAAACGAGTGTATAATATATTATGATTTTTTGGCCAAACCATGCATTTCGAAAGGTTTCATAGAATCTAGTTTTCAGATGATTTTTTTACATGGACTACCATTATAACCTTCCCTCTTAACATATATAAATGATCTGAAAAGTCTCATATCATGTCAAACAGTCCCCAATTAAATTTGATTTTTTTGACAGAAACTAGTGTATAATATACTATGATTTTTTATCGAAACTTGCATTTCGAAAAGTTTCATAGATTCTAATTTTCCGATGTTTTTTTTGCATGAACTTACATAATAACCTTCCCTCATAAAATATATAAATGATATGTGAAGTTTCGTATCATTTCAAATAGTCCCCGATTTAATTTGATTTTTGACCGAATCTAGTTTTCAGTTGATTTTTTTGCATGGACTACATTCATAACCTTCCCGCTTAACATATATAAATGATCTGAAAAGTCTCGTATCATGTCAAACAGTCCCCAATTAAATTTGATTTTTTTGACCGAAACTAGAGTATAATATACCATGATTTTTGACCGAAACAAACATTTCGAAAAGTTTCATAAAATCTAATTTACCAATGATATGTTGCATGGACTTCCATCATAACCTTCCTTCGTAAAATATATAAAGGATATGTGAAGTTTCGTATCATTTCGAACAGTTCCCGATTTAATTTGATTTTTGACCGAAACTAGTATAAACGAGTGTATAATATATTATGATTTTTTGGCCAAACCATGCATTTCAAAAAGTTTCATAGAATCTATTTTTCAGATGTTTTTTTGCATGGACTACCATCATAACCTTCCCTCATAACATATATAAATGATCTGAAAAGTCTCGTATTATGTCAAACAGTCCCCAATTAAATTTGATCTTTTGACTGAAACTAGTGTATAATATACTATGATTTTTGACCGAAACATGCATTTCGAAAAGTTTCATAGAATCTAATTTTCCGAGGATTTTTTACATGGACTTCCATCATAACCTTCCCTCGTAAAATATATAAATGATATGTGAATTTTCATATCATTTCGAGAAGTTCCTGATTTGATTTGATTTTTGACCAAAACTAGTATAAACTAGTGTATAATATATTATGATTTTTTGGCAAAAACATGCATTTCGTAGAGTTTCATAGAATCTAAATTTCAGATGATTATTTTGCATGGACTACCATCATAACCTTCCCTCTTAACATATATAAATGATCTTAAAAGTCTCGTATCTCGTCAAAATGGCCCCCAATTAAATATGATTTTTTTGACCGAAACTAGTGTATAATATACTATGATTTTTGACCGAAACTTGCATTTCAAAAAGTTTCATAGAATCTAATTTTCCGATGATTTTTTACATGGACTTCCATCATAACTTTCCCTCGTAAAATATATAAATGATATGTGAATTTCATATCATTTCGAGCAGTTCACGGTTTAATTTGATTTTTGACCAAAACTAGTATAAACGAGTGTATAATATCTTATGATTTTTTGGCCAAACCATGCATTTTGAAAGGTTTCATAGAATCTAGTTTTCAGATGATTTTTTTGCATGGACTACCATCATAACCTTCCCTCTTAACATATATAAATGATCTGAAAAGTCTCGTATCATGTCAAACAGTCCCCAATTAAATTTAATTTTTTTGACCGAAACTAGTGTTTAATATACTATGATTTTTGATCGAAACTTGCATTTCGAAAAGTTTCATAGAATCTAATTTTCCAATGTATTTTTGCATGAACTTCTATCATAACCTTCCCTCTTAACATATATAAATGATATATGAAGTTTCGTATCATTTCGAATAGTCCCCGATTTAATTTGATTTTTGACAGAAACTAGTATAAACTAATGTATAATATATTATGATTTTTTGGCCAACCCATGCATTTCGAAAAGTTTCATAGAATCTAGTTTTCAGATGATTTTTTTGCATGGACTACCATCATAACCTTCCATCTTAACATATATAAATGATCTGAAAAGTCTAGTATCATGTCAAACAGTCCCCAATTAAATTTGATTTTGTTGACCGAAACTAGTGTATAATATACTTTGATTTTTTATCGAAACTTGCATTTCGCAAAGTTTCATAGAATCTAATTTTCCGATGATTTCTTACATGGACTTCCATCATAACCTTCCCTCGTAAAATATATAAATGATATGTGAAGTTTCATATCATTTCGAGCAGTTCCCGATTTAATTTGAATTTTGACCAAAACTAGTATAAACTAATGTATAATATATTATGATTTTTTGGCCAAACCATGCATTTAGAAAGGTTTCATAGAATCTAGTTTTCAGATGATTTTTTTGCATGGACTACTATCATAACCTTCCCTCTTAACATATATAAATGACCTGAAAAGTCTCGTATCAAATCAATCAGTCCCCAATTAAATTTGATTTTTTTGACCGAAACTAGTGTATAATATACTATGATTTTTGATCGAAACTTGCATTTCGAAAAGTTTCATAGAATCTAATTTTCCAATGTATTTTTGCATGAACTTCCATCATAACCTTCCCTCATAAAATATATAAATGATATATGAAGTTTCGTATCATTTCGAGTAGTCCCCGATTTAATTTGATTTTTGACCAAAACTAGTCTAAACTAGTGTATAATATATTATGATTTTTTGGCCAAACCATGCATTTCGAAAGGTTTCATAGAATCTAGTTTTTAGATGATTTTTTTGCATGGACTACCATCATAACCTTCCCTCTTAACATATATAAATGATCTGAAAAGTATCGTATCATTTTAAATAGTCCCTAATTAAATTTGATTTTTTTGACCGAAATAAGTGTATAATATACTATGATTTTTGATCGAAACTTGCATTTCGAAAAGTTTCATAGAATCTAATTTTCCGATGTTTTTTTGCATGGCCTTCCATCATAACCTTCCCTCGTAAAATATATAAATGATATATGAAGTTACGTATCATTTCGAATAGTCCCCGATTTAATTTTATTTTTGACCGAAACTAGTCTAAACTAGTGTATAATATATTATGATTTTTTGGCCAAACCATGCATTTTGAAAAGTTTCATAGAATCTAGTTTTCAGATGATTTTTTTGCATGGACTACCATCATAACATTCCCTCTTAACATATATAAATGATCTGAAAAGTCCCTTATCATTTTAAATAGTCCCCAATTAAATTTGATTTTTTTGACTGAAACAAGTGTATAATATACTTTCATTTTTGATCGAAACTTGCATTTCGAAAAGTTTCGTAGAATCTAATTTTCTGATGTTTTTTTGCATGATCTTCCATCATAACCTTCCCTCGTAAAATATATAAATGATATATGAAGTTTCGTATCATTTTGAATAGTCCCCGATTTAATTTTATTTTTGACCGAAACTAGTATAAACTAGTGTATAATATATTATGATTTTTTGGGTAAACCATGCATTTCGAAAAGTTTTGTAGATGTTTAGAATTGGCAGAATTTTTGACCAACAAGAAGTAATGAATTTAGTTCAGGATGTCACACCAGATGTTGTGACATTATCAAACAGATTATAAGTAAATGAACTGAATTCAGGATGTCACACCAGATGTTGTGACATTGTATTAGGTAATGAAGTAAGTTCATTTTACAGGATGTCACACCAGATGTTGTGACATTGTATCAGTAAATGAAGTAAGTTCAGTTTTCAGGATGTCACACCAGATGTTGTGACATCTCAAACCTGCTACCAGAATTAATTAATGATTAACAGAACTGAGTAAATTAAGGGAAGGTATCTGGAATTAATTATGGATGGATAAAACAGAAGAAGGCGCATCTGTAGGGAGTTTTGTTATATGACTTCAGTATAATCAGAAGAACTGAATCACCTAGAATCTAGGAAGTAACAAACCCTAATTCAAGGTGATGGCTGCATGCATATCAGGATTGGATAAACCTACAGAAAGCCCAAAATCCAAACACATATTTAAGCAACAGAAACTCTCAGAATAGAGTACGAAATTAAGAAGACTAAATAGGGTGTTTGTTTTTTGATAGCAGGTTGTTTTTATGTGTACCACTTTATGAGCTTTTAAGCAAAAGTGTATTTGTGTCTTGATTGAAACTGTAAAGTAAGATCAAGCTGTTTTGTTTGAAGTATGACTTCAATTTTATTAAACTTGTAAACATATCACTCTGTGATTGAGGGGGAGTGAGTTGGTACTCATATCTAAGTTGTGTCTTAGGTAAAAATTTCCTTGGGTAGATATTAAGTGAAAGATTAAACTGAGTGGTTTAAGTCTAGAATTAATATTACTTATATTGGATTTCCTTCCTGGCTTGGTAGCCCCCAGATGTAAGTGTGGTTATACACTGAACTGGGTTAACAATTTCCTGTGTTGTTTAATTTTCCTGCACTTTAAGTTTTAGTCAAGTCTTCAAGTGTTTAAACATCTCATTCGACATCACTACCTGATCACAAAATTTCAATTGGCATCAGAGCAGGCACCCTTCCTGTTTAACTGGGTGAGATCTAGGGACTGCAAATTCTGGAAACATGGACAGAGATGTAGGATCTGTAAACAGACCACCTATATTGGATGGATCTAATTATGACTACTGGAAGCCAAGAATGGTAGCATTCTTAAGATCACTTGACAATAGGGCCTGGAAAGCAGTCAACAATGGATGGGAACACCCTGTCCAAGACAACAAAGATGGAGCAAAAGTGTTGAAACCTGAAGAAGAATGGAGTAAGGAGGAAGAAGATTCAGTACTTGGAAATTCCAAGGCCTTAAATTCTTTGTTTAATGGCATTGATAGGAACATCTTCAGACTTGTGCATCACTGTGAGCTGGCCAAAGATGTTTGGGACACTCTCAAAACAACTCATGAAGGAACATCAAAGGTGAAGATGTCAAGACTTCAACTTCTCACCACCAAGTTTGAAAACTTGAGAATGAAGGAAGATGAGACAATTCATGAGTTCTACATGAACATCTTAGAAATAGCCAATACTCCTGGTGCTTTGGGAGAAAAGATGACTGATGAAAAGCTTGTAAGAAAGATTCTCAGATCTTTGCCAAAAAGATTTGACATGAAAGTCACCGCAATAGAAGAAGCTCAAGACATATGCACAATGAAGGTTGAAGAGCTTATTGGTTCCCTGCAAACATTTGAGATAGGAATGAATGACACATTTGTAAAGAAGAACAAAAGCATAGCCTTAGTGTCAAATACTGATAAAGAAGAAGAAATTAATGAAGCAGAACCTGAAGGAAATTTATCAGAAACCATTGCTATGCTTGGAAGACAATTCAAAAAGATTCTCAGAAAGATGGAAGACAAGTCCAGACCAAGTGGAAGATACTCAAACTCTTCTGAGAGTAAAAGATCTTATGATGCTAATAGAAGGACAAATTATGATGAAAAGACCAATCAAGATAAAGGGACTAAATGCCATGGATGTGAAGGATATGGACACTTCAGAAATGAATGTCCTACCTATTTAAAAAGGCAGAAGAAAGGTCTCTCTGTAACCTGGTCTGATGAAGACTCAGGATGTGATTCAGAAGAAGAATCAGCTAAGCATATCACTGCTCTAGCTGGATTATGTGAATCTGAAAGTGAATCCAGTGATGAGTTGCTTACTTTTGAAGAGCTTGAGTAATCATACAGAGAACTGGTTAAAAGGAGCACTGAAATATGCATGGAGAGTATAAAGCAGAAGAAGCAGATTGAGGCACTAAAGGATGAAAAAACAAGTGATCTAGAGATCATTGACACCTTGAAAAGTGAAGTAAGCCTTCTCAACTCCAAGTTAGAGCATATGTCCAAATATGTTATAATGTTGAATAGTAGCTCAAACACACTGGATGTTATTCTCAACAACAATAAATATTCAGGGGATAGAAGTGGACTGGGATTTAACAAAGTTCATAAGGTTGCAGCTAGCACCAGCAAAACTACTTCAAATTCCATAAGTCAAACAAGATGTCCCAACAGATGCTTCAACATCATGAAAAGAACACAAAGTCAAACATAATGTTCCAACAGATGTCTCAACATCATGAAAAGAATATAATGAAGAAGAAGTATCAAAGATGGAGATGTCATCATTGTGGAAGGTTTGGACACATCAAACCTCATTGCTACAAGTTGCATGGATATCCAAATCAGATGTATCAGCAACCTCCTAAGCAGAAGATAGAGGTTACCAAGAAAGTGCTGCATAGGCATCAACATCAAAGACATCAGCAACCCCCTAAGCAGAAGACAGAGGTCATCAAGAAAGTATGGGTACCTAAAGCTAGTCTTCATGCTGATCAAAGCTACATGCCCAAGAACAAGTTCAACAAACAACCTTGGAGCTCTACTAATGGACACTGCACAGGGCAGAAGTATCAAAAGAAACCTCAATACAAATGGTCAAAGATTTATGCCAAAAGAATACAAAGAGAAAAAGCCAGCTGTGTGGTCAGAATAAGAAGTGACCATAGAAAGGAGTTTGAGAACCAAAAATTCTTAGATTTCTGTTCTTCAGAAGGAATCAATCATGAATACTATTCACCAATCACTCCTCAACAGAATGGGATTGTTGAGAGGAAGAATAGAACTATCCAAGAATCAGCAAGAGCTATGATCCATGCTAAAAAGTTACCATTGTACTTCTGGGCTGAAGCTATGAACACAGCTTGTTACATTCATAATAGAGTCACTCTAAGGAAAGGAACCTTGTCCACAATCTATGAAGTCTGGAAGGGCAGAAAACCCATAGTTAAGTACTTCCATGTGTTTGGAAGTAATTGTTATATTCTGGCTGATAGGGAGCAAAGAAGAAAAATGGATCCCAAAAGTGATGAAGGGATTTTCCTTGGATACTCTATAAACAGCAGAGCCTATAGAGTATTTAACTCTAGAACCAAGGTTATCATGGAGTCCATAAATGTAATAATTAATGATGCCCCTGCAGATGTTACAGAAGATGTTGGAACATCTGCTGACAGCCAAACTGAAGCTGAAGAAAAGAGTGATCATCCTGACTCCACTCAAACTGATGCAAGGATAGAACAATCCAGCAAACCTCCCTCCATCAGAATTCAGAAGGATCATCCCAAAGATTTGATAATTGGGGATCCCAACAGAGGTGTAAGCACTAGATCAAGAGAGGTGATTTCAGGTTCCTGTTTTGTCTCAAAAATAGAACCTAAAAACATCAAGGAAGATCTTACTGATGAGTACTGGATTTGTGCTATGCAAGATGAATTAGGTCAATTCACAAGGAATGAAGTGTGGGATCTTGTTCCTAGACCTGATGACATAAATGTGATTGGCACTAAATGGGTGTATAAGAACAAGTCAAATGAGCAGGGAGTTGTTACAAAGAACAAAGCTAGACTTGTAGCTCAAGGATACACACAAATTGAGGGAGTAGACTTTGATGAAACCTTTGCACCAGTAGCAAGGCTTGAATCAATCAGACTACTTTTAGGAATTGCTTGTATCTTGAAGTTCAAGCTATTTCAAATGGATGTGAAAAGTGCCTTTCTAAATGGATATCTTAATGAAGAGGTATATGTAGAACAGCCTAAAGGATTTGTTGATCCAAGCTGTCCAAATCATGTGTACAAACTAAGGAAGGCTCTTTATGGACTGAAGCAAGCTCCAAGAGCATGGTATGAAAGGCTGACTACTTTTCTTATCAAGCAAGGGTACAGGAAAGGTGGAATAGACAAAACCTTGTTTGTTAAAGATGAAGAAGGAAATGTCATGATTGCTCAAATATATGTAGATGACATTGTTTTTGGTGGGATGTCAGACAGGATGGTTAAACATTTTGTCACTCAAATGGAATCTGAATTTGAGATGAGCCTAGTAGGAGAATTAACCTACTTTCTTGGACTGCAAATAAAGCAAATGGAGGACTCTATGTTCATTTCCCAAAGCAAGTATGCTAAGAACATTGTCAAGAAATTTGGGATGGACAATGCTACTCATAAGAGAACTCCTCCCCCCACACACTTAAAGCTGACTAAAGATGACAAGGGTGAGAATGTAGACCAAAGCCTATACAAAAGTATGATTGGAAGCTTATTATATCTGACTGCTAGCAGACCAGACATAGCCTTTGCAGTAGGTGTATGTGCAAGATATCAAGCTGATCCAAAAGTTAGTCATCTAAACCAAGTCAAGAGAATTCTGAAATATGTCAATGGTACTTGTGACTATGGCATAATGTACTTTCATGGATGCAAACCAATTCTCACTGGCTTCTGTGATGCTGATTGGGCTGGAAGTGCTGATGAAAGAAAAAGCACATCAGGAGGATGCTTCTTTCTAGGAAACAATTTGATTTCTTGGTTCAGTAAGAAACAAAATTGTGTATCCTTATCTACTGCTGAAGCTGAATATATTGCAGCTGGAAGCAGTTGTTCACAGTTGGTTTGGATGAAGCAAATGCTCACAGAGTACAATGTCCCACAAGATGTCATGACATTGTACTGTGACAACTTAAGTGCTATTAACATATCAAAGAATCCTATCCAACATAGCAGGACCAAGCATATTGATATCAGGCATCATTTCATCAGAGATCTTGTGGAAGAGAAAGTGATCTCATTGGAACATGCAGCTACAAATCTGCAATTGGCTGATATATTTACTAAAGCTTTGGATGCTACCCAATTTGAAAACCTAAGGGGTAAATTGGGAATCTGTTTATGTGAAATATAACAGTTATGGAGATGTGCCAACATGTCATATGACATTGTGTGGCATGATCACCAGATGGCAACACCAGTCTGGTCAAGGACTCTGGGTATTCCACTCCTAAAATTTCTCCAAGTAACGGCTACTTATAAAAATATCAGCTTGTTCTCAGCTATTCATCTTCTCATCATCCTCTCAAAACGAATTGCATTTTCTAACTGATTTTCAGAACTCATCAAAATCATTCAACCCTAAGCTCTTCATCCACCACTTTCGAAAATGTCTCAACATCAAAACCCTAACCTCTCTGAAGAAATTCTCAACCAAGAAGATGTGGTGCATGCAACCCCCATCTCTGTGGTACCTATGGATTCAACTCCAATAAACAATCAGAGGAAGTGTTCCTCTTGCTAAAAAGCCAAGAACTCCTACTGTGAGAAGGGCAAAGGAACCTATCTTTAGCAAGGTCAAAGGAATGCCTTCTTCCTCAAACACCACTCCAAAAGCTTCTGAATATGTGGATGATTCTATAAAGGAACTGGTGAACAGGATTTTGTCTGAGCAAAGAGTTGTGAGTGGCATATCTATCCCTCTGAACACCATGCCAGCTCCACAAGAAAAACAACAAAATCAAGCTGAAGAGGACACTCCTGCTCAAAAGGATGTCCTAATAGATGTTGAAACATCTGAGGACCAGCAAAAGGCCTCCACTGATGATGCTGATGAAACATCTGAGGACCAGCAAAAGGCCTCCACTGATGGTGATGATGAAACATCTGAGGACCAGCACAAGGTCTCCACTGAAGATCAAGCCTCTGTTGATCCACCTGCTGAAGAGGAGACTGCTCAACCTCCTCCTGTTGTAAACATAGAGCATGATTCTGACACAGAAATCATTGCTTCTATAAACCCTAGCATAGCCAAAAGGCTTAGGACTAGGAAGGAAAAGAAGAATGCAGGACATGCAACTCCTGAGAAGAAGCAACCTACACCAAAGAAGGACAAAGCTAAAGTTGCTTTTGGTCCTACCAAACAATGGAGCAAGGTGAATACATAGAAGAGGAAAGTTGTCACCCCTCCAGATTCAGATGTTGAAGAGGATGTTCCAACATCCCCACCAAAGAAGAAACCAACACCCTCAAGGTCCTCCTCTGCTGTTCCAGAAGCTCCTCTGGACAACATTTCATTTCATCATGTGTCAAGTGTGAGCATATGGAAATTTGTCTACCAAAGAAGGGTAGCACTTGAAAGAGAGCTGAGCAGCAATGCACTTGAGTGCACTGAGGTAATTGATCTCATCTCTTCTGCTGGCTTATTCAAAATAGTATCAAATTTCTCTCCTTGCTATGAGCTGCTAGTCAAGGAATTTATTGTCAACCTCCAAGAAGACTGTGCTGATGGTAAGTCAGCTGACTTTAGAAAGGTATATGTAAGAGGGAGATGTGTGGAATTCTCTCCTAGGGTTATCAACCATTATCTAGGAAGAGAATCTGATGGACCTAATGAGTTAGGGAAGACTGATAACCAGGTTTGCAAGGTCATCACTGCTAATCAGGTCAAGACTTGGCCAGTCAAGGGGAAGCTTTCTGTTAGCTTGCTGACAAGGAAGTATGCAATACTGCATAGGATTGGCACTACAAACTGGGTCCCTACCAACCATACCTCCTCAATAGCTACTGGATTAGGCAGGTTTATATATGTTGTGGGAACCCAAACAAAGCTGGATTTTGGGGCTTATATTTTTTATCAGACATTGAAGCATGCTGGATCATCTGCAACAAAGCTGCCTATTGCCTTCCCTTCTCTGCTGTGTGGAATAATGCTTAGCCAGTATCCAGGTATCCTCACTGAGAAGGATTCAATCTGCAAAAGAGAGAGTCCCCTGGCCTTCCACTACAAGTTGTTCTTAAGTCATCATGCAGCTGATGTTGAAGCTCCCTCTGGGACATCTGCTGGATCTTCAAAGGCCAAAAATCCAATCTCCAAAGCTGCTTTGATTGCTGAGCTGAAAAACACATGCAAAGAACTGGATGCCAGGAACTAGAAGCTTGAGGATATTATCGAAAGGCTGGAGATTGAAGAGAGTGCTCAGAAAGCTGCTACTTCTGATGAAAAAACTGAAGCAGAGGAAGACACTGAATATGAAGATTCTGAGTGAACCATGTATGTGAGGAATATGTAATGTCTGCTCCAGTATTGTATTTTGATTTTGCTTTTGTATTTCTTCTGTAAAACTTTGGCCCCAATTTATGTCTAACAAGGGGGAGAAGAAAGCTGAACAATGCTGAACAATGTATGATGCTGCTTACTGATTAATGAAAAACTTCTGTTTGCTTCTGAACTAAAGCTGTGTTTTTGATGAAAAATTTATGTTGCAACAAGTCTGAACACATGTAGGCTTGAGGGGGAGTAAACTCTCACATGACTCAATAGAAAAGAACTGTTGTACTCTGATATAAGAAATTTTCCTGCACTCTGATAAACCAGAAAAGTATGTTAGCCAAAAATTAGCCAAAGGGGGAGTTTGTAGATGTTTAGAATTGGCAGAATTTTTGACCAACAAGAAGTAATGAATTTAGTTCAGGATGTCACACCAGATGTTGTGACATTATCAAACAGAGTATAAGTAAATGAACTGAATTCCGGATGTCACACCAGATGTTGTGACATTGTATTAGGTAATGAAGTAAGTTCAGTTTACAGGATGTCACATCAGATGTTGTGACATTGTATCAGTAAATGAAGTAAGTTCAGTTTTCAGGATGTCACACCAGATGTTGTGACATCTCAAACCTGCTACCAGAATTAATTAATGATTAACAGAACTGAGTAAATTAAGGGAAGGTATCTGGAATTAATTATGGATGGATAAAACAGAAGAAGGCGCATCTGTAGGGAGTTTTGTTATATGACTTCAGTATAATCAGAAGAACTGAATCACCTAGAATCTAGGAAGTAACAAACCCTAATTCAAGGTGATGGCTGCATGCGTATCAGGATTGGATAAACCTACAGAAAGCCCAAAATCCAAACACCTATTTAAGCAACAGAAACTCTCAGAATAGAGTACGAAATTAAGAAGACTAAATAGGGTGTTTGTGTTTTGATAGCAGGTTGTTTTTATGTGTACCACTTTATGAGCTTTTAAGCAAAAGTGTATTTGTGTCTTGATTGAAACTGTAAAGTAAGATCAAGCTGTTTTGTTTGAAGTATGACTTCAATTTTTTAAACTTGTAAACATATCACTGTGTGATTGAGGGGGAGTGAGTTGGTACTCATATCTAAGTTGTGTCTTAGGTAGAAATTGCCTTGGGTAGATATTAAGTGAAAGATTAAACTGAGTGGTTTAAGTCTAGAATTAATATTACTTATATTGGATTTCCTTCCTGGCTTTGTAGCCCCAAGATGTAAGTGTGGTTATACACTGAACTGGGTTAACAATTTCCTGTGTTGTTTAATTTTCCTGCACTTTAAGATTTAGTCAAGTCTTCAAGTGTTTAAACATATCATTCGACATCACGTACCTGATCACAGAATTTCAAGTTTCATAGAATCTAGTTTTCAGATGATTTTTTTGCATGGACTACCATCATAACCTTCCATCTTAACATATATAAATGATCTGAAAAGTCCCATATCATGTCAAACAGTCCCCAATTAAATTTGATTTTTTTGACCGAAACCAGTGTATAATATACTATGATTTTTGACCGAAACATGCATTTCGAAAAGTTTCATAGAATCTAATTTTCCAATGTATTTTTGCATGGACTTCCATCATAACCTTCCCTCGTAAAATATATAAATGATATATGAAGTTTCGTATCATTTCGAATAGTCCCCGATTTAATTTGATTTTTGACCAAAACTAGTATAAACTAGTGTATAATATATTATGATTTTTTGGCTAAAACATGCATTTCGAAGAGTTTCATAGAATCTAAATTTCAGATGATTTTTTTGCATGGACTACCATCATAACCTTCCCTCTTAACATATAAATATGATCTGAAAAGTCTCGTATCATTTTAAATAGTCCCCAATTAAATTTGATTTTTTTGACCGAAACAAGTGTATCATACTATGATTTTTGATCGAAACTTGCATTTCGATAAGTTTCATAGAATCTAATTTTCCAATGTTTTTTAGCATGACCTTCCATCATAACCTTCCCTCGTAAAATATATAAATGATATATGAAGTTTCGTATCATTTCGAATAGTCCCCGATTTAATTTGATTTTTGACCGAAACTAGTATAAACTAGTGTATAATATATTATGATTTTTAGGCCAACCTATGCATTTCGAAAAGTTTCATAGAATCTAGTTTTCAGATGATTTTTTTGCATGGACTACCATCATAACCTTCCATCTTAACATATATAAATGATCTGAAAATTCTAGTATCATGTCAAACAGTCCCCAATTTAATTCGATTTTGTTGACCGAAACTAGTGTATAATATACTATGATTTTTGATCGAAACTTGCATTTCGAAAAGTTTCATAGAATCTAATTTTCTGATGATTTCTTACATGGACTTCCTTCATAACCTTCCCTCGAAAAATATATAAATGATATGTGAAGTTTCATATCATTTCGAGCAGTTCACAGTTTAATTTGATTTTTGACCAAAACTAGTATAAACTAATGTATAATATATTATGATTTTTTGGCCAAACCATGCATTTCGAAAGGTTTCATAGAATCTAGTTTTCAGATGATTTTTTTGCATGGACTACCATCATAACCTTCCCTCTTAACATATATAAATGATCTGAAAAGTCTCGTATCATGTCAAACAGTCCCCAATTAAATTTGATTTTTTTGACCGAAACTAGTGTATAATATACTATGATTATTGATCGAAACTTGCATTTCGAAAAGTTTCATAGAATCTAATTTTCCAATGTATTTTTGCATGAACTTCCATCATAACCTTCTCTCGTAAAATATATAAATGATATATGAAGTTTCGTATCATTTTGAATAGTCCCCGATTGAATTTGATTTTTGACCGAAACTAGTCTAAACTAGTGTATAATATATTATGATTTTTTGGCCAAACCATGCATTTCGAAAGGTTTCATAGAATCTAGTTTTCAGATGATTTTTTTGCATGGACTATCATCATAACCTTCCCTCTTAACATATATAAATGATCTGAAAAGTCTCGTATCATTTTAAATAGTCCCCAATTAAATTTGATTTTTTTGACCGAAATAAGTGTATAATATACTATGATTTTTGATCGAAACTTGCATTTCGAAAAGTTTCATAGAATCTAATTTTCCGAGGATTTTTTACATGGACTTCCATTATAACCTTCCCTCGTAAAATATATAAATGATATGTGAACTTTCATATCATTTCGAGAAGTTCCCGATTTAATTTGATTTTTTACCAAAACTAGTATAAACTAGTGTATAATATATTATGATTTTTTGGCCAAACCATGCATTTCGAAAAGTTTCATAGAATCTAGTTTTCAGATGATTTTTTTGCATGGACTACCATCATAACCTTCCCTCTTAACATATATAAATGATCTGAAAAGTCTCGTATCATGTCAAACAGTCCCCAATTAAATTTGATTTTTTTGACAGAAACCAGTGTATAATATACTATGATTTTTGATCGAAACTTGAATTTCGAAAAGTTTCATAGAATCTAATTTTCCAATGTATTTTTGCATGAACTTCCATCATAACCTTCCCTCGTAAAATATATAAATGATATATGATGTTTCGTATCATTTCGAATATTCCGCGATTTAATTTGATTTTTGACCGAAACTAGTCTAAACTAGTGTATAATATATTATGATTTTTTGGCCAAACCATGCATTTCGAAAAGTTTCATAGAATCTAGTTTTCAGATGAATTTTTTTGCATGGACTACCATCATAACCTTCCCTCTTAATATATATAAATGATCTGAAAAGTCTCGTATCATTTTAAATAGTCCCCATTTAAATTTGATTTTTTGACCGAAACAAGTGTATAATATACTATGATTTTTGATTGAAACTTGCATTTCGATAAGTTTCATAGAATCTAATTTTCCGATGTTTTTTAGCATGACCTTCCATCATAACCTTCCCTCGTAAAATATATAAATGATATATGAAGTTTCGTATCATTTCGAATAGTCCCCGATTTAATTTGATTTTTGACCGAAACTAGTATAAACTAGTGTATAATATATTATGATTTTTTGGCCAACCCATGCATTTCGAAAAGTTTCATAGAATCTAGTTTTCAGATGATTTTTTTGCATGGACTACCATCATAACCTTCCATCTTAACATATATAAATGATCTGAAAAGTCTAGTATCATTTCAAACAGTTCCCAATTTAATTTGATTTTGTTGACCGAAACTAGTGTATAATATACTATGATTTTTGATCGAAACTTGCATTTCGAAAAGTTTCATAGAATCTAATTTTCCGATGATTTCTTACATGGACTTCCATCATAACCTTCCCTCGTAAAATATATAAATGATATGTGAAGTTTCATATCATTTCGAGCAGTTCACGATTTAATTTGATTTTTGACCAAAACTAGTATAAACTAATGTATAATATATTATGATTTTTTGGCCAAACCATGCATTTCGAAAAGTTTCATAGAATCTAGTTTTCAGATGATTTTTTTGCATGGACTACCATCATAACCTTCCCTCTTAACATATATAAATGATCTGAAAAGTCTCGTATCATGTCAAACAGTCCCCAATTAAATTTGATTTTTTTGACCGAAACTAGTGTACAATATACTATGATTTTTGATCGAAACTTGCATTTCGAAAAGTTTCATAGAATCTAATTTTCCAATGTATTTTTGCATGAACTTCCATCATAACCTTCCCTCGTAAAATATATAAATGATATATGAAGTTTCGTATCATTTCGAATAGTCCCCGATTTAATTTGATTTTTGACCAAAACTAGTATAAACTAGTGTATAATATATTATGATTTTTTGGCTAAAACATGCATTTCGAAGAGTTTCATAGAATCTAAATTTCAGATGATTTTTTTGCATGGACTACCATCATAACCTTCCCTCTTAACATATATAAATGATCTGAAAAGTCTCGTATCATTTTAAATAGTCCCCAATTAAATTTGATTTTTTTGACCGAAACAAGTGTATCATACTATGATTTTTGATCGAAACTTGCATTTCGATAAGTTTCATAGAATCTAATTTTCCGATGTTTTTTAGCATGACCTTCCATCATAACCTTCCCTCGTAAAATATATAAATGATATATGAAGTTTCGTATCATTTCGGATAGTCCCCGATTTAATTTGATTTTTGACCGAAACTAGTATAAACTAGTGTATAATATATTATGATTTTTTGGCCAACCTATGCATTTCGAAAAGTTTCATAGAATCTAGTTTTCAGATGATTTTTTTGCATGGACTACCATCATAACCTTCCATCTTAACATATATAAATGATCTGAAAATTCTAGTATCATGTCAAACAGTCCCCAATTTAATTCGATTTTGTTGACCGAAACTAGTGTATAATATACTATGATTTTTGATCGAAACTTGCATTTCGAAAAGTTTCATAGAATCTAATTTTCTGATGATTTCTTACATGGACTTCCTTCATAACCTTCCCTCGTAAAATATATAAATGATATGTGAAGTTTCATATCATTTCGAGCAGTTCACAGTTTAATTTGATTTTTGACCAAAACTAGTATAAACTAATGTATAATATATTATGATTTTTTGGCCAAACCATGCATTTCGAAAGGTTTCATAGAATCTAGTTTTCAGATGATTTTTTTGCATGGACTACCATCATAACCTTCCCTCTTAACATATATAAATGATCTGAAAAGTCTCGTATCATGTCAAACAGTCCCCAATTAAATTTGATTTTTTTGACCGAAACTAGTGTATAATATACTAATATTTTTGATCGAAACTTGCATTTCGAAAAGTTTCATAGAATTTAATTTTCCAATGTATTTTTGCATTAACTTCCATCATATCCTTCTCTCGTAAAATATATAAATGATATATGAAGTTTCGTATCATTTAGAATAGTCCCCGATTGAATTTGATTTTTGACCGAAACTAGTCTAAACTAGTGTATAATATATTATGATTTTTTGGCCAAACCATGCATTTCGAAAGGTTTCATAGAATCTGGTTTTCAGATGATTTTTTTGCATGGACTATCATCATAACCTTCCCTCTTAACATATATAAATGATCTGAAAAGTCTCGTATCATTTTAAATAGTCCCCAATTAAATTTGATTTTTTTGACCGAAATAAGTGTATAATATACTATGATTTTTGATCGAAACTTGCATTTCGAAAAGTTTCATAGAATCTAATTTTCCGAGGATTTTTTACATGGACTTCCATCATAACCTTCCCTCGTAAAATATATAAATGATATGTGAACTTTCATATCATTTCGAGAAGTTCCCGATTTAATTTGATTTTTTACCAAAACTAGTATAAACTAGTGTATAATATATTATGATTTTTTGGCCAAACCATGCATTTCGAAAAGTTTCATAGAATCTAGTTTTCAGATGATTTTTTTGCATGGACTACCATCATAACCTTCCCTCTTAACATATATAAATGATCTGAAAAGTCTCGTATCATGTCAAACAGTCCCCAATTAAATTTGATTTTTTTGACCGAAACCAGTGTATAATATACTATGATTTTTGATCGAAACTTGCATTTCGAAAAGTTTCATAGAATCTAATTTTCCAATGTATTTTTGCATGAACTTCCATCATAACCTTCCCTCGTAAAATATATAAATGATATATGATGTTTCGTATCATTTCGAATATTCCGCGATTTAATTTGATTTTTGACCGAAACTAGTCTAAACTAGTGTATAATATATTATGATTTTTTGGCCAAACCATGCATTTCGAAAAGTTTCATAGAATCTAGTTTTCAGATGAACTTTTTTGCATGGACTACCATCATAACCTTCCCTCTTAATATATATAAATGATCTGAAAAGTCTCGTATCATTTTAAATAGTCCCCATTTAAATTTGATTTTTTGACCGAAACAAGTGTATAATATACTATGATTTTTGATTGAAACTTGCATTTCGATAAGTTTCATAGAATCTAATTTTCCGATGTTTTTTAGCATGACCTTCCATCATAACCTTCCCTCGTAAAATATATAAATGATATATGAAGTTTCGTATCATTTCGAATAGTCCCCGATTTAATTTGATTTTTGACCGAAACTAGTATAAACTAGTGTATAATATATTATGATTTTTTGGCCAACCCATGCATTTCGAAAAGTTTCATAGAATCTAGTTTTCAGATGATTTTTTTGCATGGACTACCATCATAACCTTCCCTCTTAACATATATAAATGATCTGAAAAGTCTCGTATCATTTTAAATAGTCCCCAATTAAATTTGATTTTTTTGACCGAAACAAGTGTATCATACTATGATTTTTGATCGAAACTTGCATTTCGATAAGTTTCATAGAATCTAATTTTCCGATGTTTTTTAGCATGACCTTCCATCATAACCTTCCCTCGTAAAATAAATAAATGATATATGAAGTTTCGTATCATTTCGGATAGTCCCCGATTTAATTTGATTTTTGACCGAAACTAGTATAAACTAGTGTATAATATATTATGATTTTTTGGCCAACCTATGCATTTCGAAAAGTTTCATAGAATCTAGTTTTCAGATGATTTTTTTGCATGGACTACCATCATAACCTTCCATCTTAACATATATAAATGATCTGAAAATTCTAGTATCATGTCAAACAGTCCCCAATTTAATTCGATTTTGTTGACCGAAACTAGTGTATAATATACTATGATTTTTGATCGAAACTTGCATTTCGAAAAGTTTCATAGAATCTAATTTTCTGATGATTTCTTACATGGACTTCCTTCATAACCTTCCCTCGTAAAATATATAAATGATATGTGAAGTTTCATATCATTTCGAGCAGTTCACAGTTTAATTTGATTTTTGACCAAAACTAGTATAAACTAATGTATAATATATTATGATTTTTTGGCCAAACCATGCATTTCGAAAGGTTTCATAGAATCTAGTTTTCAGATGATTTTTTTGCATGGACTACCATCATAACCTTCCCTCTTAACATATATAAATGATCTGAAAAGTCTCGTATCATGTCAAACAGTCCCCAATTAAATTTGATTTTTTTGACCGAAACTAGTGTATAATATACTAATATTTTTGATCGAAACTTGCATTTCGAAAAGTTTCATAGAATTTAATTTTCCAATGTATTTTTGCATTAACTTCCATCATATCCTTCTCTCGTAAAATATATAAATGATATATGAAGTTTCGTATCATTTAGAATAGTCCCCGATTGAATTTGATTTTTGACCGAAACTAGTCTAAACTAGTGTATAATATATTATGATTTTTTGGCCAAACCATGCATTTCGAAAGGTTTCATAGAATCTGGTTTTCAGATGATTTTTTTGCATGGACTATCATCATAACCTTCCCTCTTAACATATATAAATGATCTGAAAAGTCTCGTATCATTTTAAATAGTCCCCAATTAAATTTGATTTTTTTGACCGAAATAAGTGTATAATATACTATGATTTTTGATCGAAACTTGCATTTCGAAAAGTTTCATAGAATCTAATTTTCCGAGGATTTTTTACATGGACTTCCATCATAACCTTCCCTCGTAAAATATATAAATGATATGTGAACTTTCATATCATTTCGAGAAGTTCCCGATTTAATTTGATTTTTTACCAAAACTAGTATAAACTAGTGTATAATATATTATGATTTTTTGGCCAAACCATGCATTTCGAAAAGTTTCATAGAATCTAGTTTTCAGATGATTTTTTTGCATGGACTACCATCATAACCTTCCCTCTTAACATATATAAATGATCTGAAAAGTCTCGTATCATGTCAAACAGTCCCCAATTAAATTTGATTTTTTTGACCGAAACCAGTGTATAATATACTATGATTTTTGATCGAAACTTGCATTTCGAAAAGTTTCATAGAATCTAATTTTCCAATGTATTTTTGCATGAACTTCCATCATAACCTTCCCTCGTAAAATATATAAATGATATATGATGTTTCGTATCATTTCGAATATTCCGCGATTTAATTTGATTTTTGACCGAAACTAGTCTAAACTAGTGTATAATATATTATGATTTTTTGGCCAAACCATGCATTTCGAAAAGTTTCATAGAATCTAGTTTTCAGATGAACTTTTTTGCATGGACTACCATCATAACCTTCCCTCTTAATATATATAAATGATCTGAAAAGTCTCGTATCATTTTAAATAGTCCCCATTTAAATTTGATTTTTTGACCGAAACAAGTGTATAATATACTATGATTTTTGATTGAAACTTGCATTTCGATAAGTTTCATAGAATCTAATTTTCCGATGTTTTTTAGCATGACCTTCCATCATAACCTTCCCTCGTAAAATATATAAATGATATATGAAGTTTCGTATCATTTCGAATAGTCCCCGATTTAATTTGATTTTTGACCGAAACTAGTATAAACTAGTGTATAATATATTATGATTTTTTGGCCAACCCATGCATTTCGAAAAGTTTCATAGAATCTAGTTTTCAGATGATTTTTTTGCATGGACTACCATCATAACCTTCCCTCTTAACATATATAAATGATCTGAAAAGTCTCGTATCATTTTAAATAGTCCCCAATTAAATTTGATTTTTTTGACCGAAACAAGTGTATCATACTATGATTTTTGATCGAAACTTGCATTTCGATAAGTTTCATAGAATCTAATTTTCCGATGTTTTTTAGCATGACCTTCCATCATAACCTTCCCTCGTAAAATAAATAAATGATATATGAAGTTTCGTATCATTTCGGATAGTCCCCGATTTAATTTGATTTTTGACCGAAACTAGTATAAACTAGTGTATAATATATTATGATTTTTTGGCCAACCTATGCATTTCGAAAAGTTTCATAGAATCTAGTTTTCAGATGATTTTTTTGCATGGACTACCATCATAACCTTCCATCTTAACATATATAAATGATCTGAAAATTCTAGTATCATGTCAAACAGTCCCCAATTTAATTCGATTTTGTTGACCGAAACTAGTGTATAATATACTATGATTTTTGATCGAAACTTGCATTTCGAAAAGTTTCATAGAATCTAATTTTCTGATGATTTCTTACATGGACTTCCTTCATAACCTTCCCTCGTAAAATATATAAATGATATGTGAAGTTTCATATCATTTCGAGCAGTTCACAGTTTAATTTGATTTTTGACCAAAACTAGTATAAACTAATGTATAATATATTATGATTTTTTGGCCAAACCATGCATTTCGAAAGGTTTCATAGAATCTAGTTTTCAGATGATTTTTTTGCATGGACTACCATCATAACCTTCCCTCTTAACATATATAAATGATCTGAAAAGTCTCGTATCATGTCAAACAGTCCCCAATTAAATTTGATTTTTTTGACCGAAACTAGTGTATAATATACTAATATTTTTGATCGAAACTTGCATTTCGAAAAGTTTCATAGAATTTAATTTTCCAATGTATTTTTGCATGAACTTCCATCATAACCTTCTCTCGTAAAATATATAAATGATATATGAAGTTTCGTATCATTTAGAATAGTCCCCGATTGAATTTGATTTTTGACCGAAACTAGTCTAAACTAGTGTATAATATATTATGATTTTTTGGCCAAACCATGCATTTCGAAAGGTTTCATAGAATCTGGTTTTCAGATGATTTTTTTGCATGGACTATCATCATAACCTTCCCTCTTAACATATATAAATTATCTGAAAAGTCTCGTATCATTTTAAATAGTCCCCAATTAAATTTGATTTTTTTGACCGAAATAAGTGTATAATATACTATGATTTTTGATCGAAACTTGCATTTCGAAAAGTTTCATAGAATCTAATTTTCCGAGGATTTTTTACATGGACTTCCATCATAACCTTCCCTCGTAAAATATATAAATGATATGTGAACTTTCATATCATTTCGAGAAGTTCCCGATTTAATTTGATTTTTTACCAAAACTAGTATAAACTAGTGTATAATATATTATGATTTTTTGGCCAAACCATGCATTTCGAAAAGTTTCATAGAATCTAGTTTTCAGATGATTTTTTTGCATGGACTACCATCATAACCTTCCCTCTTAACATATATAAATGATCTGAAAAGTCTCGTATCATGTCAAACAGTCCCCAATTAAATTTGATTTTTTTGACCGAAACCAGTGTATAATATACTATGATTTTTGATCGAAACTTGCATTTCGAAAAGTTTCATAGAATCTAATTTTCCAATGTATTTTTGCATGAACTTCCATCATAACCTTCCCTCGTAAAATATATAAATGATATATGATGTTTCGTATCATTTCGAATATTCCGCGATTTAATTTGATTTTTGACTGAAACTAGTCTAAACTAGTGTATAATATATTATGATTTTTTGGCCAAACCATGCATTTCGAAAAGTTTCATAGAATCTAGTTTTCAGATGAATTTTTTTGCATGGACTACCATCATAACCTTCCCTCTTAATATATATAAATGATCTGAAAAGTCTCGTATCATTTTAAATAGTCCCCATTTAAATTTGATTTTTTGACCGAAACAAGTGTATAATATACTATGATTTTTGATTGAAACTTGCATTTCGATAAGTTTCATAGAATCTAATTTTCCGATGTTTTTTAGCATGACCTTCCATCATAACCTTCCCTCGTAAAATATATAAATGATATATGAAGTTTCGTATCATTTCGAATAGTCCCCGATTTAATTTGATTTTTGACCGAAACTAGTATAAACTAGTGTATAATATATTATGATTTTTTGGCCAACCCATGCATTTCGAAAAGTTTCATAGAATCTAGTTTTCAGATGATTTTTTTGCATGGACTACCATCATAACCTTCCATCTTAACATATATAAATGATCTGAAAAGTCTAGTATCATTTCAAACAGTCCCCAATTTAATTTGATTTTGTTGACCGAAACTAGTGTATAATATACTATGATTTTTGATCGAAATTGCATTTCGAAAAGTTTCATAGAATCTAATTTTCCGATGATTTCTTACATGGACTTCCATCATAACCTTCCCTCGTAAAATATATAAATGATATGTGAAGTTTCATATCATTTCGAGCAGTTCACGATTTAATTTGATTTTTGACCAAAACTAGTATAAACTAATGTATAATATATTATGATTTTTTGGCCAAACCATGCATTTCGAAAGGTTTCATAGAATCTAGTTTTCAGATGATTTTTTTGCATGGACTACCATCATAACCTTCCCTCTTAACATATATAAATGATCTGAAAAGTCTCGTATCATGTCAAACAGTCCCCAATTAAATTTGATTTTTTTGACCGAAACTAGTGTATAATATACTAATATTTTTGATCGAAACTTGCATTTCGAAAAGTTTCATAGAATTTAATTTTCCAATGTATTTTTGCATGAACTTCCATCATAACCTTCTCTCGTAAAATATATAAATGATATATGAAGTTTCGTATCATTTAGAATAGTCCCCGATTGAATTTGATTTTTGACCGAAACTAGTCTAAACTAGTGTATAATATATTATGATTTTTTGGCCAAACCATGCATTTCGAAAGGTTTCATAGAATCTGGTTTTCAGATGATTTTTTTGCATGGACTATCATCATAACCTTCCCTCTTAACATATATAAATGATCTGAAAAGTCTCGTATCATTTTAAATAGTCCCCAATTAAATTTGATTTTTTTGACCGAAATAAGTGTATAATATACTATGATTTTTGATCGAAACTTGCATTTCGAAAAGTTTCATAGAATCTAATTTTCCGAGGATTTTTTACATGGACTTCCATCATAACCTTCCCTCGTAAAATATATAAATGATATGTGAACTTTCATATCATTTCGAGAAGTTCCCGATTTAATTTGATTTTTTACCAAAACTAGTATAAACTAGTGTATAATATATTATGATTTTTTGGCCAAACCATGCATTTCGAAAAGTTTCATAGAATCTAGTTTTCAGATGATTTTTTTGCATGGACTACCATCATAACCTTCCCTCTTAACATATATAAATGATCTGAAAAGTCTCGTATCATGTCAAACAGTCCCCAATTAAATTTGATTTTTTTGACCGAAACCAGTGTATAATATACTATGATTTTTGATCGAAACTTGCATTTCGAAAAGTTTCATAGAATCTAATTTTCCAATGTATTTTTGCATGAACTTCCATCATAACCTTCCCTCGTAAAATATATAAATGATATATGATGTTTCGTATCATTTCGAATATTCCGCGATTTAATTTGATTTTTGACCGAAACTAGTCTAAACTAGTGTATAATATATTATGATTTTTTGGCCAAACCATGCATTTCGAAAAGTTTCATAGAATCTAGTTTTCAGATGAATTTTTTTGCATGGACTACCATCATAACCTTCCCTCTTAATATATATAAATGATCTGAAAAGTCTCGTATCATTTTAAATAGTCCCCATTTAAATTTGATTTTTTGACCGAAACAAGTGTATAATATACTATGATTTTTGATTGAAACTTGCATTTCGATAAGTTTCATAGAATCTAATTTTCCGATGTTTTTTAGCATGACCTTCCATCATAACCTTCCCTCGTAAAATATATAAATGATATATGAAGTTTCGTATCATTTCGAATAGTCCCCGATTTAATTTGATTTTTGACCGAAACTAGTATAAACTAGTGTATAATATATTATGATTTTTTGGCCAACCCATGCATTTCGAAAAGTTTCATAGAATCTAGTTTTCAGATGATTTTTTTGCATGGACTACCATCATAACCTTCCATCTTAACATATATAAATGATCTGAAAAGTCTAGTATCATTTCAAACAGTCCCCAATTTAATTTGATTTTGTTGACCGAAACTAGTGTATAATATACTATGATTTTTGATCGAAACTTGCATTTCGAAAAGTTTCATAGAATCTAATTTTCCGATGATTTCTTACATGGACTTCCATCATAACCTTCCCTCGTAAAATATATAAATGATATGTGAAGTTTCATATCATTTCGAGCAGTTCACGATTTAATTTGATTTTTGACCAAAACTAGTATAAACTAATGTATAATATATTATGATTTTTTGGCCAAACCATGCATTTCGAAAAGTTTCATAGAATCTAGTTTTCAGATGATTTTTTTGCATGGACTACCATCATAACCTTCCCTCTTAACATATATAAATGATCTGAAAAGTCTCGTATCATGTCAAACAGTCCCCAATTAAATTTGATTTTTTTGACCGAAACTAGTGTATAATATACTATGATTTTTGATCGAAACTTGCATTTCGAAAAGTTTCATAGAATCTAATTTTCCAATGTATTTTTGCATGAACTTCCATCATAACCTTCCCTCGTAAAATATATAAATGATATATGAAGTTTCGTATCATTTCGAATAGTCCCCGATTTAATTTGATTTTTGACCAAAACTAGTATAAACTAGTGTATAATATATTATGATTTTTTGGCTAAAACATGCATTTCGAAGAGTTTCATAGAATCTAAATTTCAGATGATTTTTTTGCATGGACTACCATCATAACCTTCCCTCTTAACATATATAAATGATCTGAAAAGTCTCGTATCATTTTAAATAGTCCCCAATTAAATTTGATTTTTTTGACCGAAACAAGTGTATCATACTATGATTTTTGATCGAAACTTGCATTTCGATAAGTTTCATAGAATCTAATTTTCCGATGTTTTTTAGCATGACCTTCCATCATAACCTTCCCTCGTAAAATATATAAATGATATATGAAGTTTCGTATCATTTCGGATAGTCCCCGATTTAATTTGATTTTTGACCGAAACTAGTATAAACTAGTGTATAATATATTATGATTTTTTGGCCAACCTATGCATTTCGAAAAGTTTCATAGAATCTAGTTTTCAGATGATTTTTTTGCATGGACTACCATCATAACCTTCCATCTTAACATATATAAATGATCTGAAAATTCTAGTATCATGTCAAACAGTCCCCAATTTAATTCGATTTTGTTGACCGAAACTAGTGTATAATATACTATGATTTTTGATCGAAACTTGCATTTCGAAAAGTTTCATAGAATCTAATTTTCTGATGATTTCTTACATGGACTTCCTTCATAACCTTCCCTCGTAAAATATATAAATGATATGTGAAGTTTCATATCATTTCGAGCAGTTCACAGTTTAATTTGATTTTTGACCAAAACTAGTATAAACTAATGTATAATATATTATGATTTTTTGGCCAAACCATGCATTTCGAAAGGTTTCATAGAATCTAGTTTTCAGATGATTTTTTTGCATGGACTACCATCATAACCTTCCCTCTTAACATATATAAATGATCTGAAAAGTCTCGTATCATGTCAAACAGTCCCCAATTAAATTTGATTTTTTTGACCGAAACTAGTGTATAATATACTAATATTTTTGATCGAAACTTGCATTTCGAAAAGTTTCATAGAATCTAATTTTCCAATGTATTTTTGCATGAACTTCCATCATAACCTTCTCTCGTAAAATATATAAATGATATATGAAGTTTCGTATCATTTTGAATAGTCCCCGATTGAATTTGATTTTTGACCGAAACTAGTCTAAACTAGTGTATAATATATTATGATTTTTTGGCCAAACCATGCATTTCGAAAGGTTTCATAGAATCTGGTTTTCAGATGATTTTTTTGCATGGACTATCATCATAACCTTCCCTCTTAACATATATAAATGATCTGAAAAGTCTCGTATCATTTTAAATAGTCCCCAATTAAATTTGATTTTTTTGACCGAAATAAGTGTATAATATACTATGATTTTTGATCGAAACTTGCATTTCGAAAAGTTTCATAGAATCTAATTTTCCGAGGATTTTTTACATGGACTTCCATCATAACCTTCCCTCGTAAAATATATAAATGATATGTGAACTTTCATATCATTTCGAGAAGTTCCCGATTTAATTTGATTTTTTACCAAAACTAGTATAAACTAGTGTATAATATATTATGATTTTTTGGCCAAACCATGCATTTCGAAAAGTTTCATAGAATCTAGTTTTCAGATGATTTTTTTGCATGGACTACCATCATAACCTTCCCTCTTAACATATATAAATGATCTGAAAAGTCTCGTATCATGTCAAACAGTCCCCAATTAAATTTGATTTTTTTGACCGAAACCAGTGTATAATATACTATGATTTTTGATCGAAACTTGCATTTCGAAAAGTTTCATAGAATCTAATTTTCCAATGTATTTTTGCATGAACTTCCATCATAACCTTCCCTCGTAAAATATATAAATGATATATGATGTTTCGTATCATTTCGAATATTCCGCGATTTAATTTGATTTTTGACCGAAACTAGTCTAAACTAGTGTATAATATATTATGATTTTTTGGCCAAACCATGCATTTCGAAAAGTTTCATAGAATCTAGTTTTCAGATGAATTTTTTTGCATGGACTACCATCATAACCTTCCCTCTTAATATATATAAATGATCTGAAAAGTCTCGTATCATTTTAAATAGTCCCCATTTAAATTTGATTTTTTGACCGAAACAAGTGTATAATATACTATGATTTTTGATTGAAACTTGCATTTCGATAAGTTTCATAGAATCTAATTTTCCGATGTTTTTTAGCATGACCTTCCATCATAACCTTCCCTCGTAAAATATATAAATGATATATGAAGTTTCGTATCATTTCGAATAGTCCCCGATTTAATTTGATTTTTGACCGAAACTAGTATAAACTAGTGTATAATATATTATGATTTTTTGGCCAACCCATGCATTTCGAAAAGTTTCATAGAATCTAGTTTTCAGATGATTTTTTTGCATGGACTACCATCATAACCTTCCATCTTAACATATATAAATGATCTGAAAAGTCTAGTATCATTTCAAACAGTCCCCAATTTAATTTGATTTTGTTGACCGAAACTAGTGTATAATATACTATGATTTTTGATCGAAACTTGCATTTCGAAAAGTTTCATAGAATCTAATTTTCCGATGATTTCTTACATGGACTTCCATCATAACCTTCCCTCGTAAAATATATAAATGATATGTGAAGTTTCATATCATTTCGAGCAGTTCACGATTTAATTTGATTTTTGACCAAAACTAGTATAAACTAATGTATAATATATTATGATTTTTTGGCCAAACCATGCATTTCGAAAAGTTTCATAGAATATAGTTTTCAGATGATTTTTTTGCATGGACTACCATCATAACCTTCCCTCTTAACATATATAAATGATCTGAAAAGTCTCGTATCATGTCAAACAGTCCCCAATTAAATTTGATTTTTTTGACCGAAACTAGTGTATAATATACTATGATTTTTGATCGAAACTTGCATTTCGAAAAGTTTCATAGAATCTAATTTTCCAATGTATTTTTGCATGAACTTCCATCATAACCTTCCCTCGTAAAATATATAAATGATATATGAAGTTTCGTATCATTTCGAATAGTCCCCGATTTAATTTGATTTTTGACCAAAACTAGTATAAACTAGTGTATAATATATTATGATTTTTTGGCTAAAACATGCATTTCGAAGAGTTTCATAGAATCTAAATTTCAGATGATTTTTTTGCATGGACTACCATCATAACCTTCCCTCTTAACATATATAAATGATCTGAAAAGTCTCGTATCATTTTAAATAGTCCCCAATTAAATTTGATTTTTTTGACCGAAACAAGTGTATCATACTATGATTTTTGATCGAAACTTGCATTTCGATAAGTTTCATAGAATCTAATTTTCCGATGTTTTTTAGCATGACCTTCCATCATAACCTTCCCTCGTAAAATATATAAATGATATATGAAGTTTCGTATCATTTCGAATAGTCCCCGATTTAATTTGATTTTTGACCGAAACTAGTATAAACTAGTGTATAATATATTATGATTTTTTGGCCAACTTATGCATTTCGAAAAGTTTCATAGAATCTAGTTTTCAGATGATTTTTTTGCATGGACTACCATCATAACCTTCCATCTTAACATATATAAATGATCTGAAAATTCTAGTATCATGTCAAACAGTCCCCAATTTAATTCGATTTTGTTGATCGGAACTAGTGTATAATATACTATGATTTTTGATCGAAACTTGCATTTCGAAAAGTTTCATAGAATCTAATTTTCTGATGATTTCTTACATGGACTTCCATCATAACCTTCCCTCGTAAAATATATAAATGATATGTGAAGTTTCATATCATTTCGAGCAGTTCACAGTTTAATTTGAATTTTGACCAAAACTAGTATAAACTAATGTATAATATATTATGATTTTTTGGCCAAACCATGCATTTCGAAAGGTTTCATAGAATCTAGTTTTCAGATGATTTTTTTGCATGGACTACCATCATAACCTTCCCTCTTAACATATATAAATGATCTGAAAAGTCTCGTATCATGTCAAACAGTCCCCAATTAAATTTGATTTTTTTGACCGAAACTAGTGTATAATATACTATGATTTTTGATCGAAACTTGCATTTCGAAAAGTTTCATAGAATCTAATTTTCCAATGTATTTTTGCATGAACTTCCATCATAACCTTCTCTCGTAAAATATATAAATGATATATGAAGTTTTGTATCATTTTGAATAGTCCCCGATTGAATTTGATTTTTGACCGAAACTAGTCTAAACTAGTGTATAATATATTATGATTTTTTGGCCAAACCATGCATTTCGAAAGGTTTCATAGAATCTAGTTTTCAGATGATTTTTTTGCATGGACTATCATCATAACATTCTCTCTTAACATATATAAATGATCTGAAAAGTCTCGTATCATTTTAAATAGTCCCCAATTAAATTTGATTTTTTTGACCGAAATAAGTGTATAATATACTATGATTTTTGATCGAAACTTGAATTTCGAAAAGTTTCATAGAATCTAATTTTCCGAGGATTTTTTACATAGACTTCCATCATAACCTTCCCTCGTAAAATATATAAATGATATGTGAACTTTCATATCATTTCGAGAAGTTCCCGATTTAATTTGATTTTTGACCAAAACTAGTATAAACTAGTGTATAATATATTATGATTTTTTGGCCAAACCATGCATTTCGAAAGGTTTCATAGAATCTAGTTTTCAGATGATTTTTTTGCATGGACTACCATCATAACCTTCCCTCTTAACATATATAAATGATCTGAAAAGTATCGTATCATGTCAAACAGTCCCCAATTAAATTTGATTTTTTTGACCGAAACTAGTGTATAATATAATATGATTTTTGATAGAAACTTGCATTTCGAAAAGTTTCATAGAATCTAATTTTCCAATGTATTTTTGCATGAACTTCCATCATAACCTTCCCTCGTAAAATATATAAATGATATATGAAGTTTCGTATCATTTCGAATAGTCCCCGATTTAATTTGATTTTTGACCAAAACTAGTATAAACTAGTGTATAATATATTATGATTTTTTGGCTAAAACATGCATTTCGAAGAGTTTCATAGAATCTAAATTTCAGATGATTTTTTTGCATGGACTACCATCATAACCTTCCCTCTTAACATATATAAATGATCTGAAAAGTCTCGTATCATTTTAAATAGTCCCCAATTAAATTTGATTTTTTTGACCGAAATAAGTGTATAATATACTATGATTTTTGATCGAAACTTGCATTTCGAAAAGTTTCATAGAATCTAATTTTCCGAGGATTTTTTACATGGACTTCCATCATAACCTTCCCTCGTAAAATATATAAATGATATGTGAACTTTCATATCATTTCGAGAAGTTCCCGATTTAATTTGATTTTTTACCAAAACTAGTATAAACTAGTGTATAATATATTATGATTTTTTGGCCAAACCATGCATTTCGAAAAGTTTCATAGAATCTAGTTTTCAGATGATTTTTTTGCATGGACTACCATCATAACCTTCCCTCTTAACATATATAAATGATCTGAAAAGTCTCGTATCATGTCAAACAGTCCCCAATTAAATTTGATTTTTTTTACCGAAACCAGTGTATAATATACTATGATTTTTGATCGAAACTTGCATTTCGAAAAGTTTCATAGAATCTAATTTTCCAATGTATTTTTGCATGAACTTCCATCATAACCTTCCCTCGTAAAATATATAAATGATATATGATGTTTCGTATCATTTCGAATATTCCGCGATTTAATTTGATTTTTGACCGAAACTAGTCTAAACTAGTGTATAATATATTATGATTTTTTGGCCAAACCATGCATTTCGAAAAGTTTCATAGAATCTAGTTTTCAGATAAATTTTTTTGCATGGACTACCATCATAACCTTCCCTCTTAATATATATAAATGATCTGAAAAGTCTCGTATCATTTTAAATAGTCCCCATTTAAATTTGATTTTTTGACCGAAACAAGTGTATAATATACTATGATTTTTGATTGAAACTTGCATTTCGATAAGTTTCATAGAATCTAATTTTCCGATGTTTTTTAGCATGACCTTCCATCATAACCTTCCCTCGTAAAATATATAAATGATATATGAAGTTACGTATCATTTCGAATAGTCCCCGATTTAATTTGATTTTTGACCGAAACTAGTATAAACTAGTGTATAATATATTATGATTTTTTGGCCAACCCATGCATTTCGAAAAGTTTCATAGAATCTAGTTTTCAGATGATTTTTTTGCATGGACTACCATCATAACCTTCCATCTTAACATATATAAATGATCTGAAAAGTCTAGTATCATGTCAAACAGTCCCCAATTTAATTTGATTTTGTTGACCGAAACTAGTGTATAATATACTATGATTTTTGATCGAAACTTGCATTTCGAAAAGTTTCATAGAATCTAATTTTCCGATGATTTCTTACATGGACTTCCATCATAACCTTCCCTCGTAAAATATATAAATGATATGTGAAGTTTCATATCATTTCGAGCAGTTCACGATTTAATTTGATTTTTGACCAAAACTAGTATAAACTAATGTATAATATATTATGATTTTTTGGCCAAACCATGCATTTCGAAAAGTTTCATAGAATCTAGTTTTCAGATGATTTTTTTGCATGGACTACCATCATAACCTTCCCTCTTAACATATATAAATGATCTGAAAAGTCTCGTATCATTTCAAACAGTCCCCAATTAAATTTGATTTTTTTGACCAAAACTAGTGTATAATATACTATGATTTTTGATCGAAACTTGCATTTCGAAAAGTTTCATAGAATCTAATTTTCCAATGTATTTTTGCATGAACTTCCATCATAACCTTCCCTCGTAAAATATATAAATGATATATGAAGTTTCGTATCATTTCGAATAGTCCCCGATTTAATTTGATTTTTGACCAAAACTAGTATAAACTAGTGTATAATATATTATGATTTTTTGGCTAAAACATGCATTTCGAAGAGTTTCATAGAATCTAAATTTCAGATGATTTTTTTGCATGGACTACCATCATAACCTTCCCTCTTAACATATATAAATGATCTGAAAAGTCTCGTATCATTTTAAATAGTCCCCAATTAAATTTGATTTTTTTGACCGAAACAAGTGTATCATACTATGATTTTTGATCGAAACATGCATTTCGATAAGTTTCATAGAATCTAATTTTCCGATGTTTTTTAGCATGACCTTCCATCATAACCTTCCCTCGTAAAATATATAAATGATATATGAAGTTTCGTATCATTTCGAATAGTCCCCGATTTAATTTGATTTTTGACCGAAACTAGTTTAAACTAGTGTATAATATATTATGATTTTTTGGCTAACTTATGCATTTCGAAAAGTTTCATAGAATCTAGTTTTCAGATGATTTTTTTGCATGGACTACCATCATAACCTTCCATCTTAACATATATAAATGATCTGAAAATTCTAGTATCATGTCAAACAGTCCCCAATTTAATTCGATTTTGTTGATCGGAACTAGTGTATAATATACTATGATTTTTGATCGAAACTTGCATTTCGAAAAGTTTCATAGAATCTAATTTTCTGATGATTTCTTACATGGACTTCCATCATAACCTTCCCTCGTAAAATATATAAATGATATGTGAAGTTTCATATCATTTCGAGCAGTTCACAGTTTAATTTGATTTTTGACCAAAACTAGTATAAACTAATGTATAATATATTATGATTTTTTGGCCAAACCATGCATTTCGAAAGGTTTCATAGAATCTAGTTTTCAGATGATTTTTTTGCATGGACTACCATCATAACCTTCCCTCTTAACATATATAAATGATCTGAAAAGTCTCGTATCATGTCAAACAGTCCCCAATTAAATTTGATTTTTTTGACCGAAACTAGTGTATAATATACTATGATTTTTGATCGAAACTTGCATTTCGATAAGTTTCATAGAATCTAATTTTCCGATGTTTTTTAGCATGACCTTCCATCATAACCTTCCCTCGTAAAATATATAAATGATATATGAAGTTTCGTATCATTTCGAATAGTCCCCGATTTAATTTGATTTTTGACCGAAACTAGTATAAACTAGTGTATAATATATTATGATTTTTTGGCCAACTTATGCATTTCGAAAAGTTTCATAGAATCTAGTTTTCAGATGATTTTTTTGCATGGACTACCATCATAACCTTCCATCTTAACATATATAAATGATCTGAAAATTCTAGTATCATGTCAAACAGTCCCCAATTTAATTCGATTTTGTTGATCGGAACTAGTGTATAATATACTATGATTTTTGATCGAAACTTGCATTTCGAAAAGTTTCATAGAATCTAATTTTCTGATGATTTCTTACATGGACTTCCATCATAACCTTCCCTCGTAAAATATATAAATGATATGTGAAGTTTCATATCATTTCGAGCAGTTCACAGTTTAATTTGATTTTTGACCAAAACTAGTATAAACTAATGTATAATATATTATGATTTTTTGGCCAAACCATGCATTTCGAAAGGTTTCATAGAATCTAGTTTTCAGATGATTTTTTTGCATGGACTACCATCATAACCTTCCCTCTTAACATATATAAATGATCTGAAAAGTCTCGTATCATGTCAAACAGTCCCCAATTAAATTTGATTTTTTTGACCGAAACTAGTGTATAATATACTATGACTTTTGATCGAAACTTGCATTTCGAAAAGTTTCATAGAATCTAATTTTCCAATGTATTTTTGCATGAACTTCCATCATAACCTTCTCTCGTAAAATATATAAATGATATATGAAGTTTCGTATCATTTTGAATAGTCCCCGATTGAATTTGATTTTTGACCGAAACTAGTCTAAACTAGTGTATAATATATTATGATTTTTTGGCCAAACCATGCATTTCGAAAGGTTTCATAGAATCTAGTTTTCAGATGATTTTTTTGCATGGACTATCATCATAACCTTCCCTCTTAACATATATAAATGATCTGAAAAGTCTCGTATCATTTTAAATAGTCCCCAATTAAATTTGATTTTTTTGACCGAAATAAGTGTATAATATACTATGATTTTTGATCGAAACTTGCATTTCGAAATGTTTCATAGAATCTAATTTTCCGAGGATTTTTTACATGGACTTCCATCATAACCTTCCCTCGTAAAATATATAAATGATATGTGAACTTTCATATCATTTCGAGAAGTTCCCGATTTAATTTGATTTTTGACCAAAACTAGTATAAACTAGTGTATAATATATTATGATTTTTTGGCCAAACCATGCATTTCGAAAGGTTTCATAGAATCTAGTTTTCAGATGATTTTTTTGCATGGACTACCATCATAACCTTCCCTCTTAACAGATATAAATGATCTGAAAAGTATCGTATCATGTCAAACAGTCCCCAATTAAATTTGATTTTTTTGACCGAAACCAGTGTATAATATACTATGATTTTTGATCGAAACTTGCATTTCGAAAAGTTTCATAGAATCTAATTTTCCAATGTATTTTTGCATGAACTTCCATCATAACCTTCCCTCGTAAAATATATAAATGATATATGAAGTTTCGTATCATTTTGAATATTCCCCGATTTAATTTGATTTTTGACCGAAACTAGTCTAAACTAGTGTATAATATATTATGATTTTTTGGCCAAACCATGCATTTCGAAAAGTTTCATAGAATCTAGTTTTCAGATGAATTTTTTTGCATGGACTACCATCATAACCTTCCCTCTTAACATATATAAATGATCTGAAAAGTCTCATATCATTTTAAATAGTCCCCATTTAAATTTGATTTTTTGACCGAAACAAGTGTATAATATACTATGATTTTTGATTGAAACTTGCATTTCGATAAGTTTCATAGAATCTAATTTTCCGATGTTTTTTAGCATGACCTTCCATCATAACCTTCCCTCGTAAAATATATAAATGATATATGAAGTTTCGTATCATTTCGAATAGTCCCCGATTTAATTTGATTTTTGACCGAAACTAGTATAAACTAGTGTATAATATATTATGATTTTTTGGCCAACCCATGCATTTCGAAAAGTTTCATAGAATCTAGTTTTCAGATGATTTTTTTGCATGGACTACCATCATAACCTTCCATCTTAACATATATAAATGATCTGAAAAGTCTAGTATCATGTCAAACAGTCCCCAATTTAATTTGATTTTGTTGACCGAAACTAGTGTATAATATACTATGATTTTTGATCGAAACTTGCATTTCGAAAAGTTTCATAGAATCTAATTTTCCGATGATTTCTTACATGGACTTCCATCATAACCTTCCCTCGTAAAATATATAAATGATATGTGAAGTTTCATATCATTTCGAGCAGTTCACGATTTAATTTGATTTTTGACCAAAACTAGTATAAACTAATGTATAATATATTATGATTTTTTGGCCAAACCATGCATTTCGAAAAGTTTCATAGAATCTAGTTTTCAGATGATTTTTTTGCATGGACTACCATCATAACCTTCCATCTTAACATATATAAATGATCTGAAAAGTCTCGTATCATGTCAAACAGTCCCCAATTAAATTTGATTTTTTTGACCGAAACTAGTGTATAATATACTATGATTTTTGATCGAAATTTGCATTTCGAAAAGTTTCATAGAATCTAATTTTCCAATATATTTTTGCATGAACTTCCATCATAACCTTCTCTCGTAAAATATATAAATGATATATGAAGTTTCGTATCATTTTGAATAGTCCCCGATTGAATTTGATTTTTGAACGAAACTAGTCTAAACTAGTGTATAATATACTATGATTTTTGATCGAAACTTGCATTTCGAAAAGTTTCATAGAATCTAATTTTCCGATGTTTTTTTGCATGACATTCCATCATAACCTTACCTCGTAAAATATATAAATGATATATGAAGTTTCGTATCATTTCGAATTGTCCCCGATTTAATTTGATTTTCTATCGAAACTAGTCTAATCTAATGTATTAATATATTATGATTTTTTGGCCAAACCATGCATTTCGAAAGGTTTCATAGAATCTAGTTTTCAGATGATTTTTTTGCATGGACTACAATCATAACCTTCCCTCTTAACATACATAAATGATCTGAAAAGTCTCGTATCATGTCAAATAGTCCCCAATTATATTTGATTTTTTTGACCGAAACAAGTGTATAATATACTATGATTTTTGATCGAAACTTGCATTTCGATAAGTTTCATAGAATCTAATTTTCCGATGTTTTTTAGCATGACCTTCCATCATAACATTCCCTCGTAAAATATATAAATGATATATGAAGTTTCGTATCATTTCAAATAGTCTCCGATTTAATTTGATTTTTGACTGAAACTAGTATAAACTAGTGTATAATATATTATGATTTTTTGGCCAACCCATGCATTTCGAAAAGTTTCATAGAATCTAGTTTTCAGATGATTTTTTTGCATGGACTACCATCATAACCAACCATCTTAACATATATAAATGATCTGAAAAGTCTAGTATCATGTCAAACAGTCGCCAATTTTATTTGATTTTGTTGACCGAAACTAGTGTATAATATACTATGATTTTTGATCGAAACTTGCATTTCGAAAACTTTCATAGAATCTAATTTTCCGATGATTTCTTACATGGACTTCCATCATAACCTTCCCTCGTAAAATATATAAATGATATCTGAAGTTTCATATCAATTCGAGCAGTTCACGATTTAATTTGATTTTTGACCAAAACTAGTATAAACTAATATATAATATATTATGATTTTTTGGCCAAACCATGCATTTCGAAAGGTTTCATAGAATCTAGTTTTCCGATGATTTTTTGCATGGACTACCATCATAACCTTCCCTCTTAACATATATAAATGATCTGAAAAGTCTCGTATCATTTTAAATAGTCCCCAATTTAATTTGATTTTTTTGACTGAAACAAGTGTATAATATACTATGATTTTTGACCGAAACTTGCATTTCGAAAAGTTTCATAGAATCTAATTTTTCGATGTTTTTTTGCATGACCTTCCATCATAACCTTCCCTCGTAAAATATATAAATGAGATATGAAGTTTTGTATCATTTCGAATAGTCCCCGATTTAATTTGATTTTTGACCGAAACTAGTATAAACTAGTGTATAATATATTATGATTTTTTGGCCAAACTATGCATTTCGAAAAGTTTCATAGAATCTAGTTTTCAGATGATTTTTTTGCAAGGACTACCATCATAACCTTCCATCTTAACATATATAAATGTTCTAAAAAGTCTTGTATCATGTCAAACAGTCCCCAATTTAATTTGATTTTGTTGACCGAAACTAGTGTATAATCTACTATGATTTTTGATCGATACTTGCATTTCGAAAAGTTTCATAGAATCTAATTTTCTGATGATTTTTTACATGGACTTCCATCATAACCTTCTCTCGTAAAATATATAAATGATATGTGAAGTTTCATATCATTTCGAGCAGTTCACGATTTAATTTGATTTTTGACCAAAACTAGTATAAACTAATGTATAATATATTATGATTTTTTGGCCAAACCATGCATTTCGAAAGGTTTCATAGAATCTAGTTTTCAGATGATTTTTTTGCATGGACTACCATCATAACCTTCCCTCTTAACATATATAAATGATCTGAAAAGTCTCGTATCATGTCAAACAGTCCCCAATTAAATTTGATTTTTTTGACCGAAACTAGTGTATAATATACTATGATTTTTGATCGAAACTTGCATTTCGAAAAGTTTCATATAATCTAATTGCCAATGTATTTTTGCATGAACTTCCATCATAACCTTCCCTCGTAAAATATATAAATCATATATGAAGTTTCGTATCATTTTGAATAGTCCCCGATTGAATTTGATTTTTGACCGAAACTAGTCTAAACTAGTGTATAATATATTATGATTTTTGGCCAAACCATGCATTTCGAAAGGTTTCATAGAATCTAGTTATCAGATGATTATTTTTCATGGACTACCATCATAACCTTCCCTCTTAACATATATAAATGATCTGAAAAGTCTCGTATCATTTTAAATAGTCCCCTATTAAATTTGATTTTTTTGACCGAAATAAGTGTATAATATACTATGATTTTTGATCGAAACTTGCATTTCGAAAAGTTTCATAGAATATAATTTTCCGATGTTTTTTTTGCATGACCTTCCATCATAACCTTCCCTCGTAAAATATATAAATGAGATATGAAGTTTCGTATCATTTCGAATAGTCCCCGATTTAATTTGATTTTTGACCGAAACTAGTATAAACTAGTGTAAAATATATTATGATTTTTTGGCCAAACCATGCATTTCGAAAAGTTTCATAGAATCTAGTTTTCAGATGATTTTTTTGCAAGGACTACCATCATAACCTTCCATCTTAACATATATAAATGATCTAAAAAGTCTTGTATCATGTCAAACAGTCCCCAATTTAATTTGATTTTGTTGACCGAAACTAGTGTATAATATACTATGATTTTTGATAGAAACTTGCATTTCGAAAAGTTTCATAGAATCTAATTTTCCGATGATTTTTTACATGGACTTCCATCATAACCTTCCCTCGTAAAATATATAAATGATATGTGAAGTTTCATATCATTTCGAGCAGTTCACGATTTAATTTGATTTTCTACCAAAACTAGTATAAACTAGTGTATAATATATTATGATTTTTTGGCCAAACCATGCATTTCTAAAGGTTTCATAGAATCTAGTTTTCAGATGATTTTTTTGCATGGACTACCATCATAACCTTCCCTCTTAACATATATAAATGATATGAAAAGTCTCGTATCATGTCAAACAGTCCCCAATTAAATTTGATTTTTTTGACCGAAACTAGTGTATAATATACTATAATTTTAATCGAAACTTGCATTTCGAAAAGTTTCATAGAATCTAATTTTCCAATGTTTTTTTGCATGACCTTCCATCATAACCTTCCCTCGTAAAATATAAAAATGATATATGAAGTTTAGTATCATTTCGAATAGTCCCCGATTTAATTTGATTTTTGACAGAAACTAGTCTAAACTAGTGTATAATATATTATGATTTTTTGGCCAAACCATGCATTTCGAAAAGTTTCATAGAATATAGTGTTCAGATGATTTTTTTGCATGGACTACCATCATAACCTTCCCTCTTAACATATATAAATGATCTGAAAAGTCTCGTATCATTTTAAATAGTCCCCAATTAAATTTGATTTTTTTGACCGAAATAAGTGTATAATATACTATGATTTTTGATCGAAACTTGCATTTCGAAAAGTTTCATAGAATCTAATTTTCCGATGTTTTTTTGCATGACCTTCCATCATAAACTTCCCTCGTAAAATATATAAATGATATATGAAGTTTCGTATCATTTCGAATTGTCCCCGATTTAATTTGATTTTTGACCAAAACTAGTCTAAACTAGTGTATAATATATTATGATTTTTTGGCCAAACCATGCATTTCGAAAATTTCATAGAATCTAGTTTTCAGATGATTTTTTTGCATGGACTACCATCAAAACATTCCCTCTTAACATTTATAAATGATCTGAAAAGTCTAGTATCATTTTAAATAGTCCCCAATTAAATTTGATTTTTTTGACTGAAACAAGTGTATAATATACTATGATTTTTGTTCGAAACTTGCATTTCGAAAAGTTTCATAGAATCTAATTTTCCGATGTTTTTTTGCATGACCTTCCATCATAACCTTCCCTCGTAAAATATATAAATGAGATATGAAGTTTCGTATCATTTCGAATAGTCCCCGATTTAATTTAATTTTTGACCGAAACTAGTATAAACTAGTGTATAATATATTATGATTTTTTGGCCAAACCATGCATTTCGAAAAGTTTCATAGAATCTAGTTTTCAGATGATTTTTTTGCAAGGACTACCATCATAACCTTCCATCTTAACATATATAAATGATCTAAAAAGTCTTGTATCATGTCAAACATTCCCCAATTTAATTTGATTTTGTTGACCGAAACTACTGTATAATATACTATGATTTTTGATCGAAACTTGCATTTCGAAAAGTTTCATAGAATCTAATTTTCCGATGTTTTTTTGCATGACCTTCCATCATAACCTTCCCTCGTAAAATATATAAATGATATGTGAAGTTTCATATCATTTCGAGCAGTTCACGATTTAATTTGATTTTTGACCAAAACTAGTATAAACTAATATATAATATATTATGATTTTTTGGCCAAACCATGCATTTCGAAAGGTTTCATAGAATCTAATTTTTCGATGATTTTTTTGCATGGACTACCATCATAACCTTCCCTCTTAACATATAAAATGATCTGAAAAGTCTCGTATCATTTTAAATAGTCACCAATTAAATTTGATTTTTTTGACTGAAACAAGTGTATAATATACTATGATTTTTGACCGAAACTTGCATTTCGAAAAGTTTCATAGAATCTAATTTTCCGATGTTTTTTTGCATGACCTTCCATCATAACCTTCCCTCGTAAAATATATAAATGAGATATGAAGTTTCGTATCATTTCGAATAGTCCCAGATTTAATTTGATTTTTGACCGAAACTAGTATAAACTAGTGTATAATATATTATGATTTTTTGGCCAAACCATGCATTTCGAAAAGTTTCATAGAATCTAGTTTTCAGATGATTTTTTTGCAAGGACTACCATCATAACCTTCCATCTTAACATATATAAATGATCTAAAAAGTCTTGTATCATGTCAAACAGTCCCCAATTTAATTTGATTTTGTTGACCGAAACTAGTGTATAATAAACTATGATTTTTGATCGAAACTTGCATTTCGAAAAGTTTCATAGAATCTAATTTTCCGATGATTTTTTACATGGACTTCCTTCATAACCTTCCCTCGTAAAATATATAAATGATATGTGAAGTTTCATATCATTTCGAGCAGTTCACGATTTAATTTGATTTTTGACCAAAACTAGTATAAACTAATGTATAATATATTATGATTTTTTGGCCAAACCATGCATTTCGAAAGGTTTCATAGAATCTAGTTTTCAGATGATTTTTTTGCATGGACTACCATCATAACCTTCCCTCTTAACATATATAAATGATCTGAAAAGTCTCGTATCATGTCAAACAGTCCCCAATTAAATTTGATTTTTTTGACCGAAACTAGTGTATAATATACTATGATTTTTGATCGAAACTTGCATTTCGAAAAGTTTCATATAATCTAATTGCTAATGTATTTTTGCATGAATTTCCATCATAACCTTCTCTCGTAAAATATATAAATCATATATGAAGTTTCGTATCATTTTGAATAGTCCCCGATTGAATTTGATTTTTGACCGAAACTAGTCTAAACTAGTGTATAATATATTATGATTTTTGGCCAAACCATGCATTTCGAAAGGTTTCATAGAATCTAGTTATCAGATGATTATTTTGCATGGACTACCATCATAACCTTCCCTCTTAACATATATAAATGATATGAAAAGTCTCGTATCATTTTAAATAGTCCCCAATTAAATTTGATTTTTTTGACCGAAATAAGTGTATAATATACTATGATTTTTGATCGAAACTTGCATTTTGAAAAGTTTCATAGAATCTAATTTTCCGATGTTTTTTTTGCATGACCTTCCATCATAACCTTCCCTCGTAAAATATATAAATGATATATGAAGTTTCGTATCATTTCGAATTGTCCCCGATTTAATTTGATTTTTGACCAAAACTAGTCTAAACTAGTGTATAATATATTATGATTTTTTGGCCAAACCATGCATTTCGAAAAGTTTCATAGAATATAGTGTTCAGATGATTTTTTTGCATGGACTACCATCATAACCTTCCCTCTTAACATATATAAATGATCTGAAAAGTCTCGTATCATTTTAAATAGTCCCCAATTAAATTTGATTTTTTTGACCGAAATAAGTGTATAATATACTATGATTTTTTATCGAAACTTGCATTTCGAAAAGTTTCATAGAATCTAATTTTCCGATGTTTTTTTGCATGACCTTCCATCATAAACTTCCCTCGTAAAATATATAAATGATATATGAAGTTTCGTATCATTTCGAATTGTCCCCGATTTAATTTGATTTTTGACCAAAACTAGTCTAAACTAGTGTATAATATATTATGATTTTTTTGCCAAACCATGCATTTCGAAAATTTCATAGAATCTAGTTTTCAGATGATTTTTTTGCATGGACAACCATCATAACATTCCCTCTTAACATTTATAAATGATCTGAAAAGTCTAGTATCATTTTAAATAGTCCCCAATTAAATTTGATTTTTTTGACGTAAACAAGTGTATAATATACTATGATTTTTTATCGAAACTTGCATTTCGAAAAGTTTCATAGAATCTAATTTTCCGATGTTTTTTTGCATGACCTTCCATCATAACCTTCCCTCGTAAAATATATAAATGAGATATGAAGTTTCGTATCATTTCGAATAGTCCCCGATTTAATTTAATTTTTGACCGAAACTAGTATAAACTAGTGTATAATATATTATGATTTTTTGGCCAAACCATGCATTTCGAAAAGTTTCATAGAATCTAGTTTTCAGATGATTTTTTTGCAAGGACTACCATCATAACCTTCCATCTTAACATATATAAATGATCTAAAAAGTCTTGTATCATGTCAAACAGTCCCCAATTTAATTTGATTTTGTTGACCGAAACTAGTGTATAATATACTATGATTTTTGATCGAAACTTGCATTTCGAAAACTTTCATAGAATCTAATTTTCCGATGATTTCTTACATGGACTTCCATCATAACCTTCCCTCGTAAAATATATAAATGATATGTGAAGTTTCATATCATTTCGAGCAGTTCAGGATTTAATTTGATTTTTGACCAAAACTAGTATAAACTAATATATAATATATTATGATTTTTTGGCCAAACCATGCATTTCGAAAGGTTTCATAGAATCTAATTTTCCGATGATTTTTTTGCGTGGACTACCATCATAACCTTCCCTCTTAACATATATAAATGATCTGAAAAGTCTCGTATCATTTTAAATAGTCCCCAATTAAATTTGATTTTTTTGACTGAAACAAGTGTATAATATACTATGATTTTTGACCGAAACTTGCATTTCGAAAAGTTTCATAGAATCTAATTTTCCGATGTTTTTTTGCATGACCTTCCATCATAACCTTCCCTCGTAAAATATATAAATGTGATATGAAGTTTCGTATCATTTCGAATAGTCCCAGATTTAATTTGATTTTTGACCGAAACTAGTATAAACTAGTGTATAATATATTATGATTTTTTGGCCAAACCATGCATTTCGAAGAGTTTCATAGAATCTAAATTTCAGATGATTTTTTTGCATGGACTACCATCATAACCGTCCCTCTTAACATATATAAATGATCTGAAAAGTCTCGTATCATGTCAAACAGTCCCCAATTAAATTTGATTTTGTTGACCGAAACTAGTGTATAATATACTATGATTTTTGATCGAAACTTGCATTTCGAAAAGTTTCATATAATCTAATTGCCAATGTATTTTTGCATGAACTTCCATCATAACCTTCCCTCGTAAAATATATAAATCATATATGAAGTTTCGTATCATTTTGAATAGTCCCCGATTGAATTTGATTTTTGACCGAAACTAGTCTAAACTAGTGTATAATATATTATGATTTTTGGCCAAACCATGCATTTCGAAAGGTTTCATAGAATCTAGTTATCAGATGATTATTTTGCATGGACTACCATCATAACCTTCCCTCTTAACATATATAAATGATCTGAAAAGTCTCGTATCATTTTAAATAGTCCCCAATTAAATTTGATTTTTTTGACCGAAATAAGTGTATAATATACTATGATTTTTGATCAAAACTTGCATTTCGAAAAGTTTCATAGAATCTAATTTTCCGATGTTTTTTTTGCATGACCTTCCATCATAACCTTCCCTCGTAAAATATATAAATGATATATGAAGTTTCGTATCATTTCGAATTGTCCCCGATTTAATTTGATTTTTGACCAAAACTAGTCTAAACTAGTGTATAATATATTATGATTTTTTGGCCAAACCATGCATTTCGAAAAGTTTCATAGAATCTAGTTTTCAGATGATTTTTTTGCATGGACTACCATCATAACATTCCCTCTTAACATATATAAATGATCTGAAAAGTCTCGTATCATTTTAAATAGTCCCCAATTAAATTTGATTTTTTTGACTGAAACAAGTGTATAATATACTATGATTTTTGATCGAAACTTGCATTTCGAAAAGTTTCATAGAATCTAATTTTCCGATGTTTTTTTGCATGACCTTCCATCATAACCTTCCCTCGTAAAATATATAAATGAGATATGAAGTTTCGTATCATTTCGAATAGTCCCCGATTTAATTTGATTTTTGACCGAAACTAGTATAAACTAGTGTATAATATATTATGACTTTTGGCCAAACCATGCATTTCGAAAAGTTTCATAGAATCTAGTTTTCAGATGATTTTTTTGCAAGGACTACCATCATAACCTTCCATCTTAACATATATAAATGATCTAAAAAGTCTTGTATCATGTCAAACAGTCCCCAATTTAATTTGATTTTGTTGACCGAAACTAGTGTATAATATACTATGATTTTTGATCGAAACTTGCATTTCGAAAAGTTTCATAGAATCTAATTTTCCGATGATTTTTTACATGGACTTCCATCATAACCTTCCCTCGTAAAATATATAAATGATATGTGAAGTTTCATATCATTTCGAGCAGTACACGATTTAATTTGATTTTCTACCAAAACTAGTATAAACTATGTATAATATATTATGATTTTTTGGCCAAACCATGCATTTCTAAAGGTTTCATAGAATCTAGTTTTCAGATGATTTTTTTGCATGGACTACCATCATAACCTTCCCTCTTAACATATATAAATGATCTGAAAAGTCTCGTATCATGTAAAACAGTCCCCAATTAAATTTGATTTTTTTGACCGAAACTAGTGTATAATATACTATGATTTTAATCGAAACTTGCATTTCGAAAAGTTTCATAGAATCTAATTTTCCAATGTATTTTTACATGAACTTCCATTATAACCTTCCCTCGTAAAATATATAAATGATATATGAAGTTTAGTATCATTTCGAATAGTCCCCGATTTAATTTGATTTTTGACCGAAACTAGTCTAAACTAGTGTTTAATATATTATGATTTTTTGGCCAAACCATTCATTTTGAAAAGTTTCATAGAATATAGTGTTCAGATGATTTTTTTGCTTGGACTACCATCATAACCTTCCCTCTTAACATATATAAATGATCTGAAAAGTCTCGTATCATTTTAAATAGTCCCCAATTAAATTTGATTTTTTTGACCGAAATAAGTGTATAATATACTATGATTTTTGATCAAAACTTGCATTTCGAAAAGTTTCATAGAATCTAATTTTCCGATGTTTTTTTTGCATGACCTTCCATCATAACCTTCCCTCGTAAAATATATAAATGATATATGAAGTTTCGTATCATTTCGAATTGTCCCCGATTTAATTTGATTTTTGACCAAAACTAGTCTAAACTAGTGTATAATATATGATGATTTTTGGCCAAACCATGCATTTCGAAAAGTTTCATAGAATCTAGTTTTCAGATGATTTTTTTGCAAGGACTACCATCATAACCTTCCATCTTAACATATATAAATGATCTAAAAAGTCTTGTATCATGTCAAACAGTCCCCAATTTAATTTGATTTTGTTGACCGAAACTAGTGTATAATATACTATGATTTTTGATCGAAACTTGCATTTCGAAAAGTTTCATAGAATCTAATTTTCCGATGATTTTTTACATGGACTTCCATCATAACCTTCCCTCGTAAAATATATAAATGATATGTGAAGTTTCATATCATTTCGAGCAGTTCACGATTTAATTTGATTTTCTACCAAAACTAGTATAAACTATGTATAATATATTATGATTTTTTGGCCAAACCATGCATTTCTAAAGGTTTCATAGAATCTAGTTTTCTGATGATTTTTTTTCATGGACAACCATCATAACCTTCCCTCTTAACATATATAAATGATCCGAAAAGTCTCGTATAATGTCAAACAGTCCCCAATTAAATTTGATTTTTTTGACCGAAACTAGTGTATAATATATTATGATTTTTGATCGAAACTTTCATTTCGAAAAGTTTCATAGAATCTAATTTTCCAATGTATTTTTGCATGAACTTCCATCATAATCTTCCCTTGTAAATTATATAAATGATATATGAAGTTTCATATCATTTCGAATAGTCCCCGATTTAATTTGATTTTTGACCGAAACTAGTTTAAACTAGTGTATAATATATTATGATTTTTTGGCCAAACCATGCATTTCGAAAAGTTTCATAGAATCTAGTTTTCAGATGATTTTTTTGCATGGACTACCATCATAACCTTCCATCTTAACATATATAAATGATCTGAAAAGTCTCGTATCATGTCAAACAGTCCCCAATTTAATTTGATTTTGCAGACCGAAACTAGTATATAATATACTATGATTTTTGATCTAAACTTGCATTTTGAATAGTTTCATAGAATCTAATTTTCCGATGATTTTTTACATGGACTTCCATCATAACCTTCCATCGTAAAATATATAAATGATATGTGAAGTTTCATATGATTTCGAGCAGTACACGATTTAATTTGATTTTTGACCCAAACTAGTTTAAACTAGTGTATAATATATTATGATTTTTTGGCCAAACCATGCATTTCGAAAGGTTTCATAGAATCTAGTTTTCAGATGATTTTTTTTCATGGACAACCATCATAACCTTCCCTCTTAACATATATAAATGATCTGAAAAGTCTCGTATAATGTCAAACAGTCTCCAATTAAATTTGATTTTTTTGACCGAAACTAGTGTATAATATATTATGATTTTTGATCGAAACTTTCATTTCGAAAAGTTTCATAGAATCTAATTTTCCAATGTATTTTTGCATGAACTTCCATCATAATCTTCCCTTGTAAATTATATAAATGATATATGAAGTTTCATATCATTTCGTATAGTCCCCGATTTAATTTGATTTTTGACCGAAACTAGTTTAAACTAGTGTATAATATATTATGATTTTTTGGCCAAACCATGCATTTCGAAAAGTTTCATAGAATCTAGTTTTCAGATGATTTTTTTGCATGGACTACCATCATAACCTTCCCTCTTAACATATATAAATGATCTGAAAAGTCTCGTATCATGTTAAACAGTCCCCAATTTAATTTGATTTTGTTGACTGAAACTAGTGTATAATATACTATGATTTTTGATCGAAACTTGCATTTCGAAAAGTTTCATAGAATCTAATTTTCCAATTTTTTTTTTGCATGACCTTCCATCATAACCTTCCCTCGTAAAATATATAAATGATATGTGAAGTTTCATATCATTTCGAGCAGTCATGATTTAATTTGATTTTTGACCGAAACTAGTATAAACTAGTGTAATAATATATTATGTTTTTTTGGCCAAACCATGCATTTCGAAAAGTATCATAGAATCTAGTTTTCAGATGATTTTTTTGCATGGAATACCATCATAACCTTTCATCTTAACATATATAAATGATATGAAAAGTCTCGTATCATGTCAAACAGTCCCTAATTTAATTTGATTTTGTTGACCGAAACTAGTATATAATATACTATGATTTTTGATCAAAACTTGCATTTCGAAAAGTTTCATAGAATCTAATTTTCCGATGATTTTTTACATGGACTTCTATCATAACCTTCCTTCGTAAAATATATAAATGATATGTGAAGTTTCATGTCATTTCGAGGAGTTCACGATTTAATTTGATTTTTGACCAAAACAAGTATAAACTAGTGTATAATATATTATGATTTTTTGGCCAAACCATGCATTTCGAAAGGTTTCATAGAATCTAGTTTTCAGATGATTTTTTTGCATGGACTACCATCATAACCTTCCCTCTTAACATACATAAATGATCTGAAAAGTCTCGTATCATGTCAAACAGTCCCCAATTAAATTTGATTTTTTTGACCGAAATAAGTTTATAATATACTATGATTTTTGACCGAAACGTGCATTTCGAAAAGTTTCATAGAATCTAATTTCCATTGTATTTTTGCATTAACTTCCATCATAACCTTCCCTCGTAAAATATATAAATGATGTATGAAGTTGCGTATCATTTCGAATAGTCTGTGATTTAATTTGATTTTTGACTGAAACTAGTCTAAACTAGTGTATAATATATATTATGATTTTTTTGCCAAACCATGCATTTCGAAAAGTTTCATAGAATCTAGTTTTCAGATGATTTTTTTGCATGGACTACCATCATAACCTTCCCTCTTAACATATATAAATGATATGAAAATACTCGTATCATTTTGAATAGTCCCCAATTAAATTTGATTTTTTTGACCGAAACAAGTGTATAATATACTATGATTTTTGATCGAAACATGCATTTCGAAAAGTTTCATAGAATCTAATTTTCCGATGTTTTTTTGCATGACCTTCCATCATGACCTTCCCTCGTAAAATATATAAATGATATATGAAGTTTCGTATCATTTCAAATAGTCCCCGATTTAATTTGATTTTTGACCAAAACTAGTATAAACTAGTATATAATATATTATGATTTTTTGGCCAAACCATGCATTTCCAAAAGTTTCATAGAATCTAGTTTTCAGATGATTTTTTTGCATGGACTACCATCATAACCTTCCCTCTTAACATATATAAATGATCTGAAAAGTCTCGTATCATTTTAAATAGTCCCCAATTAAATTTGATTTTTTTGACCGAAATAAGTGTATAATATACTATGATTTTTAATCGAAACTTGCATTTCGAAAAGTTTCATAGAATCTAATTTTCCGATGTTTTTTTGCATGACCTTCCATCATAACCTTCCCTCGTAAAATATATAAATGATATATGAAGTTTCGTATCATTTCGAATAGTCCCCTATTTAATTTGATTTTTGACCGAAACTAGTATAAACTAGTGTATAATATATTATGATTTTTTGGCCAAACCATGCATTTCGAAAAGTTTCATAGAATCTAGTTTTCAGATGATTTTTTTGCATGGACTACCATTATAACCTTCCATCTTAACATATATAAATGATCTAAAAAGTCTCGTATCATGTTAAACAGTCCCCAATTTAATTTGATTTTGTTGACCGAAACTAGTGTATAATATACTATGATTTTTGATCGAAACATGTATTTCGAAAAGTTTCATATAATCTAATTTTCCGATGCTTTTTTGCATGACCTTCCATCATAACCTTCCCTCGTAAAATATATAAATGATATGTGAAGTTTCATATCATTTCGAGCAGTCACGATTTAATTTGATTTTTGACCGAAACTAGTATAAACTAGTGTATAATATTTTATGATTTTTTTGCCAAACCATGCATTTCGAAAAGTTTCATAGAATCTAGTTTTCAGATGATTTTTTTGCATGGACTACCATCATAACCTTCCCTCTTCACATATATAAATGATCTGAAAAGTCTCGTATCATTTTAAATAGTCCCCAATTAAATTTGATTTTTTGGACAGAAATAAGTGTATAATATACTATGATTTTTGATCGAAACTTGCATTTCGAAAAGTTTCATAGAATCTAATTTTTCGATGTTTTTTTGCATGACCTTCCATCATAACCTTCTCTCGTAAAATATATAAATGATATATGAAATTTGGTATCATTTCGAATAGTCCCCGATTTAATTTGATTTTTGACCGAAACTAGTATAAACTAGTGTATAATATATTATGATTTTTTGGCCACACCATGCATTTAGAAAAGTTTATAGAATCTAGTTTTCAGATGATTTTTTTGCATGGACTACCACCATAACCTTCCATCTTAACATATATAAATGATCTGAAAAGTCTCGTATCATGTTAAACAGTCCCCAATTTAATTTGATTTTGTTGACCGAAACTAGTGTATAATATACTATGATTTTTGATCGAAACTTGCATTTCGAAAAGTTTCATAAAATCTAATTTTCCAATTTTTTTTTGCATGACCTTCCATCATAACCTTCCCTCGTAAAATATATAAATGATATGTGAAGTTTCATATCATTTCGAGCAGTCACGATTTAATTTGATTTTTGACCGAAACTAGTATAAACTAGTGTAATAATATATTATGTTTTTTTGGCCAAACCATGCATTTCAAAAAGTATCATAGAATCTAGTTTTCAGATAATTTTTTTGCATGGACTACCATCATAACCTTTCATCTTAACATATATAAATGATATGAAAAGTCTCGTATCATGTCAAACAGTCCCTAATTTAATTTGATTTTGTTGACCGAAACTAGTATATAATATACTATGATTTTTGATCGAAACTTGCATTTCGAAAAGTTTCATAGAATCTAATTTTCCGATGATTTTTTACATGGACTTCTATCATAACCTTCCCTCGTAAAATATATAAATGATATGTGAAGTTTCATGTCATTTCGAGGAGTTCACGATTTAATTTGATTTTTGACCAAAACTAGTATAAACTAGTGTATAATATATTATGATTTTTTGGCCAAACCATGCATTTCGAAAGGTTTCATAGAATCTAGTTTCAGATGATTTTTTTGCATGGACTACCATCATAACCTTCCCTCTTAACATACATAAATGATCTGAAAAGTCTCGTATCATGTCAAACAGTCCCCAATTAAATTTGATTTTTTTGACCGAAATAAGTTTATAATATACTATGATTTTTGACCGAAACGTGCATTTCGAAAAGTTTCATAGAATCTAATTTCCATTGTATTTTTGCATTAACTTCCATCATAACCTTCCCTCGTAAAATATATAAATGATGTATGAAGTTGCGTATCATTTCGAATAGTCCGTGATTTAATTTGATTTTTGACCGAAACTAGTCTAAACTAGTGTATAATATATATTATGATTTTTTTGCCAAACCATGCATTTCGAAAAGTTTCATAGAATCTAGTTTTCAGATGATTTTTTTGCATGGACTACCATCATAACCTTCCCTCTGAACATATATAAATGATATGAAAATACTCGTATCATTTTAAATAGTCCCCAATTAAATTTGATTTTTTTGACCGAAACAAGTGTATAATATACTATGATTTTTGATCGAAACATGCATTTCGAAAAGTTTCATAGAATCTAATTTTCCGATGTTTTTTTGCATGACCTTCCATCATGACCTTCCCTCGTAAAATATATAAATGATATATGAAGTTTCGTATCATTTCAAATAGTCCCCGATTTAATTTGATTTTTGACCAAAACTAGTATAAACTAGTATATAATATATTATGATTTTTTGGCCAAACCATGCATTTCCAAAAGTTTCATAGAATCTAGTTTTCAGATGATTTTTTGCATGGACTACCATCATAACCTTCCCTCTTAACATATATAAATGATCTGAAAAGTCTCGTATCATTTTAAATAGTCCTCAATTAAATTTGATTTTTTTGACCGAAATAAGTGTATAATATACTATGATTTTTAATCGAAACTTGCATTTCGAAAAGTTTCATAGAATCTAATTTTCCGATGTTTTTTTGCATGACCTTCCATCATAACCTTCCCTCGTAAAATATATAAATGATATATGAAGTTTCGTATCATTTCGAATAGTCCCCTATTTAATTTGATTTTTGACCGAAACTAGTATAAACTAGTGTATAATATATTATGATTTTTTGGCCAAACCATGCATTTCGAAAAGTTTCATAGAATCTAGTTTTCAGATGATTTTTTTGCATGGACTACCATTATAACCTTCCATCTTAACATATATAAATGATCTAAAAAGTCTCGTATCATGTTAAACAGTCCCCAATTTAATTTGATTTTGTTGACCGAAACTAGTGTATAATATACTATGATTTTTGATCGAAACATGTATTTCGAAAAGTTTCATATAATCTAATTTTCCGATGCTTTTTTGCATGACCTTCCATCATAACCTTCCCTCGTAAAATATATAAATGATATGTGAAGTTTCATATCATTTCGAGCAGTCACTATTTAATTTGATTTTTGACCGAAACTAGTATAAACTAGTGTATAATATTTTATGATTTTTTTGCCAAACCATGCATTTCGAAAAGTTTCATAGAATCTAGTTTTCAGATGATTTTTTTGCATGGACTACCATTATAACCTTCCCTCTTAACATATATAAATGATCTGAAAAGTCTCGTATCATTTTAAATAGTCCCCAATTAAATTTGATTTTTTGGACCGAAATAAGTGTATAATATACTATGATTTTTGATCGAAACTTGCATTTCGAAAAGTTTCATAGAATCTAATTTTCCGATGTTTTTTTGCATGACCTTCCATCATAACCTTCTCTCGTAAAATATATAAATGATATATGAAATTTCGTATCATTTCGAATAGTCCCCGATTTAATTTGATTTTTGACCGAAACTAGTATAAACTAGTGTATAATATATTATGATTTTTTGGCCACACCATGCATTTCGAAAAGTTTATAGAATCTAGTTTTCAGATGATTTTTTTGCATGGACTACCATCATAACCTTCCATCTTAACATATATAAATGATCTGAAAAGTCTCGTATCATGTTAAACAGTCCCTAATTTAATTTGATTTTGTTGACCGAAACTAGTGTATAATATACTATGATTTTTGATCGAAACTTGCATTTCGAAAAGTTTCATAAAATCTAATTTTCCAATTTTTTTTTGCATGACCTTCCATCATAACCTTCCCTCGTAAAATATATAAATGATATGTGAAGTTTCATATCATTTCGAGCAGTCACGATTTAATTTGATTTTTGACCGAAACTAGTATAAACTAGTGTAATAATATATTATGTTTTTTTGGCCAAACCATGCATTTCGAAAAGTATCATAGAATCTAGTTTTCAGATGATTTTTTTGCATGGACTACCATCATAACCTTTCATCTTAACATATATAAATGATATGAAAAGTCTCGTATCATGTCAAACAGTCCCTAATTTAATTTGATTTTGTTGACCGAAACTAGATATAATATACTATGATTTTTGATCGAAACTTGCATTTCGAAAAGTTTCATAGAATCTAATTTTCCGATGATTTTTTTGCATGGACTTCTATCATAACCTTCCCTCGTAAAATATATAAATGATATGTGAAGTTTCATGTCATTTCGAGGAGTTCACGATTTAATTTGATTTTTTACCAAAACTAGTATAAACTAGTGTATAATATATTATGATTTTTTGGCCAAACCATGCATTTCGAAAGGTTTCATAGAATCTAGTTTTCAGATGATTTTTTTGCATGGACTACCATCATAACCTTCCCTCTTAACATACATAAATGATCTGAAAAGTCTCGTATCATGTCAAACAGTCCCCAATTAAATTTGATTTTTTTGACCGAAATAAGTTTATAATATACTATGATTTTTGACCGAAATGTGCATTTCGAAAAGTTTCATAGAATCTAATTTCCATTGTATTTTTGCATTAACTTCCCTCATAACCTTCCCTCGTAAAATATATAAATGATGTATGAAGTTGCATATCATTTCGAATAGTCCCTGATTTATTTGATTTTTGACCGAAACTAGTCTAAACTAGTGTATAATATATATTATGATTTTTTTGCCAAACCATGCATTTCGAAAAGTTTCATAGAATCTAGTTTTCAGATGATTTTTTTGCATGGACTACCATCATAACCTTCCCTCTTAACATATATAAATGATATGAAAATACTCGTATCATTTTAAATAGTCCCCAATTAAATTTGATTTTTTTGACCGAAACAAGTGTATAATATACTATGATTTTTGAAAGAAACATGCATTTCGAAAAGTTTCATAGAATCTAATTTTCCGATGTTTTTTTGCATGACCTTCCATCATGACCTTCCCTCGTAAAATATATAAATGATATATGAAGTTTCGTATCATTTCAAATAGTCCCCGATTTAATTTGATTTTTGACCAAAACTAGTATAAACTAATATATAATATATTATGATTTTTTGGCCAAACCATGCATTTCGAAAAGTTTCATAGAATCTAGTTTTCAGATGATTTTTTTGCATGGACTACCATCATAACCTTCCCTCTTAACATATATAAATGATCTGAAAAGTCTCGTATCATTTTAAATAGTCCCCAATTAAATTTGATTTTTTTGACCGAAATAAGTGTATAATATACTATGATTTTTAATCGAAACTTGCATTTCGAAAAGTTTCATAGAATCTAATTTTCCGATGTTTTTTTGCATGACCTTCCATCATAACCTTCCCTCATAAAATATATAAATGATATATGAAGTTTCGTATCATTTCGAATAGTCCCCTATTTAATTTGATTTGACCGAAACTAGTATAAACTAGTGTATAATATATTATGATTTTTTGGCCAAACCATGGATTTCGAAAAGTTTCATAGAATCTAGTTTTAAGATGATTTTTTTGCATGGACTACCATTATAACCTTCCATCTTAACATATATAAATGATCTAAAAAGTCTCGTATCATGTCAAACAGTCCCAAATTTAATTTGATTTTGTTGACCGAAACTAGTGTATAATATACGATGATTTTTGATCGAAACTTGTATTTCGAAATGTTTCATATAATCTAATTTTCCGATGTTTTTTTTGCATGACCTTCCATCATTACCTTCCCTCGTAAAATATATAAATGATATGTGAAGTTTCATATCATTTCGAGCAGTCACGATTTAATTTGATTTTTGACCGAAGCTAGTATAAACTAGTGTATAATATATTATGATTTTTTGGCCAAACCATGCATTTCGAAAAGTTTCATAGAATCTAGTTTTCAGATGATTTTTTTGCATGGACTACCATCATAACCTTCCCTCGTAAAATATATAAATGATATGTGAAGTTTCATATCATTTCGAGCAGTCACGATTTAATTTGATTTTTGACCGAAACTAGTATAAACTAGTGTATAATATATTATGATTTTTTGGCCAAACCATGTATTTCGAAAAGTTTCATAGAATCTAGTTTTCAGATGATTTTTTTGCATGGACTACCATCATAACCTTCCCTCTTAACATATATAAATGATCTGAAAAGTCTCGTATCATTTTAAATAGTCCCCAATTAAATTTGATTTTTTGGACCGAAATAAGTGTATAATATACTATGATTTTTGATCGAAACTTGCATTTCGAAAAGTTTCATAGAATCTAATTTTCCGATGTTTTTTTGCATGACATTCCATCATAACCTTCTCTCGTAAAATATATAAATGATATATGAAATTTCGTATCATTTTGAATAGTCCCCGATTTAATTTGATTTTTGACCGAAACTAGTATAAACTAGTGTATAATATATTATGATTTTTTGGCCACACCATGCATTTCGAAAAGTTTATAGAATCTAGTTTTCAGATGATTTTTTTGCATGGACTACCATCATAACCTTCCATCTTAACATATATAAATGATCTGAAAAGTCTCGTATCATGTTAAACAGTCCCTAATTTAATTTGATTTTGTTGACCGAAACTAGTGTATAATATACTATGATTTTTGATCGAAACTTGCATTTCGAAAAGTTTCATAAAATCTAATTTTCCAATTTTTTTTTGCATGACCTTCCATCATAACCTTCCCTCGTAAAATATATAAATGATATGTGAAGTTTCATATCATTTCGAGCAGTTACGATTTAATTTGATTTTTGACCGAAACTAGTATAAACTAGTGTAATAATATATTATGTTTTTTTGGCCAAACCATGCATTTCGAAAAGTATCATAGAATCTAGTTTTCAGATGATTTTTTTGCATGGACTACCATCATAACCTTTCATCTTAACATATATAAATGATATGAAAAGTCTCGTATCATGTCAAACAGTCCCTAATTTAATTTGATTTTGTTGACCGAAACTAGTATATAATATACTATGATTTTTGATCGAAACTTGCATTTCGAAAAGTTTCATAGAATCTAATTTTCCGATGATTTTTTTGCATGGACTTCTATCATAACCTTCCCTCGTAAAATATATAAATGATATGTGAAGTTTCATGTCATTTCGAGGAGTTCACGATTTAATTTGATTTTTGACCAAAACTAGTATAAACTAGTGTATAATATATTATGATTTTTTGGTCAAACCATGCATTTCGAAAGGTTTCATAGAATCTAGTTTTCAGATGATTTTTTTGCATGGACTACCATCATAACCTTCCCTCTTAACATACATAAATGATCTGAAAAGTCTCGTATCATGTCAAACAGTCCCCAATTAAATTTGATTTTTTTGACCGAAATAAGTTTATAATATACTATGATTTTTGACCGAAATGTGCATTTCGAAAAGTTTCATAGAATCTAATTTCCATTGTATTTTTGCATTAACTTCCCTCATAACCTTCCCTCGTAAAATATATAAATGATGTATGAAGTTGCATATCATTTCGAATAGTCCCTGATTTATTTGATTTTTGACCGAAACTAGTCTAAACTAGTGTATAATATATATTATGATTTTTTTGCCAAACCATGCATTTCGAAAAGTTTCATAGAATCTAGTTTTCAGATGATTTTTTTGCATGGACTACCATCATAACCTTCCCTCTTAACATATATAAATGATATGAAAATACTCGTATCATTTTAAATAGTCCCCAATTAAATTTGATTTTTTTGACCGAAACAAGTGTATAATATACTATGATTTTTGAAAGAAACATGCATTTCGAAAAGTTTCATAGAATCTAATTTTCCGATGTTTTTTTGCATGACCTTCCATCATGACCTTCCCTCGTAAAATATATAAATGATATATGAAGTTTCGTATCATTTCAAATAGTCCCCGATTTAATTTGATTTTTGACCAAAACTAGTATAAACTAATATATAATATATTATGATTTTTTGGCCAAACCATGCATTTCGAAAAGTTTCATAGAATCTAGTTTTCAGATGATTTTTTTGCATGGACTACCATCATAACCTTCCCTCTTAACATATATAAATGATCTGAAAAGTCTCGTATCATTTTAAATAGTCCCCAATTAAATTTGATTTTTTTGACCGAAATAAGTGTATAATATACTATGATTTTTAATCGAAACTTGCATTTCGAAAAGTTTCATAGAATCTAATTTTCCGATGTTTTTTTGCATGACCTTCCATCATAACCTTCCCTCATAAAATATATAAATGATATATGAAGTTTCGTATCATTTCGAATAGTCCCCTATTTAATTTGATTTGACCGAAACTAGTATAAACTAGTGTATAATATATTATGATTTTTTGGCCAAACCATGGATTTCGAAAAGTTTCATAGAATCTAGTTTTCAGATGATTTTTTTGCATGGACTACCATTATAACCTTCCATCTTAACATATATAAATGATCTAAAATGTCTCGTATCATGTCAAACAGTCCCCAATTTAATTTGATTTTGTTGACCGAAACTAGTGTATAATATACGATGATTTTTGATCGAAACTTGTATTTCGAAATGTTTCATATAATCTAATTTTCCGATGTTTTTTTTGCATGACCTTCCATCATAACCTTCCCTCGTAAAATATATAAATGATATGTGAAGTTTCATATCATTTCGAGCAGTCACGATTTAATTTGATTTTTGACCGAAACTAGTATAAACTAGTGTATAATATATTATGATTTTTTGGCCAAACCATGCATTTCGAAAAGTTTCATAGAATCTAGTTTTCAGATGATTTTTTTGCATGGACTACCATCATAACCTTCCCTCTTAACATATATAAATGATCTGAAAAGTCTCGTATCATTTTAAATAGTCCCCAATTAAATTTGATTTTTTGGACCGAAATAAGTGTATAATATACTATGATTTTTGATCGAAACTTGCATTTCGAAAAGTTTCATAGAATCTAATTTTCCGATGTTTTTTTGCATGACATTCCATCATAACCTTCTCTCGTAAAATATATAAATGATATATGAAATTTCGTATCATTTTGAATAGTCCCCGATTTAATTTGATTTTTGACCGAAACTAGTATAAACTAGTGTATAATATATTATGATTTTTTGGCCACACCATGCATTTCGAAAAGTTTCATAGAATCTAGTTTTCAGATGATTTTTTTGCATGGACTACCATCATAACCTTCCATCTTAACATATATAAATGATCTGAAAAGTCTCGTATCATGTTAAACAGTCCCCAATTTAATTTGATTTTGTTGACTGAAACTAGTGTATAATATACTATGATTTTTGATCGAAACTTGCATTTCGAAAAGTTTCATAAAATCTAATTTTCCTATTTTTTTTTTGCATGACCTTCCATCATAACCTTCCCTCGTAAAATATATAAATGATATGTGAAGTTTCATATCATTTCGAGCAGTCACGATTTAATTTGATTTTTGACCGAAACTAGTATAAACTAGTGTAATAATATATTATGTTTTTTTGGCCAAACCATGCATTTCGAAAAGTATCATAGAATCTAGTTTTCAGATGATTTTTTTGCATGGACTACCATCATAACCTTTCATCTTAAATATATAAATGATATGAAAAGTCTCGTATCATGTCAAACAGTCCCTAATTTAATTTGATTTTGTTGACCGAAACTAGTATATAATATACTATGATTTTTGATCGAAACTTGCATTTCGAAAAGTTTCATAGAATCTAATTTTCCGATGATTTTTTACATGGACTTCTATCATAACCTTACCTCGTAAAATATATAAATGATATGTGAAGTTTCATGTCATTTCGAGCAGTTCACGGTTTAATTTGATTTTTGACCAAAACTAGTATAAACTAGTGTATAATATATTATGATTTTTTGGCCAAACCATGCATTTCGAAAGGTTTCATAGAATCTAGTTTTCAGATGATTTTTTTGCATGGACTACCATCATAACCTTCCCTCTTAACATACATAAATGATCTGAAAAGTCTCGTATCATGTCAAACAGTCCCCAATTAAATTTGATTTTTTTGACCGAAATAAGTTTATAATATACTATGATTTTTGACTGAAACGTGCATTTCGAAAAGTTTCATAGAATCTAATTTCCATTGTATTTTTGCATTAACTTCCATCATAACCTTCCCTCGTAAAATATATAAATGATGTATGAAGTTGCGTATCATTTCGAATAGTCCCTGATTTAATTTGATTTTTGACCGAAACAAGTCTAAACAAGTGTATAATATATATTATGATTTTTTTGCCAAACCATGCATTTCGAAAAGTTTCATAGAATCTAGTTTTCAGAGTATTTTTTTGCATGGACTACCATCATAACCTTCCCACTTAACATATATAAATGATATGAAAATACTCGTATCATTTAAAATAGTCCCCAATTAAATTTGATTTTTTTGACCGAAACAAGTGTATAATATACTATGATTTTTGATCGAAACATGCATTTCGAAAAGTTTCATAGAATCTAATTTTCCGATGTTTTTTTGCATGACCTTCCCTCGTAAAATATATAAATGATATATGAAGTTTCGTATCATTTCAAATAGTCCCTGATTTAATTTGATTTTTGACTAAAACTAGTATAAACTAGTGTATAATATATTATGATTTTTTGGCCAAACCATGCATTTCGAAAAGTTTCATAGAATCTAGTTTTCAGATGATTTTTTTGCATGGACTACCATCATAACCTTCCCTCTTAACATATATAAATGATCTGAAAAGTCTCGTATCATTTTAAATAGTCCCCAATTAAATTTGATTTTTTTGACCGAAATAAGTGTATAATATACTATGATTTTTAATCGAAACTTGCATTTCGAAAAGTTTCATAGAATCTAATTTTCCGATGTTTTTTTGCATGACCTTCCATCATAACCTTCCCTCATAAAATATATAAATGATATATGAAGTTTCGTATCATTTCGAATAGTCCCCTATTTAATTTGATTTGACCGAAACTAGTATAAACTAGTGTATAATATATTATGATTTTTTGGCCAAACCATGGATTTCGAAAAGTTTCATAGAATCTAGTTTTCAGATGATTTTTTTGCATGGACTACCATTATAACCTTCCATCTTAACATATATAAATGATCTAAAATGTCTCGTATCATGTCAAACAGTCCCCAATTTAATTTGATTTTGTTGACCGAAACTAGTGTATAATATACGATGATTTTTGATCGAAACTTGTATTTCGAAATGTTTCATATAATCTAATTTTCCGATGTTTTTTTTGCATGACCTTCCATCATAACCTTCCCTCGTAAAATATATAAATGATATGTGAAGTTTCATATCATTTCGAGCAGTCACGATTTAATTTGATTTTTGACCGAAACTAGTATAAACTAGTGTATAATATATTATGATTTTTTGGCCAAACCATGCATTTCGAAAAGTTTCATAGAATCTAGTTTTCAGATGATTTTTTTGCATGGACTACCATCATAACCTTCCCTCTTAACATATATAAATGATCTGAAAAGTCTCGTATCATTTTAAATAGTCCCCAATTAAATTTGATTTTTTGGACCGAAATAAGTGTATAATATACTATGATTTTTGATCGAAACTTGCATTTCGAAAAGTTTCATAGAATCTAATTTTCCGATGTTTTTTTGCATGACATTCCATCATAACCTTCTCTCGTAAAATATATAAATGATATATGAAATTTCGTATCATTTTGAATTGTCCCCGATTTAATTTGATTTTTGACCGAAACTAGTATAAACTAGTGTATAATATATTATGATTTTTTGGCCACACCATGCATTTCGAAAAGTTTCATAGAATCTAGTTTTCAGATGATTTTTTTGCATGGACTACCATCATAACCTTCCATCTTAACATATATAAATGATCTGAAAAGTCTCGTATCATGTTAAACAGTCCCCAATTTAATTTGATTTTGTTGACTGAAACTAGTGTATAATATACTATGATTTTTGATCGAAACTTGCATTTCGAAAAGTTTCATAAAATCTAATTTTCCTATTTTTTTTTTGCATGACCTTCCATCATAACCTTCCCTCGTAAAATATATAAATGATATGTGAAGTTTCATATCATTTCGAGCAGTCACGATTTAATTTGATTTTTGACCGAAACTAGTATAAACTAGTGTAATAATATATTATGTTTTTTTGGCCAAACCATGCATTTCGAAAAGTATCATAGAATCTAGTTTTCAGATGATTTTTTTGCATGGACTACCATCATAACCTTTCATCTTAAATATATAAGTGATATGAAAAGTCTCGTATCATGTCAAACAGTCCCTAATTTAATTTGATTTTGTTGACCGAAACTAGTATATAATATACTATGATTTTTGATCGAAACTTGCATTTCGAAAAGTTTCATAGAATCTAATTTTCCGATGATTTTTTACATGGACTTCTATCATAACCTTCCCTCGTAAAATATATAAATGATATGTGAAGTTTCATGTCATTTCGAGCAGTTCACGGTTTAATTTGATTTTTGACCAAAACTAGTATAAACTAGTTTATAATATATTATGATTTTTTGGCCAAACCATGCATTTCAAAAGGTTTCATAGAATCTAGTTTTCAGATGATTTTTTTGCATGGACTACCATCATAACCTTCCCTCTTAACATACATAAATGATCTGAAAAGTCTCGTATCATGTCAAACAGTCCCCAATTAAATTTGATTTTTTTGACCGAAATAAGTTTATAATATACTATGATTTTTGACTGAAACGTGCATTTCGAAAAGTTTCATAGAATCTAATTTCCATTGTATTTTTGCATTAACTTCCATCATAACCTTCCCTCGTAAAATATATAAATGATGTATGAAGTTGCGTATCATTTCGAATAGTCCCTGATTTAATTTGATTTTTGACCGAAACAAGTCTAAACAAGTGTATAATATATATTATGATTTTTTTGCCAAACCATGCATTTCGAAAAGTTTCATAGAATCTAGTTTTCAGAGTATTTTTTTGCATGGACTACCATCATAACCTTCCCACTTAACATATATAAATGATATGAAAATACTCGTATCATTTAAAATAGTCCCCAATTAAATTTGATTTTTTTGACCGAAACAAGTGTATAATATACTATGATTTTTGATCGAAACATGCATTTCGAAAAGTTTCATAGAATCTAATTTTCCGATGTTTTTTTGCATGACCTTCCCTCGTAAAATATATAAATGATATATGAAGTTTCGTATCATTTCAAATAGTCCCTGATTTAATTTGATTTTTGACTAAAACTAGTATAAACTAGTGTATAATATATTATGATTTTTTGGCCAAACCATGCATTTCGAAAAGTTTCATAGAATCTAGTTTTCAGATGATTTTTTTGCATGGACCACTACAAGAAAATTTGTCAATACCCTGGGCCAAAAATCCTCGGTAACAAGAAAAAGCCGTGGGTAAAAGTAAATTACCGAGGGCTTACCAACGACTACGGGGCCCTCGGTAATTCGCTCCTCGGTAACGTTTACCGACGGCTATATAAACCCACGATGTTATCCACGGCTAAACCATGAATAATTTGCGGGTAATAGGTGATTAAACATCAATTTTTTTGTCTTATATTATCCACGGCTAAGCCGTCAGTAAATTTACCGAGGGCTAAGCCTTCAATAAGTTACTCGATTTTTGGTATAACCTTACTGATGGTTAAACTGTTTGTAGTATTATAATTTTTATTAATCAAATATACCAATATTTGATCAATAGACCTATTTCGTTAATATTTTCCCTTTTTAAAGACAAGATGAATATTTTTTCATAACAACTTATAAATATTTTTCATAACAACTTATAAATAAATAAAAATTGTGAAGACTATCAATATTAAAAATCAAACTTTACTAAGTGTTACTTTTTAATATGCATTACTAACACTCCTATTACTAACACTCCTGATTTATGAATATTTTTTCATATTATAAATCAACAATTTTTTTATCATGACCATAATTATATATAACCATTCAATAAACAAATCTCAAACAAAAAACTCACACCTTAATATCAATCAGATCTCAAAAATACATTGAATTCAACAAGTTTGATATAAACAAGCTCAAACAAAACATAAAACATGTTCAATCAAAATATAATGTGATTTTCAAAGTATTCTCATGATTAAAAGTAAATCATACTATGATCTTATATGCTTCCAATAGAGTCATCATCATTGTTGGAGTCATCATCATAGTCTCTATGACAATAACGACATTTGTCACCCTTGATAAAAGCAACAATTATAACTAATTCTCTCAATTGTCTCTCCAAAAATTTAGCCGAGTTGCATAATCAACTTCCTTAGGACTACTGTCTGATGTCTCTCCTACTTAAGAGGCATGTTTTAGCTTCTTCCTGCTAAAAAAACATAAAAATTATATACATGAGCAGTTATGAAGGGTAATTAACGCAACAACAGTAGCTTGAAGGGTAATTAACATATAAACAGTTATGAAGGGTAATTTCAATATTTTCAATGTAACAGAACAATAAGAAAATAGTAACACATCAATAACTTGAATATTATGTCGATGAGTCATCATCACAGACCCCATATATAGATCTCAATATTGTTGAATATATTGACACATCAACAACTTGAATATTTTCAATGTAACAAAATATTAACACCCCATATATAGAGTCATCATCACAGACCCCATATTAACACAACAGCAGCTTGAATATTAACACCCCATATATAGAGAGATCTCAATATCATTGAATATATTGACACACATCTGCTTGAATATTAACACCCCATATATAGAGTCATCATCACAGACCCCATATATTTTCAATCTAACAAAACAATAAAAAAAATATTATCACAACATATTTATGTACTACTTGTCCTTTTCAAGTAATGGCATAAGCAAATAAAAGATTTTATCCAAACATATCTATATCAAATGCTGCAATCCAAACTTCTTTTTAGTAGTTGATTGAGGCTTATTATTAAAGTGACACCTTATTTAGATTTCTTTCTCAATAGTCTATTGAGTGGACATTTTTACCAAATAGTATCTTAATGGACTCTGTCTCAAAGTAGACTCTTGTTACCAAAATCTAAATGGTGCAATTTGAATGCACAACAGTGTAAAATCATATTAATATTGTTAAGACTTATTTTCTATATTTATAGTCCTTTAATATAAGACTTCAAATTTTCACATTTTTAATGACTTATTTACTTATTAAATTTCTAAAGGAAAAGACTAAGCCAAAAAGGAGTGGGGAACTTGAAGCCAAAACTCACTAAATAAGACCTGAATTTAAAAATAAAAAAGACAAACATAGTCTTATCTTATAACCAAAAGAATGAAATCAAAATAAATTAGGGAATTATAATTGCAACTATATTGGTGAATGAAAGCTAATAAAATTACCTGAGGAATTCAAAAGCCAATGAAAGTTATAGACACTGATAAAAAGTTCAAGTATCGCTCGTAGTACTGCATTAACAAAAATATTTCTCATTTAATTATTATAGAAAATGCTAATAAAGAATTTATATCATTTAAGTTTAACGCTATATTTATTCATACAACTCAATAAATAAATGTCTATCTAGAACCTCAATATTTATTTATAACAACCCATGCATTTGAATTTCCTTGCAATTTGGTACTGCCTCACTGCATTTGCTCGCTGCTTTCCAAGGACATATGCATGTGTGTCACGTTTTAGTAATATAGCCATTAGATTCAACCTAGAGAACCATAAAAAGAATGAATTGTGATGTGATGTTATCATTTGTCAGAAGCCACATAGTACTAGCATTTACCAATATAACCAACCGGACAATAACAATACACAATAGAAATCTATTGTTGGGTGCTAGTGCTACACTAATGCACAAAGAATTTGAATTAAAGTAAAGTGGTTAAAATGATTCATCTTTCAATTTATAGTTAGACGTGGGTTTATATAGACAATATTTTTAACTTGGAACATATATTTGCAAGACTTTTTAAACCATTACCTTTTGACTCTAAGGTTTCAGCATGAATATGATCATATACAAACAAAATGTTGGCCAAATGGCATAGTGTAACATTGACTTAGGATTCAAACAAAAGCAAGTAAAGTTATGATAGATTTATGGCAGTAAAGTAGCAAAATTGAAGGCTTATTGATTGTTAAACAAAGTAGCTTGATTATGTAAGCAATACCATGATGTTTAAGAGAACAAAAGACAAAACTCAGATTCTTTGTATGTTCAAAGACTTCAACCTGGCCCCACTCACCAGTGCTTCTCTCACCCTCCATTTTCAGGGTGTCCTCACTTTCAAAATAAATTCATCAAGCACTTTTGTATGTTATCTCAGCACTAAAATTTTTTTCAAATTATTTTAACCCGACAAATTTTTTTATTTATTTTAACAATAAAATTGTTTCTTGGAACAATTTTTCAAAACAACAAAGAACACAGTTAAACAAGCCATAAATCTCGTAAGTTATTGTGGCTTACTTAAAGCAGAACAACCAAGAAAACATTGGCCAATTTCTTGAACATGCTAGCTGAAAGATGGGGACAATAAAGCACAAATACGCTAAAATCTTTGCCTACAATACGCTGTGATATGTTAGTTGATATATTTACAAAAATATCAAAGCATCGACAATTCATCAAACACCTTCCACTCAACATGGAACAACTACCAATAAATTTAACAACAACTAACAATAACAATATCAAAGATAAGAACAAAACAAATATTGATAATAATAACAAGAATTTGACTTGGTAAATTAGAAAGAAAAGTTATAAAATTAGGGTTTTGAAAAGAAAAAGAAAAAGATAGAGTCTGAGAAGTGAGAAGTAAACTTACCGATTTGTGAAGAGTTGGACAGAAAACAATCGCAAGCTGTTGAGAGAAGTTTGGAGAATAAGGGTTTGTAGAACAAAGCAAAGAGAAGTTTGGAGAATGAGGCTTAGGGTTTGAAGTTGTTTCTTTAATAGTTTTGATTTTTTTCTTTTAGTTTTTTAAATTAATAAGTTTAGTATCCAGTTTAATATAAATTTGTGAGAATTTTTTTATAAGTTTATAAAACTTTACCGAGGGTTTGACCGTGGGTAATTACTGACGATGCAAAATCGTGGCTGTTTTCCATGGTTAAGTCGTGGGTAATGTTTAAAAAAATATAATTGATATTGTCTCAGGTACTCACGAATTACCGACGGATAAACCGTCTATACCAAAAAAATTACCAACGACTACATGACCGTGGGTAATGATCCGTGGGTATATACGACTTTTCTTGTAGTGGACTACCATCATAACCTTCCCTCTTAACATACATAAATGATCTGAAAAGTCTCGTATCATGTCAAACAGTCCCCAATTAAATTTGATTTTTTTGACCAAAATAAGTGTATAATATAATATGATTTTTGATCGAAACTTGCATTTTGAAAAGTTTCATAGAATCTAATTTCCATTGTATTTTTGCATGAACTTCCATCATAACCTTCCCTCGTAAAATATATAAATGATGTATGAAGTTGCGTATCATGTCGAATAGTCCCTGATTTAAATTGATTTTTGACCGAAACTAGTCTAAACTAGTGTATAATATATATTATAATTTTTTGGCCAAACCATGCAATTCGAAAAGTTTCATAGAATCTTGTTTTCAGATGATTTGTTTGCATGGACTACCATCATAACCTTCCCTCTTAACATATATAAATGATCTGAAAAGTCTCGTATCATTTTAAATAGTCCCCAATTAAATTTGATTTTTTTGACCGAAACAAGTGTATAATATACTATGATTTTTGATCGAAACTTGCATTTCTAAAAGTTTCATAGAATCTAATTTTTCGATGTTTTTTTGCATGACCTTCCATCATAACCTTCCCTCGTAAAATATATAAATGATATATGAAGTTTCGTATCATTTCGAATTGTCCCCGATTTAATTTGATTTTTGACCGAAACTAGTATAAACTAGTGTATAATATATTATGATTTTTTGGCCAAACCATGCATTTCGAAAAGGTTCATAGAATCTAGTTTTCAGATGATTTTTTTGCATGGACTACCATCATAACCTTCCATCTTAACATATATAAATGATCTAAAAAGTCTCTTATCATGTCAAACAGTCCCCAATTTAATTTGATTTTGTTGACCGAAACTAGTGTATAATATACTATGATTTTTGATCGAAACTTGCATTTCGAAAAGTTTCATAGAATCTAATTTTCCGATGATTTTTTACATGGACTTCCATCATAACCTTCCCTCGTAAAATATATAAATGATATGTGAAGTTTGATATCATTTCGAGCAGTTCACGATTTAATTTGATTTTTGACCAAAACTAGTATAAACTAGTGTATAATATATTATGATTTTTTGGCCAAACCATGCATTTCGAATGGTTTCATAGAATCTAGTTTTCAGATGATTTTTTTGCATGGACTACCATCATAACCTTATCTCTTAACATATATAAATGATCTGAAAAGTCTCGTATCATGTTAACCAGTTCCCAATTTAATTTGATTTTGTTGACCGAAACTAGTATATAATATACTATGATTTTTTATCGATACTTGCATTTTTAAAAGTTTCATAGAATCTAATTTTCCGATGATTTTTTATATGGACTTCCATCATAACCTTCCCTCGTAAAATATATAAATGATATGTGAAGTTTCATATCATTTCGAGCAGTTCACGATTTAATTTGATTTTTGACCAAAACTAGTATAATCTAGTGTATAATATATTATGATTTTTTTGCCAAACCATGCATTTCGAAAGGTTTCATAGAATCTAGTTTTCAGATGATTATTTTGCATGGACTACCATCATAATCTTCCCTCTTAACATATATAAATGATCTGAAAAGTCTCGTATCATGTCAAACAGTCCCCAATTAAATTTGATTTTTTTGACCGAAACTAGTGTATAATATACTATGATTTTTGATCGAAACATGCATTTCGAAAAGTTTCATAGAATCTAATTTTCCAATGTATTTTTACATGAACTTCCATCATAACCTTCCCTCGTAAAATATATGAATGATATATGAAGTTTCGTATCATTTCGAATAGTCCCCGATTTAATTTGATTTTTGACCGAAACTAGTCTAAACTAGTGTATAATATATTATGATTTTTTGGGCAAACCATGCATTTCGAAAAGTTTCATAGAATCTAGTTTTCAGATGATTTTTTTGCATGGATGATAACGAGAAAAAGTATCATTTTATTGCTATGTTTCAATAACATTTTATCACACAATTGCCGTTTTAACACCCGATTCCTCGAGTTTTCTTTGTCATTTTGCAGGTATATCAATTACAGAGCTAAATCATGAGCCACAAGTGAAATGAGCAAAAACAACCATTAAAAGAAGAAGAAAAGAGGAATTCTGCATAATCTGCACTTTTTGTAACAGTCACGACCGTCACCTAGGAGTCACGACCGTGACACGCTAAAAGGAGCAGTCACGGGCGTCAACAGTCCCTCACGGCCGTGAAGCGCGTAAGACAAGGGAGACGAGCGTGACACCCTTGTCACGAACGTGACAAGGGGAATTTAGGGTAATATGCTGAGACTTGGTCATGTACATGTGTGTTACGTGAAGTCAAAGTCCCTACTCTCCTGCAGACCAAGCAATGCAACTTCTCCCTGGATTTTCTCAGCATTTACGAAGCCCATGCAATTATTCCAACTGCCAAGGCCAATTATGATTCTATAAATAGCTTAGTTTCAAAGAACAATTTACAGATTTTTTATATTTATTTTCTTGCGGAAGCTCTGCCGTATTTTCATTGCACCCTGTTCATTTATTTTTCCAGCATTTATTTGTTCTTGTTTTAGTTTATATATCCCAACCAAACCATATAACAATTTCCAACATTAGGAAATTGTTATAATTTAATTTCTTTCAAAGCCTTCAGAAATTCTTTTAGTAATTTTTATTTCCGATTCCGGTCCATACTCCGAGCTTGCCAGATTGTGGAAGAAGGAGTCTAACATTTTAATTGTTATCCAGGTTTTTATTTAAATTGCATTTATATTAATGTTAAGCATTTATTTTTCTATTATGCATATTTTATTTTGTATTCCTCTGTTTCTTCCTCTGTCTGGTTCAACAATCATGAGTAGCTAAACACCTTAGGGTGGTATGTAATTAAAATCAACTAAATCGGTAAAATCAACTCTAGGCTTAAAATAATTAAGAGCTTAAAATTCTGGCTGTGACTTTTTATTATAAAATCAATCTTTCTGTTACGAGAGTAAGGAAAGTGTAATAGGTTAGGTCAAGACCACGAGAGTGTGAGATTTTAACCAGATAGCTAAAGTTAGGCATTTAATTTAAACACAGCGAGAGCGCTTTAAAATGAATTAGAATTACTAAGTTTCCAAAAATTATTTCTAAACACTTATGGGCTAGTGAGAGCAGGCATAGGGCTTTAGGGGTAAGATCTGAGATAAGACCACGAGAGTGTGAGTTAAAGATATTTAAACTAATAACCTCTACAGAATAGATTAAGTGAACCATTTTAATAGGCCTAGGTTAGATTGACCCGCCTAAGTTAACATAATTACATACCGACCGCCTTAGTATTATTTTATTAAACTTAAATTTAATTCCCGCCTTTAATCCTTAAAAGCAACCAAAAATCGTGACAACCATTCACCTTAGCTAAACTAGTAAATCCTCTAGCACTAAGTAATCATAAAGTCCCTGTGGATCGATAATCTTAAATATTACTTCGATAGGCTGTGCACTTGCAGTTAAGATACCGCTAGACACATATTAGAGTACGTATTTAGCCCATCAATGGACTACCATCATAACCTTCCCTCTTAACATATATAAATGATCTGAAAAGTCTCGTATCATTTTAAATAGTCCCCAATTAAATTTGATTTTTTTGACAGAAACAAGTGTATAATATACTATGATTTTTGATCGAAACTTGCATTTCGAAAAGTTTCATAGAATCTAATTTTCCGATGTTTTTTTGCATGACCTTCCATCATAACCTTCCGTCGTAAAATATATAAATGATATATGAAGTTTCGTATCATTTCGAATAGTCCCCGATTTAATTTTATTTTTGACCGAAACTAGTCTAAACTAGTGTATAATATATTATGATTTTTTGGGCAAACCATGCATTTCGAAAAGTTTCATAGAATCTAGTTTTCAGATGATTTTTTTGCATGGATGATAACGAGAAAAAGTATCATTTTATTGCTATGTTTCAATAACATTTTATCACACAATTGCCGTTTTAACACCCGATTCCTCGAGTTTTCTTTGTCATTTTGCAGGTATATCAATTACAGAGCTAAATCATGAGCCACAAGTGAAATGAGCAAAAACAACCATTAAAAGAAGAAGAAAAGAGGAATTCTGCATAATCTGCACTTTTTGTAACAGTCACGACCGTCACCTAGGAGTCACGACCGTGACACGCTAAAAGGAGCAGTCACGGTCGTCAACAGTCCCTCACGGCCGTGACGCGCGTAAGACAAGGGAGACGAGCGTGACACCCTTGTCACGAACGTGACAAGGGGAATTTAGGGTAATATGCTGAGACTTGGTCATGTACGTGTGTGTTACGTGAAGTCAAAGTCCCTACTCTCCCGCAGACCAAGCAATGCAACTTCTCCCTGGATTTTCTCAGCATTTACGAAGCCCATGCAATTATTCCAACTGCCAAGGCCAATTATGATTCTATAAATAGCTTAGTTTCAAAGAACAATTTACAGATTTTTTATTTTTATTTTCTTGCGGAAGCTCTGCCGTATTTTCATTGCACCCTGTTCATTTATTTTTCCAGCATTTATTTGTTCTTGTTTTAGTTTATATATCCCAACCAAACCATATAACAATTTCCAACATTAGGAAATTGTTATAATTTAATTTCTTTCAAAGCCTTCAGAAATTCTTTTAGTAATTTTTATTTCCGATTCCGGTCCATACTCCGAGCTTGCCAGATTGTGGAAGAAGGAGTCTAACATTTTAATTGTTATCCAGGTTTTTATTTAAATTGCATTTATATTAATGTTAAGCATTTATTTTTCTATTATGCATATTTTATTTTGTATTCCTCTGTTTCTTCCTCTGTCTGGTTCAACAATCATGAGTAGCTAAACACCTTAGGGTGGTATGTAATTAAAATCAACTAAATCGGTAAAATCAACTCTAGGCTTAAAATAATTAAGAGCTTAAAATTATGGCTGTGACTTTTTATTATAAAATCAATCTTTCTGTTACGAGAGTAAGGAAAGTGTAATAGGTTAGGTCAAGACCACGAGAGTGTGAGATTTTAACCAGATAGCTAAAGTTAGGCATTTAATTTAAACACAGCGAGAGCGCTTTAAAATGAATTAGAATTACTAAGTTTCCAAAAATTATTTCTAAACACTTATGGGCTAGTGAGAGCAGGCATAGGGCTTTAGGGGTAAGATCTGAGATAAGACCACGAGAGTGTGAGTTAAAGATATTTAAACTAATAACCTCTAAAGAATAGATTAAGTGAACCATTTTAATAGGCCTAGGTTAGATTGACCCGCCTAAGTTAACATAATTACATACCGACCGCCTTAGTATTATTTTATTAAACTTAAATTTAATTCCCGCCTTTAATCCTTAAAAGCAACCAAAAATCGTGACAACCATTCACCTTAGCTAAACTAGTAAATCCTCTAGCACTAAGTAATCATAAAGTCCCTGTGGATCGATAATCTTAAATATTACTTCGATAGGCTGTGCACTTGCAGTTAAGATACCGCTAGACACATATTAGAGTACGTATTTAGCCCATCAATGGACTACCATCATAACCTTCCCTCTTAACATATATAAATGATCTGAAAAGTCTCGTATCATTTTAAATAGTCCCCAATTAAATTTGATTTTTTTGACAGAAACAAGTGTATAATATACTATGATTTTTGATCGAAACTTGCATTTCGAAAAGTTTCATAGAATCTAATTTTCCGATGTTTTTTTGCATGACCTTCCATCATAACCTTCCGTCGTAAAATATATAAATGATATATGAAGTTTCGTATCATTTCGAATAGTCCCCGATTTAATTTTATTTTTGACCGAAACTAGTCTAAACTAGTGTATAATATATTATGATTTTTTGGGCAAACCATGCATTTCGAAAAGTTTCATAGAATCTAGTTTTCAGATGATTTTTTTGCATGGATGATAACGAGAAAAAGTATCATTTTATTGCTATGTTTCAATAACATTTTATCACACAATTGCCGTTTTAACACCCGATTCCTCGAGTTTTCTTTGTCATTTTGCAGGTATATCAATTACAGAGCTAAATCATGAGCCACAAGTGAAATGAGCAAAAACAACCATTAAAAGAAGAAGAAAAGAGGAATTCTGCATAATCTGCACTTTTTGTAACAGTCACGACCGTCACCTAGGAGTCACGACCGTGACACGCTAAAAGGAGCAGTCACGGTCGTCAACAGTCCCTCACGACCGTGACGCGCGTAAGACAAGGGAGACGAGCGTGACACCCTTGTCACGAACGTGACAAGGGGAATTTAGGGTAATATGCTGAGACTTGGTCATGTACGTGTGTGTTACGTGAAGTCAAAGTCCCTACTCTCCCGCAGACCAAGCAATGCAACTTCTCCCTGGATTTTCTCAGCATTTACGAAGCCCATGCAATTATTCCAACTGCCAAGGCCAATTATGATTCTATAAATAGCTTAGTTTCAAAGAACAATTTACAAATTTTTTATTTTTATTTTCTTGCAGAAGCTCTGCCGTATTTTCATTGCACCCTGTTCATTTATTTTTCCAGCATTTATTTGTTCTTGTTTTAGTTTATATATCCCAACCAAACCATATAACAATTTCCAACATTAGGAAATTGTTATAATTTAATTTCTTTCAAAGCCTTCAGAAATTCTTTTAGTAATTTTTATTTCCGATTCCGGTCCATACTCCGAGCTTGCCAGATTGTGGAAGAAGGAGTCTAACATTTTAATTGTTATCCAGGTTTTTATTTAAATTGCATTTATATTAATGTTAAGCATTTATTTTTCTATTATGCATATTTTATTTTGTATTCCTCTGTTTCTTCCTTTGTCTGGTTCAACAATCATGAGTAGCTAAACACCTTAGGGTGGTATGTAATTAAAATCAACTAAATCGGTAAAATCAACTCTAGGCTTAAAATAATTAAGAGCTTAAAATTCTGGCTGTGACTTTTTATTATAAAATCAATCTTTCTGTTACGAGAGTAAGGAAAGTGTAATAGGTTAGGTCAAGACCACGAGAGTGTGAGATTTTAACCAGATAGCTAAAGTTAGGCATTTAATTTAAACACAGCGAGAGCGCTTTAAAATGAATTAGAATTACTAAGTTTCCAAAAATTATTTCTAAACACTTATGGGCTAGTGAGAGCAGGCATAGGGCTTTAGGGGTAAGATCTGAGATAAGACCACGAGAGTGTGAGTTAAAGATATTTAAACTAATAACCTCTACAGAATAGATTAAGTGAACCATTTTAATAGGCCTAGTTAGATTGACCCGCCTAAGTTAACATAATTACATACCGACCGCCTTAGTATTATTTTATTAAACTTAAATTTAATTCCCGCCTTTAATCCTTAAAAGCAACCAAAAATCGTGACAACCATTCACCTTAGCTAAACTAGTAAATCCTCTAGCACTAAGTAATCATAAAGTCCCTGTGGATCGATAATCTTAAATATTACTTCGATAGGCTGTGCACTTGCAGTTAAGATACCGCTAGACACATATTAGAGTACGTATTTAGCCCATCAATGGACTACCATCATAACCTTCCCTCTTAACATATATAAATGATCTGAAAAGTCTCGTATCATTTTAAATAGTCCCCAATTAAATTTGATTTTTTTGACAGAAACAAGTGTATAATATACTATGATTTTTGATCGAAACTTGCATTTCGAAAAGTTTCATAGAATCTAATTTTCCGATGTTTTTTTGCATGACCTTCCATCATAACCTTCCGTCGTAAAATATATAAATGATATATGAAGTTTCGTATCATTTCGAATAGTCCCCGATTTAATTTTATTTTTGACCGAAACTAGTCTAAACTAGTGTATAATATATTATGATTTTTTGGGCAAACCATGCATTTCGAAAAGTTTCATAGAATCTAGTTTTCAGATGATTTTTTTGCATGGATGATAACGAGAAAAAGTATCATTTTATTGCTATGTTTCAATAACATTTTATCACACAATTGCCGTTTTAACACCCGATTCCTCGAGTTTTCTTTGTCATTTTGCAGGTATATCAATTACAGAGCTAAATCATGAGCCACAAGTGAAATGAGCAAAAACAACCATTAAAAGAAGAAGAAAAGAGGAATTCTGCATAATCTGCACTTTTTGTAACAGTCACGACCGTCACCTAGGAGTCACGACCGTGACACGCTAAAAGGAGCAGTCACGGTCGTCAACAGTCCCTCACGACCGTGACGCGCGTAAGACAAGGGAGACGAGCGTGACACCCTTGTCACGAACGTGACAAGGGGAATTTAGGGTAATATGCTGAGACTTGGTCATGTACGTGTGTGTTACGTGAAGTCAAAGTCCCTACTCTCCCGCAGACCAAGCAATGCAACTTCTCCCTGGATTTTCTCAGCATTTACGAAGCCCATGCAATTATTCCAACTGCCAAGGCCAATTATGATTCTATAAATAGCTTAGTTTCAAAGAACAATTTACAGATTTTTTATTTTTATTTTCTTGCGGAAGCTCTGCCGTATTTTCATTGCACCCTGTTCATTTATTTTTCCAGCATTTATTTGTTCTTGTTTTAGTTTATATATCCCAACCAAACCATATAACAATTTCCAACATTAGGAAATTGTTATAATTTAATTTCTTTCAAAGCCTTCAGAAATTCTTTTAGTAATTTTTATTTCCGATTCCGGTCCATACTCCGAGCTTGCCAGATTGTGGAAGAAGGAGTCTAACATTTTAATTGTTATCCAGGTTATTATTTAAATTGCATTTATATTAATGTTAAGCATTTATTTTTCTATTATGCATATTTTATTTTGTATTCCTCTGTTTCTTCCTCTGTCTGGTTCAACAATCATGAGTAGCTAAACACCTTAGGGTGGTATGTAATTAAAATCAACTAAATCGGTAAAATCAACTCTAGGCTTAAAATAATTAAGAGCTTAAAATTATGGCTGTGACTTTTTATTATAAAATCAATCTTTCTGTTACGAGAGTAAGGAAAGTGTAATAGGTTAGGTCAAGACCACGAGAGTGTGAGATTTTAACCAGATAGCTAAAGTTAGGCATTTAATTTAAACACAGCGAGAGCGCTTTAAAATGAATTAGAATTACTAAGTTTCCAAAAATTATTTCTAAACACTTATGGGCTAGTGAGAGCAGGCATAGGGCTTTAGGGGTAAGATCTGAGATAAGACCACGAGAGTGTGAGTTAAAGATATTTAAACTAATAACCTCTAAAGAATAGATTAAGTGAACCATTTTAATAGGCCTAGGTTAGATTGACCCGCCTAAGTTAACATAATTACATACCGACCGCCTTAGTATTATTTTATTAAACTTAAATTTAATTCCCGCCTTTAATCCTTAAAAGCAACCAAAAATCGTGACAACCATTCACCTTAGCTAAACTAGTAAATCCTCTAGCACTAAGTAATCATAAAGTCCCTGTGGATCGATAATCTTAAATATTACTTCGATAGGCTGTGCACTTGCAGTTAAGATACCGCTAGACACATATTAGAGTACGTATTTAGCCCATCAATGGACTACCATCATAACCTTCCCTCTTAACATATATAAATGATCTGAAAAGTCTCGTATCATTTTAAATAGTCCCCAATTAAATTTGATTTTTTTGACAGAAACAAGTGTATAATATACTATGATTTTTGATCGAAACTTGCATTTCGAAAAGTTTCATAGAATCTAATTTTCCGATGTTTTTTTGCATGACCTTCCATCATAACCTTCCGTCGTAAAATATATAAATGATATATGAAGTTTCGTATCATTTCGAATAGTCCCCGATTTAATTTTATTTTTGACCGAAACTAGTCTAAACTAGTGTATAATATATTATGATTTTTTGGGCAAACCATGCATTTCGAAAAGTTTCATAGAATCTAGTTTTCAGATGATTTTTTTGCATGGATGATAACGAGAAAAAGTATCATTTTATTGCTATGTTTCAATAACATTTTATCACACAATTGCCGTTTTAACACCCGATTCCTCGAGTTTTCTTTGTCATTTTGCAGGTATATCAATTACAGAGCTAAATCATGAGCCACAAGTGAAATGAGCAAAAACAACCATTAAAAGAAGAAGAAAAGAGGAATTCTGCATAATCTGCACTTTTTGTAACAGTCACGACCGTCACCTAGGAGTCACGACCGTGACACGCTAAAAGGAGCAGTCACGGTCGTCAACAGTCCCTCACGACCGTGACGCGCGTAAGACAAGGGAGACGAGCGTGACACCCTTGTCACGAATGTGACAAGGGGAATTTAGGGTAATATGCTGAGACTTGGTCATGTACGTGTGTGTTACGTGAAGTCAAAGTCCCTACTCTCCCGCAGACCAAGCAATGCAACTTCTCCCTGGATTTTCTCAGCATTTACGAAGCCCATGCAATTATTCCAACTGCCAAGGCCAATTATGATTCTATAAATAGCTTAGTTTCAAAGAACAATTTACAAATTTTTTATTTTTATTTTCTTGCAGAAGCTCTGCCGTATTTTCATTGCACCCTGTTCATTTATTTTTCCAGCATTTATTTGTTCTTGTTTTAGTTTATATATCCCAACCAAACCATATAACAATTTCCAACATTAGGAAATTGTTATAATTTAATTTCTTTCAAAGCCTTCAGAAATTCTTTTAGTAATTTTTATTTCCGATTCCGGTCCATACTCCGAGCTTGCCAGATTGTGGAAGAAGGAGTCTAACATTTTAATTGTTATCCAGGTTTTTATTTAAATTGCATTTATATTAATGTTAAGCATTTATTTTTCTATTATGCATATTTTATTTTGTATTCCTCTGTTTCTTCCTTTGTCTGGTTCAACAATCATGAGTAGCTAAACACCTTAGGGTGGTATGTAATTAAAATCAACTAAATCGGTAAAATCAACTCTAGGCTTAAAATAATTAAGAGCTTAAAATTCTGGCTGTGACTTTTTATTATAAAATCAATCTTTCTGTTACGAGAGTAAGGAAAGTGTAATAGGTTAGGTCAAGACCACGAGAGTGTGAGATTTTAACCAGATAGCTAAAGTTAGGCATTTAATTTAAACACAGCGAGAGCGCTTTAAAATGAATTAGAATTACTAAGTTTCCAAAAATTATTTCTAAACACTTATGGGCTAGTGAGAGCAGGCATAGGGCTTTAGGGGTAAGATCTGAGATAAGACCACGAGAGTGTGAGTTAAAGATATTTAAACTAATAACCTCTACAGAATAGATTAAGTGAACCATTTTAATAGGCCTAGGTTAGATTGACCCGCCTAAGTTAACATAATTACATACCGACCGCCTTAGTATTATTTTATTAAACTTAAATTTAATTCCCGCCTTTAATCCTTAAAAGCAACCAAAAATCGTGACAACCATTCACCTTAGCTAAACTAGTAAATCCTCTAGCACTAAGTAATCATAAAGTCCCTGTGGATCGATAATCTTAAATATTACTTCGATAGGCTGTGCACTTGCAGTTAAGATACCGCTAGACACATATTAGAGTACGTATTTAGCCCATCAATGGACTACCATCATAACCTTCCCTCTTAACATATATAAATGATCTGAAAAGTCTCGTATCATTTTAAATAGTCCCCAATTAAATTTGATTTTTTTGACAGAAACAAGTGTATAATATACTATGATTTTTGATCGAAACTTGCATTTCGAAAAGTTTCATAGAATCTAATTTTCCGATGTTTTTTTGCATGACCTTCCATCATAACCTTCCGTCGTAAAATATATAAATGATATATGAAGTTTCGTATCATTTCGAATAGTCCCCGATTTAATTTTATTTTTGACCGAAACTAGTCTAAACTAGTGTATAATATATTATGATTTTTTGGGCAAACCATGCATTTCGAAAAGTTTCATAGAATCTAGTTTTCAGATGATTTTTTTGCATGGATGATAACGAGAAAAAGTATCATTTTATTGCTATGTTTCAATAACATTGTATCACACAATTGCCGTTTTAACACCCGATTCCTCGAGTTTTCTTTGTCATTTTGCAGGTATATCAATTACAGAGCTAAATCATGAGCCACAAGTGAAATGAGCAAAAACAACCATTAAAAGAAGAAGAAAAGAGGAATTCTGCATAATCTGCACTTTTTGTAACAGTCACGACCGTCACCTAGGAGTCACGACCGTGACACGCTAAAAGGAGCAGTCACGGTCGTCAACAGTCCCTCACGACCGTGACGCGCGTAAGACAAGGGAGACGAGCGTGACACCCTTGTCACGAATGTGACAAGGGGAATTTAGGGTAATATGCTGAGACTTGGTCATGTACGTGTGTGTTACGTGAAGTCAAAGTCCCTACTCTCCCGCAGACCAAGCAATGCAACTTCTCCCTGGATTTTCTCAGCATTTACGAAGCCCATGCAATTATTCCAACTGCCAAGGCCAATTATGATTCTATAAATAGCTTAGTTTCAAAGAACAATTTACAAATTTTTTATTTTTATTTTCTTGCAGAAGCTCTGCCGTATTTTCATTGCACCCTGTTCATTTATTTTTCCAGCATTTATTTGTTCTTGTTTTAGTTTATATATCCCAACCAAACCATATAACAATTTCCAACATTAGGAAATTGTTATAATTTAATTTCTTTCAAAGCCTTCAGAAATTCTTTTAGTAATTTTTATTTCCGATTCCGGTCCATACTCCGAGCTTGCCAGATTGTGGAAGAAGGAGTCTAACATTTTAATTGTTATCCAGGTTTTTATTTAAATTGCATTTATATTAATGTTAAGCATTTATTTTTCTATTATGCATATTTTATTTTGTATTCCTCTGTTTCTTCCTCTGTCTGGTTCAACAATCATGAGTAGCTAAACACCTTAGGGTGGTATGTAATTAAAATCAACTAAATCGGTAAAATCAACTCTAGGCTTAAAATATGTAAGAGCTTAAAATTATGGCTGTGACTTTTTATTATAAAATCAATCTTTCTGTTACGAGAGTAAGGAAAGTGTAATAGGTTAGGTCAAGACCACGAGAGTGTGAGATTTTAACCAGATAGCTAAAGTTAGGCATTTAATTTAAACACAGCGAGAGCGCTTTAAAATGAATTAGAATTACTAAGTTTCCAAAAATTATTTCTAAACACTTATGGGCTAGTGAGAGCAGGCATAGGGCTTTAGGGGTAAGATCTGAGATAAGACCACGAGAGTGTGAGTTAAAGATATTTAAACTAATAACCTCTAAAGAATAGATTAAGTGAACCATTTTAATAGGCCTAGGTTAGATTGACCCGCCTAAGTTAACATAATTACATACCGACCGCCTTAGTATTATTTTATTAAACTTAAATTTAATTCCCGCCTTTAATCCTTAAAAGCAACCAAAAATCGTGACAACCATTCACCTTAGCTAAACTAGTAAATCCTCTAGCACTAAGTAATCATAAAGTCCCTGTGGATCGATAATCTTAAATATTACTTCGATAGGCTGTGCACTTGCAGTTAAGATACCGCTAGACACATATTAGAGTACGTATTTAGCCCATCAATGGACTACCATCATAACCTTCCCTCTTAACATATATAAATGATCTGAAAAGTCTCGTATCATTTTAAATAGTCCCCAATTAAATTTGATTTTTTTGACAGAAACAAGTGTATAATATACTATGATTTTTGATCGAAACTTGCATTTCGAAAAGTTTCATAGAATCTAATTTTCCGATGTTTTTTTGCATGACCTTCCATCATAACCTTCCGTCGTAAAATATATAAATGATATTTGAAGTTTCGTATCATTTCGAATAGTCCCCGATTTAATTTTATTTTTGACCGAAACTAGTCTAAACTAGTGTATAATATATTATGATTTTTTGGGCAAACCATGCATTTCGAAAAGTTTCATAGAATCTAGTTTTCAGATGATTTTTTTGCATGGATGATAACGAGAAAAAGTATCATTTTATTGCTATGTTTCAATAACATTTTATCACACAATTGCCGTTTTAACACCCGATTCCTCGAGTTTTCTTTGTCATTTTGCAGGTATATCAATTACAGAGCTAAATCATGAGCCACAAGTGAAATGAGCAAAAACAACCATTAAAAGAAGAAGAAAAGAGGAATTCTGCATAATCTGCACTTTTTGTAACAGTCACGACCGTCACCTAGGAGTCACGACCGTGACACGCTAAAAGGAGCAGTCACGGTCGTCAACAGTCCCTCACGACCGTGACGCGCGTAAGACAAGGGAGACGAGCGTGACACCCTTGTCACGAACGTGACAAGGGGAATTTAGGGTAATATGCTGAGACTTGGTCATGTACGTGTGTGTTACGTGAAGTCAAAGTCCCTACTCTCCCGCAGACCAAGCAATGCAACTTCTCCCTGGATTTTCTCAGCATTTACGAAGCCCATGCAATTATTCCAACTGCCAAGGCCAATTATGATTCTATAAATAGCTTAGTTTCAAAGAACAATTTACAAATTTTTTATTTTTATTTTCTTGCAGAAGCTCTGCCGTATTTTCATTGCACCCTGTTCATTTATTTTTCCAGCATTTATTTGTTCTTGTTTTAGTTTATATATCCCAACCAAACCATATAACAATTTCCAACATTAGGAAATTGTTATAATTTAATTTCTTTCAAAGCCTTCAGAAATTCTTTTAGTAATTTTTATTTCCGATTCCGGTCCATACTCCGAGCTTGCCAGATTGTGGAAGAAGGAGTCTAACATTTTAATTGTTATCCAGGTTTTTATTTAAATTGCATTTATATTAATGTTAAGCATTTATTTTTCTATTATGCATATTTTATTTTGTATTCCTCTGTTTTTGCCTCTGTCTGGTTCAACAATCATGAGTAGCTAAACACCTTAGGGTGGTATGTAATTAAAATCAACTAAATCGGTAAAATCAACTCTAGGCTTAAAATAATTAAGAGCTTAAAATTCTTGCTGTGACTTTTTATTATAAAATCAATCTTTCTGTTACGAGAGTAAGGAAAGTGTAATAGGTTAGGTCAAGACCACGAGAGTGTGAGATTTTAATCAGATAGCTAAAGTTAGGCATTTAATTTAAACACAGCGAGAGCGCTTTAAAATGAATTAGAATTACTAAGTTTCCAAAAATTATTTCTAAACACTTATGGGCTAGTGAGAGCAGGCATAGGGCTTTAGGGGTAAGATCTGAGATAAGACCACGAGAGTGTGAGGTAAAGATATTTAAACTAATAACCTCTACAGAATAGATTAAGTGAACCATTTTAATAGGCCTAGGTTAGATTGACCCGCCTAAGTTAACATAATTACATACCGACCGCCTTAGTATTATTTTATTAAACTTAAATTTAATTCCCGCCTTTAATCCTTAAAAGCAACCAAAAATCGTGACAACCATTCACCTTAGCTAAACTAGTAAATCCTCTAGCACTAAGTAATCATAAAGTCCCTGTGGATCGATAATCTTAAATATTACTTCGATAGGCAGTGCACTTGCAGTTAAGATACCGCTAGACACATATTAGAGTACGTATTTAGCCCATCAATGGACTACCATCATAACCTTCCCTCTTAACATATATAAATGATCTGAAAAGTCTCGTATCATTTTAAATAGTCCCCAATTAAATTTGATTTTTTTTGACAGAAACAAGTGTATAATATACTATGATTTTTGATCGAAACTTGCATTTCGAAAAGTTTCATAGAATCTAATTTTCCGATGTTTTTTTGCATGACCTTCCATCATAACCTTCCGTCGTAAAATATATAAATGATATATGAAGTTTCGTATCATTTCGAATAGTCCCCGATTTAATTTTATTTTTGACCGAAACTAGTCTAAACTAGTGTATAATATATTATGATTTTTTGGGCAAACCATGCATTTCGAAAAGTTTCATAGAATCTAGTTTTCAGATGATTTTTTTGCATGGATGATAACGAGAAAAAGTATCATTTTATTGCTATGTTTCAATAACATTTTATCACACAATTGCCGTTTTAACACCCGATTCCTCGAGTTTTCTTTGTCATTTTGCAGGTATATCAATTACAGAGCTAAATCATGAGCCACAAGTGAAATGAGCAAAAACAACCATTAAAAGAAGAAGAAAAGAGGAATTCTGCATAATCTGCACTTTTTGTAACAGTCACGACCGTCACCTAGGAGTCACGACCGTGACACGCTAAAAGGAGCAGTCACGGTCGTCAACAGTCCCTCACGACCGTGACGCGCGTAAGACAAGGGAGACGAGCGTGACACCCTTGTCACGAACGTGACAAGGGGAATTTAGGGTAATATGCTGAGACTTGGTCATGTACGTGTGTGTTACGTGACGTCAAAGTCCCTACTCTCCCGCAGACCAAGCAATGCAACTTCTCCCTGGATTTTCTCAGCATTTACGAAGCCCATGCAATTATTCCAACTGCCAAGGCCAATTATGATTCTATAAATAGCTTAGTTTCAAAGAACAATTTACAGATTTTTTATTTTTATTTTCTTGCGGAAGCTCTGCCGTATTTTCATTGCACCCTGTTCATTTATTTTTCCAGCATTTATTTGTTCTTGTTTTAGTTTATATATCCCAACCAAACCATATAACAATTTCCAACATTAGGAAATTGTTATAATTTAATTTCTTTCAAAGCCTTCAGAAATTCTTTTAGTAATTTTTATTTCCGATTCCGGTCCATACTCCGAGCTTGCCAGATTGTGGAAGAAGGAGTCTAACATTTTAATTGTTATCCAGGTTTTTATTTAAATTGCATTTATATTAATGTTAAGCATTTATTTTTCTATTATGCATATTTTATTTTGTATTCCTCTGTTTCTGCCTCTGTCTGGTTCAACAATCATGAGTAGCTAAACACCTTAGGGTGGTATGTAATTAAAATCAACTAAATCGGTAAAATCAACTCTAGGCTTAAAATAATTAAGAGCTTAAAATTCTGGCTGTGACTTTTTATTATAAAATCAATCTTTCTGTTACGAGAGTAAGGAAAGTGTAATAGGTTAGGTCAAGACCACGAGAGTGTGAGATTTTAACCAGATAGCTAAAGTTAGGCATTTAATTTAAACACAGCGAGAGCGCTTTAAAATGAATTAGAATTACTAAGTTTCCAAAAATTATTTCTAAACACTTATGGGCTAGTGAGAGTAGGCATAGGGCTTTAGGGGTAAGATCTGAGATAAGACCACGAGAGTGTGAGTTAAAGATATTTAAACTAATAACCTCTACAGAATAGATTAAGTGAACCATTTTAATAGGCCTAGGTTAGATTGACCCGCCTAAGTTAACATAATTACATACCGACCGCCTTAGTATTATTTTATCAAACTTAAATTTAATTCCCGCCTTTAATCCTTAAAAGCAACCAAAAATCGTGACAACCATTCACCTTAGCTAAACTAGTAAATCCTCTAGCACTAAGTAATCATAAAGTCCCTGTGGATCGATAATCTTAAATATTACTTCGATAGGCTGTGCACTTGCAGTTAAGATACCGCTAGACACATATTAGAGTACGTATTTAGCCCATCAATGGACTACCATCATAACCTTCCCTCTTAACATATATAAATGATCTGAAAAGTCTCGTATCATTTTAAATAGTCCCCAATTAAATTTGATTTTTTTGACAGAAACAAGTGTATAATATACTATGATTTTTGATCGAAACTTGCATTTCGAAAAGTTTCATAGAATCTAATTTTCCGATGTTTTTTTGCATGACCTTCCATCATAACCTTCCATCGTAAAATATATAAATGATATATGAAGTTTCGTATCATTTCGAATAGTCCCCGATTTAATTTTATTTTTGACCGAAACTAGTCTAAACTAGTGTATAATATATTATGATTTTTTGGCCAAACCATGCATTTCGAAAAGATTCATAGAATCTAGTTTTCAAATGATTTTTTTGCATGGACTACCATCATAACCTTCCATCTTAACATATATAAATGATCTAAAAAGTCTCGTATCATGTCAAACAGTCCCCAATTTAATTTGATTTTGTTGACCGAAACTAGTGTATAATATACTATGATTTTTGATCGAAACTTGCATTTCGAAAAGTTTCATAGAATCTAATTTTCCGATGATTTTTTACATGGACTTCCATCATAACCTTCCCTCGTAAAATATCTAAATGATATGTGAAGTTTCATATAATTTCGAGCAGTTCACGATTTAATTTGATTTTTGACCAAAACTAGTATAAACTAGTGTATAATATATTATGATTTTTTGGCCAAACCATGCATTTCGAAAGGTTTCATAGAATCTAGTTTCCAGATGATTTTTTTGCATGGACTACCATCATAACCTTCACTCTTAACATACATAAATAATCTGAAAAGTCTCGTATCATGTCAAACAGTCCCCAATTAAATTTGATTTTTTTTACCGAAACTAGTGTATAATATACTATGATTTTTTATTGAAACTTGCATTTCGAAAAGTTTCATAGAATCTAATTTTCCAATTTATTTTTGCATGAACTTCCATCATAACCTTCCCTCGTAAAATATATAAATGATATATGAAGTTTCGTATCATTTTGAATAGTCCCTTATTTAATTTGATTTTTGACCGAAACTAGTCTAAACTAGTGTATAATATATTATGATTTTTTGGCCAAACCATGCATTTCGAAAAGTTTCATAGAATCTAGTTTTCAGATGATTTTTTTGCATGGACTACCATCATAACCTTCCATCTTAACATATATAAAAGATCTAAAAAGTCCCGTATCATGTCAAACATTCCCCAATTTAATTTGATTTTGTTGACCGAAACTACTGTATAATATACTATGATTTTTGATCGAAACTTGCATTTCGAAAAGTTTCATAGAATCTAATTTTCCGATGTTTTTTTGCATGACCTTCCATCATAACCTTCCCTCGTAAAATATATAAATGATATGTGAAGTTTCATATCATTTCGAGCAGTCACGATTTAATTTGATTTTTGACCGAAACTAGTATAAACTAGTGTATAATATATTATTATTTTTTGGCCAAACCATGCATTTAGAAAGGTTTCAAAGAATCTAGTTTTCAGATGATTTTTTTGCATGGACTACCATCATAACCTTCCCTCTTAACATACATAAATGATCTGAAAAGTCTCATATCATGTCAAACAGTCCCCAATTAAATTTGATTTTTTTTTACCGAAACTAGTGTAAAATATACTATGATTTTTTATCGAAACTTGCATTTCGAAAAGTTTCGTAGAATCTAATTTTCCAATGTATTTTTGCATGAACTTCCATCATAACCTTCCCTCGTAAAATATATAAATGATATATGAAGTTTCGTATCATTTCGAATAGTCCCCGATTTAATTTGATTTTTGACTGAAACTAGTCTAAACTAGTGTATAATATATTATGATTTTTTGGCCAAACCATGCATTTCGAAAAGTTTCATAGAATCTAGTTTTCAGATGATTTTTTTGCATTGACTACCATCATAACCTTCCCTCTTAACATATATAAATGAACTGAAAAGTCTCGTATCATTTTAAATAGTCCCCAATTAAATTTGATTTTGTTGACAGAAACAAGTGTATAATATACTATGATTTTTGATCGAAACTTGCATTTTCTAAAAGTTTCATAGAATCTAATTTTCCGATGTTTTTTTCCATGACCTTCCATCATAACCTTCCCTCGTAAAATATATAAATGATATGTGAAGTTTCATATCATTTCGAGCAGTCACGATTTAATTTGATTTTTGACCGAAACTAGTATAAACTAATGTATAATATATTATGATTTTTTGGCCAAACCATGCATTTCGAAAAGTTTCATAGAATCTAGTTTTCATATGATTTTTTTGCATGGACTACCATCATAACCTTCCATCTTAACATATATAAATGATATGAAAAGTCTCGTATCATGTTAAACAGTCCCCAATTTAATTTGATTTTGTTGACCAAAACTAGTATATAATATACTATGATTTTTTATCAATACTTGCTTTTCAAAATGTTTCATAGAATCTAAAATTCTGATGATTTTTTATATGGACTTCCATCATAACCTTCCCTCGTAAAATATATAAATGATATGTGAAGTTTCATATCATTTCGAGCAGTTCACGATATAATTTGATTTTTGACCAAAACTAGTATAATCTAGTGTATAATATATTATGATTTTTTGGCCAAACCATGCATTTCGAAAGGTTTCATAGAATCTAGTTTTCAGTTGATTATTTTGCATGGACTACCATCATAACCTTCCCTCTTAACATATATAAATGATCTGAAAAGTCTTGTATCATGTCAAACAGTCCCCAATTAAATTTGATTTTTTTGACCGAAACTAGTGTATAATATACTATGATTTTTGATCGAAACTTGCATTTCGAAAAGTTTCATAGAATCTAATTTTCCAATGTATTTTTGCATGAACTTCCATCATAACCTTCCCTCGTAAAATATATAAATGATATATGAAGTTTCGTATCATTTCGAATAGTCCCCGATTTAATTTGATTTTTGACCGAAACTAGTCTAAACTAGTGTATAATATATTATGATTTTTTGGGCAAACCATGCATTATGAAAAGTTTCATAGAATCTAGTTTTCAGATGATGTTTTTGCATGGACTACCATCATAACCTTCCCTCTTAACATATATAAATGATCTGAAAAGTCTTGTATCATTTTAAATAGTCCCCAATTAAATTTGATTTTTTTTGACAGAAACAAGTGTATAATATACTATGATTTTTGATCGAAACTTGCATTTCGAAAAGTTTCATAGAATCTAATTTTCCAATGTTTTTTTGCATGACCTTCCATCATAACCTTCCCTCGTAAAATATATAAATGATATATGAAGTTTCGTATCATTTAGAATAGTCCCTAATTTAATTTGATTTTTGACCGAAACTAGTATAAACTAGTGTATAATATATTATGATTTTTTGGCCAAACCATGCATTTCTAAAAGTTTCATAGAATCTAGTTTTCAGATGATTTTTTTGCATGGACTACCATCATAACCTTCCATCTTAACATATATAAATGATCTAAAAAGTCTCGTATCATGTCAAACAGTCCCCAATTTAATTTGATTTTGTTGACCGAAACTAGTGTATAATATACTATGATTTTTGATCGAAACTTGCATTTCGAAAAGTTTCATAGAATCTAATTTTCCGATGATTTTTCACATGGACTTCCATCATAACCTTCCCTCGTAAAATATATAAATGATATGTGAAGTTTCATATCATTTCGAGCAGTTCACGATTTAATTTGATTTTTGACCAAAACTAGTATAAACTAGTGTATAATATATTATGATTTTTTGGCCAAACCATGCATTTCGAAAGGTTTCATAGAATCAAGTTTTCAGATGATTTTTTTGCATGGACTACCATCATAACCTTCCCTCTTAACATACATAAATGATCTGAAAAGTCTCGTATCATGTCAAAAAGTCCCCAATTAAATTGATTTTTTTGACAGAAACTAGTGTATAATATACTATGATTTTTGATCGAAACTTCAATTTCGAAAAGTTTCATAGAATCTAATTTTCGAATGTGTTTTTGCATGAACTTCCATCATAACCTTCCCTCGTAAAATATATAAATGATATATGAAGTTTCGTATCATTTCGAATAGTCCCCGATTTAATTTGATTTTTGACCGAAACTAGTATAAACTAGTGTATAATATATTATGATTTTTTGGCCAAACCATGCATTTCGAAAGGTTTCATAGAATCTAGTTTTCAGATGATTTTTTTGCATGGACTACCATCATAACCTTCCCTCTTAACATACATAAATGATCTGAAAAGTCTCGTATCATGTCAAATAGTCCCCAATTAAATTTGATTTGTTTTTTACCGAAACTAGTGTATAATATACTATGATTTTTGATCGAAACTTGCATTTCGAAAAGTTTCATAGAATCTAATTTTCCAATGTATTTTTGCATGAACTTCCATCATAACCTTCCCTCGTAAAATATATAAATGATATATGAAGTTTCGTATCATTTCGAATAGTCCCCAATTTAATTTGATTTTTGACCGAAACTAGTCTAAACTAGTGTATAATATATTATGATTTTTTGGCCAAACCATGCATTTCGAAAAGCTTCATAGAATCTAGTTTTCAGATGATTTTTTTGCATGGACTACCATCATATCCTTCCATCTTAACATATATAAAAGATCTATAAAGTCTCGTATAATGTCAAACAGTCCCCAATTTAATTTGATTTTGTTGACCGAAACTAGTGTATAATATACTATGATTTTTGATCGAAACTTGCATTTTGAAAAGTTTCATAAAATCTAATTTTACGATGTTTTTTTGCATGACCTTTCATCATAACCTTCCCTCATAAAATATATAAATGATATGTGAAGTTTCATATCATTTCGAGCAGTCACGATTTAATTTGATTTTTGACCGAAACTAGTATAAACTAGTGTATAATATATTATGATTTTTTGGCCAAACCATGCATTTCGAAAGTTTTCATAGAATCTAGTTTTCAGATGATTTTTTTGCATGGACTACCATCATAACCTTCCCTCTTAACATACATAAATGATCTGAAAAGTCTCGTATCATGTCAAACAGTCCCCAATTAAATTTGATTTTTTTTACCGAAACTAGTGTAAAATATACTATGATTTTTTATCGAAACTTGCATTTCGAAAAGTTTCATAGAATCTAATTTTCCAATGTATTTTTGCATGAACTTCCATCATAACCTTCCCTCGTAAAATATATAAATGATATATGAAGTTTCGTATCATTTCGAATAGTCCCCGATTTAATTTGATTTTTGACCGAAACTAGTCTAAACTAGTGTATAATATATTATGATTTTTTGGCCAAACCATGCATTTCGAAGAGTTTCATAGAATCTAGTTTTCAGATGATTTTTTTGCATGGACTACCATCATAACCTTCCATCTCAAGATATATAAAAGATCTAAAAAGTCTTGTATCATGTCAAACAGTCCCCAATTTAATTTGATTTTTTTGACCGAAACTAGTGTATAATATACTATGATTTTTGATCGAAACTTGCATTTCGAAAAGTTTCATAGAATCTAATTTTCCGATGTTTTTTTGCATGACCTTCCATCATAACATTCCCTCGTAAAATATATAAATGATATGTAAAGTTTCATATCATTTCGAGCAGTCACGATTTAATTTGATTTTTGACCGAAACTAGTATAAACTAGTGTATAATATATTATGATTTTTTGGCCAAACCATGCATTTCGAAAAGTTTCATAGAATCTAGTTTTCAGATGATTTTTTTGCATGGACTACCATCATAACCTTCCATCTTAACATATATAAATGATCTGAAAAGTCTCGTATCATGTTAAACAGTCCCCAATTTAATTTGATTTTGTTGACCGAAACTAGTATATAATATACTATGATTTTTTATCAATACTTGCATTTCGAAATGTTTCATAGAATCTAATTTTCCGATGATTTTTTATATGGACATCCATCATAACCTTCCCTCGTAAAATATATAAATGATATGTGAAGTTTCATATCATTTTGAGCAGTTCACGATTTAATTTGATTTTTGACCAAAACTAGTATAATCTAGTGTATAATATATTATGATTTTTTGGACAAACCATGCATTTCGAAAGGTTTCATAGAATCTAGTTTTCAGATGATTTTTTTGCATGGACTACCATCATAACCTTCCCTGTTAACATATATAAATGATCTGAAAAGTCTCGTATCATGTCAAACAGTCCCCAATTAAATTTGATTTTTTTGACCGAAACTTGTGTATAATATACTATGATTTTTGATCGAAACTTGCATTTCGAAAAGTTTCATAGAATCTAATTTTCCAATGTATTTTTGCATGAACTTCCATCATAACCTTCCCTCGTAAAATATATAAATGATATATGAAGTTTCGTATCATTTCGAATAGTCCCCGATTTAATTTGATTTTAGACCGAAACTAGTCTAAACTAGTGTATAATATATTATGATTTTTTGGGCAAATCATGCATTTTGAAAAGTTTCATAGAATCTAGTTTTCAGATGATTTTTTTGCATGGACTACCATCATAACCTTCCCTCTTAACATATATAAATGATCTGAAAAGTCTCGTATCATTTTAAATAGTCCCCAATTAAATTTGATTTTTTTGACAGAAACAAGTGTATAATATACTATGATTTTTGAACGAAACATGCATTTCAAAAAGTTTCATAGAATCTAATTTTCCGATGTTTTTTTGCATGACCTTCCATCATAACCTTCCCTCATAAAATATATAAATGATATATGAAGTTTCGTATCATTTCGAATAGTCCCCGATTTAATTTGATTTTTGACCGAAACTAGTATAAACTAGTGTATAATATATTATGATTTTTTGGCCAAACCATGCATTTCAAAAAGTTTCATAGAATCTAGTTTTCAGATGATTTTTTTGCATGGACTACCATCATAACCTTCCATCTTAACATATATAAATGATCTAAAAAGTCTCGTATCATGTCAAACAATCCCCAATTTAATTTGATTTTGTTGACCGAAACTAGTGTATAATATACTATGATTTTTGATCGAAACTTGCATTTCGAAAAGTTTCATAGAATCTAATTTTCCGATGATTTTTTACATGGACTTCCATCATAACCTTCCCTCGTAAAATATATAAATGATATGTGAAGTTTCATATCATTTCGAGCAGTTCACGATTTAATTTGATTTTTGACCAAAACTAGTATAAACTAGTGTATAATATATTATGATTTTTTGGCCAAACCATGCATTTCGAAAGGTTTCATAGAATCTAGATTTCAGATGATTTTTTTGCATGGACTACCATCATAACCTTCCCTCTTAACATACATAAATGATCTGAAAAGTCTCGTATCATGTCAAACAGTCCCCAATTAAATTTGATTTTTTTGACCGAAACTAGTGTATAATATACTATGATTTTTGATCGAAACTTGCATTTCGAAAAGTTTCATAGAATCTAATTTTCCAATGTATATTTGCATGAACTTCCATCATAACCTTCCCTCGTAAAATATATAAATGATATATGAAGTTTCGTATCATTTCGAATAGTCCCCGATTTAATTTGATTTTTGACCGAAACTAGTCTAAACTAGTGTATAATATATTATGATTTTTTGGCCAAACCTTGCATTTCAAAATGTTTCATAGAATCTAGTTTTCAGATGATTTTTTTGCATGGGCTACCATCATAACCTTCCCTCTTAACATATATAAATGATCTGAAAAGTCTCGTATCATTTTAAATAGTCCCCAATTAAATTTGATTTTTTTGACAGAAACAAGTGTATAATATACTATGATTTTTGATCGAAACTTGCATTTCGAAAAGTTTCATAGAATCTAATTTTCCGATGTTTTTTTGCATGACCTTCCATCATAACATTCCCTCGTAAAATATATAAATGATATGTAAAGTTTCATATCATTTCGAGCAGTCACGATTTAATTTGATTTTTGACCGAAACTAGTATAAACTAGTGTATAATATATTATGATTTTTTGGCCAAACCATGCATTTCGAAAAGTTTCATAGAATCTAGTTTTCAGATGATTTTTTTGCATGGACTACCATCATAACCTTCCATCTTAACATATATAAATGATCTGAAAAGTCTCGTATCATGTTAAACAGTCCCCAATTTAATTTGATTTTGTTGACCGAAACTAGTATATAATATACTATGATTTTTTATCAATACTTGCATTTCGAAATGTTTCATAGAATCTAATTTTCCGATGATTTTTTATATGGACATCCATCATAACCTTCCCTCGTAAAATATATAAATGATATGTGAAGTTTCATATCATTTTGAGCAGTTCACGATTTAATTTGATTTTTGACCAAAACTAGTATAATCTAGTGTATAATATATTATGATTTTTTGGACAAACCATGCATTTCGAAAGGTTTCATAGAATCTAGTTTTCAGATGATTTTTTTGCATGGACTACCATCATAACCTTCCCTGTTAACATATATAAATGATCTGAAAAGTCTCGTATCATGTCAAACAGTCCCCAATTAAATTTGATTTTTTTGACCGAAACTTGTGTATAATATACTATGATTTTTGATCGAAACTTGCATTTCGAAAAGTTTCATAGAATCTAATTTTCCAATGTATTTTTGCATGAACTTCCATCATAACCTTCCCTCGTAAAATATATAAATGATATATGAAGTTTCGTATCATTTCGAATAGTCCCCGATTTAATTTGATTTTAGACCGAAACTAGTCTAAACTAGTGTATAATATATTATGATTTTTTGGGCAAATCATGCATTTTGAAAAGTTTCATAGAATCTAGTTTTCAGATGATTTTTTTGCATGGACTACCATCATAACCTTCCCTCTTAACATATATAAATGATCTGAAAAGTCTCGTATCATTTTAAATAGTCCCCAATTAAATTTGATTTTTTTGACAGAAACAAGTGTATAATATACTATGATTTTTGAACGAAACATGCATTTCAAAAAGTTTCATAGAATCTAATTTTCCGATGTTTTTTTGCATGACCTTCCATCATAACCTTCCCTCATAAAATATATAAATGATATATGAAGTTTCGTATCATTTCGAATAGTCCCCGATTTAATTTGATTTTTGACCGAAACTAGTATAAACTAGTGTATAATATATTATGATTTTTTGGCCAAACCATGCATTTCAAAAAGTTTCATAGAATCTAGTTTTCAGATGATTTTTTTGCATGGACTACCATCATAACCTTCCATCTTAACATATATAAATGATCTAAAAAGTCTCGTATCATGTCAAACAATCCCCAATTTAATTTGATTTTGTTGACCGAAACTAGTGTATAATATACTATGATTTTTGATCGAAACTTGCATTTCGAAAAGTTTCATAGAATCTAATTTTCCGATGATTTTTTACATGGACTTCCATCATAACCTTCCCTCGTAAAATATATAAATGATATGTGAAGTTTCATATCATTTCGAGCAGTTCACGATTTAATTTGATTTTTGACCAAAACTAGTATAAACTAGTGTATAATATATTATGATTTTTTGGCCAAACCATGCATTTCGAAAGGTTTCATAGAATCTAGATTTCAGATGATTTTTTTGCATGGACTACCATCATAACCTTCCCTCTTAACATACATAAATGATCTGAAAAGTCTCGTATCATGTCAAACAGTCCCCAATTAAATTTGATTTTTTTGACCGAAACTAGTGTATAATATACTATGATTTTTGATCGAAACTTGCATTTCGAAAAGTTTCATAGAATCTAATTTTCCAATGTATATTTGCATGAACTTCCATCATAACCTTCCCTCGTAAAATATATAAATGATATATGAAGTTTCGTATCATTTCGAATAGTCCCCGATTTAATTTGATTTTTGACCGAAACTAGTCTAAACTAGTGTATAATATATTATGATTTTTTGGCCAAACCTTGCATTTCAAAATGTTTCATAGAATCTAGTTTTCAGATGATTTTTTTGCATGGGCTACCATCATAACCTTCCCTCTTAACATATATAAATGATCTGAAAAGTCTCGTATCATTTTAAATAGTCCCCAATTAAATTTGATTTTTTTGACAGAAACAAGTGTATAATATACTATGATTTTTGATCGAAACTTGCATTTCGAAAAGTTTCATAGAATCTAATTTTCCGATGTTTTTTTGCATGACCTTCCATCATAACCTTCCCTCATAAAATATATAAATGATATATGAAGTTTCGTATCATTTCGAATAGTCCCCGATTTAATTTGATTTTTGACCGAAACTAGTATAAACTAGTGTATAATATATTATGATTTTTTGGCCAAACCATGCATTTCGAAAAGTTTCATAGAATCTAGTTTTCAGATGATTTTTTTGCATGGACTACCATCATAACCTTCCATCTTAACATATATAAATGATCTAAAAAGTCTCGTATCATGTCAAACAGTCCTCAATTTAATTTGATTTTGTTGACCGAAACTAGTGTATAATATACTATGATTTTTGATCGAAACTTGCATTTCGAAAAGTTTCATAGAATCTAATTTTCCGATGATTTTTTACATGGACTTCCATCATAACCTTCCCTGGTAAAATATATAAATGATATGTGAAGTTTCATATCATTTCGAGCAGACACGATTTAATTTGATTTTTGACCAAAACTAGTATAAACTAGTGAATAATATATTATGATTTTTTGGCCAAACCATGCATTTCTTAAAGTTTCATAGAATCTAGTTTTCAGATGATTTTTTTGCATGGACTACCATCATAACCTTCCATCTTAACATATATAAATGATCTGAAAAGTCTCGTATCATGTTAAACAGTCCCCAATTTAATTTGATTTTGTTGACCGAAACTAGTATATAATATACTATGATTTTTGATCGATACTTGCATTTCGAAAAGTTTCATAGAATCTAATTTTCCGATGATTTTTTATATGGACTTCCATCATAACCTTCCCTCGTAAAATATATAAATGATATATGAAGTTTCGTATCATTTCGAATAGTCCCCGATTTAATTTGATTTTTGACCGAAACTAGTCTAAACTAGTGTATAATATATTATGATTTTTTGGCAAAACCATGCATTTCAAAAAGTTTCATAGAATCTAGTTTTCAGATGATTTTTTTGCATGGGCTACCATCATAACCTTCCCTCTTAACATATATAAATGATCTGAAAAGTCACGTATCATTTTAAATAGTCCCCAATTAAATTTGATTTTTTTGACCGAAATAAGTGTATAATATACTATGATTTTTGATCGAAACTTGCATTTCGAAAAGTTTCATAGAATCTAATTTTCCAATGTATTTTTGCATGAACTTCCATCATAACCTTCCCTCGTAAAATATATAAATGATATATGAAGTTTCGTATCATTTCGAATAGTCCCCGATTTAATTTGATTTTTGACCGAAACTAGTCTAAACTAGTGTATAATATATTATGATTTTTTGGCCAAACCATGCATTTCAAAAAGTTTCATAGAATCTAGTTTTCAGATGATTTTTTTGCATGGGCTACCATCATAACCTTCCCTCTTAACATATATAAATGATCTGAAAAGTCACGTATCATTTTAAATAGTCCCCAATTAAATTTGATTTTTTTGACCGAAATAAGTGTATAATATACTATGATTTTTGATCGAAACTTGCATTTCGAAAAGTTTCATAGAATCTAATTTTCCGATGTTTTTTTGCATGACCTTCCATCAAAACCTTCCCTCATAAAATATATAAATGATATATGAAGTTTCGTATCATTTCGAATAGTCCCCGATTTAATTTAATTTTTGACCGAAACTAGTATAAACTAGTGTATAATATATTATGATTTTTTGGCCAAACCATGCATTTCAAAAAGTTTCATAGAATCTAATTTTCCGATGATTTTTTACATGGACTTCCATCATAACCTTCCCTCGTAAAATATATAAATGATATGTGAAGTTTCATATCATTTCGAGCAGTTCACGATTTAATTTGATTTTTGACCAAAACTAGTATAAACTAGTGTATAATTTATTATGATTTTTTGGCCAAACCATGCATTTCGAAAGGTTTCATAGAATCTAGTTTTCAGATGATTTTTTTGCATGGACAACCATCATAACCTTCCCTCTTAATATACATAAATGATCTGAAAAGTCTCGTATCATGTCAAACAGTCCCCAATTAAATTTGATTTTTTTGACCGAAACAAGTGTATAATATACTATGATTTTTGATCGAAACTTGCATTTCGAAAAGTTTCATAGAATCTAATTTTCCAATGTATTTTTGCATGAACTTCCATCATAACCTTCCCTCGTAAAATATATAAATGATATATGAAGTTTCGTATCATTTCGAATATTCCCCGATTTAATTTGATTTTTGACCGAAACTAGTCTAAACTAGTGTATAATATATTATGATTTTTTGGCCAAACCATGCATTTCAATAAGTTTCATAGAATCTAGTTTTCAGATGATTTTTTTGCATGGGCTACCATCATATCCTTCCCTCTTAACATATATAAATGATCTGAAAAGTCACGTATCATTTTAAATAGTCCCCAATTAAATTTGATTTTTTTGACCGAAATAAGTGTATAATATACTATGATTTTTGATCGAAACATGCATTTCGAAAAGTTTCATAGAATCTAATTTTCCGATGTTTTTTTGCATGACCTTCCATCATAACCTTCCCTCATAAAATATATAAATGATATATGAAGTTTCGTATCATTTCGAATAGTCCCCGATTTAATTTGATTTTTGACCGAAACTAGTATAAACTAGTGTATAATATATTATGATTTTTTGGCCAAACCATGGATTTCGAAAAGTTTCATAGAATCTAGTTTTCAGATGATTTTTTTGCATGGACTACCATCATAACCTTCCATCTTAACATATATAAATGATCTAAAAAGTCTCGTATCATGTCAAACAGTCCCCAATTTAATTTGATTATGTTGACCGAAACTAGTGTATAATATACTATGATTTTTGATCGAAACTTGCATTTCGAAAAGTTTCATAGAATCTAATTTTCCGATGATTTTTTACATGGACTTCCATCATAACCTTCCCTCGTAAAATATATAAATGATATGTGAAGTTTCATATCATTTCGAGCAGTTCACGATTTAATTTGATTTTTGACCAAAACTAGTATAAACTAGTGTATAATATATTATGATTTTTTGGGCAAACCATGCATTTCGAAAGGTTTCATAGAATCTAGTTTTCAGATGATTTTTTTGCATGGACAACCATCATAACCTTCCCTCTTAACATACATAAATGATCTGAAAAGTCTCGTATCATGTCAAACAGTCCCTAATTAAATTTGATTTTTTTGACCGAAACTAGTGTATAATATACTATGATTTTTGATCGAAACTTGCATTTCGAAAAGTTTCATAGAATCTAATTTTCAAATGTATTTTTGCATGAACTTCCATCATAACCTTCCCTCGTAAAATATATAAATGATATATGAAGTTTCGTATCATTTCGAATAGTCCCCTATTTAATTTGATTTTTGACCGAAACTAGTCTAAACTAGTGTATAATATATTATGATTTTTTGGCCAAACCTTGCATTTCAAAAAGTTTCATAGAATCTAGTTTTCAGATGATTTTTTTGCATGGGCTACCATCATAATCTTCCCTCTTAACATATATAAATGATCTGAAAAGTCTCGTATCAGTTTAAATAGTCCCCAATTAAATTTGATTTTTTTGACAGAAACAAGTGTATAATATACTATGATTTTTGATCGAAACTTGCATTTCGAAAAGTTTCATAGAATCTAGTTTTCCGATGTTTTTTTGCATGACCTTCCATCATAACCTTCCCTCATAAAATATATAAATGATATATGAAGTTTCGTATCATTTCGAATAGTCCCCGATTTAATTTGATTTTTGACCGAAACTAGTATAAACTAGTGTATAATATATTATGATTTTTTGGCCAAACCATGCATTTCGAAAAGTTTCATAGAATCTAGTTTTCAGATGATTTTTTTGAAGGTGGCAAAACACAAGGAAGGGGGGTTGGAATTGGGTTTTCTGGAATAATTAAAACTAACTTCTAATGACACGTTTACTTTATCCTGGTTCGTTTGAACTCAAACTACATCCAGTCCACCCGCCAAGGTGATTTTGCCTCTACTGAGGTCTTAATCCACTATCCAATATGAATACACACAAAGACCTATAGTCAATGTCTTCTTGAGTCTTCTGACTAAACTTAGTCACTCAAGGAAGGAAATAATTATTACAAGAATGATAATAAAGATGTAACTAGAATGCTTCTAGATAAGCAGGTATCACTAAGTGATAGTTACAACAATAAGCACAAGATAAAATGATTAGCTTAAATATATGAGATACGTTGTAATGCGTTGCGTTGGTTGTGTATGATTTCTTCAAATAATGTCCTTTATATAGTTCTTGATAAAGTAGCCGTTGGAGACATCTTGAACCAAATTAGGATATACTTTAATACCTTAATTTCTTTCCATAAGTAGAGATACTTGTCTTTGTATATTAAAGAACATATTCTTTAATTAAAGTCTTTTAATAAGGATACCAGCATCTTCTAAGCGGAAATCAGAGATAATGAATAAGAGATGCGCAGCCAATAAATGTGCCATTTAATGCTGGATTCTTCTTTGAGCGTATCTTCTATAATGGTTCTCCTTAGCTAGTACGGATTACTTAAACAAGTTTATCTTCTACACAAGAGTAAGTATATTCATTAGAACTTCTAATATGAAAGGCTTTGTTATCATCAAAACACTTAGAGGATCAGAACCACATTTGTTCTAACAATCTCCCCCTTTTTGATGATGACAAAACATTTTAATTTAACGAGAATAGAGTTTAATGAATTTAAGTGAACTCCCTTAGATTAGAAGAAAAATTTCTTTCAGATGTTCTATGATCCTTAGCTCCCCCTGAGTTGATTACTTGACCTGTTTCTTTTCATAATAGCAACTCAAATGATTTTATCAGAATATGTAAGAGGCAGATTATGGTAAACTGCTATGGATCAGAATCATTTACGTTTCTCCCCCTTTTTTTCATAATCAAAAAGATATAAAAGATATAGAGCAAGAGAGAAAAATTATAAACCAAAACCAATAGATTTAAAGTACTAGAAGCAAACGCAAAAACCAGTAGAAGTTCAAAGAGTTATGCAGAAACAAAAGTTAAAATAGCAAAATAGTTAAAGTAGAAGATAAGAAAATCAGGTGTTCATCTTAGTGACTAAAGTCTCCAGCAAAGATTTAATGTCTGATGAAGATTCCACTTGCTTGGTGAGTAGAGTCTTCATTTCAGCAGTTGTTTCTTCTTGCTTGTCTAGACGTTCTTTCACTAGTTGATTTTCCTTCTTTAATTCTTGCAGAGTTTGTAAAACAAAATTTGTTTCCAGAGGTTCTTCAGTTTGAGGAGCAGCTTGATTTTCAGGACCATCAGCATTTTCTTCTACAGAAGATACCAAAATCATCTGGAGTGCTGAGAGTTCATCCAGAGGTTCTGATTCTTCCCAGGGTTTGTTGTCCAGCAGAAGTGGTTTAGTTTGTGCAACATTTGAGACTACTGCTAGAAGGTACTCACAGAAGTTCTGATGAGCAACATCATAGCAGATGTCCTTGAGTCTTTTGGACTCAGCATTAAACCATTTTCTGAGGTCAGCCCATAGAAAATCAGATGCAGCAGGATCAGTAAGCTCTGCATAGGCAGTCTTCAGATCTTCTAATTTTAATTTCAAAACTGTTTCGAAAGCCAGCAGTAAAGTAGAAATGTCTGATTTGGATGGTTTGGGTTTTGGGACGGGAATAGCTCTTTTGTTGGTTACAGATGAAAGTTTTTGGAGTGCTTCAAAGTCAATTGTAGTTCTAAGGGGATTTTCATTTTCAGTCAAAGTTTCTTCGGGTGAATCAGGAATGTTTATGATAGAAGGTGAATTTTGGGGTGTCGAAATGTTATGGGAAATTGAGGCAGCATCTGAGTCTTGATAGTGTTCAAGATCAAGATCAAGAGCAGCTTTCAAGGCAGATTGTGTTTCATTTGTAGGGGAGCAGTCAATATCAGAAAGTGGAGTGTCATCAATTGGTATGTCAAAATCAGCAATAGTTTGGGGTTGATGGTTTTCTGTTTCTGTTTCTGGTGGATATAATGAGGATAGGATGGATGCAACAGCAGAAGATGTAGGAACTTCAGTTTGAATGGGACTAATATTTTGAGGTGGTTCAGAATCAGGAATTTGTTCAGAGTAGATATCAGAAGATGGTTGGCTAGAAGGTAAGGTGTTAGAAGGTTGTTCAGACACTTCTACAGTTACAGCTTCTACTACAGTAATGGAATCAGGATTAGAAGCAGAAGACTTACCTGTTGTCTTAGATGATTTTTGCATCTTCTGAGAAGGGTCTTCAGCAGTCTTCCTTTTCTTTAATCTGAGAGAGGCAACATCTGGAATTTGTTGTTGGAGTTCTTTTGGGTTGAAATCAGGTACCGTACCTTGACGCTTGTAGATATCCATATAGTTGAGAACAACATCTGCTGGTGTATCAGAAGAAAAGAGAGGAAAGCCTTCCAAAGGAATCCTTCTGGTGCTTATAACTTCTCTAGATTGAAGAGTGGGTTCTTGCTGAATAGATGTGATGAACTTCATCTTCTTCAGGTTTTTAGCATTCAAGGGTTTTCCAACGTCTGTTTCCAACAGTTCAGTTTGTTTTATTTCTTCTAGGAAGTCCACTAGCTTGTTCTGACAAAGAATATCAGAAATTAATCGTCCAAAAGGTATCCAGTCCCTTTTGGTCTTCTCACCATCCCTTGTTTCTTTCACAGCGACTCTAAGATTCTGAAATAGTGTGTGGGCAAGATTGATTTTCTTCTTTTTAGAGATGAAGTAAAGGAGGAATTGTTGATCCAGATTGATGTAGTCTGGAGAATTGGTAGGTTTCCTGTGACAGATTGTCCCAAGAATAATTTTTGCCCAAATACGCAGAGGAGTCTTTAGGTCTTTGATCTTATTTGATGGTTTTCCAGCGGTGAAAATTTCTTTAGCAATCACAACAGCGTCAGATACTCTATCCATATCACTACATTTGATACCATTGCCATCAGTTTCAAAGAGTTTGGCAATGTGATCTTCAGAGATGATAATCTGTTTTACCAAGCACATAAGAGGTAACTTGTGCTTCATTTGAGTAGGCATACATCCAAAATTCTTTAACCAGTTTAGGGAATACTGGTCCCATTAACCTGTCAAAGTATTTTTCCCAGCCTTGAGCTTCAACCTGTGGGAGGAGGTCAAAACCATTATCCTTTAAGCTTGCGAAATCAACGAACAACTCACACAGTACTTCCAGTTTCTCAGGAGGAGTGGAAAGAGTCTTTGATGGTTCAACATAGTAATCATCAGAGAAATCTTTGCGTTGAGATGATGAAGCCATTTAGTTACTAAGATGAACTGTTAGGGTTTTAGGGTTTAAACAATAGAGAGGAAATAGGAGACTGAGAAAAGTTAGAGAAGGCAGGATGCGAGTAAAATTTGAAAGTGGGAAAGACACTTGATATAAATAGAAAAAAATAAAGCAATTAATTAATTGAGAAATTAGTGGGAAACAATTAAGTTTGAAAACATAATGATTAACAACATTAAATGCGCTGACATGGGGTAAAGCGTAAACGATTCTGGAACAGTTACCCAAGAGATTTTCTTGCCTTTTTGGTGTCAAACCTAGCCGTATCAGATTCCAGAATCTCAACAGTTATCCTTCTGAGCGAACAGTTGCCAAGGCACGTTCTGTCACCCTTTAGAATTTGGACACGTGTTTTGATTCTGATGGAAGTCCTTAGAGCTTTGTTGACAATTGTTTGATATGAAGATCTGCAAGTTAATCTTTTGAACAGAAGTTCTAAGAGTAAAAAGTTAGATCATAGAATCTTCTGAGATAATCATATAGAATATAAATAGTAGAACTTCTAGAGATAAGACATATGATTAAAGCATTTTCATTCTGGACATAACTTCATGCTAAGGTTAGTTAGAATGAAATTAAATCTATCTTCAGAAAGGGGTTTAGTAAAAATGTCAGCCCATTGGTGATTTGTGTCTATAAATTTTAACATTAAAATTCCCTTCTGAGTATAGTCCCTAATGAAGTGATGTTTAACTTCTATGTGTTTAGCTCTAGAATGTAAAATGGGATTTTTAGATAGACAAATAGCAGAAGTGTTGTCACAGAGGATTGGAATGCTACTCTCGTAGATATTGAAATCTTCTAGCTGATTTTTCATCCAGAGCATCTGAGTACTGCATCCAGCTGCTGCAATGTATTCAGCTTCTGCAGTTGATAATGCTATGGTTGGTTGTCTTTTGCTAGACCAAGCGATTAGATTGTCTCCTAGAAATTGACAACTTCCAGAAGTACTTTTTCTTTCTGTTCTATCTCCAGCAAAGTCAGCGTCACAATATCCTACAAGTTTATACTTTTCTGATCTTCTGTAATACAGACCAAGATTAGTAGTACCTTTCAGATATCTAAAGATTCTCTTAACTGCTGTTAAGTGAGTTTCTCTAGGATCTGATTGGAATCTAGCACATAAACATACACTGTATAGAATATCTGGTCTAGAAGCAGTAAGATAGAGAAGTGATCCAATCATACCTCTGTAGAGCTTCTGATCTACTTTCTTACTTACCTCTTCTTTCTCCAAGATACACGTAGGATGCATAGGAGTTTTGGATATTGAACTTTCTGATAAATCAAATTTCTTCAGAAGTTCTTTTACATATTTGCTTTGATGGATATATGTTCCTTCTGATGTTTGATTTATTTGAATTCCCAGAAAGAACTTTAATTCTCCCATCATGCTCATTTCAAATTCTGCCTGCATAGATTTAGCAAATTCCTTTCCCAAGGCACTTTTAGTAGAACCAAAAATTATATCATCTACATAAATTTGACATATCAGAAGATCATTTTTAATGTTTTTACTGAAAAGAGTTGTATCCACTTTCCCTCTGATGAATTTATTTTCCAGAAGAAAATTACTTAATCTTTCATACCAAGCTCTGGGAGCTTGTTTTAAACCATATAATGATTTTTTGAGTTTGTAAACATGTTCTGGAAATTTTGTATTTTCAAAACCAGGGGGTTGGTGTACATATACTTCTTCATCAATATAACCATTTAAAAATGCACTTTTGACATCCATTTGATATAGAATGATATTATGATTTACAGCAAATGATATTAGAAGTCTTATTGATTCTAACCTGGCGACTGGTGCATAGGTTTCTGTGTAGTCAATTCCTTCTTGTTGACTATAACCTTATGCAACCAGTCTTGCTTTGTTTCTGACAACTTCTCCTTTCTCATTGAGTTTGTTTCTGAATACCCATTTGGTGCCAATGATGTTGAATCCTCTGGGTCTAGGAACTAGATCCCACACATCATTTCTGGTGAATTGATTAAGTTCTTCTTGCATAGCCAGAATCCAATCATTTTCTGATAGAGCTTCTTCTACAGAAGATGGTTCAATCAGAGAGACAAGTCCTAGTAGCGTCTCTTCAGAGTTTTTGAATGAGGATCTTGTTCTGATTGGTTCATCTTTCTTTCCTAAGATTTTATCTTCTGGGTGATTAATATTGCTTCTGGAAAGCTTCTTCTGGATGGGTTCTTCAGGTGTTGATGGAGCAGTTGTATTGTTTTGAACTTTAGAGGATTGATCTTTAGAAGTTCTGTTTGTAGAGATTTCTACTTCTATATCTGCAGTAAATTCATTCTGCTTTGGTTTTTCAGAACCAAGCTTATCATCAAATCTGACATGAATAGATTCTATCACAATACGTGTTTCTGTATTGTATACTCTGTATCCCTTAGAGCGTTCAGAGTATCCTAACATATAACACTTTTGTGCCTTAGAATCAAATTTGTTCAGAGTATCAAGAGTGTTTAGCATAAAACAAGTACATCCAAAAGGATGAAAATAAGAAATGTTGGGCTTTCTGTTCTTCCACAATTCATAAGGAGTCTTTTCAAGAATAGGTCTTATAGAGATTCTATTCTGAATGTAACATGTTGTATTTACTGCTTCTGCCCAGAATTGTTTAGCCATATTAGTCTCATTGATCATGGTTCTGGCCATCTCTTGTAAAGTTCTATTTTTACGTTCTACAACCCCATTTTGTTGTGGAGTTCTAGGACAAGAAAAATCATGAGAGATGCCATTTTCATTAAAAAAATGATTCTAATTGTTTATTTTCAAATTCTCCACCATGATCACTTCTGACTTTAATGATCTTTGATTCTTTTTCATTTTGAACTTGTTTGCAGAAGTTAGAAAATACAGCAATTGACTCATCCTTGTGTCTAAGAAACTTTACCCACGTCCATCTGCTGAAGTCATCTACGATCACCAATCCATACTTCTTGCCACTGACAGAAGCAGTTTTCACTGGTCCAAATAAGTCAATGTGCAGAAGTTCTAATGGTCTAGAAGAAGATACAACATTTTTAGCTTTAAATCCAGTTTTTGAAAATTTGCCTTTCTGACATGCTTCACATAGAGCTTCTGAGTTGAACTTCAAATTTGGAAGTCCTCTGACTAGATTGAGTTTGTTAAGTTGAGATATTCTTCTCATATTAACATGTCCCAATCTTCTGTGCCAGACCCATTGCTCAGTTTCCACAGACATTATACATTTTACATTTTGAATTTTTAATTCTGAAAGCTTTATTTTATAAATGTTGTTCTTTCTCTTTCCACTAAAGAGGATTGTTCCATCTTTCTGACTAACAGCTTTACAGAACTTTTGATTAAAGATTATGTCATAACCATTATCACTTAATTGACTTATGGATAATAAATTATGCATTAATCCTTCTACAAGTAGAACATTAGATATAGAAGGAAGATTTCCATTACCAATAGTTCCGGAGCCAATAATTCTTCCTTTTTGATTTCCTCCAAAACCTACGTGGCCTCCATCTTTTAATTCAAGACTTTGGAACATATGCTTTCTTCCCGTCATGTGACGTGAGCATCCAGAGTCCAGGTACCATGATTGGTGTTTCAGTTTTGCTGTTAAAGACATCTGCAACATACACAATTTTATCCTTGGGTACCCATATTCTTCTGGGTCCTTGTTTGTTAGATTTTACAAACTTCTGATTTATTTTAGGTTTTAAATCAGAACTTGTAGAGCAAGATGACTCACTAGTGTATATAAGATCATGATTATGACCGTAGGTGAAATGAGAACTTAGAGGAGTATTAGTATTTATGACAATGTCATCAATATTTTTTAATTTCAGAGTTTCATTATTTTTCACATAGCCTATGCCTCTTCTTTCATTTCTGCTAACACCATAGATCATAGAAGCAATCTTACTTCTATCTAAGCTTTTAGTAAGAAATTGTTGAAAACTATAATCATATTGTTTTATGATATTATCAGAATTGATTAGATCTTCTAATTCAGATTTCTTCTGAGCTTTGAGCTTATCAAAAGAGTTTTTACATTCAAAGAGATTTTCTTTCAGCTCAGAGTTTTCTATTTTCAGTTTTCTAATATCTTCTAATTCAGATACAAGATTTTGTTTAACGTCTTTGTATTTGAATTGAAGCTTCTGATATTTTTCAAGAATTTCTGAAAGACTAGCTTCTAACTCAGATCTAGAGAATTTAGAAAATACCTCTTCTGAGTCTGATTCTAACTCTGATTCTGATGAGTGATCATCTTCTGGTATATTTGCCATTAATGCAATATTAGCTTGTTCATCTTCAGAATCTGACTCTGCTTCAGATGATTCAGAATCATCCCATGTTGCCATGAGACTCTTTTTCTTTTCTCTGCTGAATCTGTTTCTGGGTTTGTCTTTCTGAAGTTTTGGACATTCACTTTTATAGTGTCCTGGTTCTTTGCATTCGTAGCACACAACTTCTTTGCTTCTGGGTTTCTTGTGACTGGATGTTGATTCAGAATAATTGTTTGATCTTCTGGTATTTCTGAACTTCTTCTGACGATGCTTCCAGAGTTGTTGAACTCTTCTTGACAGGAGAGATAATTCATCTTCTTCTGATGAGCATCCAGAGCTTTCTTCTTCTTCTGCCTGTAAAGCTTTAGAAACATGTTTGTTAGATTTAAGAGCTACAGACTTACCTTTCTTCTGGGGCTCATCTTCTTCTAATTCAATCTCATGACTTCTCAAGGAGCTGATCAGTTCTTCTAAGGAAATTTCATTCAGATTTTTTGATAATTTTAAAGCAGTGACCATGGGTCTCCAGGCTTTTGGTAAACTTCTGATGATTTTCTTCACGTGATCTGCTGTTGCGTAGCCTTTGTCCAGAACTTTTAGTCCAGCAACCAGAATTTGGAACCTTGAAAACATTTTTTCAATGGTTTCATCTTCTTCCATCTTGAAAGCTTCATACTTCTGGATGAGAGCTAGAGCTTTGGTCTCCTTGACTTGAGAGTTGCCTTCATGTGTCATCCTTAGAGAATCAAACATGTGTTTGGCTGAATCCCTGTTTGTGATCTTCTCATATTCTGTGTACGAGATGGCACTTAGAAGTATGGTCCTAGCTTTGTGATGATTTCTGAATTCCTTCTTCTGTTGTACTGTCATATTTTTTCTTTCAATCTTCTGACCATCTTCTCCAATAGGATGAATGTATCCATCTGTCACCATGTCCCAGAGATCTCCATCTAGAGCTAGAAAGAAACTCTCTAGAACATCCTTCCAGTAGTCAAAATTGTCACCATTGAACATTGGTGGTTTAGCATTGATCTTGTCATTCTGATAGTCATTGTTAATTCCAGTTTCTGCCATGTGTTTATCTTCTGGATCTTTTACTGACACGGTTAAGTGTAATACTCAGAACCTAGCGCTCTGATGCCAATTGAAGGTGGCAAAACACAAGGAAGGGGGGTTGGAATTGGGTTTTCTGGAATAATTAAAACTAACTTCTAATGACACGTTTACTTTATCCTGGTTTGTTTGAACTCAAACTACATCCAGTCCACCCGCCAAGGTGATTTTGCCTCTACTGAGGTCTTAATCCACTATCCAATATGAATACACACAAAGACCTATAGTCAATGTCTTCTTGAGTCTTCTGACTAAACTTAGTCACTCAAGGAAGGAAATAATTATTACAAGAATGATAATAAAGATGTAACTAGAATGCTTCTAGATAAGCAGGTATCACTAAGTGATAGTTACAACAATAAGCACAAGATAAAATGATTAGCTTAAATATATGAGATACGTTGTAATGCGTTGCGTTGGTTGTGTATGATTTCTTCAAATAATGTCCTTTATATAGTTCTTGATAAAGTAGCCGTTGGAGACATCTTGAACCAAATTAGGATATACTTTAATACCTTAATTTCTTTCCATAAGTAGAGATACTTGTCTTTGTATATTAAAGAACATATTCTTTAATTAAAGTCTTTTAATAAGGATACCAGCATCTTCTAAGCGGAAATCGGAGATAATGAATAAGAGATGCGCAGCCAATAAATGTGCCATTTAATGCTGGATTCTTCTTTGAGCGTATCTTCTATAATGGTTCTCCTTAGCTAGTACGGATTACTTAAACAAGTTTATCTTCTACACAAGAGTAAGTATATTCATTAGAACTTCTAATATGAAAGGCTTTGTTATCATCAAAACACTTAGAGGATCAGAACCACATTTGTTCTAACATTTTTTGCATGGACTACCATCATAACCTTCCATCTTAACATATATAAATGATCTAAAAAGTCTCGTATCATGTCAAACAGTCCCCAATTTAATTTGATTTTGTTGACCGAAACTAGTGTATAATATACTATGATTTTTGATCGAAACTTGCATTTCGAAAAGTTTCATAGAATCTAATTTTCCGATGATTTTTTACATGGACTTCCATCATAACCTTCCCTCGTAAAATATATAAATGATATGTGAAGTTTCATATCATTTCGAGCAGTTCTCGATTTAATTTGATTTTTGACCAAAACTAGTATAAACTAGTGTATAATATATTATGATTTTTTGGCCAAACCATGCATTTCGAAAGGTTTCATAGAATCTAGTTTTCAGATGATTTTTTTGCATGGACAACCATCATAACCTTCCCTCTTAACATACATAAATGATCTGAAAAGTCTCGTATCATGTCAAACAGTCCCTAATTAAATTTGATTTTTTTGACCGAAACTAGTGTATAATATACTATGATTTTTGATCGAAACTTGCATTTCGAAAAGTTTCATAGAATCTAATTTTCAAATGTATTTTTGCATGAACTTCCATCATAACCTTCCCTCGTAAAATATATAAATGATATATGAAGTTTCGTATCATTTCGAATAGTCCCCTATTTAATTTGATTTTTGACCGAAACTAGTCTAAACTAGTGTATAATATATTATGATTTTTTGGCCAAACCTTGCATTTCAAAAAGTTTCATAGAATCTAGTTTTCAGATGATTTTTTTTGCATGGGCTACCATCATAATCTTCCCTCTTAACATATATAAATGATCTGAAAAGTCTCGTATCAGTTTAAATAGTCCCCAATTAAATTTGATTTTTTTGACAGAAACAAGTGTATAATATACTATGATTTTTGATCGAAACTTGCATTTCGAAAAGTTTCATAGAATCTAGTTTTCCGATGTTTTTTTGCATGACCTTCCATCATAACCTTCCCTCATAAAATATATAAATGATATATGAAGTTTAGTATCATTTCGAATAGTCCCCGATTTAATTTGATTTTTGACCGAAACTAGTATAAACTAGTGTATAATATATTATGATTTTTTGGCCAAACCATGCATTTCGAAAAGTTTCATAGAATCTAGTTTTCAGATGATTTTTTTGCATGGACTACCATCATAACCTTCCATCTTAACATATATAAATGATCTAAAAAGTCTCGTATCATGTCAAACAGTCCCCAATTTAATTTGATTTTGTTGACCGAAACTAGTGTATAATATATACTATGATTGTTGATCGAAACTTGCATTTCGAAAAGTTTCATAGAATCTAATTTTCCGATGATTTTTTACATGGACTTCCATCATAACCTTCCCTCGTAAAATATATAAATGATATGTGAAGTTTCATATCATTTCGAGCAGTTCACGATTTAATTTGATTTTTGAACAAAACTAGTATAAACTAGTGTATAATATATTATGATTTTTTGGCCAAACCATGCATTTCGAAAGGTTTCATAGAATCTAGTTTTCAGATGATTTTTTTGCATGGACAACCATCATAACCTTCCCTCTTAATATACATAAATGATCTGAAAAGTCCCGTATCATGTCAAACAGTCCCCAATTAAATTTGATTTTTTTGACCGAAACAAGTGTATAATATACTATGATTTTTGATCGAAACTTGCATTTCGAAAAGTTTCATAGAATCTAATTTTCCAATGTATTTTTGCATGAACTTCCATCATAACCTTCCCTCGTAAAATATATAAATGATATATGAAGTTTCGTATCATTTCGAATAGTCCCCGATTTAATTTGATTTTTGACCGAAACTAGTCTAAACTAGTGTATAATATATTATGATTTTTTGGCCAAACCATGCATTTCAAAAAGTTTCATAGAATCTAGTTTTCAGATGATTTTTTTGCATGGGCTACCATCATAACCTTCCCTCTTAACATATATAAATGATCTGAAAAGTCACGTATCATTTTAAATAGTCCCCAATTAAATTTGATTTTTTTGACCGAAATAAGTGTATAATATACTATGATTTTTGATCGAAACTTGCATTTCGAAAAGTTTCATAGAATCTAATTTTCCGATGTTTTTTTGCATGACCTTCCATCATAACCTTCCCTCATAAAATATATAAATGATATATGAAGTTTCGTATCATTTCGAATAGTCCCCGATTTAATTAGATTTTTGACCGAAACTAGTATAAACTAGTGTATAATATATTATGATTTTTTGGCCAAACCATGCATTTCGAAAAGTTTCATAGAATCTAGTTTTCAGATGATTTTTTAGCATGGACTACCATCATAACCTTCCATCTTAACATATATAAATGATCTAAAAAGTCTCGTATCATGTCAAACAGTCCCCAATTTAATTTGATTTTGTTGACCGAAACTAGTGTATAATATACCATGATTTTTGATCGAAACTTGCATTTCGAAAAGTTTCATAGAATCTAATTTTCCGATGATTTTTTACATGGACTTCCATCATAACCTTCCCTCGTAAAATATATAAATGATATGTGAAGTTTCATATCATTTCGAGCAGTTCACGATTTAATTTGATTTTTGACCAAAACTAGTATAAACTAGTGTATAATATATTATGATTTTTTGGCCAAACCATGCATTTCGAAAGGTTTCATAGAATCTAGTTTTCAGATGATTTTTTTGCATGGACAACCATCATAACCTTCCCTCTTAACATACATAAATGATCTGAAAAGTCTCGTATCATGTCAAACAGTCCCCAATTAAATTTGATTTTTTTGACCGAAACTAGTGTATAATATACTATGATTTTTGATCGAAACTTGCATTTCGAAAAGTTTCATAGAATCTAATTTTCAAATGTATTTTTGCATGAACTTCCATCATAACCTTCCCTCGTAAAATATATAAATGATATATGAAGTTTCGTATCATTTCGAATAGTCCCCTATTTAATTTGATTTTTGACCGAAACTAGTCTAAACTAGTGTATAATATATTATGATTTTTTGGCCAAACCTTGCATTTCAAAAAGTTTCATAGAATCTAGTTTTCAGATGATTTTTTTGCATGGGCTACCATCATAATCTTCCCTCTTAACATATATAAATGATCTGAAAAGTCTCGTATCAGTTTAAATAGTCCCCAATTAAATTTGATTTTTTTGACAGAAACAAGTGTATAATATACTATGATTTTTGATCGAAACTTGCATTTCGAAAAGTTTCATAGAATCTAGTTTTCCGATGTTTTTTTGCATGACCTTCCATCATAACCTTCCCTCATAAAATATATAAATGATATATGAAGTTTTGTATCATTTCGAATAGTCCCCGATTTAATTTGATTTTTGACCGAAACTAGTATAAACTAGTGTATAATATATTGATTTTTTGGCCAAACCATGCATTTCGAAAAGTTTCATAGAATCTAGTTTTCAGATGATTTTTTTGCATGGACTACCATCATAACCTTCCATCTTAACATATATAAATGATCTAAAAAGTCTCGTATCATGTCAAACAGTCCCCAATTTAATTTGATTTTGTTGACCGAAACTAGTGTATAATATATACTATGATTGTTGATCGAAACTTGCATTTCGAAAAGTTTCATAGAATCTAATTTTCCGATGATTTTTTACATGGACTTCCATCATAACCTTCCCTCGTAAAATATATAAATGATATGTGAAGTTTCATATCATTTCGAGCAGTTCACGATTTAATTTGATTTTTGAACAAAACTAGTATAAACTAGTGTATAATATATTATGATTTTTTGGCCAAACCATGCATTTCGAAAGGTTTCATAGAATCTAGTTTTCAGATGATTTTTTTGCATGGACAACCATCATAACCTTCCCTCTTAATATACATAAATGATCTGAAAAGTCCCGTATCATGTCAAACAGTCCCCAATTAAATTTGATTTTTTTGACCGAAACAAGTGTATAATATACTATGATTTTTGATCGAAACTTGCATTTCGAAAAGTTTCATAGAATCTAATTTTCCAATGTATTTTTGCATGAACTTCCATCATAACCTTCCCTCGTAAAATATATAAATGATATATGAAGTTTCGTATCATTTCGAATAGTCCCCGATTTAATTTGATTTTTGACTGAAACTAGTCTAAACTAGTGTATAATATATTATGATTTTTTGGCCAAACCATGCATTTCAAAAAGTTTCATAGAATCTAGTTTTCAGATGATTTTTTTGCATGGGCTACCATCATAACCTTCCCTCTTAACATATATAAATGATCTGAAAAGTCACGTATCATTTTAAATAGTCCCCAATTAAATTTGATTTTTTTGACCGAAATAAGTGTATAATATACTATGATTTTTGATCGAAACTTGCATTTCGAAAAGTTTTATAGAATCTAATTTTCCGATGTTTTTTTGCATGACCTTCCATCATAACCTTCCCTCATAAAATATATAAATGATATATGAAGTTTCGTATCATTTCGAATAGTCCCCGATTTAATTAGATTTTTGACCGAAACAAGTATAAACTAGTGTATAATATATTATGATTTTTTGGCCAAACCATGCATTTCGAAAAGTTTCATAGAATCTAGTTTTCAGATGATTTTTTTGCATGGACTACCATCATAACCTTCCATCTTAACATATATAAATGATCTAAAAAGTCTCGTATCATGTCAAACAGTCCCCAATTTAATTTGATTTTGTTGACCGAAACTAGTGTATAATATACTATGATTTTTGATCGAAACTTGCATTTCGAAAAGTTTCATAGAATCTAATTTTCCGATGATTTTTTACATGGACTTCCATCATAACCTTCCCTCGTAAAATATATAAATGATATGTGAAGTTTCATATCATTTCGAGCAATTCACGATTTAATTTGATTTTTGACCAAAACTAGTATAAACTAGTGTATAATATATTATGATTTTTTGGCCAAACCATGCATTTCGAAAGGTTTCATAGAATCTAGTTTTCAGATGATTTTTTTGCATGGACAACCATCATAACCTTCCCTCTTAACATACATAAATGATCTGAAAAGTCTCGTATCATGTCAAACAGTCCCCAATTAAATTTGATTTTTTTGACCGAAACTAGTGTATAATATACTATGATTTTTGATCGAAACTTGCATTTCGAAAAGTTTCATAGAATCTAATTTTCAAATGTATTTTTGCATGAACTTCCATCATAACCTTCCCTCGTAAAATATATAAATGATATATGAAGTTTCGTATCATTTCGAATAGTCCCCTATTTAATTTGATTTTTTACCGAAACTAGTCTAAACTAGTGTATAATATATTATGATTTTTTGGCCAAACCTTGCATTTCAAAAAGTTTCATAGAATCTAGTTTTCAGATGATTTTTTTTGCATGGGCTACCATCATAATCTTCCCTCTTAACATATATAAATGATCTGAAAAGTCTCGTATCAGTTTAAATAGTCCCCAATTAAATTTGATTTTTTTGACAGAAATAAGTGTATAATATACTATGATTTTTGATCGAAACTTGCATTTCGAAAAGTTTCATAGAATCTAGTTTTCCGATGTTTTTTTGCATGACCTTCCATCATAACCTTCCCTCATAAAATATATAAATGATATATGAAGTTTCGTATCATTTCGAATAGTCCCCGATTTAATTTGATTTTTGACCGAAACTAGTATAAACTAGTGTATAATATATTATGATTTTTTGGCCAAACCATGCATTTCGAAAAGTTTCATAGAATCTAGTTTTCAGATGATTTTTTTGCATGGACTACCATCATAACCTTCCATCTTAACATATATAAATGATCTAAAAAGTCTCGTATCATGTCAAACAGTCCCCAATTTAATTTGATTTTGTTGACCGAAACTAGTGTATAATATACTATGATTGTTGATCGAAACTTGCATTTCGAAAAGTTTCATAGAATCTAATTTTCCGATGATTTTTTACATGGACTTCCATCATAACCTTCCCTCGTAAAATATATAAATGATATGTGAAGTTTCATATCATTTCGAGAAGTTCACGATTTAATTTGATTTTTGACCAAAACTAGTATAAACTAGTGTATAATATATTATGATTTTTTGGCCAAACCATGCATTTCGAAAGGTTTCATAGAATCTAGTTTTCAGATGATTTTTTTGCATGGACAACCATCATAACCTTCCCTCTTAATATACATAAATGATCTGAAAAGTCTCGTATCATGTCAAACAGTCCCCAATTAAATTTGATTTTTTTGACCGAAACAAGTGTATAATATACTATGATTTTTGATCGAAACTTGCATTTCGAAAAGTTTCATAGAATCTAATTTTCCAATGTATTTTTGCATGAACTTCCATCATAACCTTCCCTCGTAAAATATATAAATGATATATGAAGTTTCGTATCATTTCGAATAGTCCCCGATTTAATTTGATTTTTGACCGAAACTAGTATAAACTAGTGTATAATATATTATGATTTTTTGGCCAAACCATGCATTTCGAAAAGTTTCATAGAATCTAGTTTTCAGATGATTTTTTTGCATGGACTACCATCATAACCTTCCATCTTAACATATATAAATGATCTAAAAAGTCACGTATCATGTCAAACAGTCCCCAATTTAATTTGATTTTGTTGACCGAAACTAGTGTATAATATACTATGATTTTTGATCGAAACTTGCATTTCGAAAAGTTTCATAGAATCTAATTTTCCGATGATTTTTTACATGGACTTCCATCATAACCTTCCCTCGTAAAATATATAAATGATATGTGAAGTTTCATATCATTTCGAGCAGTTCACGATTTAATTTGATTTTTGACCAAAACTAGTATAAACTAGTGTATAATATATTATGATTTTTTGGCCAAACCATGCATTTCGAAAGGTTTCATAGAATCTAGTTTTCAGATGATTTTTTTGCATGGACAACCATCATAACCTTCCCTCTTAACATACATAAATGATATGAAAAGTCTCGTATCATGTCAAACAGTCCCCAATTAAATTTGATTTTTTTGACCGAAACTAGTGTATAATATACTATGATTTTTGATCGAAACTTGCATTTCGAAAAGTTTCATAGAATCTAATTTTCAAATGTATTTTTGCATGAACTTCCATCATAACCTTCCCTCGTAAAATATATAAATGATATATGAAGTTTCGTATCATTTCGAATAGTCCCCTATTTAATTTGATTTTTGACCGAAACTAGTCTAAACTAGTGTATAATATATTATGATTTTTTGGCCAAACCTTGCATTTCAAAAAGTTTCATAGAATCTAGTTTTCAGATGATTTTTTTTGCATGGGCTACCATCATAATCTTCCCTCTTAACATATATAAATGATCTGAAAAGTCTCGTATCAGTTTTAATAGTCCCCAATTAAATTTGATTTTTTTGACAGAAACAAGTGTATAATATACTATGATTTTTGATCGAAACTTGCATTTCGAAAAGTTTCATAGAATCTAATTTTCCGATGTTTTTTTGCATGACCTTCCATCATAACCTTCCCTCATAAAATATATAAATGATATATGAAGTTTCGTATCATTTCGAATAGTCCCCGATTTAATTTGATTTTTGACCGAAACTAGTATAAACTAGTGTATAATATATTATGATTTTTTGGCCAAACCATGCATTTCGAAAAGTTTCATAGAATCTAGTTTTCAGATGATTTTTTTGCATGGACTACCATCATAACCTTCCATCTTAACATATATAAATGATCTAAAAATTCTCGTATCATGTCAAACATTCCCCAATTTAATTTGATTTTGTTGACCGAAACTAGTGTATAATATACTATGATTGTTGATCGAAACTTGCATTTCGAAAAGTTTCATAGAATCTAATTTTCCGATGATTTTTTACATGGACTTCCATCATAACCTTCCCTCGTAAAATATATAAATGATATGTGAAGTTTCATATCATTTCGAGTAGTTCACGATTTAATTTGATTTTTGACCAAAACTAGTATAAACTAGTGTATAATATATTATGATTTTTTGGCCAAACCATGCATTTCGAAAGGTTTCATAGAATCTAGTTTTCAGATGATTTTTTTGCATGGACTACCATCATAACCTTCCCTCTTAACATACATAAATGATCTGAAAAGTCTCGTATCATGTCAAACAGTCCCCAATTAAATTTGATTTTTTTGACCGAAACTAGTGTATAATATACTATGATTTTTGATCGAAACTTGCATTTCGAAAAGTTTCATAGAATCTAATTTTCCAATGTATTTTTGCATGAACTTCCATCATAACCTTTCCTCGTAAAATATATAAATGATATATAAAGTTTCGTATCATTTCGAATAGTCCCCGACTTAATTTGATTTTTGACCGAAACTAGTCTAAACTAGTGTATAATATATTATGATTTTTTGGCCAAACCTTGCATTTCAAAAAGTTTCATAGAATCTAGTTTTCAGATGATTTTTTTGCATGGGCTACCATCATAACCTTCCCTCTTAACATATATAAATGATCTGAAAAGTCTCGTATCATTTTAAATAGTCTCCAATTAAATTTGATTTTTTTGACAGAAACAAGTGTATAATATACTATGATTTTTGATCGAAACTTGCATTTCGAAAAGTTTCATAGAATATAATTTTCCGATGTTTTTTTGCATGACCTTCCATCATAACCTTCCCTCATAAAATATATAAATGATATATGAAGTTTCGTATCATTTCGAATAGTCCCCGATTTGATTTGATTTTTGACCGAAACTAGTATAAACTAGTGTATAATATATTATGATTTTTTGGCCAAACCATGCATTTCGAAAAGTTTCATAGAATCTAGTTTTCAGATGATTTTTTTGCATGGACTACCATCATAACCTTCCATCTTAACATATATAAATTATCTAAAAAGTCTCGTATCATGTCAAACAGTCCCCAATTTAATTTGATTTTGTTGACCGAAACTAGTGTATAATATACTATGATTTTTGATCGAAACTTGCATTTCGAAAAGTTTCATAGAATCTAATTTTCCGATGATTTTTTACATGGACTTCCATCATAACCTTCCCTCGTAAAATATATAAATGATATGTGAAGTTTCATATCATTTCGAGCAGTCACGATTTAATTTGATTTTTGACCAAAACTAGTATAAACTAGTGTATAATATATTATAATTTTTTGGCCAAACCATGCATTTCTTAAAGTTTCATAGAATCTAGTTTTATGATGATTTTTTTGCATGGACTACCATCATAACCTTCCATCTTAACATATATAATTATCTGAAAAGTCTCGTATCATGTTAAACAGTCCCCAATTTAATTTGATTTTGTTGACTGAAACTAGTATATAATATACTATGATTTTTGATCTATACTTGCATTTCGAAAAGTTTCATAGAATCTAATTTTCCGATGATTTTTTATATGGACTTCCATCATAACCTTCCCTCGTAAAATATATAAATGATTTGTGAAGTTTCATATCACTTCGAGCAGTTCACGATTTAATTTGATTTTTGACTTAAACTAGTATAATCTAGTGTATAATATATTATGATTTTTTATCCAAACCATGCATTTCGAAAGGTTTCATAGAATCTTGTTTTTAGATGATTTTTTTACATGGACTACCATCATAACCTTCCCTCTTAACATATATAAATGATCTAAAAAGTCTCGTATCATGTCAAACAGTCCCCAATTAAATTTGATTTTTTTGACCGAAACTAGTGTATAATATACTATGATTTTTGATCGAAACTTGCATTTCGAAAAGTTTCATAGAATCTAATTTTCCAATGTATTTTTGCATGAACTTCCATCATAACCTTCCCTCGTAAAATATATAAATGATATATGAAGTTTCGTATCATTTCGAATAGTCCCCGATTTAATTTGATTTTTGACCGAAACTAGTCTAAACTAGTGTATAATATATTATGATTTTTTGGGCAAACCACGCATTTCGAAAAGTGTCATGGAATCTAGTTTTCAGATGATTTATTTGCATGGACTACCATCATAACCTTCCCTCTTAACATATATAAATGATCTGAAAAGTCTCGTATCATGTCACACAGTCCCTAATTAAATTTGATTTTTTTGACCGAAACTAGTGTATAATATACTATGATTTTTGATCGAAACTTGCATTTTGAAAAGTTTCATAGAATCTAATTTTCCAATGTATTTTTGCATGAACTTCCATCATAACCTTCCCTCGTAAAATATATAAATGATATATGAAGTTTCGTATCATTTCGAATAGTCCCCGATTTAATTTGATTTTTGACCGAAACTAGTCTAAACTAGTGTATAATATATTATGATTTTTTGGCCAAACCATGCATTTCGAAAGGTTTCATAGAATCTAGTTTTCAGATGATTTTTTTGCATGGGCTACCATCATAACCTTCCCTCTTAACATATATAAATGATCTAAAAAGTCTCGTATCATTTTAAACAATCCCCAATTAAATTTGATTTTTTTGACCGAAACTAGTATATAATATACTATGATTTTTGATCGATACTTGCATTTCGAAAAGTTTCATAGAATCTAATTTTCCGATGATTTTTTATATGGACTTCCATCATAACCTTCCCTCGTAAAATATATAAATGATTTGTGAAGTTTCATATCATTTCGAGCAGTTCACGATTTAATTTGATTTTTGACCCAAACTAGTATAATCTAGTGTATAATATATTATGATTTTTTGGCCAAACCATGCATTTCGAAAGGTTTCATAGAATCTAATTTTCAGATGATTTTTTTGCATGGACTACCATCATAACCTTCCCTCTTAACATATATAAATGATCTGAAAAGTCTCGTATCATGTCAAACAGTCCCCAATTAAATTTGATTTTTTTGACCGAAACTAGTGTATAATATACTATGATTTTTGATTGAAACTTGCATTTCGAAAAGTTTCATAGTATCTAATTTTCCAATGTATTTTTGCATGAACTTCCATCATAACCTTCCCTCGTAAAATATATAAATGATATATGAAGTTTCGTATCATTTCGAATAGTCCCCGATTTAATTTGATTTTTGACCGAAACTAGTCTAAACTAGTGTATAATATATTATGATTTTTTGGGCAAACCACGCATTTCGGAAAGTTTCAAAGAATCTAGTTTTCAGATGATTTTTTTGCATGGACTACCATCATAACCTTCCCTCTTAACATATATAAATGATCTGAAAAGTCTCATATCATTTTAAATAGTCCCCAATTAAATTTGATTTTTTTGACCGAAATAAGTGTATAATATACTATGATTTTTGATCGAAACTTGCATTTTGAAAAGTTTCATAGAATCTAATTTTCCAATGTTTTTTTGCATGACCTTCCATCATAACCTTCCCTCGTAAAATATATAAATGATATATGAAGTTTCGTATCATTTCGAATAGTCCCCGATTTAATTTGATTTTTGACCGAAACTAGTATAAACTAGTGTATAATATATTATGATTTTTTGGCCAAACCATGCATTTCGAAAAGTTTCATAGAATCTAGTTTTCAGATGATTTTTTTGCATGGACTACCATCATAACCTTCCATCTTAACATATATAAATGATCTGAAAAGTCTCGTATCATGTCAAACAGTCCCCAATTTAATTTGATTTTTTTTACCGAAACTAGTGTATAATATACTATGATTTTTGATCGAAACTTGCATTTCGAAAAGTTTCATAGAATCTAATTTTTCAATGTATTTTTGCATGAACTTCCATCATAACCTTCCCTCTTAAAATATATAAATGATATATGAAGTTTCGTATCATTTCGAATAGTCCCCGATTTAATTTGATTTTTGACCGAAACTAGTCTAAACTAGAGTATAATATCTTATGATTTTTTGGGCAAACCATGCATTTCGAAAAGTTTCATAGAATCTATTTTCAGATGATATTTTTGCATGGACTACCATCAAAACCTTCCCTCTTAACATATATAAATGATCTGAAAAGTCTCGTATCATTTTAAATAGTCCCCATTTGAATTTGATTTTTTTGACAGAAATAAATGTATAATATACTATGATTTTTTAACGAAACTTGCATTTCGAAAAGTTTCATAGAATCTAATTTTCCAATGTATTTTTGCATGAACTTCCATCATAACCTTCCCTCGTAAAATATATAAATGATATATGAAGTTTCATATCATTTCGAATAGTCCCCGATTTAATTTGATTTTTGACCGAAACTAGTATAAACTAGTGTATAGTATATTATGATTTTTTGGCCAAACCATGCATTTCGAAAAGTTTCATAGAATCTAGTTTTCAGATGATTTTTTTTGCATGGACTACCATCATAACCTTCCATCTTAACATATATAAATGATCTAAAAAGTCTCGTATCATGTCAAACAGTCCCCAATTTAATTTGATTTTATTGACCGAAACTAGTGTATAATATACTATGATTTTTGATCAAAACTTGCATTTCGAAAAGTTTCATAGAATCTAATTTTCCGATATTTTTTTGCATGACCTTCCATCATAACCTTCCCTCGTAAAATATATAAATGATTTGTGAAGTTTCATATCATTTCGAGCAGTTCACGATTTAATTTGATTTTTGACCAAAACTAGTATAAACTAGTGTATAATATATTATGATTTTTTGGCCAAACCATGCATTTCGAAAAGTTTCATAGAATCTAGTTTTCAGATGATTTTTTTGCATGGACTACCATCATAACCTTCCATCTTAACATATATAAAAGATTTGAAAAGTCTCGTATCATGTCAAACAGTCCCCAATTAATTTGATTTTTTTGACCGAAACTAGTGTATAATATAATATGATTTTTGATCGATACTTGCATTTCGAAAAGTTTCATAGAATCTAATTTTCCGATGATTTTTTACTTGGACTTGCATCATAACCTTCCCACGTAAATTATATAAATGATATGTGAAGTTTCATATCATTTCGAGCAGTTCACAATTTAATTTGATTTTTGACAGAAACTAGTATAAACTAGTGTATAATATATTATGATTTTTTTGCCAAACCATGCATTTCGAAAGGTTTCATAGAATCTAATTTTCAGATGATTTTTTTACATGGACTACCATCATAACCTTCCCTCTTAACATATTTAAATGATCTGAAAAGTCTCATATCATTTTAAATAGTCCCCAATTAAATTTGATTTTTTTGACCGAAATAAGTGTATAATATACTATGATTTTTGATCGAAACTTGCATTTCGAAAAGTTTCATAGAATCTAATTTTCCGATGTTTTTTTGCATGACCTTCCATCATAACCTTCCCTCGTAAAATATATAAATGATATATGAAGTTTCGTATCATTTCGAATAGTCCCCGATTTAATTTGATTTTTGATCGAAACTAGTATAAACTAGTGTATAATATATTATGATTTTTTGGCCAAACCATGCATTTCGAAAAGTTTCATAGAATCTAGTTTTCAGATGATTTTTTTGCATGGACTACCATCATAACCTTCCATCTTAACATATATAAATGATCTGAAAAGTCTCGTATCTTGTCAAACAGTCCCCAATTTAATTTGATTTTTTTTACCGAAACTAGTGTATAATATACTATGATTTTTGATCGAAACTTGCATTTCGAAAAGTTTCATAGAATCTAATTTTCCAATGTATTTTTGCATGAACTTCCATCATAACCTTCCCTCGTAAAATATATAAATGATATATGAAGTTTCGTATCATTTCGAATAGTCCCCGATTTAATTTGATTTTTGACCGAAACTAGTCTAAACTAGAGTATAATATATTATGATTTTTTGGGCAAACCATGCATTTCGAAAAGTTTCATAGAATCTAGTTTTCAGATGATTTTTTTGCATGGACTACCATCACAACCTTCCCTCTTAACATATATAAATGATCTGAAAAGTCTCGTATCATTTTAAATAGTCCCCAATTAAATTTGATTTTTTTGACCGAAATAAGTGTATAATATACTATGATTTTTTATCGAAACTTGCATTTCGAAAAGTTTCATAGAATCTAATTTTCCAATGTATTTTTGCATGAACTTCCATCATAACCTTCCCTCGTAAAACATATAAATGATATGTGAAGTTTCATATCATTTCGAGCAGTTCACGATTTAATTTGATTTTTGACCAAAACTAGTATAAACTAGTGTATAATATATTATGATTTTTTGGCCAAACCATGCATTTCAAAAGGTTTCATAGAATCTAATTTTCAGATGATTTTTTTGCATGGACTACCATCATAACCTTCCCTCTTAACATATATAAATGATCTGAAAAGTCTCGTATCATGTCAAACAGTCCCCAATTAAATTTGATTTTTTTGACCGAAACTAGTGTATAATATACTATGATTTTTGATTGAAACTTGCATTTCGAAAAGTTTAATAGAATCTAATTTTCCGATGTTTTTTTGCATGTCCTTCAATCATAACCTTCCCTCGTAAAATAATTAAATGATATATGAAGTTTCGTATCATTTCGAATAGTCCCCGATTTAATTTGATTTTTGATCGAAACTAGTATAAACTAGTGTATAATATATTATGATTTTTTGGCCAAACCATGCATTTCGAAAAGTTTCAAAGAATCTATTTTTCAGATGAATTTTTTGCATGGACTACCATCATAATCTTCCATCTTGACATATATAAATGATCTGAAAAGTCTCGTATCATGTCAAACAGTCCCCAATTTAATTTGATTTTGTTGACCGAAACTAGTGTATAATATACTATGATTTTTGATTAAAACATGCATTTCGAACAGTTTCATAGAATCTAATTTTCCGATGTTTTTTTGCTTGACCTTCCATCATAACCTTCCCTCGTAAAATATATAAATGATATGTGAAGTTTCATATCATTTCGAGCAGTCACGATTTAATTTGATTTTTGACCGAAACTAGTATAAACTAGTGTATAATATATTATGATTTTTTGGCCAAACCATGCATTTCGAAAAGTTTCATAGAATCTAGTTTTCAGATGAATTTTTTGCATGGACTACCATCATAACCTTCCATCTTAACATATATAAATGATCTGAAAAGTGTCGTATCATGTCAAACAGTCCCCAATTTAATTTGATTTTGTTGACCGAAACTAGTATATAATATACTATGATTTTTGATCGAAACTCGCATTTCGAAAAGTTTCATAGAATCTAATTTTCCGATGATTTTTTACATGGACTTCCATCATAACCTTCCCTCGTAAAATATATAAATGATATGTGAAGTTTCATATCATTTCGAGCAGTTCACGATTTAATTTGATTTTTGACCAAAACTAGTATAAACTAGTGTATAATATATTATGATTTTTTGGCCAAACCATGCATTTCGAAAGGTTTCATAGAATCTAGTTTTCAGATGATTTTTTTGCATGGACTACCATCATAACCTTCCCTCTTAACATACATAAATGATCTGAAAAGTCTTGTATCATGTCAAACAGTCCCCAATTAAATTTGATTTTTTTGACCGAAACTAGTGTATAATATACTATGATTTTTGATTGAAACTTGCATTTCGAAAAGTTTCATAGAATCTAATTTTCCAATGTATTTTTGCATGAACTTCCATCATAACCTTCCCTCGTAAAATATATAAATGATGTATGAAGTTGCGTATCATTTCGAATAGTCCCCGATTTAATTAGATTTTTGACCGAAACTAGTCTAAACTAGTGTATAATATATATTATGATTTTTTGGCCAAACCATGCATTTCGAAAAGTTTCATAGAATCTAGTTTTCAGATGATTTTTTTGCATGGACTACCATCATAACCTTCCCTCTTAACATATATATATGATCTGAAAAGTCTCGTATCATTTTAAATAGTCCCCAATTAAATTTGATTTTTTTGACCGAAATAAGTGTATAATATGCTATGATTTTTGATCGAAACTTGCATTTCAAAAAGTTTCATAGAATCTAATTTTCCGATGTTTTTTTGCATGACCTTCAATCATAACCTTCCCTCGTAAAATATATAAATGATATATGAAGTTTCGTATCATTTCGAATAGTCCCCGATTTAATTTGATTTTTGATCGAAACTAGTATAAACTAGTGTATAATATATTATGATTTTTTGGCCAAACCATGCATTTCGAAAAGTTTCAAAGAATCTATTTTTCAGATGAATTTTTTGCATGGACTACCATCATAATCTTCCATCTTGACATATATAAATGATCTGAAAAGTCTCGTATCATGTCAAACAGTCCCCAATTTAATTTGATTTTGTTGACCGAAACTAGTGTATAATATACTATGATTTTTGATCAAAACATGCATTTCGAACAGTTTCATAGAATCTAATTTTCCGATGTTTTTTTGCTTGACCTTCCATCATAACCTTCCCTCGTAAAATATATAAATGATATGTGAAGTTTCATATCATTTCGAGCAGTCACGATTTAATTTGATTTTTGACCGAAACTAGTATAAACTAGTGTATAATATATTATGATTTTTTGGCCAAACCATGCATTTCGAAAAGTTTCATAGAATCTAGTTTTCAGATGATTTTTTTGCATGGACTACCATCATAACCTTCCATCTTAACATATATAAATGATCTGAAAAGTGTCGTATCATGTCAAACAGTCCCCAATTTAATTTGATTTTGTTGACCGAAACTAGTATATAATATACTATGATTTTTGATCGAAACTCGCATTTCGAAAAGTTTCATAGAATCTAATTTTCCGATGATTTTTTACATGGACTTCCATCATAACCTTCCCTCGTAAAATATATAAATGATATGTGAAGTTTCATATCATTTCGAGCAGTTCACGATTTAATTTGATTTTTGACCAAAACTAGTATAAACTAGTGTATAATATATTATGATTTTTTGGCCAAACCATGCATTTTGAAAGGTTTCATAGAATCTAGTTTTCAGATGATTTTTTTGCATGGACTACCATCATAACCTTCCCTCTTAACATACATAAATGATCTGAAAAGTCTTGTATCATGTCAAACAGTCCCCAATTAAATTTGAATTTTTTGACCGAAACTAGTGTATAATATACTATGATTTTTGATCGAAACTTGCATTTCGAAAAGTTTCATAGAATCTAATTTCCATTGTATTTTTGCATTAACTTCCATCATAACCTTCCCTCGTAAAATATATAAATGATGTATGAAGTTGCGTATCATTTCGAATAGTCCCCGATTTAATTTGATTTTTGACCGAAACTAGTCTAAACTAGTGTATAATATATATTATGATTTTTTGGCCAAACCATGCATTTCGAAAAGTTTCATAGAATCTATTTTTCAGATGATTTTTTTGCATGGACTACCATCATAACCTTCCCTCAAAACATATATAAATGATCTGAAAAGTCTCATATCATTTTAAATAGTCCCAAATTAAATTTAATTTTTTTGACCGAAACAAGTGTATAATATACTATGATTTTTGATCGAAACTTGCATTTCGAAAAGTTTCATAGAATCTAATTTTCCGATGTTTTTTTGCATGACCTTCCATCATAACCTTCCCTCGTAAAATATATAATTGATATATGAAGTTTCGTATCATTTCAAATAGTCCCCGATTTAATTTGATTTTTGACCAAAACTAGTATAAACTAGTGTATAATATATTATGATTTTTTGGCCAAACCATGCATTTCGAAAAGTTTCATAGAATCTAGTTTTCAGATGATTTTTTTGCATGGACTACCATCATAACCTTCCATCTTAACATATATAAATGATCTGAAAATTGTCGTATCATGTCAAACAGTCCCCAATTTAATTTGATTTTGTTGACCGAAACTAGTATATAATATACTATGATTTTTGATCGAAACTCGCATTTCGAAAAGTTTCATAGATTCTAATTTTCCGATGATTTTTTACATGGACTTCCATCATAACCTTCCCTCGTAAAATATATAAATGATATGTGAAGTTTCATATCATTTCGAGCAGTTCACGATTTAATTTGATTTTTGACCAAAACTAGTATAAACTAGTGTATAATATATTATGATTTTTTGGCCAAACCATGCATTTCGAAAGGTTTCATAGAATCTAGTTTTCAGATGATTTTTTTGCATGGACTACCATCATAACCTTCCCTCTTAACATACATAAATGATCTGAAAAGTCTTGTATCATGTCAAACAGTCCCCAATTAAATTTGATTTTTTTGACCGAAACTAGTGTATAATATACTATGATTTTTGATCGAAACTTGCATTTCGAAAAGTTTCATAGAATCTAATTTCCATTGTATTTTTGCATTAACTTCCATCATAACCTTCCCTCGTAAAATATATAAATGATGTATGAAGTTGCGTATCATTTCGAATAGTCCCCGATTTAATTTGATTTTTGACCGAAACTAGTCTAAACTAGTGTATAATATATATTATGATTTTTTGGCCAAACCATGCATTTCGAAAAGTTTCATAGAATCTAGTTTTCAGATGATTTTTTTGCATGGACTACCATCATAACCTTCCCTCAAAACATATATAAATGATCTGAAAAGTCTCATATCATTTTAAATAGTCCCAAATTAAATTTGATTTTTTTGACCGAAACAAGTGTATAATATACTATGATTTTTGATCGAAACTTGCATTTCGAAAAGTTTCATAGAATCTAATTTTCCGATGTTTTTTTGCATGACCTTCCATCATAACCTTCCCTCGTAAAATATATAATTGATATATGAAGTTTCGTATCATTTCAAATAGTCCCCGATTTAATTTGATTTTTGACCAAAACTAGTATAAACTAGTGTATAATATATTATGATTTTTTGGCCAAACCATGCATTTCGAAAAGTTTCATAGAATCTAGTTTTCAGATGATTTTTTTGCATGGACTACCATCATAACCTTCCATCTTAACATATATATATGATCTGAAAAGTCTTGTATCATGTCAAACAGTCCCCAATTTAATTTGATTTTGTTGACCGAAACTAGTGTATAATATACTATGATTTTTGATCGAAACTTGCATTTCGAAAAGTTTCATAGAATCTAATTTTTCGATGATTTTTTACATGGACTTCCATCATAACCTTCCCTCGTAAAATATATAAATGATTTGTGAAGTTTCATATCATTTCGAGCAGTTCACGATTTAATTTAATTTTTGACCAAAACTAGTATAAACTAGTGTATAATATATTATGATTTTTTTGCCAAACCATGCATTTCGAAAGGTTTCATAGAATCCAGTTTTCAGATGATTTTTTTGCATGGACTACCATCATAACCTTCCCTCTTAACATATATAAATGATCTGAAAAGTCTCGTATCATGTCAAACAGTCCCCAATTTAATTTGATTTTTTTGACCGAAACTAGTGTATAATATACTATGGTTTTTGATCGAAACTTGCATTTCGAAAAGTTTCATAGAATCTAATTTTCCAATGTATTTTTGCATGAACTTCCATCATAACCTTCCCTAATAAAATATATAAATGATATATGAAGTTTCGTATCATTTCGAATAGTCCCCGATTTAATTTGATTTTTGACCGAAACTAGTCTAAACTAGTGTATAATATATATTATGATTTTTTGGCCAAACCATGCATTTCGAAAAGTTTCATAGAATCTAGTTTTCAGATGATTTTTTTGCATGGACTACCATCATAACCTTCCCTCAAAACATATATAAATGATCTGAAAAGTCTCATATCATTTTAAATAGTCCCAAATTAAATTTGATTTTTTTGACCGAAACAAGTGTATAATATACTATGATTTTTGATCGAAACTTGCATTTCGAAAAGTTTCATAGAATCTAATTTTCCGATGTTTTTTTGCATGACCTTCCATCATAACCTTCCCTCGTAAAATATATAATTGATATATGAAGTTTCGTATCATTTCAAATAGTCCCCGATTTAATTTGATTTTTGACCAAAACTAGTATAAACTAGTGTATAATATATTATGATTTTTTGGCCAAACCATGCATTTCGAAAAGTTTCATAGAATCTAGTTTTCAGATCATTTTTTTGCATGGACTACCATCATAACCTTCCATCTTAACATATATATATGATCTGAAAAGTCTTGTATCATGTCAAACAGTCCCCAATTTAATTTGATTTTCTTGACCGAAACTAGTGTATAATATACTATGATTTTTGATCGAAACTTGCATTTCGAAAAGTTTCATAGAATCTAATTTTACGATGATTTTTTACATGGACTTCCATCATAACCTTCCCTCGTAAAATATATAAATGATTTGTGAAGTTTCATATCATTTCGAGCAGTTCACGATTTAATTTAATTTTTGACCAAAACTAGTATAAACTAGTGTATAATATATTATGATTTTTTTGCCAAACCTTGCATTTCGAAAGGTTTCATAGAATCCAGTTTTCAGATGATTTTTTTGCATGGACTACCATCATAACCTTCCCTCTTAACATATATAAATGATCTGAAAAGTCTCGTATCATGTCAAACAGTCCCCAATTTAATTTGATTTTTTTGACCGAAACTAGTGTATAATATACTATGGTTTTTGATCGAAACATGCATTTCGAAAAGTTTCATAGAATCTAATTTTCCAATGTATTTTTGCATGAACTTCCATCATAACCTTCCCTAATAAAATATATAAATGATATATGAAGTTTCGTATCATTTCGAATAGTCTCCGGTTTAATTTGATTTTTGACCGAAACTAGTCTAAACTAGTGTATAATATATTATGATTTTTTTGGCCAAACCATGCATTTTGAAAAGTTTCATAGAATCTAGTTTTCAGATGATTTTTTTGCATGGACTACCATCATAACCTTCCCTCTTAACATATATAAATGATCTGAAAAGTCTCGTATCATTTTAAATAGTCCCCAATTAAATTTGATTTTTTTGACCGAAATAAGTGTATAATATACTATGATTTTTGATCGAAACTTGCATTTCGAAAAGTTTCATAGAATCTAATTTTCCGATGTTTTTTTGCATGACCTTCCATCATAACCTTCCCTCGTAAAATATATAAATGATATATGAAGTTTCGTATCATTTCGAATAGTCCCCGATTTAATTTGATTTTGACCGAAACTAGTATAAACTAGTGTATAATATATTATGATTTTTTGGCCAAACCATGCATTTCGAAAGGTTTCATAGAATCTAGTTTTCAGATGATTTTTTTGCATGGACTACATTCATAACCTTCCATCTTAACATATATAAATGATCTGAAAAGTCTAGTATCATGTCAAACAGTCCCCACTTTAATTTGATTTTGTTGACCGAAACTAGTGTATAATATACTATGATTTTTGATCGAAACTTGCATTTCGAAAAGTTTCATAGAATCTAATTTTCCGATGATTTTTTACATGTATAACACGGTGGGAGAACTGACTTTAATTATGTTGCGGATAGCAAGAGTCGCCACCGACTTTTATTTTATCCAAAGGAAAGGCATAAAAGAACAGGAAAGACCTTTAAAAAGATTTTTTTGGGTTCAGGGGGTAGGTTATGTAAAGGGAAGGTGTTAGCACCCTTTACATCCATGATTATCCATGGGCTCTTAGTTACTTAGCTCATTTTAAATTGTTTTGAAAAGTGTAGTGTGTGAATAAAATTTCCTTTAAGTACTTTATAATGATCCATGTACGGATATATATAAAGTCTTTGTTTTGAAAATTTATTTGAAAAATGTAAAGTGTTTGAAATGTTTTTTGAAAAGTGAGCAAGTACATAAGAGGAACCTACCCTAAGTTAAGTCTTTTTTGTTCTTAAATATCCTTTAAATGGTAAGACTATCCCTATTATTAAGGAATAGGTAGTCATTACCTTGGATGTGTGAGGGACAAATGAAGGGACAACTGTTATTTAGGAAACTGTAAGGTGTATAAGCAATTCGAAGGGACTTATCATCTTTATTCGAAAGGGAAAAGATCATTACGAAGGCAACCATTAAGAGACTTGGTCTTTTTATCTGTTAAGGGACTAGATGATATTAAGATGAGGGACTTTGCTTTATACACCCTACTTGACCTTTTGTTAAGCAACTTGAGAGGTAACCCTTAAGAAGTGAGATGGCGATCCAGGATCGACTTACGTGTGTGAGTGTTCAAGTTCAAATATTTATCTTTAGGTTAATGATTTATATTCAATTTTTACATACAAACATGTCTTGCACTCCCTATTTTACTAACCATAGCATTGAAAATTAAATATTAAAAATTACTATAACTATTACATATTGGATACAATTACATAATAATAATAATTAAAATAAATTAAATAAGCAAATTAAAGAATAATTAATAATTGGGTTAGTAACAATAATAATAATAAAAATCATATAATATATAAATAAATGGGGTTAGTAATAATAAAATAAGAATAAAATAAAGAAATTAGCATAATAATGAATAATAAATTAAAAGTTCAATTTTTAATAAATAATTATTTTTTATGATTTTAAGAAGAAAAAATAAGCAATTCATACTATATACTAATTATTATAAAGATTTAAATTTATATACATGTTATAAAAATAATGGTTAATTATAATTAAATAAAAAATATTATAAAAAATAAATTAGGATTTTTTAATTGTTTAAAACATAATCTAGGGTTTACTATTTAATTAAAATTATTTAAGTAAAATAAACAAAATTATAAACATAAATATACATACTTAAGATTTATATACAAACATATTAAAAAATAATTAAGTTTTATAAAATATTAAGGTTAATCAAAATAAATTAGGATTTATGAGAATATTAGGGTTTTAGAAAATATTAGGTTTTATATGAAAATGTTAACATAAATAATTTAGGGTTTATAAGTTTAGAAAAATAAATTAGGGTTAATTATCTAATATAAATTAATTATACAAAATTATTTAATATTAATAATATACAACAAAATAAATATTAAATAATTTTACTAACAAAGTTTAATTTTTGAAAAGATGAATTTTGAATTATAGAAAAGAAAATAATATAAACATTTTATTTTTATCATTTTAAATTTATTTAATTATAATATAAACAAATTAAATAAATAAAAAAAACAAGAAAAGTGGAAAAAAACTTACCTGGGGCTGGGATTCGAACCCAGTCCCTAGGCTTTCTCACCCTCAAGACCAACAAACCAGCCACTGGGCTACGCTCGCACAGGTGATATGGAATGGATGCCAATACGTTTTGTTTCTTCTCCTGTAAAAATCATAACAAAAAGCAAAACAAAGCAAAAGGGCCTGGGGGGATTCGAACCCAGGACCCTCAACCTCAAACGCGCACACACTAACCAACTGAGCTAGCAACCTGTTCTGATATAACACCAACAACATAACATAAAATATTATAATAAATTTTGAATATGAAATTTGGCGCGCTGACTTCATCTTCTTCCTTGGATTTTCGCAGGTTTTCCTGCGAAATTTGTTGGGAAATTTCCTGCGAATTTTCATGCGTACAAAACATGCCAATCTCATACACTCATCAATATGCAACGATTCATCAAATTAGTTACATGGTTGTGATCCCCAACCTTCATACAATTCAATTATGGTCTTAGAATCAATTTATATAGTTTAAATCAAAGAACCCTAAATGAGAGTTATAAACCCTAACTATGGCCGAATTCATTCTAGGCAGTGAAACTCCAATTAAATGGTCTAGAAAGCTTCAACACAATGAAACAAACAATATTAAACAATCAAAATCAATTGAAATTCAGTAAATTCATTGAATCGAAAAAATCAAATGTGAGATGAAAAGCCATTCGGTTAATGTGATTTATGGAGTTTTAGATGATGATAAGCATGGCTATGCATTCAGTGAACATCAGGGAACATGTTGCAACCTTCAAATTGCCTTGAAATGGCTTGAGGAATGGAATCCGAATTGAGTTTTTGGTGAGTTTTGAAAAATTGGAAACTTACTCTTGAGGCAGCAATTTCGTGTTTTTTGCATTGTGATGTGTTTAGATACTTATAGTATATGAAACTAGGTCAAAAAATTGAATGATTGTTTGGACTTTTTGGATTCAAGAGATTGAAAAAGATCATGACTTGAATTTCATATATTCTTGAATGAAACCTTTCTATCTTAAGACAATCACCATAAATTGCATATCAATCTGATCTAATCAACCTTCATGACCTTCTAGAATCAAAATATATTTTAAATCTTCATATTTTATATTTTATTTGAATTTAAAATGATTTTTAATATAAAAAATCATAATAAATAAAATAAAATAATTAAAATATTAAATAAATTTCGTGCATGATGTCATGGAACACCTTGGGTCACAAAAAGTTCAGCCCATTTGAAGAATTATGGTTTTAAGACCCTATTTACTTCATAAACCACCCAAAAATTTCCCAACTTTGCAAGGGCACAAATCCTTCAATTTTAATGCTATGAGGGTGTTCTGGGACATTTTGGAAAGCTTAAAGAGTCCTCTAACCAACCCCATTGGTTTCATATCCATATCATTTACCATTCTCAAGTTATGCCCTTTTGAAGTTGTTGACTTTTTGTTGACTTTTAAAAGGACCTATAATGTCTTAGCTCATACCTTCCAAATGAAGCATTTTTGGGCTTGGCTTGTGAGACACAAAGTTGTAGAGAATTCAATTTCCTTCAAAATTAGCTTTGGATGGAAAAAAATTGATGAAGCATGTGAAAGTTATGGCTGGTCAAAGTTCAGTTGACTTTTCCTGAGGAAACCCTAATTTAGAAACTCCTGATTCTTGATGATCTGAAATCTCCTTGATGAATCATGATCAACCCTTGATAAAATGATGAATTTTACTTCATATACTTGATGTTGGCAAAAAATCATGAAGTTTGACTTTGTTTTGACCACAGTTGACCTCAGTTTGACTTTTCAACTACTTTAATTGATTTTGACTTATCTGATCATCTGACTGAGCAAACCTTTGAGAAAAGTTCTGAAACTTATCATGGGGATTCTTAAACACATATAAGATGTTATGAAGCTCATTTTAGGTCTTGGAAGTCCATTTAGCCTGATTAAAGTCAAAACCCTAGTTTTGGATACACTGCTTAGGAGGATGCATTGTCTGAGGGAATTGTCAAATCTTCTGACTAATTGTGAACTTTGTGAACCTTGTGAACCTCATGAGATGTCTTGTGAACCTCATGAGAGGTCTTGTGAACCTTGTGAATCTGATGAGAGGTCTTGTGAACCTTGTGAACCTCATGAGAGGTCTTATGAACCTTGTGAACCTCATGATAGGTCTTGTGAACCTCATTAGAGGTCTTGTGAACCTTGTGAACCTTGTGAACCTCTTAGCACACAAAGTCTTGTTTTGTGAGGGAAAGTTTTGGGGTGCAACAGCTGCCCCTGTTCAATTTTCTGAAACCTGAGGGTTAGATTGGTATATGTGCCAGTCGTGACCTGGAAGGTTGAAGGGGGTTGAACACAAAAGCCCAAAAATTTGCACTCACCAGTGCGTAGAGTAATACTGATGATTATATGTATATGCTTGAGTGGGATTGAAGATGCCACTTGGAGAAAAGTTCTTCAAATATATTTCTTGGAGAATCAAGTAGTCCAAAGTATGAAGATATAGCTTTTTGGGAAGATAAACAACGGCCCAAAGTAATGATAGCTTTCAGGAAGATAAGCAATGCCCTGAGGTATAAGTATAACTTTTGGGAAGATAAACAACGGCCCAAAGTCATGATATGGCTTTTGAGAAGATAAACGACGTCTCAAGATAGCCTTCGGGAAGATAAACAACGTCCCATGATAATGAGGTAACCTTTAGGAAGATAAACAACGGCCCGAGGTCATGATAGCTTTCGGGAGGATAAACAACGTCCCGAGGCATAAGTATAACTCTTGGGAAGATAAACGACGGCCCAAAGTCATGATATGGCTTTTGAGAAGATAAACGACGTCTCAAGATAGCCTTCGGGAAGATAAACAACGTCCCATGATAATGAGGTAACCTTTGGGAAGATAAACAACGGCCCAAGGTCATGATAGATTTCGGGAGGATAAACAACGTCCTGAGGTAATGAGATAACCTTTGGGAAGATAAACAACGGCCCAAGGTAACAAGTTGTTGATGAAGTTTGTCTGCTGGAGAATTAATCTGCAAAACAAATATCATGATGTATATAACATTCTGCGAGATAATATTAGTTTATGCATTATGTATGTATGTATAGTATGATGCACTTAAGTAATGTATTATGTAATTATGGATATGTATGTTATTGTATGATGTGAATGATGTATGTATGCATCATGCAGCTTGAAGCGTCCGGATATCTTTGTATAACAACTGTTGGCCAGGGAAGATAAATCTCGATTTGTTTCTGAAGAATACGATGAACTTGTTCCTGTCTCGTTTGATAATATAGTATTCCTAACCTCCCGTCTTCGTTTGATAGTAAGGTATACATAACCTCCCGTCTTCGTTCGTCGTACTCCTATTGAAAGTATAAATTCCTGACTATCCGTATGAGGATAAAAGAGATGGATATAAATTCCAGGGGAGATGTAACTCGAAGTATTTATGAAGATGGATTTGCCCTACTGGGGGATTTGTAGCTGTCTGGTGGGGATGAACCGGCGAAGCTTCGTTGAATTCCTTCCCTCGTTCGTCCTTAGTAAATACTATTACTTCATTTTCACGCATTTCTGGTAAACATCAATCATATTCAAAAGCATACATACATTCAAACACAACCAATAGACGTTCGCTTATGTAAATAGGGTAAAAGTAAATCTGGATTCAAAGATGGAATTTTATTTATATCACAAAATGACCTATACATAGGCAAGTTTGTACAAGGAGACAGAAATCCTAGTAAGAGGAATTCGTCGTAAAACTTTACAAAACAAAGAAAATCAGCTATGTGAGAAATAATCCTATTAAGTTTCAATTCTACTATTGCCATTATCTTCAAGTATCTCATCTTCTGCTGTTGAGACGGAAACGATTGGATTGAGCTTTATCTGTTTGAGCTTGATTAAGTAGCACAACTAGTTGTAGTTACATGGGTGATCTAAACGAGACATAGTCATACGCTTTAATCCCTAACTTTTGCCTGGATTGCCCTTTCAGGTTTTCAATCCACCGGGATACCCTTTTTTGCCCAAGCCGCCTTTTCAAGTTTTCGACTTGCCGGGTGTACATTTTTTTATATATATCCCTAATTTTTGCCCGAACCCTTTTGGTTCGCCGGGATGCCCTTATTTTTGCCTAGGCCAGTCAACCTAGCGGGTCTCTTTTTATGCGTAGTATTTTTTAACTATGTCTGCGTTTACAGGCTGTGGGAAGTCTTCACCATCCATAGTAGTAAGTATCATGGCACCTCCTGAGAACACTGTTTTGACCACAAATGGTCCTTCATATGTAGGAGTCCACTTGCCCCTAGGATCACCCTGTGGTAATATGATACGCTTGATTACCAAGTCAACAGCCTGATATACCTTTGGCTTAACCTTCTTGTTAAAAGCTTTGATCATTCGTTTCTGGTACATCTGGCCATGACAAACTGCTGCTAGCCTCTTCTCATCAATCAAATTTATCTGGTCCAGTCGAGTCTGAATCCACTCATCTTCATCCAAGCCTGCATCCTTCATAATTCTTAAGGAGGGAATCTGAACTTCAATGGGCAGAACTGCTTCCATACCATATACTAAGGAGAATGGGGTTGCCCCTGTTGAAGTACGTATTGTAGTACGATAACCATGAAGAGCAAATGGTAACATCTCATGCCAATCCTTATAAGTGACAGTCATCTTCTGTATAATCTTCTTAATGTTCTTGTTAGCAGCTTCAACTGCCCCATTCATCTTCGGACGATACGGAGAAGAGTTGTGATGTTTGATCTTGAACTGCGTGAAGAGATCAGTAATCATAGTGTTGTTCAGATTAGAGCCATTGTCAGTGATAATCCTTTCAGGGATGCCATACCTACATATGATATTATTCTTAATGAATCGAGCCACCACATTCTTAGTAACAGATGCAAACGAAGCTGCCTCCACCCACTTAGTGAAGTAATCAATAGCGACCAGAATGAAACGATGCCCATTAGAAGCAGTAGGCTTGATCTCACCAATCATATCAATGCCCCACATGGAAAAGGGCCAAGGAGCAATCAACACATTCAATGGTGATGGAGGTATATGTACTTTATCAGCGTAAATTTGACACTTGTGACACGTTCTGGAGTGTTGATAGCAATCAGCTTCCATGGTAGACCAATAGTAACCTGCTCTCAATATCTTCTTTGCCATGGTGTGACCACTAGAATGAGTGCCAAAGATCCCATCATGCATGTCTTCCATAATTTCTGTTGCTTCCTTCTTATCCACACAACGAAGCATAGTTGAATCATGATTGCGCTTGTACAAAATCCCATTACTAAAAAAGAACTTAGCAGAAAACCTCCTCAGAAACTTCTTATCTTTGACAGATGTCCCCTCAGGGAATTCCTGAGCTTCAAGATATCTTTTCACTTCATGGAACCAAGGCTTCTCCCCTGCTTCTTCAGTGTCAATCTCATTGCAGTATGCAGGCTTCTCAAATCTATCAATAGTAATCTTAGGAGCTTTATCATCCCAGCTGATCTCAAACATGGATGCCATGGTGGCTAGTGCATCTGCCAACTGATTTTCTCTTCGTGGAATATGTCCAAAGGTAATCTCTTTGAAATGTGGGATCAAAGACAACACATGCTCTCTGTATGGAATGAGATTATCATGCTTGGTATCCCAATCTCCTTTGATCTGACTTACTACCAGGGCTGAATCTCCATACACATCAAGGAACTGAATCTTCATATCAATAGCAGCTTTAATACCCAGGATACATGCCTCATACTCAACCATATTATTGGTACAATAGAAACAAAGTCTGGCAGTAATCGGAGTATGACAACCTTCAGGGGAACTGATCACAACACCAACACCATTACCAAGTGCATTAGAAGCTCCATCAAAAACCATAGTCCATCGGGATCCTTGTTCAGGTCCGTCATATTGTCCAGGTTCTTTGGTAATAATCATAATGTCTTCATCAGGGAACTCAAAACTCATTGACTGATAATCATCCACTGCTTGATAAGCCAAATGATCAGCTACCACACTTCCTTTAATGGCCTTCTCTGTAGTATATTGTATGTCATATTCTGTCAAGATCATTTGCCATCTTGCAATTCTTCCGGAGAGAGCAGGTTTCTCGAATATATACTTGATTGGATCCATCTTTGAAATCAATAAGGTAGTTTGAGTCAACATATACTGTCTTAGTCGGCGAGCAGCCCTTGCCAAAGCGCAGCAAGTCTTCTCGAGCAGTGAGTATCTTGTTTCACAGTCGTTAAACTTTTTGCTAAGGTAGTATATTGCCTGTTCTTTTCGACCAGACTCGTCATGTTGCACCAACACACACCCCATTGAGTTGTCTAATACTGTTAAGTACATTATCAAGGGTCTTCCATCAACTGGTGGCATCAAAATGGGAGGTTCTAGAAGATATATTTTGATTTCATCAAAGGCTGTCTGACACTCATCATTCCATTCCATCACCTGATCTTTCTTTAACAACTTGAAGATTGGCTCACAGATAGCAGTTAATTGGGAAATAAATCTTGCAATGTAATTCAATCATCCCAAGAAACCTCTAACTTCCTTCTCAGTATGGGGAGCTGGCATCTCTTGTATAGCTTTCACTTTTGCAGGATCTACTTCAATACCTTTTCCACTGACAATGAAACCCAGGAGTTTACCAGATCTGACTCCAAAAGTACATTTGTTTGGGTTTAATCTCAACTTGTATTTCTTCAACCTCTCAAATAACTTATGCAGATGATCAAGATGTTGCTCTTCATTCTGGGACCTGGCTATCATATCATCCACATATACTTCTATCTCATGATGAATCATATCATGAAACAAAGCCACCATAGCACGCTGATATGTTGCCCCTGCATTCTTCAAACCAAATGGCATCACCTTATAGCAAAAAGTGCCCCACTATGTAACAAATGTTGTCTTCTCCATATCTTCAGGTGCCATCTTGATCTGATTGTAACCAGAGAAACCATCCATGAAAGAGAACACCTTATGCTGAGCAGTGTTGTCTACCAGAACATCAATATGAGGAAGTGGAAAGTCATCTTTGGGGCTGGCCTTGTTCAAATCCCTGTAATATACACACATATGTACCTTAACATCTTTCTTAGGTACCGGCACCACATTTGCAACCCACTGAGGATAAGAAGTCACAGCTAAGAACCCTGCATCAAACTGTTTCATTACCTCTGCCTTAATCTTCTCTGACATTTCAGGACGCATGCGACGAACCTTATGCTTCTTTGGACGACAATCTTCTTTCACTGGTAAAAGGTGAACCACAATGTCTGTGTCAAACCCTGGAATATCTTCATAAGACCAAGCAAAGATCTCCACATAATCATGTAACATCTGAATCAATCTGCTCTTGACACTATCTTCTAATTCAGCCCCTATATTGACTTCTTTCCTGTTTTCTTCAGTTCCCAGATTCACAACTTCGATTGGCTCTTCATGTGGTTGTATAGCTTTCTCTTCTTGTTGTAACAACCTAGTAAGCTCTACAGGTACTTCACAATCGTCCTCATTCCCATCTTCAGCTTGATAGATCGGATTCTCGAAATTATAATTGGAAATAGTAGAACTGTTATCAACAGGATCCGGAGTGGATAAGGATCTGCATTTTAGTGATGTGGGTGTGTGTAAGAACACATAGCTGATAAAATAAATAAATAAATAAATAAAAGAAAGACAAGGAACACAATATTTACGAAAACGAAACGTCCACTGATTTTTATTGAATGAAGTATGCAAATGAAATGACATCCCGTAACAAGCACACCATTGTGCCCCGGGTAAGGCACAAGGCTTAAGAGTTTAATTGTTCAAAAATTACAAACTTTAAAAGTAACGACACAGTAATAGTATTTACTCCTGACTAAAGGAGATAGGAATAACATCTTCAGCTTTCCAATTATTAAGCCCAGCACCCACAGTAGGAAAAATCCAAGCATCCAAATTGTAGTCTTCATCATAGTCATCCACAACATTGATCTGATCTTTCATAATCCCCTGATTGGTGATACGAACAGCACGAGCACGACGAACAGCCTTCTGGGACTCTGCAGTGAAACCCAAACCAAATTTGTCAGATTTGTAAGGAATGTCAGGAAGTTGACCCCAAATAGTACAACCACCTTCATCCACCACAGCTCTAGCATCTTTAAGGGAGGCCATATTAGGAGGTACTCTGGTGACCATAGGAACTTTCTTGACAACAGGAGGAGCTTCATAGTTATTAACAACCCAAGGAACCACTTCGAACGTCTGGCATGGAGTTTCAACATATTCACCTTCCACATCAAGATATTTAAAGGTGTTCACATGGCTAACTATATATCCTTCCTCTCCGTAAACAGTGACGACTTTTCCTCCTACTGGATATCTCAGCTTCTGATGTAAAGTAAAAGTTACAGCACCTGCCCCATGAATCCAGGGACGTCCAAGCAAACAAGAATATGATGGACGAATATCCATTACATAAAAATTAACATTGAAAACCTGAGAACCTACTTTGATTGGGAGATCAATTTCTCCATGCACCACTCTTCTTGAGCCATCAAAAGCTTTCACCACTATATTACTGGGCTTCAACACAGCATCTTCAGGACTAAGCTTATTCAGAACTTCTTTTGGCAACACATTCAACGAAGAACCATTGTCTATTAACACATGTGATAGGGTAGTGCCCCTACATTCAATAGAGATATGTAGAGCCATGTTATGATACCTCTTAGCAGGAGTCAAATCAGCATCGGAGAAACCTAACCCATTATCATAGGTCAAGTGTGCAACACAATTTTCAAACTGGTCTACAGAAATATCATTTGGCACGTGAGCAGTCTTCAGAAATTTAATCAGGGCCTTGGCATGAGCCTCAGAACACAACAATAAAGACAACATAGAAATCTTGGAGGGAGTATGCCCCAATTGATCAACAATGTCATAATCACTCTTGCGAATGATCTTCAATACTTCTTCCATCTGCTTAGCAAGATCATCAGCAGTTGGCACATCAGTCTGTATAGGTTCAATAACAGGACCTTTGCCCCGAGCATCAGCAGTAGAGGTAGTAGCTGGAGTAACTGCATTCTTGGAGGTAACTGGAGGAGAGAAAATTCTTCCACTTCGTGTGATCTTACTAGATCCAGCAATATTATCAACATCAACAATAGGTGTCTCAGCTAAAGGTTCCTGCTTAACACCATGAATATAAACATCGGACCCATAATGCCAAGGCACAGCTTTATCAGAAGTATATGGAATAGGACCCGGAGTGGTAATGATCATAGGAGCCACTCTAGCTTCAGCAACAATCTTCACAGGGCCTTCAGCAGTAATCTTAATTGGACCCTTATGAGTGTTTTTGACAGGGCCCTTAGAATTAATCCTTACCGGCACTTTATCAACCATATCCACCTCTTCAACCTTTGCACCTTTAGTTATATGATCAACCATACTCTCCACAGAAGGTGGTGACCTCTCAAACACTATGGTGTAATTATTCATGAGGCGTTGAATTCCGTCCTTCAAACTCCAGCAACTATCCGGCTTATAAGCACAATAGACACAATCTTCACGACAACCTGGAAAGAACCCAGCTTGTACTAACTTCTTCTTAATAACAGACAATGGTGTAGTCAAATCTGCAACTGAGGAAATATGTGAATCTTCATCAACGGCATTGACAGTCTTCTCATGATTTGGCATAGGAGCAGTAATCACATTTGGAGTACCCGGAGGGTCAAACTCAATCTCTCCAGCATCAATCATATCTTGAATTTTATTCTTCAATACCCAGCAACTATTGGTATCATGTCCCTGACAATTTGAATGATATGCACATCGTGCATTAGGATTGTACCTGGGAGAGGTAACATTGGGATTCTGAGGAGGATCCCTCAAAGTGATAAGTTCACCCTTCAACAAGTGTTGCAAGGCTTGGGCCAGTGACATGTTGATCTTAGTGAACTGCCTTCTAGTCCTTTGTTGATTGCCCTGGGGTGGCTCTGGTGTTGCAGGAGTTGGATTGGAGATGTGAACTGCACTCACAGACTGATGCCTCCTATTACGATCAGGTTGACCATAAACAGCACTCGACTCTTTCTTCCCACTAGGGGGCTTCTTTGCAGTATTGGATGAAGAAGCACCCACTTGGATCTTGCCACTCCTTATACCAGTTTCTACGCGCTCTCCTGTCATTATCAACTCAGTGAAGCCAGATGATGAGCTTCCAATGAGATGACTGTAAAAGGGGCCATTCAACGTACACATGAACATATCCACTAACTCCCTGTCAGTTAGAGGGGGTTGCACTCTTCCAGCTAAGTCTCTCCACTTCTGGGCATACTCCTTGAAATTTTCTTTAGCACCCATAGACATGCTCTGCAGTTGCATGCGACTAGGGGCTAAATCAGCATTGTATTGATATTGCTTATAGAAGGCTTCAGCAAGATCATTCCAATCACGGATGTTGACACTCTCCAACTGATAGTACCATTCCAATTGAGCTCCAGATAAGCTCTCTTGGAAGAAATGGATCCACAACTTCTTATCAGCAGTATGGGGTTGGATTCTCCGGACATAAGACCTTAGATGCAGGTTGGGACAAGAGACACCATCATAAACTACGAAAGTAGGAACCTTGAAACCAATGGGTATAACCACCCCAGATATCAAACTCAGGTCTTCAAAATCCAGCCCATAAGACTTTTGCAATTCCATAGCATCCATTCTATCCACCAACATCTTGAACTTATCCTCATTAGGCTCATGATAGTAGTTAGCTTCAGAATCAGAGTCCCCCATTGTATTATGGAGACTGCCTACCTCTTTCTCAGACTCTTCAGACTCATAGTCTTCAACCTGTTCTTTGGTTTTGACAGGACCTCTGAACCTTCTTCCCATGTTGATCAGGCCTCCTGACCTTCTAGTCTTCTTAGTCTTCTTGGCCAGTAGTGTCTTCAATTCATCTTGCCCCTTGGACAAGTTCAGGATCATCTCTTGGAACTGTGCATTTTGTGCCTGGAGATCTTTAACTGTTTGCTCAAGAGCCATTGCTAAAATAAACAGCGAGAAGATAAGAAACTTGTACACAATAAACCTGTGATGCAATGATATGGTGTATAAATGCGTATGCAATGTTTCCAAGGACCACAGGATTTAAATTTGCTTAAACAATCAAGAAAGTGAACTTTTATTAGTAATAAATTTGTTTGCCCTTTGGGCTTACAATAAAAAATGAAATAAATACAAAAGATGGGGTTTTAAGTCTCCCATGGACGTTTCCTCTTTGTGTTGAGGTATGAGTTGAGACTCCGTTCCTCGTGAAGCTGCTTTGTTAGCTCCAGGATTCTTTCTTGACTTGCTTTGTAATGAGTCTCAAAAGTATCCCTTTGCTCCTTCAACTGGATCCAGGATCTCTGTAAGTCTTCCATGTCAGTGGGCATGTCTGGATGAAGGATGGTATAAGAAGTATCTCCTTCAGCAACAGGCTCCATAGTAACTGGTAGGATGGCAGGATATGGCATCATGAGAGTCTGAGCACGAGATCGCACCCATCTGAGGTAAGCTTCAATAGGAATAGTGTACTTGGGCTCCAGAGTCTTGCTGTCAACCTTGTTCACTTTTCCCCATGCTCGTATGAACCTTTGACGATAACCTTGCGGATCGTTGTCGTAGTCAAACACAATACCCTGAATCAACATGTCATGAGGACCATCACTCCGAGCGTAACCAAACTTTCATAAAGCTAAGGAAGGGTTGTAAGTAATGCCTCCTCTTATGCCTAGAAGTGGCACATTAGGAAACTCCCCACAACGGTCAATGATAGTGACATTCTCCATAGATCTGGAGCACCAATGGATATCTGAATGAGAGAGTGACATAATCCTCTTGGACCACCTGAACCCTTGCTCATTCTTCATTACTGATCGAGGAAGGTGAGAAATAAACCACCTAGATAGCAAAGGTATGCAACACATCAGAGTTCCTCGTGCCTTTGTAGTACGAGTATGAAGAGAGTGCAGAATGTCTCCAAGCAATGTAGGCACTGGATTGTGACTCAGAAATATGTTGATGGCATGAATATCTATGAACCGATCTGGATTGGGGAACAACACTAAGCCATAAATCAACAAGGCTAAGATCTCCTCAAAAGCATCATAGCTCATAGCCTTCAAGAACACTTGAGCCTTCTCTATCAACACCTTAGCAAGAATACCCTTAACTCCGCTTCTCGTTTCTAGAACAATGTCTGACTTCTTTAGATGTAGAGCTGCAACAATAACTTCTGGTTTAAGCTCTTTTTCCAAGCCTGTAAAGGGTCTTTGATCAAGAACAGGTATACCCAGAAGTTTAGAGAACTCTTCCATTGTAGGAACCAGCTGATAGTCAGGGAATGTGAAGCAATGGTGCTTAGGGTCAAAGAACTGAAATAGAACACTCATCATGTCTTCATTGAACCCTGAAGTGACTAGATCCAGTAGGTGACCATGTCTCTTGATGAACTGGGAACTTTCAGAAACTTGAGAAACCAATTCCTTAAGCTTAGGAGGTATGCCTACAAAGTTGATCCTGATAGTGTTTCTACGAGCAGAAGCCATGACCTGCAACAAAGAACAAAGATAAATCCTTTGGTCCTTGAAATGATTAGTGAAAATGCTATGCTCATGATGCATGATGATGTCATGATGTTATGCTCAATCACAAACATGTGGCACACACAAACAAGTCACACAATTGCCCTAGGTTTGAAGGCTTGCATGAGGTTTAAAGGTAAGTACCCTCCCCTGAAGTTTAGATGGTTCATCCTGTCCTATAAAAGTAACCATGTTCTAAGGGATCTCAATATCATTGATCCTTCACAAGGGTGGTTGTTCAGTAGGCAACTTACTTGCCAACCAAAACCCTCCAAGTTTAGAATCTCAATGAGCTTAGTATCGAGTATCAACCAACTTCAGTCTGCACCAAAGCCGGTTATCTCACTACTTTCTAAAGGCCAAGATGGGATAACTAGGGTTCTAAAAGTTAGTTAGTGCATTGACAACATATGGCAGCCTCATATTATCCTCAACTTGACTTAAGGAACATAAGCACCAACCAAGAAGTCACACTAACTATGGCCACCTGATCAACCATATCGGTATACGCCGTACAGTTTCCTTGGTCTATTGCCATTTACCTAAGATACACTAGATTCGGGTTAGGATCTTTCACACATAAGAGCACCCAACAAGTAAATATAAAGCAAACAAGGCAAACAATTTTAAAGTGATCTAATTCCTAAGGGTACCCCTCTTTAATATTAAATCCCCAGCAGAGTCGTCAGTTCTGTAACACGGTGGGAGAACTGACTTTAATTATGTTGCGGATAGCAAGAGTCGCCACCGACTTTTATTTTATCCAAAGGAAAGGCATAAAAGAATTGGAAAGACCTTTAAAAAGATTTTTTTGGGTTCGGGGGGTAGGTTATGTAAAGGGAAGGTGTTAGCACCCTTTACATCCATGATTATCCATAGGCTCTTAGTTACTTAGTTCACTTTAAATTGTTTTGAAAAGTGTAGTGTGTGAATAAAATTTCCTTTAAGTACTTTATAATGATCCATGTACGGATATATATAAAGTCTTTGTTTTGAAAATTTGTTTGAAAAATGTAAAGTGTTTGAAATGTTTTTTTGAAAAGTGAGCAAGTACATAAGAGGAACCTACCCTAAGTTAAGTCTTTTCTGTTCTTAAATATCCTTTAAATGGTAAGACTATCCCTATTATTAAGGAATAGGTAGTCATTACCTTGGATGTGTGAGGGACAAATGAAGGGACAACTGTTATTTAGGCAACTGTAAGGTGTATAAGCAATTCGAAGGGACTTATTATCTTTATTCGAAAGGGACAAGATCATTACGAAGGCAACCATTAAGAGACTTGATCTTTTTATCTGTTAAGGGACTAGATGATATTAAGATGAGGGACTTTGCTTTATACACCCTACTTGACCTTTTGTTAAGCAACTTGAGAGGTAACCCTTAAGAAGTGAGATGGCGATCCAGGATCGACTTACGTGTGTGAGTGTTAAAGTTCAAATATTTATCTTTAGGTTAATGATTTATATTCAATTTTTACATACAAACATGTCTTGCACTCCCTATTTTACTAACCATAGCATTTAAAATTAAATATTAAAAATTACTATAACTATTACATATTGGATACAATTACATAATAATAATAATTAAAATAAATTAAATAAGCAAATTAAAGAATAATTAATAATTGGGTTAGTAACAATAATAATAATAAAAATCATATAATATATAAATAAATGGGGTTAGTAATAATAAAATAAGAATAAAATAAAGAAATTAGCATAATAATGAATAATAAATTAAAAGTTCAATTTTTAATAAATAATTATTTTTTATGATTTTAAGAAGAAAAAATAAGCAATTCATACTATATACTAATTATTATAAAGATTTAAATTTATATACATGTTATAAAAATAATGGTTAATTATAATTAAATAAAAATATTATAAAAAATAAATTAGGATTTTTTAATTGTTTAAAACATAATCTAGGGTTTACTATTTAATTAAAATTATTTAAGTAAAATAAACAAAATTATAAACATAAATATACATACTTAAGATTTATATACAAACATATTAAAAAATAATTAAGTTTTATAAAATATTAAGGTTAATCAAAATAAATTAGGATTTATGAGAATATTAGGGTTTTAAAAAATATTAGGTTTTATATGAAAATGTTAACATAAATAATTTAGGGTTTATAAGTTTAGAAAAATAAATTAGGGTTAATTATCTAATATAAATTAATTATACAAAATTATTTAATATTAATAATATACAACAAAATAAATATTAAATAATTTTACTAACAAAGTTTAATTTTTGAAAAGATGAATTTTGAATTATAGAAAAGAAAATAATATAAACATTTTATTTTTATCATTTTAAATTTATTTAATTATAATATAAACAAATTAAATAAATAAAAAAAACAAGAAAAGTGGAAAAAAACTTACCTGGGGCTGGGATTCGAACCCAGTCCCTAGGCTTTCTCACCCTCAAGACCAACAAACCAGCCACTGGGCTACGCGCGCACAGGTGATATGGAATGGATGGCAATACGTTTTGTTTCTTCTCCTGTAAAAATCATAACAAAAAGCAAAACAAAGCAAAAGGGCCTAGGGGGATTCGAACCCAGGACCCTCAACCTCAAACGCGCACACACTAACTAACCGAGCTAGCAACCTGTTCTGATATAACACCAACAACATAACATAAAATATTATAATAAATTTTGAATATGAAATTTGGCGCGCTGACTTCATCTTCTTCCTTGGATTTTCACAGGTTTTCCTGCGAAATTTGTTGGGAAATTTCCTGCGAATTTTCATGCGTACAAAACCTGCCAATCTCATACACTCATCAATATGCAACGATTCATCAAATTAGTTACATGGTTGTGATCCCCAACCTTCATACAATTCAATTATGGTCTTAGAATCAATTTATATAGTTTAAATCAAAGAACCCTAAATGAGAGTTATAAACCCTAACTATGGCCGAATGAAACCTTTTTATCTTAAGACAATCACCATAAATTGCATATCAATCTGATCTAATCAACCTTCATGACCTTCTAGAATCAAAATATATTTTAAATCTTCATATTTTATATTTTATTTGAATTTAAAATGATTTTTAATATAAAAAATCATAATAAATAAAATAAATAAAATAAAATTATGAAAATATTAAATAAATTTCGTGCATGATGTCATGGAACACCTTGGGTCACAAAACGTTCAGCCCATTTGAAGAATTATGGTTTTAAGACCCTATTTACTTCATAAACCACCCAAAAATTTCCCAACATTGCAAGGGCACAAATCCTTCAATTTTAATGCTATGAGGGTGTTCTTGGACATTTTGGAAAGCTTAAAGAGTCCTCTAACCAACCCCATTGGTTTCATGTCCATATCATTTACCATTCTCAAGTTATGCCCTTTTGAAGTTGTTGACTTTTTGTTGACTTTTAAAAGGACCTATAATGTCTTAGCTCATACCTTCCAAATGAAGCATTTTTGGGCTTGGCTTGTGAGACACAAAGTTGTAGAGAATTCAATTTCCTTCAAATTGAGATTTGGATGGAAAAAATTTGATGAAGCATGTGAAAGTTATGGCTGGTCAAAGTTCAGTTGACTTTTCCTAAGGAAACCCTAATTTAGAAACTCCTGATTCTTGATGATCTGAAATCTCCTTGATGAATCATGATCAACCCTTGATCAAATGATGAATTTTACTTCATATACTTGATGTTGGCAAAAAATCATGAAGTTTGACTTTGGTTTGACCACAGTTGACCTAAGTTTGACTTTTCAACTGCTTTAACTGATTTTGACTTATCTGATCATCTGACTGAGCAAACCTTTGAGAAAAGTTTTGAAACTTATCATGGGGATTCTTCAACACATATAAGATGTTATGAAGCTCATTTGAGGTCTTGGAAGTCCATTTAGCCTGATTAAAGTCAAAACCCTTGTTTTGGATACACTACTTAGGAGGATGCATTGTCTGAGAGAATTGTCAAATCTTCTAACTAATTGTGAACTTTGTGAACCTTGTGAACCTCATGAGATGGATTGTGAACCTTGTGAACCTCATTAGAGGTATTGTGAACCTTGTGAACCTCATGAGAGGTCTTGTGAACCTTGTGAACCTCATGAGAGGTCTTGTGTACCTCATGAGAGGTCTTGTGAACCTTGTGAACCTCTTAGCACACAAAGTCTTGTTTTGTGAGGGCAAATTTTGGGGTGCAACAACATGGACTTCCATCATAAACTTACCTCGTAAAATATATAAATGAAATGCGAAGTTTCATATCATTTCGAGCAGTTCACGATTTAATTTGATTTTTGACCAAAACTAGTATAAACTAGTGTATAATATATTATGATTTTTTGGCAAAACCATGCATTTCGAAAGGTTTCATAGAATCTAGTTTTCAGATGATTTTATTTGCATGGACTACCATCATAACCTTCCCTCTTAACATATATAAATGATCTGAAAAGTCTCGTATCATTTTAAATAGTCCCCAATTAAATTTGATTTTTTTGACCGAAACAAGTGTATAATATACTATGATTTTTGATCAAAACTTGCATTACGAAAAGTTTCATAGAATCTAATTTTCCGATGTTTTTTTGCATGACCTTCCATCATAACCTTCCCTCGTAAAATATATAAATGATATATGAAGTTTCGTATCATTTCGAATAGTCCCCGATTTAATTTATTTTTGACCGAAACTAGTATAAAGTAGTGTATAATATATTATGATTTTTTGGCCAAACCATGCATTTCGAAAAGTTTCATAGAATCTAGTTTTCAGATGATTTTTTTTGCATGGACTACCATCATAACCTTCCCTCTTAACATATATAAATGATCTGAAAAGTCTCGTATCATTTTAAATAGTCCCCAATTAAATTTGATTTTTTTTACCGAAATAAGTGTATAATATACTATGATTTTTGATCGAAACTTGCATTTCGAAAAGTTTCATAGAATCTAATTTTCCGATGATTTTTTACATGGACTTCCATCATAACCTTCCCTCGTAAAATATATAAATGAAATGCGAAGTTTCATATCATTTCGAGCAGTTCACGAATTAATTTGATTTTTGACCAAAACTGGTATAAACTAGTGTATAATATATTATGATTTTTTGGCAAAACCATGCATTTCGAAAGGTTTCATAGAATCTAGTTTTCAGATGATTTTTTTTGCATGGACTACCATCATAACCTTCCCTCTTAACATATATAAATGATCTGAAAAGTCTCGTATCATGTCAAACAGTCTCCAATTAAATTTGATTTTGTTGACCGAAACTAGTGTATAATATACTATGATTTTAGATCGAAACTTGCATTTCGAAAAGTTTCATAGAATCTAATTTTCCAATGTATTTTTGCATGAACATCCATCATAACCTTCCCTCGTAAAATATATAAATGATATATGAAGTTTCGTATCATTTCGAATAGTCCCCGATTTGATTTGATTTTTGACCGAAACTAGTCTAAACTAGTGTATAATATATTATGATTTTTTGGCCAAACCATGCATTCGAAAAGTTTCATAGAATCTAGTTTTCAGATGATTTTTTTGCATGGGCTACCATCATAACCTTCCCTCTTAACATATATAAATGATCTGAAAAGTCTCGTATCATTTTAAATAGTCCCCAATTAAATTTGATTTTTTTGACCGAAATAAGTGTATAATATACTATGATTTTTGATCGAAACTTGCATTTCGAAAAGTTTCATAGAATCTAATTTTCCGATGTTTTTTTTTCATGACCTTCCATCATAACCTTCCCTCATAAAATATATAAATGATATATGAAGTTTCGTATCATTTCGAATAGTCCCCGATTTAATTTGATTTTTGACCGAAACTAGTATAAATTAGTGTATAATATATTATGATTTTTTGGCCAAACCATGCATTTCAAAAAGTTTCATATAATCTAGTTTTCAGATGATTTTTTTGCATGGACTACCATCATAACCTTCCATCTTAACATATATAAATGATCTAAAAAGTCTCGTATCATGACAAACAGTCCCCAATTTAATTTGATTTTGTTGACCGAAACTAGTGTATAATATACTATGATTTTTGATCGAAACTTGCATTTCGAAAAGTTTCATAGAATCTAATTTTCCGATGTTTTTTTGCATGACCTTCCATCATAACCTTCCCTCGTAAAATATATAAATGATATGTGAAGTTTCATATCATTTCGAGCAGTCACGATTTAATTTGATTTTTGACCGAAACTAGTATAAACTAGTGTATAATATATTATGATTTTTTGGACAAACCATGCATTTCGGAAAGTTTCATAGAATCTACTTTTCAGATGATTTTTTTGAATGTACTTCCATCATAACCTTCCATCTTAACATATATAATGATCTGAAAAGTCTCGTATCATGTTAAACAGTCCCCAATTTAATTTGATTTTGTTGACCGAAACTAGTATATAATATACTATGATTTTTGATCGATACTTGCATTTCGAAAATTTTCATAGAATCTAATTTTCTGATGATTTTTTACATGGACTTCCATCATAACCTTCCCTCATAAAATATATAAATGATATGTGAAGTTTCATATCATTTCGAGCAGTTCACGATTTAATATGATTTTTGACCAAAACTAGTATAAACTAGTGTATAATATATTATGATTTTTTGGCCAAACCATGCATTTCGAAAGGTTTCATAGAATCTAGTTTTCAGATGATTTTTTTGCATGGACTACCATCATATCCTTCTCTCTTAACATATATAAATGATCTGAAAAGTCTCGTATCATGTCAAACAGTCCCCAATTAAATTTGATTTTGTTGACCGAAACTAGTGTATAATATACTATGATTTTAGATCGAAACTTGCATTTCGAAAAGTTTCATAGAATCTAATTTTCCAATGTATTTTTGCATGAACATCCATCATAACCTTCCCTCGTAAAATATATAAATGATATATGAAGTTTCGTATCATTTCGAATAGTCCCCGATTTGATTTGATTTTTGAACGAAACTAGTCGAAACTAGTGTATAATATATTATGATTTTTTGGCCAAACCATGCATTCGAAAAGTTTCATAGAATCTAGTTTTCAGATGATTTTTTTGCATGGGCTACCATCATAACCTTCCCTCTTAACATATATAAATGATCTGAAAAGTCTCGTATCATTTTAAATAGTCTCCAATTAAATTTGATTTTGTTGACCGAAACTAGTGTATAATATACTATGATTTTTGATCGAAACTTGCATTTCGAAAAGTTTCATAGAATCTAATTTTCCGATGTTTTTTTGCATGACCTTCCATCATAACCTTCCCTCGTAAAATATATAAATGATATGTGAAGTTTCATATCATTTCGAGCAGTCACGATTTAATTTGATTTTTGACCGAAACTAGTATAAACTAGTGTATAATATATTATGATTTTTTGGACAAACCATGCATTTCGAAAAGTTTCATAGAATCTACTTTTCAGATGATTTTTTTGAATGTACTTCCATCATAACCTTCCATCTTAACATATATAAATGATCTGAAAAGTCTCGTATCATGTTAAACAGTCCCCAATTTAATTTGATTTTGTTGACCGAAACTAGTATATAATATACTATGATTTTTGATCGATACTTGCATTTCGAAAATTTTCATAGAATCTAATTTTCTGATGATTTTTTACATGGACTTCCATCATAACCTTCCCTCATAAAATATATAAATGATATGTGAAGTTTCATATCATTTCGAGTAGTTCACGATTTAATATGATTTTTGACCAAAACTAGTATAAACTAGTGTATAATATATTATGATTTTTTGGCCAAACCATGCATTTCGAAAGGTTTCATAGAATCTAGTTTTCAGATGATTTTTTTGCATGGACTACCATCATATCCTTCTCTCTTAACATATATAAATGATCTGAAAAGTCTCGTATCATGTCAAACAGTCCCCAATTAAATTTGATTTTGTTGACCGAAACTAGTGTATAATATACTATGATTTTAGATCGAAACTTGCATTTCGAAAAGTTTCATAGAATCTAATTTTCCAATGTATTTTTGCATGAACATCCATCATAACCTTCCCTCGTAAAATATATAAATGATATATGAAGTTTCGTATCATTTCGAATAGTCCCCGATTTGATTTGATTTTTGACCGAAACTAGTCTAAACTAGTGTATAATATATTATGATTTTTTGGCCAAACCATGCATTCGAAAAGTTTCATAGAATCTAGTTTTCAGATGATTTTTTTGCATGGGCTACCATCATAACCTTCCCTCTTAACATATATAAATGATCTGAAAAGTCTCGTATCATTTTAAATAGTCCCCAATTAAATTTGATTTTTTTGACTGAAATAAGTGTATAATATACTATGATTTTTGATCGAAACTTGCATTTCGAAAAGTTTCATAGAATCTAATTTTCCGATGTTTTTTTTTCATGACCTTCCATCATAACCTTCCCTCATAAAATATATAAATGATATATGAAGTTTCGTATCATTTCGAATAGTCCCCGATTTAATTTGATTTTTGACCGAAACTAGTATAAATTAGTGTATAATATATTATGATTTTTTGGCCAAACCATGCATTTCGAAAAGTTTCATATAATCTAGTTTTCAGATGATTTTTTTGCATGGACTACCATCATAACCTTCCATCTTAACATATATAAATGATCTAAAAAGTCTCGTATCATGACAAACAGTCCCCAATTTAATTTGATTTTGTTGACCGAAACTAGTGTATAATATACTATGATTTTTGATCGAAACTTGCATTTCGAAAAGTTTCATAGAATCTAATTTTCCGATGTTTTTTTGCATGACCTTCCATCATAACCTTCCCTCGTAAAATATATAAATGATATGTGAAGTTTCATATCATTTCGAGCAGTCACGATTTAATTTGATTTTTGACCGAAACTAGTATAAACTAGTGTATAATATATTATGATTTTTTGGACAAACCATGCATTTCGGAAAGTTTCATAGAATCTACTTTTCAGATGATTTTTTTGAATGTACTTCCATCATAACCTTCCATCTTAACATATATAATGATCTGAAAAGTCTCGTATCATGTTAAACAGTCCCCAATTTAATTTGATTTTGTTGACCGAAACTAGTATATAATATACTATGATTTTTGATCGATACTTGCATTTCGAAAATTTTCATAGAATCTAATTTTCTGATGATTTTTTACATGGACTTCCATCATAACCTTCCCTCATAAAATATATAAATGATATGTGAAGTTTCATATCATTTCGAGCAGTTCACGATTTAATATGATTTTTGACCAAAACTAGTATAAACTAGTGTATAATATATTATGATTTTTTGGCCAAACCATGCATTTCGAAAGGTTTCATAGAATCTAGTTTTCAGATGATTTTTTTGCATGGACTACCATCATATCCTTCTCTCTTAACATATATAAATGATCTGAAAAGTCTCGTATCATGTCAAACAGTCCCCAATTAAATTTGATTTTGTTGACCGAAACTAGTGTATAATATACTATGATTTTAGATCGAAACTTGCATTTCGAAAAGTTTCATAGAATCTAATTTTCCAATGTATTTTTGCATGAACATCCATCATAACCTTCCCTCGTAAAATATATAAATGATATATGAAGTTTCGTATCATTTCGAATAGTCCCCGATTTGATTTGATTTTTGAACGAAACTAGTCGAAACTAGTGTATAATATATTATGATTTTTTGGCCAAACCATGCATTCGAAAAGTTTCATAGAATCTAGTTTTCAGATGATTTTTTTGCATGGGCTACCATCATAACCTTCCCTCTTAACATATATAAATGATCTGAAAAGTCTCGTATCATTTTAAATAGTCTCCAATTAAATTTGATTTTTTTGACCGAAATAAGTGTATAATATACTATGATTTTTGATCGAAACTTGCATTTCGAAAAGTTTCATAGAATCTAATTTTCCGATGTTTTTTTTTCATGACCTTCCATCATAACCTTCCCTCATAAAATATATAAATGATATATGAAGTTTCGTATCATTTCGAATAGTCCCCGATTTAATTTGATTTTTGACCGAAACTAGTATAAATTAGTGTATAATATATTATGATTTTTTGGCCAAACCATGCATTTCAAAAAGTTTCATATAATCTAGTTTTCAGATGATTTTTTTGCATGGACTACCATCATAACCTTCCATCTTAACATATATAAATGATCTAAAAAGTCTCGTATCATGACAAACAGTCCCCAATTTAATTTGATTTTGTTGACCGAAACTAGTGTATAATATACTATGATTTTTGATCGAAACTTGCATTTCGAAAAGTTTCATAGAATCTAATTTTCCGATGTTTTTTTGCATGACCTTCCATCATAACCTTCCCTCGTAAAATATATAAATGATATGTGAAGTTTCATATCATTTCGAGCAGTCACGATTTAATTTGATTTTTGACCGAAACTAGTATAAACTAGTGTATAATATATTATGATTTTTTGGACAAACCATGCATTTCGAAAAGTTTCATAGAATCTACTTTTCAGATGATTTTTTTGAATGTACTTCCATCATAACCTTCCATCTTAACATATATAAATGATCTGAAAAGTCTCGTATCATGTTAAACAGTCCCCAATTTAATTTGATTTTGTTGACCGAAACTAGTATATAATATACTATGATTTTTGATCGATACTTGCATTTCGAAAATTTTCATAGAATCTAATTTTCTGATGATTTTTTACATGGACTTCCATCATAACCTTCCCTCATAAAATATATAAATGATATGTGAAGTTTCATATCATTTCGAGTAGTTCACGATTTAATATGATTTTTGACCAAAACTAGTATAAACTAGTGTATAATATATTATGATTTTTTGGCCAAACCATGCATTTCGAAAGGTTTCATAGAATCTAGTTTTCAGATGATTTTTTTGCATGGACTACCATCATATCCTTCTCTCTTAACATATATAAATGATCTGAAAAGTCTCGTATCATGTCAAACAGTCCCCAATTAAATTTGATTTTGTTGACCGAAACTAGTGTATAATATACTATGATTTTAGATCGAAACTTGCATTTCGAAAAGTTTCATAGAATCTAATTTTCCAATGTATTTTTGCATGAACATCCATCATAACCTTCCCTCGTAAAATATATAAATGATATATGAAGTTTCGTATCATTTCGAATAGTCCCCGATTTGATTTGATTTTTGAACGAAACTAGTCGAAACTAGTGTATAATATATTATGATTTTTTGGCCAAACCATGCATTCGAAAAGTTTCATAGAATCTAGTTTTCAGATGATTTTTTTGCATGGGCTACCATCATAACCTTCCCTCTTAACATATATAAATGATCTGAAAAGTCTCGTATCATTTTAAATAGTCTCCAATTAAATTTGATTTTTTTGACCGAAATAAGTGTATAATATACTATGATTTTTGATCGAAACTTGCATTTCGAAAAGTTTCATAGAATCTAATTTTCCGATGTTTTTTTTTCATGACCTTCCATCATAACCTTCCCTCATAAAATATATAAATGATATATGAAGTTTCGTATCATTTCGAATAGTCCCCGATTTAATTTGATTTTTGACCGAAACTAGTATAAATTAGTGTATAATATATTATGATTTTTTGGCCAAACCATGCATTTCAAAAAGTTTCATATAATCTAGTTTTCAGATGATTTTTTTGCATGGACTACCATCATAACCTTCCATCTTAACATATATAAATGATCTAAAAAGTCTCGTATCATGACAAACAGTCCCCAATTTAATTTGATTTTGTTGACCGAAACTAGTGTATAATATACTATGATTTTTGATCGAAACTTGCATTTCGAAAAGTTTCATAGAATCTAATTTTCCGATGTTTTTTTGCATGACCTTCCATCATAACCTTCCCTCGTAAAATATATAAATGATATGTGAAGTTTCATATCATTTCGAGCAGTCACGATTTAATTTGATTTTTGACCGAAACTAGTATAAACTAGTGTATAATATATTATGATTTTTTGGACAAACCATGCATTTCGAAAAGTTTCATAGAATCTACTTTTCAGATGATTTTTTTGAATGTACTTCCATCATAACCTTCCATCTTAACATATATAAATGATCTGAAAAGTCTCGTATCATGTTAAACAGTCCCCAATTTAATTTGATTTTGTTGACCGAAACTAGTATATAATATACTATGATTTTTGATCGATACTTGCATTTCGAAAATTTTCATAGAATCTAATTTTCTGATGATTTTTTACATGGACTTCCATCATAACCTTCCCTCATAAAATATATAAATGATATGTGAAGTTTCATATCATTTCGAGTAGTCCCCGATTTAATATGATTTTTGACCAAAACTAGTATAAACTAGTGTATAATATATTATGATTTTTTGGCCAAACCATGCATTTCGAAAGGTTTTATAGAATCTAGTTTTCAGATGATTTTTTTGCATGGACTACCATCATATCCTTCTCTCTTAACATATATAAATGATCTGAAAAGTCTCGTATCATGTCAAACAGTCCCCAATTAAATTTGATTTTGTTGACCGAAACTAGTGTATAATATACTATGATTTTAGATCGAAACTTGCATTTCGAAAAGTTTCATAGAATCTAATTTTCCAATGTATTTTTGCATGAACATCCATCATAACCTTCCCTCGTAAAATATATAAATGATATATGAAGTTTCGTATCATTTCGAATAGTCCCCGATTTGATTTGATTTTTGACCGAAACTAGTCTAAACTAGTGTATAATATATTATGATTTTTTGGCCAAACCATGCATTCGAAAAGTTTCATAGAATCTAGTTTTCAGATGATTTTTTTGCATGGGCTACCATCATAACCTTCCCTCTTAACATATATAAATGATCTGAAAAGTCTCGTATCATTTTAAATAGTCCCCAATTAAATTTGATTTTTTTGACCGAAATAAGTGTATAATATACTATGATTTTTGATCGAAACTTGCATTTCGAAAAGTTTCATAGAATCTAATTTTCCGATGTTTTTTTTTCATGACCTTCCATCATAACCTTCCCTCATAAAATATATAAATGATATATGAAGTTTCGTATCATTTCGAATAGTCCCCGATTTAATTTGATTTTTGACCGAAACTAGTATAAATTAGTGTATAATATATTATGATTTTTTGGCCAAACCATGCATTTCGAAAAGTTTCATATAATCTAGTTTTCAGATGATTTTTTTGCATGGACTACCATCATAACCTTCCATCTTAACATATATAAATGATCTAAAAAGTCTCGTATCATGACAAACAGTCCCCAATTTAATTTGATTTTGTTGACCGAAACTAGTGTATAATATACTATGATTTTTGATCGAAACTTGCATTTCGAAAAGTTTCATAGAATCTAATTTTCCGATGTTTTTTTGCATGACCTTCCATCATAACCTTCCCTCGTAAAATATATAAATGATATGTGAAGTTTCATATCATTTCGAGCAGTCACGATTTAATTTGATTTTTGACCGAAACTAGTATAAACTAGTGTATAATATATTATGATTTTTTGGACAAACCATGCATTTCGAAAAGTTTCATAGAATCTACTTTTCAGATGATTTTTTTGAATGTACTTCCATCATAACCTTCCATCTTAACATATATAATGATCTGAAAAGTCTCGTATCATGTTAAACAGTCCCCAATTTAATTTGATTTTGTTGACCGAAACTAGTATATAATATACTATGATTTTTGATCGATACTTGCATTTCGAAAATTTTCATAGAATCTAATTTTCTGATGATTTTTTACATGGACTTCCATCATAACCTTCCCTCATAAAATATATAAATGATATGTGAAGTTTCATATCATTTCGAGCAGTTCACGATTTAATATGATTTTTGACCAAAACTAGTATAAACTAGTGTATAATATATTATGATTTTTGGCCAAACCATGCATTTCGAAAGGTTTCATAGAATCTAGTTTTCAGATGATTTTTTTGCATGGACTACCATCATATCCTTCTCTCTTAACATATATAAATGATCTGAAAAGTCTCGTATCATGTCAAACAGTCCCCAATTAAATTTGATTTTGTTGACCGAAACTAGTGTATAATATACTATGATTTTAGATCGAAACTTGCATTTCGAAAAGTTTCATAGAATCTAATTTTCCAATGTATTTTTGCATGAACATCCATCATAACCTTCCCTCGTAAAATATATAAATGATATATGAAGTTTCGTATCATTTCGAATAGTCCCCGATTTGATTTGATTTTTGACCGAAACTAGTCGAAACTAGTGTATAATATATTATGATTTTTTGGCCAAACCATGCATTCGAAAAGTTTCATAGAATCTAGTTTTCAGATGATTTTTTTGCATGGGCTACCATCATAACCTTCCCTCTTAACATATATAAATGATCTGAAAAGTCTCGTATCATTTTAAATAGTCCCCAATTAAATTTGATTTTTTTGACCGAAATAAGTGTATAATATACTATGATTTTTGATCGAAACTTGCATTTCGAAAAGTTTCAAAGAATCTAATTTTCCGATGTTTTTTTTTCATGACCTTCCATCATAACCTTCCCTCATAAAATATATAAATGATATATGAAGTTTCGTATCATTTCGAATAGTCCCCGATTTAATTTGATTTTTGACCGAAACTAGTATAAATTAGTGTATAATATATTATGATTTTTTGGCCAAACCATGCATTTCGAAAAGTTTCATATAATCTAGTTTTCAGATGATTTTTTTGCATGGACTACCATCATAACCTTCCATCTTAACATATATAAATGATCTAAAAAGTCTCGTATCATGACAAAAAGTCCCCAATTTAATTTGATTTTGTTGACCGAAACTAGTGTATAATATACTATGATTTTTGATCGAAACTTGCATTTCGAAAAGTTTCATAGAATCTAATTTTCCGATGTTTTTTTGCATGACCTTCCATCATAACCTTCCCTCGTAAAATATATAAATGATATGTGAAGTTTCATATCATTTCGAGCAGTCACGATTTAATTTGATTTTTGACCGAAACTAGTATAAACTAGTGTATAATATATTATGATTTTTTGGACAAACCATGCATTTCGAAAAGTTTCATAAAATCTACTTTTCAGATGATTTTTTTGAATGTACTTCCATCATAACCTTCCATCTTAACATATATAAATGATCTGAAAAGTCTCGTATCATGTTAAACAGTCCCCAATTTAATTTGATTTTGTTGACCGAAACTAGTATATAATATACTATGATTTTTGATCGATACTTGCATTTCGAAAATTTTCATAGAATCTAATTTTCTGATGATTTTTTACATGGACTTCCATCATAACCTTCCTTCATAAAATATATAAATGATATGTGAAGTTTCATATCATTTCGAGCAGTTCACGATTTAATATGATTTTTGACCAAAACTAGTATAAACTAGTGTATAATATATTATGATTTTTTGGCCAAACCATGCATTTCGAAAGGTTTCATAGAATCTAGTTTTCAGATGATTTTTTTGCATGGACTACCATCATATCCTTCTCTCTTAACATATATAAATGATCTGAAAAGTCTCGTATCATGTCAAACAGTCCCCAATTAAATTTGATTTTTTTGACCGAAACTAGTGTATAATATACTATGATTTTTGATCGAAACTTGCATTTCAAAAAGTTTCATAGAATCTAATTTTCCAATTTATTTTTGCATGAACTTCCATCATAACCTTCCCTCATAAAATATATAAATGATATATGAAGTTTCGTATCATTTCGAATAGTCCCCGATTTAATTTGATTTTTGACCGAAACTAGTCTAAACTAGTGTATAATATATTATGATTTTTTGGCCAAACCATGCATTTCGAAAAGTTTCGTAGAATCTAGTTTTCAGATGATTTTTTTGCATGGGATACCATCATAACCTTCCCTCTTAACATATATAAATGATCTGAAAAGTCTCGTATCATTTTAAATAGTCCCCAATTAAATTTGATTTTTTTGACCGAAATAAGTGTATAATATACTATGATTTTTGATCGAAACTTGCATTTCGAAAAGTTTCATAGAATCTAATTTTCCGATGATTTTTTACATGGACTTCCATCATAACCTTCCCTCGTAAAATATATAAATGAAATGTGAAGTTTCATATCATTTCGAGCAGTTCACAATTTAATTTTATTTTTGACCAAAACTAGTCTAAACTAGTGTATAATATATTATGATTTTTTGGCCAAACCATGCATTTCGAAAGGTTTCATAGAATCTAGTTTTCAGATGATTTTTTTTGCATGGAATACCATCATAACCTTCCCTCTTATCATATATAAATGATCTGAAAAGTCTCGTATCATTTTAAATAGTCCCCAATTAAATTTGATTTTTTTTACCGAAACAAGTGTATAATATACTATGATTTTTGATCGAAACTTGCATTTCGAAAAGTTTCATAGAATCTAATTTTCCGATGTTTTTTTGCATGACCTTCCATCATAACCTTCCCTCGTAAAATATATAAATGATATATGAAGTTTCGTATCATTTCGAATAGTCCCCGAATTAATTTGATATTTGACCGAAACTAGTATAAACTAGTGTATAATATATTATGATTTTTTGGCCAAACCATGCATTTCGAAAAGTTTCATAGAATCTAGTTTTTAGATGATTTTTTTGCATGGACTACCATCATAACCTTCCCTCTTAACATATATAAATGATCTGAAAAGTATCGTATCGTTTTAAATAGTCTCCAATTAAATTTGATTTTTTTGACCGAAATAAGTGTATAATATACTATGATTTTTGATCGAAACTTGCATTTCGAAAAGTTTCATAGAATCTAATTTTCCGATGATTTTTTACATGGACTTCCATCATAACCTTCCCTCGTAAAATATATAAATGAAATGTGAAGTTTCATACCATTTCGAGCAGCTCACGATTTAATTTGATTTTTGACCGAAACTAGTATAAACTAGTGTATAATATATTATGATTTTTTTGCCAAACCATGCATTTCGAAAAGTTTCAAGAATCTAGTTTTCAGATGATTTTTTTGCATGGACTACCATCATAACCTTCCATCTTAACATATATAAATGATCTGAAAAGTCTTGTATCATGTCAAATAGTCCCCACTTTAATTTGATTTTGTTGACCGAAACTAGTGTATAATATACTATGAATTTTGATCGAAACTTGCATTTCGAAAAGTTTCATAGAATCTAAATTTCCGATGATTTTTTACATGGACTTCCATCATAACCTTCCCTCATAAAATATATAAATGAAAAGTGAAGTTTCATATCATTTCGAGCAGTTCACGATTTAATTTGATTTTTGACCAACACTAGTATAAACTAGTGTATAATATATTATGATTTTTTGGCAAAACCATGCATTTCGAAAGGTTTCATATAATCTAGTTTTCAGATGATTTTTTTGCATGGACTACCATCATAACCTTCCATCTTAACATATATAAATAATCTAAAAAGTCTCGTATCATGACAAACAGTACCCAATTTAATTTGATTTTGTTGACCGAAACTAGTGTATAATGTACTATGATTTTTGATCGAAACTTGCATTTCGAAAAGTTTCATAGAATCTAATTTTCCGATGTTTTTTTGCATGACCTTCCATCATAACCTTCCCTCGTAAAATATATAAATGATATGTGAAGTTTCATATCATTTCGAGCAGTCACGATTTAATTTGATTTTTTACCGAAACTAGTATAAACTAGTGTATAATATATTATGATTTTTTGGACAAACCATGCATTTCGAAAAGTTTCATAGAATCTACTTTTCAGATGATTTTTTTGAATGTACTACCATCATAACCTTCCATCTTAACATATATAAATGATCTGAAAAGTCTCGTATCATGTTAAACAGTCCCCAATTTAATTTGATTTTGTTGACCGAAACTAGTATATAATATACTATGATTTTTGATCGATACTTGCATTTCGAAAATTTTCATAGAATCTAATTTTCTGATGATTTTTTACATGGACTTCCATCATAACCTTCCCTCGTAAAATATATAAATGATATGTGAAGTTTCATATCATTTCGAGCAGTTCACGATTTAATTTGATTTTTGACCAAAACTAGTATAAACTAGTGTATAATATATTATGATTTTTTGGCCAAACCATACATTTCGAAAGGTTTCATAGAATCTAGTTTTCAGATGATTTTTTTGCATGGACTACCATCATATCCTTCTCTCTTAACATATATAAATTATCTGAAAAGTCTCGTATCATGTCAAACAGTCCCCAATTAAATTTGATTTTTTTGACCGAAACTAGTGTATAATATACTATGATTTTTGATCGAAACTTGCATTTCGAAAAGTTTCATAGAATCTAATTTTCCGATGATTATTTACATGGACTTCCATCATAACCTTCCCTCGTAAAATATATAAATGAAATGTGAAGTTTCATATCATTTCGAGCAGTTCACAATTTAATTTTATTTTTGACCAAAACTAGTCTAAACTAGTGTATAATATATTATGATTTTTTGGCCAAACCATGCATTTCGAAAGGTTTCATAGAATCTAGTTTTCAGATGATTTTTTTGCATGGGATACCATCATAACCTTCCCTCTTAACATATATAAATGATCTGAAAAGTCTCGTATCATTTTAAATAGTCCCCAATTAAATTTGATTTTTTTGACCGAAATAAGTGTATAATATACTATGATTTTTGATCGAAACTTGCATTTCGAAAAGTTTCATAGAATCTAATTTTCCGATGATTTTTTACATGGACTTCCATCATAACCTTCCCTCGTAAAATATATAAATGAAATGTGAAGTTTCATATCATTTCGAGCAGTTCACAATTTAATTTTATTTTTGACCAAAACTAGTCTAAACTAGTGTATAATATATTATGATTTTTTGGCCAAACCATGCATTTCGAAAGGTTTCATAGAATCTAGTTTTCAGATGATTTTTTTTGCATGGAATACCATCATAACCTTCCCTCTTATCATATATAAATGATCTGAAAAGTCTCGTATCATTTTAAATAGTCCCCAATTAAATTTGATTTTTTTTACCGAAACAAGTGTATAATATACTATGATTTTTGATCGAAACTTGCATTTCGAAAAGTTTCATAGAATCTAATTTTCCGATGTTTTTTTGCATGACCTTCCATCATAACCTTCCCTCGTAAAATATATAAATGATATATGAAGTTTCGTATCATTTCGAATAGTCCCCGAATTAATTTGATATTTGACCGAAACTAGTATAAACTAGTGTATAATATATTATGATTTTTTGGCCAAACCATGCATTTCGAAAAGTTTCATAGAATCTAGTTTTTAGATGATTTTTTTGCATGGACTACCATCATAACCTTCCCTCTTAACATATATAAATGATCTGAAAAGTATCGTATCGTTTTAAATAGTCTCCAATTAAATTTGATTTTTTTGACCGAAATAAGTGTATAATATACTATGATTTTTGATCGAAACTTGCATTTCGAAAAGTTTCATAGAATCTAATTTTCCGATGATTTTTTACATGGACTTCCATCATAACCTTCCCTCGTAAAATATATAAATGAAATGTGAAGTTTCATACCATTTCGAGCAGCTCACGATTTAATTTGATTTTTGACCGAAACTAGTATAAACTAGTGTATAATATATTATGATTTTTTTGCCAAACCATGCATTTCGAAAAGTTTCAAGAATCTAGTTTTCAGATGATTTTTTTGCATGGACTACCATCATAACCTTCCATCTTAACATATATAAATGATCTGAAAAGTCTTGTATCATGTCAAATAGTCCCCACTTTAATTTGATTTTGTTGACCGAAACTAGTGTATAATATACTATGAATTTTGATCGAAACTTGCATTTCGAAAAGTTTCATAGAATCTAAATTTCCGATGATTTTTTACATGGACTTCCATCATAACCTTCCCTCATAAAATATATAAATGAAAAGTGAAGTTTCATATCATTTCGAGCAGTTCACGATTTAATTTGATTTTTGACCAACACTAGTATAAACTAGTGTATAATATATTATGATTTTTTGGCAAAACCATGCATTTCGAAAGGTTTCATATAATCTAGTTTTCAGATGATTTTTTTGCATGGACTACCATCATAACCTTCCATCTTAACATATATAAATAATCTAAAAAGTCTCGTATCATGACAAACAGTACCCAATTTAATTTGATTTTGTTGACCGAAACTAGTGTATAATGTACTATGATTTTTGATCGAAACTTGCATTTCGAAAAGTTTCATAGAATCTAATTTTCCGATGTTTTTTTGCATGACCTTCCATCATAACCTTCCCTCGTAAAATATATAAATGATATGTGAAGTTTCATATCATTTCGAGCAGTCACGATTTAATTTGATTTTTTACCGAAACTAGTATAAACTAGTGTATAATATATTATGATTTTTTGGACAAACCATGCATTTCGAAAAGTTTCATAGAATCTACTTTTCAGATGATTTTTTTGAATGTACTACCATCATAACCTTCCATCTTAACATATATAAATGATCTGAAAAGTCTCGTATCATGTTAAACAGTCCCCAATTTAATTTGATTTTGTTGACCGAAACTAGTATATAATATACTATGATTTTTGATCGATACTTGCATTTCGAAAATTTTCATAGAATCTAATTTTCTGATGATTTTTTACATGGACTTCCATCATAACCTTCCCTCGTAAAATATATAAATGATATGTGAAGTTTCATATCATTTCGAGCAGTTCACGATTTAATTTGATTTTTGACCAAAACTAGTATAAACTAGTGTATAATATATTATGATTTTTTGGCCAAACCATACATTTCGAAAGGTTTCATAGAATCTAGTTTTCAGATGATTTTTTTGCATGGACTACCATCATATCCTTCTCTCTTAACATATATAAATTATCTGAAAAGTCTCGTATCATGTCAAACAGTCCCCAATTAAATTTGATTTTTTTGACCGAAACTAGTGTATAATATACTATGATTTTTGATCGAAACTTGCATTTCGAAAAGTTTCATAGAATCTAATTTTCCGATGATTATTTACATGGACTTCCATCATAACCTTCCCTCGTAAAATATATAAATGAAATGTGAAGTTTCATATCATTTCGAGCAGTTCACAATTTAATTTTATTTTTGACCAAAACTAGTCTAAACTAGTGTATAATATATTATGATTTTTTGGCCAAACCATGCATTTCGAAAGGTTTCATAGAATCTAGTTTTCAGATGATTTTCTTTTGCATGGACTACCATCATAACCTTCCCTCTTAACATATATAAATGATCTGAAAAGTCTCATATCATTTTAAACAGTCCCCAATTAAATTTGATTTTTTTTACCGAAACAAGTGTATAATATACTATGATTTTTGATCGAAACTTGCATTTCGAAAAGTTTCATAGAATCTAATTTTCCGATGTTTTTTTGCATGACCTTCCATCATAACCTTCCCTCGTAAAATATATAAATGATATATGAAGTTTCGTATCATTTCGAATAGTCCCCGAATTAATTTGATTTTTGACCGAAACTAGTCTAAACTAGTGTATAATATATTATGATTTTTTGGCCAAACCATGCATTTCGAAAAGTTTCATAGAATCTAGTTTTCAGATGATTTTTTTGCATGGACTACCATCATAACCTTCCCTCTTAACATATATAAATGATCTGAAAAGTATCGTATCGTTTTAAATAGTCTCCAATTAAATTTGATTTTTTTGACCGAAATAAGTGTATAATATACTATGATTTTTGATCGAAACTTGCATTTCGAAAAGTTTCATAGAATCTAATTTTCCGATGATGTTTTACATGGACTTCCATCATAACCTTCCCTCGTAAAATATATAAATGAAATGTGAAGTTTCATATCATTTCGAGCAGCTCACGATTTAATTTGATTTTTGACCGAAACTAGTATAAACTAGTGTATAATATATTATGATTTTTTTGCCAAACCATGCATTTCGAAAAGTTTCATAGAATCTAGTTTTCAGATGATTTTTTTGCATGGACTACCATCATAACCTTCCATCTTAACATATATAAATGATCTGAAAAGTCTTGTATCATGTCAAACAGTCCCCACTTTAATTTGATTTTGTTGACCGAAACTAGTGTATAATATACTATGAATTTTGATCGAAACTTGCATTTCGAAAAGTTTCATAGAATCTAAATTTCCGATGATTTTTTACATGGACTTCCATCATAACCTTCCCTCATAAAATATTTAAATGAAAAGTGAAGTTTCATATCATTTCGAGCAGTTCACGATTTAATTTGATTTTTGACCAAAACTAGTATAAACTAGTGTATAATATATTATGATTTTTTGGCCAAACCATGCATTTCGAAAGGTTTCATAGAATCTAGTTTTCAGATGATTTTTTTTGCATGGACTACAATCATAACCTTCCCTCTTAACATATATAAATGATCTGAAAAGTCTCGTATCATTTTAAATAGTCCCCAATTAAATTTGATTTTTTTGACCGAAACAAGTGTATAATATACTATGATTTTTGATCGAAACTTGCATTTCGAAAAGTTTCATAGAATCTAATTTTCCGATGATTTTTTACATGGACTTCCATCATAACCTTCCCTCATAAAATATATAAATGAAATGTGAAGTTTCATATCATTTCGAGCAGTTCACAATTTAATTTTATTTTTGACCAAAACTAGTCTAAACTAGTGTATAATATATTATGATTTTTTGGCCAAACCATGCATTTCGAAAGGTTTCATAGAATCTAGTTTTCAGATGATTTTTTTTGCATGGAATACCATCATAACCTTCCCTCTTAACATATATAAATGATCTGAAAAGTCTCGTATCATTTTAAATAGTCCCCAATTAAATTTGATTTTTTTTACCGAAACAAGTGTATAATATACTATGATTTTTGATCAAAACTTGCATTTCGAAAAGTTTCATAGAATCTAATTTTCCGATGTTTTTTTGCATGACCTTCCATCATAACCTTCCCTCGTAAAATATATAAATGATATATGAAGTTTCGTATCATTTCGAATAGTCCCCGAATTAATTTGATTTTTGACCAAAACTAGTATAAACTAGTGTATAATATATTATGATTTTTTGGCCAAACCATGCATTTCGAAAAGTTTCATAGAATCTAGTTTTCAGATGATTTTTTTGCATGGACTACCATCATAACCTTCCCTCTTAACATATATAAATGATCTGAAAAGTATCGTATCGTTTTAAATAGTCTCCAATTAAATTTGATTTTTTTGACCGAAACAAGTGTATAATATACTATGATTTTTGATCGAAACTTGCATTTCGAAAAGTTTCATAGAATCTAATTTTCCGATGATTTTTTACATGGACTTCCATCATAACCTTCCCTCGTAAAATATATAAATGAAATGTGAAGTTTCATATCATTTCGAGCAGTTCACAATTTAATTTTATTTTTGACCAAAACTAGTCTAAACTAGTGTATAATATATTATGATTTTTTGGCCAAACCATGCATTTCGAAAGGTTTCATAGAATCTAGTTTTCAGATGATTTTTTTTGCATGGACTACCATCATAACCTTCCATCTTAACATATATAAATGATCTGAAAAGTCTTGTATCATGTCAAACAGTCCCCACTTTAATTTGATTTTGTTGACCGAAACTAGTGTATAATATACTATGAATTTTGATCGAAACTTGCATTTCGAAAAGTTTCATAGAATCTAAATTTCCGATGATTTTTTACATGGACTTCCATCATAACCTTCCCTCATAAAATATATAAATGAAAAGTGAAGTTTCATATCATTTCGAGCAGTTCACGATTTAATTTGATTTTTGACCAAACAAGTATAAACTAGTGTATAATATATTATGATTTTTTGGCCAAACCATGCATTTCGAAAGGTTTCATAGAATCTAGTTTTCAGATGATTTTTTTTGCATGGACTACCATCATAACCTTCCCTCTTAACATATATAAATGATCTGAAAAGTCTCGTATCATTTTAAATAGTCCCCAATTAAATTTGATTTTTTTGACCGAAACAAGTGTATAATATACTATGATTTTTGATCGAAACTTGCATTTCGAAAAGTTTCATAGAATCTAATTTTCCAATTTATTTTTGCATGAACTTCCATCATAACCTTCCCTCGTAAAATGTATAAATGATATATGAAGTTTCGTATCATTTCGAATAGTCCCCGATTTAATTTGATTTTTGACCGAAACTAGTCTAAACTAGTGTATAATATATTATGATTTTTTGGCCAAACCATGCATTTCGAAAAGTTTCATAGAATCTAGTTTTCAGATGATTTTTTTGCATGGACTACCATCATAACCTTCCCTCTTAACATATATAAATGATCTGAAAAGTCTCGTATCATGTCAAACAGTCCCCAATTAAATTTGATTTTTTTGACTGAAACTAGTGTATAATATACTATGATTTTTGATCGAAACTTGCATTTCGAAAAGTTTCATAGAATCTAATTTTCCGATGATTTTTTACATGGACTTCCATCATAACCTTCCCTCGTAAAATATATAAATGAAATGTGAAGTTTCATATCATTTCGAGCAGTTCACAATTTAATTTTATTTTTGACCAAAACTAGTCTAAACTAGTGTATAATATATTATTATTTTTTGGCCAAACCATGCATTTCGAAAGGTTTCATAGAATCTAGTTTTCAGATGATTTTCTTTTACATGGAATACCATCATAACCTTCCCTCTTAACATATATAAATGATCTGAAAAGTCTCGTATCATTTTAAATAGTCCCCAATTAAATTTGATTTTTTTTACCGAAACAAGTGTATAATATACTATGATTTTTGATCGAAACTTGCATTTCGAAAAGTTTCATAGAATCTAATTTTCCAATGTTTTTTTGCATGACCTTCCATCATAACCTTCCCTCGTAAAATATATAAATGATATATGAAGTTTCGTATCATTTCGAATAGTCCCCGAATTAATTATATTTTTGACCGAAACTAGTATAAACTAGTGTATAATATATTATGATTTTTTGGCCAAACCATGCATTTCGAAAAGTTTCATAGAATCTAGTTTTTAGATGATTTTTTTGCATGGACTACCATCATAACCTTCCCTCTTAACATATATAAATGATCTGAAAAGTATCGTATCGTTTTAAATAGTCTCCAATTAAATTTGATTTTTTTGACCGAAATAAGTGTATAATATACTATGATTTTTGATCGAAACTTGCATTTCGAAAAGTTTCATAGAATCTAATTTTCCGATGATGTTTTACATGGACTTCCATCATAACCTTCCCTCGTAAAATATATAAATGAAATGTGAAGTTTCATATCATTTCGAGCAGATCACGATTTAATTTGATTTTTGACCGAAACTAGTATAAACTAGTGTATAATATATTATGATTTTTTGGCAAAACCATGCATTTCGAAAAGTTTCATAGAATCTAGTTTTCAGATGATTTTTTTGCATGGACTACCATCATAACCTTCCATCTTAACATATATAAATGATCTGAAAAGTCTTGTATCATGTCAAACAGTCCCCACTTTAATTTGATTTTGTTGACCGAAACTATTGTATAATATACTATGAATTTTGATCGAAACTTGCATTTCGAAAAGTTTCATAGAATCTAAATTTCCGATGATTTTTTACATGGACTTCCATCATAACCTTCCCTCGTAAAATATATAAATGAAATGTGAAGTTTCATATCATTTCGAGCAGTTCACGATTTAATTTGATTTTTGACCTAAACTAGTATAAACTAGTGTATAATATATTATGATTTTTTGGCCAAACCATGCATTTCGAAAGGTTTCATAGAATCTAGTTTTCAGATGATTTTTTTTGCATGGACTACCATCATAACCTTCCCTCTTAACATATATAAATGATCTGAAAAGTCTCGTATCATTTTAAATAGTCCCCAATTAAGTTTGATTTTTTTGACCGAAACAAGTGTATAATATACTCTGATTTTTGATCGAAACTTGCATTTCGAAAAGTTTCATAGAATCTAATTTTCCGATGATTTTTTACATGGACTTCCATCATAACCTTCCCTCGTAAAATATATAAATGAAATGTGAAGTTTCATATCATTTCGAGCAGTTCAGAATTTAATTTGATTTTTGACCAAAACTAGTCTAAACTAGTGTATAATATATTATGATTTTTTGGCCAAACCATGCATTTCGAAAGGTTTCATAGAATCTAGTTTTCAGATTATTTTTTTTGCATGGAATACCATCATAACCTTCCCTCTTAACATATATAAATGATCTGAAAAGTCTCGTATCATTTTAAATAGTCACCAATTAAATTTGATTTTTTTTTACCGAAACAAGTGTATAATATACTATGATTTTTGATCGAAACTTGCATTTCGAAAAGTTTCATAGAATCTAATTTTCCGATGTTTTTTTGCATGACCTTCCATCATAACCTTCCCTCGTAAAATATATAAATGATATATGATGTTTCGTATCATTTCGAATAGTCCCCGAATTAATTTGATTTTTGCCCGAAACTAGTATAAACTAGTGTATAATATATTATGATTTTTTGGCCAAACCATACATTTCGAAAAGTTTCATAGAATCTAGTTTTCAGATGATTTTTTTGCATGGACTACCATCATATCCTTCCCTCTTAACATATATAAATGATCTGAAAAGTCTCGTATCGTTTTAAATAGTCCCCAATTAAATTTGATTTTTTTGACCGAAATAAGTGTATAATATACTATGATTTTTGATCGAAACTTGCATTTCGAAAAGTTTCATAGAATCTAATTTTCCGATGATTTTTTACATGGACTTCCATCATAACCTTCCCTCGTAAAATATATAAATGAAATGTGAAGTTTCATATCAGTTCGAGCAGCTCACGATTTAATTTGATTTTTGACCTAAACTAGTATGAACTAGTGTATAATATATTATGATTTTTTGGCCAAACCATGCATTTCGAAAGGTTTCATAGAATCTAGTTTTCAGATGATTTTTTTTGCATGGACTACCATCATAACCTTCCCTCTTAACATATATAAATGATCTGAAAAGTCTCGTATCATTTTAAATAGTCCCCAATTAAGTTTGATTTTTTTGACCGAAACAAGTGTATAATATACTCTGATTTTTGATCGAAACTTGCATTTCGAAAAGTTTCATAAAATCTAATTTTCCGATGATTTTTTACATGGACTTCCATCATAACCTTCCCTCGTAAAATATATAAATGAAATGTGAAGTTTCATATCATTTCGAGCAGTTCAGAATTTAATTTGATTTTTGACCAAAACTAGTCTAAACTAGTGTATAATATATTATGATTTTTTGGCCAAACCATGCATTTCGAAAGGTTTCATAGAATCTAGTTTTCAGATTATTTTTTTTGCATGGAATACCATCATAACCTTCCCTCTTAACATATATAAATGATCTGAAAAGTCTCGTATCATTTTAAATAGTCACCAATTAAATTTGATTTTTTTTTACCGAAACAAGTGTATAATATACTATGATTTTTGATCGAAACTTGCATTTCGAAAAGTTTCATAGAATCTAATTTTCCGATGTTTTTTTGCATGACCTTCCATCATAACCTTCCCTCGTAAAATATATAAATGATATATGATGTTTCGTATCATTTCGAATAGTCCCCGAATTAATTTGATTTTTGCCCGAAACTAGTATAAACTAGTGTATAATATATTATGATTTTTTGGCCAAACCATACATTTCGAAAAGTTTCATAGAATCTAGTTTTCAGATGATTTTTTTGCATGGACTACCATCATATCCTTCCCTCTTAACATATATAAATGATCTGAAAAGTCTCGTATCGTTTTAAATAGTCCCCAATTAAATTTGATTTTTTTGACCGAAATAAGTGTATAATATACTATGATTTTTGATCGAAACTTGCATTTCGAAAAGTTTCATAGAATCTAATTTTCCGATGATTTTTTACATGGACTTCCATCATAACCTTCCCTCGTAAAATATATAAATGAAATGTGAAGTTTCATATCATTTCGAGCAGCTCACGATTTAATTTGATTTTTGACCTAAACTAGTATGAACTAGTGTATAATATATTATGATTTTTTGGCCAAACCATGCATTTCGAAAAGTTTCATAGAATCTATTTTTCAGATGATTTTTTTGCATGGACTACCATCATAACCTTCCATCTTAACATATATAAATGATCTGAAAAGTCTCGTATCATGTCAAACAGTCCCCACTTTAATTTGATTTTGTTGACCGAAACTAGTGTATAATATACTATGAATTTTGATCGAAACTTGCATTTCGAAAAGTTTCATAGAATCTAAATTTCCGATGATTTTTTACATGGACTTCCATCATAACCTTCCCTCGTAAAATATATAAATGAAATGTGAAGTTTCATATCATTTCGAGCAGTTCACGATTTAATTTGATTTTTGACCAAAACTAGTATAAACTAGTGTATAATATATTATGATTTTTTGGCCAAACCATGCATTTCGAAAGGTTTCATAGAATCTAGTTTTCAGATGATTTTTTTTGCATGGACTACCATCATAACCTTCCCTCTTAACATATATAAATGATCTGAAAATTCTCGTATCATTTTAAATAGTCCCCAATTAAATTTGATTTTTTTGACCGAAACAAGTGTATAATATACTATGATTTTTGATCGAAACTTGCATTTCGAAAAGTTTCATAGAATCTAATTTTCCGATGATTTTTTACATGGACTTCCATCATAACCTTCCCTCGTAAAATATATAAATGAAATGTGAAGTTTCATATCATTTCGAGCAGTTCACGATTTAATTTGATTTTTGACCAAAACTATTATAAACTAGTGTATAATCTATTATGATTTTTTGGCCAAACCATGCATTTCGAAAGGTTTCATAGAATCTAGTTTTCAGATAATTTTTTTTGCATGGACTACCATCATAACCTTCCCTCTTAACATATATAAATGATCTGAAAAGTCTTGTATCATTTTAAATAGTCCCCAATTAAATTTGATTTTTTTTGACCGAAACAAGTGTATAATATACTATGATTTTTGATTGAAACTTGCATTTCGAAAAGTTTCATAGAATCTAATTTTCCGATGTTTTTTTGCATGACCTTCCATCATAACCTTCCCTCGTAAAATATATAAATGATATATGAAGTTTCGTATCATTTCGAATAGTCCCCGATTTAATTTGATTTTTGACCGAAACTAGTATAAACTAGTGTATAATATATTATGATTTTTTGGCCAAACCATGCATTTCCAAAAGTTTCATAGAATCTAGTTTTCAGATGATTTTTTTGCATGGACTACCATCATAACCTTCCCTCTTAACATATATAAATGATCTTAAAAGTCTCGTATCGTTTTAAATAGTCCGCAATTAAATTTGATTTTTTTGACCGAAATAAGTGTATAATATACTCTGATTTTTGATCGAAACTTGCATTTCGAAAAGTTTCATAGAATCTAATTTTCCGATGATTTTTTACATGGACTTCCATCATAACCTTCCCTCGTAAAATATATAAATGAAATGTGAAGTTTCAAATCATTTCGAGTAGTTCACGATTTAATTTGATCTTTGACCGAAACTAGTATAAACTAGTGTATAATATATTATGATTTTTTGGCCAAACCATGCATTTCGAAAAGTTTCATAGAATCTAATTTTCAGATGATTTTTTTGCATGGACTACCATCATAACCTTCCATCATAACATATATAAATGAACTGAAAAGTCTCGTATCATGTCAAACAATCCCCACTTTAATTTGATTTTGTTGACCGAAACTAGTGTATAATATACTATGATTTTTGATCGAAACTTGCATTTCGAAAAGTTTCATAGAATCTAATTTTCCGATGTTTTTTTGCATGAACTTCCATCATAACCTTCCCTCTTAACATATATAAATGATCTGAAAAGTCTCGTATCATTTTAAATAGTCCCCAATTAAATTTGATTTTTTTTACCGAAACAAGTGTATAATATACTATGATTTTTGATCGAAACTTGCATTTCGAAAAGTTTCATAGAATCTAATTTTCCGATGTTTTTTTGCATGACCTTCCATCATAACCTTCCCTCGTAAAATATATAAATGATATATGAAGTTTCGTATCATTTCGAATAGTCCCCGAATTAATTTGATTTTTGACCGAAACTAGTATAAACTAGTGTATAATATATTATGATTTTTTGGCCAAACCATGCATTTCGAAAAGTTTCATAGAATCTAGTTTTCAGATGATTTTTTTGCATGGACTACCATCATAACCTTCCCTCTTAACATATATAAATGATCTGAAAAGTATCGTATCGTTTTAAATAGTCTCCAATTAAATTTGATTTTTATGACCGAAATAAATGTATAATATACTATGATTTTTGATCGAAACTTGCATTTCGAAAAGTTTCATAGAATCTAATTTTCCGATGATGTTTTACATGGACTTCCATCATAACCTTCCCTCGTAAAATATATAAATGAAATGTGAAGTTTCATATCATTTCGAGCAGCTCACGATTTAATTTGATTTTTGACCGAAACTAGTATAAACTAGTGTATAATATATTATGATTTTTTGGCCAAACCATGCATTTCGAAAAGTTTCATAGAATCTAGTTTTCAGATGATTTTTTTGCATGGACTACCATCATAACCTTCCATCTTAACATATATAAATGATCTGAAAAGTCTTGTATCATGTCAAACAGTCCCCACTTTAATTTGATTTTGTTGACCGAAACTATTGTATAATATACTATGAATTTTGATCGAAACTTGCATTTCGAAAAGTTTCATAGAATCTAAATTTCCGATGATTTTTTACATGGACTTCCATCATAACCTTCCCTCGTAAAATATATAAATGAAATGTGAAGTTTCATATCATTTCGAGCAGTTCACGATTTAATTTGATTTTTGACCTAAACTAGTATAAACTAGTGTATAATATATTATGATTTTTTGGCCAAACCATGCATTTCGAAAGGTTTCATAGAATCTAGTTTTCAGATGATTTTTTTTGCATGGACTACCATCATAACCTTCCCTCTTAACATATATAAATGATCTGAAAAGTCTCGTATCATTTTAAATAGTCCCCAATTAAGTTTGATTTTTTTGACCGAAACAAGTGTATAATATACTCTGATTTTTGATCGAAACTTGCATTTCGAAAAGTTTCATAGAATCTAATTTTCCGATGATTTTTTACATGGACTTCCATCATAACCTTCCCTCGTAAAATATATAAATGAAATGTGAAGTTTCATATCATTTCGAGCAGTTCAGAATTTAATTTGATTTTTGACCAAAACTAGTCTAAACTAGTGTATAATATATTATGATTTTTTGGCCAAACCATGCATTTCGAAAGGTTTCATAGAATCTAGTTTTCAGATTATTATTTTTGCATGGAATACCATCATAACCTTCCCTCTTAACATATATAAATGATCTGAAAAGTCTCGTATCATTTTAAATAGTCACCAATTAAATTTGATTTTTTTTTACCGAAACAAGTGTATAATATACTATGATTTTTGATCGAAACTTGCATTTCGAAAAGTTTCATAGAATCTAATTTTCCGATGTTTTTTTGCATGACCTTCCATCATAACCTTCCCTCGTAAAATATATAAATGATATATGATGTTTCGTATCATTTCGAATAGTCCCCGAATTAATTTGATTTTTGCCCGAAACTAGTATAAACTAGTGTATAATATATTATGATTTTTTGGCCAAACCATACATTTCGAAAAGTTTCATAGAATCTAGTTTTCAGATGATTTTTTTGCATGGACTACCATCATATCCTTCCCTCTTAACATATATAAATGATCTGAAAAGTCTCGTATCGTTTTAAATAGTCCCCAATTAAATTTGATTTTTTTGACCGAAATAAGTGTATAATATACTATGATTTTTGATCGAAACTTGCATTTCGAAAAGTTTCATAGAATCTAATTTTCCGATGATTTTTTACATGGACTTCCATCATAACCTTCCCTCGTAAAATATATAAATGAAATGTGAAGTTTCATATCATTTCGAGCAGCTCACGATTTAATTTGATTTTTGACCGAAACTAGTATGAACTAGTGTATAATATATTATGATTTTTTGGCCAAACCATGCATTTCGAAAAGTTTCATAGAATCTATTTTTCAGATGATTTTTTTGCATGGACTACCATCATAACCTTCCATCTTAACATATATAAATGATCTGAAAAGTCTCGTATCATGTCAAACAGTCCCCACTTTAATTTGATTTTGTTGACCGAAACTAGTGTATAATATACTATGAATTTTGATCGAAACTTGCATTTCGAAAAGTTTCATAGAATCTAAATTTCCGATGATTTTTTACATGGACTTCCATCATAACCTTCCCTCGTAAAATATATAAATGAAATGTGAAGTTTCATATCATTTCGAGCAGTTCACGATTTAATTTGATTTTTGACCGAAACTAGTATAAACTAGTGTATAATATATTATGATTTTTTGGCCAAACCATGCATTTCGAAAGGTTTCATAGAATCTAGTTTTCAGATGATTTTTTTTGCATGGACTACCATCATAACCTTCCCTCTTAACATATATAAATGATCTGAAAATTCTCGTATCATTTTAAATAGTCCCCAATTAAATTTGATTTTTTTGACCGAAACAAGTGTATAATATACTATGATTTTTGATCGAAACTTGCATTTCGAAAAGTTTCATAGAATCTAATTTTCCGATGATTTTTTACATGGACTTCCATCATAACCTTCCCTCGTAAAATATATAAATGAAATGTGAAGTTTCATATCATTTCGAGCAGTTCACGATTTAATTTGATTTTTGACCAAAACTATTATAAACTAGTGTATAATCTATTATGATTTTTTGGCCAAACCATGCATTTCGAAAGGTTTCATAGAATCTAGTTTTCAGATAATTTTTTTTGCATGGACTACCATCATAACCTTCCCTCTTAACATATATAAATTATCTGAAAAGTCTTGTATCATTTTAAATAGTCCCCAATTAAATTTGATTTTTTTTTGACCGAAACAAGTGTATAATATACTATGATTTTTGATTGAAACTTGCATTTCGAAAAGTTTCATAGAATCTAATTTTCCGATGTTTTTTTGCATGACCTTCCATCATAACCTTCCCTCGTAAAATATATAAATGATATATGAAGTTTCGTATCATTTCGAATAGTCCCCGATTTAATTTGATTTTTGACCGAAACTAGTATAAACTAGTGTATAATATATTATGATTTTTTGGCCAAACCATGCATTTCCAAAAGTTTCATAGAATCTAGTTTTCAGATGATTTTTTTGCATGGACTACCATCATAACCTTCCCTCTTAACATATATAAATGATCTTAAAAGTCTCGTATCGTTTTAAATAGTCCGCAATTAAATTTGATTTTTTTGACCGAAATAAGTGTATAATATACTCTGATTTTTGATAGAAACTTGCATTTCGAAATGTTTCATAGAATCTAATTTTCCGATGATTTTTTACATGGACTTCCATCATAACCTTCCCTCGTAAAATATATAAATGAAATGTGAAGTTTCAAATCATTTCGAGTAGTTCACGATTTAATTTGATCTTTGACCGAAACTAGTATAAACTAGTGTATAATATATTATGATTTTTTGGCCAAACCATGCATTTCGAAAAGTTTCATAGAATCTAATTTTCAGATGATTTTTTTGCATGGACTACCATCATAACCTTCCATCATAACATATATAAATGAACTGAAAAGTCTCGTATCATGTCAAACAGTCCCCACTTTAATTTGATTTTGTTGACCGAAACTAGTGTATAATATACTATGATTTTTGATCGAAACTTGCATTTCGAAAAGTTTCATAGAATCTAATTTTCCGATGTTTTTTTGCATGAACTTCCATCATAACCTTCCCTCTTAACATATATAAATGATCTGAAAAGTCTCGTATCATTTTAAATAGTCCCCAATTAAATTTTATTTTTTTTACCGAAACAAGTGTATAATATACTATGATTTTTGATCGAAACTTGCATTTCGAAAAGTTTCATAGAATCTAATTTTCCGATGTTTTTTTGCATGACCTTCCATCATAACCTTCCCTCGTAAAATATATAAATGATATATGAAGTTTCGTATCATTTCGAATAGTCCCCGAATTAATTTGATTTTTGACCGAAACTAGTATAAACTAGTGTATAATATATTATGATTTTTTGGCCAAACCATGCATTTCGAAAAGTTTCATAGAATCTAGTTTTCAGATGATTTTTTTGCATGGACTACCATCATAACCTTCCCTCTTAACATATATAAATGATCTGAAAAGTATCGTATCGTTTTAAATAGTCTCCAATTAAATTTGATTTTTTTGACCGAAATAAATGTATAATATACTATGATTTTTGATCGAAACTTGCATTTCGAAAAGTTTCATAGAATCTAATTTTCCGATGATGTTTTACATGGACTTCCATCATAACCTTCCCTCGTAAAATATATAAATGAAATGTGAAGTTTCATATCATTTCGAGCAGCTCACGATTTAATTTGATTTTTGACCGAAACTAGTATAAACTAGTGTATAATATATTATGATTTTTTGGCCAAACCATGCATTTCGAAAAGTTTCATAGAATCTAGTTTTCAGATGATTTTTTTGCATGGACTACCATCATAACCTTCCATCTTAACATATATAAATGATCTGAAAAGTCTTGTATCATGTCAAACAGTCCCCACTTTAATTTGATTTTGTTGACCGAAACTAGTGTATAATATACTATGAATTTTGATCGAAACTTGCATTTCGAAAAGTTTCATAGAATCTAAATTTCCGATGATTTTTTACATGGACTTCCATCATAACCTTCCCTCATAAAATATATAAATGAAAAGTGAAGTTTCATATCATTTCGAGCAGTTCACGATTTAATTTGATTTTTGACCAAAACTATTATAAACTAGTGTATAATCTATTATGATTTTTTGGCCAAACCATGCATTTCGAAAGGTTTCATAGAATCTAGTTTTCAGATGATTTTTTTTGCATGGACTACCATCATAACCTTCCCTTTTAACATATATAAATGATCTGAAAAGTCTTGTATCATTTTAAATAGTCCCCAAATAAATTTGATTTTTTTTGACCGAAACAAGTGTATAATATACTATGATTTTTGATTGAAACTTGCATTTCGAAAAGTTTCATAGAATCTAATTTTCCGATGTTTTTTTGCATGACCTTCCATCATAACCTTCCCTCGTAAAATATATAAATGATATATGAAGTTTCGTATCATTTCGAATAGTCCCCGATTTAATTTGATTTTTGACCGAAACTAGTATAAACTAGTGTATAATATATTATGATTTTTTGGCCAAACCTTGCATTTCCAAAAGTTTCATAGAATCTAGTTTTCAGATGATTTTTTTGCATGGACTACCATCATAACCTTCCCTCTTAACATATATAAATGATCTTAAAAGTCTCGTATCGTTTTAAATAGTCCGCAATTAAATTTGATTTTTTTGACCGAAATAAGTGTATAATATACTCTGATTTTTGATCGAAACTTGCACTTCGAAAAGTTTCATAGAATCTAATTTTCCGATGATTTTTTACATGGACTTCCATCATAACCTTCCCTCGTAAAATATATAAATGAAATGGGAAGTTTCAAATCATTTCGAGTAGTTCACGATTTAATTTGATCTTTGACCGAAACTAGTATAAACTAGTGTATAATATATTATGATTTTTTGGCCAAACCATGCATTTCGAAAAGTTTCATAGAATCTAATTTTCAGATGATTTTTTTGCATGGACTACCATCATAACCTTCCATCATAACATATATAAATGAACTGAAAAGTCTCGTATCATGTCAAACAGTCCCCACTTTAATTTGATTTTGTTGACCGAAACTAGTGTATAATATACTATGATTTTTGATCGAAACTTGCATTTCGAAAAGTTTCATAGAATCTAATTTTCCGATGTTTTTTTGCATGAACTTCCATCATAACCTTCCCTCTTAACATATATAAATGATCTGAAAAGTCTCGTATCATTTTAAATAGTCCCCAATTAAATTTTATTTTTTTTACCGAAACAAGTGTATAATATACTATGATTTTTGATCGAAACTTGCATTTCGAAAAGTTTCATAGAATCTAATTTTCCGATGTTTTTTTGCATGACCTTCCATCATAACCTTCCCTCGTAAAATATATAAATGATATATGAAGTTTCGTATCATTTCGAATAGTCCCCGAATTAATTTGATTTTTGACCGAAACTAGTATAAACTAGTGTATAATATATTATGATTTTTTGGCCAAACCATGCATTTCGAAAAGTTTCATAGAATCTAGTTTTCAGATGATTTTTTTGCATGGACTACCATCATAACCTTCCCTCTTAACATATATAAATGATCTGAAAAGTATCGTATCGTTTTAAATAGTCTCCAATTAAATTTGATTTTTTTGACCGAAATAAGTGTATAATATACTATGATTTTTGATCGAAACTTGCATTTCGAAAAGTTTCATAGAATCTAATTTTCTGATGATGTTTTACATGGACTTCCATCATAACCTTTCCTCGTAAAATATATAAATGAAATGTGAAGTTTCATATCATTTCGAGCAGCTCACGATTTAATTTGATTTTTGACCGAAACTAGTATAAACTAGTGTATAATATATTATGATTTTTTGGCCAAACCATGCATTTCGAAAAGTTTCATAGAATCTAGTTTTCAGATGATTTTTTTGCATGGACTACCATCATAACCTTCCATCTTAACATATATAAATGATCTGAAAAGTCTTGTATCATGTCAAACAGTCCCCACTTTAATTTGATTTTGTTGACCGAAACTAGTGTATAATATACTATGAATTTTGATCGAAACTTGCATTTCGAAAAGTTTCATAGAATCTAAATTTCCGATGATTTTTTACATGGACTTCCATCATAACCTTCCCTCATAAAATATATAAATGAAAAGTGAAGTTTCATATCATTTCGAGCAGTTCACGATTTAATTTGATTTTTGACCAAAACTATTATAAACTAGTGTATAATCTATTATGATTTTTTGGCCAAACCATGCATTTCGAAAGGTTTCATAGAATCTAGTTTTCAGATGATTTTTTTTGCATGGACTACCATCATAACCTTCCCTCTTAACATATATAAATGATCTGAAAAGTCTTGTATCATTTTAAATAGTCCCCAATTAAATTTGATTTTTTTTTGACCGAAACAAGTGTATAATATACTATGATTTTTGATTGAAACTTGCATTTCGAAAAGTTTCATAGAATCTAATTTTCCGATGTTTTTTTGCATGACCTTCCATCATAACCTTCCCTCGTAAAATATATAAATGATATATGAAGTTTCGTATCATTTCGAATAGTCCCCGATTTAATTTGATTTTTGACCGAAACTAGTATAAACTAGTGTATAATATATTATGATTTTTTGGCCAAACCTTGCATTTCCAAAAGTTTCATCGAATCTAGTTTTCAGATGATTTTTTTGCATGGACTACCATCATAACCTTCCCTCTTAACATATATAAATGATCTTAAAAGTCTCGTATCGTTTTAAATAGTCCGCAATTAAATTTGATTTTTTTGACCGAAATAAGTGTATAATATACTCTGATTTTTGATCGAAACTTGCATTTCGAAAAGTTTCATAGAATCTAATTTTCCGATGATTTTATACATGGACTTCCATCATAACCTTCCCTCGTAAAATATATAAATGAAATGGGAAGTTTCAAATCATTTCGAGTAGTTCACGATTTAATTTGATCTTTGACCGAAACTAGTATAAACTAGTGTATAATATATTATGATTTTTTGGCCAAACCATGCATTTCGAAAAGTTTCATAGAATCTAATTTTCAGATGATTTTTTTGCATGGACTACCATCATAACCTTCCAACATAACATATATAAATGAACTGAAAAGTCTCGTATCATGTCAAACAGTCCCCACTTTAATTTGATTTTGTTGACCGAAACTAGTGTATAATATACTATGATTTTTGATCGAAACTTGCATTTCGAAAAGTTTCATAGAATCTAATTTTCCGATGTTTTTTTGCATGAACTTCCATCATAACCTTCCCTCTTAACATATATAAATGATCTGAAAAGTCTCGTATCATTTTAAATAGTCCCCAATTAAATTTTATTTTTTTTACCGAAACAAGTGTATAATATACTATGATTTTTGATCGAAACTTGCATTTCGAAAAGTTTCATAGAATCTAATTTTCCGATGTTTTTTTGCATGACCTTCCATCATAACCTTCCCTCGTAAAATATATAAATGATATATGAAGTTTCGTATCATTTCGAATAGTCCCCGAATTAATTTGATTTTTGACCGAAACTAGTATAAACTAGTGTATAATATATTATGATTTTTTGGCCAAACCATGCATTTCGAAAAGTTTCATAGAATCTAGTTTTCAGATGATTTTTTTGCATGGACTACCATCATAACCTTCCCTCTTAACATATATAAATGATCTTAAAAGTATCGTATCGTTTTAAATAGTCTCCAATTAAATTTGATTTTTTTGACCGAAATAAGTGTATAATATACTATGATTTTTGATCGAAACTTGCATTTCGAAAAGTTTCATAGAATCTAATTTTCTGATGATGTTTTACATGGACTTCCATCATAACCTTCCCTCGTAAAATATATAAATGAAATGTGAAGTTTCATATCATTTCGAGCAGCTCACGATTTAATTTGATTTTTGACCGAAACTAGTATAAACTAGTGTATAATATATTATGATTTTTTGGCCAAACCATGCATTTCGAAAAGTTTCATAGAATCTAGTTTTCAGATGATTTTTTTGCATGGACTACCATCATAACCTTCCATCTTAACATATATAAATGATCTGAAAAGTCTTGTATCATGTCAAACAGTCCCCACTTTAATTTGATTTTGTTGACCGAAACTAGTGTATAATATACTATGAATTTTGATCGAAACTTGCATTTCGAAAAGTTTCATAGAATCTAAATTTCCGATGATTTTTTACATGGACTTCCATCATAACCTTCCCTCATAAAATATATAAATGAAAAGTGAAGTTTCATATCATTTCGAGCAGTTCACGATTTAATTTGATTTTTGACCAAAACTATTATAAACTAGTGTATAATCTATTATGATTTTTTGGCCAAACCATGCATTTCGAAAGGTTTCATAGAATCTAGTTTTCAGATGATTTTTTTTGCATGGACTACCATCATAACCTTCCCTCTTAACATATATAAATGATCTGAAAAGTCTTGTATCATTTTAAATAGTCCCCAATTAAATTTGATTTTTTTTTTACCGAAACAAGTGTATAATATACTATGATTTTTGATTGAAACTTGCATTTCGAAAAGTTTCATAGAATCTAATTTTCCGATGTTTTTTTGCATGACCTTCCATCATAACCTTCCCTCGTAAAATATATAAATGATATATGAAGTTTCGTATCATTTCGAATAGTCCCCGATTTAATTTGATTTTTGACCGAAACTAGTATAAACTAGTGTATAATATATTATGATTTTTTGGCCAAACCTTGCATTTCCAAAAGTTTCATAGAATCTAGTTTTCAGATGATTTTTTTGCATGGACTACCATCATAACCTTCCCTCTTAACATATATAAATGATCTTAAAAGTCTCGTATCGTTTTAAATAGTCCGCAATTAAATTTGATTTTTTTGACCGAAATAAGTGTATAATATACTCTGATTTTTGATCGAAACTTGCATTTCGAAAAGTTTCATAGAATCTAATTTTCCGATGATTTTTTACATGGACTTCCATCATAACCTTCCCTCGTAAAATATATAAATGAAATGGGAAGTTTCAAATCATTTCGAGTAGTTCACGATTTAATTTGATCTTTGACCGAAACTAGTATAAACTAGTGTATAATATATTATGATTTTTTGGCCAAACCATGCATTTCGAAAAGTTTCATAGAATCTAATTTTCAGATGATTTTTTTGCATGGACTACCATCATAACCTTCCATCATAACATATATAAATGAACTGAAAATTCTCGTATCATGTCAAACAGTCCCCACTTTAATTTGATTTTGTTGACCGAAACTAGTGTATAATATACTATGATTTTTGATCGAAACTTGCATTTCGAAAAGTTTCATAGAATCTAATTTTCCGATGTTTTTTTGCATGAACTTCCATCATAACCTTCCCTCTTAACATATATAAATGATCTGAAAAGTCTCGTATCATTTTAAATAGTCCCCAATTAAATTTGATTTTTTTTACCGAAACAAGTGTATAATATACTATGATTTTTTATCGAAACTTGCATTTCGAAAAGTTTCATAGAATCTAATTTTCCGATGTTTTTTTGCATGACCTTCCATCATAACCTTCCCTCGTAAAATATATAAATGATATATGAAGTTTCGTATCATTTCGAATAGTCCCCGAATTAATTTGATTTTTGACCGAAACTAGTATAAACTAGTGTATAATATATTATGATTTTTTGGCCAAACCATGCATTTCGAAAAGTTTCATAGAATCTAGTTTTCAGATGATTTTTTTGCATGGACTACCATCATAACCTTCCCTCTTAACATATATAAATGATCTGAAAAGTATCGTATCGTTTTAAATAGTCTCCAATTAAATTTGATTTTTTTGACCGAAATAAGTGTATAATATACTCTGATTTTTGATCGAAACTTGCATTTCGAAAAGTTTCATAGAATCTAATTTTCCGATGATTTTTTACATGGACTTCCATCATAACCTTCCCTCGTAAAATATATAAATGAAATGGGAAGTTTCAAATCATTTCGAGTAGTTCACGATTTAATTTGATCTTTGACCGAAACTAGTATAAACTAGTGTATAATATATTATGATTTTTTGGCCAAACCATGCATTTCGAAAAGTTTCATAGAATCTAATTTTCAGATGATTTTTTTGCATGGACTACCATCATAACATATATAAATGAACTGAAAAGTCTCGTATCATGTCAAACAGTCCCCACTTTAATTTGATTTTGTTGACCGAAACTAGTGTATAATATACTATGATTTTTGATCGAAACTTGCATTTCGAAAAGTTTCATAGAATCTAATTTTCCGATGTTTTTTTGCATGAACTTCCATCATAACCTTCCCTCTTAACACATATAAATGATCTGAAAAGTCTCGTATCATTTTAAATAGTCCCCAATTAAATTTGATGTTTTTTACCGAAACAAGTGTATAATATACTATGATTTTTGATCGAAACTTGCATTTCGAAAAGTTTCATAGAATCTAATTTTCCGATGTTTTTTTGCATGACCTTCCATCATAACCTTCCCTCGTAAAATATATAAATGATATATGAAGTTTCGTATCATTTCGAATAGTCCCCGAATTAATTTGATTTTTGACCGAAACTAGTATAAACTAGTGTATAATATATTATGATTTTTTGACCAAACCATGCATTTCGAAAAGTTTCATAGAATCTAGTTTTCAGATGATTTTTTTGCATGGACTACCATCATAACCTTCCCTCTTAACATATATAAATGATCTGAAAAGTATCGTATCGTTTTAAATAGTCTCCAATTAAATTTGATTTTTTTGACCGAAATAAGTGTATAATATACTATGATTTTTGATCGAAACTTGCATTTCGAAAAGTTTCATAGAATCTAATTTTCTGATGATGTTTTACATGGACTTCCATCATAACCTTCCCTCGTAAAATATATAAATGAAATGTGAAGTTTCATATCATTTCGAGCAGCTCACGATTTAATTTGATTTTTGACCGAAACTAGTATAAACTAGTGTATAATATATTATGATTTTTTGGCCAAACCATGCATTTCGAAAAGTTTCATAGAATCTAGTTTTCAGATGATTTTTTTGCATGGACTACCATCATAACCTTCCATCTTAACATATATAAATGATTTGAAAAGTCTTGTATCATGTCAAACAGTCCCCACTTTAATTTGATTTTGTTGACCGAAACTAGTGTATAATATACTATGAATTTTGATCGAAACTTGCATTTCAAAAAGTTTCATAGAATCTAAATTTCCGATGATTTTTTACATGGACTTCCATCATAACCTTCCCTCGTAAAATATATAAATGAAATGTGAAGTTTCATATCATTTCGAGCAGTTCACGATTTAATTTGATTTTTGACCAAAACTAGTATAAACTAGTGTATAATATATTATGATTTTTTGGCCAAACCATGCATTTCGAAAGGTTTCATAGAATCTAGTTTTCAGATGATTTTTTTTGCATGGACTACCATCATAACCTTCCCTCTTAACATATATAAATGATCTGAAAAGTCTCGTATCATTTTAAATAGTCCCCAATTAAATTTGATTTTTTTGACCGAAACAAGTGTATAATATACTATGATTTTTGATCGAAACTTGCATTTCGAAAAGTTTCATAGAATCTAATTTTCCGATGATGTTTTACATGGACTTCCATCATAACCTTCCCTCGTAAAATATATAAATGAAATGTGAAGTTTCATATCATTTCGAGCAGCTCACGATTTAATTTGATTTTTGACCGAAACTAGTATAAACTAGTGTATAATATATTATGATTTTTTGGCCAAACCATGCATTTCGAAAAGTTTCATAGAATCTAGTTTTCAGATGATTTTTTTGCATGGACTACCATCATAACCTTCCATCTTAACATATATAAATGATCTGAAAGTCTTGTATCATGTCAAACAGTCCCCACTTTAATTTGATTTTGTTGACCGAAACAAGTGTATAATATACTATGAATTTTGATCGAAACTTGCATTTCGAAAAGATTTATAGAATCTGAATTTCCGATGATTTTTTACATGGACTTCCATCATAACCTTCCCTCGTAAAATATATAAATGAAATGTGAAGTTTCATATCATTTCGAGCAGTTCACGATTTAATTTGATTTTTGACCAAAACTAGTATAAACTAGTGTATAATATATTATGATTTTTTGGCCAAACCATGCATTTCAAAAGGTTTCATAGAATCTAGTTTTCAGAAGATTTTTTTTGCATGGACTACCATCATAACCTTCCCTCTTAACATATATAAATGATCTGAAAAGTCTCGTATCATTTTAAATAGTCCCCAATTAAATTTGATTTTTTTGACCGAAACAAGTGTATAATATACTATGATTTTTGATCGAAACTTGCATTTCGAAAAGTTTCATAGAATCTAATTTTCCGATGATTTTTTACATGGACTTCCATCATAACCTTCCCTCGTAAAATATATAAATGAAATGTGAAGTTTCATATCAATTCGAGCAGTTCAGAATTTAATTTGATTTTTGACCAAAACTAGTCTAAACTAGTGTATAATATATTATGATTTTTTGGCCAAACCATGCATTTCGAAAGGTTTCATAGAATCTAGTTTTCAGATGATTTTTTTTGCATGGAATACCATCATAACCTTCCCTCTTAACATATATAAATGATCTGAAAAGTCTCGTATCATTTTAAATAGTTACCAATTAAATTTGATTTTTTTTACCGAAACAAGTGTATAATATACTATGATTTTTGATCGAAACTTGCATTTCGAAAAGTTTCATAGAATCTAATTTTCCGATGTTTTTTTGCATGACCTTCCATCATAACCTTCCCTCGTAAAATATATGAATGATATATGAAGTTCCGTATCATTTCGAATAGTCCCCGAATTAATTTGATTTTTGCCCGAAACTAGTATAAACTAGTGTATAATATATTATGATTTTTTGGCCAAACCATGCATTTCGAAAAGTTTCATAGAATCTAGTTTTCAGATGATTTTTTTGCATGGACTACCATCATATCCTTCCCTCTTAACATATATAAATGATCTGAAAAGTCTCGTATCGTTTTAAATAGTCCCCAATTAAATTTGATTTTTTGGACCGAAATAAGTGTATAATATACTATGATTTTTGATCGAAACTTGCATTTCGAAAAGTTTCATAGAATCTAATTTTCCGATGATTTTTTACATGGACTTCCATCATAACCTTCCCTCGTAAAATATATAAATGAAATGTGAAGTTTCATATCATTTCGAGCAGCTCACGATTTAATTTGATTTTTGACCGAAACTAGTATAAACTAGTGTATAATATATTATGATTTTTTGGCTAAACCATGCATTTCGAAAAGTTTCATAGAATCTAGTTTTCAGATGATTTTTTTGCATGGACTACCATCATTACCTTCCATCTTAACATATATAAATGATCTGAAAAGTCTTGTATCATGTCAAACAGTCCCCACTTTAATTTGATTTTTTTGACCGAAATATATGTATAATATACTATGAATTTTGATCGAAACTTGCATTTCGAAAATTTTCATAGAATCTAAATTTCCGATGATTTTTTACATGGACTTCCATCATAACCTTCCCTCGTAAAATATATAAATGAAATGTGAAGTTTCATATCATTTCGAGCAGTTCACGATTTAATTTGATTTTTGACCAAAACTAGTATAAACTAGTGTATAATATATTATGATTTTTTGGCCAAACCATGCATTTCGAAAGGTTTCATAGAATCTAGTTTTCAGATGATTTTTTTTGCATGGACTACCATCATAACCTTCCCTCTTAACATATATAAATGATCTGAAAAGTCTCGTATCATTTTAAATAGTCCCCAATTAAATTTGATTTTTTTGACCGAAACAAGTGTATAATATACTATGATTTTTGATCGAAACTTGCATTTCGAAAAGTTTCATAGAATCTAATTTTCCGATGATTTTTTACATGGACTTCCATCATAACCTTCCCTCGTAAAATATATAAATGAAATGTGAAGTTTCATATCATTTCGAGCAGTTCAGAATTTAATTTGATTTTTGACCAAAACTAGTCTAAACTAGTGTATAATATATTATGATTTTTTGGCCAAACCATGCATTTCGAAAGGTTTCATAGAATCTAGTTTTCAGATGATTTTTTTTGCATGGAATACCATCATAACCTTCCCTCTTAACATATATAAATGATCTGAAAAGTCTCGTATCATTTTAAATAGTCACCAATTAAATTTGATTTTTTTTACGAAAACAAGTGTATAATATACTATGATTTTTGATCGAAACTTGCATTTCGAAAAGTTTCATAGAATCTAATTTTCCGATGTTTTTTTGCATGACCTTCCATCATAACCTTCCCTCGTAAAATATATGAATGATATATGAAGTTTCGTATCATTTCGAATAGTCCCCGAATTAATTTGATTTTTGCCCGAAACTAGTATAAACTAGTGTATAATATATTATGATTTTTTGGCCAAACCATGCATTTCGAAAAGTTTCATAGAATCTAGTTTTCAGATGATTTTTTTGCATGGACTACCATCATATCCTTCCCTCTTAACATATATAAATGATCTGAAAAGTCTCGTGTCGTTTTAAATAGTCCCCAATTAAATTTGATTTTTTTGACCGAAATAAGTGTATAATATACTATGATTTTTGATCGAAACTTGCATTTCGAAAAGTTTCATAGAATCTAATTTTCCGATGATTTTTTACATGGACTTCCATCATAACCTTCCCTCGTAAAATATATAAATGAAATGTGAAGTTTCATATCATTTCGAGCAGCTCACGATTTAATTTGATTTTTGGCCGAAACTAGTATGAACTAGTGTATAATATATTATGATTTTTTGGCCAAACCATGCATTTCGAAAAGTTTCATAGAATCTATTTTTCAGATGATTTTTTTGCATGGAATACCATCATAACCTTCCATCTTAACATATATAAATGATCTGAAAAGTCTCGTATCATGTCAAACAGTCCCCACTTTAATTTGATTTTGTTGACCGAAACTAGTGTATAATATACTATGAATTTTGATCGAAACTTGCATTTCGAAAAGTTTCATAGAATCTAAATTTCCGATGATTTTTTACATGGACTTCCATCATAACCTTCCCTCGTAAAATATATAAATGAAATGTGAAGTTTCATATCATTTCGAGCAGTTCACGATTTAATTTGATTTTTGACCAAAACTAGTGTAAACTAGTGTATAATATATTATGATTTTTTGGCCAAACCATGCATTTCGAAAGGTTTCATAGAATCTAGTTTTCAGATGATTTTTTTTGCATGGACTACCATCATAACCTTCCCTCTTAACATATAAAAATGATCTGAAAATTCTCGTATCATTTTAAATAGTCCCCAATTAAATTTGATTTTTTTGACCGAAACAAGTGTATAATATACTATGATTTTTGATCGAAACTTGCATTTCGAAAAGTTTCATAGAATCTAATTTTCCGATGATTTTTTACATGGACTTCCATCATAACCTTCCCTCGTAAAATATATAAATGAAATGTGAAGTTTCATATCATTTCGAGCAGTTCACGATTTAATTTGATTTTTGACCAAAACTATTATAAACTAGTGTATAATATATTATGATTTTTAGGCCAAACCATGCATTTCGAAAGGTTTCATAGAATCTAGTTTTCAGATGATTTTTTTTGCATGGACTACCATCATAACCTTCCCTCTTAACATATATAAATGATCTGAAAAGTCTTGTATCATTTTAAATAGTCCGCAATTAAATTTGATTTTTTTTTGACCGAAACAAGTGTATAATATACTATGATTTTTGATTGAAACTTGCATTTCGAAAAGTTTCATAGAATCTAATTTTCCAATTTATTTTTGCATGAACTTCCATCATAACCTTCCCTCGTAAAATGTATAAATGATATATGAAGTTTCATATCATTTCGAATAGTCCCCGATTTAATTTGATTTTTGACCGAAACTAGTATAAACTAGTGTATAATATATTATGATTTTTTGGCCAAACCATGCATTTCCAAAAGTTTCATAGAATCTAGTTTTCAGATGATTTTTTTGCATGGACTACCATCATAACCTTCCCTCTTAACATATATAAATGATCTTAAAAGTCTCGTATCGTTTTAAATAGTCCGCAATTAAATTTGATTTTTTTGACCGAAATAAGTGTATAATATACTATGATTTTTGATCGAAACTTGCATTTCGAAAATTTTCATAGAATCTAATTTTCCGATGATTTTTTACATGGACTTCCATCATAACCTTCCCTCGTAAAATATATAAATGAAATGTGAAGTTTCAAATCATTTTGAGCAGTTCACGATTTAATTTGATCTTTGACCGAAACTAGTATAAACTAGTGTATAATATATTATGATTTTTTGGCCAAACCATGCATTTCGAAAAGTATCATAGAATCTAATTTTCAGATGATTTTTTTGCATGGACTACCATCATAACCTTCCATCATAACATATATAAATGAACTGAAAAGTCTCGTATCATGTCAAACAGTCCCCACTTTAATTTGATTTTGTTGACCGAAACTAGTGTATAATATACTATGATTTTTGATCGAAACTTGCATTTCGAAAAGTTTCATAAAATCTAAATTTCCGATGATTTTTAACATGGACTTCCATCATAACCTTCCCTCGTAAAATATATAAATGAAATGTGAAGTTTCATATCATTTCGAGCAGTTCACGATTTAATTTGATTTTTGACCAAAACTAGTATAAACTAGTGTATAATATATTATGATTTTTTGGCCAAACCATGCATTTCGAAAGGTTTCATAGAATCTAGTTTTCAGATAATTTTTTTTTGCATGGACTACCATCATAAACTTCCCTCTTAACATATATAAATGATCTGAAAAGTCTCGTATCATTTTAAATAGTCCCCAATTAAATTTGATTTTTTTGACCGAAACAAGTGTATAATATACTATGATTTTTGATCGAAACTTGCATTTCGAAAAGTTTCATAGAATCTAATTTTCCGATATTTTTTTGCAAGACCTTCCATCACAACCTTCACTCGTAAAATATATAAATGATATATGAAGTTTCGTATCATTTCGAATATTCCCCGATTTAATTTGATTTTTGACCGAAACTAGTATAAACTAGTGTATAATATATTATGATTTTTTGGCCAAACCATGCATTTCGAAAAGTTTCATAGAATCTAGTTTTCAGATGATTTTTTTGCAAGGACTACCATCATAACCTTCCCTCTTAACATATATAAATGATCTGAAAAGTCTCGTATCATGTCAAACAGTCCCCAATTAAATTTGATTTTGTTGACTGAAACTAGTGTATAATATACTATGATTTTTGATCGAAACTTGCATTTCGAAAAGTTTCATAGAATCTAATTTTCCAATGTATTTTTGCATGAACTTCCATCATAACCTTCCCTCGTAAAATATATAAATGATATATGAAGTTTCGTATCATTTCGAATAGTCCCCGATTTAATTTGATTTTTGACCGAAACTAGTATAAACTAGTGTATAATATATTATGATTTTTTTGCCAAACCATGCATTTCGAAAAGTTTCATAGAATCTAGTTTTCTAATGATTTTTTTGCATGGACTACCATCATAACCTTCCCTCTTAACATATATAAATGATTTGAAAAGTCTCGTATCATGTCAAACAGTCCCCAATTAAATTTGATTTTTTTGACCGAATCTAGTGTACAATATACTATGATTTTCGATCGAAACTTGCATTTCGAAAAGTTTCATAGAATCTAATTTCCATTGTATTTTTGCATGAACTTCCATCATAACCTTCCCTCGTAAAATATATAAATGATATATGAAGTTTCGTATCATTTAGAATAGTCCCCGATTTAATTTGATTTTTGACCGAAACTAGTCAAAACTAGTGTATAATATATTATGATTTTTTGGCCAAACCATGCATTTCGAAAAGTTTCATAGAATCTAGTTTTCAGATGATTTTTTTGCATGGATTACCATCATAACCTTCCCTCTTAACATATATAAATGATCTGAAAAGTCTCGTATCATTTTAAATAGTCCCCAATTAAAGTTGATTTTTTTGACCGAAACAAGTGTATAATATACTATGATTTTTGATCGAACCTTGCATTTCGAAAAGTTTCATAGAATCTAATTTTCCGATGTTTTTTTGCAAGACCTTCCATCATAACCTTCCCTCGTAAAATATATAAATGATATATGAAGTTTCGTATCATTTCGAATAGTCCCCGATTTAATTTGATTTTTGACCGAAACTAGTATAAACCAGTGTATAATATATTATGATTTTTTGGCCAAACCATGCATTTCGAAAAGTTTCATAGAATCTAGTTTTCAGATGATTTTTTTGCATGGACTACCATCATAACCTTCCATCTTAACATATATAAATGATCTGAAAAGTCTCGTATCATGTCAAACAGTCCCCAATTTAATTTGATTTTGTTGACCGAAACTAGTGTATAATATACTATGATTTTTGATCGAAACTTGCATTTCGAAAAGTTTCATAGAATCTAATTTTCCAATGTATTTTTGCATGAACTTCCATCATAACCTTCCCTCGTAAAATATATAAATGATATATGAAGTTTCGTATCATTTCGAATAGTCCCCGATTTAATTTGATTTTTGACCGAAACTAGTATAAACTAGTGTATAATATATTATGATTTTTTTGCCAAACCATGCATTTCGAAAAGTTTCATAGAATCTAGTTTTCTAATGATTTTTTTGCATGGACTACCATCATAACCTTCCCTCTTAACATATATAAATGATTTGAAAAGTCTCGTATCATGTCAAACAGTCCCCAATTAAATTTGATTTTTTTGACCGAATCTAGTGTACAATATACTATGATTTTCGATCGAAACTTGCATTTCAAAAATTTTCATAGAATCTAATTTCCATTGTATTTTTGCATGAACTTCCATCATAACCTTCCCTCGTAAAATATATAAATGATATATGAAGTTTCGTATCATTTAGAATAGTCCCCGATTTAATTTGATTTTTGACCGAAACTAGTCTAAACTAGTGTATAATATATTATGATTTTTTGGCCAAACCATGCATTTCGAAAAGTTTCATAGAATCTAGTTTTCAGATGATTTTTTTGCATGGATTACCATCATAACCTTCCCTCTTAACATATATAAATGATCTGAAAAGTCTCGTATCATTTTAAATAGTCCCCAATTAAAGTTGATTTTTTTGACCGAAACAAGTGTATAATATACTATGATTTTTGATCGAAACTTGCATTTCGAAAAGTTTCATAGAATCTAATTTTCCGATGTTTTTTTGCATGACCTTCCATCATAACCTTCCCTCGTAAAATATATAAATGATATATGAAGTTTCGTATAATTTCGAATAGTCCCCGATTTAATTTGATTTTTGACCGAAACTAGTATAAACCAGTGTATAATATATTATGATTTTTTGGCCAAACCATGCATTTCGAAAAGTTTCATAGAATCTAGTTTTCAGATGATTTTTTTGCATGGACTACCATCATAACCTTCCATCTTAACATATATAAATGATCTGAAAAGTCTCGTATCATGTAAAACAGTCCCCAATTTAATTTGATTTTGTTGACCGAAACTAGTGTATAATATACTATGATTTTTGATCGAAACTTGCATTTCGAAAAGTTTCATAGAATCTAAATTTCCGATGATTTTTTACATGGACTTCCATAATAACCTTCCCTCGTAAAATATATAAATGATATATGAAGTTTCGTATCATTTCGAATAGTCCCCGATTTAATTTGATTTTTGACCGAAACTAGTCTAAACTAGTGTATAATATATTATGATTTTTTGGCCAAACCATGCATTTCGAAAGGTTTCATAGAATCTAGTTTTCAGATGATTTTTTTGCATGGACTACAATCATAACCTTCCCTCTTAACATATATAAATGATCTGAATAGTCTCGTATCATGTTAAACAGTCCCCAATTAAATTTGATTTTGTTGACCGAAACTAGTGTATAATATACTATGATTTTTGATCGAAACTTGCATTTCGAAAAGTTTCATAGAATCTAATTTTCCGATGATTTTTTGCATGACCTTCCATCCCAACCTTCCCTCGTAAAATATATAAATAATATATGAAGTTTCATATCATTTCAAATAGTCCCCGATTTAATTTGATTTTTGACCGAAACTAGTATAAACTAGTGTATAATATATTATGATTTTTTGGCCAAACCATGCATTTCGAAAAGTTTCACAGAATCTATTTTTCAGATGATTTTTTTGCATGGACTACCATCATAACCTTCCATCTTAACATATATAAATGATCTGAAAAGTCTCGTATCATGTCAAACAGTCCCCAATTTAATTTGATTTTGTTGAACGAAACTAGTGTATAATATACTATGATTTTTGATCGAACCTTGCATTTCGAAAAGTTTCATAGAATCTAATTTTCCGATGATTTTTTACATGGACTTCCATCATAACCTTCCCTATATAAATGATATGTGAAGTTTCATATCATTTCGAGCAGTTCACGATTTAATTTGATTTTTGACCTAAACTAGTATAAACTAGTGTATAATATATTATGATTTTTTGGCCAAACCATGCATTTCGAAAGGTTTCATAGAATCTAGTTTTCAGATGATTTTTTTGCAAGGATTACCATCATAACCTTCCCTCTTAGCATATATAAATGATCTGAAAAGTCTCATATCATGTCAAACAGTCCCCAATTAAATTTGATTTTTTTGACCGAAACTTGTGTATAATATACTATGATTTTTGATCGAAACTTGCATTTCGAAAAGTTTCATAGAATCTAATTTTCCAATTTATTTTTGCATGACATTCCATCATAACCTTCCCTCGTAAAATATATAAATGATATATGAAGTTTCGTATCATTTCGAATAGTCCCCGATTTAATTTGATTTTTGACCGAAACTAGTCTAAACTAGTGTATAGTATATTATGATTTTTTGGCCAAACCATGCATTTCGAAAAGTTTCATAGAATCTAGTTTTCAGATGATTTTTTTGCATGGACTAACATCATAACCTTCCCTATTAACATATATAAATGATCTGAAAAGTCTCGTATCATGTCAAATAGTCCCAAATTAAATTTGATTTTTTTGACCGAAACTAGTGTATAATATACTATGATTTTTGATCGAAACTTGCATTTCGAAAAGTTTCATAGAATCTAATTTTCCGATGTTTTTTTGCATGAACTTCCATCATAACCTTCCCTAGTAAAATATATAAATGATATATGAAGTTTCGTATCATTTCGAATATTACCCGATTTAATTTGATTTTTGACCGAAACTAGTATAAACTAGTGTATAATATATTATGATTTTTTTGCCAAACCATGCATTTCGAAAAGTTTCATAGAATCTAGTTTTCTAATGATTTTTTTGCATGGACTACCATCATAACCTTCCCTCTTAACATATATAAATGATTTGAAAAGTCTCGTATCATGTCAAACAGTCCCCAATTAAATTTGATTTTTTTGACCGAATCTAGTGTACAATATACTATGATTTTCGATCGAAACTTGCATTTCGAAAAGTTTCATAGAATCTAATTTCCATTGTATTTTTGCATGAACTTCCATCATAACCTTCCCTCGTAAAATATATAAATGATATATGAAGTTTCGTATCATTTAGAATAGTCCCCGATTTAATTTGATTTTTGACCGAAACTAGTCTAAACTAGTGTATAATATATTATGATTTTTTGGCCAAACCATGCATTTCGAAAGGTTTCATAGAATCTAGTTTTCAGATGATTTTTTTGCATGGACTACCATCATATCCTTCCCTCTTAACATATATAAATGATCTGAAAAGTCTCGTATCGTTTTAAATAGTCCCCAATTAAATTTGATTTTTTTGACCGAAATAAGTGTATAATATACTATGATTTTTGATCGAAACTTGCATTTCGAAAAGTTTCATAGAATCTAATTTTCCGATGATTTTATACATGGACTTCCAATGATAACCTTCCCTCGTAAAATATATAAATGAAATGTGAAGTTTCATATCATTTCGAGCAGCTCACGATTTAATTTGATTTTTGACCGAAACTAGTATAAACTAGTGTATAATATATTATGATTTTTTGGCCAAACCATGCATTTCGAAAAGTTTCATAGAATCTAGTTTTCAGATGATTTTTTTGCATGGACTACCATCATAACCTTCCATCTTAACATATATAAATGATCTGAAAAGTCTTGTATCATGTCAAACAGTCCCCACTTTAATTTGATTTTGTTGACCGAAACTAGTGTATAATATACTATGAATTTTGATCGAAACTTGCATTTCGAGAATTTTCATAGAATCTAAATTTCCGATGATTTTTTACATGGACTTCCATCATAACCTTCCCTCGTAAAATATATAAATGAAATGTGAAGTTTCATATCATTTCGAGCAGTTCACGATTTAATTTGATTTTTGACCAAAACTAGTATAAACTAGTGTATAATATATTATGATTTTTTGGCCAAACCATGCATTTCGAAAGGTTTCATAGAATCTAGTTTTCAGATGATTTTTTTTGCATGGACTACCATCATAACCTTCCCTCTTAACATATATAAATGATCTGAAAAGTCTCGTATCATTTTAAATAGTCCCCAATTAAATTTGATTTTTTTGACCGAAACAAGTGTATAATATACTATGATTTTTGATCGAAACTTGCATTTCGAAAAGTTTCATAGAATCTAATTTTCCGATGATTTTTTACATGGACTTCCATCATAACCTTCCCTCGTAAAATATATAAATGAAATGTGAAGTTTCATATCATTTCGAGCAGTTCAGAATTTAATTTGATTTTTGACCAAAACTAGTCTAAACTAGTGTATAATATATTATGATTTTTTGGCCAAACCATGCATTTCGAAAGGTTTCATAGAATCTAGTTTTCAGATGATTTTTTTTGCATGGAATACCATCATAACCTTCCCTCTTAACATATATAAATGATCTGAAAAGTCTCGTATCATTTTAAATAGTCACCAATTAAATTTGATTTTTTTTACCGAAACAAGTGTATAACATACTATGATTTTTGATCGAAACTTGCATTTCGAAAAGTTTCATAGAATCTAATTTTCCGATTTTTTTTGCATGACCTTCCATCATAACCTTCCCTCGTAAAATATATGAATGATATATGAAGTTTCGTATCATTTCGAATAGTCCCCGAATTAATTTGATTTTTGCCCGAAACTAGTATAAACTAGTGTATAATATATTATGATTTTTTGGCCAAACCATGCATTTCGAAAAGTTTCATAGAATCTAGTTTTCAGATGATTTTTTTGCATGGACTACCATCATATCCTTCCCTCTTAACATATATAAATGATCTGAAAAGTCTCGTATCGTTTTAAATAGTCCCCAATTAAATTTGATTTTTTTGACCGAAATAAGTGTATAATATACTATGATTTTTGATCGAAACTTGCATTTCGAAAAGTTTCATAGAATCTAATTTTCCGATGATTTTATACATGGACTTCCATCATAACCTTCCCTCGTAAAATATATAAATGAAATGTGAAGTTTCATATCATTTCGAGCAGCTCACGATTTAATTTGATTTTTGACCGAAACTAGTATAAACTAGTGTATAATATATTATGATTTTTTGGCCAAACCATGCATTTCGAAAAGTTTCATAGAATCTAGTTTTCAGATGATTTTTTTGCATGGACTACTATCATAACCTTCCATCTTAACATATATAAATGATCTGAAAAGTCTTGTATCATGTCAAACAGTCCCCACTTTAATTTGATTTTGTTGACCGAAACTAGTGTATAATATACTATGAATTTTGATCGAAACTTGCATTTCGAAAATTTTCATAGAATCTAAATTTCCGATGATTTTTTACATGGACTTCCATCATAACCTTCCCTCGTAAAATATATAAATGAAATGTGAAGTTTCATATCATTTCGAGCAGTTCACGATTTAATTTGATTTTTGACCAAAACTAGTATAAACTAGTGTATAATATATTATGATTTTTTGGCCAAACCATGCATTTCGAAAGGTTTCATAGAATCTAGTTTTCAGATGATTTTTTTTGCATGGACTACCATCATAACCTTCCCTCTTAACATATATAAATGATCTGAAAAGTCTCGTATCATTTTAAATAGTCCCCAATTAAATTTGATTTTTTTGACCGAAACAAGTGTATAATATACTATGATTTTTGATCGAAACTTGCATTTCGAAAAGTTTCATAGAATCTAATTTTCCGATGATTTTTTACATGGACTTCCATCATAACCTTCCCTCGTAAAATATATAAATGAAATGTGAAGTTTCATATCATTTCGAGCAGTTCAGAATTTAATTTGATTTTTGACCAAAACTAGTCTAAACTAGTGTATAATATATTATGATTTTTTGGCCAAACCATGCATTTCGAAAGGTTTCATAGAATCTAGTTTTCAGATGATTTTTTTTGCATGGAATACCATCATAACCTTCCCTCTTAACATATATAAATGATCTGAAAAGTCTCGTATCATTTTAAATAGTCACCAATTAAATTTGATTTTTTTTACCGAAACAAGTGTATAACATACTATGATTTTTGATCGAAACTTGCATTTCGAAAAGTTTCATAGAATCTAATTTTCCGATGTTTTTTTGCATGACCTTCCATCATAACCTTCCCTCGTAAAATATATGAATGATATATGAAGTTTCGTATCATTTCGAATAGTCCCCGAATTAATTTGATTTTTGCCCGAAACTAGTATAAACTAGTGTATAATATATTATGATTTTTTGGCCAAACCATGCATTTCGAAAAGTTTCATAGAATCTAGTTTTCAGATGATTTTTTTGCATGGACTACCATCATATCCTTCCCTCTTAACATATATAAATGATCTGAAAAGTCTCGTATCGTTTTAAATAGTCCCCAATTAAATTTGATTTTTTTGACCGAAATAAGTGTATAATATACTATGATTTTTGATCGAAACTTGCATTTCGAAAAGTTTCATAGAATCTAATTTTCCGATGATTTTTTACATGGACTTCCATCATAACCTTCCCTCGTAAAATATATAAATGAAATGTGAAGTTTCATATCATTTCGAGCAGCTCACGATTTAATTTGATTTTTGGCCGAAACTAGTATGAACTAGTGTATAATATATTATGATTTTTTGGCCAAACCATGCATTTCGAAAAGTTTCATAGAATCTATTTTTCAGATGATTTTTTTGCATGGACTACCATCATAACCTTCCATCTTAACATATATAAATGATCTGAAAAGTCTCGTATCATGTCAAACAGTCCCCACTTTAATTTGATTTTGTTGACCGAAACTAGTGTATAATATACTATGAATTTTGATCGAAACTTGCATTTCGAAAAGTTTCATAGAATCTAAATTTCCGATGATTTTTTACATGGACTTCCATCATAACCTTCCCTCGTAAAATATATAAATGAAATGTGAAGTTTCATATCATTTCGAGCAGTTCACGATTTAATTTGATTTTTGACCAAAACTAGTATAAACTACATGGACGGACCTACATATAGGCATGGTGTGGCTATAGCCACACCAAAATATTTATTTTCAATCTTTTATATATCACTAGCTTAATAATAAAAGTATTTAATTATAGAATAAATATAATAATATATACCACTCAATAATATGCTCTCACCACAACTTTTAATTGCAACACATTAATAACTGACCATATCAATTATTATAATTAATTAAAAATTGAAACCGGTTTCACTTATTTACAAATCCGACTTATCTTTATTTATCAAGAAAAACACCATTACTAATTTTTTTATAATAATATTTTAGATTAATATTTCATGTTAAATATAATTTTAGTTTAACTCTTAATTTCTTGCAATTTATTTATATCACTACACAATTTTTTATGTTGTATATTTTAAGTGAATATTTTAAAATGAATTGATAAGTCCTTAACATATTATAGTTTAAAAGTTTAATTATTTAAAGTTTATTAATTTATCTATAATTTTAAATAACTTCAAAATTATATATAATTTAATTATTATAAAGTTAATATTGAAGAATACAATCAATATTTTCTAATAATGTTCTTTATTTTAAAATTGTTTAAAAATTTTTAAATTATAGATGAATTACTAAACTTATTTTAATATTTAAATTATCTAAATTTAATTACAATTTTTGCTACTGTTTATCTCATTCAAGAAATTAGTTCTTATATTTCAGTGCAAAGAATTGAGAAGATGGTTAAATTGTTTGAAAATTTTAAATTATAGTTTGAATAACTAAATAATTAAACTTATAATAGTTTAATAATTAAATTATATAATTTTGAAGTTATTTAAAATTATAGAAAAATTAATAAAGTTTAAATAATTAAATTATTAGAGCAATAATATTTTAAAGTCGTGTCAACGATATACCATAGTTAGATTCTAAGCTGACAATAAATAAGTTGTAAAAATGATAAATGGAGAAGAAGATGACCTACCTCGAAATACCTTCAGTCTTGTGTGTAGAAGAATGTACAAGAAATTGAAGGTTTTTGACAAAGCCATGGTAGAGCACGTTCGGAGAGAAGACAACACCGTCGCGCATTGGGCGGTAGAGTTTCTATTAGAAGAGATAAGAAAATTTCGTGTAACAAGGAGAAAAGTGAGACAAAGACCTAGGTTGTGACCAGTCGGTTTGTCCTTGTTTTGTTTGGTTTGGGCTTATGGTTATGGGTTAAAATATTTAACATAAAATTTGTGTACGGTTAAATTAAATTGCAGAAAATTTAGAACCTAATCAAAAATATATTTAACATGAAGAGTCAACTATGTAACAAAATGAATGATCAATGATTAAATGACCGTCTTGTAACTTTTACAGAAATAGATGTTCCCGAAACAATTTACAATGATGTTATTTTAGCTCAATTTCTAAAAATAGATGATATATAATATTCATTATAAATTTATTGCATTAAATAACATTATTTTTTATTTTCAATATAATTTATTTCATAATTTATTTCATATTTAGCCACACCATTATCTAATGTCTGGATCCGTCCCTGATAAACTAGTGTATAATATATTATGATTTTTTGGCCAAACCATGCATTTCGAAAGGTTTCATAGAATCTAGTTTTCAGATGATTTTTTTTGCATGGACTACCATCATAACCTTCCCTCTTAACATATATAAATGATCTGAAAATTTTTGTATCATTTTAAATAGTCCCCAATTAAATTTGATTTTTTTGACCGAAACAAGTGTATAATATACTATGATTTTTGATCGAAACTTGCATTTCGAAAAGTTTCATAGAATCTAATTTTCCGATGATTTTTTACATGGACTTCCATCATAACCTTCCCTCGTAAAATATATAAATGAAATGTGAAGTTTCATATCATTTCGAGCAGATCACGATTTAATTTGATTTTTGACCAAAACTATTATAAACTAGTGTATAATATATTATGATTTTTTGGCCAAACCATGCATTTCGAAAGGTTTCATAGAATCTAGTTTTCAGATTATTTTTTTTGCATGGACTACCATCATAACCTTCCCTCTTAACATATATAAATGATCTGAAAAGTCTTGTATCATTTTAAATAGTCCCCAATTAAATTTGATTTTTTTTGACCGAAACAAGTGTATAATATACTATGATTTTTGATTAAAACTTGCATTTCGAAAAGTTTCATAGAATCTAATTTTCCGATGTTTTTTTGCATGACCTTCCATCATAACCTTCCCTCGTAAAATATATAAATGATATATGAAGTTTCGTATCATTTCGAATAATCCCCGATTTAATTTGATTTTTGACCGAAACTAGTATAAACTAGTGTATAATATATTATGATTTTTTGGCCAAACCATGCATTTCCAAAAGTTTCATAGAATCTAGTTTTCAGATGATTTTTTTTGCATGGACTACCATCATAACCTTCCCTCTTAACATATATAAATGATCTGAAAAGTCTTGTATCATTTTAAATAGTCCCCAATTAAATTTGATTTTTTTTTGACCGAAACAAGTGTATAATATACTATGATTTTTGATTGAAACTTGCATTTCGAAAAGTTTCATAGAATCTAATTTTCCGATATTTTTTTGCATGACCTTCCATCACAACCTTCCCTCGTAAAATATATAAATGATATATGAAGTTTCGTATCATTTCGAATAGTCCCCGATTTAATTTGATTTTTGACCGAAACTAGTATAAACTAGTGTATAATATATTATGATTTTTTGGCCAAACCATGCATTTCGAAAAGTTTCATAGAATCTAGTTTTCAGATGATTTTTTTGCAAGGACTACCATCATAACCTTCCCTCTTAACATATATAAATGATCTGAAAAGTCTCGTATCATGTCAAACAGTCCCCAATTAAATTTGATTTTGTTGACTGAAACTAGTGTATAATATACTATGATTTTTGATCGAAACTTGCATTTCGAAAAGTTTCATAGAATCTAATTTTCCAATGTATTTTTGCATGAACTTCCATCATAACCTTCCCTCGTAAAATATATAAATGATATATGAAGTTTCGTATCATTTCGAATAGTCCCCGATTTAATTTGATTTTTGACCGAAACTAGTATAAACTAGTGTATAATATATTATGATTTTTTTGCCAAACCATGCATTTCGAAAAGTTTCATAGAATCTAGTTTTCTAATGATTTTTTTGCATGGACTACCATCATAACCTTCCCTCTTAACATATATAAATAATTTGAAAAGTCTCGTATCATGTCAAACAGTCCCCAATTAAATTTGATTTTTTTGACCGAAACTAGTGTATAATATACTATGATTTTTGATCGAAACTTGCATTTCGAAAAGTTTCATAGAATCTAATTTTCCAATTTATTTTTGCATGACATTCCATCATAACCTTCCCTCGTAAAATATATAAATGATATATGAAGTTTCGTATCATTTCGAATAGTCCCCGATTTAATTTGATTTTTGACCGAAACTAGTATAAACTAGTGTATAGTATATTATGATTTTTTGGCCAAACCATGCATTTCGAAAAGTTTCATAGAATCTAGTTTTCAGATGATTTTTTTGCATGGACTAACATCATAACCTTCCCTATTAACATATATAAATGATCTGAAAAGTCTCGTATCATGTCAAATAGTCCCAAATTAAATTTGATTTTTTTGACCGAAACTAGTGTATAATATACTATGATTTTTGATCGAAACTTGCATTTCGAAAAGTTTCATAGAATCTAATTTTCCGATGTTTTTTTGCATGACCTTCCATCATAACCTTCCCTCGTAAAATATATAAATGATATATGAAGTTTCGTATCATTTCGAATATTCCCCGATTTAATTTGATTTTTGACCGAAACTAGTATAAACTAGTGTATAATATATTATGATTTTTTGGCCAAACCATGCATTTCGAAAAGTTTCATAGAATCTAGTTTTCAGATGATTTTTTTGCATGGACTACCATCATAACCTTCCATCTTAACATATATAAATGATCTGAAAAGTCTCGTATCATGTCAAACAGTCCCCAATTTAATTTGATTTTGTTGACCGAAACTAGTGTATAATATACTATGATTTTTGATCGAAACTTGCATTTCGAAAAGTTTCATAGAATCTAATTTTCCGATGATTTTTTACATGGACTTCCATAATAACCTTCCCTCGTAAAATATATAAATGATATATGAAGTTTCGTATCATTTCGAATAGTCCCCGATTTAATTTGATTTTTGACCGAAACTAGTCTAAACTAGTGTATAATATATTATGATTTTTTGGCCAAACCATGCATTTCGAAAGGTTTCATAGAATCTAGTTTTCAGATGATTTTTTTGCATGGACTACAATCATAACCTTCCCTCTTAACATATATAAATGATCTGAAAAGTCTCGTATCATGTCAAACAGTCCCCAATTAAATTTGATTTTGTTGACTGAAACTAGTGTATAATATACTATGATTTTTGATCGAAACTTGCATTTCGAAAAGTTTCATAGAATCTAATTTTCCAATGTATTTTTGCATGAACTTCCATCATAACCTTCCCTCGTAAAATATATAAATGATATATGAAGTTTCGTATCATTTCGAATAGTCCCCGATTTAATTTGATTTTTGACCGAAACTAGTATAAACTAGTGTATAATATATTATGATTTTTTTGCCAAACCATGCATTTCGAAAAGTTTCATAGAATCTAGTTTTCTAATGAATTTTTTGCATGGACTACCATCATAACCTTCCCTCTTAACATATATAAATAATTTGAAAAGTCTCGTATCATGTCAAACAGTCCCCAATTAAATTTGATTTTTTTGACCGAAACTAGTGTATAATATACTATGATTTTTGATCGAAACATGCATTTCGAAAAGTTTCATAGAATCTAATTTTCCAATTTATTTTTGCATGACATTCCATCATAACCTTCCCTCGTAAAATATATAAATGATATATGAAATTTCGTATCATTTCGAATAGTCCCCGATTTAATTTGATTTTTGACCGAAACTAGTATAAATTAGTGTATAGTATATTATGATTTTTTGGCCAAACCATGCATTTCGAAAAGTTTCATAGAATCTAGTTTTCAGATGATTTTTTTGCATGGACTAACATCATAACCTTCCCTATTAACATATATAAATGATCTGAAAAGTCTCGTATCATGTCAAATAGTCCCAAATTAAATTTGATTTTTTTGACCGAAACTAGTGTATAATATACTATGATTTTTGATCGAAACTTGCATTTCAAAAAGTTTCATAGAATCTAATTTTCCGATGTTTTTTTGCATGACCTTCCATCATAACCTTCCCTCGTAAAATATATAAATGATATATGAAGTTTCGTATCATTTCGAATATTCCCCGATTTAATTTGATTTTTGACCGAAACTAGTATAAACTAGTGTATAATATATTATGATTTTTTGGCCAAACCATGCATTTCGAAAAGTTTCATAGAATCTAGTTTTCAGATGATTTTTTTGCATGGACTACCATCATAACCTTCCATCTTAACATATATAAATGATCTGAAAAGTCTCGTATCATGTCAAACAGTCCCCAATTTAATTTGATTTTGTTGACCGAAACTAGTGTATAATATACTATGATTTTTGATCGAAACTTGCATTTCGAAAAGTTTCATAGAATCTAATTTTCCGATGATTTTTTACATGGACTTCCATAATAACCTTCCCTCGTAAAATATATAAATGATATATGAAGTTTCGTATCATTTCGAATAGTCCCCGATTTAATTTGATTTTTGACCGAAACTAGTCTAAACTAGTGTATAATATATTATGATTTTTTGGCCAAACCATGCATTTCGAAAGGTTTCATAGAATCTAGTTTTCAGATGATTTTTTTGCATGGACTACAATCATAACCTTCCCTCTTAACATATATAAATGATCTGAATAGTCTCGTATCATGTTAAACAGTCCCCAATTAAATTTGATTTTGTTGACCGAAACTAGTGTATAATATACTATGATTTTTGATCGAAACTTGCATTTCGAAAAGTTTCATAGAATCTAATTTTCCGATGATTTTTTGCATGACCTCCCATCCCAACCTTCCCTCGTAAAATATATAAATAATATATGAAGTTTCATATCATTTCAAATAGTCCCCGATTTAATTTGATTTTTGACCGAAACTAGTATAAACTAGTGTATAATATATTATGATTTTTTGGCAGAACCATGCATTTCGAAAAGTTTCATAGAATCTATTTTTCAGATGATTTTTTTGCATGGACTACCATCATAACCTTCCATCTTAACATATATAAATGATCTGAAAAGTCTCGTATCATGTCAAACAGTCCCCAATTTAATTTGATTTTGTTGAACGAAACTAGTGTATAATATACTATGATTTTTGATCGAACCTTGCATTTCGAAAAGTTTCATAGAATCTAATTTTCCGATGATTTTTTACATGGACTTCCATCATAACCTTCCCTATATAAATGATATGTGAAGTTTCATATCATTTCGAGCAGTTCACGATTTAATTTGATTTTTGACCTAAACTAGTATAAACTAGTGTATAATATATTATGATTTTTTGGCCAAACCATGCATTTCGAAAGGTTTCATAGAATCTAGTTTTCAGATGATTTTTTTGCAAGGATTACCATCATAACCTTCCCTCTTAGCATATATAAATGATCTGAAAAGTCTCATATCATGTCAAGCAGTCCCCAATTAAATTTGATTTTTTTGACCGAAACTTGTGTATAATATACTATGATTTTTGATCGAAACTTGCATTTCGAAAAGTTTCATAGAATCTAATTTTCCAATTTATTTTTGCATGACATTCCATCATATCCTTCCCTCGTAAAATATATAAATGATATATGAAGTTTCGTATCATTTCGAATAGTCCCCGATTTAATTTGATTTTTGACCGAAACTAGTCTAAACTAGTGTATAGTATATTATCATTTTTTGGCCAAACCATGCATTTCGAAAAGTTTCATAGAATCTAGTTTTCAGATGATTTTTTTGCATGGACTAACATCATAACCTTCCCTATTAACATATATAAATGATCTGAAAAGTCTCGTATCATGTCAAATAGTCCCAAATTAAATTTGATTTTTTTGACCGAAACTAGTGTATAATATACTATGATTTTTGATCGAAACTTGCATTTCGAAAAGTTTCATAGAGTCTAATTTTCCGATGTTTTTTTGCATGACCTTCCATCATAACCTTCCCTCGTAAAATATATAAATGATATATGAAGTTTCGTATCATTTCGAATATTCCCCGATTTAATTTGATTTTTGACCGAAACTAGTATAAACTAGTGTATTATATATTATGATTTTTTTGCCAAACCATGCATTTCGAAAAGTTTCATAGAATCTAGTTTTCTAATGATTTTTTTGCATGGACTACCATCATAACCTTCCCTCTTAACATATATAAATGATCTGAAAAGTCACTTATCATGTCAAACAGTCCCCACTTGAATTTGATTTTGTTGACCGAAACTAGTGTATAATATACTATGATTTTTGATCGAAACTTGCATTTCGAAAAGTTTAATAGAATCTAATTTTCTGATGATTTTTTACATGGACTTCCATCATAACCTTCCCTCGTAAAATATATAAATGAAATGTGAAGTTTCATATCATTTCGAGCAGTTCACGATTTAATTTGATTTTTGACCGAAACTAGTATAAACTAGTGTATAATATATTATGATTTTTTGGCCAAACCATGCATTTCGAAAGGTTTCATAGAATCTAGTTTTCAGATGATTTTTTTGCATGGACTACCATCATAACCTTCCCTCTTAACATATATAAATGATCTGAAAAGTCTCGTATCATGTCAAATAGTCCCAAATTAAATTGTATTTTTTTGACCGAAACTAGTGTATAATATTCTATGATTTTTGATCGAAACTTGCATTTCGAAAAGTTTCATAGAATCTAATTTTCCGATGTTTTTTTGCATGACCTTCCATCATAACCTTCCCTCGTAAAATATATAAATGATATATGAAGTTTCGTATCATTTCGAATATTCCCCGATTTAATTTGATTTTTGACCGAAACTAGTATAAACTAGTGTATAGTATATTATGATTTTTTGGCCAAACCATGCATTTCGAAAAGTTTCATAGAATCTAGTTTTCAGATGATTTTTTTGCATGGACTACCATCATAACCTTCCCTCTTAACATATATAAATGATCTGAAAAAGTCACTTATCATGTCAAACAGTCCCCACGTTAATTTGATTTTGTTGACCGAAACTAGTGTATAATATACTATGATTTTTGATCGAAACTTGCATTTCGAAAAGTTTCCTAGAATCTAATTTTCCGATGATTTTTTACATGGACTTCCATCATAACCTTCCCTCGTAAAATATATAAATGATATGTGAAGTTTCATATCATTTCGAGCAGTTCACGATTTAATTTGATTTTTGACCTAAACTAGTATAAACTAGTGTATAATATATTATGATTTTTTGGCCAAACCATGCATTTCGAAAGGTTTCATAGAATCTAGTTTTCAGATGATTTTTTTTGCAAGGATTACCATCATAACCTTCCCTCTTAGCATATATAAATGATCTGAAAAGTCTCGGATCATGTCAAACAGTCCCCAATTAAATTTGATTTTTTTGACCGAAACTAGTGTATAATATACTATGATTTTTGATCGAAACTTGCATTTCGAAAATTTCATAGAATCTAATTTCCATTTTATTTTTTCATGTACTTCCTTCATAACCTTCCCTCGTAAAATATATAAATGATATATGAAGTTTCGTATCATTTAGAATAATCCCCGATTTAATTTGATTTTTGACCGAAACTAGTATAAACTAGTGTATAATATATTATGATTTTTTGGCCAAACCATGCATTTCGAAAAGTTTTATAGAATCTAGTTTTCAGATGTTTTTTTTGCATGGACTACCATCATAACCTTCCATCTTAACATATATAAATGATCTGAAAAGTCTCGTATCATGTCAAATTGTCCCCACGTTAATTTGATTTTGTTGACTGAAACTAGTGTACAATATACTATGATTTTTGATCGAACCTTGCATTTCGAAAAGTTTCCTAGAATCTAATTTTCCGATGATTTTTTACATGGACTTCCATCATAACCTTCCCTCGTAAAATATATAAATGATATGTGAAGTTTCATATCATTTCGAGCAGTTCACGATTTAATTTGATTTTTGACCTAAACTAGTATAAACTAGTGTATAATATATTATGATTTTTTGGCCAAACCATGCATTTCGAAAGGTTTCATAGAATCTAGTTTTCAGATGATTTTTTTGCAAGGATTACCATCATAACCTTCCCTCTTAGCATATATAAATGATCTGAAAAGTCTCATATCATGTCAAACAGTCCCCAATTAAATTTGATTTTTTTGACCGAAACTAGTGTATAATATACTATGATTTTTGATCGAAACTTGCATTTCGAAAAGTTTCATAGAATCTAATTTTCCAATTTATTTTTGCATGACATTCCATCATAACCTTCCCTCATAAAATATATAAATGATATATGAAGTTTCGTATCATTTCGAATAGTCCCCGATTTAATTTGATTTTTGACCGAAACTAGTATAAACTAGTGTATAGTATATTATGATTTTTTGGCCAAACCATGCATTTCGAAAAGTTTCATAGAATCTAGTTTTCAGATGATTTTTTTGCATGGACTAACATCATAACCTTCCCTATTAACATATATAAATGATCTGAAAAGTCTCGTATCATGTCAAATAGTCCCAAATTAAATTTGATTTTTTTGACCGAAACTAGTGTATAATATACTATGATTTTTGATCGAAACATGCATTTCGAAAAGTTTCATAGAATCTAATTTTCCGATGTTTTTTTGCATGACCTTCCATCATAACCTTCCCTCGTAAAATATATAAATGATATATGAAGTTTCGTATCATTTCGAATATTCCCCGATTTAATTTGATTTTTGACCGAAACTAGTATAAACTAGTGTATAATATATTATGATTTTTTGGCCAAACCATGCATTTCGAAAAGTTTCATAGAATCTAGTTTTCAGATGATTTTTTTGCATGGACTACCATCATAACCTTCCCTCTTAACATATATAAATGATCTGAAAAAGTCACTTATCATGTCAAACAGTCCCCACGTTAATTTGATTTTGTTAACCGAAACTAGTGTATAATATACTATGATTTTTGATCGAAACTTGCATTTCGAAAAGTTTCCTAGAATCTAATTTTCCGATGATTTTTTACATGGACTTCCATCATAACCTTCCCTCGTAAAATATATAAATGATATGTGAAGTTTCATATCATTTCGAGCAGTTCACGATTTAATTTGATTTTTGACCTAAACTAGTATAAACTAGTGTATAATATATTATGATTTTTTGGCCAAACCATGCATTTCGAAAGGTTTCATAGAATCTAGTTTTCAGATGATTTTTTTGCAAGGATTACCATCATAACCTTCCCTCTTAGCATATATAAATGATCTGAAAAGTCTCATATCATGTCAAACAGTCCCCAATTAAATTTGATTTTTTTGACCGAAACTAGTGTATAATATACTATGATTTTTGATCGAAACTTGCATTTCGAAAAGTTTCATAGAATCTAATTTTCAAATTTATTTTTGCATGACATTCCATCATAACCTTCCCTCGTAAAATATATAAATGATATATGAAGTTTCGTATCATTTCGAATAGTCCCCGATTTAATTTGATTTTTGACCGAAACTAGTATAAACTAGTGTATAGTATATTATGATTTTTTGGCCAAACCATGCATTTCGAAAAGTTTCATAGAATCTAGTTTTCAGATGATTTTTTTGCATGGACTAACATCATAACCTTCCCTATTAACATATATAAATGATCTGAAAAGTCTCGTATCATGTCAAATAGTCCCAAATTAAATTTGATTTTTTTGACCGAAACTAGTGTATAATATACTATGATTTTTGATCGAAACTTGCATTTCGAAAAGTTTCATAGAATCTAATTTTCCGATGTTTTTTTGCATGACCTTCCATCATAACCTTCCCTCGTAAAATATATAAATGATATATGAAGTTTCGTATCATTTCGAATATTCCCCGATTTAATTTGATTTTTGACCGAAACTAGTATAAACTAGTGTATAATATATTATGATTTTTTGGCCAAACCATGCATTTCGAAAAGTTTCATAGAATCTAGTTTTCAGATGATTTTTTTGCATGGACTACCATCATAACCTTCCCTCTTAACATATATAAATGATCTGAAAAAGTCACTTATCATGTCAAACAGTCCCCACGTTAATTTGATTTTGTTGACTGAAACTAGTGTATAATATACTATGATTTTTGATCGAAACTTGCATTTCGAAAAGTTTCCTAGAATCTAATTTTCCGATGATTTTTTACATGGACTTCCATCATAACCTTCCCTCGTAAAATATATAAATGATATGTGAAGTTTCATATCATTTCGAGCAGTTCACGATTTAATTTGATTTTTGACCTAAACTAGTATAAACTAGTGTATAATATATTATGATTTTTTGGCCAAACCATGCATTTCGAAAGGTTTCATAGAATCTAGTTTTCAGATGATTTTTTTGCAAGGATTACCATCATAACCTTCCCTCTTAGCATATATAAATGATCTGAAAAGTCTCATATCATGTCAAACAGTCCCCAATTAAATTTGATTTTTTTGACCGAAACTAGTGTATAATATACTATGATTTTTGATCGAAACTTGCATTTCGAAAAGTTTCATAGAATCTAATTTTCCAATTTATTTTTGCATGACATTCCATCATAACCTTCCCTCGTAAAATATATAAATGATATATGAAGTTTCGTATCATTTCGAATAGTCCCCGATTTAATTTGATTTTTGACCGAAACTAGTATAAACTAGTGTATAGTATATTATGATTTTTTGGCCAAACCATGCATTTCGAAAAGTTTCATAGAATCTAGTTTTCAGATGATTTTTTTGCATGGACTACCATCATAACCTTCCCTCTTAACATATATAAATGATCTGAAAAAGTCACTTATCATGTCAAACAGTCCCCACGTTAATTTGATTTTGTTGACCGAAACTAGTGTATAATATACTATGATTTTTGATCGAAACTTGCATTTCGAAAAGTTTCCTAGAATCTAATTTTCCGATGATTTTTTACATGGACTTCCATCATAACCTTCCCTCGTAAAATATATAAATGATATGTGAAGTTTCATATCATTTCGAGCAGTTCACGATTTAATTTGATTTTTGACCTAAACTAGTATAAACTAGTGTATAATATATTATGATTTTTTGGCCAAACCATGCATTTCGAAAGGTTTCATAGAATCTAGTTTTCAGATGATTTTTTTGCAAGGATTACCATCATAACCTTCCCTCTTAGCATATATAAATGATCTGAAAAGTCTCATATCATGTCAAACAGTCCCCAATTAAATTTGATTTTTTTGACCGAAACTAGTGTATAATATACTATGATTTTTGATCGAAACTTGCATTTCGAAAAGTTTCATAGAATCTAATTTTCCAATTTATTTTTGCATGACATTCCATCATAACCTTCCCTCGTAAAATATATAAATGATATATGAAGTTTCGTATCATTTCGAATAGTCCCCGATTTAATTTGATTTTTGACCGAAACTAGTATAAACTAGTGTATAGTATATAATGATTTTTTGGCCAAACCATGCATTTCGAAAAGTTTCATAGAATCTAGTTTTCAGATGATTTTTTTGCATGGACTAACATCATAACCTTCCCTATTAACATATATAAATGATCTGAAAAGTCTCGTATCATGTCAAATAGTCCCAAATTAAATTTGATTTTTTTGACCGAAACTAGTGTATAATATACTATGATTTTTGATCGAAACTTGCATTTCGAAAAGTTTCATAGAATCTAATTTTCCGATGTTTTTTTGCATGACCTTCCATCATAACCTTCCCTCGTAAAATATATAAATGATATATGAAGTTTCGTATCATTTCGAATATTCCCCGATTTAATTTGATTTTTGACCAAAACTAGTATAAACTAGTGTATAATATATTATGATTTTTTTGCCAAACCATGCATTTCGAAAAGTTTCATAGAATCTAGTTTTCAGATGATTTTTTTGCATGGACTACCATCATAACCTTCCCTCTTAACATATATAAATGATCTGAAAAAGTCACTTATCATGTCAAACAGTCCCCACGTTAATTTGATTTTGTTGACCGAAACTAGTGTATAATATACTATGATTTTTGATCGAAACTTGCATTTCGAAAAGTTTCCTAGAATCTAATTTTCCGATGATTTTTTACATGGACTTCCATCATAACCTTCCCTCGTAAAATATATAAATGATATGTGAAGTTTCATATCATTTCGAGCAGTTCACGATTTAATTTGATTTTTGACCTAAACTAGTATAAACTAGTGTATAATATATTATGATTTTTTGGCCAAACCATGCATTTCGAAAGGTTTCATAGAATCTAGTTTTCAGATGATTTTTTTGCAAGGATTACCATCATAACCTTCCCTCTTAGCATATATAAATGATCTGAAAAGTCTCATATCATGTCAAACAGTCCCCAATTAAATTTGATTTTTTTGACCGAAACTAGTGTATAATATACTATGATTTTTGATCGAAACTTGCATTTCGAAAAGTTTCATAGAATCTAATTTTCCAATTTATTTTTGCATGACATTCCATCATAACCTTCCCTCGTAAAATATATAAATGATATATGAAGTTTCGTATCATTTCGAATAGTCCCCGATTTAATTTGATTTTTGACCGAAACTAGTATAAACTAGTGTATAGTATATAATGATTTTTTGGCCAAACCATGCATTTCGAAAAGTTTCATAGAATCTAGTTTTCAGATGATTTTTTTGCATGGACTAACATCATAACCTTCCCTATTAACATATATAAATGATCTGAAAAGTCTCGTATCATGTCAAATAGTCCCAAATTAAATTTGATTTTTTTGACCGAAACTAGTGTATAATATACTATGATTTTTGATCGAAACTTGCATTTCGAAAAGTTTCATAGAATCTAATTTTCCGATGTTTTTTTGCATGACCTTCCATCATAACCTTCCCTCGTAAAATATATAAATGATATATGAAGTTTCGTATCATTTCGAATATTCCCCGATTTAATTTGATTTTTGACCAAAACTAGTATAAACTAGTGTATAATATATTATGATTTTTTTGCCAAACCATGCATTTCGAAAAGTTTCATAGAATCTAGTTTTCAGATGATTTTTTTGCATGGACTACCATCATAACCTTCCCTCTTAACATATATAAATGATCTGAAAAAGTCACTTATCATGTCAAACAGTCCCCACGTTAATTTGATTTTGTTGACCGAAACTAGTGTATAATATACTATGATTTTTGATCGAAACTTGCATTTCGAAAAGTTTCCTAGAATCTAATTTTCCGATGATTTTTTACATGGACTTCCATCATAACCTTCCCTCGTAAAATATATAAATGATATGTGAAGTTTCATATCATTTCGAGCAGTTCACGATTTAATTTGATTTTTGACCTAAACTAGTATAAACTAGTGTATAATATATTATGATTTTTTGGCCAAACCATGCATTTCGAAAGGTTTCATAGAATCTAGTTTTCAGATGATTTTTTTGCAAGGATTACCATCATAACCTTCCCTCTTAGCATATATAAATGATCTGAAAAGTCTCGTATCATGTCAAACAGTCCCCAATTAAATTTGATTTTTTTGACCGAAACTAGTGTATAATATACTATGATTTTTGATCGAAACTTGCATTTCGAAAAGTTTCATAGAATCTAATTTTCCAATTTATTTTTGCATGACATTCCATCATAACCTTCCCTCGTAAAATATATAAATGATATATGAAGTTTCGTATCATTTCGAATAGTCCCCGATTTAATTTGATTTTTGACCGAAACTAGTATAAACTAGTGTATAGTATATTATGATTTTTTGGCCAAACCATGCATTTCGAAAAGTTTCATAGAATCTAGTTTTCAGATGATTTTTTTGCATGGACTACCATCATAACCTTCCCTCTTAACATATATAAATGATCTGAAAAAGTCACTTATCATGTCAAACAGTCCCCACGTTAATTTGATTTTGTTGACCGAAACTAGTGTATAATATACTATGATTTTTGATCGAAACTTGCATTTCGAAAAGTTTCCTAGAATCTAATTTTCCGATGATTTTTTACATGGACTTCCATCATAACCTTCCCTCGTAAAATATATAAATGATATGTGAAGTTTCATATCATTTCGAGCAGTTCACGATTTAATTTGATTTTTGACCTAAACTAGTATAAACTAGTGTATAATATATTATGATTTTTTGGCCAAACCATGCATTTCGAAAGGTTTCATAGAATCTAGTTTTCAGATGATTTTTTTGCAAGGATTACCATCATAACCTTCCCTCTTAGCATATATAAATGATCTGAAAAGTCTCATATCATGTCAAACAGTCCCCAATTAAATTTGATTTTTTTGACCGAAACTAGTGTATAATATACTATGATTTTTGATCGAAACTTGCATTTCGAAAAGTTTCATAGAATCTAATTTTCCAATTTATTTTTGCATGACATTCCATCATAACCTTCCCTCGTAAAATATATAAATGATATATGAAGTTTCGTATCATTTCGAATAGTCCCCGATTTAATTTGATTTTTGACCGAAACTAGTATAAACTAGTGTATAGTATATTATGATTTTTTGGCCAAACCATGCATTTCGAAAAGTTTCATAGAATCTAGTTTTCAGATGATTTTTTTGCATGGACTAACATCATAACCTTCCCTATTAACATATATAAATGATCTGAAAAGTCTCGTATCATGTCAAATAGTCCCAAATTAAATTTGATTTTTTTGACCGAAACTAGTGTATAATATACTATGATTTTTGATCGAAACTTGCATTTCGAAAAGTTTCATAGAATCTAATTTTCCGATGTTTTTTTGCATGACCTTCCATCATAACCTTCCCTCGTAAAATATATAAATGATATATGAAGTTTCGTATCATTTCGAATATTCCCCGATTTAATTTGATTTTTGACCGAAACTAGTATAAACTAGTGTATAATATATTATGATTTTTTTGCCAAACCATGCATTTCGAAAAGTTTCATAGAATCTAGTTTTCAGATGATTTTTTTGCATGGACTACCATCATAACCTTCCCTCTTAACATATATAAATGATCTGAAAAAGTCACTTATCTTGTCAAACAGTCCCCACGTTAATTTGATTTTGTTGACCGAAACTAGTGTATAATATACTATGATTTTTGATCGAAACTTGCATTTCGAAAAGTTTCCTAGAATCTAATTTTCCGATGATTTTTTACATGGACTTCCATCATAACCTTCCCTCGTAAAATATATAAATGATATGTGAAGTTTCATATCATTTCGAGCAGTTCACGATTTAATTTGATTTTTGACCTAAACTAGTATAAACTAGTGTATAATATATTATGATTTTTTGGCCAAACCATGCATTTCGAAAGGTTTCATAGAATCTAGTTTTCAGATGATTTTTTTGCAAGGATTACCATCATAACCTTCCCTCTTAGCATATATAAATGATCTGAAAAGTCTCGTATCATGTCAAACAGTCCCCAATTAAATTTGATTTTTTTGACCGAAACTAGTGTATAATATACTATGATTTTTGATCGAAACTTGCATTTCGAAAATTTCATAGAATCTAATTTCCATTTTATTTTTTCATGTACTTCCTTCATAACCTTCCCTCGTAAAATATATAAATGATATATGAAGTTTCGTATCATTTAGAATAATCCCCGATTTAATTTGATTTTTGACCGAAACTAGTATAAACTAGTGTATAATATATTATGATTTTTTGGCCAAACCATGCATTTCGAAAAGTTTTATAGAATCTAGTTTTCAGATGTTTTTTTTGCATGGACTACCATCATACCCTTCCATCTTAACATATATAAATGATCTGAAAAGTCTCGTATCATGTCAAATTGTCCCCACGTTAATTTGATTTTGTTGACCGAAACTAGTGTACAATATACTATGATTTTTGATCGAACCTTGCATTTCGAAAAGTTTCCTAGAATCTAATTTTCCGATGATTTTTTACATGGACTTCCATCATAACCTTCCCTCGTAAAATATATAAATGATATGTGAAGTTTCATATCATTTCGAGCAGTTCACGATTTAATTTGATTTTTGACCTAAACTAGTATAAACTAGTGTATAATATATTATGATTTTTTGGCCAAACCATGCATTTCGAAAGGTTTCATAGAATCTAGTTTTCAGATGATTTTTTTGCAAGGATTACCATCATAACCTTCCCTCTTAGCATATATAAATGATCTGAAAAGTCTCATATCATGTCAAACAGTCCCCAATTAAATTTGATTTTTTTGACCGAAACTAGTGTATAATATACTATGATTTTTGATCGAAACTTGCATTTCGAAAAGTTTCATAGAATCTAATTTTCCAATTTATTTTTGCATGACATTCCATCATAACCTTCCCTCGTAAAATATATAAATGATATATGAAGTTTCGTATCATTTCGAATAGTCCCCGATTTAATTTGATTTTTGACCGAAACTAGTATAAACTAGTGTATAGTATATTATGATTTTTTGGCCAAACCATGCATTTCGAAAAGTTTCATAGAATCTAGTTTTCAGATGATTTTTTTGCATGGACTAACATCATAACCTTCCCTATTAACATATATAAATGATCTGAAAAGTCTCGTATCATGTCAAATAGTCCCAAATTAAATTTGATTTTTTTGACCGAAACTAGTGTATAATATACTATGATTTTTGATCGAAACTTGCATTTCGAAAAGTTTCATAGAATCTAATTTTCCGATGTTTTTTTGCATGACCTTCCATCATAACCTTCCCTCGTAAAATATATAAATGATATATGAAGTTTCGTATCATTTCGAATATTCCCCGATTTAATTTGATTTTTGACCGAAACTAGTATAAACTAGTGTATAATATATTATGATTTTTTGGCCAAACCATGCATTTCGAAAAGTTTCATAGAATCTAGTTTTCAGATGATTTTTTTGCATGGACTACCATCATAACCTTCCCTCTTAACATATATAAATGATCTGAAAAAGTCACTTATCATGTCAAACAGTCCCCACGTTAATTTGATTTTGTTGACCGAAACTAGTGTATAATATACTATGATTTTTGATCGAAACTTGCATTTCGAAAAGTTTCCTAGAATCTAATTTTCCGATGATTTTTTACATGGACTTCCATCATAACCTTCCCTCGTAAAATATATAAATGATATGTGAAGTTTCATATCATTTCGAGCAGTTCACGATTTAATTTGATTTTTGACCTAAACTAGTATAAACTAGTGTAAAATATATTATGATTTTTTGGCCAAACCATGCATTTCGAAAGGTTTCATAGAATCTAGTTTTCAGATGATTTTTTTGCAAGGATTACCATCATAACCTTCCCTCTTAGCATATATAAATGATCTGAAAAGTCTCATATCATGTCAAACAGTCCCCAATTAAATTTGATTTTTTTGACCGAAACTAGTGTATAATATACTATGATTTTTGATCGAAACTTGCATTTCGAAAAGTTTCATAGAATCTAATTTTCCAATTTATTTTTGCATGACATTCCATCATAACCTTCCCTCGTAAAATATATAAATGATATATGAAGTTTCGTATCATTTCGAATAGTCCCCGATTTAATTTGATTTTTGACCGAAACTAGTATAAACTAGTGTATAGTATATTATGATTTTTTGGCCAAACCATGCATTTCGAAAAGTTTCATAGAATCTAGTTTTCAGATGATTTTTTTGCATGGACTACCATCATAACCTTCCCTCTTAACATATATAAATGATCTGAAAAAGTCACTTATCATGTCAAACAGTCCCCACGTTAATTTGATTTTGTTGACCGAAACTAGTGTATAATATACTATGATTTTTGATCGAAACTTGCATTTCGAAAAGTTTCATAGAATCTAATTTTCCGATGATTTTTTACATGGACTTCCATCATAACCTTCCCTCGTAAAATATATAAATGATATGTGAAGTTTCATATCATTTCGAGCAGTTCACGATTTAATTTGATTTTTGACCTAAACTAGTATAAACTAGTGTATAATATATTATGATTTTTTGGCCAAACCATGCATTTCGAAAGGTTTCATAGAATCTAGTTTTCAGATGATTTTTTTGCATGGACTACCATCATAACCTTCCCTCTTAACATATATAAATGATCTGAAAAAGTCACTTATCATGTCAAACAGTCCCCACGTTAATTTGATTTTGTTGACCGAAACTAGTGTATAATATACTATGATTTTTGATCGAAACTTGCATTTCGAAAAGTTTCCTAGAATCTAATTTTCCGATGATTTTTTACATGGACTTCCATCATAACCTTCCCTCGTAAAATATATAAATGATATGTGAAGTTTCGTATCATTTCGAGCAGTTCACGATTTAATTTGATTTTTGACCTAAACTAGTATAAACTAGTGTATAATATATTATGATTTTTTGGCCAAACCATGCATTTCGAAAGGTTTCATAGAATCTAGTTTTCAGATGATTTTTTTGCAAGGATTACCATCATAACCTTCCCTCTTAGCATATATAAATGATCTGAAAAGTCTCATATCATGTCAAACAGTCCCCAATTAAATTTGATTTTTTTGACCGAAACTAGTGTATAATATACTATGATTTTTGATCGAAACTTGCATTTCGAAAAGTTTCATAGAATCTAATTTTCCAATTTATTTTTGCATGACATTCCATCATAACCTTCCCTCGTAAATATATAAATGATATATGAAGTTTCGTATCATTTCGAATAGTCCCCGATTTAATTTGATTTTTGACCGAAACTAGTATAAACTAGTGTATAGTATATTATGATTTTTTGGCCAAACCATGCATTTCGAAAAGTTTCATAGAATCTAGTTTTCAGATGATTTTTTTGCATGGACTACCATCATAACCTTCCCTCTTAACATATATAAATGATCTGAAAAAGTCACTTATCATGTCAAACAGTCCCCACGTTAATTTGATTTTGTTGACCGAAACTAGTGTATAATATACTATGATTTTTGATCGAAACTTGCATTTCGAAAAGTTTCATAGAATCTAATTTTCCGATGATTTTTTACATGGACTTCCATCATAACCTTCCCTCGTAAAATATATAAATGATATGTGAAGTTTCATATCATTTCGAGCAGTTCACGATTTAATTTGATTTTTGACCTAAACTAGTATAAACTAGTGTATAATATATTATGATTTTTTGGCCAAACCATGCATTTCGAAAGGTTTCATAGAATCTAGTTTTCAGATGATTTTTTTGCAAGGATTACCATCATAACCTTCCCTCTTAGCATATATAAATGATCTGAAAAGTCTCATATCATGTCAAACAGTCCCCAATTAAATTTGATTTTTTTGACCGAAACTAGTGTATAATATACTATGATTTTTGATCGAAACTTGCATTTCGAAAAGTTTCATAGAATCTAATTTTCCAATTTATTTTTGCATGACATTCCATCATAACCTTCCCTCATAAAATATATAAATGATATATGAAGTTTCGTATCATTTCGAATAGTCCCCGATTTAATTTGATTTTTGACTGAAACTAGTATAAACTAGTGTATAGTATATTATGATTTTTTGGCCAAACCATGCATTTCGAAAAGTTTCATAGAATCTAGTTTTCAGATGATTTTTTTGCATGGACTAACATCATAACCTTCCCTATTAACATATATAAATGATCTGAAAAGTCTCGTATCATGTCAAATAGTCCCAAATTAAATTTGATTTTTTTGACCGAAACTAGTGTATAATATACTATGATTTTTGATCGAAACTTGCATTTCGAAAAGTTTCATAGAATCTAATTTTCCGATGTTTTTTTGCATGACCTTCCATCATAACCTTCCCTCGTAAAATATATAAATGATATATGAAGTTTCGTATCATTTCGAATATTCCCCGATTTAATTTGATTTTTGACCGAAACTAGTATAAACTAGTGTATAATATATTATGATTTTTTGGCCAAACCATGCATTTCGAAAAGTTTCATAGAATCTAGTTTTCAGATGATTTTTTTGCATGGACTACCATCATAACCTTCCCTCTTAACATATATAAATGATCTGAAAAAGTCACTTATCATGTCAAACAGTCCCCACGTTAATTTGATTTTGTTGACCGAAACTAGTGTATAATATACTATGATTTTTGATCGAAACTTGCATTTCGAAAAGTTTCATAGAATCTAATTTTCCGATGATTTTTTACATGGACTTCCATCATAACCTTCCCTCGTAAAATATATAAATGATATGTGAAGTTTCATATCATTTCGAGCAGTTCACGATTTAATTTGATTTTTGACCTAAACTAGTATAAACTAGTGTATAATATATTATGATTTTTTGGCCAAACCATGCATTTCGAAAGGTTTCATAGAATCTAGTTTTCAGATGATTTTTTTGCAAGGATTACCATCATAACCTTCCCTCTTAGCATATATAAATGATCTGAAAAGTCTCATATCATGTCAAACAGTCCCCAATTAAATTTGATTTTTTTGACCGAAACTAGTGTATAATATACTATGATTTTTGATCGAAACTTGCATTTCGAAAAGTTTCATAGAATCTAATTTTCCAATTTATTTTTGCATGACATTCCATCATAACCTTCCCTCGTAAAATATATAAATGATATATGAAGTTTCGTATCATTTCGAATAGTCCCCGATTTAATTTGATTTTTGACCGAAACTAGTATAAACTAGTGTATAGTATATTATGATTTTTTGGCCAAACCATGCATTTCGAAAAGTTTCATAGAATCTAGTTTTCAGATGATTTTTTTGCATGGACTAACATCATAACCTTCCCTATTAACATATATAAATGATCTGAAAAGTCTCGTATCATGTCAAATAGTCCCAAATTAAATTTGATTTTTTTGACCGAAACTAGTGTATAATATACTATGATTTTTGATCGAAACTTGCATTTCGAAAAGTTTCATAGAATCTAATTTTCCGATGTTTTTTTGCATGACCTTCCATCATAACCTTCCCTCGTAAAATATATCAATGATATATGAAGTTTCGTATCATTTCGAATATTCCCCGATTTAATTTGATTTTTGACCGAAACTAGTATAAACTAGTGTATAATATATTATGATTTTTTGGCCAAACCATGCATTTCGAAAAGTTTCATAGAATCTAGTTTTCAGATGATTTTTTTACATGGACTACCATCATAACCTTCCCTCTTAACATATATAAATGATCTGAAAAAGTCACTTATCATGTCAAACAGTCCCCACGTTAATTTGATTTTGTTGACCGAAACTAGTGTATAATATACTATGATTTTTGATCGAAACTTGCATTTCGAAAAGTTTCATAGAATCTAATTTTCCGATGATTTTTTACATGGACTTCCATCATAACCTTCCCTCGTAAAATATATAAATGATATGTGAAGTTTCATATCATTTCGAGCAGTTCACGATTTAATTTGATTTTTGACCTAAACTAGTATAAACTAGTGTATAATATATTATGATTTTTTGGCCAAACCATGCATTTCGAAAGGTTTCATAGAATCTAGTTTTCAGATGATTTTTTTGCAAGGATTACCATCATAACCTTCCCTCTTAGCATATATAAATGATCTGAAAAGTCTCATATCATGTCAAACAGTCCCCAATTAAATTTGATTTTTTTGACCGAAACTAGTGTATAATATACTATGATTTTTGATCGAAACTTGCATTTCGAAAAGTTTCATAGAATCTAATTTTCCAATTTATTTTTGCATGACATTCCATCATAACCTTCCCTCGTAAAATATATAAATGATATATGAAGTTTCGTATCATTTCGAATAGTCCCCGATTTAATTTGATTTTTGACCGAAACTAGTATAAACTAGTGTATAGTATATTATGATTTTTTGGCCAAACCATGCATTTCGAAAAGTTTCATAGAATCTAGTTTTCAGATGATTTTTTTGCATGGACTAACATCATAACCTTCCCTATTAACATATATAAATGATCTGAAAAGTCTCGTATCATGTCAAATAGTCCCAAATTAAATTTGATTTTTTTGACCGAAACTAGTGTATAATATACTATGATTTTTGATCGAAACTTGCATTTCGAAAAGTTTCATAGAATCTAATTTTCCGATGTTTTTTTGCATGACCTTCCATCATAACCTTCCCTCGTAAAATATATAAATGATATATGAAGTTTCGTATCATTTCGAATATTCCCCGATTTAATTTGATTTTTGACCGAAACTAGTATAAACTAGTGTATAATATATTATGATTTTTTGGCCAAACCATGCATTTCGAAAAGTTTCATAGAATCTAGTTTTCAGATGATTTTTTTGCATGGACTACCATCATAACCTTCCCTCTTAACATATATAAATGATCTGAAAAAGTCACTTATCATGTCAAACAGTCCCCACGTTAATTTGATTTTGTTGACCGAAACTAGTGTATAATATACTATGATTTTTGATCGAAACTTGCATTTCGAAAAGTTTCATAGAATCTAATTTTCCGATGATTTTTTACATGGACTTCCATCATAACCTTCCCTCGTAAAATATATAAATGATATGTGAAGTTTCATATCATTTCGAGCAGTTCACGATTTAATTTGATTTTTGACCTAAACTAGTATAAACTAGTGTATAATATATTATGATTTTTTGGCCAAACCATGCATTTCGAAAGGTTTCATAGAATCTAGTTTTCAGATGATTTTTTTGCAAGGATTACCATCATAACCTTCCCTCTTAGCATATATAAATGATCTGAAAAGTCTCATATCATGTCAAACAGTCCCCAATTAAATTTGATTTTTTTGACCGAAACTAGTGTATAATATACTATGATTTTTGATCGAAACTTGCATTTCGAAAAGTTTCATAGAATCTAATTTTCCAATTTATTTTTGCATGACATTCCATCATAACCTTCCCTCGTAAAATATATAAATGATATATGAAGTTTCGTATCATTTCGAATAGTCCCCGATTTAATTTGATTTTTGACCGAAACTAGTATAAACTAGTGTATAGTATATTATGATTTTTTGGCCAAACCATGCATTTCGAAAAGTTTCATAGAATCTAGTTTTCAGATGATTTTTTTGCATGGACTAACATCATAACCTTCCCTATTAACATATATAAATGATCTGAAAAGTCTCGTATCATGTCAAATAGTCCCAAATTAAATTTGATTTTTTTGACCGAAACTAGTGTATAATATACTATGATTTTTGATCGAAACTTGCATTTCGAAAAGTTTCATAGAATCTAATTTTCCGATGTTTTTTTGCATGACCTTCCATCATAACCTTCCCTCGTAAAATATATAAATGATATATGAAGTTTCGTATCATTTCGAATATTCCCCGATTTAATTTGATTTTTGACCGAAACTAGTATAAACTAGTGTATAATATATTATGATTTTTTGGCCAAACCATGCATTTCGAAAAGTTTCATAGAATCTAGTTTTCAGATGATTTTTTTGCATGGACTACCATCATAACCTTCCCTCTTAACATATATAAATGATCTGAAAAAGTCACTTATCATGTCAAACAGTCCCCACGTTAATTTGATTTTGTTGACCGAAACTAGTGTATAATATACTATGATTTTTGATCGAAACTTGCATTTCGAAAAGTTTCATAGAATCTAATTTTCCGATGATTTTTTACATGGACTTCCATCATAACCTTCCCTCGTAAAATATATAAATGATATGTGAAGTTTCATATCATTTCGAGCAGTTCACGATTTAATTTGATTTTTGACCTAAACTAGTATAAACTAGTGTATAATATATTATGATTTTTTGGCCAAACCATGCATTTCGAAAGGTTTCATAGAATCTAGTTTTCAGATGATTTTTTTGCAAGGATTACCATCATAACCTTCCCTCTTAGCATATATAAATGATCTGAAAAGTCTCATATCATGTCAAACAGTCCCCAATTAAATTTGATTTTTTTGACCGAAACTAGTGTATAATATACTATGATTTTTGATCGAAACTTGCATTTCGAAAAGTTTCATAGAATCTAATTTTCCAATTTATTTTTGCATGACATTCCATCATAACCTTCCCTCGTAAAATATATAAATGATATATGAAGTTTCGTATCATTTCGAATAGTCCCCGATTTAATTTGATTTTTGACCGAAACTAGTATAAACTAGTGTATAGTATATTATGATTTTTTGGCCAAACCATGCATTTCGAAAAGTTTCATAGAATCTAGTTTTCAGATGATTTTTTTGCATGGACTAACATCATAACCTTCCCTATTAACATATATAAATGATCTGAAAAGTCTCGTATCATGTCAAATAGTCCCAAATTAAATTTGATTTTTTTGACCGAAACTAGTGTATAATATACTATGATTTTTGATCGAAACTTGCATTTCGAAAAGTTTCATAGAATCTAATTTTCCGATGTTTTTTTGCATGACCTTCCATCATAACCTTCCCTCGTAAAATATATAAATGATATATGAAGTTTCGTATCATTTCGAATATTCCCCGATTTAATTTGATTTTTGACCGAAACTAGTATAAACTAGTGTATAATATATTATGATTTTTTGGCCAAACCATGCATTTCGAAAAGTTTCATAGAATCTAGTTTTCAGATGATTTTTTTGCATGGACTACCATCATAACCTTCCCTCTTAACATATATAAATGATCTGAAAAAGTCACTTATCATGTCAAACAGTCCCCACGTTAATTTGATTTTGTTGACCGAAACTAGTGTATAATATACTATGATTTTTGATCGAAACTTGCATTTCGAAAAGTTTCATAGAATCTAATTTTCCGATGATTTTTTACATGGACTTCCATCATAACCTTCCCTCGTAAAATATATAAATGATATGTGAAGTTTCATATCATTTCGAGCAGTTCACGATTTAATTTGATTTTTGACCTAAACTAGTATAAACTAGTGTATAATATATTATGATTTTTTGGCCAAACCATGCATTTCGAAAGGTTTCATAGAATCTAGTTTTCAGATGATTTTTTTGCAAGGATTACCATCATAACCTTCCCTCTTAGCATATATAAATGATCTGAAAAGTCTCATATCATGTCAAACAGTCCCCAATTAAATTTGATTTTTTTGACCGAAACTAGTGTATAATATACTATGATTTTTGATCGAAACTTGCATTTCGAAAAGTTTCATAGAATCTAATTTTCCAATTTATTTTTGCATGACATTCCATCATAACCTTCCCTCGTAAAATATATAAATGATATATGAAGTTTCGTATCATTTCGAATAGTCCCCGATTTAATTTGATTTTTGACCGAAACTAGTATAAACTAGTGTATAGTATATTATGATTTTTTGGCCAAACCATGCATTTCGAAAAGTTTCATAGAATCTAGTTTTCAGATGATTTTTTTGCATGGACTAACATCATAACCTTCCCTATTAACATATATAAATGATCTGAAAAGTCTCGTATCATGTCAAATAGTCCCAAATTAAATTTGAATTTTTTGACCGAAACTAGTGTATAATATACTATGATTTTTGATCGAAACTTGCATTTCGAAAAGTTTCATAGAATCTAATTTTCCGATGTTTTTTTGCATGACCTTCCATCATAACCTTCCCTCGTAAAATATATAAATGATATATGAAGTTTCGTATCATTTCGAATATTCCCCGATTTAATTTGATTTTTGACCGAAACTAGTATAAACTAGTGTATAATATATTATGATTTTTTGGCCAAACCATGCATTTCGAAAAGTTTCATAGAATCTAGTTTTCAGATGATTTTTTTGCATGGACTACCATCATAACCTTCCCTCTTAACATATATAAATGATCTGAAAAAGTCACTTATCATGTCAAACAGTCCCCACGTTAATTTGATTTTGTTGACCGAAACTAGTGTATAATATACTATGATTTTTGATCGAAACTTGCATTTCGAAAAGTTTCCTAGAATCTAATTTTCCGATGATTTTTTACATGGACTTCCATCATAACCTTCCCTCGTAAAATATATAAATGATATGTGAAGTTTCATATCATTTCGAGCAGTTCACGATTTAATTTGATTTTTGACCTAAACTAGTATAAACTAGTGTATAATATATTATGATTTTTTGGCCAAACCATGCATTTCGAAAGGTTTCATAGAATCTAGTTTTCAGATGATTTTTTTGCAAGGATTACCATCATAACCTTCCCTCTTAGCATATATAAATGATCTGAAAAGTCTCATATCATGTCAAACAGTCCCCAATTAAATTTGATTTTTTTGACCGAAACTAGTGTATAATATACTATGATTTTTGATCGAAACTTGCATTTCGAAAAGTTTCATAGAATCTAATTTTCCAATTTATTTTTGCATGACATTCCATCATAACCTTCCCTCGTAAAATATATAAATGATATATGAAGTTTCGTATCATTTCGAATAGTCCCCGATTTAATTTGATTTTTGACCGAAACTAGTATAAACTAGTGTATAGTATATTATGATTTTTTGGCCAAACCATGCATTTCGAAAAGTTTCATAGAATCTAGTTTTCAGATGATTTTTTTGCATGGACTAACATCATAACCTTCCCTATTAACATATATAAATGATCTGAAAAGTCTCGTATCATGTCAAATAGTCCCAAATTAAATTTGATTTTTTTGACCGAAACTAGTGTATAATATACTATGATTTTTGATCGAAACTTGCATTTCGAAAAGTTTCATAGAATCTAATTTTCCGATGTTTTTTTGCATGACCTTCCATCATAACCTTCCCTCGTAAAATATATAAATGATATATGAAGTTTCGTATCATTTCGAATATTCCCCGATTTAATTTGATTTTTGACCGAAACTAGTATAAACTAGTGTATAATATATTATGATTTTTTGGCCAAACCATGCATTTCGAAAAGTTTCATAGAATCTAGTTTTCAGATGATTTTTTTGCATGGACTACCATCATAACCTTCCCTCTTAACATATATAAATGATCTGAAAAAGTCACTTATCATGTCAAACAGTCCCCACGTTAATTTGATTTTGTTGACCGAAACTAGTGTATAATATACTATGATTTTTGATCGAAACTTGCATTTCGAAAAGTTTCATAGAATCTAATTTTCCGATGATTTTTTACATGGACTTCCATCATAACCTTCCCTCGTAAAATATATAAATGATATGTGAAGTTTCATATCATTTCGAGCAGTTCACGATTTAATTTGATTTTTGACCTAAACTAGTATAAACTAGTGTATAATATATTATGATTTTTTGGCCAAACCATGCATTTCGAAAGGTTTCATAGAATCTAGTTTTCAGATGATTTTTTTGCAAGGATTACCATCATAACCTTCCCTCTTAGCATATATAAATGATCTGAAAAGTCTCATATCATGTCAAACAGTCCCCAATTAAATTTGATTTTTTTGACCGAAACTAGTGTATAATATACTATGATTTTTGATCGAAACTTGCATTTCGAAAAGTTTCATAGAATCTAATTTTCCAATTTATTTTTGCATGACATTCCATCATAACCTTCCCTCGTAAAATATATAAATGATATATGAATTTTCGTATCATTTCGAATAGTCCCCGATTTAATTTGATTTTTGACCGAAACTAGTATAAACTAGTGTATAGTATATTATGATTTTTTGGCCAAACCATGCATTTCGAAAAGTTTCATAGAATCTAGTTTTCAGATGATTTTTTTGCATGGACTAACATCATAACCTTCCCTATTAACATATATAAATGATCTGAAAAGTCTCGTATCATGTCAAATAGTCCCAAATTAAATTTGATTTTTTTGACCGAAACTAGTGTATAATATACTATGATTTTTGATCGAAACTTGCATTTCGAAAAGTTTCATAGAATCTAATTTTCCGATGTTTTTTTGCATGACCTTCCATCATAACCTTCCCTCGTAAAATATATAAATGATATATGAAGTTTCGTATCATTTCGAATATTCCCCGATTTAATTTGATTTTTGACCGAAACTAGTATAAACTAGTGTATAATATATTATGATTTTTTGGCCAAACCATGCATTTCGAAAAGTTTCATAGAATCTAGTTTTCAGATGATTTTTTTGCATGGACTACCATCATAACCTTCCCTCTTAACATATATAAATGATCTGAAAAAGTCACTTATCATGTCAAACAGTCCCCACGTTAATTTGATTTTGTTGACCGAAACTAGTGTATAATATACTATGATTTTTGATCGAAACTTGCATTTCGAAAAGTTTCATAGAATCTAATTTTCCGATGATTTTTTACATGGATTTCCATCATAACCTTCCCTCGTAAAATATATAAATGATATGTGAAGTTTCATATCATTTCGAGCAGTTCACGATTTAATTTGATTTTTGACCTAAACTAGTATAAACTAGTGTATAATATATTATGATTTTTTGGCCAAACCATGCATTTCGAAAGGTTTCATAGAATCTAGTTTTCAGATGATTTTTTTGCAAGGATTACCATCATAACCTTCCCTCTTAGCATATATAAATGATCTGAAAAGTCTCATATCATGTCAAACAGTCCCCAATTAAATTTGATTTTTTTGACCGAAACTAGTGTATAATATACTATGATTTTTGATCGAAACTTGCATTTCGAAAAGTTTCATAGAATCTAATTTTCCAATTTATTTTTGCATGACATTCCATCATAACCTTCCCTCGTAAAATATATAAATGATATATGAATTTTCGTATCATTTCGAATAGTCCCCGATTTAATTTGATTTTTGACCGAAACTAGTATAAACTAGTGTATAGTATATTATGATTTTTTGGCCAAACCATGCATTTCGAAAAGTTTCATAGAATCTAGTTTTCAGATGATTTTTTTGCATGGACTAACATCATAACCTTCCCTATTAACATATATAAATGATCTGAAAAGTCTCGTATCATGTCAAATAGTCCCAAATTAAATTTGATTTTTTTGACCGAAACTAGTGTATAATATACTATGATTTTTGATCGAAACTTGCATTTCGAAAAGTTTCATAGAATCTAATTTTCCGATGTTTTTTTGCATGACCTTCCATCATAACCTTCCCTCGTAAAATATATAAATGATATATGAAGTTTCGTATCATTTCGAATATTCCCCGATTTAATTTGATTTTTGACCGAAACTAGTATAAACTAGTGTATAATATATTATGATTTTTTGGCCAAACCATGCATTTCGAAAAGTTTCATAGAATCTAGTTTTCAGATGATTTTTTTGCATGGACTACCATCATAACCTTCCCTCTTAACATATATAAATGATCTGAAAAAGTCACTTATCATGTCAAACAGTCCCCACGTTAATTTGATTTTGTTGACCGAAACTAGTGTATAATATACTATGATTTTTGATCGAAACTTGCATTTCGAAAAGTTTCCTAGAATCTAATTTTCCGATGATTTTTTACATGGACTTCCATCATAACCTTCCCTCGTAAAATATATAAATGATATGTGAAGTTTCATATCATTTCGAGCAGTTCACGATTTAATTTGATTTTTGACCTAAACTAGTATAAACTAGTGTATAATATATTATGATTTTTTGGCCAAACCATGCATTTCGAAAGGTTTCATAGAATCTAGTTTTCAGATGATTTTTTTGCAAGGATTACCATCATAACCTTCCCTCTTAGCATATATAAATGATCTGAAAAGTCTCATATCATGTCAAACAGTCCCCAATTAAATTTGATTTTTTTGACCGAAACTAGTGTATAATATACTATGATTTTTGATCGAAACTTGCATTTCGAAAAGTTTCATAGAATCTAATTTTCCAATTTATTTTTGCATGACATTCCATCATAACCTTCCCTCGTAAAATATATAAATGATATATGAAGTTTCGTATCATTTCGAATAGTCCCCGATTTAATTTGATTTTTGACCGAAACTAGTATAAACTAGTGTATAGTATATTATGATTTTTTGGCCAAACCATGCATTTCGAAAAGTTTCATAGAATCTAGTTTTCAGATGATTTTTTTGCATGGACTAACATCATAACCTTCCCTATTAACATATATAAATGATCTGAAAAGTCTCGTATCATGTCAAATAGTCCCAAATTAAATTTGATTTTTTTGACCGAAACTAGTGTATAATATACTATGATTTTTGATCGAAACTTGCATTTCGAAAAGTTTCATAGAATCTAATTTTCCGATGTTTTTTTGCATGACCTTCCATCATAACCTTCCCTCGTAAAATATATAAATGATATATGAAGTTTCGTATCATTTCGAATATTCCCCGATTTAATTTGATTTTTGACCGAAACTAGTATAAACTAGTGTATAATATATTATGATTTTTTGGCCAAACCATGCATTTCGAAAAGTTTCATAGAATCTAGTTTTCAGATGATTTTTTTGCATGGACTACCATCATAACCTTCCCTCTTAACATATATAAATGATCTGAAAAAGTCACTTATCATGTCAAACAGTCCCCACGTTAATTTGATTTTGTTGACCGAAACTAGTGTATAATATACTATGATTTTTGATCGAAACTTGCATTTCGAAAAGTTTCCTAGAATCTAATTTTCCGATGATTTTTTACATGGACTTCCATCATAACCTTCCCTCGTAAAATATATAAATGATATGTGAAGTTTCATATCATTTCGAGCAGTTCACGATTTAATTTGATTTTTGACCTAAACTAGTATAAACTAGTGTATAATATATTATGATTTTTTGGCCAAACCATGCATTTCGAAAGGTTTCATAGAATCTAGTTTTCAGATGATTTTTTTGCAAGGATTACCATCATAACCTTCCCTCTTAGCATATATAAATGATCTGAAAAGTCTCATATCATGTCAAACAGTCCCCAATTAAATTTGATTTTTTTGACCGAAACTAGTGTATAATATACTATGATTTTTGATCGAAACTTGCATTTCGAAAAGTTTCATAGAATCTAATTTTCCAATTTATTTTTGCATGACATTCCATCATAACCTTCCCTCGTAAAATATATAAATGATATATGAAGTTTCGTATCATTTCGAATAGTCCCCGATTTAATTTGATTTTTGACCGAAACTAGTATAAACTAGTGTATAGTATATTATGATTTTTTGGCCAAACCATGCATTTCGAAAAGTTTCATAGAATCTAGTTTTCAGATGATTTTTTTGCATGGACTAACATCATAACCTTCCCTATTAACATATATAAATGATCTGAAAAGTCTCGTATCATGTCAAATAGTCCCAAATTAAATTTGATTTTTTTGACCGAAACTAGTGTATAATATACTATGATTTTTGATCGAAACTTGCATTTCGAAAAGTTTCATAGAATCTAATTTTCCGATGTTTTTTTGCATGACCTTCCATCATAACCTTCCCTCGTAAAATATATAAATGATATATGAAGTTTCGTATCATTTCGAATATTCCCCGATTTAATTTGATTTTTGACCGAAACTAGTATAAACTAGTGTATAATATATTATGATTTTTTGGCCAAACCATGCATTTCGAAAAGTTTCATAGAATCTAGTTTTCAGATGATTTTTTTGCATGGACTACCATCATAACCTTCCCTCTTAACATATATAAATGATCTGAAAAAGTCACTTATCATGTCAAACAGTCCCCACGTTAATTTGATTTTGTTGACCGAAACTAGTGTATAATATACTATGATTTTTGATCGAAACTTGCATTTCGAAAAGTTTCCTAGAATCTAATTTTCCGATGATTTTTTACATGGACTTCCATCATAACCTTCCCTCGTAAAATATATAAATGATATGTGAAGTTTCATATCATTTCGAGCAGTTCACGATTTAATTTGATTTTTGACCTAAACTAGTATAAACTAGTGTATAATATATTATGATTTTTTGGCCAAACCATGCATTTCGAAAGGTTTCATAGAATCTAGTTTTCAGATGATTTTTTTGCAAGGATTACCATCATAACCTTCCCTCTTAGCATATATAAATGATCTGAAAAGTCTCATATCATGTCAAACAGTCCCCAATTAAATTTGATTTTTTTGACCGAAACTAGTGTATAATATACTATGATTTTTGATCGAAACTTGCATTTCGAAAAGTTTCATAGAATCTAATTTTCCAATTTATTTTTGCATGACATTCCATCATAACCTTCCCTCGTAAAATATATAAATGATATATGAAGTTTCGTATCATTTCGAATAGTCCCCGATTTAATTTGATTTTTGACCGAAACTAGTATAAACTAGTGTATAGTATATTATGATTTTTTGGCCAAACCATGCATTTCGAAAAGTTTCATAGAATCTAGTTTTCAGATGATTTTTTTGCATGGACTAACATCATAACCTTCCCTATTAACATATATAAATGATCTGAAAAGTCTCGTATCATGTCAAATAGTCCCAAATTAAATTTGATTTTTTTGACCGAAACTAGTGTATAATATACTATGATTTTTGATCGAAACTTGCATTTCGAAAAGTTTCATAGAATCTAATTTTCCGATGTTTTTTTGCATGACCTTCCATCATAACCTTCCCTCGTAAAATATATAAATGATATATGAAGTTTCGTATCATTTCGAATATTCCCCGATTTAATTTGATTTTTGACCGAAACTAGTATAAACTAGTGTATAATATATTATGATTTTTTGGCCAAACCATGCATTTCGAAAAGTTTCATAGAATCTAGTTTTCAGATGATTTTTTTGCATGGACTACCATCATAACCTTCCCTCTTAACATATATAAATGATCTGAAAAAGTCACTTATCATGTCAAACAGTCCCCACGTTAATTTGATTTTGTTGACCGAAACTAGTGTATAATATACTATGATTTTTGATCGAAACTTGCATTTCGAAAAGTTTCCTAGAATCTAATTTTCCGATGATTTTTTACATGGACTTCCATCATAACCTTCCCTCGTAAAATATATAAATGATATGTGAAGTGTCATATCATTTCGAGCAGTTCACGATTTAATTTGATTTTTGACCTAAACTAGTATAAACTAGTGTATAATATATTATGATTTTTTGGCCAAACCATGCATTTCGAAAGGTTTCATAGAATCTAGTTTTCAGATGATTTTTTTGCAAGGATTACCATCATAACCTTCCCTCTTAGCATATATAAATGATCTGAAAAGTCTCATATCATGTCAAACAGTCCCCAATTAAATTTGATTTTTTTGACCGAAACTAGTGTATAATATACTATGATTTTTGATCGAAACTTGCATTTCGAAAAGTTTCATAGAATCTAATTTTCCAATTTATTTTTGCATGACATTCCATCATAACCTTCCCTCGTAAAATATATAAATGATATATGAAGTTTCGTATCATTTCGAATAGTCCCCGATTTAATTTGATTTTTGACCGAAACTAGTATAAACTAGTGTATAGTATATTATGATTTTTTGGCCAAACCATGCATTTCGAAAAGTTTCATAGAATCTAGTTTTCAGATGATTTTTTTGCATGGACTAACATCATAACCTTCCCTATTAACATATATAAATGATCTGAAAAGTCTCGTATCATGTCAAATAGTCCCAAATTAAATTTGATTTTTTTGACCGAAACTAGTGTATAATATACTATGATTTTTGATCGAAACTTGCATTTCGAAAAGTTTCATAGAATCTAATTTTCCGATGTTTTTTTGCATGACCTTCCATCATAACCTTCCCTCGTAAAATATATAAATGATATATGAAGTTTCGTATCATTTCGAATATTCCCCGATTTAATTTGATTTTTGACCGAAACTAGTATAAACTAGTGTATAATATATTATGATTTTTTGGCCAAACCATGCATTTCGAAAAGTTTCATAGAATCTAGTTTTCAGATGATTTTTTTGCATGGACTACCATCATAACCTTCCCTCTTAACATATATAAATGATCTGAAAAAGTCACTTATCATGTCAAACAGTCCCCACGTTAATTTGATTTTGTTGACCGAAACTAGTGTATAATATACTATGATTTTTGATCGAAACTTGCATTTCGAAAAGTTTCCTAGAATCTAATTTTCCGATGATTTTTTACATGGACTTCCATCATAACCTTCCCTCGTAAAATATATAAATGATATGTGAAGTTTCATATCATTTCGAGCAGTTCACGATTTAATTTGATTTTTGACCTAAACTAGTATAAACTAGTGTATAATATATTATGATTTTTTGGCCAAACCATGCATTTCGAAAGGTTTCATAGAATCTAGTTTTCAGATGATTTTTTTGCAAGGATTACCATCATAACCTTCCCTCTTAGCATATATAAATGATCTGAAAAGTCTCATATCATGTCAAACAGTCCCCAATTAAATTTGATTTTTTTGACCGAAACTAGTGTATAATATACTATGATTTTTGATCGAAACCTGCATTTCGAAAAGTTTCATAGAATCTAATTTTCCAATTTATTTTTGCATGACATTCCATCATAACCTTCCCTCGTAAAATATATAAATGATATATGAAGTTTCGTATCATTTCGAATAGTCCCCGATTTAATTTGATTTTTGACCGAAACTAGTATAAACTAGTGTATAGTATATTATGATTTTTTGGCCAAACCATGCATTTCGAAAAGTTTCATAGAATCTAGTTTTCAGATGATTTTTTTGCATGGACTAACATCATAACCTTCCCTATTAACATATATAAATGATCTGAAAAGTCTCGTATCATGTCAAATAGTCCCAAATTAAATTTGATTTTTTTGACCGAAACTAGTGTATAATATACTATGATTTTTGATCGAAACTTGCATTTCGAAAAGTTTCATAGAATCTAATTTTCCGATGTTTTTTTGCATGACCTTCCATCATAACCTTCCCTCGTAAAATATATAAATGATATATGAAGTTTCGTATCATTTCGAATATTCCCCGATTTAATTTGATTTTTGACCGAAACTAGTATAAACTAGTGTATAATATATTATGATTTTTTGGCCAAACCATGCATTTCGAAAAGTTTCATAGAATCTAGTTTTCAGATGATTTTTTTGCATGGACTACCATCATAACCTTCCCTCTTAACATATATAAATGATCTGAAAAAGTCACTTATCATGTCAAACAGTCCCCACGTTAATTTGATTTTGTTGACCGAAACTAGTGTATAATATACTATGATTTTTGATCGAAACTTGCATTTCGAAAAGTTTCCTAGAATCTAATTTTCCGATGATTTTTTACATGGACTTCCATCATAACCTTCCCTCGTAAAATATATAAATGATATGTGAAGTTTCATATCATTTCGAGCAGTTCACGATTTAATTTGATTTTTGACCTAAACTAGTATAAACTAGTGTATAATATATTATGATTTTTTGGCCAAACCATGCATTTCGAAAGGTTTCATAGAATCTAGTTTTCAGATGATTTTTTTGCAAGGATTACCATCATAACCTTCCCTCTTAGCATATATAAATGATCTGAAAAGTCTCATATCATGTCAAACAGTCCCCAATTAAATTTGATTTTTTTGACCGAAACTAGTGTATAATATACTATGATTTTTGATCGAAACCTGCATTTCGAAAAGTTTCATAGAATCTAATTTTCCAATTTATTTTTGCATGACATTCCATCATAACCTTCCCTCGTAAAATATATAAATGATATATGAAGTTTCGTATCATTTCGAATAGTCCCCGATTTAATTTGATTTTTGACCGAAACTAGTATAAACTAGTGTATAGTATATTATGATTTTTTGGCCAAACCATGCATTTCGAAAAGTTTCATAGAATCTAGTTTTCAGATGATTTTTTTGCATGGACTAACATCATAACCTTCCCTATTAACATATATAAATGATCTGAAAAGTCTCGTATCATGTCAAATAGTCCCAAATTAAATTTGATTTTTTTGACCGAAACTAGTGTATAATATACTATGATTTTTGATCGAAACTTGCATTTCGAAAAGTTTCATAGAATCTAATTTTCCGATGTTTTTTTGCATGACCTTCCATCATAACCTTCCCTCGTAAAATATATAAATGATATATGAAGTTTCGTATCATTTCGAATATTCCCCGATTTAATTTGATTTTTGACCGAAACTAGTATAAACTAGTGTATAATATATTATGATTTTTTGGCCAAACCATGCATTTCGAAAAGTTTCATAGAATCTAGTTTTCAGATGATTTTTTTGCATGGACTACCATCATAACCTTCCCTCTTAACATATATAAATGATCTGAAAAAGTCACTTATCATGTCAAACAGTCCCCACGTTAATTTGATTTTGTTGACCGAAACTAGTTTATAATATACTATGATTTTTGATCGAAACTTGCATTTCGAAAAGTTTCCTAGAATCTAATTTTCCGATGATTTTTTACATGGACTTCCATCATAACCTTCCCTCGTAAAATATATAAATGATATGTGAAGTTTCATATCATTTCGAGCAGTTCACGATTTAATTTGATTTTTGACCTAAACTAGTATAAACTAGTGTATAATATATTATGATTTTTTGGCCAAACCATGCATTTCGAAAGGTTTCATAGAATCTAGTTTTCAGATGATTTTTTTGCAAGGATTACCATCATAACCTTCCCTCTTAGCATATATAAATGATCTGAAAAGTCTCATATCATGTCAAACAGTCCCCAATTAAATTTGATTTTTTTGACCGAAACTAGTGTATAATATACTATGATTTTTGATCGAAACTTGCATTTCGAAAAGTTTCATAGAATCTAATTTTCCAATTTATTTTTGCATGACATTCCATCATAACCTTCCCTCGTAAAATATATAAATGATATATGAAGTTTCGTATCATTTCGAATAGTCCCCGATTTAATTTGATTTTTGACCGAAACTAGTATAAACTAGTGTATAGTATATTATGATTTTTTGGCCAAACCATGCATTTCGAAAAGTTTCATAGAATCTAGTTTTCAGATGATTTTTTTGCATGGACTAACATCATAACCTTCCCTATTAACATATATAAATGATCTGAAAAGTCTCGTATCATGTCAAATAGTCCCAAATTAAATTTGATTTTTTTGACCGAAACTAGTGTATAATATACTATGATTTTTGATCGAAACTTGCATTTCGAAAAGTTTCATAGAATCTAATTTTCCGATGTTTTTTTGCATGACCTTCCATCATAACCTTCCCTCGTAAAATATATAAATGATATATGAAGTTTCGTATCATTTCGAATATTCCCCGATTTAATTTGATTTTTGACCGAAACTAGTATAAACTAGTGTATAATATATTATGATTTTTTGGCCAAACCATGCATTTCGAAAAGTTTCATAGAATCTAGTTTTCAGATGATTTTTTTGCATGGACTACCATCATAACCTTCCCTCTTAACATATATAAATGATCTGAAAAAGTCACTTATCATGTCAAACAGTCCCCACGTTAATTTGATTTTGTTGACCGAAACTAGTGTATAATATACTATGATTTTTGATCGAAACTTGCATTTCGAAAAGTTTCATAGAATCTAATTTTCCGATGATTTTTTACATGGACTTCCATCATAACCTTCCCTCGTAAAATATATAAATGATATGTGAAGTTTCATATCATTTCGAGCAGTTCACGATTTAATTTGATTTTTGACCGAAACTAGTATATACTAGTGTATAATATATTATGATTTTTTGGCCAAACCATGCATTTCGAAAGGTTTCATAGAATCTAGTTTTCAGATGATTTTTTTGCAAGGATTACCATCATAACCTTCCCTCTTAGCATATATAAATGATCTGAAAAGTCTCATATCATGTCAAACAGTCCCCAATTAAATTTGATTTTTTTGACCGAAACTAGTGTATAATATACTATGATTTTTGATCGAAACTTGCATTTCGAAAAGTTTCATAGAATCTAATTTTCCAATTTATTTTTGCATGACATTCCATCATAACCTTCCCTCGTAAAATATATAAATGATATATGAAGTTTCGTATCATTTCGAATAGTCCCCGATTTAATTTGATTTTTGACCGAAACTAGTATAAACTAGTGTATAGTATATTATGATTTTTTGGCCAAACCATGCATTTCGAAAAGTTTCATAGAATCTAGTTTTCAGATGATTTTTTTGCATGGACTAACATCATAACCTTCCCTATTAACATATATAAATGATCTGAAAAGTCTCGTATCATGTCAAATAGTCCCAAATTAAATTTGATTTTTTTGACCGAAACTAGTGTATAATATACTATGATTTTTGATCGAAACTTGCATTTCGAAAAGTTTCATAGAATCTAATTTTCCGATGTTTTTTTGCATGACCTTCCATCATAACCTTCCCTCGTAAAATATATAAATGATATATGAAGTTTCGTATCATTTCGAATATTCCCCGATTTAATTTGATTTTTGACCGAAACTAGTATAAACTAGTGTATAATATATTATGATTTTTTGGCCAAACCATGCATTTCGAAAAGTTTCATAGAATCTAGTTTTCAGATGATTTTTTTGCATGGACTACCATCATAACCTTCCCTCTTAACATATATAAATGATCTGAAAAAGTCACTTATCATGTCAAACAGTCCCCACGTTAATTTGATTTTGTTGACCGAAACTAGTGTATAATATACTATGATTTTTGATCGAAACTTGCATTTCGAAAAGTTTCATAGAATCTAATTTTCCGATGATTTTTTACATGGACTTCCATCATAACCTTCCCTCGTAAAATATATAAATGATATGTGAAGTTTCATATCATTTCGAGCAGTTCACGATTTAATTTGATTTTTGACCTAAACTAGTATAAACTAGTGTATAATATATTATGATTTTTTGGCCAAACCATGCATTTCGAAAGGTTTCATAGAATCTAGTTTTCAGATGATTTTTTTGCAAGGATTACCATCATAACCTTCCCTCTTAGCATATATAAATGATCTGAAAAGTCTCATATCATGTCAAACAGTCCCCAATTAAATTTGATTTTTTTGACCGAAACTAGTGTATAATATACTATGATTTTTGATCGAAACTTGCATTTCGAAAAGTTTCATAGAATCTAATTTTCCAATTTATTTTTGCATGACATTCCATCATAACCTTCCCTCGTAAAATATATAAATGATATATGAAGTTTCGTATCATTTCGAATAGTCCCCGATTTAATTTGATTTTTGACCGAAACTAGTATAAACTAGTGTATAGTATATTATGATTTTTTGGCCAAACCATGCATTTCGAAAAGTTTCATAGAATCTAGTTTTCAGATGATTTTTTTGCATGGACTAACATCATAACCTTCCCTATTAACATATATAAATGATCTGAAAAGTCTCGTATCATGTCAAATAGTCCCAAATTAAATTTGATTTTTTTGACCGAAACTAGTGTATAATATACTATGATTTTTGATCGAAACTTGCATTTCGAAAAGTTTCATAGAATCTAATTTTCCGATGTTTTTTTGCATGACCTTCCATCATAACCTTCCCTCGTAAAATATATAAATGATATATGAAGTTTCGTATCATTTCGAATATTCCCCGATTTAATTTGATTTTTGACCGAAACTAGTATAAACTAGTGTATAATATATTATGATTTTTTGGGCAAACCATGCATTTCGAAAAGTTTCATAGAATCTAGTTTTCAGATGATTTTTTTGCATGGACTACCATCATAACCTTCCCTCTTAACATATATAAATGATCTGAAAAAGTCACTTATCATGTCAAACAGTCCCCACGTTAATTTGATTTTGTTGACCGAAACTAGTTTATAATATACTATGATTTTTGATCGAAACTTGCATTTCGAAAAGTTTCCTAGAATCTAATTTTCCGATGATTTTTTACATGGACTTCCATCATAACCTTCCCTCGTAAAATATATAAATGATATGTGAAGTTTCATATCATTTCGAGCAGTTCACGATTTAATTTGATTTTTGACCTAAACTAGTATAAACTAGTGTATAATATATTATGATTTTTTGGCCAAACCATGCATTTCGAAAGGTTTCATAGAATCTAGTTTTCAGATGATTTTTTTGCAAGGATTACCATCATAACCTTCCCTCTTAGCATATATAAATGATCTGAAAAGTCTCATATCATGTCAAACAGTCCCCAATTAAATTTGATTTTTTTGACCGAAACTAGTGTATAATATACTATGATTTTTGATCGAAACTTGCATTTCGAAAAGTTTCATAGAATCTAATTTTCCAATTTATTTTTGCATGACATTCCATCATAACCTTCCCTCGTAAAATATATAAATGATATATGAAGTTTCGTATCATTTCGAATAGTCCCCGATTTAATTTGATTTTTGACCGAAACTAGTATAAACTAGTGTATAGTATATTATGATTTTTTGGCCAAACCATGCATTTCGAAAAGTTTCATAGAATCTAGTTTTCAGATGATTTTTTTGCATGGACTAACATCATAACCTTCCCTATTAACATATATAAATGATCTGAAAAGTCTCGTATCATGTCAAATAGTCCCAAATTAAATTTGATTTTTTTGACCGAAACTAGTGTATAATATACTATGATTTTTGATCGAAACTTGCATTTCGAAAAGTTTCATAGAATCTAATTTTCCGATGTTTTTTTGCATGACCTTCCATCATAACCTTCCCTCGTAAAATATATAAATGATATATGAAGTTTCGTATCATTTCGAATATTCCCCGATTTAATTTGATTTTTGACCGAAACTAGTATAAACTAGTGTATAATATATTATGATTTTTTGGCCAAACCATGCATTTCGAAAAGTTTCATAGAATCTAGTTTTCAGATGATTTTTTTGCATGGACTACCATCATAACCTTCCCTCTTAACATATATAAATGATCTGAAAAAGTCACTTATCATGTCAAACAGTCCCCACGTTAATTTGATTTTGTTGACCGAAACTAGTGTATAATATACTATGATTTTTGATCGAAACTTGCATTTCGAAAAGTTTCATAGAATCTAATTTTCCGATGATTTTTTACATGGACTTCCATCATAACCTTCCCTCGTAAAATATATAAATGATATGTGAAGTTTCATATCATTTCGAGCAGTTCACGATTTAATTTGATTTTTGACCGAAACTAGTATATACTAGTGTATAATATATTATGATTTTTTGGCCAAACCATGCATTTCGAAAGGTTTCATAGAATCTAGTTTTCAGATGATTTTTTTGCAAGGATTACCATCATAACCTTCCCTCTTAGCATATATAAATGATCTGAAAAGTCTCATATCATGTCAAACAGTCCCCAATTAAATTTGATTTTTTTGACCGAAACTAGTGTATAATATACTATGATTTTTGATCGAAACTTGCATTTCGAAAAGTTTCATAGAATCTAATTTTCCAATTTATTTTTGCATGACATTCCATCATAACCTTCCCTCGTAAAATATATAAATGATATATGAAGTTTCGTATCATTTCGAATAGTCCCCGATTTAATTTGATTTTTGACCGAAACTAGTATAAACTAGTGTATAGTATATTATGATTTTTTGGCCAAACCATGCATTTCGAAAAGTTTCATAGAATCTAGTTTTCAGATGATTTTTTTGCATGGACTAACATCATAACCTTCCCTATTAACATATATAAATGATCTGAAAAGTCTCGTATCATGTCAAATAGTCCCAAATTAAATTTGATTTTTTTGACCGAAACTAGTGTATAATATACTATGATTTTTGATCGAAACTTGCATTTCGAAAAGTTTCATAGAATCTAATTTTCCGATGTTTTTTTGCATGACCTTCCATCATAACCTTCCCTCGTAAAATATATAAATGATATATGAAGTTTCGTATCATTTCGAATATTCCCCGATTTAATTTGATTTTTGACCGAAACTAGTATAAACTAGTGTATAATATATTATGATTTTTTGGCCAAACCATGCATTTCGAAAAGTTTCATAGAATCTAGTTTTCAGATGATTTTTTTGCATGGACTACCATCATAACCTTCCCTCTTAACATATATAAATGATCTGAAAAAGTCACTTATCATGTCAAACAGTCCCCACGTTAATTTGATTTTGTTGACCGAAACTAGTGTATAATATACTATGATTTTTGATCGAAACTTGCATTTCGAAAAGTTTCATAGAATCTAATTTTCCGATGATTTTTTACATGGACTTCCATCATAACCTTCCCTCGTAAAATATATAAATGATATGTGAAGTTTCATATCATTTCGAGCAGTTCACGATTTAATTTGATTTTTGACCTAAACTAGTATAAACTAGTGTATAATATATTATGATTTTTTGGCCAAACCATGCATTTCGAAAGGTTTCATAGAATCTAGTTTTCAGATGATTTTTTTGCAAGGATTACCATCATAACCTTCCCTCTTAGCATATATAAATGATCTGAAAAGTCTCATATCATGTCAAACAGTCCCCAATTAAATTTGATTTTTTTGACCGAAACTAGTGTATAATATACTATGATTTTTGATCGAAACTTGCATTTCGAAAAGTTTCATAGAATCTAATTTTCCAATTTATTTTTGCATGACATTCCATCATAACCTTCCCTCGTAAAATATATAAATGATATATGAAGTTTCGTATCATTTCGAATAGTCCCCGATTTAATTTGATTTTTGACCGAAACTAGTATAAACTAGTGTATAGTATATTATGATTTTTTGGCCAAACCATGCATTTCGAAAAGTTTCATAGAATCTAGTTTTCAGATGATTTTTTTGCATGGACTAACATCATAACCTTCCCTATTAACATATATAAATGATCTGAAAAGTCTCGTATCATGTCAAATAGTCCCAAATTAAATTTGATTTTTTTGACCGAAACTAGTGTATAATATACTATGATTTTTGATCGAAACTTGCATTTCGAAAAGTTTCATAGAATCTAATTTTCCGATGTTTTTTTGCATGACCTTCCATCATAACCTTCCCTCGTAAAATATATAAATGATATATGAAGTTTCGTATCATTTCGAATATTCCCCGATTTAATTTGATTTTTGACCGAAACTAGTATAAACTAGTGTATAATATATTATGATTTTTTGGGCAAACCATGCATTTCGAAAAGTTTCATAGAATCTAGTTTTCAGATGATTTTTTTGCATGGACTACCATCATAACCTTCCCTCTTAACATATATAAATGATCTGAAAAAGTCACTTATCATGTCAAACAGTCCCCACGTTAATTTGATTTTGTTGACCGAAACTAGTGTATAATATACTATGATTTTTGATCGAAACTTGCATTTCGAAAAGTTTCATAGAATCTAATTTTCCGATGATTTTTTACATGGACTTCCATCATAACCTTCCCTCGTAAAATATATAAATGAAATGTGAAGTTTCATATCATTTCGAGCAGTTCACGATTTAATTTGATTTTTGACCGAAACTAGTATAAACTAGTGTATAATATATTATGATTTTTTGGCCAAACCATGCATTTCGAAAGGTTTCATAGAATCTAGTTTTCAGATGATTTTTTTGCATGGACTACCATCATAACCTTCCCTCTTAATATATATAAATGATCTGAAAAGTCTCATACATGTCAAACAGTCCCCAATTAAATTTGATTTTGTTGACCGAAACTAGTGTATAATATACTATGATTTTTTATCGAAACTTGCATTTCGAAAAGTTTCATAGAATCTAATTTTCCAATTTATTTTTGCATGACATTCCATCATAACCTTCCCTCGTAAAATATATAAATGATAAATGAAGTTTCGTATCATTTCGAATAGTCCCCGATTTAATTTGATTTTTGACCGAAACTAGTCTAAACTAGAGTATAGTTTATTATGATTTTTTGGCCAAACCATGCATTTCGATAAGTTTCATAGAATCTAGTGTTCAGATGATTTTTTTGCATGGACTACCATCATAACCTTCCCTCTTAACATATATAAATGATTTGAAAAGTCTCGTATCATGTCAAACAGTCCCCAATTAAATTTGATTTTTTTGACCGAAACTAGTGTATAATATACTATGATTTTTGATCGAAACTTGCATTTCGAAAATTTCATAGAATCTAATTTCCATTTTATTTTTTCATGTACTTCCTTCATAACCTTCCCTCGTAAAATATATAAATGATATATGAAGTTTCGTATCATTTAGAATAATCCTCGATTTAATTTGATTTTTGACCGAAACTAGTATAAACTAGTGTATACTATATTATGATTTTTTGGCCAAACCATGCATTTCGAAAAGTTTCAGAGAATCTAGTTTTCAGATGAATTTTTTTGCATGGACTACCATCATAACCTTCCATCTTAACATATATAAATGATCTGAAAAGTCTCGTATCATGTCAAATAGTCCCCACTTTAATTTGATTTTGTTGACCGAAACTAGTGTATAATATACTATGATTTTTGATCGAAACTTGCATTTCGAAAAGTTTCATAGAATCTAATTTTCCGATGATTTTTTACATGGACTTCCATCATAACCTTCCCTCGTAAAATATATAAATGAAATATGAAGTTTCATATCATTTCAAGCAGTTCACGATTTAATTTGATTTTTGACCAAAACTAGTATAAACTAGTGTATAATATATTATGATTTTTTTGCCAAACCATGCATTTCGAAAGGTTTCATAGTATCTAGTTTTCAGATGATTTTTTTTGCATGGACTACCATCATAACCTTCCCTCTTAACATATATAAATGATCTGAAAAGTCTCGTATCATTTTAAATAGTCCCCAATTAAATTTGATTTTTTTGACCGAAACAAGTGTATAATATACTATGATTTTTGATCGAAACTTGCATTTCGAAAAGTTTCATAGAATCTAATTTTACGATGTTTTTCTGCATGACCTTCCATCATAACATTCCCTCGTAAAATATATAAATGATATATAAAGTTTCGTATCATTTCGAATAGTCCCCGATTTAATTTGATTTTTGACCGAAACTAGTATAAACTAGTGTATAATATATTATGATTTTTTGCCAAACCATGCATTTTGAAAAGTTTCATAGAATCTAGTTTTCAGATGATTTTTTTTGCATGGACTACCATCATAACCTTCCCTCTTAACATATATAAATGATCTGAAAACTCTCTTATCATGTCAAACAGTCCCCAATTAAATTTTATTTTGTTAACCGAAACTAGTGTATAATATACTATGATTTTTGATCGAAACTTGCATTTCGAAAAGTTTCATAGAATCTAATTTTCCGATGTTTTTTTGCATGACCTTCCATCATAACCTTCCCTCGTAAAATATATAAATGATATATGAAGTTTTGTATCATTTCGAATATTCCCCGATTTAATTTGATTTTTGACCGAAACTAGTATAATCTAGTGTACAATATATTATGATTTTTTGGCCAAACCATGCATTTCGAAAAGTTTCATAGAATCTAGTTTTCAGATGATTTTTTTGCATGGACTACCATCATAACCTTCCCTCTTAACATATATAAATGATCTGAAAAAGTCACTTATCATGTCAAACAGTCCCCACGTTAATTTGATTTTGTTGACCGAAACTAGTGTATAATATACTATGATTTTTGATCGAAACTTGCATTTCGAAAAGTTTCATAGAATCTAATTTTCCGATGATTTTTTACATGGACTTCCATCATAACCTTCCCTCGTAAAATATATAAATGAAATGTGAAGTTTCATATCATTTCGAGCAGTTCACGATTTAATTTGATTTTTGACCGAAACTAGTATAAACTAGTTTATAATATATTATGATTTTTTGGCCAAACCATGCATTTCGAAAGGTTTCATAGAATCTAGTTTTCAGATGATTTTTTTGCATGGACTACCATCATAACCTTCCCTCTTAATATATATAAATGATCTGAAAAGTCTCATATATGTCAAACAGTCCCCAATTAAATTTGATTTTGTTGACCGAAACTAGTGTATAATATACTATGATTTTTTATCGAAACTTGCATTTCGAAAAGTTTCATAGAATCTAATTTTCCAATGTATTTTTGCATGAACTTCCATCATAACCTTCCCTCGTAAAATATATAAATGATAAATGAAGTTTCGTATCATTTCGAATAGTCCCCGATTTAATTTGATTTTTGACCGAAACTAGTCTAAACTAGTGTATAGTATATTATGATTTTTTGGCCAAACCATGCATTTCGATAAGTTTCATAGAATCTAGTGTTCAGATGATTTTTTTGCATGGACTACCATCATAACCTTCCATCTTAACATATATAAATTATTTGAAAAGTCTCGTATCATGTCAAACAGTCCCCAATTAAATTTGATTTTTTTGACCGAAACTAGTGTATAATATACTATGATTTTTGATCGAAACTTGCATTTCGAAAATTTCATAGAATCTAATTTCCATTTTATTTTTTCATGTACTTCCTTCATAACCTTCCCTCGTAAAATATATAAATGATATATGAAGTTTCGTATCATTTAGAATAATCCCCGATTTAATTTGATTTTTGACCGAAACTAGTATAAACTAGTGTATACTATATTATGATTTTTTGGCCAAACCATGCATTTCGAAAAGTTTCATAGAATCTAGTTTTCAGATGATTTTTTTGCATGGACTACCATCATAACCTTCCCTCTTAACATATATAAATGATCTGAAAAAGTCACTTATCATGTCAAACAGTCCCCACGTTAATTTGATTTTGTTGACCGAAACTAGTGTATAATATACTATGATTTTTGATCGAAACTTGCATTTCGAAAAGTTTCATAGAATCTAATTTTCCGATGATTTTTTACATGGACTTCCATCATAACCTTCCCTCGTAAAATATATAAATGAAATGTGAAGTTTCATATCATTTCGAGCAGTTCACGATTTAATTTGATTTTTGACCGAAACTAGTATAAACTAGTGTATAATATATTATGATTTTTTGGCCAAACCATGCATTTCGAAAGGTTTCATAGAATCTAGTTTTCAGATGATTTTTTTGCATGGACTACCATCATAACCTTCCCTCTTAATATATATAAATGATCTGAAAAGTCTCATATATGTCAAACAGTCCCCAATTAAATTTGATTTTGTTGACCGAAACTAGTGTATAATATACTATGATTTTTTATCGAAACTTGCATTTCGAAAAGTTTCATAGAATCTAATTTTCCAATGTATTTTTGCATGAACTTCCATCATAACCTTCCCTCGTAAAATATATAAATGATAAATGAAGTTTCGTATCATTTCGAATAGTCCCCGATTTAATTTGATTTTTGACCGAAACAAGTCTAAACTAGTGTATAGTATATTATGATTTTTTGGCCAAACCATGCATTTCGATAAGTTTCATAGAATCTAGTGTTCAGATGATTTTTTTGCATGGACTACCATCATAACCTTCCCTCTTAACATATATAAATGATTTGAAAAGTCTCGTATCATGTCAAACAGTCCCCAATTAAATTTGATTTTTTTGACCGAAACTAGTGTATAATATACTATGATTTTTGATCGAAACTTGCATTTCGAAAATTTCATAGAATCTAATTTTCCGATGTTTTTTTGCATGACCTTCCACCATAACCTTCCCATGTAAAATATATAAATGATATATGAAGTTTCGTATCATTTCAAATAGTCCCCGATTTAATTTGATTTTTGACCGAAACTAGTATAAACTAGTGTATAATATATTATGATTTTTTGGCCAAACCATGCATTTCGAAAAGTTTCATAGAATCTAGTTTTCAGATGATTTTTTTGCATGGACTACCATCATAACCTTCCCTCTTAACATATATAAATGATCTGAAAAGTCTCATATCATGTCAAACAGTCCCCAATTAAATTTGATTTTTTTGACCGAAACTAGTGTATAATATACTATGATTTTTGATCGAAACTTGCATTTCGAAAAGTTTCATAGAATCTAATTTTCCGATGTTTTTTTGCATGACCTTCCATCATAACCTTCCCTCGTAAAATATATAAATGATATATGAAGTTTTGTATCATTTCGAATATTCCCCGATTTAATTTGATTTTTGACCGAAACTAGTATAATCTAGTGTACAATATATTATGATTTTTTGGCCAAACCATGCATTTCGAAAAGTTTCATAGAATCTAGTTTTCAGATGATTTTTTTGCATGGACTACCATCATAACCTTCCCTCTTAACATATATAAATGATCTGAAAAAGTCACTTATCATGTCAAACAGTCCCCACGTTAATTTGATTTTGTTGACCGAAACTAGTGTATAATATACTATGATTTTTGATCGAAACTTGCATTTCGAAAAGTTTCATAGAATCTAATTTTCCGATGATTTTTTACATGGACTTCCATCATAACCTTCCCTCGTAAAATATATAAATGAAATGTGAAGTTTCATATCATTTCGAGCAGTTCACGATTTAATTTGATTTTTGACCGAAACTAGTATAAACTAGTTTATAATATATTATGATTTTTTGGCCAAACCATGCATTTCGAAAGGTTTCATAGAATCTAGTTTTCAGATGATTTTTTTGCATGGACTACCATCATAACCTTCCCTCTTAATATATATAAATGATCTGAAAAGTCTCATATATGTCAAACAGTCCCCAATTAAATTTGATTTTGTTGACCGAAACTAGTGTATAATATACTATGATTTTTTATCGAAACTTGCATTTCGAAAAGTTTCATAGAATCTAATTTTCCAATGTATTTTTGCATGAACTTCCATCATAACCTTCCCTCGTAAAATATATAAATGATAAATGAAGTTTCGTATCATTTCGAATAGTCCCCGATTTAATTTGATTTTTGACCGAAACTAGTCTAAACTAGTGTATAGTATATTATGATTTTTTGGCCAAACCATGCATTTCGATAAGTTTCATAGAATCTAGTGTTCAGATGATTTTTTTGCATGGACTACCATCATAACCTTCCATCTTAACATATATAAATTATTTGAAAAGTCTCGTATCATGTCAAACAGTCCCCAATTAAATTTGATTTTTTTGACCGAAACTAGTGTATAATATACTATGATTTTTGATCGAAACTTGCATTTCGAAAATTTCATAGAATCTAATTTCCATTTTATTTTTTCATGTACTTCCTTCATAACCTTCCCTCGTAAAATATATAAATGATATATGAAGTTTCGTATCATTTAGAATAATCCCCGATTTAATTTGATTTTTGACCGAAACTAGTATAAACTAGTGTATACTATATTATGATTTTTTGGCCAAACCATGCATTTCGAAAAGTTTCATAGAATCTAGTTTTCAGATGATTTTTTTGCATGGACTACCATCATAACCTTCCCTCTTAACATATATAAATGATCTGAAAAAGTCACTTATCATGTCAAACAGTCCCCACGTTAATTTGATTTTGTTGACCGAAACTAGTGTATAATATACTATGATTTTTGATCGAAACTTGCATTTCGAAAAGTTTCATAGAATCTAATTTTCCGATGATTTTTTACATGGACTTCCATCATAACCTTCCCTCGTAAAATATATAAATGAAATGTGAAGTTTCATATCATTTCGAGCAGTTCACGATTTAATTTGATTTTTGACCGAAACTAGTATAAACTAGTGTATAATATATTATGATTTTTTGGCCAAACCATGCATTTCGAAAGGTTTCATAGAATCTAGTTTTCAGATGATTTTTTTGCATGGACTACCATCATAACCTTCCCTCTTAATATATATAAATGATCTGAAAAGTCTCATATATGTCAAACAGTCCCCAATTAAATTTGATTTTGTTGACCGAAACTAGTGTATAATATACTATGATTTTTTATCGAAACTTGCATTTCGAAAAGTTTCATAGAATCTAATTTTCCAATGTATTTTTGCATGAACTTCCATCATAACCTTCCCTCGTAAAATATATAAATGATAAATGAAGTTTCGTATCATTTCGAATAGTCCCCGATTTAATTTGATTTTTGACCGAAACAAGTCTAAACTAGTGTATAGTATATTATGATTTTTTGGCCAAACCATGCATTTCGATAAGTTTCATAGAATCTAGTGTTCAGATGATTTTTTTGCATGGACTACCATCATAACCTTCCCTCTTAACATATATAAATGATTTGAAAAGTCTCGTATCATGTCAAACAGTCCCCAATTAAATTTGATTTTTTTGACCGAAACTAGTGTATAATATACTATGATTTTTGATCGAAACTTGCATTTCGAAAATTTCATAGAATCTAATTTTCCGATGTTTTTTTGCATGACCTTCCACCATAACCTTCCCATGTAAAATATATAAATGATATATGAAGTTTCGTATCATTTCAAATAGTCCCCGATTTAATTTGATTTTTGACCGAAACTAGTATAAACTAGTGTATAATATATTATGATTTTTTGGCCAAACCATGCATTTCGAAAAGTTTCATAGAATCTAGTTTTCAGATGATTTTTTTGCATGGACTACCATCATAACCTTCCCTCTTAACATATATAAATGATCTGAAAAGTCTCATATCATGTCAAACAGTCCCCAATTAAATTTGATTTTTTTGACCGAAACTAGTGTATAATATACTATGATTTTTTATCGAAACTTGCATTTCGAAAAGTTTCATAGAATCTAATTTTCCAATGATTTTTTACATGGACTTCCATCATAACCTTCCCTCGTAAAATATATAAATGATATGTTAAGTTTCATATCATTTCGAGCAATTCACGATTTAATTTGATTTTTGACCTAAACTAGTATAAACTAGTATATAATATATTATGATTTTTTAGCCAACCATGCATTTCGAAAGGTTTCATAGAATCTAGTTTTCAGATGATTTTTTTGCATGGACAACCATCATAACCTTCCCTCTTAATATATATAAATGATCTGAAAAGTCTCATATCATGTCAAACAGTCCCCAATTAAATTTGATTTTTTTGACCGAAACTAGTTTATAATATACTATGATTTTTTATCGAAACTTGCATTTCGAAAAGTTACATAGAATCTAATTTTCCAATGTATTTTTGCATGAACTTCCATCATAACCTTCCCTCATAAAATATATAAATGATATATGAAGTTTCGTATCATTTCGAATAGTCCCCGATTTAATTTGATTTTTGACCAAAACTATTATAAACTAGTGTATAATATATTATGAGTTTTTGGCCAAACCATGCATTTCGAAAGGTTTCATAGAATCTAGTTTTTAGATGATTTTTTTTGCATGGACTACCATCATAACCTTCCCTCTTAACATATATAAATGATCTGAAAACTCTCGTATCATGTCAAACAGTCCCCAATTAAATTTGATTTTTTTGACCGAAACTAGTGTATAATATACTATGATTTTTTATCGAAACTTGCATTTCGAAAAGTTTCATAGAATCTAAGTTTCCGATGTTTTTCTGCATGACCTTCCATCATAACCTTCCCTCGTAAAATATATAAATGATATATGAAGTTTCATATCATTTAGAATAGTCCCCGATTTAATTTGGTTTTTGACCGAAACTAGTATAAACTAGTGTATAATATATTATGATTTTTTGGCCAAACCATGCATTTCGAAAAGTTTCATAGAATCTAGTTTTCAGATGATTTTTTTGGATGGACTACCATCATAACCTTCCCTCTTAACATATATAAATGATCTTAAAAGTCTCATATCTTTTTAAATAGTCCCCAATTAAATTTGATTTTTTTGACCGAAATAAGTGTATAATATACTATGATTTTTGATCGAAACTTGCATTTCGAAATGTTTCATTGAATCTAATTTTACGATGTATTTTTGCATGGACTTCCATCATAACCTTCCCTCGTAAAATATATAAATGATATGTGAAGTTTCATATCATTTCGAGCAGTCCCCGATTTAATTTGATTTTTGACCGAAACTAGTCTAAACTAGTGTATAATATATTATGATTTTTTGGCCAAACCATGCATTTCGAAAAGTTTCATAGAATCTAGTTTTCTAATGATTTTTTTGCATGGACTACCATCATAACCTTCCCACTTAACATATATAAATGATCTGAAAACTCTCTTATCATGTCAAACAGTCCCCAATTAAATTTTATTTTGTTAACCGAAACTAGTGTATAATATACTATGATTTTTGATCGAAACTTGCATTTCGAAAAGTTTCATAGAATCTAATTTTCCAATGTATTTTTGCATGAACTTCCATCATAACCTTCCCTCGTAAAATATATAAATGATATATGAAGTTTCGTATCATTTCGAATAGTCCCCGATTTAATTTGATTTTTGACCGAAACTAGTCTAAACTAGTGTATAATATATTATGATTTTTTGGCCAAACCATGCATTTCGAAAAGTTTCATAGAATCTAGTTTTCTAATGATTTGCTTGCATGGACTACCATCATAACCTTCCCTCTTAACATATATAAATGATTTGAAAAGTCTCGTATCATGTCAAGTAGTACCCAATTAAATTTGATTTTTTTGACCGAAACTAGTGTATAATATACTATGATTTTTGATAGAAACTTGCATTTCGAAAAGTTTCATAGAATCTAATTTCCATTGTATTTTTGCATGACCTTCCATCATAACCTTCCCTCGTAAAATATATAAATGATATATGAAGTTTCGTATCATTTAGAATAGTCCCCGATTAAATTTGATTTTTGACCGAAACTAGTCTAAACTAGTGTATAATATATTATGATTTTTTGGCCAAACCATGCATTTCGAAAAGTTTCATAGAATCTAGTTTTAAGATGATTTTTTTGCATGGACTACCATCATAGCCTTCCCTCTTAACATATATAAATGATCTGAAAAGTCTCGTATCATTTTAAATAGTCCCCAATTAAATTTGATTTTTTTGACCGAAACAAGTGTATAATATACTATGATTTTTGATCGAAACTTGCATTTCGAAATGTTTCATAGAATCTAATTTTCCGATGTTTTTTTGCATGACCTTCCATCATAACCTTCCCATGTAAAATATATAAATGATATATGAAGTTTCGTATCATTTCAAATAGTCCCCGATTTAATTTGATTTTTGACCGAAACTAGTATAAACTAGTGTATAATATATTATGATTTTTTGGCCAAACCATGCATTTCGAAAAGTTTCATAGAATCTAGTTTTCAGATGATTTTTTTGCATGGACTACCATCATAACCTTCCCTCTTAACATATATAAATGATCTGAAAAGTCTCATATCATGTCAAACAGTCCCCAATTAAATTTGATTTTTTTGACCGAAACTAGTGTATAATATACTATGATTTTTTATCGAAACTTGCATTTCGAAAAGTTTCATAGAATCTAATTTTCCAATGATTTTTTACATGGACTTCCATCATAACCTTCCCTCGTAAAATATATAAATGATATGTTAAGTTTCATATCATTTCGAGCAATTCACGATTTAATTTGATTTTTGACCTAAACTAGTATAAACTAGTGTATAATATATTATGATTTTTTAGCCAACCATGCATTTCGAAAGGTTTCATAGAATCTAGTTTTCAGATGATTTTTTTGCATGGACAACCATCATAACCTTCCCTCTTAATATATATAAATGATCTGAAAAGTCTCATATCATGTCAAACAGTCCCCAATTAAATTTGATTTTTTTACCGAAACTAGTTTATAATATACTATGATTTTTTATCGAAACTTGCATTTCGAAAAGTTTCATAGAATCTAATTTTCCAATGTATTTTTGCATGAACTTCCATCATAACCTTCCCTCATAAAATATATAAATGATATATGAAGTTTCGTATCATTTCGAATAGTCCCCGATTTAATTTGATTTTTGACCAAAACTATTATAAACTAGTGTATAATATATTATGAGTTTTTGGCCAAACCATGCATTTCGAAAGGTTTCATAGAATCTAGTTTTTAGATGATTTTTTTTGCATGGACTACCATCATAACCTTCCCTCTTAACATATATAAATGATCTGAAAACTCACGTATCATGTCAAACAGTCCCCAATTAAATTTGATTTTTTTGACCGAAACTAGTGTATAATATACTATGATTTTTTATCGAAACTTGCATTTCGAAAAGTTTCATAGAATCTAATTTTCCGATGTTTTTCTGCATGACCTTCCATCATAACCTTCCCTCGTAAAATATATAAATGATATATGAAGTTTCGTATCATTTAGAATAGTCCCCGATTTAATTTGGTTTTTGACCGAAACTAGCATAAACTAGTGTATAATATATTATGATTTTTTGGCCAAACCATGCATTTCGAAAAGTTTCATAGAATCTAGTTTTCAGATGATTTTTTTGGATGGACTACCATCATAACCTTCCCTCTTAACATATATAAATGATCTTAAAAGTCTCATATCTTTTTAAATAGTCCCCAATTAAATTTGATTTTTTTGACCGAAATAAGTGTATAATATACTATGATTTTTGATCGAAACTTGCATTTCGAAAAGTTTCATTGAATCTAATTTTACAATGTATTTTTGCATGAACTTCCATCATAACCTTCCCTCGTAAAATATATAAATGATATATGAAGTTTCGTATCATTTCGAATAGTCCCCGATTTAATTTGATTTTTGACCGAAACTAGTCTAAACTAGTGTATAATATATTATGATTTTTTGGCCAAACCATGCATTTCGAAAAGTTTCATAGAATCTAGTTTTCTAATGATTTTTTTGCATGGACTACCATCATAACCTTCCCACTTAACATATATAAATGATCTGAAAACTCTCTTATCATGTCAAACAGTCCCCAATTAAATTTTATTTTGTTAACCGAAACTAGTGTATAATATACTATGATTTTTGATCGAAACTTGCATTTCGAAAAGTTTCATAGAATCTAATTTTCCAATGTATTTTTGCATGAACTTCCATCATAACCTTCCCTCGTAAAATATATAAATGATATATGAAGTTTCGTATCATTTCGAATAGTCCCCGATTTAATTTGATTTTTGACCGAAACTAGTCTAAACTAGTGTATAATATATTATGATTTTTTGGCCAAACCATGCATTTCGAAAAGTTTCATAGAATCTAGTTTTCTAATGATTTGTTTGCATGGACTACCATCATAACCTTCCCTCTTAACATATATAAATGATTTGAAAAGTCTCGTATCATGTCAAGTAGTCCCCAATTAAATTTGATTTTTTTGACCGAAACTAGTGTATAATATACTATGATTTTTGATAGAAACTTGCATTTCGAAAAGTTTCATAGAATCTAATTTCCATTGTATTTTTGCATGACCTTCCATCATAACCTTCCCTCGTAAAATATATAAATGATATATGAAGTTTCGTATCATTTAGAATAGTCCCCGATTAAATTTGATTTTTGACCGAAACTAGTCTAAACTAGTGTATAATATATTATGATTTTTTGGCCAAACCATGCATTTCGAAAAGTTTCATAGAATCTAGTTTTTAGATGATTTTTTTGCATGGACTACCATCATAGCCTTCCCTCTTAACATATATAAATGATCTGAAAAGTCTCGTATCATTTTAAATAGTCCCCAATTAAATTTGATTTTTTTGACCGAAACAAGTGTATAATATACTATGATTTTTGATCGAAACTTGCATTTCGAAAAGTTTCATAGAATCTAATTTTCCGATGTTTTTTTGCATGACCTTCCATCATAACCTTCCCATGTAAAATATATAAATGATATATGAAGTTTCGTATCATTTCAAATAGTCCCCGATTTAATTTGATTTTTGACCGAAACTAGTATAAACTAGTGTATAATATATTATGATTTTTTGGCCAAACCATGCATTTCGAAAAGTTTCATAGAATCTAGTTTTCAGATGATTTTTTGGCATGGACTACCATCATAACCTTCCCTCTTAACATATATAAATGATCTGAAAAGTCTCATATCATGTCAAACAGTCCCCAATTAAATTTGATTTTTTTGACCGAAACTAGTGTATAATATACTATGATTTTTTATCGAAACTTGCATTTCGAAAAGTTTCATAGAATCTAATTTTCCAATGATTTTTTACATGGACTTCCATCATAACCTTCCCTCGTAAAATATATAAATGATATGTTAAGTTTCATATCATTTCGAGCAATTCACGATTTAATTTGATTTTTGACCTAAACTAGTATAAACTAGTGTATAATATATTATGATTTTTTAGCCAACCATGCATTTCGAAAGGTTTCATAGAATCTAGTTTTCAGATGATTTTTTTGCATGGACAACCATCATAACCTTCCCTCTTAATATATATAAATGATCTGAAAAGTCTCATATCATGTCAAACAGTCCCCAATTAAATTTGATTTTTTTGACCGAAACTAGTTTATAATATACTATGATTTTTTATCGAAACTTGCATTTCGAAAAGTTTCATAGAATCTAATTTTCCAATGTATTTTTGCATGAACTTCCATCATAACCTTCCCTCATAAAATATATAAATGATATATGAAGTTTCGTATCATTTCGAATAGTCCCCGATTTAATTTGATTTTTGACCAAAACTATTATAAACTAGTGTATAATATATTATGAGTTTTTGGCCAAACCATGCATTTCGAAAGGTTTCATAGAATCTAGTTTTTAGATGATTTTTTTTGCATGGACTACCATCATAACCTTCCCTCTTAACATATATAAATGATCTGAAAACTCACGTATCATGTCAAACAGTCCCCAATTAAATTTGATTTTTTTGACCGAAACTAGTGTATAATATACTATGATTTTTTATCGAAACTTGCATTTCGAAAAGTTTCATAGAATCTAATTTTCCGATGTTTTTCTGCATGACCTTCCATCATAACCTTCCCTCGTAAAATATATAAATGATATATGAAGTTTCGTATCATTTAGAATAGTCCCCGATTTAATTTGGTTTTTGACCGAAACTAGTATAAACTAGTGTATAATATATTATGATTTTTTGGCCAAACCATGCATTTCGAAAAGTTTCATAGAATCTAGTTTTCAGATGATTTTTTTGGATGGACTACCATCATAACCTTCATTCTTAACATATATAAATGATCTGAAAACTCTCGTATCATTTTAAATAGTCCCCAATTAAATTTGATTTTTTGACCGAAACAAGTGTATAATATACTATGATTTTTGATCAAAACTTGCATTTCGAAAAGTTTCATTGAATCTAATTTTCCGATGTTTTTCTGCATGAACTTCCATCATAACCTTCCCTCGTAAAATATATAAATGATATATGAAGTTTCGTATCATTTCGAATAGTCCCCGATTTAATTTGATTTTTGACCGAAACTAGTCTAAACTAGTGTATAATATATTATGATTTTTTGGCCAAACCATGCATTTTGAAAAGTTTCATAGAATCTAGTTTTCTAATGATTTTTTTGCATGGACTACCATCATAACCTTCCCTCTTAACATATATAAATGATTTGAAAAGTCTCGTATCATGTCAAACAGTCCCCATTTAAATTTGATTTTTTTGACCGAAACTAGTGTATAATATACTATGATTTTTTATCGAAACTTGCATTTCGAAAAGTTTCATAGAATCTAATTTCCATTGTATTTTTGCATGACCTTCCATCATAACCTTCCCTCGTAAAATATATAAATGATATATGAAGTTTCGTATCATTTCGAATAGTCCCCGATTTAATTTGATTTTTGACCGAAACTAGTCTAAACTACTGTATAATATATTATGATTTTTTGGCCAAACCATGCATTTCGAAAAGTTTCATAGAATCTAGTTTTCAGATGATTTTTTTGCATGGACTACCATCATAACCTTCCCTCTTAACATATATAAATGATCTGAAAAGTCTCGTATCATTTTAAATAGTCCCCAATTAAATTTGATTTTTTTGACCGAAATAAGTGTATAATATACTATGATTTTTGATCGAAACTTGCATTTCGAAAAGTTTCATAGAATCTAATTTTCCGATGTTTTTTGCATGACCTTCCATCATAACCTTCCCTCGTAAAATATATAAATGGTATATGAAGTTTCATATCATTTCGAATAGTCCCCTATTTAATTGGATTTTTGACCGAAACTAGTATAAACTAATGTATAATATATTATGATTTTTTGGACAAACCATGCATTTCGAAAAGTTTCATAGAATCTAGTTTTCAGATGATTTTTTTGCATGGACTACCATCATAACCTTCCCTCTTAACATATATAAATGATCTGAAAAGTCTCGTATCATGTCAAACAGTCCCCAATTAAATTTGATTTTATTGACCGAAATTAGTGTATAATATACTATGATTTTTGATCGAAACTTGCATTTCGAAAAGTTTCATAGAATCTAATTTTCCAATGTATTTTTGCATGAACTTCCATCATAACCTTCCCTCGTAAAATATATAAATGATATATGAAGTTTCGTATCATTTCGAATAGTCCCCGATTTAATTTGATTTTTGACCGAAACTAGTATAAACCAATGTATAATATATTATGATTTTTTGGCTAAACCATGCATTTCGAAAAGTTTCATAGAATCTAGTTTTCAGATGATTTTTTTGCATGGACTACCATCATAACATTCCCTCTTAACATATATAAATGATCTGAAAAGTCTCGTATCATGTCAAACAGTCCCCACTTTAATTTGATTTTGTTGACCGAAACTAGTGTATAATATACTATGATTTTTGATCGAAACTTGCATTTCTAAAAGTTTCATAGAATCTAATTTTCCGATGATATTTTACATGGACTTCCATCATAACCTTCCCTCGTAAAATATATAAATGAAATGTGAAGTTTCATATCATTTCGAGTAGTTCACGATTTAATTTGATTTTTGACCAAAACTAGTATAAACTAGTGTATAATATATTATGATTTTTTGGCCAAACCATGCATTTCGAAAGTTTTCATAGAATCTAGTTTTCAGATGATTTTTTTTTGCATGGACTGCCATCATAACCTTCCCTCTTAACATATATAAATGATCTGAAAACTCTCGTATCATTTTAAATAGTCCCCAATTAAATTTGATTTTTTGACCGAAACAAGTGTATAATATACTATGATTTTTGATCGAAACTTGCATTTCGAAAAGTTTCATAGAATCTAATTTTCCGATGTTTTTCTGCATGACCTTCCATCATAACCTTCCCTCGTAAAATATATAAATGATATATGAAGTTTCGTATCATTTCGAATAGTCCCCGATTTAATTTGATTTTTGACCGAAACTAGTATAAACTAGTGTATAATATATTATGATTTTTTGGCCAAACCATGCATTTCAAAATGTTTCATAGAATCTAGTTTTCAGATGATTTTTTTGCATGGACTACCATCAGAACCTTCCCTCTTAACATATATAAATGATCTGAAAAGTCTCGTATCATTTTAAATAGTCCCCAATTAAATTTGATTTTTTTGACCGAAATAAGTGTATCATATACTATGATTTTTGATCGAAACTTGCATTTCGAAAAGTTTCATTGAATCTTATTTTCCAATGTATTTTTGCATGAACATCCATCATAACCTTCCCTCGTAAAATATATAAATGATATATGAAGTTTCGTATCATTTCGAATAGTCCCCGATTTAATTTGATTTTTGACCGAAACTAGTCTAAACTAGTGTATAATATATTATGATTTTTTGGCCAAACCATGCATTTTGAAAAGTTTCATAGAATCTAGTTTTCTAATGATTTTTTTGCATGGACTACCATCATAACCTTCCCTCTTAACATATATAAATGATTTGAAAAGTCTCGTATCATGTCAAACAGTCCCCATTTAAATTTGATTTTTTTGACCGAAACTAGTGTATAATATACTATGATTTTTGATCGAAACTTGCATTTCGAAAAGTTTCATAGAATCTAATTTCCATTGTATTTTTGCATGTACTTCCATCATAACCTTCCCTCGTAAAATATATAAATGATATATGAAGTTTCATATCATTTCGAATAGTCCCCGATTTAATTTGATTTTTGACCGAAACTAGTCTAAACTAGTGTATAATATATTATGATTTTTTGGCCAAACCATGCATTTCGAAAAGTTTCATAGAATCTAGTTTTCAGATGATTTTTTTGCATGGACTACCATCATAACCTTCCCTCTTAACATATATAAATGATCTGAAAAGTCTCGTATCATTTTAAATAGTCCCCAATTAAATTTGATTTTTTTGACCGAAATAAGTGTATAATATACTATGATTTTTGATCGAAACTTGCATTTCGAAAAGTTTCATAGAATCTAATTTTCCGATGTTTTTTGCATGACCTTCCATCATAACCTTCCCTCGTAAAATATATAAATGGTATATGAAGTTTCATATCATTTTGAATAGTCCCCTATTTAATTGGATTTTTGACCGAAACTAGTATAAACTAATGTATAATATATTATGATTTTTTGGACAAACCATGCATTTCGAAAAGTTTCATAGAATCTAGTTTTCAGATGATTTTTTTGCATGGACTACCATCATAACCTTCCCTCTTAACATATATAAATGATCTGAAAAGTCTCGTATCATGTCAAACAGTCCCCAATTAAATTTGATTTTATTGACCGAAACTAGTGTATAATATACTATGATTTTTGATCGAAACTTGCATTTCGAAAAGTTTCATAGAATCTAATTTTCCAATGTATTTTTGCATGAACTTCCATCATAACCTTCCCTCGTAAAATATATAAATGATATATGAAGTTTCGTATCATTTCGAATAGTCCCCGATTTAATTTGATTTTTGACCGAAACTAGTATAAACTAATGTATAATATATTATGATTTTTTGGCCAAACCATGCATTTCGAAAAGTTTCATAGAATCTAGTTTTCAGATGATTTTTTTGCATGGACTACCATCATAACCTTCCCTCTTAACATATATAAATGATCTGAAAAGTCTCGTATCATGTCAAACAGTCCCCACTTTAATTTGATTTTGTTGACCGAAACTAGTGTATAATATACTATGATTTTTGATCGAAACTTGCATTTCCAAAAGTTTCATAGAATCTAATTTTCCTATGATATTTTACATTGACTTCCATCATAACCTTCTCTCGTAAAATATATAAATGAAATGTGAAATTTCATATCATTTCGAGTAGTTCACGATTTAATTTGATTTTTGACCAAAACTAGTATAAACTAGTGTATAATATATTATGATTTTTTGGCCAAACCATGCATTTCGAAAGTTTTCATAGAATCTAGTTTTCAGATGATTTTTTTTTGCATGGACTGCCATCATAACCTTCCCTCTTAACATATATAAATGATCTGAAAACTCTCGTATCATTTTAAATAGTCCCCAATTAAATTTGATTTTTTGACCGAAACAAGTGTATAATATACTATGATTTTTGATCGAAACTTGCATTTCGAAAAGTTTCATAGAATCTAATTTTCCGATGTTTTTCTGCATGACCTTCCATCATAACCTTCCCTCGTAAAATATATAAATGATATATGATGTTTCGTATCATTTCGAATAGTCCCCGATTTAATTTGATTTTTGACCGAAACTAGTATAAACTAGTGTATAATATATTATGATTTTTTGGCCAAACCATGCATTTCGAAAAGTTTCATAGAATCTAGTTTTCAGATGATTTTTTTGCATGGACTACCATCAGAACCTTCCCTCTTAACATATATAAATGATCTGAAAAGTCTCGTATCATTTTAAATAGTCCCCAATTAAATTTGATTTTTTTGACCGAAATAAGTGTATCATATACTATGATTTTTGATCGAAACTTGCATTTCGAAAAGTTTCATTGAATCTTATTTTCCAATGTATTTTTTCATGAACTTCCATCATAACCTTCCCTCGTAAAATATATAAATGATATATGAAGTTTCGTATCATTTCGAATAGTCCCCGATTTAATTTGATTTTTGACCGAAACTAGTCTAAACTAGTGTATAATATATTATGATTTTTTGGCCAAACCATGCATTTCGAAAAGTTTCATAGAATCTAGTTTTCAGATGATTTTTTTGCATGGACTACCATCATAACCTTCCCACTTAACATATATAAATGATCTGAAAAGTCTCGTATCATGTCAAACAGTCCCCAATAAAATTTGATTTTATTGACCGAAACTAGTGTATAATATACTATGATTTTTGATCGAAACTTGCATTTCGAAAAGTTTCATAGAATCTAATTTTCCAATGTATTTTTGCATGAACTTCCATCATAACCTTCCCTCGTAAAATATATAAATGATATATGAAGTTTCGTATCATTTCGAATAGTCCCCGATTTAATTTGATTTTTGACCGAAACTAGTATAAACTAATGTATAATATATTATGATTTTTTGGCCAAACCATGCATTTCGAAAAGTTTCATAGAATCTAGTTTTCAGATGATTTTTTTGCATGGACTACCATCATAACCTTCCCTCTTAACATATATAAATGATCTGAAAAGTCTCGTATCATGTCAAACAGTCCCCACTTTAATTTGATTTTGTTGACCGAAACTAGTGTATAATATACTATGATTTTTGATCGAAACTTGCATTTCCAAAAGTTTCATAGAATCTAATTTTCCGATGATATTTTACATTGACTTCCATCATAACCTTCTCTCGTAAAATATATAAATGAAATGTGAAGTTTCATATCATTTCGAGTAGTTCACGATTTAATTTGATTTTTGACCAAAACTAGTATAAACTAGTGTATAATATATTATGATTTTTTGGCCAAACCATGCATTTCGAAAGTTTTCATAGAATCTAGTTTTCAGATGATTTTTTTTTGCATGGACTGCCATCATAACCTTCCCTCTTAACATATATAAATGATCTGAAAACTCTCGTATCATTTTAAATAGTCCCCAATTAAATTTGATTTTTTGACCGAAACAAGTGTATAATATACTATGATTTTTGATCGAAACTTGCATTTCGAAAAGTTTCATAGAATCTAATTTTCCGATGTTTTTCTGCATGACCTTCCATCATAAACTTCCCTCGTAAAATATATAAATGATATATGAAGTGTCGTATCATTTCGAATAGTCCCTGATTTAATTTGATTTTTGACCGAAACTAGTATAAACTAGTGTATAATATATTATGATTTTTTGGCCAAACCATGCATTTCGAAAAGTTTCATAGAATCTAGTTTTCAGATGATTTTTTTGCATGGACTACCATCAGAACCTTCCCTCTTAACATATATAAATGATCTGAAAAGTCTCGTATCATTTTAAATAATCCCCAATTAAATTTGATTTTTTTGACCGAAATAAGTGTATCATATACTATGATTTTTGATCGAAACTTGCATTTCGAAAAGTTTCATTGAATCTTATTTTCCAATGTATTTTTTCATGAACTTCCATCATAACCTTCCCTCGTAAAATATATAAATGATATATGAAGTTTCGTATCATTTCGAATAGTCCCCGATTTAATTTGATTTTTGACCGAAACTAGTCTAAACTAGTGTATAATATATTATGATTTTTTGGCCAAACCATGCATTTTGAAAAGTTTCATAGAATCTAGTTTTCTAATGATTTTTTTGCATGGACTACCATCGTAACTTTCCCTCTTAACATATATAAATGATTTGAAAAGTCTCGTATCATGTCAAACAGTCCCCATTTAAATTTGATTTTTTTGACCAAAACTAGTGTATAATATACTATGATTTTTGATCGAAACTTGCATTTCGAAAAGTTTCATAGAATCTAATTTCCATTGTATTTTTGCATGTACTTCCATCATAACCTTCCCTCGTAAAATATATAAATGATATATGAAGCTTCGTATCATTTTGAATAGTCCCCGATTTAATTTGATTTTTGACCGAAACTAGTCTAAACTAGTGTATAATATATTATGATTTTTTGGCCAAACCATGCATTTCGAAAAGTTTCATAGAATCTAGTTTTCAGATGATTTTTTTGCATGGACTACCATCATAACCTTCCCTCTTAACATATATAAATGATCTGAAAAGTCTCGTATCATTTTAAATAGTCCCCAATTAAATTTGATTTTTTTGACCGAAATAAGTGTATAATATACTATGATTTTTGATCGAAACTTGCATTTCGAAAAGTTTCATAGAATCTAATTTTCCGATGTTTTTTGCATGACCTTCCATCATAACCTTCCCTCGTAAAATATATAAATGGTATATGAAGTTTCATATCATTTCGAATAGTCCCCTATTTAATTGGATTTTTGACCGAAACTAGTATAAACTAATGTATAATATATTATGATTTTTTGGACAAACCATGCATTTCGAAAAGTTTCATAGAATCTAGTTTTCAGATGATTTTTTTGCATGGACTACCATCATAACCTTCCCTCTTAACATATATAAATGATCTGAAAAGTCTCGTATCATGTCAAACAGTCCCCAATTAAATTTGATTTTATTGACCGAAACTAGTGTATAATATACTATGATTTTTGATCGAAACTTGCATTTCGAAAAGTTTCATAGAATCTAATTTTCCAATGTATTTTTGCATGAACTTCCATCATAACCTTCCCTCGTAAAATATATAAATGATATATGAAGTTTCGTATCATTTCGAATAGTCCCCGATTTAATTTGATTTTTGACCGAAACTAGTATAAACTAATGTATAATATATTATGATTTTTTGGCCAAACCATGCATTTCGAAAAGTTTCATAGAATCTAGTTTTCAGATGATTTTTTTACATGGACTACCATCATAACCTTCCCTCTTAACATATATAAATGATCTGAAAAGTCTCGTATCATGTCAAACAGTCCCCACTTTAATTTGATTTTGTTGACCGAAACTAGTGTATAATATACTATGATTTTTGATCGAAACTTGCATTTCCAAAAGTTTCATAGAATCTAAATTTCCGATGATATTTTACATGGACTTCCATCATAACCTTCCCACATAAAATATATAAATGAAATGTGAAGTTTCATATCATTTCAAGTAGTTCACGATTTAATTTGATTTTTGACCAAAACTAGTATAAACTAGTGTATAATATATTATGATTTTTTGGCCAAACCATGCATTTCGAAAGTTTTCATAGAATCTAGTTTTCAGATGATTTTTTTTTGCATGGACTACCATCATAACCTTCCCTCTTAACATATATAAATGATCTGAAAACTCTCGTATCATTTTAAATAGTCCCCAATTAAATTTGATTTTTTGACCGAAACAAGTGTATAATATACTATGATTTTTGATCGAAACTTGCATTTCGAAAAGTTTCATAGAATCTAATTTTCCAATGTTTTTCTGCATGACCTTCCATCATAACCTTCCCTCGTAAAATAGATAAATGATATATGAAGTTTCGTATCATTTCGAATAGTCCCCGATTTAATTTGATTTTTGACCGAAACTAGTATAAACTAGTGTATAATATATTATGATTTTTTGGCCAAACCATGCATTTCGAAAAGTTTCATAGAATCTAGTTTTCAGATGATTTTTTTGCATGGACTACCATCATAACCTTCCCTCTTAACATAGATAAATGATCTGAAAAGTCTCGTATCATTTTAAATAGTCCCCAATTAAATTTGATTTTTTTTACCGAAATAAGTGTATAATATACTATGATTTTTGATTGAAACTTGCATTTCGAAAAGTTTCATTGAATCTAATTTTCCAATGTATTTTTGCATGAACTTCCATCATAACCTTCCCTCGTAAAATATATAAATGATATATGAAGTTTCGTATCATTTCGAATAGTCCCCGATTTAATTTGATTTTTGACCGAAACTAGTCTAAACTAGTGTATAATATATTATGATTTTTTTGCCAAACCATGCATTTTGAAAAGTTTCATAGAATCTAGTTTTCTAATGATTTCTTTGTATGGACTACCATCATAACCTTCCCTCTTAACATATATAAATGATTTGAAAAGTCTCGTATCATGTCAAACAGTCCCCATTTAAATTTGATTTTTTTGACCGAAACTAGTGTATAATATACTATGATTTTTGATCGAAACTTGCATTTCGAAAAGTTTCATAGAATCTAATTTCCATTGTATTTTTGCATGTACTTCCATCATAACCTTCCCTCGTAAAATATATAAATGATATATGAAGTTTCGTATCATTTCGAATAGTCCCCGATTTAATTTGATTTTTGACCGAAACTAGTATAAACTAGTGTATAATATATTATAATTTTTTGGCCAAACCATGCATTTCGAAAAGTTTCATAGAATCTAGTTTTCAGATGATTTTTTTGCATGGACTACCATCATAACCTTCCCTCTTAACATATATAAATGATCTGAAAAGTCTCGTATCATTTTAAATAGTCCCCAATTAAATTTGATTTTTTTGACCGAAATAAGTGTATAATATACTATGATTTTTGATCGAAACTTGCATTTCGAAAAGTTTCATAGAATCTAATTTTCCGATGTTTTTTGCATGACCTTCCATCATAACCTTCCCTCGTAAAATATATAAATGGTATATGAAGTTTCATATCATTTCGAATAGTCCCCTATTTAATTGGATTTTTGACCGAAACTAGTATAAACTAATATATAATATATTATGATTTTTTGGACAAACCATGCATTTCGAAAAGTTTCATAAAATCTAGTTTTCAGATGATTTTTTTGCATGGACTACCATCATATCCTTCCCTCTTAACATATATAAATGATCTGAAAAGTCTCGTATCATTTTAAATAGTCCCCAATTAAATTTGATTTTTTTGACCGAAATAAGTGTATAATATACTATGATTTTTGATCGAAACTTGCATTTCGAAAAGTTTCATAGAATCTAATTTTCCGATGTTTTTTGCATGACCTTCCATCATAACCTTCCCTCGTAAAATATATAAATGGTATATGAAGTTTCATATCATTTCGAATAGTCCCCTATTTAATTGGATTTTTGACCGAAACTAGTATAAACTAATGTATAATATATTATGATTTTTTGGACAAACCATGCATTTCGAAAAGTTTCATAGAATCTAGTTTTCAGATGATTTTTTTGCATGGACTACCATCATAACCTTCCCTCTTAACATATATAAATGATCTGAAAAGTCTCGTATCATGTCAAACAGTCCCCAATTAAATTTGATTTTATTGACCGAAACTAGTGTATAATATACTATGATTTTTGATCGAAACTTGCATTTCGAAAAGTTTCATAGAATCTAATTTTCCAATGTATTTTTGCATGAACTTCCATCATAACCTTCCCTCGTAAAATATATAAATGATATATGAAGTTTCGTATCATTTCGAATAGTCCCCGATTTAATTTGATTTTTGACCGAAACTAGTATAAACTAATGTATAATATATTATGATTTTTTGGCCAAACCATGCATTTCGAAAAGTTTCATAGAATCTAGTTTTCAGATGATTTTTTTACATGGACTACCATCATAACCTTCCCTCTTAACATATATAAATGATCTGAAAAGTCTCGTATCATGTCAAACAGTCCCCACTTTAATTTGATTTTGTTGACCGAAACTAGTGTATAATATACTATGATTTTTGATCGAAACTTGCATTTCCAAAAGTTTCATAGAATCTAAATTTCCGATGATATTTTACATGGACTTCCATCATAACCTTCCCTCATAAAATATATAAATGAAATGTGAAGTTTCATATCATTTCGAGTAGTTCACGATTTAATTTGATTTTTGACCAAAACTAGTATAAACTAGTGTATAATATATTATGATTTTTTAGCCAAACCATGCATTTCGAAAGTTTTCATAGAATCTAGTTTTCAGATGATTTTTTTTTGCATGGACTACCATCATAACCTTCCCTCTTAACATATATAAATGATCTGAAAACTCTCGTATCATTTTAAATAGTCCCCAATTAAATTTGATTTTTTGACCGAAACAAGTGTATAATATACTATGATTTTTGATCGAAACTTGCATTTCGAAAAGTTTCATAGAATCTAATTTTCCGATGTTTTTCTGCATGACCTTCCATCATAACCTTCCCTCGTAAAATAGATAAATGATATATGAAGTTTCGTATCATTTCGAATAGTCCCCGATTTAATTTGATTTTTGACCGAAACTAGTATAAACTAGTGTATAATATATTATGATTTTTTGGCCAAACCATGCATTTCGAAAAGTTTCATAGAATCTAGTTTTCAGATGATTTTTTTGCATGGACTACCATCATAACCTTCCCTCTTAACATAGATAAATGATCTGAAAAGTCTCGTATCATTTTAAATAGTCCCCAATTAAATTTGATTTTTTTTACCGAAATAAGTGTATAATATACTATGATTTTTGATTGAAACTTGCATTTCGAAAAGTTTCATTGAATCTAATTTTCCAATGTATTTTTGCATGAACTTCCATCATAACCTTCCCTCGTAAAATATATAAATGATATATGAAGTTTCGTATCATTTCGAATAGTCCCCGATTTAATTTGATTTTTGACCGAAACTAGTCTAAACTAGTGTATAATATATTATGATTTTTTTGCCAAACCATGCATTTTGAAAAGTTTCATAGAATCTAGTTTTCTAATGATTTCTTTGTATGGACTACCATCATAACCTTCCCTCTTAACATATATAAATGATTTGAAAAGTCTCGTATCATGTCAAACAGTCCCCATTTAAATTTGATTTTTTTGACCTAAACTAGTGTATAATATACTATGATTTTTGATCGAAACTTGCATTTCGAAAAGTTTCATAGAATCTAATTTCCATTGTATTTTTGCATGTACTTCCATCATAACCTTCCCTCGTAAAATATATAAATGATATATGAAGTTTCGTATCATTTCGAATAGTCCCCGATTTAATTTGATTTTTGACCGAAACTAGTATAAACTAGTGTATAATATATTATAATTTTTTGGCCAAACCATGCATTTCGAAAAGTTTCATAGAATCTAGTTTTCAGATGATTTTTTTGCATGGACTACCATCATAACCTTCCCTCTTAACATATATAAATGATCTGAAAAGTCTCGTATCATTTTAAATAGTCCCCAATTAAATTTAATTTTTTTGACCGAAATAAGTGTATAATATACTATGATTTTTGATCGAAACTTGCATTTCGAAAAGTTTCATAGAATCTAATTTTCCGATGTTTTTTGCATGACCTTCCATCATAACCTTCCCTCGTAAAATATATAAATGGTATATGAAGTTTCATATCATTTCGAATAGTCCCCTATTTAATTGGATTTTTGACCGAAACTAGTATAAACTAATGTATAATATATTATGATTTTTTGGAAAAACCATGCATTTCGAAAAGTTTCATAGAATCTAGTTTTCAGATGATTTTTTTGCATGGACTACCATCATAACCTTCCCTCTTAACATATATAAATGATCTGAAAAGTCTCGTATCATGTCAAACAGTCCCCAATTAAATTTGATATTGTTGACCGAAACTAGTGTATAATATACTATGATTTTTGATCGAAACTTGCATTTCGAAAAGTTTCATAGAATCTAATTTTCCAATGTATTTTTGCATGAACTTCCATCATAACCTCCCCTCGTAAAATATATAAATGATATATGAAGTTTCGTATCATTTCGAATAGTCCCCGATTTAATTTGATTTTTGACTGAAACTAGTCTAAACTAGTGTATAATATATTATGATTTTTTGGCAAACCATGCATTTCGAAAAGTTTCATAGAATCTAGTTTTCAGATGATTTTTTTGCATGGACTACCATCATAACCTTCCCTCTTAACATATATAAATGATCTGAAAAGTCTCGTATCATGTCAAACAGTCCCCACTTTAATTTGATTTTGTTGACCGAAACTAGTGTATAATATACTATGATTTTTGATCGAAACTTGCATTTCCAAAAGTTTCATAGAATCTAATTTTCCGATGATATTTTACATGGACTTCCATCATAACCTTCCCTCGTAAAATATATAAATGAAATGTGAAGTTTCATATCATTTCGAGTAGTTCACGATTTAATTTGATTTTTGACCAAAACTAGTATAAACTAGTGTATAATATATTATGATTTTTTGGCCAAACCATGCATTTCGAAAGGTTTCATAGAATCTAGTTTTCAGATGATTTTTTTTGCATGGACTACCATCATAACCTTCCCTCTTAACATATATAAATGATCTGAAAACTCTCGTATCATTTTAAATAGTACCCAATTAAATTTGATTTTTTGACCGAAACAAGTGTATAATATACTATGATTTTTGATCGAAACTTGCATTTCGAAAAGTTTCATAGAATCTAATTTTCTGATGTTTTTCTGCATGACCTTCCATCATAACCTTCCCTCGTAAAATATATAAATGATATATGAAGTTTCGTATCATTTCGAATAGTCCCCGATTTAATTTGATTTTTGACTGAAACTAGTCTAAACTAGTGTATAATATATTATGATTTTTTGGCAAACCATGCATTTCGAAAAGTTTCATAGAATCTAGTTTTCAGATGATTTTTTTGCATGGACTACCATCATAACCTTCCCTCTTAACATATATAAATGATCTGAAAAGTCTCGTATCATATCAAACAGTCCCCACTTTAATTTGATTTTGTTGACCGAAACTAGTGTATAATATACTATGATTTTTGATCGAAACTTGCATTTCCAAAAGTTTCATAGAATCTAATTTTCCGATGATATTTTACATGGACTTCCATCATAACCTTCCCTCGTAAAATATATAAATGAAATGTGAAGTTTCATATCATTTCGAGTAGTTCACGATTTAATTTGATTTTTGACCAAAACTAGTATAAACTAGTGTATAATATATTATGATTTTTTGGCCAAACCATGCATTTCGAAAGGTTTCATAGAATCTAGTTTTCAGATGATTTTTTTTGCATGGACTACCATCATAACCTTCCCTCTTAACATATATAAATGATCTGAAAACTCTCGTATCATTTTAAATAGTACCCAATTAAATTTGATTTTTTGACCGAAACAAGTGTATAATATACTATGATTTTTGATCGAAACTTGCATTTCGAAAAGTTTCATAGAATCTAATTTTCTGATGTTTTTCTGCATGACCTTCCATCATAACCTTCCCTCGTAAAATATATAAATGATATATGAAGTTTCGTATCATTTCGAATAGTCCCCGATTTAATTTGATTTTTGACCGAAACTAGTATAAACTAGTGTATAATATATTATGATTTTTTGGCCAAACCATGCATTTCGAAAAGTTTCATAGAATCTAGTTTTCAGATGATTTTTTTGCATGGACTACCATCACAACCTTCCCTCTTAACATATATAAATGATCTGAAAAGTCTCGTATCATTTTAAATAGTCCCCAATTAAATTTGATTTTTTTGACCGAAATAAGTGTATAATATACTATGATTTTTGATCGAAACTTGCATTTCGAAAAGTTTCATTGAATCTAATTTTCCAATGTATTTTTGCATGAACTTCCATCATAACCTTCCCTCGTAAAATATATAAATGATATATGAAGTTTCGTATCATTTCGAATAGTCCCCGATTTAATTTGATTTTTGACTGAAACTAGTCTAAACTAGTGTATAATATATTATGATTTTTTGGCAAACCATGCATTTCGAAAAGTTTCATAGAATCTAGTTTTCAGATGATTTTTTTGCATGGACTACCATCACAACCTTCCCTCTTAACATATATAAATGATCTGAAAAGTCTCGTATCATTTTAAATAGTCCCCAATTAAATTTGATTTTTTTGACCGAAATAAGTGTATAATATACTATGATTTTTGATCGAAACTTGCATTTCGAAAAGTTTCATTGAATCTAATTTTCCAATGTATTTTTGCATGAACTTCCATCATAACCTTCCCTCGTAAAATATATAAATGATATATGAAGTTTCGTATCATTTCGAATAATCCCCGATTTAATTTGATTTTTGACCGAAACTAGTCTAAACTAGTGTATAATATATTATGATTTTTTGGCCAAACCATGCATTTTGAAAAGTTTCATAGAATCTAGTTTTCTAATGATTTCTTTGTATGGACTACCATCATAACCTTCCCTCTTAACATATATAAATGATTTGAAAAGTCTCGTATCATGTCAAACAATCCCCATTTAAATTTGATTTTTTTGACCGAAACTAGTGTATAATATACTATGATTTTTGATCGAAACTTGCATTTCGAAAAGTTTCATAGAATCTAATTTCCATTGTATTTTTGCATGTACTTCCATCATAACCTTCCCTCGTAAAATATATAAATGATATATGAAGTTTCGTATCATTTCGAATAGTCCCCGATTTAATTTGATTTTTGACCGAAACTAGTCTAAACTAGTGTATAATATATTATGATTTTTTGGCCAAACCATGCATTTCGAAAAGTTTCATAGAATCTAGTTTTCAGATGATTTTTTTGCATGGACTACCATCATAACCTTCCCTCTTAACATATATAAATGATCTGAAAAGTCTCGTATCATTTTAAATAGTCCCCAATTAAATTTGATTTTTTTGACCGAAATAAGTGTATAATATACTATGATTTTTGATCGAAACTTGCATTTCGAAAAGTTTCATAGAATCTAATTTTCCGATGTTTTTTGCATGACCTTCCATCATAACCTTCCCTCGTAAAATATATAAATGGTATATGAAGTTTCATATCATTTCGAATAGTCCCCTATTTAATTGGATTTTTGACCGAAACTAGTATAAACTAATGTATAATATATTATGATTTTTTGGACAAACCATGCATTTCGAAAAGTTTCATAGAATCTAGTTTTCAGATGATTTTTTTGCATGGACTACCATCATAACCTTCCCTCTTAACATATATAAATGATCTGAAAAGTCTCGTATCATGTCAAACAGTCCCCAACTAAATTTGATTTTGTTGACCGAAACTAGTGTATAATATACTATGATTTTTGATCGAAACTTGCATTTCGAAAAGTTTCATAGAATCTAATTTTCCAATGTATTTTTGCATGAACTTCCATCATAACCTCCCCTCGTAAAATATATAAATGATATATGAAGTTTCGTATCATTTCGAATAGTCCCCGATTTAATTTGATTTTTGACTGAAACTAGTCTAAACTAGTGTATAATATATTATGATTTTTTGGCAAACCATGCATTTCGAAAAGTTTCATAGAATCTAGTTTTCAGATGATTTTTTTGCATGGACTACCATCATAACCTTCCCTCTTAACATATATAAATGATCTGAAAAGTCTCGTATCATATCAAACAGTCCCCACTTTAATTTGATTTTGTTGACCGAAACTAGTGTATAATATACTATGATTTTTGATCGAAACTTGCATTTCCAAAAGTTTCATAGAATCTAATTTTCCGTTGATATTTTACATGGACTTCCATCATAATCTTCCCTCGTAAAATATATAAATGAAATGTGAAGTTTCATATCATTTCGAGTAGTTCACGATTTAATTTGATTTTTGACCAAAACTAGTATAAACTAGTGTATAATATATTATGATTTTTTGGCCAAACCATGCATTTCGAAAGGTTTCATAGAATCTAGTTTTCAGATGATTTTTTTTGCATGGACTACCATCATAACCTTCCCTCTTAACATATATAAATGATCTGAAAACTCTTGTATCATTTTAAATAGTACCCAATTAAATTTGATTTTTTGACCGAAACAAGTGTATAATATACTATGATTTTTGATCGAAACTTGCATTTCGAAAAGTTTCATAGAATCTAATTTTCTGATGTTTTTCTGCATGACCTTCCATCATAACCTTCCCTCGTAAAATATATAAATGATATATGAAGTTTCGTATCATTTCGAATAGTCCCCGATTTAATTTGATTTTTGACCGAAACTAGTATAAACTAGTGTATAATATATTATGATTTTTTGGCCAAACCATGCATTTCGAAAAGTTTCATAGAATCTAGTTTTCAGATGATTTTTTTGCATGGACTACCATCACAACCTTCCCTCTTAACATATATAAATGATCTGAAAAGTCTCGTATCATTTTAAATAGTCCCCAATTAAATTTGATTTTTTTGACCGAAATAAGTGTATAATATACTAAGATTTTTGATCGAAACTTGCATTTCGAAAAGTTTCATTGAATCTAATTTTCCAATGTATTTTTGCATGAACTTCCATCATAACCTTCCCTCGTAAAATATATAAATGATATATGAAGTTTCGTATCATTTCGAATAATCCCCGATTTAATTTGATTTTTGACCGAAACTAGTCTAAACTATTGTATAATATATTATGATTTTTTGGCCAAACCATGCATTTTGAAAAGTTTCATAGAATCTAGTTTTCTAATGATTTTTTTGCATGGACTACCATCATAACCTTCCCTCTTAACATATATAAATGATTTGAAAAGTCTCGTATCATGTCAAACAGTCCCCATTTAAATTTAATTTTTTTGACCGAAACTAGTGTATAATATACTTTGATTTTTGATCGAAACTTGCATTTCAAAAAGTTTCATAGAATCTAATTTCCATTGTATTTTTGCATGTACTTCCATCATAACCTTCCCTCGTAAAATATATAAATGATATATGAAGTTTCGTATCATTTAGAATAGTCCCCAATTTAATTTGACTTTTGACCGAAACTAGTCTAAACTAGTGTATAATATATTATGATTTTTTTGCCAAACCATGCATTTCGAAAAGTTTCATAGAATCTAGTTTCCAGATGATTTTTTTGCATGGACTAACATCATAACCTTCCTTCTTAACATATATAAATGATCTGAAATGTCTCGTATCATTTTAAATAATCCCCAATTAAATTTGATTTTTTTGACCGAAACAAGTGTATAATATACTATGATTTTTTATCGAAACTTGCATTTCGAAAAGTTTCATAGAATCTAATTTTCCGATGTTTTTTTGCATGACCTTCAATCATTACCTTCCCTCGTAAAATATATAAATGATATATGAAGTTTCGTATCATTTCAAATAGTCCCCGATTTAATTTGATTTTTGACCGAAACTAGTATAAACTAGTGTATAATATATTATGATTTTTTGGCCAAACCATGCATTTCGAAAAGTTTCATAGAATCTAGTTTTCAGATGATTTTTTTGCATGGACTACCATCATAACCTTCCATCTTAACATATATAAATGATCTGAAAAGTCTCGTTTCATGTCAAACAGTCCCAAATTAAATTTGATTTTTTTGACCGAAACTAGTGTATAATATACTATGATTTTTGATCGAAACTTGCATTTCGAAAAATTTCATAGAATCTAATTTTCCAATGTATTTTTGCATGAACTTCCATCATAACCTTCCCTCGTAAAATATATAAATGATATATGAAGTTTCGTATCATTTCGAATAGTCCCCGATTTAATTTGATTTTTGACCGAAACTAGTCTAAACTAGTGTATAATATATTATGATTTTTTGGCCAAACCATGCATTTCGAAAAGTTTCATAGAATCTAGTTTTCAGATGATTTTTTTGCATGGACTACCATCATAACCTTCCCTCTTAACATATATAAATGATCTGAAAAGTCTCGTATCATGTCAAATAATCCCCACTTTAATTTGATTTTGTTGACCGAAACTAGTGTATAATATACTATGATTTTTGATCGAAACTTGCATTTCCAAAAGTTTCATAGAATCTAATTTTCCGATGATATTTTACATGGACTTCCATCATAACCTTCCCTCGTAAAATATATAAATGAAATGTGAAGTTTCATATCATTTCGAGTAGTTCACGATTTAATTTGATTTTTGACCAAAACTAGTATAAACTAGTGTATAATATATTATGATTTTTTGGCCAAACCATGCATTTCTAAAGGTTTCATAGAATCTAGTTTTCAGATGATTTTTTTTGCATGGACTACCATCATAACCTTCCCTCTTAACATATATAAATGATCTGAAAACTCTCGTATCATTTTAAATAGTCCACAATTAAATTTGATTTTTTGACCGAAACAAGTGTATAATATACTATGATTTTTGATCGAAACTTGCATTTCGAAAAGTTTCATAGAATCTAATTTTCCGATGTTTTTTTGCATGACCTTCCATCATAACCTTCCCTCGTAAAATATATAACTGATATATGAAGTTTCGTATCATTTCGAATAGTCCCCGATTTAATTTGATTTTTGACCGAAACTAGTATAAACTAGTGTATAATATATTATGATTTTTTGGCCAAACCATGCATTTCGAAAAGTTTCCTAGAATCTAGTTTTCAGATGATTTTTTTGCATGGACTACCATCATAACCTTCCCTCTTAACATATATAAATGATCTGAAAAGTCTCGTATCATTTTAAATAGTCCCCAATTAAATTTGATTTTTTTGACCGAAATAAGTGTATAATATACTATGATTTTTGATCGAAACTTGCATTTCGAAAAGTTTCATTGAATCTAATTTTCCAATGTATTTTTGCATGAACTTCCATCATAACCTTCCCTCGTAAAATATATAAATGATATATGAAGTTTCGTATCATTTCGAATAGTCCCCGATTTAATTTGATTTTTGACCGAAACTAGTCTAAACTAGTGTATAATATATTATGATTTTTTTGCCAAACCATGCATTTTGAAAAGTTTCATAGAATCTAGTTTTCTAATGATTTTTTTGCATGGACTACCATCATAACCTTCCCTCTTAACATATATAAATGATTTGAAAAGTCTCGTATCATGTCAAACAGTCCCCATTTAAATTTGATTTTTTTGACCGAAACTAGTGTATAATATACTATGATTTTTGATCGAAACTTGCATTTCGAAAAGTTTCATAGAATCTAATTTCCATTGTATTTTTGCATGTACTTCCATCATAACCTTCCCTCGTAAAATATATAAATGATATATGAAGTTACGTATCATTTAGAATAGTCCCCAATTTAATTTGACTTTTGACCGAAACTAGTCTAAACTAGTGTATAATATATTATGATTTTTTGGCCAAACCATGCATTTCGAAAAGTTTCATAGAATCTAGTTTCCAGATGATTTTTTTGCATGGACTAACATCATAACCTTCCTTCTTAACATATATAAATGATCTGAAATGTCTCGTATCATTTTAAATAGTCCCCAATTAAATTTGATTTTTTTGACCGAAACAAGTGTATAATATACTATGAGTTTTTATCGAAACTTGCATTTCGAAAAGTTTCATAGAATCTAATTTTCCGATGTTTTTTTGCATGACCTTCCATCATTACCTTTCCTCGTAAAATATATAAATGATATATGAAGTTTCGTATCATTTCAAATAGTCCCCGATTTAATTTGATTTTTGACCGAAACTAGTATAAACTAGTGTATAATATATTATGATTTTTTGGCCAAACCATGCATTTCGAAAAGTTTCATAGAATCTAGTTTTCAGATGATTTTTTTGCATGGACTACCATCATAACCTTCCATCTTAACATATATAAATGATCTGAAAAGTCTCGTATCATGTCAAACAGTCCCCAATTAAATTTGATTTTTTTGACCGAAACTAGTGTATAATATACTATGGTTTTTGATCGAAACTTGCATTTCGAAAAGTTTCTTAGAATCTAATTTTCCAATGTATTTTTGCATGACCTTCCATCATAACCTTCCCTCGTAAAATATATAAATGATATATGAAGTTTCGTATCATTTCGAATAGTCCCCGATTTAATTTGATTTTTGACCGAAACTAGTCTAAACTAGTGTATAGTATATTATGATTTTTTGGCCAAACCATGCATTTCGAAAAGTTTCATAGAATCTAGTTTTCAGATGATTTTTTTGCATGGACTACCATCATAACCCTCCCTCTTAACATATATAAATGATTTGAAAAGTATCGTATCATTTTAACTAGTCCCCAATTAAATTTGATTTTTTTGACCGAAATAAGTGTATAATATACTATGATTTTTGATCGAAACTTGCATTTCGAAAAGTTTCATAGAATCTAATTTTCCGATGTTTTTTTGCATGACCTTCCATCATAACCTTCCCTCGTAAAATATATAAATGAAATGTGAAGTTTCATATCATTTCGAGTAGTTCACGATTTAATTTGATTTTTGACCGAAACTAGTATAAACTAGTGTATAATATATTATGATTTTTTGGCCATACCATGCATTTCGAAAGGTTTCATAGAATCTAGTTTTCAGATGATTTTTTTTGCATGGACTACCATCATAACCTTCCCTCTTAACATATATAAATGATCTGAAAACTCTCGTATCATGTCAAACAGTCCCCAATTAAATTTGATTTTTTTGACCGAAACTAGTGTATAATATACTATGATTTTTGATCGAAACTTGCATTTCGAAAAGTTTCATAGAATCTAATTTTTCGATGTTTTTTTGCATGACCTTCCATCATAACCTTCCCTCGTAAAATATATAAATGATATATGAAGTTTCGTATCATTTCGAATAGTCCCCGATTTAATTTGATTTTTGACCGAAACTATTCTAAACTAGTGTATAGTATATTATGATTTTTTGGCCAAACCATGCATTTCGAAAAGTTTCATAGAATCTAGTTTTCAGATGATTTTTTTGCATGGACTACCATCACAACCTTCCCTCTTAACATATATAAATGATCTGAAAAGTCTCGTATCATTTTAAATAGTCCCCAATTAAATTTGATTTTTTTTACCGAAATAAGTGTATAATATACTATGATTTTTGATGGAAACTTGCATTTCGAAAAGTTTCATTGAATCTAATTTTCCAATGTATTTTTGCATGAACTTCCATCATAACCTTCCCTCGTAAAATATATAAATGATATATGAAGTTTCGTATCATTTCGAATAGTCCCCGATTTAATTTGATTTTTGACAGAAACTAGTCTAAACTAGTGTATAATATATTATGATTTTTTGGCCAAACCATGCATTTTGAAAAGTTTCATAGAATCTAGTTTTCTAATGATTTTTTTGCATGGACTACCATCATAACCTTCCCTCTTAACATATATAAATGATTTGAAAAGTCTCGTATCATGTCAAACAGTCCCCATTTAAATTTGATTTTTTTGACCGAAACTAGTGTATAATATACTATGATTTTTGATCGAAACTTGCATTTCGAAAAGTTTCATAGAATCTAATTTCCATTGTATTTTTGCATGTACTTCCATCATAACCTTCCCTCGTAAAATATATAAATGATATATGAAGTTTCGTATCATTTAGAATAGTCCCCAATTTAATTTGAATTTTGACCGAAACTAGTCTAAACTAGTGTATAATATATTATGATTTTTTGGCCAAACCATGCATTTCGAAAAGTTTCATAGAATCTAGTTTCCAGATGATTTTTTTGCATGGACTAACATCATAACCTTCCTTCTTAACATATATAAATGATCTGAAATGTCTCGTATCATTTTAAATAGTCCCCAATTAAATTTGATTTTTTTGACCGAAACAAGTGTATAATATACTATGAGTTTTTATCGAAACTTGCATTTCGAAAAGTTTCATAGAATCTAATTTTCCGATGTTTTTTTGCATGACCTTCCATCATTACCTTTCCTCGTAAAATATATAAATGATATATGAAGTTTCGTATCATTTCAAATAGTCCCCGATTTAATTTGATTTTTGACCGAAACTAGTATAAACTAGTGTATAATATATTATGATTTTTTGGCCAAACCATGCATTTCGAAAAGTTTCATAGAATCTAGTTTTCAGATGATTTTTTTGCATGGACTACCATCATAACCTTCCATCTTAACATATATAAATGATCTGAAAAGTCTCGTATCATGTCAAACAGTCCCCAATTAAATTTGATTTTTTTGACCGAAACTAGTGTATAATATACTATGGTTTTTGATCGAAACTTGCATTTCGAAAAGTTTCTTAGAATCTAATTTTCCAATGTATTTTTGCATGACCTTCCATCATAACCTTCCCTCGTAAAATATATAAATGATATATGAAGTTTCGTATCATTTCGAATAGTCCCCGATTTAATTTGATTTTTGACCGAAACTAGTCTAAACTAGTGTATAGTATATTATGATTTTTTGGCCAAACCATGCATTTCGAAAAGTTTCATAGAATCTAGTTTTCAGATGATTTTTTTGCATGGACTACCATCATAACCCTCCCTCTTAACATATATAAATGATTTGAAAAGTATCGTATCATTTTAACTAGTCCCCAATTAAATTTGATTTTTTTGACCGAAATAAGTGTATAATATACTATGATTTTTGATCGAAACTTGCATTTCGAAAAGTTTCATAGAATCTAATTTTCCGATGTTTTTTTGCATGACCTTCCATCATAACCTTCCCTCGTAAAATATATAAATGAAATGTGAAGTTTCATATCATTTCGAGTAGTTCACGATTTAATTTGATTTTTGACCGAAACTAGTATAAACTAGTGTATAATATATTATGATTTTTTGGCCATACCATGCATTTCGAAAGGTTTCATAGAATCTAGTTTTCAGATGATTTTTTTGCATGGACTACCATCATAACCTTCCATCTTAACATATATAAATGATCTGAAAAGTCTCGTATCATGTCAAACAGTCCCAAATTAAATTTGATTTTTTTGACCGAAACTAGTGTATAATATACTATGATTTTTGATCGAAACTTGCATTTCGAATAATTTCATAGAATCTAATTTTCCAATGTATTTTTGCATGAACTTCCATCATAACCTTCCCTCGTAAAATATATAAATGATATATGAAGTTTCGTATCATTTCGAATAGTCCCCGATTTAATTTGATTTTTGACCGAAACTAGTCTAAACTAGTGTATAATATATTATGATTTTTTGGCCAAACCATGCATTTCGAAAAGTTTCATAGAATCTAGTTTTCAGATGATTTTTTTGCATGGACTACCATCATAACCTTCCCTCTTAACATATATAAATGATCTGAAAAGTCTCGTATCATGTCAAATAATCCCCACTTTAATTTGATTTTGTTGACCGAAACTAGTGTATAATATACTATGATTTTTGATCGAAACTTGCATTTCCAAAAGTTTCATAGAATCTAATTTTCCGATGATATTTTACATGGACTTCCATCATAACCTTCCCTCGTAAAATATATAAATGAAATGTGAAGTTTCATATCATTTCGAGTAGTTCACGATTTAATTTGATTTTTGACCAAAACTAGTATAAACTAGTGTATAATATATTATGATTTTTTGGCCAAACCATGCATTTCTAAAGGTTTCATAGAATCTAGTTTTCAGATGATTTTTTTTGCATGGACTACCATCATAACCTTCCCTCTTAACATATATAAATGATCTGAAAACTCTCGTATCATTTTAAATAGTCCCCAATTAAATTTGATTTTTTGACCGAAACAAGTGTATAATATACTATGCTTTTTGATCGAAACTTGCATTTCGAAAAGTTTCATAGAATCTAATTTTCCGATGTTTTTTTGCATGACCTTCCATCATAACCTTCCCTCGTAAAATATATAACTGATATATGAAGTTTCGTATCATTTCGAATAGTCCCCGATATAATTTGATTTTTGACCGAAACTAGTATAAACTAGTGTATAATATATTATGATTTTTTGGCCAAACCATGCATTTCGAAAAGTTTCCTAGAATCTAGTTTTCAGATGATTTTTTTGCATGGACTACCATCATAACCTTCCCTCTTAACATATATAAATGATCTGAAAAGTCTCGTATCATTTTAAATAGTCCCCAATTAAATTTGATTTTTTTGACCGAAATAAGTGTATAATATACTATGATTTTTGATCGAAACTTGCATTTCGAAAAGTTTCATTGAATCTAATTTTCCAATGTATTTTTGCATGAACTTCCATCATAACCTTCCCTCGTAAAATATATAAATGATATATGAAGTTTCGTATCATTTCGAATAGTCCCCGATTTAATTTGATTTTTGACCGAAACTAGTCTAAACTAGTGTATAATATATTATGATTTTTTTGCCAAACCATGCATTTTGAAAAGTTTCATAGAATCTAGTTTTCTAATGATTTTTTTGCATGGACTACCATCATAACCTTCCCTCTTAACATATATAAATGATTTGAAAAGTCTCGTATCATGTCAAACAGTCCCCATTTAAATTTGATTTTTTTGACCGAAACTAGTGTATAATATACTATGATTTTTGATCGAAACTTGCATTTCGAAAAGTTTCATAGAATCTAATTTCCATTGTATTTTTGCATGTACTTCCATCATAACCTTCCCTCGTAAAATATATAAATGATATATGAAGTTTCGTATCATTTAGAATAGTCCCCAATTTAATTTGACTTTTGACCGAAACTAGTCTAAACTAGTGTATAATATATTATGATTTTTTGGCCAAACCATGCATTTCGAAAAGTTTCATAGAATCTAGTTTCCAGATGATTTTTTTGCATGGACTAACATCATAACCTTCCTTCTTAACATATATAAATGATCTGAAATGTCTCGTATCATTTTAAATAGTCCCCAATTAAATTTGATTTTTTTGACCGAAACAAGTGTATAATATACTATGATTTTTTATCGAAACTTGCATTTCGAAAAGTTTCATAGAATCTAATTTTCCGATGTTTTTTTGCATGACCTTCCATCATTACCTTCCCTCGTAAAATATATAAATGATATATGAAGTTTCGTATCATTTCAAATAGTCCCCGATTTAATTTGATTTTTGACCGAAACTAGTATAAACTAGTGTATAATATATTATGATTTTTTGGCCAAACCATGCATTTCGAAAAGTTTCATAGAATCTAGTTTTCAGATGATTTTTTTGCATGGACTACCATCATAACCTTCCATCTTAACATATATAAATGATCTGAAAAGTCTCGTATCATGTCAAACAGTCCCCAATTAAATTTGATTTTTTTGACCGAAACTAGTGTATAATATACTATGGTTTTTGATCGAAACTTGCATTTCGAAAAGTTTCTTAGAATCTAATTTTCCAATGTATTTTTGCATGACCTTCCATCATAACCTTCCCTCGTAAAATATATAAATGATATATGAAGTTTCGTATCATTTCGAATAGTCCCCGATTTAATTTGATTTTTGACCGAAACTAGTCTAAACTAGTGTATAGTATATTATGATTTTTTGGCCAAACCATGCATTTCGAAAAGTTTCATAGAATCTAGTTTTCAGATGATTTTTTTGCATGGACTACCATCATAACCCTCCCTCTTAACATATATAAATGATTTGAAAAGTATCGTATCATTTTAACTAGTCCCCAATTAAATTTGATTTTTTTGACCGAAATAAGTGTATAATATACTATGATTTTTGATCGAAACTTGCATTTCGAAAAGTTTCATAGAATCTAATTTTCCGATGTTTTTTTGCATGACCTTCCATCATAACCTTCCCTCGTAAAATATATAAATGAAATGTGAAGTTTCATATCATTTCGAGTAGTTCACGATTTAATTTGATTTTTGACCGAAACTAGTATAAACTAGTGTATAATATATTATGATTTTTTGGCCATACCATGCATTTCGAAAGGTTTCATAGAATCTAGTTTTCAGATGATTTTTTTTGCATGGACTACCATCATAACCTTCCCTCTTAACATATATAAATGATCTGAAAACTCTCGTATCATGTCAAACAGTCCCCAATTAAATTTGATTTTTTTGACCGAAACTAGTGTATAATATACTATGATTTTTGATCGAAACTTGCATTTCGAAAAGTTTCCTAGAATCTAATTTTCCGATGTTTTTTTGCATGACCTTCCATCATAACCTTCCCTCGTAAAATATATAAATGATATATGAAGTTTCGTATCATTTCGAATAGTCCCCGATTTAATTTGATTTTTGACCGAAACTATTCTAAACTAGTGTATAGTATATTATGATTTTTTGGCCAAACCATGCATTTCGAAAAGTTTCATAGAATCTAGTTTTCAGATGATTTTTTTGCATGGACTACCATCATAACCTTCCCTCTTAACATATATAAATGATCTGAAAAGTCTCGTATCATTTTAAATAGTCCCCAATTAAATTTGATTTTTTTTACCGAAATAAGTGTATAATATACTATGATTTTTGATCGAAACTTGCATTTCGAAAAGTTTCATTGAATCTAATTTTCCAATGTATTTTTGCATGAACTTCCATCATAACCTTCCCTCGTAAAATATATAAATGATATATGAAGTTTCGTATCATTTCGAATAGTCCCCGATTTAATTTGATTTTTGACCGAAACTAGTCTAAACTAGTGTATAATATATTATGATTTTTTGGCCAAACCATGCATTTTGAAAAGTTTCATAGAATCTAGTTTTCTAATGATTTTTTTGCATGGACTACCATCATAACCTTCCCTCTTAACATATATAAATGATTTGAAAAGTCTCGTATCATGTCAAACAGTCCCCATTTAAATTTGATTTTTTTGACCGAAACTAGTGTATAATATACTATGATTTTTGATCGAAACTTGCATTTCGAAAAGTTTCATAGAATCTAATTTCCATTGTATTTTTGCATGTACTTCCATCATAACCTTCCCTCGTAAAATATATAAATGATATATGAAGTTTCGTATCATTTAGAATAGTCCCCAATTTAATTTGACTTTTGACCGAAACTAGTCTAAACTAGTGTATAATATATTATGATTTTTTGGCCAAACCATGCATTTCGAAAAGTTTCATAGAATCTAGTTTCCAGATGATTTTTTTGCATGGACTAACATCATAACCTTCCTTCTTAACATATATAAATGATCTGAAATGTCTCGTATCATTTTAAATAGTCCCCAATTAAATTTGATTTTTTTGACCGAAACAAGTGTATAATATACTATGATTTTTTATCGAAACTTGCATTTCGAAAAGTTTCATAGAATCTAATTTTCCGATGTTTTTTTGCATGACCTTCCATCATTACCTTCCCTCGTAAAATATATAAATGATATATGAAGTTTCGTATCATTTCAAATAGTCCCCGATTTAATTTGATTTTTGACCGAAACTAGTATAAACTAGTGTATAATATATTATGATTTTTTGGCCAAACCATGCATTTCGAAAAGTTTCATAGAATCTAGTTTTCAGATGATTTTTTTGCATGGACTACCATCATAACCTTCCATCTTAACATATATAAATGATCTGAAAAGTCTCGTATCATGTCAAACAGTCCCCAATTAAATTTGATTTTTTTGACCGAAACTAGTGTATAATATACTATGGTTTTTGATCGAAACTTGCATTTCGAAAAGTTTCTTAGAATCTAATTTTCCAATGTATTTTTGCATGACCTTCCATCATAACCTTCCCTCGTAAAATATATAAATGATATATGAAGTTTCGTATCATTTCGAATAGTCCCCGATTTAATTTGATTTTTGACCGAAACTAGTCTAAACTAGTGTATAGTATATTATGATTTTTTGGCCAAACCATGCATTTCGAAAAGTTTCATAGAATCTAGTTTTCAGATGATTTTTTTGCATGGACTACCATCATAACCCTCCCTCTTAACATATATAAATGATTTGAAAAGTATCGTATCATTTTAACTAGTCCCCAATTAAATTTGATTTTTTTGACCGAAATAAGTGTATAATATACTATGATTTTTGATCGAAACTTGCATTTCGAAAAGTTTCATAGAATCTAATTTTCCGATGTTTTTTTGCATGACCTTCCATCATAACCTTCCCTCGTAAAATATATAAATGAAATGTGAAGTTTCATATCATTTCGAGTAGTTCACGATTTAATTTGATTTTTGACCGAAACTAGTATAAACTAGTGTATAATATATTATGATTTTTTGGCCATACCATGCATTTCGAAAGGTTTCATAGAATCTAGTTTTCAGATGATTTTTTTTGCATGGACTACCATCATAACCTTCCCTCTTAACATATATAAATGATCTGAAAACTCTCGTATCATGTCAAACAGTCCCCAATTAAATTTGATTTTTTTGACCGAAACTAGTGTATAATATACTATGATTTTTGATCGAAACTTGCATTTCGAAAAGTTTCATAGAATCTAATTTTCCGATGTTTTTTTGCATGACCTTCCATCATAACCTTCCCTCGTAAAATATATAAATGATATATGAAGTTTCGTATCATTTCGAATAGTCCCCGATTTAATTTGATTTTTGACCGAAACTATTCTAAACTAGTGTATAGTATATTATGATTTTTTGGCCAAACCATGCATTTCGAAAAGTTTCATAGAATCTAGTTTTCAGATGATTTTTTTGCATGGACTACCATCATAACCTTCCCTCTTAACATATATAAATGATCTGAAAAGTCTCGTATCATTTTAAATAGTCCCCAATTAAATTTGATTTTTTTGACCGAAATAAGTGTATAATATACTATGATTTTTGATCGAAACTTGCATTTCGAAAAGTTTCATTGAATCTAATTTTCCAATGTATTTTTGCATGAACTTCCATCATAACCTTCCCTCGTAAAATATATAAATGATATATGAAGTTTCGTATCATTTCGAATAGTCCCCGATTTAATTTGATTTTTGACCAAAACTAGTCTAAACTAGTGTATAATATATTATGATTTTTTTGCCAAACCATGCATTTTGAAAAGTTTCATAGAATCTAGTTTTCTAATGATTTTTTTGCATGGACTACCATCATAACCTTCCCTCTTAACATATATAAATGATTTGAAAAGTCTCGTATCATGTCAAACAGTCCCCATTTAAATTTGATTTTTTTGACCGAAACTAGTGTATAATATACTATGATTTTTGATCGAAACTTGCATTTCGAAAAGTTTCATAGAATCTAATTTCCATTGTATTTTTGCATGTACTTCCATCATAACCTTCCCTCGTAAAATATATAAATGATATATGAAGTTTCGTATCATTTAGAATAGTCCCCAATTTAATTTGACTTTTGACCGAAACTAGTCTAAACTAGTGTATAATATATTATGATTTTTTGGCCAAACCATGCATTTCGAAAAGTTTCATAGAATCTAGTTTCCAGATAATTTTTTTGCATGGACTAACATCATAACCTTCCTTCTTAACATATATAAATGATCTGAAATGTCTCGTATCATTTTAAATAGTCCCCAATTAAATTTGATTTTTTTGACCGAAACAAGTGTATAATATACTATGATTTTTTATCGAAACTTGCATTTCGAAAAGTTTCATAGAATCTAATTTTCCGATTTTTTTTTGCATGACCTTCCATCATTACCTTCCCTCGTAAAATATATAAATGATATATGAAGTTTCGTATCATTTCAAATAGTCCCCGATTTAATTTGATTTTTGACAGAAACTAGTATAAACTAGTGTATAATATATTATGATTTTTTGGCCAAACCATGCATTTCGAAAAGTTTCATAGAATCTAGTTTTCAGATGATTTTTTTGCATGGACTACCATCATAACCTTCCATCTTAACATATATAAATGATCTGAAAAGTCTCGTATCATGTCAAACAGTCCCCAATTAAATTTGATTTTTTTGACCGAAACTAGTGTATAATATACTATGGTTTTTGATCGAAACTTGCATTTCGAAAAGTTTCTTAGAATCTAATTTTCCAATGTATTTTTGCATGACCTTCCATCATAACCTTCCCTCGTAAAATATATAAATGATATATGAAGTTTCGTATCATTTCGAATAGTCCCCGATTTAATTTGATTTTTGACTGAAACTAGTCTAAACTAGTGTATAGTATATTATGATTTTTTGGCCAAACCATGCATTTCGAAAAGTTTCATAGAATCTAGTTTTCAGATGATTTTTTTGCATGGACTACCATCATAACCCTCCCTCTTAACATATATAAATGATTTGAAAAGTATCGTATCATTTTAACTAGTCCCCAATTAAATTTGTTTTTTTTGACCGAAATAAGTGTATAATATACTATGATTTTTGATCGAAACTTGCATTTCGAAAAGTTTCATAGAATCTAATTTTCCGATGTTTTTTTGCATGACCTTCCATCATAACCTTCCCTCGTAAAATATATAAATGAAATGTGAAGTTTCATATCATTTCGAGTAGTTCACGATTTAATTTGATTTTTGACCGAAACTAGTATAAACTAGTGTATAATATATTATGATTTTTTGGCCATACCATGCATTTCGAAAGGTTTCATAGAATATAGTTTTCAGATGATTTTTTTTGCATGGACTACCATCATAACCTTCCCTCTTAACATATATAAATGATCTGAAAACTCTCGTATCATGTCAAACAGTCCCCAATTAAATTTGATATTTTTGACCGAAACTAGTGTATAATATACTATGATTTTTGATCGAAACTTGCATTTCGAAAAGTTTCATAGAATCTAATTTTCTGATGTTTTTCTGCATGACCTTCCATCATAACCTTCCCTCGTAAAATATATAAATGATATATGAAGTTTCGTATCATTTCGAATAGTCCCCGATTTAATTTGATTTTTGACCGAAACTAGTCTAAACTAGTGTATAGTATATTATGATTTTTTGGCCAAACCATGCATTTCGAAAAGTTTCATAGAATCTAGTTTTCAGATGATTTTTTTGCATGGACTACCATCATAACCTTCCCTCTTAACATATATAAATGATCTGAAAAGTCTCGTATCATTTTAAATAGTCCCCAATTAAATTTGATTTTTTTGACCGAAATAAGTGTATAATATACTATGATTTTTGATCGAAACTTGCATTTCGAAAAGTTTCATTGAATCTAATTTTCCAATGTATTTTTGCATGAACTTCCATCATAACCTTCCCTCGTAAAATATATAAATGATATATGAAGTTTCGTATCATTTCGAATAGTCCCCGATTTAATTTGATTTTTGACCGAAACTAGTCTAAACTAGTGTATAATATATTATGATTTTTTTGCCAAACCATGCATTTTGAAAAGTTTCATAGAATCTAGTTTTCTAATGATTTTTTTGCATGGACTACCATCATAACCTTCCCTCTTAACATATATAAATGATTTGAAAAGTCTCGTATCATGTCAAACAGTCCCCATTTAAATTTGATTTTTTTGACCGAAACTAGTGTATAATATACTATGATTTTTGATCGAAACTTGCATTTCGAAAAGTTTCATAGAATCTAATTTCCATTGTATTTTTGCATGTACTTCCATCATAACCTTCCCTCGTAAAATATATAAATGATATATGAAGTTTCGTATCATTTAGAATAGTCCCCAATTTAATTTGACTTTTGACCGAAACTAGTCTAAACTAGTGTATAATATATTATGATTTTTTGGCCAAACCATGCATTTCGAAAAGTTTCATAGAATCTAGTTTCCAGATGATTTTTTTGCATGGACTAACATCATAACCTTCCTTCTTAACATATATAAATGATCTGAAATGTCTCGTATCATTTTAAATAGTCCCCAATTAAATTTGATTTTTTTGACCGAAACAAGTGTATAATATACTATGATTTTTTATCGAAACTTGCATTTCGAAAAGTTTCATAGAATCTAATTTTCCGATGTTTTTTTGCATGACCTTCCATCATTACCTTCCCTCGTAAAATATATAAATGATATATGAAGTTTCGTATCATTTCAAATAGTCCCCGATTTAATTTGATTTTTGACCGAAACTAGTATAAACTAGTGTATAATATATTATGATTTTTTGGCCAAACCATGCATTTCGAAAAGTTTCATAGAATCTAGTTTTCAGATGATTTTTTTGCATGGACTACCATCATAACCTTCCATCTTAACATATATAAATGATCTGAAAAGTCTCGTATCATGTCAAACAGTCCCCAATTAAATTTGATTTTTTTGACCGAAACTAGTGTATAATATACTATGGTTTTTGATCGAAACTTGCATTTCGAAAAGTTTCTTAGAATCTAATTTTCCAATGTATTTTTGCATGACCTTCCATCATAACCTTCCCTCGTAAAATATATAAATGATATATGAAGTTTCGTATCATTTCGAATAGTCCCCGATTTAATTTGATTTTTGACTGAAACTAGTCTAAACTAGTGTATAGTATATTATGATTTTTTGGCCAAACCATGCATTTCGAAAAGTTTCATAGAATCTAGTTTTCAGATGATTTTTTTGCATGGACTACCATCATAACCCTCCCTCTTAACATATATAAATGATTTGAAAAGTATCGTATCATTTTAACTAGTCCCCAATTAAATTTGTTTTTTTTGACCGAAATAAGTGTATAATATACTATGATTTTTGATCGAAACTTGCATTTCGAAAAGTTTCATAGAATCTAATTTTCCGATGTTTTTTTGCATGACCTTCCATCATAACCTTCCCTCGTAAAATATATAAATGAAATGTGAAGTTTCATATCATTTCGAGTAGTTCACGATTTAATTTGATTTTTGACCGAAACTAGTATAAACTAGTGTATAATATATTATGATTTTTTGGCCATACCATGCATTTCGAAAGGTTTCATAGAATCTAGTTTTCAGATGATTTTTTTTGCATGGACTACCATCATAACCTTCCCTCTTAACATATATAAATGATCTGAAAACTCTCGTATCATGTCAAACAGTCCCCAATTAAATTTGATATTTTTGACCGAAACTAGTGTATAATATACTATGATTTTTGATCGAAACTTGCATTTCGAAAAGTTTCATAGAATCTAATTTTCTGATGTTTTTCTGCATGACCTTCCATCATAACCTTCCCTCGTAAAATATATAAATCATATATGAAGTTTCGTATCATTTCGAATAGTCCCCGATTTAATTTGATTTTTGACCGAAACTAGTCTAAACTAGTGTATAGTATATTATGATTTTTTGGCCAAACCATGCATTTCGAAAAGTTTCATAGAATCTAGTTTTCAGATGATTTTTTTGCATGGACTACCATCATAACCTTCCCTCTTAACATATATAAATGATCTGAAAAGTCTCGTATCATTTTAAATAGTCCCCAATTAAATTTGATTTTTTTTACCGAAATAAGTGTATAATATACTATGATTTTTGATCGAAACTTGCATTTCGAAAAGTTTCATTGAATCTAATTTTCCAATGTATTTTTGCATGAACTTCCATCATAACCTTCCCTCGTAAAATATATAAATGATATATGAAGTTTCGTATCATTTCGAATAGTCCCCGATTTAATTTGATTTTTGACCGAAACTAGTCTAAACTAGTGTATAATATATTATGATTTTTTGGCCAAACCATGCATTTTGAAAAGTTTCATAGAATCTAGTTTTCTAATGATTTTTTTGCATGGACTACCATCATAACCTTCCCTCTTAACATATATAAATGATTTGAAAAGTCTCGTATCATGTCAAACAGTCCCCATTTAAATTTGATTTTTTTGACCGAAACTAGTGTATAATATACTATGATTTTTGATCGAAACTTGCATTTCGAAAAGTTTCATAGAATCTAATTTCCATTGTATTTTTGCATGTACTTCCATCATAACCTTCCCTCGTAAAATATATAAATGATATATGAAGTTTCGTATCATTTAGAATAGTCCCCAATTTAATTTGACTTTTGACCGAAACTAGTCTAAACTAGTGTATAATATATTATGATTTTTTGGCCAAACCATGCATTTCGAAAAGTTTCATAGAATCTAGTTTCCAGATGATTTTTTTGCATGGACTAACATCATAACCTTCCTTCTTAACATATATAAATGATCTGAAATGTCTCGTATCATTTTAAATAGTCCCCAATTAAATTTGATTTTTTTGACCGAAACAAGTGTATAATATACTATGATTTTTTATCGAAACTTGCATTTCGAAAAGTTTCATAGAATCTAATTTTCCGATGTTTTTTTGCATGACCTTCCATCATTACCTTCCCTCGTAAAATATATAAATGATATATGAAGTTTCGTATCATTTCAAATAGTCCCCGATTTAATTTGATTTTTGACCGAAACTAGTATAAACTAGTGTATAATATATTATGATTTTTTGGCCAAACCATGCATTTCGAAAAGTTTCATAGAATCTAGTTTTCAGATGATTTTTTTGCATGGACTACCATCATAACCTTCCATCTTAACATATATAAATGATCTGAAAAGTCTCGTATCATGTCAAACAGTCCCCAATTAAATTTGATTTTTTTGACCGAAACTAGTGTATAATATACTATGGTTTTTGATCGAAACTTGCATTTCGAAAAGTTTCTTAGAATCTAATTTTCCAATGTATTTTTTCATGACCTTCAATCATAACCTTCCCTCGTAAAATATATAAATGATATATGAAGTTTCGTATCATTTCGAATAGTCCCCGATTTAATTTGATTTTTGACTGAAACTAGTCTAAACTAGTGTATAGTATATTATGATTTTTTGGCCAAACCATGCATTTCGAAAAGTTTCATAGAATCTAGTTTTCAGATGATTTTTTTGCATGGACTACCATCATAACCCTCCCTCTTAACATATATAAATGATTTGAAAAGTATCGTATCATTTTAACTAGTCCCCAATTAAATTTGATTTTTTTGACCGAAATAAGTGTATAATATACTATGATTTTTGATCGAAACTTGCATTTCGAAAAGTTTCATAGAATCTAATTTTCCGATGTTTTTTTGCATGACCTTCCATCATAACCTTCCCTCGTAAAATATATAAATGAAATGTGAAGTTTCATATCATTTCGAGTAGTTCACGATTTAATTTGATTTTTGACCGAAACTAGTATAAACTAGTGTATAATATATTATGATTTTTTGGCCATACCATGCATTTCGAAAGGTTTCATAGAATCTAGTTTTCAGATGATTTTTTTTGCATGGACTACCATCATAACCTTCCCTCTTAACATATATAAATGATCTGAAAACTCTCGTATCATGTCAAACAGTCCCCAATTAAATTTGATATTTTTGACCGAAACTAGTGTATAATATACTATGATTTTTGATCGAAACTTGCATTTCGAAAAGTTTCATAGAATCTAATTTTCTGATGTTTTTCTGCATGACCTTCCATCATAACCTTCCCTCGTAAAATATATAAATCATATATGAAGTTTCGTATCATTTCGAATAGTCCCCGATTTAATTTGATTTTTGACCGAAACTAGTCTAAACTAGTGTATAGTATATTATGATTTTTTGGCCAAACCATGCATTTCGAAAAGTTTCATAGAATCTAGTTTTCAGATGATTTTTTTGCATGGACTACCATCATAACCTTCCCTCTTAACATATATAAATGATCTGAAAAGTCTCGTATCATTTTAAATAGTCCCCAATTAAATTTGATTTTTTTTACCGAAATAAGTGTATAATATACTATGATTTTTGATCGAAACTTGCATTTCGAAAAGTTTCATTGAATCTAATTTTCCAATGTATTTTTGCATGAACTTCCATCATAACCTTCCCTCGTAAAATATATAAATGATATATGAAGTTTCGTATCATTTCGAATAGTCCCCGATTTAATTTGATTTTTGACCGAAACTAGTCTAAACTAGTGTATAATATATTATGATTTTTTGGCCAAACCATGCATTTTGAAAAGTTTCATAGAATCTAGTTTTCTAATGATTTTTTTGCATGGACTACCATCATAACCTTCCCTCTTAACATATATAAATGATTTGAAAAGTCTCGTATCATGTCAAACAGTCCCCATTTAAATTTGATTTTTTTGACCGAAACTAGTGTATAATATACTATGATTTTTGATCGAAACTTGCATTTCGAAAAGTTTCATAGAATCTAATTTCCATTGTATTTTTGCATGTACTTCCATCATAACCTTCCCTCGTAAAATATATAAATGATATATGAAGTTTCGTATCATTTAGAATAGTCCCCAATTTAATTTGACTTTTGACCGAAACTAGTCTAAACTAGTGTATAATATATTATGATTTTTTGGCCAAACCATGCATTTCGAAAAGTTTCATAGAATCTAGTTTCCAGATGATTTTTTTGCATGGACTAACATCATAACCTTCCTTCTTAACATATATAAATGATCTGAAATGTCTCGTATCATTTTAAATAGTCCCCAATTAAATTTGATTTTTTTGACCGAAACAAGTGTATAATATACTATGATTTTTTATCGAAACTTGCATTTCGAAAAGTTTCATAGAATCTAATTTTCCGATGTTTTTTTGCATGACCTTCCATCATTACCTTCCCTCGTAAAATATATAAATGATATATGAAGTTTCGTATCATTTCAAATAGTCCCCGATTTAATTTGATTTTTGACCGAAACTAGTATAAACTAGTGTATAATATATTATGATTTTTTGGCCAAACCATGCATTTCGAAAAGTTTCATAGAATCTAGTTTTCAGATGATTTTTTTGCATGGACTACCATCATAACCTTCCATCTTAACATATATAAATGATCTGAAAAGTCTCGTATCATGTCAAACAGTCCCCAATTAAATTTGATTTTTTGACCGAAACTAGTGTATAATATACTATGGTTTTTGATCGAAACTTGCATTTCGAAAAGTTTCTTAGAATCTAATTTTCCAATGTATTTTTGCATGACCTTCAATCATAACCTTCCCTCGTAAAATATATAAATGATATATGAAGTTTCGTATCATTTCGAATAGTCCCCGATTTAATTTGATTTTTGACTGAAACTAGTCTAAACTAGTGTATAGTATATTATGATTTTTTGGCCAAACCATGCATTTCGAAAAGTTTCATAGAATCTAGTTTTCATATGATTTTTTTGCATGGACTACCATCATAACCCTCCCTCTTAACATATATAAATGATTTGAAAAGTATCGTATCATTTTAACTAGTCCCCAATTAAATTTGATTTTTTTGACCGAAATAAGTGTATAATATACTATGATTTTTGATCGAAACTTGCATTTCGAAAAGTTTCATAGAATCTAATTTTCCGATGTTTTTTTGCATGACCTTCCATCATAACCTTCCCTCGTAAAATATATAAATGAAATGTGAAGTTTCATATCATTTCGAGTAGTTCACGATTTAATTTGATTTTTGACCGAAACTAGTATAAACTAGTGTATAATATATTATGATTTTTTGGCCATACCATGCATTTCGAAAGGTTTCATAGAATCTAGTTTTCAGATGATTTTTTTGCATGGACTACCATCATAACCTTCCCTCTTAACATATATAAATGATCTGAAAACTCTCGTATCATGTCAAACAGTCCCCAATTAAATTTGATATTTTTGACCGAAACTAGTGTATAATATACTATGATTTTTGATCGAAACTTGCATTTCGAAAAGTTTCATAGAATCTAATTTTCCGATGTTTTTCTGCATGACCTTCCATCATAACCTTCCCTCGTAAAATATATAAATGATATATGAAGTTTCGTATCATTTCGAATAGTCCCCGATTTAATTTGATTTTTGACCGAAACTAGTCTAAACTAGTGTATAGTATATTATGATTTTTTGGCCAAACCATGCATTTCGAAAAGTTTCATAGAATCTAGTTTTCAGATGATTTTTTTGCATGGACTACCATCATAACCTTCCCTCTTAACATATATAAATGATCTGAAAAGTCTCGTATCATTTTAAATAGTCCCCAATTAAATTTGATTTTTTTTACCGAAATAAGTGTATAATATACTATGATTTTTGATCGAAACTTGCATTTCGAAAAGTTTCATTGAATCTAATTTTCCAATGTATTTTTGCATGAACTTCCATCATAACCTTCCCTCGTAAAATATATAAATGATATATGAAGTTTCGTATCATTTCGAATAGTCCCCGATTTAATTTGATTTTTGACCGAAACTAGTCTAAACTAGTGTATAATATATTATGATTTTTTGGCCAAACCATGCATTTTGAAAATTTTCATAGAATCTAGTTTTCTAATGATTTTTTTGCATGGACTACCATCATAACCTTCCCTCTTAACATATATAAATGATTTGAAAAGTCTCGTATCATGTCAAACAGTCCCCATTTAAATTTGATTTTTTTGACCGAAACTAGTGTATAATATACTATGATTTTTGATCGAAACTTGCATTTCGAAAAGTTTCATAGAATCTAATTTCCATTGTATTTTTGCAAGTACTTCCGTCATAACCTTCCCTCGTAAAATATATAAATGATATATGAAGTTTCGTATCATTTAGAATAGTCCCCAATTTAATTTGACTTTTGACCGAAACTAGTCTAAACTAGTGTATAATATATTATGATTTTTTGGCCAAACCATGCATTTTGAAAAGTTTCATAGAATCTAGTTTCCAGATGATTTTTTTGCATGGACTAACATCATAACCTTCCTTCTTAACATATATAAATGATCTGAAATGTCTCGTATCATTTTAAATAGTCCCCAATTAAATTTGATTTTTTTGACCGAAACAAGTGTATAATATACTATGATTTTTTATCGAAACTTGCATTTCGAAAAGTTTCATAGAATCTAATTTTCCGATGTTTTTTTGCATGACCTTCCATCATTACCTTCCCTCGTAAAATATATAAATGATATATGAAGTTTCGTATCATTTCAAATAGTCCCCGATTTAATTTGATTTTTGACCGAAACTAGTATAAACTAGTGTATAATATATTATGATTTTTTGGCCAAACCATGCATTTCGAAAAGTTTCATAGAATCTAGTTTTCAGATGATTTTTTTGCATGGACTACCATCATAACCTTCCATCTTAACATATATAAATGATCTGAAAAGTCTCGTATCATGTCAAACAGTCCCCAATTAAATTTGATTTTTTTGACCGAAACTAGTGTATAATATACTATGGTTTTTGATCGAAACTTGCATTTCGAAAAGTTTCTTAGAATCTAATTTTCCGATGTTTTTTTGCATGACCTTCCATCATAACCTTCCCTCATAAAATATATAAATGAAATGTGAAGTTTCATATCATTTCGAGTAGTTCACGATTTAATTTGATTTTTGACCGAAACTAGTATAAACTAGTGTATAATATATTATGATTTTTTGGCCATACCGTGCATTTCGAAAGGTTTCATAGAATCTAGTTTTCAGATGATTTTTTTTGCATGGACTACCATCATAACCTTCCCTCTTAACATATATAAATGATCTGAAAACTCTCGTATCATGTCAAACAGTCCCCAATTAAATTTGATTTTTTTGACCGAAACTAGTGTATAATATACTATGATTTTTGATCGAAACTTGCATTTCGAAAAGTTTCATAGAATCTAATTTTCCGATGTTTTTCTGCATGACCTTCCATCATAACCTTCCCTCGTAAAATATATAAATGATATATGAAGTTTCGTATCATTTCGAATAGTCCCCGATTTAATTTGATTTTTGACCGAAACTAGTCTAAACTAGTGTATAGTATATTATGATTTTTTGGCCAAACCATGCATTTCGAAAAGTTTCATAGAATCTAGTTTTCAGATGATTTTTTTGCATGGACTACCATCGTAACCTTCCCTCTTAACATATATAAATGATCTGAAAACTCTCGTATCATGTCAAACAGTCCCCAATTAAATTTGATTTTTTTGACCGAAACTAGTGTATAATATACTATGATTTTTGATCGAAACTTGCATTTCGAAAAGTTTCATAGAATCTAATTTTCCGATGTTTTTCTGCATGACCTTCCATCATAACCTTCCCTCGTAAAATATATAAATGATATATGAAGTTTCGTATCATTTCGAATAGTCCCCGATTTAATTTGATTTTTGACCGAAACTAGTCTAAACTAGTGTATAGTATATTATGATTTTTTGGCCAAACCATGCATTTCGAAAAGTTTCATAGAATCTAGTTTTCAGATGATTTTTTTGCATGGACTACCATCGTAACCTTCCCTCTTAACATATATAAATGATCTGAAAAGTCTCGTATCATTTTAAATAGTCCCCAATTAAATTTGATTTTTTTTACCGAAATAAGTGTATAATATACTATGATTTTTGATCGAAACTTGCATTTCGAAAAGTTTCATTGAATCTAATTTTCCAATGTATTTTTGCATGAACTTCCATCATAACCTTCCCTCGTAAAATATATAAATGATATATGAAGTTTCGTATCATTTCGAATAGTCCCCGATTTAATTTGATTTTTGACCGAAACTAGTCTAAACTAGTGTATAATATATTATGATTTTTTGGCCAAACCATGCATTTTGAAAAGTTTCATAGAATCTAGTTTTCTAATGATTTTTTTGCATGGACTACCATCATAACCTTCCCTCTTAACATATATAAATGATTTGAAAAGTCTCGTATCATGTCAAACAGTCCCCATTTAAATTTGATTTTTTTGACCGAAACTAGTGTATAATATACTATGATTTTTGATCGAAACTTGCATTTCGAAAAGTTTCATAGAATCTAATTTCCATTGTATTTTTGCATGTACTTCCATCATAACCTTCCCTCGTAAAATATATAAATGATATATGAAGTTTCGTATCATTTAGAATAGTCCCCAATTTAATTTGACTTTTGACCGAAACTAGTCTAAACTAGTGTATAATATATTATGATTTTTTGGCCAAACCATGCATTTCGAAAAGTTTCATAGAATCTAATTTCCAGATGATTTTTTTGCATGGACTAACATCATAACCTTCCTTCTTAACATATATAAATGATCTGAAATGTCTCGTATCATTTTAAATAGTCCCCAATTAAATTTGATTTTTTTGACCGAAACAAGTGTATAATATACTATGATTTTTTATCGAAACTTGCATTTCGAAAAGTTTCATAGAATCTAATTTTCCGATGTTTTTTTGCATGACCTTCCATCATTACCTTCCCTCGTAAAATATATAAATGATATATGAAGTTTCGTATCATTTCAAATAGTCCCCGATTTAATTTGATTTTTGACCGAAACTAGTATAAACTAGTGTATAATATATTATGATTTTTTGGCCAAACCATGCATTTCGAAAAGTTTCATAGAATCTAGTTTTCAGATGATTTTTTTGCATGGACTACCATCATAACCTTCCATCTTAACATATATAAATGATCTGAAAAGTCTCGTATCATGTCAAACAGTCCCCAATTAAATTTGATTTTTTTGACCGAAACTAGTGTATAATATACTATGGTTTTTGATCGAAACTTGCATTTCGAAAAGTTTCTTAGAATCTAATTTTCCAATGTATTTTTGCATGACCTTCCATCATAACCTTCCCTCGTAAAATATATAAATGATATATGAAGTTTCGTATCATTTCGAATAGTCCCCGATTTAATTTGATTTTTGACCGAAACTAGTCTAAACTAGTGTATAGTATATTATGATTTTTTGGCCAAACCATGCATTTCGAAAAGTTTCATAGAATCTAGTTTTCAGATGATTTTTTTGCATGGACTACCATCATAACCCTCCCTCTTAACATATATAAATGATTTGAAAAGTATCGTATCATTTTAACTAGTCCCCAATTAAATTTGATTTTTTTGACCGAAATAAGTGTATAATATACTATGATTTTTGATCGAAACTTGCATTTCGAAAAGTTTCATAGAATCTAATTTTCCGATGTTTTTTTGCATGACCTTCCATCATTACCTTCCCTCGTAAAATATATAAATGAAATGTGAAGTTTCTTATCATTTCGAGTAGTTCACGATTTAATTTGATTTTTGACCGAAACTAGTATAAACTAGTGTATAATATATTATGATTTTTTGGCCATACCATGCATTTCGAAAGGTTTCATAGAATCTAGTTTTCAGATGATTTTTTTTGCATGGACTACCATCATAACCTTCCCTCTTAACATATATAAATGATCTGAAAACTCTCGTATCATGTCAAACAGTCCCCAATTAAATTTGATTTTTTTGACCGAAACTAGTGTATAATATACTATGATTTTTGATCGAAACTTGCATTTCGAAAAGTTTCATAGAATCTAATTTTCCGATGTTTTTCTGCATGACCTTCCATCATAACCTTCCCTCGTAAAATATATAAATGATATATGAAGTTTCGTATCATTTCGAATAGTCCCCGATTTAATTTGATTTTTGACCGAAACTAGTCTAAACTAGTGTATAGTATATTATGATTTTTTGGCCAAACCATGCATTTCGAAAAGTTTCATAGAATCTAGTTTTCAGATGATTTTTTTGCATGGACTACCATCGTAACCTTCCCTCTTAACATATATAAATGATCTGAAAAGTCTCGTATCATTTTAAATAGTCCCCAATTAAATTTGATTTTTTTTACCGAAATAAGTGTATAATATACTATGATTTTTGATCGAAACTTGCATTTCGAAAAGTTTCATTGAATCTAATTTTCCAATGTATTTTTGCATGAACTTCCATCATAACCTTCCCTCGTAAAATATATAAATGATATATGAAGTTTCGTATCATTTCGAATAGTCCCCGATTTAATTTGATTTTTGACCGAAACTAGTCTAAACTAGTGTATAATATATTATGATTTTTTGGCCAAACCATGCATTTTGAAAAGTTTCATAGAATCTAGTTTTCTAATGATATTTTTGCATGGACTACCATCATAACCTTCCCTCTTAACATATATAAATGATTTGAAAAGTCTCGTATCATGTCAAACAGTCCCCATTTAAATTTGATTTTTTTGACCGAAACTAGTGTATAATATACTATGATTTTTGATCGAAACTTGCATTTCGAAAAGTTTCATAGAATCTAATTTCCATTGTATTTTTGCATGTACTTCCATCATAACCTTCCCACGTAAAATATATAAATGATATATGAAGTTTCGTATCATTTAGAATAGTCCCCAATTTAATTTGACTTTTGACCGAAACTAGTCTAAACTAGTGTACAATATATTATGATTTTTTGGCCAAACCATGCATTTCGAAAAGTTTCATAGAATCTAATTTCCAGATGATTTTTTTGCATGGACTAACATCATAACCTTCCTTCTTAACATATATAAATGATCTGAAATGTCTCGTATCATTTTAAATAGTCCCCAATTAAATTTGATTTTTTTGACCGAAACAAGTGTATAATATACTATGATTTTTTATCGAAACTTGCATTTCGAAAAGTTTCATAGAATCTAATTTTCCGATGTTTTTTTGCATGACCTTCCATCATTACCTTCCCTCGTAAAATATATAAATGATATATGAAGTTTCGTATCATTTCAAATAGTCCCCGATTTAATTTGATTTTTGACCGAAACTAGTATAAACTAGTGTATAATATATTATGATTTTTTGGCCAAACCATGCATTTCGAAAAGTTTCATAGAATCTAGTTTTCAGATGATTTTTTTGCATGGACTACCATCATAACCTTCCATCTTAACATATATAAATGATCTGAAAAGTCTCGTATCATGTCAAACAGTCCCCAATTAAATTTGATTTTTTTGACCGAAACTAGTGTATAATATACTATGGTTTTTGATCGAAACTTGCATTTCGAAAAGTTTCTTAGAATCTAATTTTCCAATGTATTTTTGCATGACCTTCCATCATAACCTTCCCTCGTAAAATATATAAATGATATATGAAGTTTCGTATCATTTCGAATAGTCCCCGATTTAATTTGATTTTTGACCGAAACTAGTCTAAACTAGTGTATAGTATATTATGATTTTTTGGCCAAACCATGCATTTCGAAAAGTTTCATAGAATCTAGTTTTCAGATGATTTTTTTGCATGGACTACCATCATAACCCTCCCTCTTAACATATATAAATGATTTGAAAAGTATCGTATCATTTTAACTAGTCCCCAATTAAATTTGATTTTTTTGACCGAAATAAGTGTATAATATACTATGATTTTTGATCGAAACTTGCATTTCGAAAAGTTTCATAGAATCTAATTTTCCGATGTTTTTCTGCATGACCTTCCATCATAACCTTCCCTCGTAAAATATATAAATGATATATGAAGTTTCGTATCATTTCGAATAGTCCCCGATTTAATTTGATTTTTGACCGAAACTAGTCTAAACTAGTGTATAGTATATTATGATTTTTTGGCCAAACCATGCATTTCGAAAAGTTTCATAGAATCTAGTTTTCAGATGATTTTTTTGCATGGACTACCATCGTAACCTTCCCTCTTAACATATATAAATGATCTGAAAAGTCTCGTATCATTTTAAATAGTCCCCAATTAAATTTGATTTTTTTTACCGAAATAAGTGTATAATATACTATGATTTTTGATCGAAACTTGCATTTCGAAAAGTTTCATTGAATCTAATTTTCCAATGTATTTTTGCATGACCTTCCATCATAACCTTCCCTCGTAAAATATATAAATGATATATGAAGTTTCGTATCATTTCGAATAGTCCCCGATTTAATTTGATTTTTGACCGAAACTAGTCTAAACTAGTGTATAATATATTATGATTTTTTGGCCAAACCATGCATTTTGAAAAGTTTCATAGAATCTAGTTTTCTAATGATTTTTTTGCATGGACTACCATCATAACCTTCCCTCTTAACATATATAAATGATTTGAAAAGTCTCGTATCATGTCAAACAGTCCCCATTTAAATTTGATTTTTTTGACCGAAACTAGTGTATAATATACTATGATTTTTGATCGAAACTTGCATTTCGAAAAGTTTCATAGAATCTAATTTCCATTGTATTTTTGCATGTACTTCCATCATAACCTTCCCTCGTAAAATATATAAATGATATATGAAGTTTCGTATCATTTAGAATAGTCCCCAATTTAATTTGACTTTTGACCGAAACTAGTCTAAACTAGTGTATAATATATTATGATTTTTTGGCCAAACCATGCATTTCGAAAAGTTTCATAGAATCTAATTTCCAGATGATTTTTTTGCATGGACTAACATCATAACCTTCCTTCTTAACATATATAAATGATCTGAAATGTCTCGTATCATTTTAAATAGTCCCCAATTAAATTTGATTTTTTTGACCGAAACAAGTGTATAATATACTATGATTTTTTATCGAAACTTGCATTTCGAAAAGTTTCATAGAATCTAATTTTCCGATGTTTTTTTGCATGACCTTCCATCAATACCTTCCCTCGTAAAATATATAAATGATATATGAAGTTTCGTATCATTTCAAATAGTCCCCGATTTAATTTGATTTTTGACCGAAACTAGTATAAACTAGTGTATAATATATTATGATTTTTTGGCCAAACCATGCATTTCGAAAAGTTTCATAGAATCTAGTTTTCAGATGATTTTTTTGCATGGCCTACCATCATAACCTTCCATCTTAACATATATAAATGATCTGAAAAGTCTCGTATCATGTCAAACAGTCCCCAATTAAATTTGATTTTTTTGACCGAAACTAGTGTATAATATACTATGGTTTTTGATCGAAACTTGCATTTCGAAAAGTTTCTTAGAATCTAATTTTCCAATGTATTTTTGCATGACCTTCCATCATAACCTTCCCTCGTAAAATATATAAATGATATATGAAGTTTCGTATCATTTCGAATAGTCCCCGATTTAATTTGATTTTTGACCGAAACTAGTCTAAACTAGTGTATAGTATATTATGATTTTTTGGCCAAACCATGCATTTCGAAAAGTTTCATAGAATCTAGTTTTCAGATGATTTTTTTGCATGGACTACCATCATAACCCTCCCTCTTAACATATATAAATGATTTGAAAAGTATCGTATCATTTTAACTAGTCCCCAATTAAATTTGATTTTTTTGACCGAAATAAGTGTATAATATACTATGATTTTTGATCGAAACTTGCATTTCGAAAAGTTTCATAGAATCTAATTTTCCGATGTTTTTTTGCATGACCTTCCATCATAACCTTCCCTCATAAAATATATAAATGAAATGTGAAGTTTCATATCATTTCGAGTAGTTCACGATTTAATTTGATTTTTGACCGAAACTAGTATAAACTAGTGTATAATATATTATGATTTTTTGGCCATACCATGCATTTCGAAAGGTTTCATAGAATCTAGTTTTCAGATGTTTTTTTTTGCATGGACTACCATCATAACCTTCCCTCTTAACATATATAAATGATCTGAAAACTCTCGTATCATGTCAAACAGTCCCCAATTAAATTTGATTTTTTTGACCGAAACTAGTGTATAATATACTATGATTTTTGATCGAAACTTGCATTTCGAAAAGTTTCATAGAATCTAATTTTCCGATGTTTTTCTGCATGACCTTCCATCATAACCTTCCCTCGTAAAATATATAAATGATATATGAAGTTTCGTATCATTTCGAATAGTCCCCGATTTAATTTGATTTTTGACCGAAACTAGTCTAAACTAGTGTATGGTATATTATGATTTTTTGGCCAAACCATGCATTTCGAAAAGTTTCATAGAATCTAGTTTTCAGATGATTTTTTTGCATGGACTACCATCGTAACCTTCCCTCTTAACATATATAAATGATCTGAAAAGTCTCGTATCATTTTAAATAGTCCCCAATTAAATTTGATTTTTTTTACCGAAATAAGTGTATAATATACTATGATTTTTGATCGAAACTTGCATTTCGAAAAGTTTCATTGAATCTAATTTTCCAATGTATTTTTGCATGAACTTCCATCATAACCTTCCCTCGTAAAATATATAAATGATATATGAAGTTTCGTATCATTTCGAATAGTCCCCGATTTAATTTGATTTTTGACCGAAACTAGTCTAAACTAGTGTATAATATATTATGATTTTTTGGCCAAACCATGCATTTTGAAAAGTTTCATAGAATCTAGTTTTCTAATGATTTTTTTGCATGGACTACCATCATAACCTTCCCTCTTAACATATATAAATGATTTGAAAAGTCTCGTATCATGTCAAACAGTCCCCATTTAAATTTGATTTTTTTGACCGAAACTAGTGTATAATATACTATGATTTTTGATCGAAACTTGCATTTCGAAAAGTTTCATAGAATCTAATTTCCATTGTATTTTTGCATGTACTTCCATCATAACCTTCCCTCGTAAAATATATAAATGATATATGAAGTTTCGTATCATTTAGAATAGTCCCCAATTTAATTTGACTTTTGACCGAAACTAGTCTAAACTAGTGTATAATATATTATGATTTTTTGGCCAAACCATGCATTTCGAAAAGTTTCATAGAATCTAATTTCCAGATGATTTTTTTGCATGGACTAACATCATAACCTTCCTTCTTAACATATATAAATGATCTGAAATGTCTCGTATCATTTTAAATAGTCCCCAATTAAATTTGATTTTTTTGACCGAAACAAGTGTATAATATACTATGATTTTTTATCGAAACTTGCATTTCGAAAAGTTTCATAGAATCTAATTTTCCGATGTTTTTTTGCATGACCTTCCATCAATACCTTCCCTCGTAAAATATATAAATGATATATGAAGTTTCGTATCATTTCAAATAGTCCCCGATTTAATTTGATTTTTGACCGAAACTAGTATAAACTAGTGTATAATATATTATGATTTTTTGGCCAAACCATGCATTTCGAAAAGTTTCATAGAATCTAGTTTTCAGATGATTTTTTTGCATGGCCTACCATCATAACCTTCCATCTTAACATATATAAATGATCTGAAAAGTCTCGTATCATGTCAAACAGTTCCCAATTAAATTTGATTTTTTTGACCGAAACTAGTGTATAATATACTATGGTTTTTGATCGAAACTTGCATTTCGAAAAGTTTCTTAGAATCTAATTTTCCAATGTATTTTTGCATGACCTTCCGTCATAACCTTCCCTCGTAAAATATATAAATGATATATGAAGTTTCGTATCATTTCGAATAGTCCCCGATTTAATTTGATTTTTGACCGAAACTAGTCTAAACTAGTGTATAGTATATTATGATTTTTTGGCCAAACCATGCATTTCGAAAAGTTTCATAGAATCTAGTTTTCAGATGATTTTTTTGCATGGACTACCATCATAACCCTCCCTCTTAACATATATAAATGATTTGAAAAGTATCGTATCATTTTAACTAGTCCCCAATTAAATTTGATTTTTTTGACCGAAATAAGTGTATAATATACTATGATTTTTGATCGAAACTTGCATTTCGAAAAGTTTCATAGAATCTAATTTTCCGATGTTTTTTTGCATGACCTTCCATCATAACCTTCCCTCATAAAATATATAAATGAAATGTGAAGTTTCATATCATTTCGAGTAGTTCACGATTTAATTTGATTTTTGACCGAAACTAGTATAAACTAGTGTATAATATATTATGATTTTTTGGCCATACCATGCATTTCGAAAGGTTTCATAGAATCTAGTTTTCAGATGTTTTTTTTTGCATGGACTACCATCATAACCTTCCCTCTTAACATATATAAATGATCTGAAAACTCTCGTATCATGTCAAACAGTCCCCAATTAAATTTGATTTTTTTGACCGAAACTAGTGTATAATATACTATGATTTTTGATCGAAACTTGCATTTCGAAAAGTTTCATAGAATCTAATTTTCCGATGTTTTTCTGCATGACCTTCCATCATAACCTTCCCTCGTAAAATATATAAATGATATATGAAGTTTCGTATCATTTCGAATAGTCCCCGATTTAATTTGATTTTTGACCGAAACTAGTCTAAACTAGTGTATGGTATATTATGATTTTTTGGCCAAACCATGCATTTCGAAAAGTTTCATAGAATCTAGTTTTCAGATGATTTTTTTGCATGGACTACCATCATAACCCTCCCTCTTAACATATATAAATGATTTGAAAAGTATCGTATCATTTTAACTAGTCCCCAATTAAATTTGATTTTTTTGACCGAAATAAGTGTATAATATACTATGATTTTTTATCGAAACTTGCATTTCGAAAAGTTTCATAGAATCTAATTTTCCGATGTTTTTTTGCATGACCTTCCATCATAACCTTCCCTCATAAAATATATAAATGAAATGTGAAGTTTCATATCATTTCGAGTAGTCCCCGATTTAATTTGATTTTTGACCGAAACTAGTCTAAACTAGTGTATAATATATTATGATTTTTTGGCCATACCATGCATTTCGAAAGGTTTCATAGAATCTAGTTTTCAGATGATTTTTTTTGCATGGACTACCATCATAACCTTCCCTCTTAACATATATAAATGATCTGAAAACTCTCGTATCATGTCAAACAGTCCCCAATTAAATTTGATTTTTTTGACCGAAACTAGTGTATAATATACTATGATTTTTGATCGAAACTTGCATTTCGAAAAGTTTCATAGAATCTAATTTTCCGATGTTTTTCTGCATGACCTTCCATCATAACCTTCCCTCGTAAAATATATAAATGATATATGAAGTTTCGTATCATTTCGAATAGTCCCCGATTTAATTTGATTTTTGACCGAAACTAGTCTAAACTAGTGTATAGTATATTATGATTTTTTGGCCAAACCATGCATTTCGAAAAGTTTCATAGAATCTAGTTTTCAGATGATTTTTTTGCATGGACTACCATCGTAACCTTCCCTCTTAACATATATAAATGATCTGAAATGTCTCGTATCATTTTAAATAGTCCCCAATTAAATTTGATTTTTTTTACCGAAATAAGTGTATAATATACTATGATTTTTGATCGAAACTTGCATTTCGAAAAGTTTCATTGAATCTAATTTTCCAATGTATTTTTGCATGAACTTCCATCATAACCTTCCCTCGTAAAATATATAAATGATATATGAAGTTTCGTATCATTTCGAATAGTCCCCGATTTAATTTGATTTTTGACCGAAACTAGTATAAACTAGTGTATAATATATTATGATTTTTTGGCCAAACCATGCATTTTGAAAAGTTTCATAGAATCTAGTTTTCTAATGATTTTTTTGCATGGACTACCATCATAACCTTCCCTCTTAACATATATAAATGATTTGAAAAGTCTCGTATCATGTCAAACAGTCCCCATTTAAATTTGATTTTTTTGACCGAAACTAGTGTATAATATACTATGATTTTTGATCGAAACTTGCATTTCGAAAAGTTTCATAGAATCTAATTTCCATTGTATTTTTGCATGTACTTCCATCATAACCTTCCCTCGTAAAATATATAAATGATATATGAAGTTTCGTATCATTTAGAATAGTCCCCAATTTAATTTGACTTTTGACCGAAACTAGTCTAAACTAGTGTATAATATATTATGATTTTTTGGCCAAACCATGCATTTCGAAAAGTTTCATAGAATCTAATTTCCAGATGATTTTTTTGCATGGACTAACATCATAACCTTCCTTCTTAACATATATAAATGATCTGAAATGTCTCGTATCATTTTAAATAGTCCCCAATTAAATTTGATTTTTTTGACCGAAACAAGTGTATAATATACTATGATTTTTTATCGAAACTTGCATTTCGAAAAGTTTCATAGAATCTAATTTTCCGATGTTTTTTTGCATGACCTTCCATCAATACCTTCCCTCGTAAAATATATAAATGATATATGAAGTTTCGTATCATTTCAAATAGTCCCCGATTTAATTTGATTTTTGACCGAAACTAGTATAAACTAGTGTATAATATATTATGATTTTTTGGCCAAACCATGCATTTCGAAAAGTTTCATAGAATCTAGTTTTCAGATGATTTTTTTGCATGGCCTACCATCATAACCTTCCATCTTAACATATATAAATGATCTGAAAAGTCTCGTATCATGTCAAACAGTCCCCAATTAAATTTGATTTTTTTGACCGAAACTAGTGTATAATATACTATGGTTTTTGATCGAAACTTGCATTTCGAAAAGTTTCTTAGAATCTAATTTTCCAATGTATTTTTGCATGACCTTCCATCATAACCTTCCCTCGTAAAATATATAAATGATATATGAAGTTTCGTATCATTTCGAATAGTCCCCGATTTAATTTGATTTTTGACCGAAACTAGTCTAAACTAGTGTATAGTATATTATGATTTTTTGGCCAAACCATGCATTTCGAAAAGTTTCATAGAATCTAGTTTTCAGATGATTTTTTTGCATGGACTACCATCATAACCCTCCCTCTTAACATATATAAATGATTTGAAAAGTATCGTATCATTTTAACTAGTCCCCAATTAAATTTGATTTTTTTGACCGAAATAAGTGTATAATATACTATGATTTTTGATCGAAACTTGCATTTCGAAAAGTTTCATAGAATCTAATTTTCCGATGTTTTTTTGCATGACCTTCCATCATAACCTTCCCTCATAAAATATATAAATGAAATGTGAAGTTTCATATCATTTCGAGTAGTTCACGATTTAATTTGATTTTTGACCGAAACTAGTATAAACTAGTGTATAATATATTATGATTTTTTGGCCATACCATGCATTTCGAAAGGTTTCATAGAATCTATTTTTCAGATGTTTTTTTTTGCATGGACTACCATCATAACCTTCCCTCTTAACATATATAAATGATCTGAAAACTCTCGTATCATGTCAAACAGTCCCCAATTAAATTTGATTTTTTTGACCGAAACTAGTGTATAATATACTATGATTTTTGATCGAAACTTGCATTTCGAAAAGTTTCATAGAATCTAATTTTCCGATGTTTTTCTGCATGACCTTCCATCATAACCTTCCCTCGTAAAATATATAAATGATATATGAAGTTTCGTATCATTTCGAATAGTCCCCGATTTAATTTGATTTTTGACCGAAACTAGTCTAAACTAGTGTATAGTATATTATGATTTTTTGGCCAAACCATGCATTTCGAAAAGTTTCATAGAATCTAGTTTTCAGATGATTTTTTTGCATGGACTACCATCATAACCCTCCCTCTTAACATATATAAATGATTTGAAAAGTATCGTATCATTTTAACTAGTCCCCAATTAAATTTGATTTTTTTGACCGAAATAAGTGTATAATATACTATGATTTTTTATCGAAACTTGCATTTCGAAAAGTTTCATAGAATCTAATTTTCCGATGTTTTTTTGCATGACCTTCCATCATAACCTTCCCTCATAAAATATATAAATGAAATGTGAAGTTTCATATCATTTCGAGTAGTCCCCGATTTAATTTGATTTTTGACCGAAACTAGTCTAAACTAGTGTATAATATATTATGATTTTTTGGCCATACCATGCATTTCGAAAGGTTTCATAGAATCTAGTTTTCAGATGATTTTTTTTGCATGGACTACCATCATAACCTTCCCTCTTAACATATATAAATGATCTGAAAACTCTCGTATCATGTCAAACAGTCCCCAATTAAATTTGATTTTTTTGACCGAAACTAGTGTATAATATACTATGATTTTTGATCGAAACTTGCATTTCGAAAAGTTTCATAGAATCTAATTTTCCGATGTTTTTCTGCATGACCTTCCATCATAACCTTCCCTCGTAAAATATATAAATGATATATGAAGTTTCGTATCATTTCGAATAGTCCCCGATTTAATTTGATTTTTGACCGAAACTAGTCTAAACTAGTGTATAGTATATTATGATTTTTTGGCCAAACCATGCATTTCGAAAAGTTTCATAGAATCTAGTTTTCAGATGATTTTTTTGCATGGACTACCATCGTAACCTTCCCTCTTAACATATATAAATGATCTGAAATGTCTCGTATCATTTTAAATAGTCCCCAATTAAATTTGATTTTTTTTACCGAAATAAGTGTATAATATACTATGATTTTTGATCGAAACTTGCATTTCGAAAAGTTTCATTGAATCTAATTTTCCAATGTATTTTTGCATGAACTTCCATCATAACCTTCCCTCGTAAAATATATAAATGATATATGAAGTTTCGTATCATTTCGAATAGTCCCCGATTTAATTTGATTTTTGACCGAAACTAGTCTAAACTAGTGTATAATATATTAGGATTTTTTGGCCAAACCATGCATTTTGAAAAGTTTCATAGAATCTAGTTTTCTAATGATTTTTTTGCATGGACTACCATCATAACCTTCCCTCTTAACATATATAAATGATTTGAAAAGTCTCGTATCATGTCAAACAGTCCCCATTTAAATTTGATTTTTTTGACCGAAACTAGTGTATAATATACTATGATTTTTGATCGAAACTTGCATTTCGAAAAGTTTCATAGAATCTAATTTCCATTTTATTTTTGCATGTACTTCCATCATAACCTTCCCTCGTAAAATATATAAATGATATATGAAGTTTCGTATCATTTAGAATAGTCCCCAATTTAATTTGACTTTTGACCGAAACTAGTCTAAACTAGTGTATAATATATTATGATTTTTTTGCCAAACCATGCATTTCGAAAAGTTTCATAGAATCTAATTTCCAGATGATTTTTTTGCATGGACTAACATCATAACCTTCCTTCTTAACATATATAAATGATCTGAAATGTCTCGTATCATTTTAAATAGTCCCCAATTAAATTTGATTTTTTTGACCGAAACAAGTGTATAATATACTATGATTTTTTATCGAAACTTGCATTTCGAAAAGTTTCATAGAATCTAATTTTCCGATGTTTTTTTGCATGACCTTCCATCATTACCTTCCCTCGTAAAATATATAAATGATATATGAAGTTTCGTATCATTTCAAATAGTCCCCGATTTAATTTGATTTTTGACCGAAACTAGTATAAACTAGTGTATAATATATTATGATTTTTTGGCCAAACCATGCATTTCGAAAAGTTTCATAGAATCTAGTTTTCAGATGATTTTTTTGCATGGACTACCATCATAACCTTCCATCTTAACATATATAAATGATCTGAAAAGTCTCGTATCATGTCAAACAGTCCCCAATTAAATTTGATTTTTTTGACCGAAACTAGTGTATAATATACTATGGTTTTTGATCGAAACTTGCATTTCGAAAAGTTTCTTAGAATCTAATTTTCCAATGTATTTTTGCATGACCTTCCATCATAACCTTCCCTCGTAAAATATATAAATGATATATGAAGTTTCGTATCATTTCGAATAGTCCCCGATTTAATTTGATTTTTGACCGAAACTAGTCTAAACTAGTGTATAGTATATTATGATTTTTTGGCCAAACCATGCATTTCGAAAAGTTTCATAGAATCTAGTTTTCAGATGATTTTTTTGCGTGGACTACCATCATAACCCTCCCTCTTAACATATATAAATGATTTGAAAAGTATCGTATCATTTTAACTAGTCCCCAATTAAATTTGATTTTTTTGACCGAAATAAGTGTATAATATACTATGATTTTTGATCGAAACTTGCATTTCGAAAAGTTTCATAGAATCTAATTTTCCGATGTTTTTTTGCATGACCTTCCATCATAACCTTCCCTCATAAAATATATAAATGAAATGTGAAGTTTCATATCATTTCGAGTAGTTCACGATTTAATTTGATTTTTGACCGAAACTAGTATAAACTAGTGTATAATATATTATGATTTTTTGGCCATACCATGCATTTCGAAAGGTTTCATAGAATATAGTTTTCAGATGATTTTTTTTGCATGGACTACCATCATAACCTTCCCTCTTAACATATATAAATGATCTGAAAAGTCTCGTATCATGTCAAACAGTCCCCAATTAAATTTGATTTTTTTGACCGAAACTAGTGTATAATATACTATGATTTTTGATCGAAACTTGCATTTCGAAAAGTTTCATAGAATCTAATTTTCCGATGTTTTTCTGCATGACCTTCCATCATAACCTTCCCTCGTAAAATATATAAATGATATATGAAGTTTCGTATCATTTCGAATAGTCCCCGATTTAATTTGATTTTTGACCGAAACTAGTCTAAACTAGTGTATAGTATATTATGATTTTTTGGCCAAACCATGCATTTCGAAAAGTTTCATAGAATCTAGTTTTCAGATGATTTTTTTGCATGGAGTACCATCATAACCCTCCCTCTTAACATATATAAATGATTTGAAAAGTATCGTATCATTTTAACTAGTCCCCAATTAAATTTGATTTTTTTGACCGAAATAAGTGTATAATATACTATGATTTTTGATCGAAACTTGCATTTCGAAAAGTTTCATTGAATCTAATTTTCCAATGTATTTTTGCATGAACTTCCATCATAACCTTCCCTCGTAAAATATATAAATGATATATGAAGTTTCGTATCATTTCGAATAGTCCCCGATTTAATTTGATTTTTGACCGAAACTAGTCTAAACTAGTGTATAATATATTATGATTTTTTGGCCAAACCATGCATTTTGAAAAGTTTCATAGAATCTAGTTTTCTAATGATTTTTTTGCATGGACTACCATCATAACCTTCCCTATTAACATATATAAATGATTTGAAAAGTCTCGTATCATGTCAAACAGTCCCCATTTAAATTTGATTTTTTTGACCGAAACTAGTGTATAATATACTATGATTTTTGATCGAAACTTGCATTTCGAAAAGTTTCATAGAATCTAATTTCCATTGTATTTTTGCATGTACTTCCATCATAACCTTCCCTCGTAAAATATATAAATGATATATGAAGTTTCGTATCATTTAGAATAGTCCCCAATTTAATTTGACTTTTGACCGAAACTAGTCTAAACTAGTGTATAATATATTATGATTTTTTGGCCAAACCATGCATTTCGAAAAGTTTCATAGAATCTAGTTTCCAGATGATTTTTTTGCATGGACTAACATCATAACCTTCCTTCTTAACATATATAAATGATCTGAAATGTCTCGTATCATTTTAAATAGTCCCCAATTAAATTTGATTTTTTTGACCGAAACAAGTGTATAATATAATATGATTTTTTATCGAAACTTGCATTTCGAAAAGTTTCATAGAATCTAATTTTCCGATGTTTTTTTGCATGACCTTCCATCATTACCTTCCCTCGTAAAATATATAAATGATATATGAAGTTTCGTATCATTTCAAATAGTCCCCGATTTAATTTGATTTTTGACCGAAACTAGTATAAACTAGTGTATAATATATTATGATTTTTTGGCCAAACCATGCATTTCGAAAAGTTTCATAGAATCTAGTTTTCAGATGATTTTTTTGCATGGACTACCATCATAACCTTCCATCTTAACATATATAAATGATCTGAAAAGTCTCGTATCATGTCAAACAGTCCCCAATTAAATTTGATTTTTTTGACCGAAACTAGTGTATAATATACTATGGTTTTTGATCGAAACATGCATTTCGAAAAGTTTCTTAGAATCTAATTTTCCAATGTATTTTTGCATGACCTTCCATCATAACCTTCCCTCGTAAAATATATAAATGATATATGAAGTTTCGTATCATTTCGAATAGTCCCCGATTTAATTTGATTTTTGACCGAAACTAGTCTAAACTAGTGTATAATATATTATGATTTTTTGGCCAAACCATGCATTTTGAAAAGTTTCATAGAATCTAGTTTTCTAATGATTTTTTTGCATGGACTACCATCATAACCTTCCCTATTAACATATATAAATGATTTGAAAAGTCTCGTATCATGTCAAACAGTCCCCATTTAAATTTGATTTTTTTGACCGAAACTAGTGTATAATATACTATGATTTTTGATCGAAACTTGCATTTCGAAAAGTTTCATAGAATCTAATTTCCATTGTATTTTTGCATGTACTTCCATCATAACCTTCCCTCGTAAAATATATAAATGATATATGAAGTTTCGTATCATTTAGAATAGTCCCCAATTTAATTTGACTTTTGACCGAAACTAGTCTAAACTAGTGTATAATATATTATGATTTTTTGGCCAAACCATGCATTTCAAAAAGTTTCATAGAATCTAGTTTCCAGATGATTTTTTTGCATGGACTAACATCATAACCTTCCTTCTTAACATATATAAATGATCTGAAATGTCTCGTATCATTTTAAATAGTCCCCAATTAAATTTGATTTTTTTGACCGAAACAAGTGTATAATATACTATGATTTTTTATCGAAACTTGCATTTCGAAAAGTTTCATAGAATCTAATTTTCCGATGTTTTTTTGCATGACCTTCCATCATTACCTTCCCTCGTAAAATATATAAATGATATATGAAGTTTCGTATCATTTCAAATAGTTCCCGATTTAATTTGATTTTTGACCGAAACTAGTATAAACTAGTGTATAATATATTATGATTTTTTGGCCAAACCATGCATTTCGAAAAGTTTCATAGAATCTAGTTTTCAGATGATTTTTTTGCATGGACTACCATCATAACCTTCCATCTTAACATATATAAATGATCTGAAAAGTCTCGTATCATGTCAAACAGTCCCCAATTAAATTTGATTTTTTTGACCGAAACTAGTGTATAATATACTATGATTTTTGATCGAAACTTGCATTTCAAAAAGTTTCTTAGAATCTAATTTTCCAATGTATTTTTGCATGACCTTCCATCATAACCTTCCCTCGTAAAATATATAAATGATATATGAAGTTTCGTATCATTTCGAATAGTCCCCGATTTAATTTGATTTTTGACCGAAACTAGTCTAAACTAGTGTATAGTATATTATGATTTTTTGGCCAAACCATGCATTTCGAAAAGTTTCATAGAATCTAGTTTTCAGATGATTTTTTTGCATGGACTACCATCATAACCCTCCCTCTTAACATATATAAATGATTTGAAAAGTATCGTATCATTTTAACTAGTCCCCAATTAAATTTATTTTTTTGACCGAAATAAGTGTATAATATACTATGATTTTTGATCGAAACTTGCATTTCTTAAAGTTTCATAGAATCTAATTTTCCGATGTTTTTTTGCATGACCTTCCATCATAACCTTCCCTCGTAAAATATATAAATGATATATGAAGTTTCGTATCATTTAAAATAGTCCCCGATTTAATTTGATTTTTGACCGAAACTAGTATAAATTAGTGTATAATATATTATGATTTTTTGGCCATACCATGCATTTCGAAAATTTTTCATAGAATCTAGTTTTCAGATGATTTTTTTGCATGGACTACCATCATAACCTTCCATCTTAACATATATAAATGATCTGAAAAGTCTCGTATCATGTCAAACAGTCCCCATTTAAATTTGATTTTTTTGACCGAAACTAGTGTATAATATACTATGATTTTTGATCGAAACTTGCATTTCGAAAAGTTTCATAGAATCTAATTTCCATTGTATTTTTGCATGTACTTCCATCATAACCTTCCCTCGTAAAATATATAAATGATATATGAAGTTTCGTATCATTTAGAATAGTCCCCGATTTAATTTGACTTTTGACCGAAACTAGTCTAAACTAGTGTATAATATATTATGATTTTTTGGCCAAACCATGCATTTCGAAAAGTTTCATAGAATCTAGTTTCCAGATGATTTTTTTGCATGGACTAACATCATAACCTTCATTCTTAACATATATAAATGATCTGAAATGTCTCATATCATTTTAAATAGTCCCCAATTAAATTTGATTTTTTTGACCGAAACAAGTGTATAATATACTATGATTTTTTATCTAAACTTGCATTTCGAAAAGTTTCATAGAATCTAATTTTCCGATGTTTTTTTGCATGACCTTCCATCATTACCTTCCCTCGTAAAATATATAAATGATATATGAAGATTCGTATCATTTCAAATAGTCCCCGATTTAATTTGATTTTTGACCGAAACTAGTATAAACTAGTGTATAATATATTATTATTTTTTGGCCAAACCATGCATTTCGAAAAGTTTTATAGAATCTAGTTTTCAGATGATTTTTTTGCATGGACTACCATCATAACCTTCCATCTTAACATATATAAATGATCTGAAAAGTCTCGTATCATGTCAAACATTCCCCAATTAAATTTGATTTTTTTGACCGAAATAAGTGTATAATATACTATGATTTTTGATCGAAACTTGCATTTCGAAAAGTTTCATAGAATCTAATTTTCCGATGTTTTTTTGCATGACCTTCCATCATAACCTTCCCTCATAAAATATATAAATGAAATGTGAAGTTTCATATCATTTCGAGTAGTTCACGATTTAATTTGATTTTTGACCGAAACTAGTATAAACTAGTGTATAATATATTATGATTTTTTGGCCATACCATGCATTTCGAAAGGTTTCATAGAATCTAGTTTTCAGATGATTTTTTTTGCATGGACTACCATCATAACCTTCCCTCTTAACATATATAAATGATCTGAAAAGTCTCGTATCATGTCAAACAGTCCCCAATTAAATTTGATTTTTTTGACCGAAACTAGTGTATAATATACTATGATTTTTGATCGAAACTTGCATTTCGAAAAGTTTCATAGAATCTAATTTTCCGATGTTTTTCTGCATGACCTTCCATCATAACCTTCCCTCGTAAAATATATAAATGATATATGAAGTTTCGTATCATTTCGAATAGTCCCCGATTTAATTTGATTTTTGACCGAAACTAGTCTAAACTAGTGTATAGTATATTATGATTTTTTGGCCAAACCATGCATTTCGAAAAGTTTCATAGAATCTAGTTTTCAGATGATTTTTTTGCATGGACTACCATCATAACCCTCCCTCTTAACATATATAAATGATTTGAAAAGTATCGTATCATTTTAACTAGTCCCCAATTAAATTTGATTTTTTTGACCGAAATAAGTGTATAATATACTATGATTTTTGATCGAAACTTGCATTTCGAAAAGTTTCATTGAATCTAATTTTCCAATGTATTTTTGCATGAACTTCCATCATAACCTTCCCTCGTAAAATATATAAATGATATATGAAGTTTCGTATCATTTCGAATAGTCCCCGATTTAATTTGATTTTTGACCGAAACTAGTCTAAACTAGTGTATAATATATTATGATTTTTTGGCCAAACCATGCATTTTGAAAAGTTTCATAGAATCTAGTTTTCTAATGATTTTTTTGCATGGACTACCATCATAACCTTCCCTATTAACATATATAAATGATTTGAAAAGTCTCGTATCATGTCAAACAGTCCCCATTTAAATTTGATTTTTTTGACCGAAACTAGTGTATAATATACTATGATTTTTGATCGAAACTTGCATTTCGAAAAGTTTCATAGAATCTAATTTCCATTGTATTTTTGCATGTACTTCCATCATAACCTTCCCTCGTAAAATATATAAATGATATATGAAGTTTCGTATCATTTAGAATAGTCCCCAATTTAATTTGACTTTTGACCGAAACTAGTCTAAACTAGTGTATAATATATTATGATTTTTTGGCCAAACCATGCATTTCGAAAAGTTTCATAGAATCTAGTTTCCAGATGATTTTTTTGCATGGACTAACATCATAACCTTCCTTCTTAACATATATAAATGATCTGAAATGTCTCGTATCATTTTAAATAGTCCCCAATTAAATTTGATTTTTTTGACCGAAACAAGTGTATAATATACTATGATTTTTTATCGAAACTTGCATTTCGAAAAGTTTCATAGAATCTAATTTTCCGATGTTTTTTTGCATGACCTTCCATCATTACCTTCCCTTGTAAAATATATAAATGATATATGAAGTTTCGTATCATTTCAAATAGTCCCCGATTTAATTTGATTTTTGACCGAAACTAGTATAAACTAGTGTATAATATATTATGATTTTTTGGCCAAACCATGCATTTCGAAAAGTTTCATAGAATCTAGTTTTCAGATGATTTTTTTGCATGGACTACCATCATAACCTTCCATCTTAACATATATAAATGATCTGAAAAGTCTCGTATCATGTCAAACAGTCCCCAATTAAATTTGATTTTTTTGACCGAAACTAGTGTATAATATACTATGGTTTTTGATCGAAACTTGCATTTCGAAAAGTTTCTTAGAATCTAATTTTCCAATGTATTTTTGCATGACCTTCCATCATAACCTTCCCTCGTAAAATATATAAATGATATATGAAGTTTCGTATCATTTCGAATAGTCCCCGATTTAATTTGATTTTTGACCGAAACTAGTCTAAACTAGTGTATAATATATTATGATTTTTTGGCCAAACCATGCATTTTGAAAAGTTTCATAGAATCTAGTTTTCTAATGATTTTTTTGCATGGACTACCATCATAACCTTCCCTATTAACATATATAAATGATTTGAAAAGTCTCGTATCATGTCAAACAGTCCCCATTTAAATTTGATTTTTTTGACCGAAACTAGTGTATAATATACTATGATTTTTGATCGAAACTTGCATTTCGAAAAGTTTCATAGAATCTAATTTCCATTGTATTTTTGCATGTACTTCCATCATAACCTTCCCTCGTAAAATATATAAATGATATATGAAGTTTCGTATCATTTAGAATAGTCCCCAATTTAATTTGACTTTTGACCGAAACTAGTCTAAACTAGTGTATAATATATTATGATTTTTTGGCCAAACCATGCATTTCAAAAAGTTTCATAGAATCTAGTTTCCAGATGATTTTTTTGCATGGACTAACATCATAACCTTCCTTCTTAACATATATAAATGATCTGAAATGTCTCGTATCATTTTAAATAGTCCCCAATTAAATTTGATTTTTTTGACCGAAACAAGTGTATAATATACTATGATTTTTTATCGAAACTTGCATTTCGAAAAGTTTCATAGAATCTAATTTTCCGATGTTTTTTTGCATGACCTTCCATCATTACCTTCCCTTGTAAAATATATAAATGATATATGAAGTTTCGTATCATTTCAAATAGTCCCCGATTTAATTTGATTTTTGACCGAAACTAGTATAAACTAGTGTATAATATATTATGATTTTTTGGCCAAACCATGCATTTCGAAAAGTTTCATAGAATCTAGTTTTCAGATGATTTTTTTGCATGGACTACCATCATAACCTTCCATCTTAACATATATAAATGATCTGAAAAGTCTCGTATCATGTCAAACAGTCCCCAATTAAATTTGATTTTTTTGACCGAAACTAGTGTATAATATACTATGGTTTTTGATCGAAACTTGCATTTCGAAAAGTTTCTTAGAATCTAATTTTCCAATGTATTTTTGCATGACCTTCCATCATAACCTTCCCTCGTAAAATATATAAATGATATATGAAGTTTCGTATCATTTCGAATAGTCCCCGATTTAATTTGATTTTTGACCGAAACTAGTCTAAACTAGTGTATAATATATTATGATTTTTTGGCCAAACCATGCATTTTGAAAAGTTTCATAGAATCTAGTTTTCTAATGATTTTTTTGCATGGACTACCATCATAACCTTCCCTATTAACATATATAAATGATTTGAAAAGTCTCGTATCATGTCAAACAGTCCCCATTTAAATTTGATTTTTTTGACCGAAACTAGTGTATAATATACTATGATTTTTGATCGAAACTTGCATTTCGAAAAGTTTCATAGAATCTAATTTCCATTGTATTTTTGCATGTACTTCCATCATAACCTTCCCTCGTAAAATATATAAATGATATATGAAGTTTCGTATCATTTAGAATAGTCCCCAATTTAATTTGACTTTTGACCGAAACTAGTCTAAACTAGTGTATAATATATTATGATTTTTTGGCCAAACCATGCATTTCAAAAAGTTTCATAGAATCTAGTTTCCAGATGATTTTTTTGCATGGACTAACATCATAACCTTCCTTCTTAACATATATAAATGATCTGAAATGTCTCGTATCATTTTAAATAGTCCCCAATTAAATTTGATTTTTTTGACCGAAACAAGTGTATAATATACTATGATTTTTTATCGAAACTTGCATTTCGAAAAGTTTCATAGAATCTAATTTTCCGATGTTTTTTTGCATGACCTTCCATCATTACCTTCCCTCGTAAAATATATCAATGATATATGAAGTTTCGTATCATTTCAAATAGTTCCCGATTTAATTTGATTTTTGACCGAAACTAGTATAAACTAGTGTATAATATATTATGATTTTTTGGCCAAACCATGCATTTCGAAAAGTTTCATAGAATCTAGTTTTCAGATGATTTTTTTGCATGGACTACCATCATAACCTTCCATCTTAACATATATAAATGATCTGAAAAGTCTCGTATCATGTCAAACAGTCCCCAATTAAATTTGATTTTTTTGACCGAAACTAGTGTATAATATACTATGATTTTTGATCGAAACTTGCATTTCAAAAAGTTTCTTAGAATCTAATTTTCCAATGTATTTTTGCATGACCTTCCATCATAACCTTCCCTCGTAAAATATATAAATGATATATGAAGTTTCGTATCATTTCGAATAGTCCCCGATTTAATTTGATTTTTGACCGAAACTAGTCTAAACTAGTGTATAGTATATTATGATTTTTTGGCCAAACCATGCATTTCGAAAAGTTTCATAGAATCTAGTTTTCAGATGATTTTTTTGCATGGACTACCATCATAACCCTCCCTCTTAACATATATAAATTATTTGAAAAGTATCGTATCATTTTAACTAGTCCCCAATTAAATTTGATTTTTTTGACCGAAATAAGTGTATAATATACTATGATTTTTGATCGAAACTTGCATTTCTTAAAGTTTCATAGAATCTAATTTTCCGATGTTTTTTTGCATGACCTTCCATCATAACCTTCCCTCGTAAAATATATAAATGATATATGAAGTTTCGTATCATTTAAAATAGTCCCCGATTTAATTTGATTTTTGACCGAAACTAGTATAAATTAGTGTATAATATATTATGATTTTTTGGCCATACCATGCATTTCGAAAATTTTTCATAGAATCTAGTTTTCAGATGATTTTTTTGCATGGACTACCATCATAACCTTCCATCTTAACATATATAAATGATCTGAAAAGTCTCGTATCATGTCAAACAGTCCCCATTTAAATTTGATTTTTTTGACCGAAACTAGTGTATAATATACTATGATTTTTGATCGAAACTTGCATTTCGAAAAGTTTCATAGAATCTAATTTCCATTGTATTTTTGCATGTACTTCCATCATAACCTTCCCTCGTAAAATATATAAATGATATATGAAGTTTCGTATCATTTAGAATAGTCCCCGATTTAATTTGACTTTTGACCGAAACTAGTCTAAACTAGTGTATAATATATTATGATTTTTTGGCCAAACCATGCATTTCGAAAAGTTTCATAGAATCTAGTTTCCAGATGATTTTTTTGCATGGACTAACATCATAACCTTCATTCTTAACATATATAAATGATCTGAAATGTCTCGTATCATTTTAAATAGTCCCCAATTAAATTTGATTTTTTTGACCGAAACAAGTGTATAATATACTATGATTTTTTTATCTAAACTTGCATTTCGAAAAGTTTCATAGAATCTAATTTTCCGATGTTTTTTTGCATGACCTTCCATCATTACCTTCCCTCGTAAAATATATAAATGATATATGAAGATTCGTATCATTTCAAATAGTCCCCGATTTAATTTGATTTTTGACCGAAACTAGTATAAACTAGTGTATAATATATTATTATTTTTTGGCCAAACCATGCATTTCGAAAAGTTTTATAGAATCTAGTTTTCAGATGATTTTTTTGCATGGACTACCATCATAACCTTCCATCTTAACATATATAAATGATCTGAAAAGTCTCGTATCATGTCAAACATTCCCCAATTAAATTTGATTTTTTTGACCGAAACTAGTGTATAATATACTATGATTTTTGATCGAAACTTGCATTTCGAAAAGTTTCTTAGAATCTAATTTTCCAATGTATTTTTGCATGACCTTCCATCATAACCTTCCCTCGTAAAATATATAAATGATATATGAAGTTTCGTATCATTTCGAATAGTCCCCGATTTAATTTGATTTTTGACCGAAACTAGTCTAAACTAGTGTATAGTATATTATGATTTTTTGGCCAAACCATGCATTTCGAAAAGTTTCATAGAATCTAGTTTTCAGATGATTTTTTTGCATGGACTACCATCATAACCCTCCCTCTTAACATATATAAATGATTTGAAAAGTATCGTATCATTTTAACTAGTCCCCAATTAAATTTGATTTTTTTGACCGAAATAAGTGTATAATATACTATGATTTTTGATCGAAACTTGCATTTCGAAAAGTTTCATAGAATCTAATTTCCATTGTATTTTTGCATGTACTTCCATCATAACCTTCCCTCGTAAAATATATAAATGATATATGAAGTTTCGTATCATTTAGAATAGTCCCCAATTTAATTTGATTTGACTTTTGACCGAAACTAGTCTAAACTAGTGTATAATATATTATGATTTTTTGGCCAAACCATGCATTTCGAAAAGTTTCATAGAATCTAGTTTCCAGATGATTTTTTTGCATGGACTAACATCATAACCTTCCTTCTTAACATATATAAATGATCTGAAATGTCTCGTATCATTTTAAATAGTCCCCAATTAAATTTGATTTTTTTGACCGAAACAAGTGTATAATATACTATGATTTTTTATCGAAACTTGCATTTCGAAAAGTTTCATAGAATCTAATTTTCCGATGTTTTTTTGCATGACCTTCCATCATTACCTTCCCTCGTAAAATATATAAATGATATATGAAGTTTCGTATCATTTCAAATAGTCCCCGATTTAATTTGATTTTTGACCGAAACTAGTATAAACTAGTGTATAATATATTATGATTTTTTGGCCAAACCATGCATTTCGAAAAGTTTCATAGAATCTAGTTTTCAGATGATTTTTTTGCATGGACTACCATCATAACCTTCCATCTTAACATATATAAATGATCTGAAAAGTCTCGTATCATGTCAAACAGTCCCCAATTAAATTTGATTTTTTTGACCGAAACTAGTGTATAATATACTATGATTTTTGATCGAAACTTGCATTTTGAAAAGTTTCTTAGAATCTAATTTTCCAATGTATTTTTGCATGACCTTCCATCATAACCTTCCCTCGTAAAATATATAAATGATATATGAAGTTTCGTATCATTTCGAATAGTCCCCGATTTAATTTGATTTTTGACCGAAACTAGTCTAAACTAGTGTATAGTATATTATGATTTTTTGGCCAAACCATGCATTTCGAAAAGTTTCATAGAATCTAGTTTTCAGATGATTTTTTTGCATGGACTACCATCATAACCCTCCCTCTTAACATATATAAATGATTTGAAAAGTATCGTATCATTTTAACTAGTCCCCAATTAAATTTGATTTTTTTGACCGAAATAAGTGTATAATATACTATGATTTTTGATCGAAACTTGCATTTCGAAAAGTTTCATAGAATCTAATTTTCCGATGTTTTTTTGCATGACCTTCCATCATAACCTTCCCTCGTAAAATATATAAATGATATATGAAGTTTTGTATCATTTAAAATAGTCCCCGATTTAATTTGATTTTTGACCGAAACTAGTATAAATTAGTGTATAATATATTATGATTTTTTGGCCATACCATGCATTTCGAAGATTTTTCATAGAATTTAGTTTTCAGATGATTTTTTTGCATGGACTACCATCATAACCTTCCATCTTAACATATATAAATGATCTGAAAAGTCTCGTATCATGTCAAACAGTCCCCAATTAAATTTGATTTTTTTGACCGAAACTAGTGTATAATATACTATGATTTTTTATCGAAACTTGCATTTCTTAAAGTTTCATAGAATCTAATTTTCCAATGTATTTTTGCATGACCTTCCATCATAACCTTCCCTCGTAAAATATATAAATGATATATGAAGTTTCGTATCATTTAAAATAGTCCCCGATTTAATTTGATTTTTGACCGAAACTAGTATAAATTAGTGTATAATATATTATGATTTTTTGGCCATACCATGCATTTCGAAAATTTTTCATAGAATCTAGTTTTCAGATGATTTTTTTGCATGGACTACCATCATAACCTTCCATCTTAACATATATAAATGATCTGAAAAGTCTCGTATCATGTCAAACAGTCCCCAATTAAATTTGATTTTTTTGACCGAAACTAGTGTATAATATACTATGATTTTTGATCGAAACTTGCATTTCGAAAAGTTTCATAGAATCTAATTTTCCAATGTATTTTTGCATGACCTTCCATCATAACCTTTCCTCGTAAAATATATAAATGATATATGAAGTTTCGTATCATTTCGAATAGTCCCCGATTTAATTTGATTTTTGACCGAAACTAGTCTAAACTAGTGTATAGTATATTATGATTTTTTGGCCAAACCATGTATTTCGAAAAGTTTAATAGAATCTATTTTTCAGATGATTTTTTTGCATGGACTACCATCATAACCCTCCCTCTTAACATATATAAATGATTTGAAAAGTATCGTATCATTTTAACTAGTCCCCAATTAAATTTGATTTTTTTGACCGAAATAAGTGTATAATATACTATGATTTTTGATCGAAACTTGCATTTCGAAAAGTTTCATAGAATCTAATTTTCCGATGTTTTTTTGCATGACCTTCCATCATAACCTTCCCTCGTAAAATATATAAATGATATATGAAGTTTCGTATCATTTAAAATAGTCCCCGATTTAATTTGATTTTTGACCGAAACTAGTATAAATTAGTGTATAATATATTATGATTTTTTGGCCATACCATGCATTTCGAAAATTTTTCATAGAATTTAGTTTTCAGATGATTTTTTTGCATGGACTACCATCATAACCTTCCATCTTAACATATATAAATGATCTGAAAAGTCTCGTATCATGTCAAACAGTCCCCAATTAAATTTGATTTTTTTGACCGAAACTAGTGTATAATATACTATGATTTTTTATCGAAACTTGCATTTCGAAAAGTTTCTTAGAATCTAATTTTCCAATGTATTTTTGCATGACCTTCCATCATAACCTTCCCTCGTAAAATATATAAATGATATATGAAGTTTCGTATCATTTCGAATAGTCCCCGATTTAATTTGATTTTTGACCGAAACTAGTCTAAACTAGTGTATAGTATATTATGATTTTTTGGCCAAACCATGCATTTCGAAAAGTTTCATAGAATCTAGTTTTCAGATGATTTTTTTGCATGGACTACCATCATAACCCTCCCTCTTAACATATATAAATGATTTGAAAAGTATCGTATCATTTTAACTAGTCCCCAATTAAAATTGATTTTTTTGACCGAAATAAGTGTATAATATACTATGATTTTTGATCGAAACTTGCATTTCGAAAAGTTTCATGGAATCTAATTTTCCGATGTTTTTTTGCATGACCTTCCATCATAACCTTCCCTCGTAAAATATATAAATGATATATGAAGTTTCGTATCATTTAAAATAGTCCCCGATTTAATTTGATTTTTGACCGAAACTAGTATAAATTAGTGTATAATATATTATGATTTTTTGGCCATACCATGCATTTCGAAAATTTTTCATAGAATCTAGTTTTCAGATGATTTTTTTGCATGGACTACCATCATAACCTTCCATCTTAACATATATAAATGATCTGAAAAGTCTCGTATCATGTCAAACAGTCCCCAATTAAATTTGATTTTTTTGACCGAAACTAGTGTATAATATACTATGATTTTTGATCGAAACTTGCATTTCGAAAAGTTTCATAGAATCTAATTTTCCAATGTATTTTTGCATGACCTTCCATCATAACCTTTCCTCGTAAAATATATAAATGATATATGAAGTTTCGTATCATTTCGAATAGTCCCCGATTTAATTTGATTTTTGACCGAAACTAGTCTAAACTAGTGTATAGTATATTATGATTTTTTGGCCAAACCATGCATTTCGAAAAGTTTCATAGAATCTATTTTTCAGATGATTTTTTTGCATGGACTACCATCATAACCCTCCCTCTTAACATATATAAATGATCTAAAAAGTCTCGTATCATTTTAACTAGTCCCCAATTAAATTTGATTTTTTTTTACCGAAATAAGTGTATAATATACTATGATTTTTGATCGAAACTTGCAATTCGAAAAGTTTCATAGAATCTAATTTTACGATGTTTTTTTGCATGACCTTCCATTATAACTTTCCCTCATAAAATATATAAATGATATATGAAGTTTCGTATCATTTCAAATAGTCCCCGATTTAATTTGATTTTTGACCGAAACTAGTATAAACTAGTGTATAATATATTATGATTTTTTGGCCAAACCATGCATTTCGAAAAGTTTCATAGAACCTAGTTTTCAGATGATTTTTTTGCATTGACTACCATCATAATCTTCCATCTTAACATATATAAATGATCTGAAAAGTCTCGTATCATGTCAAACAGTCCCCAATTAAATTTGATTTTTTTGACCGAAACTAGTGTATAATATACTATGATTTTTGATCGAAACTTGCATTTCGAAAAGTTTAATAGAATCTAATTTTCCAATGTATTTTTGCATGACCTTCCATCATAACCTTTCCTCGTAAAATATATAAATGATATATGAAGTTTCGTATCATTTCGAATAGTCCCCGATTTAATTTGATTTTTGACCGAAACTAGTCTAAACTAGTGTATAGTATATTATGATTTTTTGGCCAAACCATGTATTTCGAAAAGTTTAATAGAATCTATTTTTCAGATGATTTTTTTGCATGGACTACCATCATAACCCTCCCTCTTAACATATATAAATGATCTAAAAAGTCTCGTATCATTTTAACTAGTCCCCAATTAAATTTGATTTTTTTTACCGAAATAAGTGTATAATATACTATGATTTTTGATCGAAACTTGCAATTCGAAAAGTTTCATAGAATCTAATTTTACGATGTTTTTTTGCATGACCTTCCATCATAACCTTCCCTCATAAAATATATAAATGATATATGAAGTTTCGTATCATTTCAAATAGTCCCCGATTTAATTTGATTTTTGACCGAAACTAGTATAAACTAGTGTATAATATATTATGATTTTTTGGCCAAACCATGCATTTCGAAAAGTTTCATAGAACCTAGTTTTCAGATGATTTTTTTGCATGGACTACCATCATAACCTTCAATCTTAACATATATAAATGATCTGAAAAGTATCGTATCATGTCAAACTGTCCCCAATTTAATTTGATTTTGTTGACCGAAACTAGTGTATAATATACTATGATTTTTGATCGAAACTTGCATTTCGAAAAGTTTCATAAAATCTAAATTTCCGATGATTTTTAACATGGACTTCCATCATAACCTTCCCCCGTAAATATATAAATGATATATGAAGTTTCGTATCATTTCGAATAATCCCCGATTTAATTTGATTTTTGACCGAAACTAGTCTAAACTAGTGTATAGTATATTATGATTTTTTGGCCAAACCATGCATTTCGAAAAGTTTTATAGAATCTAGTTTTCAGATGATTTTTTTGCATGGACTACCATCATAACCCTCCCTCTTAACATATATAAATGATCTGAAAGTCTCGTATCATTTTAACTAGTCCCCAATTAAATTTGATTTTTTTGACCGAAATAAGTGTATAATATACTATGATTTTTGATCGAAACTTGCATTTCGAAAAGTTTCATGGAATCTAATTTTCCGATGTTTTTTTGCATGACCTTCCATCATAACCTTCCCTCGTAAAATATATAAATGATATATGAAGTTTCGTATCATTTAAAATAGTCCCCGATTTAATTTGATTTTTGACCGAAACTAGTATAAATTAGTGTATAATATATTATGATTTTTTGGCCATACCATGCATTTCGAAAATTTTTCATAGAATCTAGTTTTCAGATGATTTTTTTGCATGGACTACCATCATAACCTTCCATCTTAACATATATAAATGATCTGAAAAGTCTCGTATCATGTCAAACAGTCCCCAATTAAATTTGATTTTTTTGACCGAAACTAGTGTATAATATACTATGATTTTTGATCGAAACTTGCATTTCGAAAAGTTTCATAGAATCTAATTTTCCAATGTATTTTTGCATGACCTTCCATCATAACCTTTCCTCGTAAAATATATAAATGATATATGAAGTTTCGTATCATTTCGAATAGTCCCCGATTTAATTTGATTTTTGACCGAAACTAGTCTAAACTAGTGTATAGTATATTATGATTTTTTGGCCAAACCATGCATTTCGAAAAGTTTCATAGAATCTATTTTTCAGATGATTTTTTTGCATGGACTACCATCATAACCCTCCCTCTTAACATATATAAATGATCTAAAAAGTCTCGTATCATTTTAACTAGTCCCCAATTAAATTTGATTTTTTTTTACCGAAATAAGTGTATAATATACTATGATTTTTGATCGAAACTTGCAATTCGAAAAGTTTCATAGAATCTAATTTTACGATGTTTTTTTGCATGACCTTCCATTATAACTTTCCCTCATAAAATATATAAATGATATATGAAGTTTCGTATCATTTCAAATAGTCCCCGATTTAATTTGATTTTTGACCGAAACTAGTATAAACTAGTGTATAATATATTATGATTTTTTGGCCAAACCATGCATTTCGAAAAGTTTCATAGAACCTAGTTTTCAGATGATTTTTTTGCATTGACTACCATCATAATCTTCCATCTTAACATATATAAATGATCTGAAAAGTCTCGTATCATGTCAAACAGTCCCCAATTAAATTTGATTTTTTTGACCGAAACTAGTGTATAATATACTATGATTTTTGATCGAAACTTGCATTTCGAAAAGTTTAATAGAATCTAATTTTCCAATGTATTTTTGCATGACCTTCCATCATAACCTTTCCTCGTAAAATATATAAATGATATATGAAGTTTCGTATCATTTCGAATAGTCCCCGATTTAATTTGATTTTTGACCGAAACTAGTCTAAACTAGTGTATAGTATATTATGATTTTTTGGCCAAACCATGTATTTCGAAAAGTTTAATAGAATCTATTTTTCAGATGATTTTTTTGCATGGACTACCATCATAACCCTCCCTCTTAACATATATAAATGATCTAAAAAGTCTCGTATCATTTTAACTAGTCCCCAATTAAATTTGATTTTTTTTACCGAAATAAGTGTATAATATACTATGATTTTTGATCGAAACTTGCAATTCGAAAAGTTTCATAGAATCTAATTTTACGATGTTTTTTTGCATGACCTTCCATCATAACCTTCCCTCATAAAATATATAAATGATATATGAAGTTTCGTATCATTTCAAATAGTCCCCGATTTAATTTGATTTTTGACCGAAACTAGTATAAACTAGTGTATAATATATTATGATTTTTTGGCCAAACCATGCATTTCGAAAAGTTTCATAGAACCTAGTTTTCAGATGATTTTTTTGCATGGACTACCATCATAACCTTCAATCTTAACATATATAAATGATCTGAAAAGTATCGTATCATGTCAAACTGTCCCCAATTTAATTTGATTTTGTTGACCGAAACTAGTGTATAATATACTATGATTTTTGATCGAAACTTGCATTTCGAAAAGTTTCATAAAATCTAAATTTCCGATGATTTTTAACATGGACTTCCATCATAACCTTCCCCCGTAAATATATAAATGATATATGAAGTTTCGTATCATTTCGAATAATCCCCGATTTAATTTGATTTTTGACCGAAACTAGTCTAAACTAGTGTATAGTATATTATGATTTTTTGGCCAAACCATGCATTTCGAAAAGTTTTATAGAATCTAGTTTTCAGATGATTTTTTTGCATGGACTACCATCATAACCCTCCCTCTTAACATATATAAATGATCTGAAAGTCTCGTATCATTTTAACTAGTCCCCAATTAAATTTGATTTTTTTGACCGAAATAAGTGTATAATATACTATGATTTTTTATCGAAACTTGCATTTCGAAAAGTTTCATAGAATCTAATTTTCCGATGTTTTTTTGCATGACCTTCCATCATAACCTTCCCTCATAAAATATATAAATGATATATGAAGTTTCGTATCATTTCAAATAGTCCCCGATTTAATTTGATTTTTGACCGAAACTAGTATAAACTAGTGTATAATATATTATGATTTTTTGGCCAAACCATGCATTTCGAAAAGTTTCATAGAACCTAGTTTTCAGATGATTTTTTTGCATGGACTACCATCATAACCTTCAATCTTAACATATATAAATGATCTGAAAAGTATCGTATCATGTCAAACTGTCCCCAATTTAATTTGATTTTGTTGACCGAAACTAGTGTATAATATACTATGATTTTTGTTCGAAACTTGCATTTCGTAAAGTTTCATAGAATCTAATTTTCCGATGTATTTTTGCATGAACTTCCAACATAACCTTCCCCCGTAAATATATAAATGATATATGAAGTTTCGTATCATTTCGAATAATCCCCGATTTAATTTTTGACCGAAACTAGTCTAAACTAGTGTATAGTATATTATGATTTTTTGGCCAAACCATGCATTTCGAAAAGTTTTATAGAATCTAGTTTTCAGATGATTTTTTTGCATGGACTACCATCATAACCCTCCCTCTTAACATATATAAATGATCTGAAAGTCTCGTATCATTTTAACTAGTCCCCAATTAAATTTGATTTTTTTGACCGAAATAAGTGTATAATATACTATGATTTTTTATCGAAACTTGCATTTCGAAAAGTTTCATAGAATCTAATTTTCCGATGTTTTTTTGCACGACCTTCCATCATAACCTTCCCTCGTAAAATATATAAATGATATATGAAGTTTCGTATCATTTCAAATAGTCCCCGATTTAATTTGATTTTTTGACCGAAACTAGTATAAACTAGTGTATAATATATTATGATTTTTTGGCCAAACCATGCATTTCGAAAAGTTTCATATAATCTAGTTTTCAGATGATTTTTTTGCATGGACTACCATCATAACCTTCCATCTTAACATATATAAATGATCTGAAAAGTCTCGTATCATGTCAAACTGTCCCCAATTAAATTTGATTTTTTTGACCGAAACTAGTGTATAATATACTATGATTTTTGATCGAAACTTGCATTTCGAAAAGTTTCATAGAATCTAATTTTCCAATGTATTTTTGCATGACCTTCCATCATAACCTTTCCTCGTAAAATATATAAATGATATATGAAGTTTCGTATCATTTCGAATAGTCCCCGATTTAATTTGATTTTTGACCGAAACTAGTATAAACTAGTGTATAATATATTATGATTTATTGGCCAAACCATGCATTTCGAAAAGTTTCATAGAATCTAGTTTTCAGATGATTTTTTTGCATGGACTACCATCATAACCTTCCCTCTTAACATATATAAATGATCTGAAAAGTCTCATATCATTTTAAATAGTCCCCAATTAAATTTGATTTTTCTGACCGAAACAAGTGTATAATATACTATGATTTTTGATCGAAACTTGCAATTCGAAAAGTTTCATAGAATCTAATTTTACGATGTTTTTTTGCATGACCTTCCATCATAACCTTCCCTCGTAAAATATATAAATGATATATGAAGTTTCGTATCATTTCAAATAGTCCCCGATTTAATTTGATTTTTGACCGAAACTAGTATAAACTAGTGTATAATATATTATGATTTTTTGGCCAAACCATGCATTTCGAAAAGTTTCATAGATTCTAGTTTTCAGATGATTTTTTTTGCATGGACTACCATCATAACCTTCCATCTTAACATATATAAATGATCTGAAAAGTCTCGTATCATGTCAAACAGTCCCCAATTTAATTTGATTTTGTTGACCGAAACTAGTGTATAATATACTATGATTTTTGATCGAAACTTGCATTTCGAAAAGTTTCATAGAATCTAATTTTCCGATGTATTTTTGCATGAACTTCCAGCATAACCTTCCCCCGTAAAATATATAAATGATATATGAAGTTTCGTATCATTTCGAATAATCCCCGATTTAATTTGATTTTAGACCGAAACTAGTCTAAACTAGTGTATAGTATATTATGATTTTTTGGCCAAACCATGCATTTCGAAAAGTTTCATAGAATCTAGTTTTCAGATGATTTTTTTGCATGGACTACCATCATAACCCTCCCTCTTAACATATATAAATGATCTGAAAAGTCTTGTATCATTTTAACTAGTCCCCAATTAAATTTGATTTTTTTGACCGAAATAAGTGTATAATATACTATGATTTTTGATCGAAACTTGCATTTCGAAAAGTTTCATAGAATCTAATTTTCCGATGTTTTTTTGCACGACCTTCCATCATAACCTTCCCTCGTAAAATATATAAATTATATATGAAGTTTCGTATCATTTCAAGTAGTCCCCGATTTAATTTGATTTTTTGACCGAAACTAGTATAAACTAGTGTATAATATATTATGATTTTTTGGCCAAACCATGCATTTCGAAAAGTTTCATAGAATCTAGTTTTCAGATGATTTTTTTGCATGGACTACCATCATAATCTTCCATCTTAACATATATAAATGATCTGAAAAGTCTCGTATCATGTCAAAAAGTCCCCAATTAAATTTGATTTTTTTGACCGAAACTAGTGTATAATATACTATGATTTTTGATCGAAACTTGCATTTCGAAAAGTTTCATAGAATCTAATTTTCCGATGTATTTTTGCAAGAACTTCCAGCATAACCTTCCCCCGTAAAATATATAAATGATATATGAAGTTTCGTATCATTTCAAATAATCCCCGATTTAATTTGATTTTTGACCGAAACTAGTCTAAACTAGTGTATAGTATATTATGATTTTTTGGCCAAACCATGCATTTCGAAAAGTTTCATAGAATCTAGTTTTCAGATGATTTTTTTGCATGGACTACCATCATAACCCTCCCTCTTAACATATATAAATGATCTGAAAAGTCTCGTATCATTTTAACTAGTCCCCAATTAAATTTGATTTTTTTGACCAAAATAAGTGTATAATATACTATGATTTTTGATCGAAACTTGCATTTCGAAAAGTTTCATAGAATCTAATTTTCCGATGTTTTTCTGCACGACCTTCCATCATAACCTTCCCTCGTAAAATATATAAATGATATATGAAGTTTCGTATCATTTCAAGTAGTCCCCGATTTAATTTGATTTTTTGACCGAAACTAGTATAAACTAGTGTATAATATATTATGATTTTTTGGCCAAACCATGCATTTCGAAAAGTTTCATAGAATCTAGTTTTCAGATGATTTTTTTGCATGGACTACCATCATAATCTTCCATCTTAACATATATAAATGATCTGAAAAGTCTCGTATCATGTCAAAAAGTCCCCAATTTAATTTGATTTTGTTGACCGAAACTAGTGTATAATATACTATGATTTTTGATCGAAACTTGCATTTCGAAAAGTTTCATAGAATCTAATTTTCCGATGTATTTTTGCATGAACTTCCAGCATAACCTTCCCCCGTAAAATATATAAATGATATATGAAGTTTCGTATCATTTCGAATAATCCCCGATTTAATTTGATTTTTGACCGAAACTAGTCTAAACTAGTGTATAGTATATTATGATTTTTTGGCCAAACCATGCATTTCGAAAAGTTTCATAGAATCTATTTTTCAGATGATTTTTTTGCATGGACTACCATCATAACCCTCCCTCTTAACATATATAAATGATCTGAAAAGTCTCGTATCATTTTAACTAGTCCCCAATTAAATTTGATTTTTTTGACAGAAATAAGTGTATAATATACTATGATTTTTGATCGAAACTTGCATTTCGAAAAGTTTCATAGAATCTAATTTTCCGATGTTTTTTTGCACGACCTTCCATCATAACCTTTCCTCGTAAAATATATAAATGATATATGAAGTTTCGTATCATTTCAAGTAGTCCCCGATTTAATTTGATTTTTTGACCGAAACTAGTATAAACTAGTGTATAATATATTATGATTTTTTGGCCAAACCATGCATTTCGAAAAGTTTCATAGAATCTAGTTTTCAGATGATTTTTTTGCATGGACTACCATCATAATCTTCCATCTTAACATATATAAATGATCTGAAAAGTCTCGTATCATGTCAAAAAGTCCCCAATTAAATTTGATTTTTTTGACCGAAACTAGTGTATAATATACTATGATTTTTGATCGAAACTTGCATTTCGAAAAGTTTCATAGAATCTAATTTTCCGATGTATTTTTGCATGAACTTCCAGCATAACCTTCCCCCGTAAAATATATAAATGATATATGAAGTTTCGTATCATTTCGAATAATCCCCGATTTAATTTGATTTTTGACTGAAACTAGTCTAAACTAGTGTATAGTATATTATGATTTTTTGGCCAAACCATGCATTTCGAAAAGTTTCATAGAATCTAGTTTTCAGATGATTTTTTTGCATGGACTACCATCATAACCCTCCCTCTTAACATATATAAATGATCTGAAAAGTCTCGTATCATTTTAACTAGTCCCCAATTAAATTTGATTTTTTTGACCGAAATAAGTGTATAATATACTATGATTTTTGATCGAAACTTGCATTTCGAAAAGTTTCATAGAATCTAATTTTCCGATGTTTTTTTGCACGACCTTCCATCATAACCTTCCCTCGTAAAATATATAAATGATATATGAAGTTTCGTATCATTTCAAGTAGTCCCCGATTTAATTTGATTTTTTGACCGAAACTAGTATAAACTAGTGTATAATATATTATGATTTTTTGGCCAAACCATGCATTTCGAAAAGTTTCATAGAATCTAGTTTTCAGATGATTTTTTTGCATGGACTACCATCATAATCTTCCATCTTAACATATATAAATGATCTGAAAAGTCTCGTATCATGTCAAAAAGTCCCCAATTAAATTTGATTTTTTTGACCGAAACTAGTGTATAATATACTATGATTTTTGATCGAAACTTGCATTTCGAAAAGTTTCATAGAATCTAATTTTCCAATGTATTTTTGCATGACCTTCCATCATAACCTTTCCTCGTAAAATATATAAATGATATATGAAGTTTCTTATCATTTCGAATAGTCCCCGATTTAATTTGATTTTTGACCGAAACTAGTCTAAACTAGGGTATAGTATATTATGATTTTTTGGCCAAACCATGCATTTAGAAAAGTTTCATAGAATCTAGTTTTCAGATGATTTTTTTGCATGGACTACCATCATAACCCTCCCTCTTAACATATATAAATGATCTAAAAAGTCTCGTATCATTTTAAATAGTCCCCAATTAAATTTGATTCTTTTGACCGAAAGAAGTGTATAATATACTATGATTTTTGATCGAAACTTGCAATTCGAAAAGTTTCATAGAATCTAATTTTACGATGTTTTTTTGCATGATATTCCATCATAACCTTCCCTCGTAAAATATATAAATGATATATGAAGTTTCGTATCATTTCAAATAGTCCCCGATTTAATTTGATTTTTGACCGAAACTAGTATAAACTAGTGTATAATATATTATGATTTTTTGGCCAAACCATGAATTTCGAAAAGTTTCATAGAATCTAGTTTTCAGATGATTTTTTTGCATGGACTACCATCATAACCTTCCATCTTAACATATATAAATGATCTGAAAAAGTCTCGTATCATGTCAAACAGTCCCCAATTTAATTTGATTTTGTTGACCGAAACTAGTGTATAATATACTATGATTTTTGATCGAAACTTGCAATTCGAAAAGTTTCATAGAATCTAATTTTACGATGTTTTTTTGCATGATCTTCCATCATAACCTTCCCTCGTAAAATATATAAATGATATATGAAGTTTTGTATCATTTCGAATAATCCCCGATTTAATTTGATTTTTGACCGAAACTAGTCTAAACTAGTGTATAATATATTATGATTTTTTGGCCAAACCATGCATTTCGAAAAGTTTCATAGAATCTAGTTTTCAGATGATTTTTTTTGCATGGACTACCATCATAAACTTCCCTCTTAACATATATAAATGATATTAAAAGTCTCGTATCATGTCAAACAGTCCCCAATTAAATTTTATTTTTTTGACCGAAATAGTGTATAATATACTATGATTTTTGATCGAAACTTGCATTTCGAAAAGTTTCATAGAATCTAATTTCCATTGTATTTTTGCATGTACTTCCATCATAACCTTCCCTCGTAAAATATATAAATGATATATGATGTTTCGTATCATTTAGAATATTCCCCGATTTAATTTGATTTTTGACCGAAACTAGTATAAACTAGTGTATAATATATTATGATTTTTTGGCCAAACCATGCATTTCGAAAAGTTTCATAGAATCTAGTTTTCAGATGATTTTTTTGCATGGACTACCATCATAACCTTCCATCTTAACATATATAAATGATCTGAAAGTCTCGTATCATGTCAAACAGTCCCCACTTTAATTTGATTTTGTTGACTGAAACTAGTGTATAATATACTATGATTTTTGATCGAAACTTGCATTTCGAAAAGTTTCATAGAATCTAAAATTCCGATGATTTTTTACATGGACTTCCATCATAACCTTCCCTCGTAAAATATATAAATGAAATGTGAAGTTTCATATCATTTCGAGCAGTTCACGATTTAATTTGATTTTTGACCAAAACTAGTATAAACTAGTGTATAATATATTATGATTTTTTGGCCAAACCATGCATTTCGAAAGGTTTCATAGAATCTAGTTTTCAGATGATTTTTTTTGCATGGACTACCATCATAACCTTCTCTCTTAACATATATAAATGATCTGAAAAGTCTCGTATCATTTTAAATAGTCCCCAATTAAATTTGATTTTTTTGACCGAAACAAGTGTATAATATACTATGATTTTTGATCGAAACTTGCATTTCGAAAAGTTTCATAGAATCTAATTTCCGATGTTTTCTTGCATGGCCTTCCATCATAACCTTCCCTCGTAAAATATATAAATGATATATGAAGTTTCGTATCATTTCAAATAGTCCCCGATTTAATTTGATTTTTGACCGAAACTAGTATAAACTAGTGTATAATATATTATGATTTTTTGGCCAAACCATGCATTTCGAAAAGTTTCATAGAATCTAGTTTTCAGATGATTTTTTTGCATGGACTACCATCATAACCTTCCATCTTAACATATATAAATGATCTGAAAAGTCTCGTATCATGTCAAACAGTCCCCAATTTAATTTGATTTTGTTGACCGAAACTACTGTATAATATACTATGATTTTTGATCGAAACTTGCATTTCGAAATGTTTCATAGAATCTAATTTTCCGATGTATTTTTGCATGAACTTCCATCATAACCTTCCCTCGTAAAATATATAAATGATATATGAAGTTTTGTATCATTTCGAATAATCCCCGATTTAATTTGATTTTTGACCGAAACTAGTCTAAACTAGTGTATAATATATTATGATTTTTTGGCCAAACCATGCATTTCGAAAAGTTTCAGAGAATCTAGTTTTCAGATGATTTTTTTTGCATGGACTACCATCATAAACTTCCCTCTTAACATATATAAATGATATTAAAAGTCTCGTATCATGTCAAACAGTCCCCAATTAAATTTTATTTTTTTGACCGAAATAGTGTATAATATACTATGATTTTTGATCGAAACTTGCATTTCTAAAAGTTTCATAGAATCTAATTTCCATTGTATTTTTGCATGTACTTCCATCATAATCTTCCCTCGTAAAATATATAAATGATATATGATGTTTCGTATCATTTAGAATAGTCCCCGATTTAGTTTGATTTTTGACCGAAACTAGTATAAACTAGTGTATAATATATTATGATTTTTTGGCCAAACCATGCATTTCGAAAAGTTTCATAGAATCTAGTTTTCAGATGATTTTTTTGCAAGGACTACCATCATAACCTTCCATCTTAACATATATAAATGATCTGAAAGTCTCGTATCATGTCAAACAGTCCCCACTTTAATTTGATTTTGTTGACTGAAACTAGTGTATAATATACTATGATTTTTGATCGAAACTTGCATTTCGAAAAGTTTCATAGAATCTAAAATTCCGATGATTTTTTACATGGACTTCCATCATAACCTTCCCTCGTAAAATATATAAATGAAATGTGAAGTTTCATATCATTTCGAGCAGTTCACGATTTAATTTGATTTTTGACCAAAACTAGTATAAACTAGTGTATAATATATTATGATTTTTTGGCCAAACCATGCATTTCGAAAGGTTTCATAGAATCTAGTTTTCAGATGATTTTTTTTGCATGGACTACCATCATAACCTTCTCTCTTAACATATATAAATGATCTGAAAAGTCTCGTATCATTTTAAATAGTCCCCAATTAAATTTTATTTTTTTGACCGAAACAAGTGTATAATATACTATGAGTTTTGATCGAAACTTGCATTTCGAAAAGTTTCATAGAATCTAATTTCCGATGTTTTCTTGCATGGCCTTCCATCATAACCTTCCCTCGTAAAATATATAAATGATATATGAAGTTTCGTATCATTTCAAATAGTCCCCGATTTAATTTGATTTTTGACCGAAACTAGTATAAACTAGTGTATAATATATTATGATTTTTTGGCCAAACCATGCATTTCGAAAAGTTTCATAGAATCTAGTTTTCAGATGATTTTTTTGCATGGACTACCATCATAACCTTCCATCTTAACATATATAAATGATCTGAAAAGTCTCGTATCATGTCAAACAGTCCCCAATTTAATTTGATTTTGTTGACCGAAACTAGTGTATAATATACTATGATTTTTGATCGAAACATGCAATTCGAAATGTTTCATAGAATCTAATTTTCCGATGTATTTTTGCATGAACTTCCATCATAACCTTCCCTCGTAAAATATATAAATGATATATGAAGTTTTGTATCATTTCGAATAATCCCCGATTTAATTTGATTTTTGACCGAAACTAGTCTAAACTAGTGTATAATATATTATGATTTTTTGTCCAAACCATGCATTTCGAAAAGTTTCAGAGAATCTAGTTTTCAGATGATTTTTTTTGCATGGACTACCATCATAAACTTCCCTCTTAACATATATAAATGATATTAAAAGTCTCGTATCATGTCAAACAGTCCCCAATTAAATTTTATTTTTTTGACCGAAATAGTGTATAATATACTATGATTTTTGATCGAAACTTGCAATTCGAAAAGTTTCATAGAATCTAATTTCCATTGTATTTTTGCATGTACTTCCATCATAATCTTCCCTCGTAAAATATATAAATGATATATGATGTTTCGTATCATTTAGAATAGTCCCCGATTTAGTTTGATTTTTGACCGAAACTAGTATAAACTAGTGTATAATATATTATGATTTTTTGGCCAAACCATGCATTTCGAAAAGTTTCATAGAATCTAGTTTTCAGATGATTTTTTTGCATGGACTACCATCATAACCTTCCATCTTAACATATATAAATGATCTGAAAGTCTCGTATCATGTCAAACAGTCCCCACTTTAATTTGATTTTGTTGACTGAAACTAGTGTATAATATACTATGATTTTTGATCGAAACTTGCATTTCGAAAAGTTTCATAGAATCTAAAATTCCGATGATTTTTTACATGGACTTCCATCATAACCTTCCCTCGTAAAATATATAAATGAAATGTGAAGTTTCATATCATTTCGAGCAGTTCACGATTTAATTTGATTTTTGACAAAAACTAGTATAAACTAGTGTATAATATATTATGATTTTTTGGCCAAACCATGCATTTCGAAAGGTTTCATAGAATCTAGTTTTCAGATGATTTTTTTTGCATGGACTACCATCATAACCTTCTCTCTTAACATATATAAATGATCTGAAAAGTCTAGTGTCATTTTAAATAGTCCCCAATTAAATTTGATTTTTTTGACCGAAACAAGTGTATAATATACTATGATTTTTGATCGAAACTTGCATTTCGAAAAGTTTCATAGAATCTAATTTCCGATGTTTTCTTGCATGGCCTTCCATCATAACCTTCCCTCGTAAAATATATAAATGATATATGAAGTTTCGTATCATTTCAAATAGTCCCTGATTTAATTTGATTTTTGACCGAAACTAGTATAAACTAGTGTATAATATATTATGATTTTTTGGCCAAACCATGCATTTCGAAAAGTTTCATAGAATCTAGTTTTCAGATGATTTTTTTGCATGGACTACCATCATAACCTTCCATCTTAACATATATAAATGATATGAAAAGTCTCGTATCATGTCAAACAGTCCCCAATTTAATTTGATTTTGTTGACCGAAACTAGTGTATAATATACTATGATTTTTGATCGAAACTTGCATTTCGAAATGTTTCATAGAATCTAATTTTCCGATGTATTTTTGCATGAACTTCCATCATAACCTTCCCTCGTAAAATATATAAATGATATATGAAGTTTTGTATCATTTCGAATAATCCCCGATTTAATTTGATTTTTGACCGAAACTAGTCTAAACTAGTGTATAATATATTATGATTTTTTGGCCAAACCATGCATTTCGAAAAGTTTCAGAGAATCTAGTTTTCAGATGATTTTTTTTGCATGGACTACCATCATAAACTTCCCTCTTAACATATATAAATGATATTAAAAGTCTCGTATCATGTCAAACAGTCCCCAATTAAATTTTATTTTTTTGACCGAAATAGTGTATAATATACTATGATTTTTGATCGAAACTTGCATTTCGAAAAGTTTCATAGAATCTAATTTCCATTGTATTTTTGCATTTACTTCCATCATAATCTTCCCTCGTAAAATATATAAATGATATATGATGTTTCGTATCATTTAGAATAGTCCCCGATTTAGTTTGATTTTTGACCGAAACTAGTATAAACTAGTGTATAATATATTATGATTTTTTGGCCAAACCATGCATTTCGAAAAGTTTCATAGAATCTAGTTTTCAGATGATTTTTTTGCATGGACTACCATCATAACCTTCCATCTTAACATATATAAATGATCTGAAAGTCTCGTATCATGTCAAACAGTCCCCACTTTAATTTGATTTTGTTGACTGAAACTAGTGTATAATATACTATGATTTTTGATCGAAACTTGCATTTCGAAAAGTTTCATAGAATCTAAAATTCCGATGATTTTTTACATGGACTTCCATCATAACCTTCCCTCGTAAAATATATAAATGAAATGTGAAGTTTCATATCATTTCGAGCAGTTCACGATTTAATTTGATTTTTGACCAAAACTAGTATAAACTAGTGTATAATATATTATGATTTTTTGGCCAAACCATGCATTTCGAAAGGTTTCATAGAATCTAGTTTTCAGATGATTTTTTTTGCATGGACTACCATCATAACCTTCTCTCTTAACATATATAAATGATCTGAAAAGTCTAGTGTCATTTTAAATAGTCCCCAATTAAATTTGATTTTTTTGACCGAAACAAGTGTATAATATACTATGATTTTTGATCGAAACTTGCATTTCGAAAAGTTTCATAGAATCTAATTTCCGATGTTTTCTTGCATGGCCTTCCATCATAACCTTCCCTCGTAAAATATATAAATGATATATGAAGTTTCGTATCATTTCAAATAGTCCCTGATTTAATTTGATTTTTGACCGAAACTAGTATAAACTAGTGTATAATATATTATGATTTTTTGGCCAAACCATGCATTTCGAAAAGTTTCATAGAATCTAGTTTTCAGATGATTTTTTTGCATGGACTACCATCATAACCTTCCATCTTAACATATATAAATGATATGAAAAGTCTCGTATCATGTCAAACAGTCCCCAATTTAATTTGATTTTGTTGACCGAAACTAGTGTATAATATACTATGATTTTTGATCGAAACTTGCATTTCGAAATGTTTCATAGAATCTAATTTTCCGATGTATTTTTGCATGAACTTCCATCATAACCTTCCCTCGTAAAATATATAAATGATATATGAAGTTTTGTATCATTTCGAATAATCCCCGATTTAATTTGATTTTTGACCGAAACTAGTCTAAACTAGTGTATAATATATTATGATTTTTTGGCCAAACCATGCATTTCGAAAAGTTTCAGAGAATCTAGTTTTCAGATGATTTTTTTTGCATGGACTACCATCATAAACTTCCCTCTTAACATATATAAATGATATTAAAAGTCTCGTATCATGTCAAACAGTCCCCAATTAAATTTTATTTTTTTGACCGAAATAGTGTATAATATACTATGATTTTTGATCGAAACTTGCATTTCGAAAAGTTTCATAGAATCTAATTTCCATTGTATTTTTGCATGTACTTCCATCATAATCTTCCCTCGTAAAATATATAAATGATATATGATGTTTCGTATCATTTAGAATAGTCCCCGATTTAGTTTGATTTTTGACCGAAACTAGTATAAACTAGTGTATAATATATTATGATTTTTTGGCCAAACCATGCATTTCGAAATGTTTCATAGAATCTAGTTTTCAGATGATTTTTTTGCATGGACTACCATCATAACCTTCCATCTTAACATATATAAATGATCTGAAAGTCTCGTATCATGTCAAACAGTCCCCACTTTAATTTGATTTTGTTGACTGAAACTAGTGTATAATATACTATGATTTTTGATCGAAACTTGCATTTCGAAAAGTTTCATAGAATCTAAAATTCCGATGATTTTTTACATGGACTTCCATCATAACCTTCCCTCGTAAAATATATAAATGAAATGTGAAGTTTCATATCATTTCGAGCAGTTCACGATTTAATTTGATTTTTGACCAAAACTAGTATAAACTAGTGTATAATATATTATGATTTTTTGGCCAAACCATGCATTTCGAAAGGTTTCATAGAATCTAGTTTTCAGATGATTTTTTTTGCATGGACTACCATCATAACCTTCTCTCTTAACATATATAAATGATCTGAAAAGTCTAGTGTCATTTTAAATAGTCCCCAATTAAATTTGATTTTTTTGACCGAAACAAGTGTATAATATACTATGATTTTTGATCGAAACTTGCATTTCGAAAAGTTTCATAGAATCTAATTTCCGATGTTTTCTTGCATGGCCTTCCATCATAACCTTCCCTCGTAAAATATATAAATGATATATGAAGTTTCGTATCATTTCAAATAGTCCCTGATTTAATTTGATTTTTGACCGAAACTAGTATAAACTAGTGTATAATATATTATGATTTTTTGGCCAAACCATGCATTTCGAAAAGTTTCATAGAATCTAGTTTTCAGATGATTTTTTTGCATGGACTACCATCATAACCTTCCATCTTAACATATATAAATGATATGAAAAGTCTCGTATCATGTCAAACAGTCCCCAATTTAATTTGATTTTGTTGACCGAAACTAGTGTATAATATACTATGATTTTTGATCGAAACTTGCATTTCGAAATGTTTCATAGAATCTAATTTTCCGATGTATTTTTGCATGAACTTCCATCATAACCTTCCCTCGTAAAATATATAAATGATATATGAAGTTTTGTATCATTTCGAATAATCCCCGATTTAATTTGATTTTTGACCGAAACTAGTCTAAACTAGTGTATAATATATTATGATTTTTTGGCCAAACCATGCATTTCGAAAAGTTTCAGAGATCTAGTTTTCAGATGATTTTTTTTGCATGGACTACCATCATAAACTTCCCTCTTAACATATATAAATGATATTAAAAGTCTCGTATCATGTCAAACAGTCCCCAATTAAATTTTATTTTTTTGACCGAAATAGTGTATAATATACTATGATTTTTGATCGAAACTTGCATTTCGAAAAGTTTCATAGAATCTAATTTCCATTGTATTTTTGCATGTACTTCCATCATAATCTTCCCTCGTAAAATATATAAATGATATATGATGTTTCGTATCATTTAGAATAGTCCCCGATTTAGTTTGATTTTTGACCGAAACTAGTATAAACTAGTGTATAATATATTATGATTTTTTGGCCAAACCATGCATTTCGAAAAGTTTCATAGAATCTAGTTTTCAGATGATTTTTTTGCATGGACTACCATCATAACCTTCCATCTTAACATATATAAATGATCTGAAAGTCTCGTATCATGTCAAACAGTCCCCACTTTAATTTGATTTTGTTGACTGAAACTAGTGTATAATATACTATGATTTTTGATCGAAACTTGCATTTCGAAAAGTTTCATAGAATCTAAAATTCCGATGATTTTTTACATGGACTTCCATCATAACCTTCCCTCGTAAAATATATAAATGAAATGTGAAGTTTCATATCATTTCGAGCAGTTCACGATTTAATTTGATTTTTGACCAAAACTAGTATAAACTAGTGTATAATATATTATGATTTTTTGGCCAAACCATGCATTTCGAAAGGTTTCATAGAATCTAGTTTTCAGATGATTTTTTTTGCATGGACTACCAATCATAACCTTCTCTCTTAACATATATAAATGATCTGAAAAGTCTCGTATCATTTTAAATAGTCCCCAATTAAATTTGATTTTTTTGACCGAAACAAGTGTATAATATACTCTGATTTTTGATCGAAACTTGCATTTCGAAAAGTTTCATAGAATCTAATTTCCGATGTTTTCTTGCATGGCCTTCCATCATAACCTTCCCTCGTAAAATATATAAATGATATTTGAAGTTTCGTATCATTTCAAATAGTCCCCGATTTAATTTGATTTTTGACCGAAACTAGTATAAACTAGTGTATAATATATTATGATTTTTTGGCCAAACCATGCATTTCGAAAAGTTTCATAGAATCTAGTTTTCAGATGATTTTTTTGCATGGACTACCATCATAACCTTCCATCTTAACATATATAAATGATCTGAAAAGTATCGTATCATGTCAAACAGTCCCCAATTTAATTTGATTTTGTTGACCGAAACTAGTGTATAATATACTATGATTTTTGATCGAAACTTGCATTTCGAAATGTTTCATAGAATCTAATTTTCCGATGTATTTTTGCATGAACTTCCATCATAACCTTCCCTCGTAAAATATATAAATGATATATGAAGTTTTGTATCATTTCGAATAATCCCCGATTTAATTTGATTTTTGACCGAAACTAGTCTAAACTAGTGTATAATATATTATGATTTTTTGGCCAAACAATGCATTTCGAAAAGTTTCAGAGAATCTAGTTTTCAGATGATTTTTTTTGCATGGACTACCATCATAAACTTCCCTCTTAACATATATAAATGATATTAAAAGTCTCATATCATGTCAAACAGTCCCCAATTAAATTTTATTTTTTTGACCGAAATAGTGTATAATATACTATGATTTTTGATCGAAACTTGCATTTCGAAAAGTTTCATAGAATCTAATTTCCATTGTATTTTTGCATGTACTTCCATCATAACCTTCCCTCGTAAAATATATAAATGATATTGGATGTTTCGTATCATTTAGAATAGTCCCTGATTTAATTTAATTTTTGACCGAAACTAGTATAAACTAGTGTATAATATATTATGATTTTTTGGCCAAACCATGCATTTCGAAAAGTTTCATAGAATCTAGTTTTCAGATGATTTTTTTGCATGGACTACCATCATAACCTTCCATCTTAACATATACTATGATTTTTGATCGAAACTAGCATTTCGAAAAGTTTCATAGAATCTAAAATTCCGATGATTTTTTACATGGACTTCCATCATAACCTTCCCTCGTAAAATATATAAATGAAATGTGAAGTTTCATATCATTTCGAGCAGTTCACGATTTAATTTGATTTTTGACCAAAACTAGTATAAACTAGTGTATAATATATTATGATTTTTTGGCCAAACCATGCATTTCGAAAGGTTTCATAGAATCTAGTTTTCAGATGATTATTTTTGCATGGACTACCATCATAACCTTCCCTCTTAACATATATAAATGATCTGAAAAGTCTCGTATCATTTTAAATAGTCCCCAATTAAATTTGATTTTTTTGACCGAAACAAGTGTATAATATACTATGATTTTTGATCGAAACTTGCATTTCGAAAAGTTTCATAGAATCTAATTTCCGATGTTTTCTTGCATGGCCTTCCATCATAACCTTCCCTCGTAAAATATATAAATGATATATGAAGTTTCGTATCATTTCGAATAGTCGCCGATTTAATTTGATTTTTGACCGAAACTAGTATATACTAGTGTATAATATATTATGATTTTTTTGGCCAAACCATGCATTTCGAAAAGTTTCATAGAATCTAGTTTTTAGATGATTTTTTTGCATGGACTACCATCATAACCTTCCCGCTTAACATATATAAATGATCTGAAAACTCTCGTATCATTTTAAATAGTCCCCAATTAAATTTCATTTTTTTGACCGAAATAAGTGTATAATATACTATGATTTTTGATCGAAACTTGCATTTCGAAAAGTTTCATAGAATCTAATTTTCCAATGATTTTTTACATGGACTTCCATCATAACCTTCCCTCGTAAAATATATAAATGAAATGTGAAGTTTCATATCATTTCGAGCAGTTCACGATTTAATTTGACTTTTGACCAAAACTAGTATAAACTAGTGTATAATATATTATGACTTTTTGGCCAAACCATGCATTTCGAAAGGTTTCATAGAATCTAGTTTTCAGATGATTTTTTTTTGCATGGACTACCATCATAACCTTCCCTCTTAACATATATAAATGATCTGAAAAGTCTCGTATCATTTTAAATAGTCCCCAATTAAATTTGATTTTTTTGACCGAAACAAGTGTATAATATACTATGATTTTTGACCGAAACTTGCATTTCGAAAAGTTTCATAGAATCTAATTTTCCGATGTTTTTTTGCATGACCTTCCATCATAACCTTCCCTCGTAAAATATATAAATGATATATGAAGTTTCGTATCATTTCGAATAGTCCCCGATTTAATTTGATTTTTGACCGAAACTAGTATAAACTAGTGTATAATATATTATTATTTATTGGCCAAACCATGCATTTCGAAAAGTTTCATAGAATCTAGTTTTCAGATGATTTTTTTGCATGGACTACCATCATAACCTTCCCTCTTAACATATATAAATGATCTGAAAAGTCTCATATCATTTTAAATAGTCCCCAATTAAATTTGATTTTTCTGACCGAAACAAGTGTATAATATACTATGATTTTTGATCGAAACTTGCATATCGAAAAGTTTCATAGAATCTAATTTTCCGATTTTTTTTGCATGACCTTCCATCATAACCTTCCCTCGTAAAATATATAAATGATATATGAAGTTTCGTATCATTTCGAATAGTCCCCGATTTAATTTGATTTTTGACCGAAACTAGTATAAACTAGTGTATAATATATTATGATTTATTAGCCAAACCATGCATTTCGAAAAGTTTCATAGAATCTAGTTTTCAGATGATTTTTTTGCATGGACTACCATCATAACCTTCCATCTTAACATATATAAATGATCTGAAAAGTCTCGTATCATGTCAAACAGTCCCCAATTAAATTTGATTTTTTTGACGGAAACTAGTGTATAATATACTATGATTTTTGATCGAAACTTGCATTTCGAAAAGTTTCAAAGAATCTAATTTTCCAATGTATTTTTGCATGACCTTCCATCATAACCTTTCCTCGTAAAATATATAAATGATATATGAAGTTTCGTATCATTTCGAATAGTCCCCGATTTAATTTGATTTTTGACCGAAACTAGTCTAAACTAGTGTATAGTATATTATGATTTTTTGGCCAAACCATGCATTTCGAAAAGTTTCATAGAATCTAGTTTTCAGATGATTTTTTTGCATGGACTACCATCATAACCCTCCCTCTTAACATATATAAATGATCTAAAAAGTCTCGTATCATTTTAACTAGTCCCCAATTAAATTTGATTTTTTTGACCGAAATAAGTGTATAATATACTATGATTTTTGATCGAAACTTGCAATTCGAAAAGTTTCATAGAATCTAATTTTACGATGTTTTTTTGCATGAACTTCCATCATAACCTTCCCTCGTAAAATATATAAATGATATATGAAGTTTCGTATCATATCAAATAGTCCCCGATTTAATTTGATTTTTGACCGAAACTAGTATAAACTAGTGTATAATATATTATGATTTTCTGGCCAAACCATGCATTTCGAAAAGTTTCATAGAATCTAGTTTTCAGATGATTTTTTTGCATGGACTACCATCATAACCTTCAATCTTAACATATATAAATGATCTGAAAAGTCTCGTATCATGTCAAACAGTCCCCAATTTAATTTGATTTTGTTGACCGAAACTAGTGTATAATATACTATGATTTTTGATCGAAACTTGCATTTCGAAAAGTTTCATAGAATCTAATTTTCCGATGTATTTTTGCATGAACTTCCAACATAACCTTCCCCCGTAAAATATATAAATGATATATGAAGTTTCGTATCATTTCGAATAATCCCCGATTTAATTTGATTTTTGACCGAAACTAGTCTAAACTAGTGTATAGTATATTATGATTTTTTGGCCAAACCATGCATTTCGAAAAGTTTCATAGAATCTAGTTTTCAGATGATTTTTTTGCATGGACTACCATCATAACCCTCCCTCTTAACATATATAAATGATTTGAAAAGTCTCGTATCATTTTAACTAGTCCCCAATTAAATTTGATTTTTTTGACCGAAATAAGTGTATAATATACTATGATTTTTGATCGAAACTTGCATTTCGAAAAGTTTCATAGAATCTAATTTTCCGATGTTTTTTTGCACGACCTTCCATCATAACCTTCCCTCGTAAAATATATAAATGACATATGAAGTTTCGTATCATTCCAATACTCCCCGATTTAATTTGATTTTTGACCGAAACTAGTATAAACTAGTGTATAATATATTATGATTTTTTGGCCAAACCATGCATTTCGAAAAGTTTCATAGAATCTAGTTTTCAGATGATTTTTTTGCATGGACTACCATCATAACCTTCCATCTTAACATATATAAATGATCTGAAAAGTCTCGTATCATGTCAAACAGTCCCCACTTTAATTTGATTTTGTTGACCGAAACTAGTGTATAATATACTATGATTTTTGATCGAAACTTGCATTTTGAAATGTTTCATAGAATCTAATTTTCCGATGTATTTTTGCATGAACTTCCATCATAACCTACCCTCGTAAAATATATAAATGATATATGAAGTTTTGTATCATTTCGAATAATCCCCGATTTAATTTGATTTTTGACCGAAACTAGTCTAAACTAGTGTATAATATATTATGATTTTTTGGCCAAACCATGCATTTCGAAAAGTTCCAGAGAATCTAGTTTTCAGATGATTTTTTTTGCATGGACTACCATCATAAACTTCCCTCTTAACATATATAAATGATATTAAAAGTCTCGTATCATGTCAAACAGTCCCCAATTAAATTTTATTTTTTTGACCGAAATAGTGTATAATATACTATGATTTTTGATCGAAACTTGCATTTCGAAAAGTTTCATAGAATCTAATTTCCATTGTATTTTGGCATGTACTTTCACCATAACCTTCCCTCGTAAAATATATAAATGATATATGATGTTTCGTATCATTTAGAATAGTCCCCGATTTAATTTGATTTTTGACCGAAACTAGTATAAACTAGTGTATAATATATTATGATTTTTTGGCCAAACCATGCATTTCGAAAAGTTTCATAGAATCTAGTTTTCAGATGATTTTTTTGCATGGACTACCATCATAACCTTCCATCTTAACATATATAAATGATCTGAAAGTCTCGTATCATGTCAAACAGTCCCCACTTTAATTTGATTTTGTTGACTGAAACTAGTGTATAATATACTATGATTTTTGATCGAAACTTGCATTTCGAAAAGTTTCATAGAATCTAAAATTCCGATGATTTTTTACATGGACTTCCATCATAACCTTCCCTCGTAAAATATATAAATGAAATGTGAAGTTTCATATCATTTCGAGCAGTTCACGATTTAATTTGATTTTTGACCAAAACTAGTATAAACTAGTGTATAATATATTATGATTTTTTGGCCAAACCATGCATTTCGAAAGGTTTCATAGAATCTAGTTTTCAGATGATTTTTTTTGCATGGACTACCATCATAACCTTCCCTCTTAACATATATAAATGATCTGAAAAGTCTCGTATCATTTTAAATAGTCCCCAATTAAATTTGATTTTTTTGACCGAAACAAGTGTATAATATACTATGATTTTTGATCGAAACTTGCATTTCGAAAAGTTTCATAGAATCTAATTTCCGATGTTTTCTTGCATGGCCTTCCATCATAACCTTCCCTCGTAAAATATATAAATGATATATGAAGTTTCGTATCATTTCAAATAGTCCCCGATTTAATTTGATTTTTGACCGAAACTAGTATAAACTAGTGTATAATATATTATGATTTTTTGGCCAAACCATGCATTTCGAAAAGTTTCATAGAATCTAGTTTTCAGATGATTTTTTTGCATGGACTACCATCATAACCTTCCATCTTAACATATATAAATGATCTGAAAAGTATCGTATCATGTCAAACAGTCCCCAATTAAATTTGATTTTGTTGACCGAAACTAGTGTATAATATACTATGATTTTTGATCGAAACTTGCATTTCGAAATGTTTCATAGAATCTAATTTTCCGATGTATTTTTGCATGAACTTCCATCATAACCTTCCCTCGTAAAATATATAAATGATATATGAAGTTTTGTATCATTTTGAATAATCCCCGATTTAATTTGATTTTTGACCGAAACTAGTCTAAACTAGTGTATAATATATTATGATTTTTTGGCCAAACCATGCATTTCGAAAAGTTTCAGAGAATCTAGTTTTCAGATGATTTTTTTTGCATGGACTACCATCATAAACTTCCCTCTTAACATATATAAATGATATTAAAAGTCTCATATCATGTCAAACAGTCCCCAATTAAATTTTATTTTTTTGACCGAAATAGTGTATAATATACTATGATTTTTGATTGAAACTTGCATTTCGAAAAGTTTCATAGAATCTAATTTCCATTGTATTTTTGCATGTACTTCCATCATAACCTTCCCTCGTAAAATATATAAATGATATATGATGTTTCGTATCATTTAGAATAGTCCCCGATTTAATTTGATTTTTGACCGAAACTAGTATAAACTAGTGTATAATATATTATGATTTTTTGGCCAAACCATGCATTTCGAAAAGTTTCATAGAATCTAGTTTTCAGATGATTTTTTTGCATGGACTACCATCATAACCTTCCATCTTAACATATATAAATGATCTGAAAGTCTCGTATCATGTCAAACAGTCCCCACTTTAATTTGATTTTGTTGACTGAAACTAGTGTATAATATACTATGATTTTTGATCGAAACTTGCATTTCGAAAAGTTTCATAGAATCTAAAATTCCGATGATTTTTTACATGGACTTCCATCATAACCTTCCCTCGTAAAATATATAAATGAAATGTGAAGTTTCATATCATTTCGAGCAGTTCACGATTTAATTTGATTTTTAACCAAAACTAGTATAAACTAGTGTATAATATATTATGATTTTTTGGCCAAACCATGCATTTCGAAAGGTTTCATAGAATCTAGTTTTCAGATGATTTTTTTTGCATGGACTACCATCATAACCTTCCCTCTTAACATATTTAAATGATCTGAAAAGTCTCGTATCATTTTAAATAGTCCCCAATTAAATTTGATTTTTTTGACCGAAACAAGTGTATAGTATACTATGATTTTTGATCGAAACTTGCATTTCGAAAAGTTTCATAGAATCTAATTTCCGATGTTTTCTTGCATGGCCTTCCATCATAACCTTCCCTCGTAAAATATATAAATGATATATGAAGTTTCGTATCATTTCAAATAGTCCCCGATTTAATTTGATTTTTGACCGAAACTAGTATAAACTAGTGTATAATATATTATGATTTTTTGGCCAAACCATGCATTTCGAAAAGTTTCATAGAATCTAGTTTTCAGATGATTTTTTTGCATGGACTACCATCATAACCTTCCATCTTAACATATATAAATGATCTGAAAAGTATCGTATCATGTCAAACAGTCCCCAATTTAATTTGATTTTGTTGACCGAAACTAGTGTATAATATACTATGATTTTTGATCGAAACTTGCATTTCGAAATGTTTCATAGAATCTAATTTTCCGATGTATTTTTGCATGAACTTCCATCATAACCTTCCCTCGTAAAATATATAAATGATATATGAAGTTTCGTATCATTTCGAATAGTCCCCGAATTAATTTGATTTTTGACCGAAACTAGTCTAAACTAGTGTATAATATATTATGATTTTTTGGCCAAACCATGCATTTCGAAAAGTTTCAGAGAATCTAGTTTTCAGATGATTTTTTTTGCATGGACTACCATCATAAACTTCCCTCTTAACATATATAAATGATATTAAAAGTCTCATATCATGTCAAACAGTCCCCAATTAAATTTTATTTTTTTGACCGAAATAGTGTATAATATACTATGATTTTTGATTGAAACTTGCATTTCGAAAAGTTTCATAGAATCTAATTTCCATTGTATTTTTGCATGTACTTCCATCATAACCTTCCCTCGTAAAATATATAAATGATATATGATGTTTCGTATCATTTAGAATAGTCCCCGATTTAATTTGATTTTTGACCGAAACTAGTATAAACTAGTGTATAATATATTATGATTTTTTGGCCAAACCATGCATTTCGAAAAGTTTCATAGAATCTAGTTTTCAGATGATTTTTTTGCATGGACTACCATCATAACCTTCCATCTTAACATATATAAATGATCTGAAAGTCTCGTATCATGTCAAACAGTCCCCACTTTAATTTGATTTTGTTGACTGAAACTAGTGTATAATATACTATGATTTTTGATCGAAACTTGCATTTCGAAAAGTTTCATAGAATCTAAAATTCCGATGATTTTTTACATGGACTTCCATCATAACCTTCCCTCGTAAAATATATAAATGAAATGTGAAGTTTCATATCATTTCGAGCAGTTCACGATTTAATTTGATTTTTGACCAAAACTAGTATAAACTAGTGTATAATATATTATGATTTTTTGGCCAAACCATGCATTTCGAAAGGTTTCATAGAATCTAGTTTTCAGATGATTTTTTTTGCATGGACTACCATCATAACCTTCCCTCTTAACATATATAAATGATCTGAAAAGTCTCGTATCATTTTAAATAGTCCCCAATTAAATTTGATTTTTTTGACCGAAACAAGTGTATAATATACTATGATTTTTGATCGAAACTTGCATTTCGAAAAGTTTCATAGAATCTAATTTCCGATGTTTTCTTGCATGGCCTTCCATCATAACCTTCCCTCGTAAAATATATAAATGATATATGAAGTTTCGTATCATTTCGAATAGTCGGCAATTTAATTTGATTTTTGACCGAAACTAGTATATACTAGTGTATAATATATTATGAATTTTTTGGCCAAACCATGCATTTCGAAAAGTTTCATAGAATCTAGTTTTTAGATGATTTTTTTGCATGGACTACCATCATAACCTTCCCTCTTAACATATATAAATGATCTGAAAACTCTCGTATCATTTTAAATAGTCCCCAATTAAATTTCATTTTTTTGACCGAAATAAGTGTATAATATACTATGATTTTTGATCGAAACTTGCATTTCGAAAAGTTTCATAGAATCTAATTTTCCAATGATTTTTTACATGGACTTCCATCATAACCTTCCCTCGTAAAATATATAAATGAAATGTGAAGTTTCATATCATTTTGAGCAGTTCACGATTTAATTTGACTTTTGACCAAAACTAGTATTAACTAGCGTATAATATATTATGACTTTTTGGCCAAACCATGCATTTCGAAAGGTTTCATAGAATCTAGTTTTCAGATGATTTTTTTTTGCATGGACTACCATCATAACCTTCCCTCTTAACATATATAAATGATCTGAAAAGTCTCGTATCATTTTAAATAGTCCCCAATTAAATTTGATTTTTTTGACCGAAACAAGTGTATAATATACTATGATTTTTGATCGAAACTTGCATTTCGAAAAGTTTCATAGAATCTAATTTTCCGATGTTTTTTTGCATGACCTTCCATCATAACCTTCCCTCGTAAAATATATAAATGATATATGAAGTTTCGTATCATTTCGAATAGTCCCCGATTTAATTTGATTTTTGACCGAAACTAGTATAAACTAGTGTATAATATATTATGATTTTTTGGCCAAACCATGCATTTCGAAAAGTTTCATAGAATCTAGTTTTCAGATGATTTTTTTGCATGAACTACCATCATAACCTTCCCTCTTAACATATATAAATCATCTGAAAAGTCTCGTATCATGTCGAACAGTCCCCAATTTAATTTGATTTTGTTGACCGAAACTAGTGTATAATATACTATGATTTTTGATCGAAACTTGCATTTCGAAAAGTTTCATAGAATCTAATTTTCCGATGTATTTTTGCATGAACTTCCAACATAACCTTCCCTCGTAAAATATATAAATGATATATGATGTTTCGTATCATTTAGAATAGTCCCCGATTTAATTTGATTTTTGACCGAAACTAGTATAAACTAGTGTATAATATATTATGATTTTTTGGCCAAACCATGCATTTCGAAAAGTTTCATAGAATCTAGTTTTCAGATGATTTTTTTGCATGGACTACCATCATAACCTTCCATCTTAACATATATAAATGATCTGAAAGTCTCGTATCATGTCAAACAGTCCCCACTTTAATTTGATTTTGTTGACTGAAACTAGTGTATAATATACTATGATTTTTGATCGAAACTTGCATTTCGAAAAGTTTCATAGAATCTAAAATTCCGATGATTTTTTACATGGACTTCCATCATAACCTTCCCTCGTAAAATATATAAATGAAATGTGAAGTTTCATATCATTTCGAGCAGTTCACGATTTAATTTGATTTTTGACCAAAACTAGTATAAACTAGTGTATAATATATTATGATTTTTTGGCCAAACCATGCATTTCGAAAGGTTTCATAGAATCTAGTTTTCAGATGATTTTTTTTGCATGGACTACCATCATAACCTTCCCTCTTAACATATATAAATGATCTGAAAAGTCTCGTATCATTTTAAATAGTCCCCAATTAAATTTGATTTTTTTGACCGAAACAAGTGTATAATATACTATGATTTTTGATCGAAACTTGCATTTCGAAAAGTTTCATAGAATCTAATTTCCGATGTTTTCTTGCATGGCCTTCCATCATAACCTTCCCTCGTAAAATATATAAATGATATATGAAGTTTCGTATCATTTCGAATAGTCGCCAATTTAATTTGATTTTTGACCGAAACTAGTATATACTAGTGTATAATATATTATGAATTTTTTGGCCAAACCATGCATTTCGAAAAGTTTCATAGAATCTAGTTTTTAGATGATTTTTTTGCATGGACTACCATCATAACCTTCCCTCTTAACATATATAAATGATCTGAAAACTCTCGTATCATTTTAAATAGTCCCCAATTAAATTTCATTTTTTTGACCGAAATAAGTGTATAATATACTATGATTTTTGATCGAAACTTGCATTTCGAAAAGTTTCATAGAATCTAATTTTCCAATGATTTTTTACATGGACTTCCATCATAACCTTCCCTCGTAAAATATATAAATGAAATGTGAAGTTTCATATCATTTTGAGCAGTTCACGATTTAATTTGACTTTTGACCAAAACTAGTATTAACTAGCGTATAATATATTATGACTTTTTGGCCAAACCATGCATTTCGAAAGGTTTCATAGAATCTAGTTTTCAGATGATTTTTTTTTGCATGGACTACCATCATAACCTTCCCTCTTAACATATATAAATGATCTGAAAAGTCTCGTATCATTTTAAATAGTCCCCAATTAAATTTGATTTTTTTGACCGAAACAAGTGTATAATATACTATGATTTTTGATCGAAACTTGCATTTCGAAAAGTTTCATAGAATCTAATTTTCCGATGTTTTTTTGCATGACCTTCCATCATAACCTTCCCTCGTAAAATATATAAATGATATATGAAGTTTCGTATCATTTCGAATAGTCCCCGATTTAATTTGATTTTTGACCGAAACTAGTATAAACTAGTGTATAATATATTATGATTTTTTGGCCAAACCATGCATTTCGAAAAGTTTCATAGAATCTAGTTTTCAGATGATTTTTTTGCATGGACTACCATCATAACCTTCCCTCTTAACATATATAAATCATCTGAAAAGTCTCGTATCATGTCAAACAGTCCCCAATTTAATTTGATTTTGTTGACCGAAACTAGTGTATAATATACTATGATTTTTGATCGAAACTTGCATTTCGAAAAGTTTCATAGAATCTAATTTTCCGATGTATTTTTGCATGAACTTCCAACATAACCTTCCCCCGTAAAATATATAAATGATATATGAAGTTTCGTATCATTTCGAATAATCCCCGATTTAATTTGATTTTTGACCGAAACAAGTCTAAACTAGTGTATAGTATATTATGATTTTTTGGCCAAACCATGCATTTCGAAAAGTTTCATAGAATCTAGTTTTCAGATGATTTTTTTGCATGGACTACCATCATAACCCTCCCTATTAACATATATAAATGATCCGAAAAGTCTCGTATCATTTTAACTAGTCCCCAATTAAATTTGATTTTTTTGACCGAAATAAGTGTATAATATACTATGATTTTTGATCGAAACTTGCATTTCGAAAAGTTTCATAGAATCTAATTTTCCGATGTTTTTTTGCACGACCTTCCATCATAACCTTCCCTCGTAAAATATATAAATGACATATGAAGTTTCGTATCATTTCAAATAGTCCCCGATTTAATTTGATTTTTGACCGAAACTAGTATAAACTAGTGTATAATATATTATGATTTTTTGGCCAAACCATGCATTTCGAAAAGTTTCATAGAATCCAATTTTCCAATGATTTTTTACATGGACTTCCATCATAACCTTCCCTCGTAAAATATATAAATGAAATGTGAAGTTTCATATCATTTCGAGCAGTTCACGATTTAATTTTACTTTTGACCAAAACTAGTATAAACTAGCGTATAATATATTATGACTTTTTGGCCAAACCATGCATTTCGAAAGGTTTCATAGAATCTAGTTTTCAGATGATTTTTTTTGCATGGACTACCATCATAACCTTCCCTCTTAACATATATAAATGATCTGAAAAGTCTCGTATCATTTTAAATAGTCCCCAATTAAATTTGATTTTTTTAACCGAAACAAGTGTATAATATACTATGATTTTTGATCGAAACTTGCATTTCGAAAAGTTTCAAAGAATCTAATTTTCCGATGTTTTTTTGCATGACCTTCCATCATAACCTTCCCTCGTAAAATATATAAATGATATATGAAGTTTCGTATCATTTCGAATAGTCCCCGATTTAATTTGATTTTTGACTGAAACTAGTATAAACTAGTGTATAATATATTATGATTTTTTGGCCAAACCATGCATTTCGAAAAGTTTCATAGAATCTAGTTTTCAGATGATTTTTTTGCATGGACTACCATCATAACCTTCCCTCTTAACATATATAAATCATCTGAAAAGTCTCATATCATTTTAAATAGTCCCCAATTAAATTTGATTTTTCTGACCGAAACAAGTGTATAATATACTATGATTTTTGATCGAAACTTGCATTTCGAAAAGTTTCATAGAATCTAATTTTCCGATGTTTTTTTGCATGACCTTCCATCATAACCTTCCTTCGTAAAATATATAAATGATATATGAAGTTTCGTATCATTTCGAATAGTCCCCGATTTAATTTGATTTTTGACCGAAACTAGTATAAACTAGTGTATAATATATTATGATTTTTTGGCCAAACCATGCATTTCGAAAAGTTTCATAGAATCTAGTTTTCAGATGATATTTTTGCATGGACTACCATCATAACCTTCCATCTTAACATATATAAATGATCTGAAAAGTCTCGTATCATGTCAAACAGTCCCCAATTTAATTTGATTTTGTTGACCGAAACTAGTGTATAATATACTATGATTTTTGATCGAAACTTGCATTTCGAAAAGTTTCATAGAATCTAATTTTCCGATGTATTTTTGCATGAACTTCCAACATAACCTTCCCCCGTAAAATATATAAATGATATATGAAGTTTCGTATCATTTCGAATAATCCCCGATTTAATTTGATTTTTGACCGAAACTAGTCTAAACTAGTGTATAGTATATTATGATTTTTTGGCCAAACCATGCATTTCGAAAAGTTTCATAGAATCTAGTTTTCAGATGATTTTTTTGCATGGACTACCATCATAACCCTCCCTATTAACATATATAAATGATCTGAAAAGTCTCGTATCATTTTAACTAGTCCCCAATTAAATTTGATTTTTTTGACCGAAATAAGTGTATAATATACTATGATTTTTGATCGAAACTTGCATTTCGAAAAGTTTCATAGAATCTAATTTTCCGATGTTTTTTTGCACGACCTTCAATCATAACCTTCCCTCGTAAAATATATAAATGACATTTGAAGTTTCGTATCATTTCAAATAGTCCCCGATTTAATTTGATTTTTGACCGAAACTAGTATAAACTAGTGTATAATATATTATGATTTTTTGGCCAAACCATGCATTTCGAAAAGTTTCATAGAATCCAATTTTCCAATGATTTTTTACATGGACTTCCATCATAACCTTCCCTCGTAAAATATATAAATGAAATGTGAAGTTTCATATCATTTCGAGCAGTTCACGATTTAATTTTACTTTTGACCAAAACTAGTATAAACTAGCGTATAATATATTATGACTTTTTGGCCAAACCATGCATTTCGAAAGGTTTCTTAGAATCTAGTTTTCAGATGATTTTTTTTGCATGGACTACCATCATAACCTTCCCTCTTAACATATATAAATGATCTGAAAAGTCTCGTATCATTTTAAATAGTCCCCAATTAAATTTGATTTTTTTGACCGAAACAAGTGTATAATATACTATGATTTTTGATCGAAACTTGCATTTCGAAAAGTTTCAAAGAATCTAATTTTCCGATGTTTTTTTGCATGACCTTCCATCATAACCTTCCCTCGTAAAATATATAAATGATATATGAAGTTTCGTATCATTTCGAATAGTCCCCGATTTAATTTGATTTTTGACTGAAACTAGTATAAACTAGTGTATAATATATTATGATTTTTTGGCCAAACCATGCATTTCGAAAAGTTTCATAGAATCTAGTTTTCAGATGATTTTTTTGCATGGACTACCATCATAACCTTCCCTCTTAACATATATAAATCATCTGAAAAGTCTCATATCATTTTAAATAGTCCCCAATTAAATTTGATTTTTCTGACCGAAACAAGTGTATAATATACTATGATTTTTGATCGAAACTTGCATTTCGAAAAGTTTCATAGAATCTAATTTTCCGATGTTTTTTTGCATGACCTTCCATCATAACCTTCCCTCGTAAAATATATAAATGATATATGAAGTTTCGTATCATTTAGAATAGTCCCCGATTTAATTTGATTTTTGACCGAAACTAGTATAAACTAGTGTATAATATATTATGATTTTTTGGCCAAACCATGCATTTCGAAAAGTTTCATAGAATCTAGTTTTCAGATGATATTTTTGCATGGACTACCATCATAACCTTCCATCTTAACATATATAAATGATCTGAAAAGTCTCGTATCATGTCAAACAGTCCCCAATTTAATTTGATTTTGTTGACCGAAACTAGTGTATAATATACTATGATTTTTGATCGAAACTTGCATTTCGAAAAGTTTCATAGAATCTAATTTTCCGATGTATTTTTGCATGAACTTCCAACATAACCTTCCCCCGTAAAATATATAAATGATATATGAAGTTTCGTATCATTTCGAATAATCCCCGATTTAATTTGATTTTTGACCGAAACTAGTCTAAACTAGTGTATAGTATATTATGATTTTTTGGCCAAACCATGCATTTCGAAAAGTTTCATAGAATCTAGTTTTCAGATGATTTTTTTGCATGGACTACCATCATAACCCTCCCTATTAACATATATAAATGATCTGAAAAGTCTCGTATCATTTTAACTAGTCCCCAATTAAATTTGATTTTTTTGACCGAAATAAGTGTATAATATACTATGATTTTTGATCGAAACTTGCATTTCGAAAAGTTTCATAGAATCTAATTTTCCGATGTTTTTTTGCACGACCTTCCATCATAACCTTCCCTCGTAAAATATATAAATGATATATGAAGTTTCGTATCATTTCAAATAGTCCCCGATTTAATTTGATTTTTGACCGAAACTAGTATAAACTAGTGTATAATATATTATGATTTTTTGGCCAAACCATGCATTTCGAAAAGTTTCATAGAATCTAGTTTTCAGATTATTTTTTTGCATGGACTACCATCATAACCTTCCATCTTAACATATATAAATGATCTGAAAAGTCTCGTATCATGTCAAACAGTCCCCAATTTAATTTGATTTTGTTGACCGAAACTAGTGTATAATATACTATGATTTTTGATCGAAACTTGCATTTCGAAATGTTTCATAGAATCTAATTTTCCGATGTATTTTTGCATGAACTTCCATCATAACTTTCCCTCGTAAAATATATAAATGATATATGAAGTTTTGTATCATTTCGAATAATCCCCGATTTAATTTGATTTTTGACCGAAACTAGTCTAAACTAGTGTATAATATATTATGATTTTTTGGCCAAACCATGCATTTCGAAAAGTTCAAGAGAATCTAGTTTTCAGATGATTTTTTTTGCATGGACTACCATCATAAACTTCCCTCATAACATATATAAATGATATTAAAAGTCTCGTATCATGTCAAACAGTCCCCAATTAAATTTTATTTTTTTGACCGAAATAGTGTATAATATACTATGATTTTTGATCGAAACTTGCATTTCGAAAAGTTTCATAGAATCTAATTTCCATTGTATTTTGGCATGTACTTCCATCATAACCTTCCCTCGTAAAATATATAAATGATATATGATGTTTCGTATCATTTAGAATAGTCCCCGATTTAATTTGATTTTTGACCGAAACTAGTATAAACTAGTGTATAATATATTATGATCTTTTGGCCAAACCATGCATTTCGAAAAGTTTCATAGAATCTAGTTTTCAGATGATTTTTTTGCATGGACTACCATCATAACCTTCCATCTTAACATATTTAAATGATCTGAAAGTCTCGTATCATGTCAAACAGTCCCCACTTTAATTTGATTTTGTTGACTGAAACTAGTGTATAATATACTATGATTTTTGATCGAAACTTGCATTTCGAAAAGTTTCATAGAATCTAAAATTCCGATGATTTTTTACATGGACTTCCATCAGATCCTTCCCTCGTAAAATATATAAATGAAATGTGAAGTTTCATATCATTTCGAGCAGTTCACGATTTAATTTGATTTTTGACCAAAACTAGTATAAACTAGTGTATAATATATTATGATTTTTTGGCCAAACCATGCATTTCGAAAGGTTTCATAGAATCTAGTTTTCAGATGATTTTTTTTGCATGGACTACCATCATAACCTTCCCTCTTAACATATATAAATGACCTGAAAAGTCTCGTATCATTTTAAATAGTCCCGAATTAAATTTGATTTTTTTGACCGAAACAAGTGTATAATATACTATGATTTTTTATCGAAACTTGCATTTCGAAAATTTTCATAGAATCTAATTTTCCGATGTTTTCTTGCATGACCTTCCATCATAACCTTCCCTCGTAAAATATATAAATGATATATGAAGTTTCGTATCATTTCGAATAGTCCCCGATTTAATTTGATTTTTGACCGAAACTAGTATATACTAGTGTATAATATATTATGATTTTTTTGGCCAAACCATGCATTTCGAAAAGTTTCATAGAATCTAGTTTTTAGATGATTTTTTTGCATGGACTACCATCATAACCTTCCCTCTTAACATATATAAATGATCTGAAAAGTCTCGTATCATTTTAAATAGTCCCCAATTAAATTTGATTTTTTGACCGAAATAAGTGTATAATATACTATGATTTTTGATCGAAACTTGCATTTCGAAAAGTTTCATAGAATCTAATTTTCCAATGATTTTTTACATGGACTTCCATCATAACCTTCCCTCGTAAAATATATAAATGAAATGTGAAGTTTCATATCATTTCGAGCAGTTCACGATTTAATTTGACTTTTGACCAAAACTAGTATAAACTAGTGTATAATATATTATGACTTTTTGGCCAAACCATGCATTTCGAAAGGTTTCATAGAATCTAGTTTTCAGATGATTTTTTTTGCATGGACTACCATCATAACCTTCCCTCTTAACATATATAAATGATCTGAAAAGTCTCGTATCATTTTAAATAGTCCCCAATTAAATTTGATTTTTTTGACCGAAACAAGTGTATAATATACTATGATTTTTGATCGAAACTTGCATTTCAAAAAGTTTCATAGAATCTAATTTTCCGATGTTTTTTTGCAGGACCTTCCATCATAAACTTCCATCGTAAAATATATAAATGATATATGAAGTTTCGTATCATTTTGAATAGTCCACGATTTAATTTGATTTTTGACCGAAACTAGTATAAACTAGTGTATAATATATTATGATTTATTGGCCAAACCATGCATTTCGAAAAGTTTCATAGAATCTAGTTTTCAGATGATTTTTTTGCATGGACTACCATCATAACCTTCCCTCTTAACATATATAAATGATCTGAAAAGTCTCATATCATTTTAAATAGTCCCCAATTAAATTTGATTTTTTTGACCGAAATAGTGTATAATATACTATGATTTTTTATCGAAACTTGCATTTCGAAAAGTTTCATAGAATCTAATTTTCTGAAGTTTTTTTGCATGACCTTCCATCATAACCTTCCCTCGTAAAATATATAAATGATATATGAAGTTTCGTATCATTTCTAATAGTCCCCGATTTAATTTGATTTTTGACCGAAACTAGTATAAACTAGTGTATAATATATTATGATTTTTTGGCCAAACCATGCATTTCGAAAAGTTTCATAGAATCTAGTTTTCAGATGATTTTTTTGCATGGACTACCATCATAATCTTCCCTCTTAACATATATATATGATCTGAAAAGTCTCGTATCATGTCAAACAATCGCCAATTAAATTTGATTTTGTTGACCGAAACTAGTGTATAATATACTATGATTTTTGATCGAAACTCACATTTCGAAAAGTTTCATAGAATCTAATTTTCCAATGTATTTTTGCATGAACTTCCATCATAACCTTCCCTCGTCAAATATATAAATGATATATGAAGTTTCGTATCATTTCGAATAGTCCCCGAATTAATTTGATTTTTGACCGAAACTAGTCTAAACTAGTGTATAATATATTATGATTTTTTGGCCAAACCATGCATTTCGAAAAGTTTAATAGAATCTAGTTTTCTAATGATTTTTTTGCATGGACTACCATCATAACCTTCCCTCTTAACATATATAAATGATTTGAAAAGTCTCGTATCATGTCAAACAGTCCCCAATTAAATTTGATTTTTTTGACCGAAACTAGTGTATAATATACTATGATTTTTGATCGAAACTTGCATTTCGAAAAGTTTCATAGAATCTAATTTCCATTGTATTTTTGCATGTACTTCCATCATAACCTTCCCTCGTAAAATATATAAATGATATATGAAGTTTCGTATCATTTAGAATAGTCCCCAATTTAATTTGACTTTTGACCGAAACTAGTCTAAACTAGTGTATAATATATTATGATTTTTTGGCCAAACCATGCATTTCGAAAAGTTTCATAGAATCTAGTTTCCAGATGATTTTTTTGCATGGACTACCATCATAACCTTCCTTCTTAACATATATAAATGATCTGAAAAGTCTCGTATCATTTTAAATAGTCCCCAATTAAATTTGATTTTTTTGACCGAAACAAGTGTATAATATACTATGATTTTTTATCGAAACTTGCATTTCGAAAAGTTTCATAGAATCTAATTTTCCGATGTTTTTTTGCATGACCTTCCATCATTACCTTCCCTCGTAAAATATATAAATGATATATGAAGTTTCGTATCATTTCAAATAGTCCCCGATTTAATTTGATTTCTGACCGAAACTTGTATAAACTAGTGTATAATATATTATGATTTTTTGGCCATACCATGCATTTCGAAAAGTTTCATAGAATCTAGTTTTCAGATGATTTTTTTTCATGGACTACCATCATAACCTTCCATCTTAACATATATAAATGATCTGAAAAGTCTCGTATCATGTCAAACAGTCCCCAATTAAATTTGATTTTTTTGACCGAAACTAGTGTATAATATACTATGATTTTTGATCGAAACTTGCATTTCGAAAAGTTTCATAGAATCTAATTTTCCAATGTATTTTTGCATGAACTTCCATCATAACCTTCCCTCGTAAAATATATAAATGATATATGAAGTTTCGTATCATTTCGAATAGTCCCCGATTTAATTTGATTTTTGACCGAAACTAGTATAAACTAGTGTATAATATATTATGATTTTTTGGCCATACCATGCATTTCGAAAAGTTTCATAGAATCTAGTTTTCAGATGATTTTTTTGCATGGACTACCATCATAACCTTCCATCTTAACATATATAAATGATCTGAAAAGTCTCGTATCATGTCAAACAGTCCCCAATTAAATTTGATTTTTTTGACCGAAACTAGTGTATAATATACTATGATTTTTGATCGAAACTTGCATTTCGAAAAGTTTCATAGAATCTAATTTTCCAATGTATTTTTGCATGAACTTCCATCATAACCTTCCCTCGTAAAATATATAAATGATATATGAAGTTTCGTATCATTTCGAATAGTCCCCGAATTAATTTGATTTTTGACCGAAACTAGTCTAAACTAGTGTATAGTATATTATGATTTTTTGGCCAAACCATGCATTTCGAAAAGTTTCATAGAATCTAGTTTTCAGATGATTTTTTTGCATGGAATACCATCATAACCCTCCCTCTTAACATATATAAATGATTTGAAAAGTCTCGTATCATTTTAACTAGTCCCCAATTAAATTTGATTTTTTTGACCGAAATAAGTGTATAATATACTATGATTTTTGATCGAAACTTGCATTTCGAAAAGTTTCATAGAATCTAATTTTCCGATGTTTTTTTGCATGACCTTCCATCATAACCTTCCCTCGTAAAATATATAAATGATATATGAAGTTTCGTATCATTTAAAATAGTCCCCGATTTAATTTGATTTTTGACCGAAACTAGTATAAACTAGTGTATAATATATTATGATTTTTTGGCCATACCATGCATTTCGAAAAGTTTCATAGAATCTAGTTTTCAGATGATTTTTTTGCATGGACTACCATCATAACCTTCCATCTTAACATATATAAATGATCTGAAAAGTCTCGTATCATGTCAAACAGTCCCCAATTAAATTTGATTTTTTTGACCGAAACTAGTGTATAATATACTATGATTTTTGATCGAAACTTGCATTTCGAAAAGTTTCATAGAATCTAATTTTCCAATGTATTTTTGCATGAACTTCCATCATAACCTTCCCTCGTAAAATATATAAATGATATATGAAGTTTCGTATCATTTCAAATAGTCCCCGATTTAATTTGATTTTTGACCGAAACTAGTATAAACTAGTGTATAATATATTATGATTTTTTGGCCAAACCATGCATTTCGAAAAGCTTCATAGAATCTAGTTTTCAGATGATATTTTTGCATGGACTACCATCATAACCTTCCCTCTTAACATATATAAATGATTTGAAAAGTCTCGTATCATGTCAAACAGTCCCCAATTAAATTTGATTTTTTTGACCGAAACTAGTGTATAATATACTATGATTTTTGATCGAAACTTGCATTTCGAAAAGTTTCATAGAATCTAATTTCCATTGTATTTTTGCATGTACTTCCATCATAACCTTCCCTCGTAAAATATATAAATGATATATGAAGTTTCGTATCATTTAGAATAGTCCCCAATTTAATTTGACTTTTGACCGAAACTAGTCTAAACTAGTGTATAATATATTATGATTTTTTGGCCAAACCATGCATTTCGAAAAGTTTCATAGAATCTAGTTTCCAGATGATTTTTTTGCATGGACTACCATCATAACCTTCCTTCTTAACATATATAAATGATCTGAAAAGTCTCGTATCATTTTAAATAGTCCCCAATTAAATTTGATTTTTTTGACCGAAACAAGTGTATAATATACTATGATTTTTTATCGAAACTTGCATTTCGAAAAGTTTCATAGAATCTAATTTTCCGATGTTTTTTTGCATGACCTTCCATCATTACCTTCCCTCGTAAAATATATAAATGATATATGAAGTTTCGTATCATTTCAAATAGTCCCCGATTTAATTTGATTTTTGACCGAAACTAGTATAAACTAGTGTATAATATATTATGATTTTTTGGCCATACCATGCATTTCGAAAAGTTTCATAGAATCTAGTTTTCAGATGATTTTTTTTCATGGACTACCATCATAACCTTCCATCTTAACATATATAAATGATCTGAAAAGTCTCGTATCATGTCAAACAGTCCCCAATTAAATTTGATTATTTTGACCGAAACTAGTGTATAATATACTATGATTTTTGATCGAAACTTGCATTTCGAAAAGTTTCATAGAATCTAATTTTCCAATGTATTTTTGCATGAACTTCCATCATAACCTTCCCTCGTAAAATATATAAATGATATATGAAGTTTCGTATCATTTCGAATAGTCCCCGATTTAATTTGATTTTTGACCGAAACTAGTATAAACTAGTGTATAATATATTATGATTTTTTGGCCATACCATGCATTTCGAAAAGTTTCATAGAATCTAGTTTTTAGATGATTTTTTTGCATGGACTACCATCATAACCTTCCATCTTAACATATATAAATGATCTGAAAAGTCTCGTATCATGTCAAACAGTCCCCAATTAAATTTGATTTTTTTGACCGAAACTAGTGTATAATATACTATGATTTTTGATCGAAACTTGCATTTCGAAAAGTTTCATAGAATCTAATTTTCCAATGTATTTTTGCATGAACTTCCATCATAACCTTCCCTCGTAAAATATATAAATGATATATGAAGTTTCGTATCATTTCGAATAGTCCCCGAATTAATTTGATTTTTGACCGAAACTAGTCTAAACTAGTGTATAATATATTATGATTTTTTGGCCAAACCATGCATTTCGAAAAGTTTCATAGAATCTAGTTTTCAGATGATTTTTTTGCATGGACTACCATCATAACCTTCCCTCTTAACATATATAAATGATTTGAAAAGTCTCGTATCATGTCAAACAGTCCCCAATTAAATTTGATTTTTTTGACCGAAACTAGTGTATAATATACTATGATTTTTGATCGAAACTTGCATTTCGAAAAGTTTCATAGAATCTAATTTCCATTGTATTTTTGCATGTACTTCCATCATAACCTTCCCTCGTAAAATATATAAATGATATATGAAGTTTCGTATCATTTAGAATAGTCCCCAATTTAATTTGACTTTTGACCGAAACTAGTCTAAACTAGTGTATAATATATTATGATTTTTTGGCCAAACCATGCATTTCGAAAAGTTTCATAGAATCTAGTTTCCAGATGATTTTTTTGCATGGACTACCATCATAACCTTCCTTCTTAACATATATAAATGATCTGAAAAGTCTCGTATCATTTTAAATAGTCCCCAATTAAATTTGATTTTTTTGACCGAAACAAGTGTATAATATACTATGATTTTTTATCGAAACTTGCATTTCGAAAAGTTTCATAGAATCTAATTTTCCGATGTTTTTTTGCATGACCTTCCATCATTACCTTCCCTCGTAAAATATATAAATGATATATGAAGTTTCGTATCATTTCAAATAGTCCCCGATTTAATTTGATTTTTGACCGAAACTTGTATAAACTAGTGTATAATATATTATGATTTTTTTGCCATACCATGCATTTCGAAAAGTTTCATAGAATCTAGTTTTCAGATGATTTTTTTTCATGGACTACCATCATAACCTTCCATCTTAACATATATAAATGATCTGAAAAGTCTCGTATCATGTCAAACAGTCCCCAATTAAATTTGATTTTTTTGACCGAAACTAGTGTATAATATACTATGATTTTTGATCGAAACTTGCATTTCGAAAAGTTTCATAGAATCTAATTTTCCAATGTATTTTTGCATGAACTTCCATCATAACCTTCCCTCGTAAAATATATAAATGATATATGAAGTTTCGTATCATTTCGAATAGTCCCCGATTTAATTTGATTTTTGACCGAAACTAGTATAAACTAGTGTATAATATATTATGATTTTTTGGCCATACCATGCATTTCGAAAAGTTTCATAGAATCTAGTTTTCAGATGATTTTTTTGCATGGACTACCATCATAACCTTCCATCTTAACATATATAAATGATCTGAAAAGTCTCGTATCATGTCAAACAGTCCCCAATTAAATTTGATTTTTTTGACCGAAACTAGTGTATAATATACTATGATTTTTGATCGAAACTTGCATTTCGAAAAGTTTCATAGAATCTAATTTTCCAATGTATTTTTGCATGAACTTCCATCATAACCTTCCCTCGTAAAATATATAAATGATATATGAAGTTTCGTATCATTTCGAATAGTCCCCGAATTAATTTGATTTTTGACCGAAACTAGTCTAAACTAGTGTATAATATATTATGATTTTTTGGCCAAACCATGCATTTCGAAAAGTTTCATAGAATCTAGTTTTCAGATGATTTTTTTGCATGGACTACCATCATAACCTTCCCTCTTAACGTATATAAATGATTTGAAAAGTCTCGTATCATGTCAAACAGTCCCCAATTAAATTTGATTTTTTTGACCGAAACTAGTGTATAATATACTATGATTTTTGATCGAAACTTGCATTTCGAAAAGTTTCATAGAATCTAATTTCCATTGTATTTTTGCATGTACTTCCATCATAACCTTCCCTCGTAAAATATATAAATGATATATGAAGTTTCGTATCATTTAGAATAGTCCCCAATTTAATTTGACTTTTGACCGAAACTAGTCTAAACTAGTGTATAATATATTATGATTTTTTGGCCAAACCATGCATTTCGAAAAGTTTCATAGAATCTAGTTTCCAGATGATTTTTTTGCATGGACTACCATCATAACCTTCCTTCTTAACATATATAAATGATCTGAAAAGTCTCGTATCATTTTAAATAGTCCCCAATTAAATTTGATTTTTTTGACCGAAACAAGTGTATAATATACTATGATTTTTTATCGAAACTTGCATTTCGAAAAGTTTCATAGAATCTAATTTTCCGATGTTTTTTTGCATGACCTTCCATCATTACCTTCCCTCGTAAAATATATAAATGATATATGAAGTTTCGTATCATTTCAAATAGTCCCCGATTTAATTTGATTTTTGACCGAAACTTGTATAAACTAGTGTATAATATATTATGATTTTTTGGCCATACCATGCATTTCGAAAAGTTTCATAGAATCTAGTTTTCAGATGATTTTTTTTCATGGACTACCATCATAACCTTCCATCTTAACATATATAAATGATCTGAAAAGTCTCGTATCATGTCAAACAGTCCCCAATTAAATTTGATTTTTTTGACCGAAACTAGTGTATAATATACTATGATTTTTGATCGAAACTTGCATTTCGAAAAGTTTCATAGAATCTAATTTTCCAATGTATTTTTGCATGAACTTCCATCATAACCTTCCCTCGTAAAATATATAAATGATATATGAAGTTTCGTATCATTTCGAATAGTCCCCGATTTAATTTGATTTTTGACCGAAACTAGTATAAACTAGTGTATAATATATTATGATTTTTTGGCCATACCATGCATTTCGAAAAGTTTCATAGAATCTAGTTTTCAGATGATTTTTTTGCATGGACTACCATCATAACCTTCCATCTTAACATATATAAATGATCTGAAAAGTCTCGTATCATGTCAAACAGTCCCCAATTAAATTTGATTTTTTTGACCGAAACTAGTGTATAATATACTATGATTTTTGATCGAAACTTGCATTTCGAAAAGTTTCATAGAATCTAATTTTCCAATGTATTTTTGCATGAACTTCCATCATAACCTTCCCTCGTAAAATATATAAATGATATATGAAGTTTCGTATCATTTCGAATAGTCCCCGAATTAATTTGATTTTTGACCGAAACTAGTCTAAACTAGTGTATAATATATTATGATTTTTTGGCCAAACCATGCATTTCGAAAAGTTTCATAGAATCTAGTTTTCAGATGATTTTTTTGCATGGACTACCATCATAACCTTCCCTCTTAACGTATATAAATGATTTGAAAAGTCTCGTATCATGTCAAACAGTCCCCAATTAAATTTGATTTTTTTGACCGAAACTAGTGTATAATATACTATGATTTTTGATCGAAACTTGCATTTCGAAAAGTTTCATAGAATCTAATTTCCATTGTATTTTTGCATGTACTTCCATCATAACCTTCCCTCGTAAAATATATAAATGATATATGAAGTTTCGTATCATTTAGAATAGTCCCCAATTTAATTTGACTTTTGACCGAAACTAGTCTAAACTAGTGTATAATATATTATGATTTTTTGGCCAAACCATGCATTTCGAAAAGTTTCATAGAATCTAGTTTCCAGATGATTTTTTTGCATGGACTACCATCATAACCTTCCTTCTTAACATATATAAATGATCTGAAAAGTCTCGTATCATTTTAAATAGTCCCCAATTAAATTTGATTTTTTTGACCGAAACAATTGTATAATATACTATGATTTTTTATCGAAACTTGCATTTCGAAAAGTTTCATAGAATCTAATTTTCCGATGTTTTTTTGCATGACCTTCCATCATTACCTTCCCTCGTAAAATATATAAATGATATATGAAGTTTCGTATCATTTCAAATAGTCCCCGATTTAATTTGATTTTTGACCGAAACTAGTATAAACTAGTGTATAATATATTATGATTTTTTGGCCAAACCATGCATTTCGAAAAGCATCATAGAATCTAGTTTTCAGATGATATTTTTGCATGGACTACCATCATAACCTTCCATCTTAACATATATAAATGATCTGAAAAGTCTCGTATCATGTCAAACAGTCGCCAATTAAATTTGATTTTTTTGACCGAAACTAGTGTATAATATACTATGATTTTTGATCGAAACTTGCATTTCGAAAAGTTTCATAGAATCTAATTTTCCAATGTATTTTTGCATGACGTTCCATCATAATCTTCCCTCGTAAAATATATAAATGATATATGAAGTTTCGTATCATTTCGAATAGTCCCCGATTTAATTTGATTTTTGACCGAAACTAGTCTAAACTAGTGTATAGTATATTATGATTTTTTGGCCAAACCATGCATTTCGAAAAGTTTCATAGAATCTAGTTTTCAGATGCTTTTTTTGCATGGACTACCATCATAACCCTCCCTCTTAACATATATAAATGATTTGAAAAGTCTCGTATCATTTTAACTAGTCCCCAATTAAATTTGATTTTTTTGACCGAAATAAGTGTATAATATACTATGATTTTTGATCGAAACTTGCATTTCGAAAAGTTTCATAGAATCTAATTTTCCGATGTTTTTTTGCATGACCTTCCATCATAACCTTCCCTCGTAAAATATATAAATGATATATGAAGTTTCGTATCATTTAAAATAGTCCCCGATTTAATTTGATTTTTGACCGAAACTAGTCTAAACTAGTGTATAGTATATTATGATTTTTTGGCCAAACCATGCATTTCGAAAAGTTTCATAGAATCTAGTTTTCAGATGATTTTTTTGCATGGACTACCATCATAACCTTCCCTCTTAACATATATAAATGATTTGAAAAGTCTCGTATCATGTCAAACAGTCCCCAATTAAATTTGATTTTTTTGACCGAAACTAGTGTATAATATACTATGATTTTTGATCGAAACTTGCATTTCGAAAAGTTTCATAGAATCTAATTTCCATTGTATTTTAGCATGTACTTCCATCATAACCTTCCCTCGTAAAATATATAAATGATATATGAAGTTTCGTATCATTTAGAATAGTCCCCAATTTAATTTGACTTTTGACCGAAACTAGTCTAAACTAGTGTATAATATATTATGATTTTTTGGCCAAACCATGCATTTCGAAAAGTTTCATAGAATCTAGTTTCCAGATGATTTTTTTGCATGGACTACCATCATAACCTTCCTTCTTAACATATATAAATGATCTGAAAAGTCTCGTATCATTTTAAATAGTCCCCAATTAAATTTGATTTTTTTGACCGAAATAAGTGTATAATATACTATGATTTTTTACCGAAACTTGCATTTCGAAAAGTTTCATAGAATCTAATTTTCCGATGTTTTTTTGCATGACCTTCCATCATTACCTTCCCTCGTAAAATATATAAATGATATATGAAGTTTCGTATCATTTCAAATAGTCCCCGATTTAATTTGATTTTTGACCGAAACTAGTATAAACTAGTGTATAATATATTATGATTTTTTGGCCAAACCATGCATTTCGAAAAGCTTCATAGAATCTAGTTTTCAGATGATATTTTTGCATGGACTACCATCATAACCTTCCATCTTAACATATATAAATGATCTGAAAAGTCTCGTATCATGTCAAACAGTCGCCAATTAAATTTGATTTTTTTGACCGAAACTAGTGTATAATATACTATGATTTTTGATCGAAACTTGCATTTCGAAAAGTTTCATAGAATCTAATTTTCCAATGTATTTTTGCATGACGTTCCATCATAATCTTCCCTCGTAAAATATATAAATGATATATGAAGTTTCGTATCATTTCGAATAGTCCCCGATTTAATTTGATTTTTGACCGAAACTAGTCTAAACTAGTGTATAGTATATTATGATTTTTTGGCCAAACCATGCATTTCGAAAAGTTTCATAGAATCTAGTTTTCAGATGATTTTTTTGCATGGACTACCATCATAACCCTCCCTCTTAACATATATAAATGATTTGAAAAGTCTCGTATCATTTTAACTAGTCCCCAATTAAATTTGATTTTTTTGACCGAAATAAGTGTATAATATACTATGATTTTTGATCGAAACTTGCATTTCGAAAAGTTTCATAGAATCTAATTTTCCGATGTTTTTTTGCATGACCTTCCATCATAACCTTCCCTCGTAAAATATATAAATGATATATGAAGTTTCGTATCATTTAAAATAGTCCCCGATTTAATTTGATTTTTGACCGAAACTTGTATAAACTAGTGTATAATATATTATGATTTTTTGGCCATACCATGCATTTCGAAAAGTTTCATAGAATCTAGTTTTCAGATGATTTTTTTGCATGGACTACCATCATAACCTTCCATCTTAACATATATAAATGATCTGAAAAGTCTCGTATCATGTCAAACAGTCCCCAATTAAATTTGATTTTTTTGACCGAAACTAGTGTATAATATACTATGATTTTTGATCGAAACTTGCATTTCGAAAAGTTTCATAGAATCTAATTTTCCAATGTATTTTTGCATGACGTTCCATCATAACCTTCCCTCGTAAAATATATAAATGATATATGAAGTTTTGTATCATTTCGAATAGTCCCCGAATTAATTTGATTTTTGATCGAAACTAGTCTAAACTAGTGTATAATATATTATGATTTTTTGGCCAAACCATGCATTTCGAAAAGTTTCATAGAATCTAGTTTTCAGATGATTTTTTTGCATGGACTACCATCATAACCTTCCCTCTTAACATATATAAATGATTTGAAAAGTCTCGTATCATGTCAAACAGTCCCCAATTAAATTTGATTTTTTTGACCGAAACTAGTGTATAATATACTATGATTTTTGATCGAAACTTGCATTTCGAAAAGTTTCATAGAATCTAATTTCCATTGTATTTTTGCATGTACTTCCATCATAACCTTCCCTCGTAAAATATATAAATGATATATGAAGTTTCGTATCATTTAGAATAGTCCCCAATTTAATTTGACTTTTGACCGAAACTAGTCTAAACTAGTGTATAATATATTATGATTTTTTGGCCAAACCATGCATTTCGAAAAGTTTCATAGAATCTAGTTTCCAGATGATTTTTTTGCATGGACTACCATCATAACCTTCCTTCTTAACATATATAAATGATCTGAAAAGTCTCGTATCATTTTAAATAGTCCCCAATTAAATTTGATTTTTTTGACCGAAATAAGTGTATAATATACTATGATTTTTTATCGAAACTTGCATTTCGAAAAGTTTCATAGAATCTAATTTTCCGATGTTTTTTTGCATGACCTTCCATCATTACCTTCCCTCGTAAAATATATAAATGATATATGAAGTTTCGTATCATTTCAAATAGTCCCCGATTTAATTTGATTTTTGACTGAAACTAGTATAAACTAGTGTATAATATATTATGATTTTTTGGCCAAACCATGCATTTCGAAAAGCTTCATAGAATCTAGTTTTCAGATGATATTTTTGCATGGACTACCATCATAACCTTCCATCTTAACATATATAAATGATCTGAAAAGTCTCGTATCATGTCAAACAGTCGCCAATTAAATTTGATTTTTTTGACCGAAACTAGTGTATAATATACTATGATTTTTGATCGAAACTTGCATTTCGAAAAGTTTCATAGAATCTAATTTTCCAATGTATTTTTGCATGACGTTCCATCATAATCTTCCCTCGTAAAATATATAAATGATATATGAAGTTTCGTATCATTTCGAATAGTCCCCGATTTAATTTGATTTTTGACCGAAACTAGTCTAAACTAGTGTATAGTATATTATGATTTTTTGGCCAAACCATGCATTTCGAAAAGTTTCATAGAATCTAGTTTTCAGATGATTTTTTTGCATGGACTACCATCATAACCTTCCCTCTTAACATATATAAATGATTTGAAAAGTCTCGTATCATGTCAAACAGTCCCCAATTAAATTTGATTTTTTTGACCGAAACTAGTGTATAATATACTATGATTTTTGATCGAAACTTGCATTTCGAAAAGTTTCATAGAATCTAATTTCCATTGTATTTTTGCATGTACTTCCATCATAACCTTCCCTCGTAAAATATATAAATGATATATGAAGTTTCGTATCATTTAGAATAGTCCCCAATTTAATTTGACTTTTGACCGAAACTAGTCTAAACTAGTGTATAATATATTATGATTTTTTGGCCAAACCATGCATTTCGAAAAGTTTCATAGAATCTAGTTTCCAGATGATTTTTTTGCATGGACTACCATCATAACCTTCCTTCTTAACATATATAAATGATCTGAAAAGTCTCGTATCATTTTAAATAGTCCCCAATTAAATTTGATTTTTTTGACCGAAATAAGTGTATAATATACTATGATTTTTTACCGAAACTTGCATTTCGAAAAGTTTCATAGAATCTAATTTTCCGATGTTTTTTTGCATGACCTTCCATCATTACCTTCCCTCGTAAAATATATAAATGATATATGAAGTTTCGTATCATTTCAAATAGTCCCCGATTTAATTTGATTTTTGACCGAAACTAGTATAAACTAGTGTATAATATATTATGATTTTTTGGCCAAACCATGCATTTCGAAAAGCTTCATAGAATCTAGTTTTCAGATGATATTTTTGCATGGACTACCATCATAACCTTCCATCTTAACATATATAAATGATCTGAAAAGTCTCGTATCATGTCAAACAGTCGCCAATTAAATTTGATTTTTTTGACCGAAACTAGTGTATAATATACTATGATTTTTGATCGAAACTTGCATTTCGAAAAGTTTCATAGAATCTAATTTTCCAATGTATTTTTGCATGACGTTCCATCATAATCTTCCCTCGTAAAATATATAAATGATATATGAAGTTTCGTATCATTTCGAATAGTCCCCGATTTAATTTGATTTTTGACCGAAACTAGTCTAAACTAGTGTATAGTATATTATGATTTTTTGGCCAAACCATGCATTTCGAAAAGTTTCATAGAATCTAGTTTTCAGATGATTTTTTTGCATGGACTACCATCATAACCCTCCCTCTTAACATATATAAATGATTTGAAAAGTCTCGTATCATTTTAACTAGTCCCCAATTAAATTTGATTTTTTTGACCGAAATAAGTGTATAATATACTATGATTTTTGATCGAAACTTGCATTTCGAAAAGTTTCATAGAATCTAATTTTCCGATGTTTTTTTGCATGACCTTCCATCATAACCTTCCCTCGTAAAATATATAAATGATATATGAAGTTTCGTATCATTTAAAATAGTCCCCGATTTAATTTGATTTTTGACCGAAACTAGTATAAACTAGTGTATAATATATTATGATTTTTTGGCCATACCATGCATTTCGAAAAGTTTCATAGAATCTAGTTTTCAGATGATTTTTTTGCATGGACTACCATCATAACCTTCCATCTTAACATATATAAATGATCTGAAAAGTCTCGTATCATGTCAAACAGTCCCCAATTAAATTTGATTTTTTTGACCGAAACTAGTGTATAATATACTATGATTTTTGATCGAAACTTGCATTTCGAAAAGTTTCATAGAATCTAATTTTCCAATGTATTTTTGCATGACGTTCCATCATAACCTTCCCTCGTAAAATATATAAATGATATATGAAGTTTTGTATCATTTCGAATAGTCCCCGAATTAATTTGATTTTTGATCGAAACTAGTCTAAACTAGTGTATAATATATTATGATTTTTTGGCCAAACCATGCATTTCGAAAAGTTTCATAGAATCTAGTTTTGAGATGATTTTTTTGCATGGACTACCATCATAACCTTCCCTCTTAACATATATAAATGATTTGAAAAGTCTCGTATCATGTCAAACAGTCCCCAATTAAATTTGATTTTTTTGACCGAAACTAGTGTATAATATACTATGATTTTTGATCGAAACTTGCATTTCGAAAAGTTTCATAGAATCTAATTTCCATTGTATTTTTGCATGTACTTCCATCATAACCTTCCCTCGTAAAATATATAAATGATATATGAAGTTTCGTATCATTTAGAATAGTCCCCAATTTAATTTGACTTTTGACCGAAACTAGTCTAAACTAGTGTATAATATATTATGATTTTTTGGCCAAACCATGCATTTCGAAAAGTTTCATAGAATCTAGTTTCCAGATGATTTTTTTGCATGGACTACCATCATAACCTTCCTTCTTAACATATATAAATGATCTGAAAAGTCTCGTATCATTTTAAATAGTCCCCAATTAAATTTGATTTTTTTGACCGAAATAAGTGTATAATATACTATGATTTTTTATCGAAACTTGCATTTCGAAAAGTTTCATAGAATCTAATTTTCCGATGTTTTTTTGCATGACCTTCCATCATTACCTTCCCTCGTAAAATATATAAATGATATATGAAGTTTCGTATCATTTCAAATAGTCCCCGATTTAATTTGATTTTTGACTGAAACTAGTATAAACTAGTGTATAATATATTATGATTTTTTGGCCAAACCATGCATTTCGAAAAGCTTCATAGAATCTAGTTTTCAGATGATATTTTTGCATGGACTACCATCATAACCTTCCATCTTAACATATATAAATGATCTGAAAAGTCTCGTATCATGTCAAACAGTCGCCAATTAAATTTGATTTTTTTGACCGAAACTAGTGTATAATATACTATGATTTTTGATCGAAACTTGCATTTCGAAAAGTTTCATAGAATCTAATTTTCCAATGTATTTTTGCATGACGTTCCATCATAATCTTCCCTCGTAAAATATATAAATGATATATGAAGTTTCGTATCATTTCGAATAGTCCCCGATTTAATTTGATTTTTGACCGAAACTAGTCTAAACTAGTGTATAGTATATTATGATTTTTTGGCCAAACCATGCATTTCGAAAAGTTTCATAGAATCTAGTTTTCAGATGATTTTTTTGCATGGACTACCATCATAACCTTCCCTCTTAACATATATAAATGATTTGAAAAGTCTCGTATCATGTCAAACAGTCCCCAATTAAATTTGATTTTTTTGACCGAAACTAGTGTATAATATACTATGATTTTTGATCGAAACTTGCATTTCGAAAAGTTTCATAGAATCTAATTTCCATTGTATTTTTGCATGTACTTCCATCATAACCTTCCCTCGTAAAATATATAAATGATATATGAAGTTTCGTATCATTTAGAATAGTCCCCAATTTAATTTGACTTTTGACCGAAACTAGTCTAAACTAGTGTATAATATATTATGATTTTTTGGCCAAACCATGCATTTCGAAAAGTTTCGTAGAATCTAGTTTCCAGATGATTTTTTTGCATGGACTACCATCATAACCTTCCTTCTTAACATATATAAATGATCTGAAAAGTCTCGTATCATTTTAAATAGTCCCCAATTAAATTTGATTTTTTTGACCGAAATAAGTGTATAATATACTATGATTTTTTATCGAAACTTGCATTTCGAAAAGTTTCATAGAATCTAATTTTCCGATGTTTTTTTGCATGACCTTCCATCATTACCTTCCCTCGTAAAATATATAAATGATATATGAAGTTTCGTATCATTTCAAATAGTCCCCGATTTAATTTGATTTTTGACTGAAACTAGTATAAACTAGTGTATAATATATTATGATTTTTTGGCCAAACCATGCATTTCGAAAAGCTTCATAGAATCTAGTTTTCAGATGATATTTTTGCATGGACTACCATCATAACCTTCCATCTTAACATATATAAATGATCTGAAAAGTCTCGTATCATGTCAAACAGTCGCCAATTAAATTTGATTTTTTTGACCGAAACTAGTGTATAATATACTATGATTTTTGATCGAAACTTGCATTTCGAAAAGTTTCATAGAATCTAATTTTCCAATGTATTTTTGCATGACGTTCCATCATAATCTTCCCTCGTAAAATATATAAATGATATATGAAGTTTCGTATCATTTCGAATAGTCCCCGATTTAATTTGATTTTTGACCGAAACTAGTCTAAACTAGTGTATAGTATATTATGATTTTTTGGCCAAACCATGCATTTCGAAAAGTTTCATAGAATCTAGTTTTCAGATGATTTTTTTGCATGGACTACCATCATAACCCTCCCTCTTAACAAATATAAATGATTTGAAAAGTCTCGTATCATTTTAACTAGTCCCCAATTAAATTTGATTTTTTTGACCGAAATAAGTGTATAATATACTATGATTTTTGATCGAAACTTGCATTTCAAAAAGTTTCATAGAATCTAATTTTCCGATGTTTTTTTGCATGACCTTCCATCATAACCTTCCCTCGTAAAATATATAAATGATATATGAAGTTTCGTATCATTTAAAATAGTCCCCGATTTAATTTGATTTTTGACCGAAACTAGTATAAACTAGTGTATAATATATTATGATTTTTTGGCCATACCATGCATTTCGAAAAGTTTCATAGAATCTAGTTTTCAGATGATTTTTTTGCATGGACTACCATCATAACCTTCCATCTTAACATATATAAATGATCTGAAAAGTCTCGTATCATGTCAAACAGTCCCCAATTAAATTTGATTTTTTTGACCGAAACTAGTGTATAATATACTATGATTTTTGATCGAAACTTGCATTTCGAAAAGTTTCATAGAATCTAATTTTCCAATGTATTTTTGCATGAACTTCCATCATAACCTTCCCTCGTAAAATATATAAATGATATATGAAGTTTCGTATCATTTCGAATAGTCCCCGAATTAATTTGATTTTTGACCGAAACTAGTCTAAACTAGTGTATAATATATTATGATTTTTTGGCCAAACCATGCATTTCGAAAAGTTTCATAGAATCTAGTTTTCAGATGATTTTTTTGCATGGACTACCATCATAACCTTCCCTCTTAACATATATAAATGATTTGAAAAGTCTCGTATCATGTCAAACAGTCCCCAATTAAATTTGATTTTTTTGACCGAAACTAGTGTATAATATACTATGATTTTTGATCGAAACTTGCATTTCGAAAAGTTTCATAGAATCTAATTTCCATTGTATTTTTGCATGTACTTCCATCATAACCTTCCCTCGTAAAATATATAAATGATATATGAAGTTTCGTATCATTTAGAATAGTCCCCAATTTAATTTGACTTTTGACCGAAACTAGTCTAAACTAGTGTATAATATATTATGATTTTTTGGCCAAACCATGCATTTCGAAAAGTTTCATAGAATCTAGTTTCCAGATGATTTTTTTGCATGGACTACCATCATAACCTTCCTTCTTAACATATATAAATGATCTGAAAAGTCTCGTATCATTTTAAATAGTCCCCAATTAAATTTGATTTTTTTGACCGAAATAAGTGTATAATATACTATGATTTTTTACCGAAACTTGCATTTCGAAAAGTTTCATAGAATCTAATTTTCCGATGTTTTTTTGCATGACCTTCCATTATTACCTTCCCTCGTAAAATATATAAATGATATATGAAGTTTCGTATCATTTCAAATAGTCCCCGATTTAATTTGATTTTTGACCGAAACTAGTATAAACTAGTGTATAATATATTATGATTTTTTGGCCAAACCATGCATTTCGAAAAGCTTCATAGAATCTAGTTTTCAGATGATATTTTTGCATGGACTACCATCATAACCTTCCATCTTAACATATATAAATGATCTGAAAAGTCTCGTATCATGTCAAACAGTCGCCAATTAAATTTGATTTTTTTGACCGAAACTAGTGTATAATATACTATGATTTTTGATCGAAACTTGCATTTCGAAAAGTTTCATAGAATCTAATTTTCCAATGTATTTTTGCATGACGTTCCATCATAATCTTCCCTCGTAAAATATATAAATGATATATGAAGTTTCGTATCATTTCGAATAGTCCCCGATTTAATTTGATTTTTGACCGAAACTAGTCTAAACTAGTGTATAGTATATTATGATTTTTTGGCCAAACCATGCATTTCGAAAAGCTTCATAGAATCTAGTTTTCAGATGATATTTTTGCATGGACTACCATCATAACCTTCCATCTTAACATATATAAATGATCTGAAAAGTCTCGTATCATGTCAAACAGTCGCCAATTAAATTTGATTTTTTTGACCGAAACTAGTGTATAATATACTATGATTTTTGATCGAAACTTGCATTTCGAAAAGTTTCATAGAATCTAATTTTCCAATGTATTTTTGCATGACGTTCCATCATAATCTTCCCTCGTAAAATATATAAATGATATATGAAGTTTCGTATCATTTCGAATAGTCCCCGATTTAATTTGATTTTTGACCGAAACTAGTCTAAACTAGTGTATAGTATATTATGATTTTTTGGCCAAACCATGCATTTCGAAAAGTTTCATAGAATCTAGTTTTCAGATGATTTTTTTGCATGGACTACCATCATAACCCTCCCTCTTAACAAATATAAATGATTTGAAAAGTCTCGTATCATTTTAACTAGTCCCCAATTAAATTTGATTTTTTTGACCGAAATAAGTGTATAATATACTATGATTTTTGATCGAAACTTGCATTTCAAAAAGTTTCATAGAATCTAATTTTCCGATGTTTTTTTGCATGACCTTCCATCATAACCTTCCCTCGTAAAATATATAAATGATATATGAAGTTTCGTATCATTTAAAATAGTCCCCGATTTAATTTGATTTTTGACCGAAACTAGTATAAACTAGTGTATAATATATTATGATTTTTTGGCCATACCATGCATTTCGAAAAGTTTCATAGAATCTAGTTTTCAGATGATTTTTTTGCATGGACTACCATCATAACCTTCCATCTTAACATATATAAATGATCTGAAAAGTCTCGTATCATGTCAAACAGTCCCCAATTAAATTTGATTTTTTTGACCGAAACTAGTGTATAATATACTATGATTTTTGATCGAAACTTGCATTTCGAAAAGTTTCATAGAATCTAATTTTCCAATGTATTTTTGCATGAACTTCCATCATAACCTTCCCTCGTAAAATATATAAATGATATATGAAGTTTCGTATCATTTCGAATAGTCCCCGAATTAATTTGATTTTTGACCGAAACTAGTCTAAACTAGTGTATAATATATTATGATTTTTTGGCCAAACCATGCATTTCGAAAAGTTTCATAGAATCTAGTTTTCAGATGATTTTTTTGCATGGACTACCATCATAACCTTCCCTCTTAACATATATAAATGATTTGAAAAGTCTCGTATCATGTCAAACAGTCCCCAATTAAATTTGATTTTTTTGACCGAAACTAGTGTATAATATACTATGATTTTTGATCGAAACTTGCATTTCGAAAAGTTTCATAGAATCTAATTTCCATTGTATTTTTGCATGTACTTCCATCATAACCTTCCCTCGTAAAATATATAAATGATATATGAAGTTTCGTATCATTTAGAATAGTCCCCAATTTAATTTGACTTTTGACCGAAACTAGTCTAAACTAGTGTATAATATATTATGATTTTTTGGCCAAACCATGCATTTCGAAAAGTTTCATAGAATCTAGTTTCCAGATGATTTTTTTGCATGGACTACCATCATAACCTTCCTTCTTAACATATATAAATGATCTGAAAAGTCTCGTATCATTTTAAATAGTCCCCAATTAAATTTGATTTTTTTGACCGAAATAAGTGTATAATATACTATGATTTTTTACCGAAACTTGCATTTCGAAAAGTTTCATAGAATCTAATTTTCCGATGTTTTTTTGCATGACCTTCCATTATTACCTTCCCTCGTAAAATATATAAATGATATATGAAGTTTCGTATCATTTCAAATAGTCCCCGATTTAATTTGATTTTTGACCGAAACTAGTATAAACTAGTGTATAATATATTATGATTTTTTGGCCAAACCATGCATTTCGAAAAGCTTCATAGAATCTAGTTTTCAGATGATATTTTTGCATGGACTACCATCATAACCTTCCATCTTAACATATATAAATGATCTGAAAAGTCTCGTATCATGTCAAACAGTCGCCAATTAAATTTGATTTTTTTGACCGAAACTAGTGTATAATATACTATGATTTTTGATCGAAACTTGCATTTCGAAAAGTTTCATAGAATCTAATTTTCCAATGTATTTTTGCATGACGTTCCATCATAATCTTCCCTCGTAAAATATATAAATGATATATGAAGTTTCGTATCATTTCGAATAGTCCCCGATTTAATTTGATTTTTGACCGAAACTAGTCTAAACTAGTGTATAGTATATTATGATTTTTTGGCCAAACCATGCATTTCGAAAAGTTTCATAGAATCTAGTTTTCAGATGATTTTTTTGCATGGACTACCATCATAACCCTCCCTCTTAACATATATAAATGATTTGAAAAGTCTCGTATCATTTTAACTAGTCCCCAATTAAATTTGATTTTTTTGACCGAAATAAGTGTATAATATACTATGATTTTTGATCGAAACTTGCATTTCGAAAAGTTTCATAGAATCTAATTTTCCGATGTTTTTTTGCATGACCTTCCATCATAACCTTCCCTCGTAAAATATATAAATGATATATGAAGTTTCGTATCATTTAAAATAGTCCCCAATTTAATTTGATTTTTGACCGAAACTAGTATAAACTAGTGTATAATATATTATGATTTTTTGGCCATACCATGCATTTCGAAAAGTTTCATAGAATCTAGTTTTCAGATGATTTTTTTGCATGGACTACCATCATAACCTTACATCTTAACATATATAAATGATCTGAAAAGTCTCGTATCATGTCAAACAGTCCCCAATTAAATTTGAATTTTTTGACCGAAACTAGTGTATAATATACTATGATTTTTGATCGAAACTTGCATTTCGAAAAGTTTCATAGAATCTAATTTTCCAATGTATTTTTGCATGACGTTCCATCATAACCTTCCCTCGTAAAATATATAAATGATATATGAAGTTTCGTATCATTTCGAATAGTCCCCGAATTAATTTGATTTTTGACCGAAACTAGTCTAAACTAGTGTATAATATATTATGATTTTTTGGCCAAACCATGCATTTCGAAAAGTTTCATAGAATCTAGTTTTCAGATGATTTTTTTGCATGGACTACCATCATAACCTTCCCTCTTAACGTATATAAATGATTTGAAAAGTCTCGTATCATGTCAAACAGTCCCCAATTAAATTTGATTTTTTTGACCGAAACTAGTGTATAATATACTATGATTTTTGATCGAAACTTGCATTTCGAAAAGTTTCATAGAATCTAATTTCCATTGTATTTTTGCATGTACTTCCATCATAACCTTCCCTCGTAAAATATATAAATGATATATGAAGTTTCGTATCATTTAGAATAGTCCCCAATTTAATTTGACTTTTGACCGAAACTAGTCTAAACTAGTGTATAATATATTATGATTTTTTGGCCAAACCATGCATTTCGAAAAGTTTCATAGAATCTAGTTTCCAGATGATTTTTTTGCATGGACTACCATCATAACCTTCCTTCTTAACATATATAAATGATCTGAAAAGTCTCGTATCATTTTAAATAGTCCCCAATTAAATTTGATTTTTTTGACCGAAATAAGTGTATAATATACTATGATTTTTTATCGAAACTTGCATTTCGAAAAGTTTCATAGAATCTAATTTTCCGATGTTTTTTTGCATGACCTTCCATCATTACCTTCCCTCGTAAAATATATAAATGATATATGAAGTTTCGTATCATTTCAAATAGTCCCCGATTTAATTTGATTTTTGACCGAAACTAGTATAAACTAGTGTATAATATATTATGATTTTTTGGCCAAACCATGCATTTCGAAAAGCTTCATAGAATCTAGTTTTCAGATGATATTTTTGCATGGACTACCATCATAACCTTCCATCTTAACATATATAAATGATCTGAAAAGTCTCGTATCATGTCAAACAGTCGCCAATTAAATTTGATTTTTTTGACCGAAACTAGTGTATAATATACTATGATTTTTGATCGAAACTTGCATTTCGAAAAGTTTCATAGAATCTAATTTTCCAATGTATTTTTGCATGACGTTCCATCATAACCTTCCCTCGTAAAATATATAAATGATATATGAAGTTTCGTATCATTTCGAATAGTCCCCGATTTAATTTGATTTTTGACCGAAACTAGTCTAAACTAGTGTATAGTATATTATGATTTTTTGGCCAAACCATGCATTTCGAAAAGTTTCATAGAATCTAGTTTTCAGATGATTTTTTTGCATGGACTACCATCATAACCCTCCCTCTTAACATATATAAATGATTTGAAAAGTCTCGTATCATTTTAACTAGTCCCCAATTAAATTTGATTTTTTTGACCGAAATAAGTGTATAATATACTATGATTTTTGATCGAAACTTGCATTTCGAAAAGTTTCATAGAATCTAATTTTCCGATGTTTTTTTGCATGACCTTCCATCATTACCTTCCCTCGTAAAATATATAAATGATATATGAAGTTTCGTATCATTTCAAATAGTCCCCGATTTAATTTGATTTTTGACCGAAACTAGTATAAACTAGTGTATAATATATTATGATTTTTTGGCCAAACCATGCATTTCGAAAAGCTTCATAGAATCTAGTTTTCAGATGATATTTTTGCATGGACTACCATCATAACCTTCCATCTTAACATATATAAATGATCTGAAAAGTCTCGTATCATGTCAAACAGTCGCCAATTAAATTTGATTTTTTTGACCGAAACTAGTGTATAATATACTATGATTTTTGATCGAAACTTGCATTTCGAAAAGTTTCATAGAATCTAATTTTCCAATGTATTTTTGCATGACGTTCCATCATAACCTTCCCTCGTAAAATATATAAATGATATATGAAGTTTCGTATCATTTCGAATAGTCCCCGATTTAATTTGATTTTTGACCGAAACTAGTCTAAACTAGTGTATAGTATATTATGATTTTTTGGCCAAACCATGCATTTCGAAAAGTTTCATAGAATCTAGTTTTCAGATGATTTTTTTGCATGGACTACCATCATAACCCTCCCTCTTAACATATATAAATGATTTGAAAAGTCTCGTATCATTTTAACTAGTCCCCAATTAAATTTGATTTTTTTGACCGAAATAAGTGTATAATATACTATGATTTTTGATCGAAACTTGCATTTCGAAAAGTTTCATAGAATCTAATTTTCCGATGTTTTTTTGCATGACCTTCCATCATAACCTTCCCTCGTAAAATATATAAATGAGATATGAAGTTTCGTATCATTTAAAATAGTCCCCGATTTAATTTGATTTTTGACCGAAACTAGTATAAACTAGTGTATAATATATTATGATTTTTTGGCCATACCATGCATTTCGAAAAGTTTCATAGAATCTAGTTTTCAGATGATTTTTTTGCATGGACTACCATCATAACCTTCCATCTTAACATATATAAATGATCTGAAAAATCTCGTATCATGTCAAACAGTCCCCAATTAAATTTGATTTTTTTGACCGAAACTAGTGTATAATATACTATGATTTTTGATCGAAACTTGCATTTCGAAAAGTTTCATAGAATCTAATTTTCCAATGTATTTTTGCATGACCTTCCATCATAACCTTTCCTCGTAAAATATATAAATGATATATGAAGTTTCGTATCATTTCGAATAGTCCCCGATTTAATTTGATTTTTGACCGAAACTAATCTAAACTAGTGTATAATATATTATGATTTTTTGGCCAAACCATGCATTTCGAAAAGTTTCATAGAATCTAGTTTCCAGATGATTTTTTTGCATGGACTACCATCATAACCTTCCTTCTTAACATATATAAATGATCTGAAAAGTCTCGTATCATTTTAAATAGTCCCCAATTAAATTTGATTTTTTTGACCGAAATAAGTGTATAATATACTATGATTTTTTATCGAAACTTGCATTTCGAAAAGTTTCATAGAATCTAATTTTCCGATGTTTTTTTGCATGACCTTCCATCATTACCTTCCCTCGTAAAATATATAAATGATATATGAAGTTTCGTATCATTTCAAATAGTCCCCGATTTAATTTGATTTTTGACCGAAACTAGTATAAACTAGTGTATAATATATTATGATTTTTTGGCCAAACCATGCATTTCGAAAAGCTTCATAGAATCTAGTTTTCAGATGATATTTTTGCATGGACTACCATCATAACCTTCCATCTTAACATATATAAATGATCTGAAAAGTCTCGTATCATGTCAAACAGTCGCCAATTAAATTTGATTTTTTTGACCGAAACTAGTGTATAATATACTATGATTTTTGATCGAAACTTGCATTTCGAAAAGTTTCATAGAATCTAATTTTCCAATGTATTTTTGCATGACGTTCCATCATAACCTTCCCTCGTAAAATATATAAATGATATATGAAGTTTCGTATCATTTCGAATAGTCCCCGATTTAATTTGATTTTTGACCGAAACTAGTCTAAACTAGTGTATAGTATATTATGATTTTTTGGCCAAACCATGCATTTCGAAAAGTTTCATAGAATCTAGTTTTCAGATGATTTTTTTGCATGGACTACCATCATAACCCTCCCTCTTAACATATATAAATGATTTGAAAAGTCTCGTATCATTTTAACTAGTCCCCAATTAAATTTGATTTTTTTGACCGAAATAAGTGTATAATATACTATGATTTTTGATCGAAACATGCAATTCGAAAAGTTTCATAGAATCTAATTTTACGATGTTTTTTTGCATGACCTTCCATCATAACCTTCCCTCGTAAAATATATAAATGATATATGAAGTTTCGTATCATTTCAAATAGTCCCCGATTTAATTTGACTTTTGACCGAAACTAGTATAAACTAGTGTATAATATATTATGATTTTTTGGCCAAACCATGCATTTCAAAAAGTTTCATAGAATCTAGTTTTCAGATGATTTTTTTGCATGGACTACCATCATAACCTTCAAACTTAACATATATAAATGATCTGAAAAGTCTCGTATCATGTCAAACAGTCCCCAATTTAATTTGATTTTGTTGACCGAAACTAGTGTATAATATACTATGATTTTTGATCGAAACTTGCATTTCGAAATGTTTCATAGAATCTAATTTTCCGATGTATTTTTGCATGAACTTCCATCATAACTTTCCCTCGTAAAATATATAAATGATATATGAAGTTTTGTATCGTTTCGAATAATCCCCGATTTAATTTGATTTTTGACCGAAACTAGTCTAAATTAGTGTATAATATATTATGATTTTTTGGCCAAACCATGCATTTCGAAAAGTTCCAGAGAATCTAGTTTTCAGATGATTTTTTTGCATGGACTACCATCATAACCCTCCCTCTTAACATATATAAATGATCTGAAAAGTCTCGTATCATGTCAAACAGTCCCCAATTAAATTTTATTTTTTTGACCGAAATAGTGTATAATATACTTATATTTTTGATCGAAACTTGCATTTCGAAAAGTTTCATAGAATCTAATTTCCATTGTATTTTGGCATGTACTTCCATCATAACCTTCCCTCGTAAAATATATAAATGATATATGATGTTTCGTATCATTTAGAATAGTCCCCGATTTAATTTGATTTTTGACCGAAACTAGTATAAACTAGTGTATAATATATTATGATTTTTTGGCCAAGCCATGCATTTCGAAAAGTTTCATAGAATCTAGTTTTCAGATGATTTTTTTGCATGGACTACCATCATAACCTTCCATCTTAACATATATAAATGATCTGAAAGTCTTGTATCATGTCAAACAGTCCCCACTTTAATTTGATTTTGTTGACTGAAACTAGTGTATAATATACTATGATTTTTGATCGAAACTTGCATTTCGAAAAGTTTCATAGAATCTAAAATTCCGATGATTTTTTACATGGACTTCCATCATAACCTTCCCTCGTAAAATATATAAATGAAATGTGAAGTTTCATATCATTTCGAGCAGTTCACGATTTAATTTGATTTTTGACCAAAACTAGTATAAACTAGTGTATAATATATTATGATTTTTTGGCCAAACCATGCATTTCGAAAGGTTTCATAGAATCTAGTTTTCAGATGATTTTTTTTGCATGGACTACCATCATAACCTTCCCTCTTAACATATATAAATGACCTGAAAAGTCTCGTATCATTTTAAATAGTCCCCAATTAAATTTGATTTTTTTGACCGAAACAAGTGTATAATATACTATGATTTTTGATCGAAACTTGCATTTCGAAAATTTTCATAGAATCTAATTTTCCGATGTTTTCTTGCATGACCTTCCATCATAACCTTCCCTCGTAAAATATATAAATGATATATGAAGTTTCATATCATTTCGAATAGTCCCCGATTTAATTTGATTTTTGACCGAAACTAGTATATACTAGTGTATAATATATTATGATTTTTTTGGCCAAACCATGCATTTCGAAAAATTTCATAGAATCTAGTTTTTAGATGATTTTTTTGCATGGACTACCATCATAACCTTCCCTCTTAACATATATAAATGATCTGAAAAGTCTCGTATCATTTTAAATAGTCCCCAATTAAATTTGATTTTTTGACCGAAATAAGTGTATAATATACTATGATTTTTGATCGAAACTTGCATTTCGAAAAGTTTCATAGAATCTAATTTTCCAATGATTTTTTACATGGACTTCCATCATAACCTTCCCTCGTAAAATATATAAATGAAATGTGAAGTTTCATATCATTTCGAGCAGTTCACGATTTAATTTGACTTTTGACCAAAACTAGTATAAACTAGTGTATAATATATTATGACTTTTTGGCCAAACCATGCATTTCGAAAGGTTTCATAGAATCTAGTTTTCAGATGATTTTTTTTGCATGGACTACCGTCATAACCTTCCCTCTTAACATATATAAATGATCTGAAAAGTCTCGTATCATTTTAAATAGTCCCCAATTAAATTTGATTTTTTTGACCGAAACAAGTGTATAATATACTATGATTTTTGATCGAAACTTGCATTTCGAAAAGTTTCATAGAATCTAATTTTCCGATGCTTTTTTGCATGACCTTCCATCATAACCTTCTCTCGTAAAATATATAAATGATATATGAACTTTCGTATCATTTCGAATAGTCCCCGATTTAATTTGATTTTTGACCGAAACTAGTATAAACTAGTGTATAATATATTATGATTTATTGGCCAAACCATGCATTTCGAAAAGTTTCATAGAATCTAGTTTTCAGATGATTTTTTTGCATGGACTACCATCATAACCTTCCCTCTTAACATATATAAATGATCTGAAAAGTCTCATATCATTTTAAATAGTCCCCAATTAAATTTGATTTTTTTGACCGAAATAGTGTATAATATACTATGATTTTTTATCGAAACTTGCATTTCGAAAAGTTTCATAGAATCTAATTTTCTGAAATTTTTTTGCATGACCTTCCCTCGTAAAATATATAAATGATATATGAAGTTTCGTATCATTTCTAATAGTCCCCGATTTAATTTGATTTTTGACCGAAACTAGTATAAACTAGTGTATAATATATTATGATTTTTTGGCCAAACCATGCATTTCGAAAAGTTTCATAGAATCTAGTTTTCAGATGATTTTTTTGCATGGACTACCATCATAATCTTCCCTCTTAACATATATATATGATCTGAAAAGTCTCGTATCATGTCAAACAATCACCAATTAAATTTGATTTTGTTGACCGAAACTAGTGTATAATATACTATGATTTTTGATCGAAACTCACATTTCGAAAAGTTTCATAGAATCTAATTTTCCAATGTATTTTTGCATGAACTTCCATCATAACCTTCCCACGTAAAATATATAAATGATATATGAAGTTTCGTATCATTTCGAATAGTCCCCGAATTAATTTGATTTTTGACCGAAACTAGTCTAAACTAGTGTATAATATATTATGATTTTTTGGCCAAACCATGCATTTCGAAAAGTTTCATAGAATCTAGTTTTCTAATGATTTTCTTGCATGGACTACCATCATAACCTTCCCTCTTAACATATATAAATGACCTGAAAAGTCTCGTATCATTTTAAATAGTCCCCAATTAAATTTGATTTTTTTGACCGAAACAAGTGTATAATATACTATGATTTTTGATCGAAACTTGCATTTCGAAAATTTCCATAGAATCTAATTTTCCGATGTTTTCTTGCATGACCTTCCATCATAACCTTCCCTCGTAAAATATATAAATGATATATGAAGTTTCATATCATTTCGAATAGTCCCCGATTTAATTTGATTTTTGACCGAAACTAGTATATACTAGTGTATAATATATTATGATTTTTTTGGCCAAACCATGCATTTCGAAAAATTTCATAGAATCTAGTTTTTAGATGATTTTTTTGCATGGACTACCATCATAACCTTCCCTCTTAACATATATAAATGATCTGAAAAGTCTCGTATCATTTTAAATAGTCCCCAATTAAATTTGATTTTTTGACCGAAATAAGTGTATAATATACTATGATTTTTGATCGAAACTTGCATTTCGAAAAGTTTCATAGAATCTAATTTTCCAATGATTTTTTACATGGACTTCCATCATAACCTTCCCTCGTAAAATATATAAATGAAATGTGAAGTTTCATATCATTTCGAGCAGTTCACGATTTAATTTGACTTTTGACCAAAACTAGTATAAACTAGTGTATAATATATTATGACTTTTTGGCCAAACCATGCATTTCGAAAGGTTTCATAGAATCTAGTTTTCAGATGATTTTTTTTGCATGGACTACCATCATAACCTTCCCTCTTAACATATATAAATGATCTGAAAAGTCTCGTATCATTTTAAATAGTCCCCAATTAAATTTGATTTTTTTGACCGAAACAAGTGTATAATATACTATGATTTTTGATCGAAACTTGCATTTCGAAAAGTTTCATAGAATCTAATTTTCCGATGTTTTTTTGCATGACCTTCCATCATAACCTTCTCTCGTAAAATATATAAATGATATATGAAGTTTCGTATCATTTCGAATAGTCCCCGATTTAATTTGATTTTTGACCGAAACTAGTATAAACTAGTGTATAATATATTATGATTTATTGGCCAAACCATGCATTTCGAAAAGTTTCATAGAATCTAGTTTTCAGATGATTTTTTTGCATGGACTACCATCATAACCTTCCCTCTTAACATATATAAATGATCTGAAAAGTCTCATATCATTTTAAATAGTCCCCAATTAAATTTGATTTTTTTGACCGAAATAGTGTATAATATACTATGATTTTTTATCGAAACTTGCATTTCGAAAAGTTTCATAGAATCTAATTTTCCGAAATTTTTTTGCATGACCTTCCCTCGTAAAATATATAAATGATATATGAAGTTTCGTATCATTTCTAATAGTCCCCGATTTAATTTGATTTTTGACCGAAACTAGTATAAACTAGTGTATAATATATTATGATTTTTTGGCCAAACCATGCATTTCGAAAAGTTTCATAGAATCTAGTTTTCAGATGATTTTTTTGCATGGACTACCATCATAATCTTCGCTCTTAACATATATATATGATCTGAAAAGTCTCGTATCATGTCAAACAATCACCAATTAAATTTGATTTTGTTGACCGAAACTAGTGTATAATATACTATGATTTTTGATCGAAACTCACATTTCGAAAAGTTTCATAGAATCTAATTTTCCAATGTATTTTTGCATGAACTTCCATCATAACCTTCCCACGTAAAATATATAAATGATATATGAAGTTTCGTATCATTTCGAATAGTCCCCGAATTAATTTGATTTTTGACCGAAACTAGTCTAAACTAGTGTATAATATATTATGATTTTTTGGCCAAACCATGCATTTCGAAAAGTTTCATAGAATCTAGTTTTCTAATGATTTTTTTGCATGGACTACCATCATAACCTTCCCTCTTAACATATATAAATGATTTGAAAAGTCTCGTATCATGTCAAACAGTCCCCAATTAAATTTGATTTTTTTGACCGAAACTAGTGTATAATATACTATGATTTTTGATCGAAACTTGCATTTCGAAAAGTTTCATAGAATCTAATTTCCATTGTATTTTTGCATGTACTTCCATCATAACCTTCCCTCGTAAAATATATAAATGATATATGAAGTTTCGTATCATTTAGAATAGTCCCCAATTTAGTTTGACTTTTGACCGAAACTAGTCTAAACTAGTGTATAATATATTATGATTTTTTGGCCAAACCATGCATTTCGAAAAGTTTCATAGAATCTAGTTTCCAGATGATTTTTTTGCATGGACTACCATCATAACCTTCCTTCTTAACATATATAAATGAACTGAAAAGTCTCGTATCATTTTAAATAGTCCCCAATTAAATTTGATTTTTTTGACCGAAACAAGTGTATAATATACTATGATTTTTTATCGAAACTTGCATTTCGAAAAGTTTCATTGAATCTAATTTTCCGATGTTTTTTTGCATGACCTTCCATCATTACCTTCCCTCGTAAAATATATAAATGATATATGAAGTTTCGTATCATTTCAAATGGTCCCCGATTTAATTTGATTTTTGACCGAAACTAGTATAAACTAGTGTATAATATATTATGATTTTTTGGCCAAACCATGCATTTCGAAAAGTTTCATAGAATCTAGTTTTTAGATGATTTTTTTGCATGGACTACCATCATAACCTTCCCTCTTAACATATATAAATGATCTGAAAAGTCTCGTATCATTTTAAATAGTCCCCAATTAAATTTGATTTTTTTGACCGAAATAAGTGTATAATATACTATGATTTTTGATCGAAACTTGCATTTCGAAAAGTTTCATAGAATCTAATTTTCCAATGATTTTTTACATGGACTTCCATCATAACCTTCCCTCGTAAAATATATAAATGAAATGTGAAGTTTCATATCATTTCGAGCAATTCACGATTTAATTTGACATTTGACCAAAACTAGTATAAACTAGTGTATAATATATTATGACTTTTTGGCCAAACCATGCATTTCAAAAGGTTTCATAGAATCTAGTTTTCAGATGATTTTTTTTGCATGGACTACCATCATAACCTTCCCTCTTAACATATATAAATGATCTGAAAAGTCTCGTATCATTTTAAATAGTCCCCAATTAAATTTGATTTTTTGACCGAAACAAGTGTATAATATACTATGATTTTTGATCGAAACTTGCATTTCGAAAAGTTTCATAGAATCTAATTTTCCGATGTTTTTTTGCAGGACCTTCCATCATAACCTTCCATCGTAAAATATATAAAGGATATATGAAGTTTCGTATCATTTCGAATAGTCCCCGATTTAATTTGATTTTTGACCGAAACTAGAATAAACTAGTGTATAATATATTATGATTTATTGGCCAAACCATGCATTTCGAAAAGGTTCATAGAATCTAGTTTTCAGATGATTTTTTTGCATGGACTACCATCATAACCTTCCCTCTTAACATATATAAATGATCTGAAAAGTCTCATATCATTTTAAATAGTCCCCAATTAAATTTGATTTTTTTGACCGAAATAGTGTATAATATACTATGATTTTTTATCGAAACTTGCATTTCGAAAAGTTTCATAGAATCTAATTTTCCGAAGTTTTTTTGCATGACCTTCCATCATAACCTTCCCTCGTAAAATATATAAATGATATATGAAGTTTCGTATCATTTCTAATAGTCCCCGATTTAATTTGATTTTTGACCGAAACTAGTATAAACTAGTGTATAATATATTATGATTTTTTGGCCAAGCCATGCATTTCGAAAAGTTTCATAGAATCTAGTTTTCAGATGATTTTTTTGCATGGACTACCATCATAATCTTCCCTCTTAACATATATATATGATCTGAAAAGTCTCGTATTATGTCAAACAATCGCCAATTAAATTTGATTTTGTTGACCGAAACTAGTGTATAATATACTATGATTTTTGATCGAAACTCACATTTCGAAAAGTTTCATAGAATCTAATTTTCCAATGTATTTTTGCATGAACTTCCATCATAACCTTCCCTCGTAAAATATATAAATGATATATGAAGTTTCGTATCATTTCGAATAGTCCCCGAATTAATTTGATTTTTGACCGAAACTAGTCTAAACTCCTGTATAATATATTATGATTTTTTGGTCAAACCATGTATTTCGAAAAGTTTCATAGAATCTAGTTTTCTAATGATTTTTTTGCATGGACTACCATCATAACCTTCCCTCTTAACATATATATATGATCTGAAAAGTCGCGTATCATGTCAAACAATCGCCAATTAAATTTGATTTTTTTGACCGAAACTAGTGTATAATATACTATGATTTTTGATCGAAACTCACATTTCGAAAAGTTTCATAGAATCTAATTTTCCAATGTATTTTTGCATGAACTTCCATCATAACCTTCCCTCGTAAAATATATAAATGATATATGAAGTTTCGTATCATTTCGAATAGTCCCCGAATTAATTTGATTTTTGACCGAAACTAGTATAAACTAGTGTATAATATATTATGATTTATTGGCCAAACCATGCATTTCGAAAAGGTTCATAGAATCTAGTTTTCAGATGATTTTTTTGCATGGACTACCATCATAACCTTCCCTCTTAACATATATAAATGATCTGAAAAGTCTCATATCATTTTAAATAGTCCCCAATTAAATTTGATTTTTTTGACCGAAATAGTGTATAATATACTATGATTTTTTATCGAAACTTGCATTTCGAAAAGTTTCATAGAATCTAATTTTCCGAAGTTTTTTTGCATGACCTTCCATCATAACCTTCCCTCGTAAAATATATAAATGATATATGAAGTTTCGTATCATTTCTAATAGTCCCCGATTTAATTTGATTTTTGACCGAAACTAGTATAAACTAGTGTATAATATATTATGATTTTTTGGCCAAACCATGCATTTCGAAAAGTTTCATAGAATCTAGTTTTCAGATGATTTTTTTGCATGGACTACCATCATAATCTTCCCTCTTAACATATATATATGATCTGAAAAGTCTCGTATCATGTCAAACAATCGCCAATTAAATTTGATTTTGTTGACCGAAACTAGTGTATAATATACTATGATTTTTGATCGAAACTCACATTTCGAAAAGTTTCATAGAATCTAATTTTCCAATGTATTTTTGCATGAACTTCCATCATAACCTTCCCTCGTAAAATATATAAATGATATATGAAGTTTCGTATCATTTCGAATAGTCCCCGAATTAATTTGATTTTTGACCGAAACTAGTCTAAACTCCTGTATAATATATTATGATTTTTTGGTCAAACCATGTATTTCGAAAAGTTTCATAGAATCTAGTTTTCTAATGATTTTTTTGCATGGACTACCATCATAACCTTCCCTCTTAACATATATAAATGATTTGAAAAGTCTCGTATCATGTCAAACAGTCCCCAATTAAATTTGATTTTTTTGACCGAAACTAGTGTATAATATACTATGATTTTTGATCGAAACTTGCATTTCGATAAGTTTCATAGAATCTAATTTCCATTGTATTTTTGCATGTACTTCCATCATAACCTTCCCTCGTAAAATATATAAATGATATATGAAGTTTCGTATCATTTAGAATAGTCCCCAATTTAATTTGACTTTTGACCGAAACTAGTCTAAACTAGTGTATAATATATTATGATTTTTTGGCCAAACCATGCATTTCGAAAAGTTTCATAGAATCTAGTTTCCAGATGATTTTTTTGCATGGACTACCATCATAACTTTCCTTCTTAACATATATAAATGATCTGAAAAGTCTCGTATCATTTTAACTAGTCCCCAATTAAATTTGATTTTTTTGACCGAAATAAGTGTATAATATACTATGATTTTTGATCGAAACTTGCATTTCGAAAAGTTTCATAGAATCTAATTTTCCGATGTTTTTTTGCATGACCTTCCATCATTACCTTCCCTCGTAAAATATATAAATGATATATGAAGTTTCGTATCATTTCAAATAGTCCCCGATTTAATTTGATATTTGACCGAAACTAGTATAAACTAGTGTATAATATATTATGATTTTTTGGCCAAACCATGCATTTCGAAAAGCTTCATAGAATCTAGTTTTCAGATGATATTTTTGCATGGACTACCATCATAACCTTCCATCTTAACATATATAAATCATCTGAAAAGTCTCGTATCATGTCAAACAGTCGCCAATTAAATTTGATTTTTTTGGCCGAAACTAGTGTATAATATACTATGATTTTTGATCGAAACTTGCATTTCGAAAAGTTTCATAGAATCTAATTTTCCAATGTATTTTTGCATGACGTTCCATCATAACCTTCCCTCGTAAAATATATAAATGATATATGAAGTTTCGTATCATTTCGAATAGTCCCCGATTTAATTTGATTTTTGACCGAAACTAGTCTAAACTAGTGTATAGTATATTATGATTTTTTGGCCAAACCGTGCATTTCGAAAAGTTTCATAGAATCTAGTTTTCATATGATTTTTTTGCATGGACTACCATCATAACCCTCCCTCTTAACATATATAAATGATTTGAAAAGTCTCGTATCATTTTAACTAGTCCCCAATTAAATTTGATTTTTTTGACCGAAATAAGTGTATAATATACTATGATTTTTGATCGAAACTTGCATTTCGAAAAGTTTCATAGAATCTAATTTTCCGATGTTTTTTTGCATGACCTTCCATCATTACCTTCCCTCGTAAAATATATAAATGATATATGAAGTTTCGTATCATTTAAAATAGTCCCCGATTTAATTTGATTTTTGACCGAAACTAGTATAAACTAGTGTATAATATATTATGATTTTTTGGCCATACCATGTATTTCGAAAAGTTTCATAGAATCTAGTTTTCAGATGATTTTTTTGCATGGACTACCATCATAACCTTCCTTCTTAACATATATAAATGATCTGAAAAGTCTCGTATCATGTCAAACAGTCCCCAATTAAATTTGATTTTTTTGACCGAAACTAGTGTATAATATACTATGATTTTTGATCGAAACTTGCATTTCGAAAAGTTTCATAGAATCTAATTTTCCAATGTATTTTTGCATGACCTTCCATCATAACCTTTCCTCGTAAAATATATAAATGATATATGAAGTTTCGTATCATTTCGAATAGTCCCCGATTTAATTTGATTTTTGACCGAAACTAGTCTAAACTAGTGTATAGTATATTATGATTTTTTGGCCAAACCATGCATTTCGAAAAGTTTCATAGAATCTAGTTTTCAGATGATTTTTTTGCATGGACTACCATCATAACCCTCCCTCTTAACATATATAAATGATCTAAAAAGTCTCGTATCATTTTAACTAGTCCCCAATTAAATTTGATTTTTTTGACCGAAATAAGTGTATAATATACTATGATTTTTGATCGAAACTTGCAATTCGAAAAGTTTCATAGAATCTAATTTTACGATGTTTTTTTGCATGACCTTCCATCATAACCTTCCCTCGTAAAATATATAAATGATATATGAAGTTTCGTTTCATTTCAAATAGTCCCCGATTTAATTTGACTTTTGACCGAAACTAGTATAAACTAGTGTATAATATATTATGATTTTTTGGCCAAACCATGCATTTCGAAAAGTTTCATAGAATCTAGTTTTCAGATGATTTTTTTGCATGGACTACCATCATAACCTTCAAACTTAACATATATAAATGATCTGAAAAGTCTCGTATCATGTCAAACAGTCCCCAATTTAATTTGATTTTGTTGACCGAAACTAGTGTATAATATACTATGATTTTTGATCGAAACTTGCATTTCGAAAAGTTTCATAGAATCTAATTTTCCGATGTATTTTTGCATGAACTTCCATCATAACCTTCCCCCGTAAAATATATAAATGATATATGAAGTTTCGTATCATTTCGAATAATCCCCGATTTAATTTGATTTTTGACCGAAACTAGTCTAAACTAGTGTATAGTATATTATGATTTTTTGGCCAAACCATGCATTTCGAAAAGTTTCATAGAATCTAGTTTTCAGATGATTTTTTTGCATGGACTACCATCATAACCCTCCCTCTTAACATATATAAATGATCTGAAAAGTCTCGTATCATTTTAACTAGTCCCCAATTAAATTTGATTTTTTTGACCGAAATAAGTGTATAATATACTATGATTTTTGATCGAAACTTGCATTTCGAAAAGTTTCATAGAATCTAATTTTCCGATGTTTTTTTGCACGACCTTCCATCATAACCTTCCCTCGTAAAATATATAAATGATATATGAAGTTTCGTATCATTTCAAATAGTCCCCGATTTAATTTGATTTTTGACCGAAACTAGTATAAACTAGTGTATAATATATTATGATTTTTTGACCAAACCATGCATTTCGAAAAGTTTCATAGAATCTAGTTTTCAGATGATTTTTTTGCATGGACTACCATCATAACCTTCCATCTTAACATATATAAATAATTTGAAAAGTCTCTTATCATGTCAAATAGTCCCCAATTTAATTTGATTTTGTTGACCGAAACTAGTGTATAATATACTATGATTTTTGATCGAAACTTGCATTTCGAAATGTTTCATAGATTCTAATTTTCCGATGTATTTTTGCATGAACTTCCATCATAACCTTCCCTCGTAAAATATATAAATGATATATGAAGTTTTGTATCATTTCGAATAATCCCCGATTTAATTTGATTTTTGACCGAAACTAGTCTAAACTAGTGTATAATATATTATGATTTTTTGGCCAAACCATGCATTTCGAAAAGTTTCATAGAATCTAGTTTTCTAATGATTTTTTTGCATGGACTACCATCATAACCTTCCCTCTTAACATATATAACTGATTTGAAAAGTCTCGTATCATGTCAAACAGTCCCCAATTAAATTTGATTTTTTTGACCGAAACTAGTGTATAATATACTATGATTTTTGATCGAAACTTGCATTTCGAAAAGTTTCATAGAATCTAATTTCCATTGTATTTTTGCATGTACTTCCATCATAACCTTCCCTCGTAAAATATATAAATGATATATGATGTTTCGTATCATTTAGAATAGTCCCCGATTTAATTTGATTTTTGACCGAAACTAGTATAAACTAGTGTATAATATATTATGATTTTTTGGCCAAACCATGCATTTCGAAAAGTTTCATAGAATCTAGTTTTCAGATGATTTTTTTGCATGGACTACCATCATAACCTTCCATCTTAACATATATAAATGATCTGAAAAGTCTCGTATCATGTCAAACAGTCCCAAATTTAATTTGATTTTGTTGACCGAAACTAGTGTATAATATACTATGATTTTTGATCGAAACTTGCATTTCGAAATGTTTCATAGAATCTAATTTTCCGATGTATTTTTGCATGAACTTCCATCATAACCTTCCCTCGTAAAATATATAAATGATATATGAAGTTTCGTATCATTTCGAATAATCCCCGATTTAATTTGATTTTTGACCGAAACTTGTCTAAACTAGTGTATAATATATTATGATTTTTTGGCCAAACCATGCATTTCGAAAAGTTCCAGAGAATCTAGTTTTCAGATGATTTTTTTTGCATGGACTACCATCATAAACTTCCCTCTTAACATATATAAATGATATTAAAAGTCTCGTATCATGTCAAACGGTCCCCAATTAAATTTTATTTTTTTGACCGAAATAGTGTATAATATACTATGATTTTTGATCGAAACTTGCATTTCGAAAAGTTTCATAGAATCTAATTTCCATTGTATTTTGACATGTACTTCCATCATAACCTTCCCTTGTAAAATATATAAATGATATATGATGTTTCGTATAATTTAGAATAGTCCCCGATTTAATTTGATTTTTGACCGAAACTAGTATAAACTAGTGTATAATATATTATGATTTTTTGGCCAAACCATGCATTTCGAAAAGTTTCATAGAATCTAGTTTTCAGATGATTTTTTTGCATGGACTTCCATCATAACCTTCCCTCTTAACATATATAAATGACCTGAAAAGTCTCGTATCATTTTAAATAGTCCCCAATTAAATTTGATTTTTTTGACCGAAACAAGTGTATAATATACTATGATTTTTGATCGAAACTTGCATTTCGAAAATTTTCATAGAATCTAATTTTCCGATGTTTTCTTGCATGACCTTCCATCATAACCTTCCCTCGTAAAATATATAAATGATATATGAAGTTTCGTATCATTTCGAATAGTCCCCGATTTAATTTGATTTTTGACCGAAACTAGTATATACTAGTGTATAATATATTATGATTTTTTTGGCCAAACCATGCATTTCGAAAAGTTTCATAGAATCTAGTTTTTAGATGATTTTTTTGCATGGACTACCATCATAACCTTCCCTCTTAACATATATAAATGATCTGAAAAGTCTCGTATCATTTTAAATAGTCCCCAATTAAATTTGATTTTTTGACCGAAATAAGTGTATAATATACTATGATTTTTGATCGAAACTTGCATTTCGAAAAGTTTCATAGAATCTAATTTTCCAATGATTTTTTACATGGACTTCCATCATAACCTTCCCTCGTAAAATATATAAATGAAATGTGAAGTTTCATATCATTTCGAGCAGTTCACGATTTAATTTGATTTTTGACCGAAACTAGTATAAACTAGTGTATAATATATTATGATTTATTGGCCAAACCATGCATTTCGAAAAGTTTCATAGAATCTAGTTTTCAGATGATTTTTTTGCATGGACTACCATCATAACCTTCCCTCTTAACATATATAAATGATCTGAAAAGTCTCATATCATTTTAAATAGTCCCCAATTAAATTTGATTTTTTTGACCGAAATAGTGTATAATATACTATGATTTTTTATCGAAAATTGCATTTCGAAAAGTTTCATAGAATCTAATTTTCCGAAGTTTTTTTGCATGACCTTCCATCATAACCTTCCCTCGTAAAATATATAAATGATATATGAAGTTTCGTATCATTTCTAATAGTCCCCGATTTAATTTGATTTTTGACCGAAACTAGTATAAACTAGTGTATAATATATTATGATTTTTTGGCCAAACCATGCATTTCGAAAAGCTTCATAGAATCTAATTTTCAGATGATTTTTTTGCATGGACTACCATCATAACCTTCCATCTTAACATATATAAATGATATGAAAAGTCTCGTATCATGTCAAACAGTCGCCAATTAAATTTGATTTTTTTGACCGAAACTAGTGTATAATATACTATGATTTTTGATCGAAACTTGCATTTCGAAAAGTTTCATAGAATCTAATTTTCCAATGTATTTTTGCATGACGTTCCATCATAACCTTCCCTCGTAAAATATATAAATGATATATGAAGTTTCGTATCATTTCGAATAGTCCCCGATTTAATTTGATTTTTGACCGAAACTAGTCTAAACTAGTGTATAGTATATTATGATTTTTTGGCCAAACCATGCATTTCGAAAAGTTTCATAGAATCTAGTTTTCAGATGATTTTTTTGCATGGACTACCATCATAACCCTCCCTCTTAACATATATAAATGATTTGAAAAGTCTCGTATCATTTTAACTAGTCCCCAATTAAATTTGATTTTTTTGACCGAAATAAGTGTATAATATACTATGATTTTTGATCGAAACTTGCATTTCAAAAAGTTTCATAGAATCTAATTTTCCGATGTTTTTTTGCATGACCTTCCATCATAACCTTCCCTCGTAAAATATATAAATGATATATGAAGTTTCGTATCATTTAAAATAGTCCCCGATTTAATTTGATTTTTGACCGAAACTAGTATAAACTAGTGTATAATATATTATGATTTTTTGGCCATACCATGCATTTCGAAAAGTTTCATAGAATCTAGTTTTCAGATGATTTTTTTGCATGGACTACCATCATAACCTTCCATCTTAACATATATAAATAATTTGAAAAGTCTCTTATCATGTCAAATAGTCCCCAATTTAATTTGATTTTGTTGACCGAAACTAGTGTATAATATACTATGATTTTTGATCGAAACTTGCATTTCGAAATGTTTCATAGATTCTAATTTTCCGATGTATTTTTGCATGAACTTCCATCATAACCTTCCCTCGTAAAATATATAAATGATATATGAAGTTTTGTATCATTTCGAATAATCCCCGATTTAATTTGATTTTTGACCGAAACTAGTCTAAACTAGTGTATAATATATTATGATTTTTTGGCCAAACCATGCATTTCGAAAAGTTTCATAGAATCTAGTTTTCTAATGATTTTTTTGCATGGACTACCATCATAACCTTCCCTCTTAACATATATAACTGATTTGAAAAGTCTCGTATCATGTCAAACAGTCCCCAATTAAATTTGATTTTTTTGACCGAAACTAGTGTATAATATACTATGATTTTTGATCGAAACTTGCATTTCGAAAAGTTTCATAGAATCTAATTTCCATTGTATTTTTGCATGTACTTCCATCATAACCTTCCCTCGTAAAATATATAAATGATATATGATGTTTCGTATCATTTAGAATAGTCCCCGATTTAATTTGATTTTTGACCGAAACTAGTATAAACTAGTGTATAATATATTATGATTTTTTGGCCAAACCATGCATTTCGAAAAGTTTCATAGAATCTAGTTTTCAGATGATTTTTTTGCATGGACTACCATCATAACCTTCCATCTTAACATATATAAATGATCTGAAAAGTCTCGTATCATGTCAAACAGTCCCAAATTTAATTTGATTTTGTTGACCGAAACTAGTGTATAATATACTATGATTTTTGATCGAAACTTGCATTTCGAAATGTTTCATAGAATCTAATTTTCCGATGTATTTTTGCATGAACTTCCATCATAACCTTCCCTCGTAAAATATATAAATGATATATGAAGTTTCGTATCATTTCGAATAATCCCCGATTTAATTTGATTTTTGACCGAAACTTGTCTAAACTAGTGTATAATATATTATGATTTTTTGGCCAAACCATGCATTTCGAAAAGTTCCAGAGAATCTAGTTTTCAGATGATTTTTTTTGCATGGACTACCATCATAAACTTCCCTCTTAACATATATAAATGATATTAAAAGTCTCGTATCATGTCAAACGGTCCCCAATTAAATTTTATTTTTTTGACCGAAATAGTGTATAATATACTATGATTTTTGATCGAAACTTGCATTTCGAAAAGTTTCATAGAATCTAATTTCCATTGTATTTTGACATGTACTTCCATCATAACCTTCCCTTGTAAAATATATAAATGATATATGATGTTTCGTATAATTTAGAATAGTCCCCGATTTAATTTGATTTTTGACCGAAACTAGTATAAACTAGTGTATAATATATTATGATTTTTTGGCCAAACCATGCATTTCGAAAAGTTTCATAGAATCTAGTTTTCAGATGATTTTTTTGCATGGACTTCCATCATAACCTTCCCTCTTAACATATATAAATGACCTGAAAAGTCTCGTATCATTTTAAATAGTCCCCAATTAAATTTGATTTTTTTGACCGAAACAAGTGTATAATATACTATGATTTTTGATCGAAACTTGCATTTCGAAAATTTTCATAGAATCTAATTTTCCGATGTTTTCTTGCATGACCTTCCATCATAACCTTCCCTCGTAAAATATATAAATGATATATGAAGTTTCGTATCATTTCGAATAGTCCCCGATTTAATTTGATTTTTGACCGAAACTAGTATATACTAGTGTATAATATATTATGATTTTTTTGGCCAAACCATGCATTTCGAAAAGTTTCATAGAATCTAGTTTTTAGATGATTTTTTTGCATGGACTACCATCATAACCTTCCCTCTTAACATATATAAATGATCTGAAAAGTCTCGTATCATTTTAAATAGTCCCCAATTACATTTGATTTTTTGACCGAAATAAGTGTATAATATACTATGATTTTTGATCGAAACTTGCATTTCGAAAAGTTTCATAGAATCTAATTTTCCAATGATTTTTTACATGGACTTCCATCATAACCTTCCCTCGTAAAATATATAAATGAAATGTGAAGTTTCATATCATTTCGAGCAGTTCACGATTTAATTTGACTTTTGACCAAAACTAGTATAAACTAGTGTATAATATATTATGACTTTTTGGCCAAACCATGCATTTCGAAAGGTTTCATAGAATCTAGTTTTCAGATGATTTTTTTTGCATGGACTACCATCATAACCTTCCCTCTTAACATATATAAATGATCTGAAAAGTCTCGTATCATTTTAAATAGTCCCCAATTAAATTTGATTTTATTGACCGAAACAAGTGTATAATATACTATGATTTTTGATCGAAAATTGCATTTCGAAAAGTTTCATAGAATCTAATTTTCCGATGTTTTTTTGCATGACCTTCCTTTATAACATTCCCTCGTAAAATATATAAATGATATATGAAGTTTCGTATCATTTCGAATAGTCCCCGATTTAATTTGATTTTTGACCGAAACTAGTATAAACTAGTGTATAATATATTATGATTTATTGGCCAAACCATGCATTTCGAAAAGTTTCATAGAATCTAGTTTTCAGATGATTTTTTTGCATGGACTACCATCATAACCTTCCCTCTTAACATATATAAATGATCTGAAAAGTCTCATATCATTTTAAATAGTCCCCAATTAAATTTGATTTTTTTGACCGAAATAGTGTATAATATACTATGATTTTTTATCGAAACTTGCATTTCGAAAAGTTTCATAGAATCTAATTTTCCGAAGTTTTTTTGCATGACCTTCCATCATAACCTTCCCTCGTAAAATATATAAATGATATATGAAGTTTCGTATCATTTCTAATAGTCCCCGATTTAATTTGATTTTTGACCGAAACTAGTATAAACTAGTGTATAATATATTATGATTTTTTGGCCAAACCATGCATTTCGAAAAGCTTCATAGAATCTAATTTTCAGATGATTTTTTTGCATGGACTACCATCATAACCTTCCATCTTAACATATATAAATGATATGAAAAGTCTCGTATCATGTCAAACAGTCGCCAATTAAATTTGATTTTTTTGACCGAAACTAGTGTATAATATACTATGATTTTTGATCGAAACTTGCATTTCGAAAAGTTTCATAGAATCTAATTTTCCAATGTATTTTTGCATGACGTTCCATCATAACCTTCCCTCGTAAAATATATAAATGATATATGAAGTTTCGTATCATTTCGAATAGTCCCCGATTTAATTTGATTTTTGACCGAAACTAGTCTAAACTAGTGTATAGTATATTATGATTTTTTGGCCAAACCATGCATTTCGAAAAGTTTCATAGAATCTAGTTTTCAGATGATTTTTTTGCATGGACTACCATCATAACCCTCCCTCTTAACATATATAAATGATTTGAAAAGTCTCGTATCATTTTAACTAGTCCCCAATTAAATTTGATTTTTTTGACCGAAATAAGTGTATAATATACTATGATTTTTGATCGAAACTTGCATTTCAAAAAGTTTCATAGAATCTAATTTTCCGATGTTTTTTTGCATGACCTTCCATCATAACCTTCCCTCGTAAAATATATAAATGATATATGAAGTTTCGTATCATTTAAAATAGTCCCCGATTTAATTTGATTTTTGACCGAAACTAGTATAAACTAGTGTATAATATATTATGATTTTTTGGCCATACCATGCATTTCGAAAAGTTTCATAGAATCTAGTTTTCAGATGATTTTTTTGCATGGACTACCATCATAACCTTCCATCTTAACATATATAAATGATCTGAAAAGTCTCGTATCATGTCAAACAGTCCCCAATTAAATTTGATTTTTTTGACCGAAACTAGTGTATAATATACTATGATTTTTTATTTAAACTTGCATTTCGAAAAGTTTCATAGAATCTAATTTTCCAATGTATTTTTGCATGACCTTCCATCATAACCTTTCCTCGTAAAATATATAAATGATATATGAAGTTTCGTATCATTTCAAATAGTCCCCGATTTAATTTGATTTTTGACCGAAACTAGTCTAAACTAGTGTATAGTATATTATGATTTTTTGGCCAAACCATGCATTTCGAAAAGTTTCATAGAATCTAGTTTTCAGATGATTTTTTTGCATGGACTACCATCATAACCCTCCCTCTTAACATATATAAATGATCTAAAAAGTCTCGTATTATTTTAACTAGTCCCCAATTAAATTTGATTTTTTTGACCGAAATAAGTGTATAATATACTATGATTTTTGATCGAAACTTGCAATTCGAAAAGTTTCATAGAATCTAATTTTACGATGTTTTTTTGCATGACCTTCCATCATAACCTTCCCTCGTAAAATATTTAAATGATATATGAAGTTTCGTATCATTTCAAATAGTCCCCGATTTAATTTGACTTTTGACCGAAACTAGTATAAACTAGTGTATAATATATTATGATTTTTTGGCCAAACCATGCATTTCGAAAAGTTTCATAGAATCTAGTTTTCAGATGATTTTTTTGCATGGACTACCATCATAACCTTCAAACTTAACATATATAAATGATATGAAAAGTCTCGTATCATGTCAAACAGTCCCCAATTTAATTTGATTTTGTTGACCGAAACTAGTGTATAATATACTATGATTTTTGATCGAAACTTGCATTTCGAAAAGTTTCATAGAATCTAATTTTCCAATGTATTTTTGCATGACGTTCCATCATAACCTTCCCTCGTAAAATATATAAATGATATATGAAGTTTCGTATCATTTCGAATAGTCCCCGATTTAATTTGATTTTTGACCGAAACTAGTCTAAACTAGTGTATAGTATATTATGATTTTTTGGCCAAACCATGCATTTCGAAAAGTTTCATAGAATCTAGTTTTCAGATGATTTTTTTGCATGGACTACCATCATAACCCTCCCTCTTAACATATATAAATGATTTGAAAAGTCTCGTATCATTTTAACTAGTCCCCAATTAAATTTGATTTTTTTGACCGAAATAAGTGTATAATATACTATGATTTTTGATCGAAACTTGCATTTCAAAAAGTTTCATAGAATCTAATTTTCCGATGTTTTTTTGCATGACCTTCCATCATAACCTTCCCTCGTAAAATATATAAATGATATATGAAGTTTCGTATCATTTAAAATAGTCCCCGATTTAATTTGATTTTTGACCGAAACTAGTATAAACTAGTGTATAATATATTATGATTTTTTGGCCATACCATGCATTTCGAAAAGTTTCATAGAATCTAGTTTTCAGATGATTTTTTTGCATGGACTACCATCATAACCTTCCATCTTAACATATATAAATGATCTGAAAAGTCTCGTATCATGTCAAACAGTCCCCAATTAAATTTGATTTTTTTGACCGAAACTAGTGTATAATATACTATGATTTTTGATTTAAACTTGCATTTCGAAAAGTTTCATAGAATCTAATTTTCCAATGTATTTTTGCATGACCTTCCATCATAACCTTTCCTCGTAAAATATATAAATGATATATGAAGTTTCGTATCATTTCGAATAGTCCCCGATTTAATTTGATTTTTGACCGTAACTAGTCTAAACTAGTGTATAGTATATTATGATTTTTTGGCCAAACCATGCATTTCGAAAAGTTTCATAGAATCTAGTTTTCAGATGATTTTTTTGCATGGACTACCATCATAACCCTCCCTCTTAACATATATAAATGATCTAAAAAGTCTCGTATTATTTTAACTAGTCCCCAATTAAATTTGATTTTTTTGACCGAAATAAGTGTATAATATACTATGATTTTTGATCGAAACTTGCAATTCGAAAAGTTTCATAGAATCTAATTTTACGATGTTTTTTTGCATGACCTTCCATCATAACCTTCCCTCGTAAAATATTTAAATGATATATGAAGTTTCGTATCATTTCAAATATTCCCCGATTTAATTTGACTTTTGACCGAAACTAGTATAAACTAGTGTATAATATATTATGATTTTTTGGCCAAACCATGCATTTCGAAAAGTTTCATAGAATCTAGTTTTCAGATGATTTTTTTGCATGGACTACCATCATAACCTTCAAACTTAAGATATATAAATGATATGAAAAGTCTCTTATCATGTCAAACAGTCCCCAATTTAATTTGATTTTGTTGACCGAAACTAGTGTATAATATACTATGATTTTTGATCGAAACTTGCATTTCGAAAAGTTTCATAGAATCTAATTTTCCGATGTATTTTTGCATGAACTTCCATCATAACCTTCCCCCGTAAAATATATAAATGATATATGAAGTTTCGTATCATTTCGAATAATCCCCGATTTAATTTGATTTTTGACCGAAACTAGTCTAAACTAGTGTATAGTATATTATGATTTTTTGGCCAAACCATGCATTTCGAAAAGTTTCATAGAATCTAGTTTTCAGATGATTTTTTTGCATGGACTACCATCATAACCCTCCCTCTTAACATATATAAATGATCTGAAAAGTCTCGTATCATTTTAACTAGTCCCCAATTAAATTTGATTTTTTTGACCGAAATAAGTGTATAATATACTATGATTTTTGATCGAAACTTGCATTTCGAAAAGTTTCATAGAATCTAATTTTCCGATGTTTTTTTGCACGACCTTCCATCATAACCTTCCCTCGTAAAATATATAAATGATATATGAAGTTTCGTATCATTTCAAATAGTCCCCAATTTAATTTGATTTTTGACCGAAACTAGTTAAAACTAGTGTATAATATATTATGATTTTTTGACCAAACCATGCATTTCGAAAAGTTTCATAGAATCTAGTTTTCAGATGATTTTTTTGCATGGACTACCATCATAACCTTCCATCTTAACATATATAAATGATTTGAAAAGTCTCTTATCATGTCAAATAGTCCCCAATTTAATTTGATTTTGTTGACCGAAACTAGTGTATAATATACTATGATTTTTGATCGAAACTTGCATTTCGAAATGTTTCATAGATTCTAATTTTCCGATGTATTTTTGCATGAACTTCCATCATAACCTTCCCTCGTAAAATATATAAATGATATATGAAGTTTTGTATCATTTCGAATAATCCCCGATTTAATTTGATTTTTGACCGAAACTAGTCTAAACTAGTGTATAATATATTATGATTTTTTGGCCAAACCATGCATTTCGAAAAGTTTCATAGAATCTAGTTTTCAGATGATTTTTTTTGCATGGACTACCATCATAAACTTCCCTCTTAACATATATAAATGATATTAAAAGTCTCGTATCATGTCAAACAGTCCCCAATTAAATTTTATTTTTTTGACCGAAATAGTGTATAATATACTATGATTTTTGATCGAAACTTGCATTTCGAAAAGTTTCATAGAATCTAATTTCCATTGTATTTTTGCATGTACTTCCATCATAACCTTCCCTCGTAAAATATATAAATGATATATGATGTTTCGTATCATTTAGAATAGTCCCCGATTTAATTTGATTTTTGACCGAAACTAGTATAAACTAGTGTATAATATATTATGATTTTTTGGCCAAACCATGCATTTCGAAAAGTTTCATAGAATCTAGTTTTCAGATGATTTTTTTGCATGGACTACCATCATAACCTTCCATCTTAACATATATAAGTGATCTGAAAAGTCTCGTATCATATCAAACAGTCCCCAATTTAATTTGATTTTGTTCACCGAAACTAGTGTATAATATACTATGATTTTTGATCGAAACTTGCATTTCGAAAAGTTTCATAGAATCTAATTTTCCGATGTATTTTTGCATGAACTTCCATCATAACCTTCCCTCGTAAAATATATAAATGATATATGAAGTTTTGTATCATTTCGAATAATCCCCAATTTAATTTGATTTTTGACCGAAACTAGTCTAAACTAGTGTATAATATATTATTATTTTTTTGGCCAAACCATGCATTTCGAAAATTTCATAGAATCTAGTTTTCAGATGATTTTTTTTGCATGGACTACCATTATAAACTTCCCTCTTAACATATATAAATGATATTAAAAGTCTCGTATCATGTCAAACAGTCCCCAATTAAATTTTATTTTTTTGACCGAAATAGTGTATAATATACTATGATTTTTGATCGAAACTTGCATTTCGAAAAGTTTCATAGAATCTAATTTCCATTGTATTTTTGCATGTACTTCCATCATAACCTTCCCTCGTAAAATATATAAATGATATATGATGTTTCGTATTATTTAGAATAGTCCCCGATTTAATTTGATTTTTGACCGAAACTAGTATAAACTAGTGTATAATATATTATGATTTTTTGGCCAAACCATGCATTTCGAAAAGTTTCATAGAATCTAGTTTTCAGATGATTTTTTTGCATGGACTACCATCATAACCTTCAAACTTAACATATATAAATGATATGAAAAGTCTCGTATCATGTCAAACAGTCCCCAATTTAATTTGATTTTGTTGACCGAAACTAGTGTATAATATACTATGATTTTTGATCGAAACTTGCATTTCGAAAAGTTTCATAGAATCTAATTTTCCGATGTATTTTTGCATGAACTTCCATCATAACCTTCCCCCGTAAAATATATAAATGATATATGAAGTTTCGTATCATTTCGAATAATCCCCGATTTAATTTGATTTTTGACCGAAACTAGTCTAAACTAGTGTATAGTATATTATGATTTTTTGGCCAAACCATGCATTTCGAAAAGTTTCATAGAATCTAGTTTTCAGATGATTTTTTTGCATGGACTACCATCATAACCCTCCCTCTTAACATATATAAATGATCTGAAAAGTCTCGTATCATTTTAACTAGTCCCCAATTAAATTTGATTTTTTTGACCGAAATAAGTGTATAATATACTATGATTTTTGATCGAAACTTGCATTTCGAAAAGTTTCATAGAATCTAATTTTCCGATGTTTTTTTGCACGACCTTCCATCATAACCTTCCCTCGTAAAATATATAAATGATATATGAAGTTTCGTATCATTTCAAATAGTCCCCAATTTAATTTGATTTTTGACCGAAACTAGTTAAAACTAGTGTATAATATATTATGATTTTTTGACCAAACCATGCATTTCGAAAAGTTTCATAGAATCTAGTTTTCAGATGATTTTTTTGCATGGACTACCATCATAACCTTCCATCTTAACATATATAAATGATTTGAAAAGTCTCTTATCATGTCAAATAGTCCCCAATTTAATTTGATTTTGTTGACCGAAACTAGTGTATAATATACTATGATTTTTGATCGAAACTTGCATTTCGAAATGTTTCATAGATTCTAATTTTCCGATGTATTTTTGCATGAACTTCCATCATAACCTTCCCTCGTAAAATATATAAATGATATATGAAGTTTTGTATCATTTCGAATAATCCCCGATTTAATTTGATTTTTGACCGAAACTAGTCTAAACTAGTGTATAATATATTATGATTTTTTGGCCAAACCATGCATTTCGAAAAGTTTCATAGAATCTAGTTTTCAGATGATTTTTTTTGCATGGACTACCATCATAAACTTCCCTCTTAACATATATAAATGATATTAAAAGTCTCGTATCATGTCAAACAGTCCCCAATTAAATTTTATTTTTTTGACCGAAATAGTGTATAATATACTATGATTTTTGATCGAAACTTGCATTTCGAAAAGTTTCATAGAATCTAATTTCCATTGTATTTTTGCATGTACTTCCATCATAACCTTCCCTCGTAAAATATATAAATGATATATGATGTTTCGTATCATTTAGAATAGTCCCCGATTTAATTTGATTTTTGACCGAAACTAGTATAAACTAGTGTATAATATATTATGATTTTTTGGCCAAACCATGCATTTCGAAAAGTTTCATAGAATCTAGTTTTCAGATGATTTTTTTGCATGGACTACCATCATAACCTTCCATCTTAACATATATAAGTGATCTGAAAAGTCTCGTATCATATCAAACAGTCCCCAATTTAATTTGATTTTGTTCACCGAAACTAGTGTATAATATACTATGATTTTTGATCGAAACTTGCATTTCGAAAAGTTTCATAGAATCTAATTTTCCGATGTATTTTTGCATGAACTTCCATCATAACCTTCCCTCGTAAAATATATAAATGATATATGAAGTTTTGTATCATTTCGAATAATCCCCAATTTAATTTGATTTTTGACCGAAACTAGTCTAAACTAGTGTATAATATATTATGATTTTTTGGCCAAACCATGCATTTCGAAAATTTCATAGAATCTAGTTTTCAGATGATTTTTTTTGCATGGACTACCATTATAAACTTCCCTCTTAACATATATAAATGATATTAAAAGTCTCGTATCATGTCAAACAGTCCCCAATTAAATTTTATTTTTTTGACCGAAATAGTGTATAATATACTATGATTTTTGATCGAAACTTGCATTTCGAAAAGTTTCATAGAATCTAATTTCCATTGTATTTTTGCATGTACTTCCATCATAACCTTCCCTCGTAAAATATATAAATGATATATGATGTTTCGTATCATTTAGAATAGTCCCCGATTTAATTTGATTTTTGACCGAAACTAGTATAAACTAGTGTATAATATATTATGATTTTTTGGCCAAACCATGCATTTCGAAAAGTTTCATAGAATCTAGTTTTCAGATGATTTTTTTGCATGGACTACCATCATAACCTTCCATCTTAACATATATAAATGATCTGAAAAGTCTTGTATCATGTCAAATAGTCCCCAATTTAATTTGATTTTGTTGACCGAAACTAGTGTATAATATACTATGATTTTTTATCGAAACTTGCATTTCGAAATGTTTCATAGAATCTAATTTTCCGATGTATTTTTGCATGAACTTCCATCATAACCTTCCCTCGTAAAATATATAAATGATATATGAAGTTTTGTATCATTTCGAATAATCCCCGATTAAATTTGATTTTTGACCGAAACTAGTCTAAACTAGTGTATAATATATTATGATTTTTTGGCCAAACCATGCATTTCGAAAAGTTTCATAGATACTAGTTTTCAGATGATTTTTTTTGCATGGACTACCATCATAAACTTCCCTCTTAACATATATAAATGATATTAAAAGTTTCGTATCATGTCAAACAGTCCCCAATTAAATTTTATTTTTTTGACCGAAATAGTGTATAATATACTATGATTTTTGATCGAAACTTGCATTTCGAAAAGTTTCATAGAATCTAATTTCCATTGTATTTTTGCATGTACTTCCATCATAACCTTCCCTCGTAAAATATATAAATGATATATGATGTTTCGTATCATTTAGAATAGTCTCCGATTTAATTTGATTTTTGACCGACACTAGTATAAACTAGTATATAATATATTATGATTTATTGGCCAAACCATGCATTTCGAAAAGTTTCATAGAATCTAGTTTTCAGATGATTTTTTTGCATGGACTACCATCATAACCTTCCATCTTAACATATATAAATGATCTGAAAAGTCTCGTATCATATCAAACAGTCCCCAATTTAATTTGATTTTGTTGACCGAAACTAGTGTATAATATACTATGATTTTTGATCGAAACTTGCATTTCGAAAAGTTTCATAGAATCTAATTTTCCGATGTATTTTTGCATGAACTTCCATCATAACCTTCCCTCGTAAAATATATAAATAATATATGAAGTTTTGTATCATTTCGAATAATCCCCGATTTAATTTGATTTTTGACCGAAACTAGTCTAAACTAGTGTATAATATATTATGATTTTTTGGCCAAACCATGCATTTCGAAAATTTCATAGAATCTAGTTTTCAGATGATTTTTTTTGCATGGACTACCATCATAAACTTCCCTCTTAACATATATAAATGATATTAAAAGTCTCGTATCATGTCAAACAGTCCCCAATTAAATTTTATTTTTTTGACCGAAATAGTGTATAATATACTATGATTTTTGATCGAAACTTGCATTTTGAAAAGTTTCATAGAATCTAATTTCCATTGTATTTTTGCATGTACTTCCATCATAACCTTCCCTCGTAAAATATATAAATGATATATGATGTTTCGTATCATTTAGAATAGTCCCCGATTTAATTTGATTTTTGACCGACACTAGTATAAACTAGTGTATAATATATTATGATTTATTGGCCAAACCATGCATTTCGAAAAGTTTCATAGAATCTAGTTTTCAGATGATTTTTTTGCATGGACTACCATCATAACCTTCCATCTTAACATATATAAATGATCTGAAAAGTCTTGTATCATATAAAACAGTCCCCAATTTAATTTGATTTTGTTGACCGAAACTAGTGTATAATATACTATGATTTTTGATCGAAACTTGCATTTCGAAAAGTTTCATAGAATCTAATTTTCCGATGTATTTTTGCATGAACTTCCATCATAACCTTCCCCCGTAAAATATATAAATGATATATGAAGTTTTGTATCATTTCGAATAATCCCCGATTTAATTTGATTTTTGACCGAAACTAGTCTAAACTAGTGTATAATATATTATGATTTTTTGGCCAAACCATGCATTTCGAAAATTTCATAGAATCTAGTTTTCAGATGATTTTTTTTGCATGGACTACCATCATAAACTTCCCTCTTAACATATATAAATGATATTAAAAGTCTCGTATCATGTCAAACAGTCCCCAATTAAATTTTATTTTTTTGACCGAAATAGTGTATAATATACTATGATTTTTGATCGAAACTTGCATTTCGAAAAGTTTCATAGAATCTAATTTCCATTGTATTTTTGCATGTACTTCCATCATAACCTTCCCTCGTAAAATATATAAATGATATATGATGTTTCGTATTATTTAGAATAGTCCCCGATTTAATTTGATTTTTGACCGAAACTAGTATAAACTAGTGTATAATATATTATGATTTTTTGGCCAAACCATGCATTTCGAAAAGTTTCATAGAATCTAGTTTTCAGATGATTTTTTTGCATGGACTACCATCATAACCTTCAAACTTAACATATATAAATGATATGAAAAGTCTCGTATCATGTCAAACAGTCCCCAATTTAATTTGATTTTGTTGACCGAAACTAGTGTATAATATACTATGATTTTTGATCGAAACTTGCATTTCGAAAAGTTTCATAGAATCTAATTTTCCGATGTATTTTTGCATGAACTTCCATCATAACCTTCCCCCGTAAAATATATAAATGATATATGAAGTTTCGTATCATTTCGAATAATCCCCGATTTAATTTGATTTTTGACCGAAACTAGTCTAAACTAGTGTATAGTATATTATGATTTTTTGGCCAAACCATGCATTTCGAAAAGTTTCATAGAATCTAGTTTTCAGATGATTTTTTTGCATGGACTACCATCATAACCCTCCCTCTTAACATATATAAATGATCTGAAAAGTCTCGTATCATTTTAACTAGTCCCCAATTAAATTTGATTTTTTTGACCGAAATAAGTGTATAATATACTATGATTTTTGATCGAAACTTGCATTTCGAAAAGTTTCATAGAATCTAATTTTCCGATGTTTTTTTGCACGACCTTCCATCATAACCTTCCCTCGTAAAATATATAAATGATATATGAAGTTTCGTATCATTTCAAATAGTCCCCAATTTAATTTGATTTTTGACCGAAACTAGTTAAAACTAGTGTATAATATATTATGATTTTTTGACCAAACCATGCATTTCGAAAAGTTTCATAGAATCTAGTTTTCAGATGATTTTTTTGCATGGACTACCATCATAACCTTCCATCTTAACATATATAAATGATTTGAAAAGTCTCTTATCATGTCAAATAGTCCCCAATTTAATTTGATTTTGTTGACCGAAACTAGTGTATAATATACTATGATTTTTGATCGAAACTTGCATTTCGAAATGTTTCATAGATTCTAATTTTCCGATGTATTTTTGCATGAACTTCCATCATAACCTTCCCTCGTAAAATATATAAATGATATATGAAGTTTTGTATCATTTCGAATAATCCCCGATTTAATTTGATTTTTGACCGAAACTAGTCTAAACTAGTGTATAATATATTATGATTTTTTGGCCAAACCATGCATTTCGAAAAGTTTCATAGAATCTAGTTTTCAGATGATTTTTTTTGCATGGACTACCATCATAAACTTCCCTCTTAACATATATAAATGATATTAAAAGTCTCGTATCATGTCAAACAGTCCCCAATTAAATTTTATTTTTTTGACCGAAATAGTGTATAATATACTATGATTTTTGATCGAAACTTGCATTTCGAAAAGTTTCATAGAATCTAATTTCCATTGTATTTTTGCATGTACTTCCATCATAACCTTCCCTCGTAAAATATATAAATGATATATGATGTTTCGTATCATTTAGAATAGTCCCCGATTTAATTTGATTTTTGACCGAAACTAGTATAAACTAGTGTATAATATATTATGATTTTTTGGCCAAACCATGCATTTCGAAAAGTTTCATAGAATCTAGTTTTCAGATGATTTTTTTGCATGGACTACCATCATAACCTTCCATCTTAACATATATAAGTGATCTGAAAAGTCTCGTATCATATCAAACAGTCCCCAATTTAATTTGATTTTGTTCACCGAAACTAGTGTATAATATACTATGATTTTTGATCGAAACTTGCATTTCGAAAAGTTTCATAGAATCTAATTTTCCGATGTATTTTTGCATGAACTTCCATCATAACCTTCCCTCGTAAAATATATAAATGATATATGAAGTTTTGTATCATTTCGAATAATCCCCAATTTAATTTGATTTTTGACCGAAACTAGTCTAAACTAGTGTATAATATATTATGATTTTTTGGCCAAACCATGCATTTCGAAAATTTCATAGAATCTAGTTTTCAGATGATTTTTTTTGCATGGACTACCATTATAAACTTCCCTCTTAACATATATAAATGATATTAAAAGTCTCGTATCATGTCAAACAGTCCCCAATTAAATTTTATTTTTTTGACCGAAATAGTGTATAATATACTATGATTTTTGATCGAAACTTGCATTTCGAAAAGTTTCATAGAATCTAATTTCCATTGTATTTTTGCATGTACTTCCATCATAACCTTCCCTCGTAAAATATATAAATGATATATGATGTTTCGTATCATTTAGAATAGTCCCCGATTTAATTTGATTTTTGACCGAAACTAGTATAAACTAGTGTATAATATATTATGATTTTTTGGCCAAACCATGCATTTCGAAAAGTTTCATAGAATCTAGTTTTCAGATGATTTTTTTGCATGGACTACCATCATAACCTTCCATCTTAACATATATAAATGATCTGAAAAGTCTTGTATCATATAAAACAGTCCCCAATTTAATTTGATTTTGTTGACCGAAACTAGTGTATAATATACTATGATTTTTGATCGAAACTTGCATTTCGAAAAGTTTCATAGAATCTAATTTTCCGATGTATTTTTGCATGAACTTCCATCATAACCTTCCCCCGTAAAATATATAAATGATATATGAAGTTTTGTATCATTTCGAATAATCCCCGATTTAATTTGATTTTTGACCGAAACTAGTCTAAACTAGTGTATAATATATTATGATTTTTTGGCCAAACCATGCATTTCGAAAATTTCATAGAATCTAGTTTTCAGATGATTTTTTTTGCATGGACTACCATCATAAACTTCCCTCTTAACATATATAAATGATATTAAAAGTCTCGTATCATGTCAAACAGTCCCCAATTAAATTTTATTTTTTTGACCGAAATAGTGTATAATATACTATGATTTTTGATCGAAACTTGCATTTCGAAAAGTTTCATAGAATCTAATTTCCATTGTATTTTTGCATGTACTTCCATCATAACCTTCCCTCGTAAAATATATAAATGATATATGATGTTTCGTATCATTTAGATTAGTCCCCGATTTAATTTGATTTTTGACCGACACTAGTATAAACTAGTGTATAATATATTATGATTTATTGGCCAAACCATGCATTTCGAAAAGTTTCATAGAATCTAGTTTTCAGATGATTTTTTTGCATGGACTACCATCATAACCTTCCATCTTAACATATATAAATGATCTGAAAAGTCTCGTATCATATAAAACAGTCCCCAATTTAATTTGATTTTGTTGACCGAAACTAGTGTATAATATACTATGATTTTTGATCGAAACTTGCATTTCGAAAAGTTTCATAGAATCTAATTTTCCGATGAATTTTTGCATGAACTTCCATCATAACCTTCCCTCGTAAAATATATAAATGATATATGAAGTTTTGTATCATTTCGAATAATCCCCGATTTAATTTGATTTTTGACCGAAACTAGTCTAAACTAGTGTATAATATATTATGATTTTTTGGCCAAACCATGCATTTCGAAAATTTCATAGAATCTAGTTTTCAGATGATTTTTTTTGCATGGACTACCATCATAAACTTCCCTCTTAACATATATAAATGATATTAAAAGTCTCGTATCATGTCAAACAGTCCCCAATTAAATTTTATTTTTTTGACCGAAATAGAGTATAATATACTATGATTTTTGATCGAAACTTGCATTTCGAAAAGTTTCATAGAATCTAATTTCCATTGTATTTTTGCATGTACTTCCATCATAACCTTCCCTCGTAAAATATATAAATGATATATGATGTTTCGTATCATTTAGAATAGTCCCCGATTTAATTTGATTTTTGACCGAAACTAGTATAAACTAGTGTATAATATATTATGATTTTTTGGCCAAACCATGCATTTCGAAAAGTTTCATAGAATCTAGTTTTCAGATGATTTTTTTGCATGGACTTCCATCATAACCTTCCATCTTAACATATATAAATGATCTGAATGTCTCGTATCATGTCAAACAGTCCCCACTTTAATTTGATTTTGTTGACTGAAACTAGTGTATAATATACTATGATTTTTGATCGAAACTTGCATTTCGAAAAGTTTCATAGAATCTAAAATTCCGATGATTTTTTACATGGACTTCCATCATAACCTTCCCTCGTAAAATATATAAATGAAATGTGAAGTTTCATATCATTTCGAGCAGTTCACGATTTAATTTGATTTTTGACCAAAACTAGTATAAACTAGTGTATAATATATTATGATTTTTTGGCCAAACCATGCATTTCGAAAGGTTTCATAGAATCTAGTTTTCAGATGATTTTTTTGCATGGACTTCCATCATAACCTTCCATCTTAACAAATATAAATGATCTGAAAAGTCTCGTATCATTTTAAATAGTCCCCAATTAAATTTGATTTTTTTGAACGAAATAAGTGTATAATATACTATGATTTTTGATCGAAACTTGCATTTCGAAAAGTTTCATAGAATCTAATTTTCCGATGATTTTTTACGTGGACTTCCATCATAACCTTCCCTCGTAAAATATATAAATGAAATGTGAAGTTTCATATCATTTCGAGCAGTTCACGATTTAATTTGATTTTTGACCAAAACTAGTATAAACTAGTGTATAATATATTATGATTTTTTGGCCAAACCATGCATTTTGAAAGGTTTCATAGAATCTAGTTTTCAGATGATTTTTTTTGCATGGACTACCATCATAACCTTCCCTCTTAACATATATAAATGATCTGAAAAGTCTCGTATCATTTTAAATAGTCCCCAATTAAATTTGATTTTTTTGACCGAAACAAGTGTATAATATACTATGATTTTTGATCGAAACTTGCATTTCGAAAAGTTTCATAGAATCTAATTTTCCGATGTTTTCTTGCATGACCTTCCATCATAACCTTCCCTCGTAAAATATATAAATGATATATGAAGTTTCGTATCATTTCGAATAGTCCCCGATTTAATTTGATTTTTGACCGAAACTAGTATATACTAGTGTATAATATATTATGATTTTTTTGGCCAAACCATGCATTTCGAAAAGTTTCATAGAATCTAGTTTTCAGATGATTTTTTTGCATGGACTACCATCATAACCTTCCCTCTTAACATATATAAATGATCTGAAAAGTCTCGTATCATTTTAAATAGTCCCCAATTAAATTTGATTTTTTTGAACGAAATAAGTGTATAATATACTATGATTTTTGATCGAAACTTGCATTTCGAAAAGTTTCATAGAATCTAATTTTCCGATGATTTTTTTACGTGGACTTCCATCATAACCTTCCCTCGTAAAATATATAAATGAAATGTGAAGTTTCATATCATTTCGAGCAGTTCACGATTTAATTTGATTTTTGACCAAAACTAGTATAAACTAGTGTATAATATATTATGATTTTTTGGCCAAACCATGCATTTCGAAAGGTTTCATAGAATCTAGTTTTCAGATGATTTTTTTTGCATGGACTACCATCATAACCTTCCCTCTTAACATATATAAATAATCTGAAAAGTCTCGTATCATTTTAAATAGTCCCCAATTAAATTTGATTTTTTTGACCGAAACAAGTGTATAATATACTATGATTTTTGATCGAAACTTGCATTTCGAAAAGTTTCATAGAATCTAATTTTCCGATGTTTTCTTGCATGACCTTCCATCATAACCTTCCCTCGTAAAATATATAAATGATATATGAAGTTTCGTATCATTTCGAATAGTCCCCGATTTAATTTGATTTTTGACCGAAACTAGTATATACTAGTGTATAATATATTATGATTTTTTTGGCCAAACCATGCATTTCGAAAAGTTTCATAGAATCTAGTTTTTAGATGATTTTTTTGCATGGACTACCATCATAACCTTCCCTCTTAACATATATAAATGATCTGAAAAGTCTCGTATCATTTTAAATAGTCCCCAATTAAATTTGATTTTTTTGACCGAAATAAGTGTATAATATACTATGATTTTTGATCGAAACTTGCATTTCGAAAAGTTTCATAGAATCTAATTTTCCGATGATTTTTTACGTGGACTTCCATCATAACCTTCCCTCGTAAAATATATAAATGAAATGTGAAGTTTCATATCATTTCGAGCAGTTCACGATTTAATTTGACTTTTGACCAAAACTAGTATAAACTAGTGTATAATATATTATGATTTTTTGGCCAAACCATGCATTTCGAAAGGTTTCATAGAATCTAGTTTTCAGATGATTTTATTTGCATGGACTACCATCATAACCTTCCCTCTTAACATATATAAATGATCTGAAAAGTCTCGTATCATTTTAAATAGTCCCCAATTAAATTTGATTTTTTTGACCGAAACAAGTGTATAATATACTATGATTTTTGATCGAAACTTGCATTTCGAAAAGTTTCATAGAATCTAATTTTCCGATGCTTTTTTGCATGACCTTCCATCATAACCTTCCCTCGTAAAATATATAAATGATATATGAAGTTTCGTATCATTTCGAATAGTCCCCGAATTAATTTGATTTTTGACCGAAACTAGTCTAAACTAGTGTATAATATATTATGATTTTTTGGCCAAACCATGCATTTCGAAAAGTTTCATAGAATCTAGTTTTCAGATGATTTTTTTGCATGGACTACCATCATAACCTTCCCTCTTAACATATATAAATGATCTGAAAAGTCTCGTATCATGTCAAACAGTCCCCAATTAAATTTGATTTTTTTGACCGAAACGAGTGTATAATATACTATGATTTTTGATCTAAACTTGCATTTCGAAAAGTTTCATAGAATCTAATTTCCATTGTATTTTTTCATGTACTTCCATCATAACCTTCCCTCGTAAAATATATAAATGATATATGAAGTTTCGTATCATTTAGAATAGTCCCCGATTTAATTTGATTTTTGACCGAAACTAGTATAAACTAGTGTATTAACCATGCATTTCGAAAAGTTTCATAGAATCTAGTTTTCAGATGATTTTTTTGCATGGACTACCATCATAACCTTCCATCTTAACATATATAAATGATCTGAAAGTCTCGTATCATGTCAAACAGTCCCCACTTTAATTTGATTTTGTTGACTGAAACTAGTGTATAATATACTATGATTTTTGATCGAAACTTGCATTTCGAAAAGTTTCATAGAATCTAAAATTCCGATGATTTTTTACATGGACTTCCATCATAACCTTCCCTCGTAAAATATATAAATGAAATGTGAAGTTTCATATCATTTCGAGCAGTTCACGATTTAATTTGATTTTTGACCAAAACTAGTATAAACAAGTGTATAATATATTATGATTTTTTGGCCAAACCATGCATTTCGAAAGGTTTCATAGAATCTAGTTTTCAGATGATTTTTTTGCATGGACTACCATCATAACCTTCCCTCTTAACATATATAAATGATCTGAAAAGTCTCGTATCATTTTAAATAGTCCCCAATTAAATTTGTTTTTTTTTACCGAAACAATTTGTATAATATACTATGATTTTTGATCGAAACTTGCATTTCGAAAAGTTTCATAGAATCTAATTTTCCGATGTTTTCTTGCATGAACTTCCATCATAACCTTCCCTCGTAAAATATATAAATGATATATGAAGTTTCGTATCATTTCGAATAGTCCCCGATTTAATTTGATTTTTGACCGAAACTAGTATATACTAGTGTATAATATATTATGATTTTTTTGGCCAAACCATGCATTTCGAAAAGTTTCATAGAATCTAGTTTTTAGATGATTTTTTTGCATGGACTACCATCATAACCTTCCCTCTTAACATATATAAATGATCTGAAAAGTCTCGTATCATTTTAAATAGTCCCCAATTAAATTTGATTTTTTTGACCGAAATAAGTGTATAATATACTATGATTTTTGATCGAAACTTGCATTTCGAAAAGTTTCATAGAATCTAATTTTCCGATGATTTTTTACGTGGACTTCCATCATAACCTTCCCTCGTAAAATATATAAATGAAATGTGAAGTTTCATATCATATCGAGCAGTTCACGATTTAATTTGACTTTTGACCAAAACTAGTATAAACTAGTGTATAATATATTATGATTTTTTGGCCAAACCATGCATTTCGAAAGGTTTCATAGAATCTAGTTTTCAGATGATTTTATTTGCATGGACTACCATCATAACCTTCCCTCTTAACATATATAAATGATCTGAAAAGTCTCGTATCATTTTAAATAGTCCCCAATTAAATTTGATTTTTTTGACCGAAACAAGTGTATAATATACTATGATTTTTGATCGAAACTTGCATTTCGAAAAGTTTCATAGAATCTAATTTTCCGATGCTTTTTTGCATGACCTTCCATCATAACCTTCCCTCGTAAAATATATAAATGATATAGGAAGTTTCGTATCATTTCGAATAGTCCCCGATTTAATTTGACTTTTGACCGAAACTAGTCTAAACTAGTGTATAATATATTATGATTTATTGGCCAAACCATGCGTTTCGAAAAGTTTCATAGAATCTAGTTTTCAGATGATTTTTTTGCATGGACTACCATCATAACCTTCCCTCTTAACATATATAAATGATCTGAAAAGTCTCATATCATTTTAAATAGTCCCCAATTAAATTTGATTTTTTTGACCGAAATAGTGTATAATATACTATGATTTTTTATCGAAACTTGCATTTCGAAAAGTTTCATAGAATCTAATTTTCCGAAGTTTTTTTGCATGACCTTCCATCATAACCTTCCCTCGTAAAATATATAAATGATATATGAAGTTTCGTATCATTTCGAATAGTCCCCGAATTAATTTGATTTTTGACCGAAACTAGTCTAAACTAGTGTATAATATATTATGATTTTTTGGCCAAACCATGCATTTCGAAAAGTTTCATAGAATCTAGTTTTCAGATGATTTTTTTGCATGGACTACCATCATAACCTTCCCTCTTAACATATATAAATGATCTGAAAAGTCTCGTATCATGTCAAACAGTCCCCAATTAAATTTGATTTTTTTGACCGAAACGAGTGTATAATATACTATGATTTTTGATCTAAACTTGCATTTCGAAAAGTTTCATAGAATCTAATTTCCATTGTATTTTTTCATGTACTTCCATCATAACCTTCCCTCGTAAAATATATAAATGATATATGAAGTTTCGTATCATTTAGAATAGTCCCCGATTTAATTTGATTTTTGACCGAAACTAGTATAAACTAGTGTATTAACCATGCATTTCGAAAAGTTTCATAGAATCTAGTTTTCAGATGATTTTTTTGCATGGACTACCATCATAACCTTCCATCTTAACATATATAAATGATCTGAAAGTCTCGTATCATGTCAAACAGTCCCCACTTTAATTTGATTTTGTTGACTGAAACTAGTGTATAATATACTATGATTTTTGATCGAAACTTGCATTTCGAAAAGTTTCATAGAATCTAAAATTCCGATGATTTTTTACATGGACTTCCATCATAACCTTCCCTCGTAAAATATATAAATGAAATGTGAAGTTTCATATCATTTCGAGCAGTTCACGATTTAATTTGATTTTTGACCAAAACTAGTATAAACAAGTGTATAATATATTATGATTTTTTGGCCAAACCATGCATTTCGAAAGGTTTCATAGAATCTAGTTTTCAGATGATTTTTTTTGCATGGACTACCATCATAACCTTCCCTCTTAACATATATAAATGATCTGAAAAGTCTCGTATCATTTTAAATAGTCCCCAATTAAATTTGTTTTTTTTTACCGAAACAATTTGTATAATATACTATGATTTTTGATCGAAACTTGCATTTCGAAAAGTTTCATAGAATCTAATTTTCCGATGTTTTCTTGCATGAACTTCCATCATAACCTTCCCTCGTAAAATATATAAATGATATATGAAGTTTCGTATCATTTCGAATAGTCCCCGATTTAATTTGATTTTTGACCGAAACTAGTATATACTAGTGTATAATATATTATGATTTTTTTGGCCAAACCATGCATTTCGAAAAGTTTCATAGAATCTAGTTTTTAGATGATTTTTTTGCATGGACTACCATCATAACCTTCCCTCTTAACATATATAAATGATCTGAAAAGTCTCGTATCATTTTAAATAGTCCCCAATTAAATTTGATTTTTTTGACCGAAATAAGTGTATAATATACTATGATTTTTGATCGAAACTTGCATTTCGAAAAGTTTCATAGAATCTAATTTTCCGATGATTTTTTACGTGGACTTCCATCATAACCTTCCCTCGTAAAATATATAAATGAAATGTGAAGTTTCATATCATTTCGAGTAGTTCACGATTTAATTTGACTTTTGACCAAAACTAGTATAAACTAGTGTATAATATATTATGATTTTTTGGCCAAACCATGCATTTCGAAAGGTTTCATAGAATCTAGTTTTCAGATGATTTTATTTGCATGGACTACCATCATAACCTTCCCTCTTAACATATATAAATGATCTGAAAAGTCTCGTATCATTTTAAATAGTCCCCAATTAAATTTGATTTTTTTGACCGAAACAAGTGTATAATATACTATGATTTTTGATCGAAACTTGCATTTCGAAAAGTTTCATAGAATCTAATTTTCCGATGCTTTTTTGCATGACCTTCCATCATAACCTTCCCTCGTAAAATATATAAATGATATATGAAGTTTCGTATCATTTCGAATAGTCCCCGAATTAATTTGATTTTTGACCGAAACTAGTCTAAACTAGTGTATAATATATTATGATTTTTTGGCCAAACCATGCATTTCGAAAAGTTTCATAGAATCTAGTTTTCAGATGATTTTTTTGCATGGACTACCATCATAACCTTCCCTCTTAACATATATAAATGATCTGAAAAGTCTCGTATCATGTCAAACAGTCCCCAATTAAATTTGATTTTTTTGACCGAAACGAGTGTATAATATACTATGATTTTTGATCTAAACTTGCATTTCGAAAAGTTTCATAGAATCTAATTTCCATTGTATTTTTTCATGTACTTCCATCATAACCTTCCCTCGTAAAATATATAAATGATATATGAAGTTTCGTATCATTTAGAATAGTCCCCGATTTAATTTGATTTTTGACCGAAACTAGTATAAACTAGTGTATTAACCATGCATTTCGAAAAGTTTCATAGAATCTAGTTTTCAGATGATTTTTTTGCATGGACTACCATCATAACCTTCCATCTTAACATATATAAATGATCTGAAAGTCTCGTATCATGTCAAACAGTCCCCACTTTAATTTGATTTTGTTGACTGAAACTAGTGTATAATATACTATGATTTTTGATCGAAACTTGCATTTCGAAAAGTTTCATAGAATCTAAAATTCCGATGATTTTTTACATGGACTTCCATCATAACCTTCCCTCGTAAAATATATAAATGAAATGTGAAGTTTCATATCATTTCGAGCAGTTCACGATTTAATTTGATTTTTGACCAAAACTAGTATAAACAAGTGTATAATATATTATGATTTTTTGGCCAAACCATGCATTTCGAAAGGTTTCATAGAATCTAGTTTTCAGATGATTTTTTTGCATGGACTACCATCATAACCTTCCCTCTTAACATATATAAATGATCTGAAAAGTCTCGTATCATTTTAAATAGTCCCCAATTAAATTTGTTTTTTTTTACCGAAACAATTTGTATAATATACTATGATTTTTGATCGAAACTTGCATTTCGAAAAGTTTCATAGAATCTAATTTTCCGATGTTTTCTTGCATGAACTTCCATCATAACCTTCCCTCGTAAAATATATAAATGATATATGATGTTTCGTATCATTTCGAATAGTCCCCGATTTAATTTGATTTTTGACCGAAACTAGTATATACTAGTGTATAATATATTATGATTTTTTTGGCCAAACCATGCATTTCGAAAAGTTTCATAGAATCTAGTTTTTAGATGATTTTTTTGCATGGACTACCATCATAACCTTCCCTCTTAACATATATAAATGATCTGAAAAGTCTCGTATCATTTTAAATAGTCCCCAATTAAATTTGATTTTTTTGACCGAAATAAGTGTATAATATACTATGATTTTTGATCGAAACTTGCATTTCGAAAAGTTTCATAGAATCTAATTTTCCGATGATTTTTTACGTGGACTTCCATCATAACCTTCCCTCGTAAAATATATAAATGAAATGTGAAGTTTCATATCATATCGAGCAGTTCACGATTTAATTTGACTTTTGACCAAAACTAGTATAAACTAGTGTATAATATATTATGATTTTTTGGCCAAACCATGCATTTCGAAAGGTTTCATAGAATCTAGTTTTCAGATGATTTTATTTGCATGGACTACCATCATAACCTTCCCTCTTAACATATATAAATGATCTGAAAAGTCTCGTATCATTTTAAATAGTCCCCAATTAAATTTGATTTTTTTGACCGAAACAAGTGTATAATATACTATGATTTTTGATCGAAACTTGCATTTCGAAAAGTTTCATAGAATCTAATTTTCCGATGCTTTTTTGCATGACCTTCCATCATAACCTTCCCTCGTAAAATATATAAATGATATAGGAAGTTTCGTATCATTTCGAATAGTCCCCGATTTAATTTGACTTTTGACCGAAACTAGTCTAAACTAGTGTATAATATATTATGATTTATTGGCCAAACCATGCGTTTCGAAAAGTTTCATAGAATCTAGTTTTCAGATGATTTTTTTGCATGGACTACCATCATAACCTTCCCTCTTAACATATATAAATGATCTGAAAAGTCTCATATCATTTTAAATAGTCCCCAATTAAATTTGATCTTTTTGACCGAAATAGTGTATAATATACTATGATTTTTTATCGAAACTTGCATTTCGAAAAGTTTCATGGAATCTAATTTTCCGAAGTTTTTTTGCATGACCTTCCATCATAACCTTCCCTCGTAAAATATATAAATGATATATGAAGTTTCGTATCATTTCGAATAGTCCCCGAATTAATTTGATTTTTGACCGAAACTAGTTTAAACTAGTGTATAATATATTATGATTTTTTGGCCAAACCATGCATTTCGAAAAGTTTCATAGAATCTAGTTTTCAGATGATTTTTTTGCATGGACTACCATCATAACCTTCCCTCTTAACATATATAAATGATCTGAAAAGTCTCGTATCATGTCAAACAGTCCCCAATTAAATTTGATTTTTTTGACCGAAACTAGTGTATAATATACTATGATTTTTGATCTAAACTTGCATTTCGAAAAGTTTCATAGAATCTAATTTCCATTGTATTTTTTCATGTACTTCCATCATAACATTCCCTCGTAAAATATATAAATGATATATGAAGTTTCGTATCATTTAGAATAGTCCCCGATTTAATTTGATTTTTGACCGAAACTAGTATAAACTAGTGTATTAACCATGCATTTCGAAAAGTTTCATAGAATCTAGTTTTCAGATGATTTTTTTGCATGGACTACCATCATAACCTTCCATCTTAACATATATAAATGATCTGAAAGTCTCGTATCATGTCAAACAGTCCCCACTTTAATTTGATTTTGTTGACTGAAACTAGTGTATAATATACTATGATTTTTGATCGAAACTTGCATTTCGAAAAGTTTCATAGAATCTAAAATTCCGATGATTTTTTACATGGACTTCCATCATAACCTTCCCTCATAAAATATATAAATGAAATGTGAAGTTTCATATCATTTCGAGCAGTTCATGATTTAATTTGATTTTTGACCAAAACTAGTATAAACTAGTGTATAATATATTATGATTTTTTGGCCAAACCATGCATTTCGAAAGGTTTCATAGAATCTAGTTTTCAGATGATTTTTTTTGCATGGACTACCATCATAACCTTCCCTCTTAACATATATAAATGATCTGAAAAGTCTCGTATCATTTTAAATAGTCCCCAATTAAATTTGATTTTTTTGACCGAAACAAGTGTATAATATACTATGATTTTTGATCGAAACTTGCATTTCGAAAAGTTTCATAGAATCTAATTTTCCGATGTTTTCTTGCATGACCTTCCATCATAACCTTCCCTCGTAAAATATATAAATGATATATGAAGTTTCGTATCATTTCGAATAGTCCCCGATTTAATTTGATTTTTGACCGAAACTAGTATATACTAGTGTATAATATATTATGATTTTTTTGGCCAAACCATGCATTTCGAAAAGTTTCATAGAATCTAGTTTTTAGATGATTTTTTTGCATGGACTACCATCATAACCTTCCCTCTTAACATATATAAATGATCTGAAAAGTCTCGTATCATTTTAAATAGTCCCCAATTAAATTTGATTTTTTGACCGAAATAAGTGTATAATATACTATGATTTTTGATCGAAACTTGCATTTCGAAAAGTTTCATAGAATCTAATTTTCCGATGATTTTTTACATGGACTTCCATCATAACCTTCCCTCGTAAAATATATAAATGAAATGTGAAGTTTCATATCATTTCGAGCAGTTCACGATTTAATTTGACTTTTAACCAAAACTAGTATAAACTAGTGTATAATATATTATGATTTTTTGGCCAAACCATGCATTTCAAAAGGTTTCATAGAATCTAGTTTTCAGATGATTTTTTTTGCATGGACTACCATCATAACCTTCCCTCTTAACATATATAAATGATCTGAAAAGTCTCGTATCATTTTAAATAGTCCCCAATTAAATTTGATTTTTTTGACCGAAACAAGTGTATAATATACTATGATTTTTGATCAAAACTTGCATTTCGAAAAGTTTCATAGAATCTAATTTTCCGATGTTTTTTTGCATGACCTTCCATCATAACCTTCCCTCGTAAAATATATAAATGATATATGAAGTTTCGTATCATTTCGAATAGTCCCCGATTTAATTTGATTTTTGACCTAAACTAGTATAAACTAGTGTATAATATATTATGATTTATTGGCCAAACCATGCATTTCGAAAAGTTTCATAGAATCTAGTTTTCAGATGATTTTTTTGCATGGACTACCATCATAACCTTCCCTCTTAACATATATAAATGATCTGAAAAGTCTCATATCATTTTAAATAGTCCCCAATTAAATTTGATTTTTTTGACCGAAATAGTGTATAATATACTATGATTTTTTATCGAAACTTGCATTTCGAAAAGTTTCATAGAATCTAATTTTCCGAAGTTTTTTTGCAAGACCTTCCATCATAACCTTCCCTCGTAAAATATATAAATGATATATGAAGTTTCGTATCATTTCGAATAGTCCCCGATTTAATTTGATTTTTGACCGAAACTAGTATATACTAGTGTATAATATATTATGATTTTTTTGGCCAAACCATGCATTTCGAAAAGTTTCATAGAATCTAGTTTTTAGATGATTTTTTTGCATGGACTACCATCATAAACTTCCCTCTTAACATATATAAATGATCTGAAAAGTCTCGTATCATTTTAAATAGTCCCCAATTAAATTTGATTTTTTTGACCGAAATAAGTGTATAATATACTATGATTTTTGATCGAAACTTGCATTTCGAAAAATTTCATAGAATCTAATTTTCCAATGATTTTTTGCATGACCTTCCATCATAACCTTCCCTCGTAAAATATATAAATGAAATGTGAAGTTTCATATCATTTCGAGCAGTTCACGATTTAATTTGACTTTTGACCAAAACTAGTATAAACTAGTGTATAATATATTATGATTTTTTGGCCAAACCATGCATTAAGAAAGGTTTCATAGAATCTAGTTTTCAGAGGATTTTTTTTGCATGGACTACCATCATAAACTTCCCTCTTAACATATATAAATGATCTGAAAAGTCTCGTATCATTTTAAATAGTCCCCAATTAAATTTGATTTTTTTGACCGAAACAAGTGTATAATATACTATGATTTTTGATCGAAACTTGCATTTCGAAAAGTTTCATAGAATCTAATTTTCCGATGCTTTTTTGCATGACCTTCCATCATAACCTTCCCTCGTAAAATATATAAATGATATATGAAGTTTCGTATCATTTCGAATAGTCCCCGATTTAATTTGACTTTTGACCGAAACTAGTCTAAACTAGTGTATAATATATTATGATTTATTGGCCAAACCATGCGTTTCGAAAAGTTTCATAGAATCTAGTTTTCAGATGATTTTTTTGCATGGACTACCATCATAACCTTCCCTCTTAACATATATAAATGATCTGAAAAGTCTCATATCATTTTAAATAGTCCCCAATTAAATTTGATCTTTTTGACCGAAATAGTGTATAATATACTATGATTTTTTATCGAAACTTGCATTTCGAAAAGTTTCATGGAATCTAATTTTCCGAAGTTTTTTTGCATGACCTTCCATCATAACCTTCCCTCGTAAAATATATAAATGATATATGAAGTTTCGTATCATTTCGAATAGTCCCCGAATTAATTTGATTTTTGACCGAAACTAGTTTAAACTAGTGTATAATATATTATGATTTTTTGGCCAAACCATGCATTTCGAAAAGTTTCATAGAATCTAGTTTTCAGATGATTTTTTTGCATGGACTACCATCATAACCTTCCCTCTTAACATATATAAATGATCTGAAAAGTCTCGTATCATGTCAAACAGTCCCCAATTAAATTTGATTTTTTTGACCGAAACTAGTGTATAATATACTATGATTTTTGATCTAAACTTGCATTTCGAAAAGTTTCATAGAATCTAATTTCCATTGTATTTTTTCATGTACTTCCATCATAACATTCCCTCGTAAAATATATAAATGATATATGAAGTTTCGTATCATTTAGAATAGTCCCCGATTTAATTTGATTTTTGACCGAAACTAGTATAAACTAGTGTATTAACCATGCATTTCGAAAAGTTTCATAGAATCTAGTTTTCAGATGATTTTTTTGCATGGACTACCATCATAACCTTCCATCTTAACATATATAAATGATCTGAAAGTCTCGTATCATGTCAAACAGTCCCCACTTTAATTTGATTTTGTTGACTGAAACTAGTGTAAAATATACTATGATTTTTGATCGAAACTTGCATTTCGAAAAGTTTCATAGAATCTAAAATTCCGATGATTTTTTACATGGACTTCCATCATAACCTTCCCTCATAAAATATATAAATGAAATGTGAAGTTTCATATCATTTCGAGCAGTTCATGATTTAATTTGATTTTTGACCAAAACTAGTATAAACTAGTGTATAATATATTATGATTTTTTGGCCAAACCATGCATTTCGAAAGGTTTCATAGAATCTAGTTTTCAGATGATTTTTTTTGCATGGACTACCATCATAACCTTCCCTCTTAACATATATAAATGATCTGAAAAGTCTCGTATAATTTTAAATAGTCCCCAATTAAATTTGATTTTTTTGACCGAAACAAGTGTATAATATACTATGATTTTTGATCGAAACTTGCATTTCGAAAAGTTTCATAGAATCTAATTTTCCGATGTTTTCTTGCATGACCTTCCATCATAACCTTCCCTCGTAAAATATATAAATGATATATGAAGTTTCGTATCATTTCGAATAGTCCCCGATTTAATTTGATTTTTGACCGAAACTAGTATATACTAGTGTATAATATATTATGATTTTTTTGGCCAAACCATGCATTTCGAAAAGTTTCATAGAATCTAGTTTTTAGATGATTTTTTTGCATGGACTACCATCATAACCTTCCCTCTTAACATATATAAATGATCTGAAAAGTCTCGTATCATTTTAAATAGTCCCCAATTAAATTTGATTTTTTTGACCGAAATAAGTGTATAATATACTATGATTTTTGATCGAAACTTGCATTTCGAAAAGTTTCATAGAATCTAATTTTCCGATGATTTTTTACATGGACTTCCATCATAACCTTCCCTCGTAAAATATATAAATGAAATGTGAAGTTTCATATCATTTCGAGCAGTTCACGATTTAATTTGACTTTTAACCAAAACTAGTATAAACTAGTGTATAATATATTATGATTTTTTGGCCAAACCATGCATTTCAAAAGGTTTCATAGAATCTAGTTTTCAGATGATTTTTTTTGCATGGACTACCATCATAACCTTCCCTCTTAACATATATAAATGATCTGAAAAGTCTCGTATCATTTTAAATAGTCCCCAATTAAATTTGATTTTTTTGACCGAAACAAGTGTATAATATACTATGATTTTTGATCAAAACTTGCATTTCGAAAAGTTTCATAGAATCTAATTTTCCGATGTTTTTTTGCATGACCTTCCATCATAACCTTCCCTCGTAAAATATATAAATGATATATGAAGTTTCGTATCATTTCGAATAGTCCCCGATTTAATTTGATTTTTGACCTAAACTAGTATAAACTAGTGTATAATATATTATGATTTATTGGCCAAACCATGCATTTCGAAAAGTTTCATAGAATCTAGTTTTCAGATGATTTTTTTGCATGGACTACCATCATAACCTTCCCTCTTAACATATATAAATGATCTGAAAAGTCTCGTATCATTTTAAATAGTCCCCAATTAAATTTGATTTTTTTGACCGAAATAAGTGTATAATATACTATGATTTTTGATCGAAACTTGCATTTCGAAAAATTTCATAGAATCTAATTTTCCGATGATTTTTTACATGGACTTCCATCATAACCTTCCCTCGTAAAATATATAAATGAAATGTGAAGTTTCATATCATTTCGAGCAGTTCACGATTTAATTTGACTTTTGACCAAAACTAGTATAAACTAGTGTATAATATATTATGATTTTTTGGCCAAACCATGCATTAAGAAAGGTTTCATAGAATCTAGTTTTCAGAGGATTTTTTTTGCATGGACTACCATCATAAACTTCCCTCTTAACATATATAAATGATCTGAAAAGTCTCGTATCATTTTAAATAGTCCCCAATTAAATTTGATTTTTTTGACCGAAACAAGTGTATAATATACTATGATTTTTGATCGAAACTTGCATTTCGAAAAGTTTCATAGAATCTAATTTTCCGATGCTTTTTTGCATGACCTTCCATCATAACCTTCCCTCGTAAAATATATAAATGATATATGAAGTTTCGTATCATTTCGAATAGTCCCCGAATTAATTTGATTTTTTACCGAAACTAGTCTAAACTAGTGTATAATATATTATGATTTATTGGCCAAACCATGCGTTTCGAAAAGTTTCATAGAATCTAGTTTTCAGATGATTTTTTTGCATGGACTACCATCATAACCTTCCCTCTTAACATATATAAATGATCTGAAAAGTCTCATATCATTTTAAATAGTCCCCAATTAAATTTGATCTTTTTGACCGAAATAGTGTATAATATACTATGATTTTTTATCGAAACTTGCATTTCGAAAAGTTTCATGGAATCTAATTTTCCGAAGTTTTTTTGCATGACCTTCCATCATAACCTTCCCTCGTAAAATATATAAATGATATATGAAGTTTCGTATCATTTCGAATAGTCCCCGAATTAATTTGATTTTTGACCGAAACTAGTTTAAACTAGTGTATAATATATTATGATTTTTTGGCCAAACCATGCATTTCGAAAAGTTTCATAGAATCTAGTTTTCAGATGATTTTTTTGCATGGACTACCATCATAACCTTCCCTCTTAACATATATAAATGATCTGAAAAGTCTCGTATCATGTCAAACAGTCCCCAATTAAATTTGATTTTTTTGACCGAAACTAGTGTATAATATACTATGATTTTTGATCTAAACTTGCATTTCGAAAAGTTTCATAGAATCTAATTTCCATTGTATTTTTTCATGTACTTCCATCATAACATTCCCTCGTAAAATATATAAATGATATATGAAGTTTCGTATCATTTAGAATAGTCCCCGATTTAATTTGATTTTTGACCGAAACTAGTATAAACTAGTGTATTAACCATGCATTTCGAAAAGTTTCATAGAATCTAGTTTTCAGATGATTTTTTTGCATGGACTACCATCATAACCTTCCATCTTAACATATATAAATGATCTGAAAGTCTCGTATCATGTCAAACAGTCCCCACTTTAATTTGATTTTGTTGACTGAAACTAGTGTATAATATACTATGATTTTTGATCGAAACTTGCATTTCGAAAAGTTTCATAGAATCTAAAATTCCGATGATTTTTTACATGGACTTCCATCATAACCTTCCCTCATAAAATATATAAATGAAATGTGAAGTTTCATATCATTTCGAGCAGTTCATGATTTAATTTGATTTTTGACCAAAACTAGTATAAACTAGTGTATAATATATTATGATTTTTTGGCCAAACCATGCATTTCGAAAGGTTTCATAGAATCTAGTTTTCAGATGATTTTTTTTGCATGGACTACCATCATAACCTTCCCTCTTAACATATATAAATGATCTGAAAAGTCTCGTATCATTTTAAATAGTCCCCAATTAAATTTGATTTTTTTGACCGAAACAAGTGTATAATATACTATGATTTTTGATCGAAACTTGCATTTCGAAAAGTTTCATAGAATCTAATTTTCCGATGTTTTCTTGCATGACCTTCCATCATAACCTTCCCTCGTAAAATATATAAATGATATATGAAGTTTCGTATCATTTCGAATAGTCCCCGATTTAATTTGATTTTTGACCGAAACTAGTATATACTAGTGTATAATATATTATGATTTTTTTGGCCAAACCATGCATTTCGAAAAGTTTCATAGAATCTAGTTTTTAGATGATTTTTTTGCATGGACTACCATCATAACCTTCCCTCTTAACATATATAAATGATCTGAAAAGTCTCGTATCATTTTAAATAGTCCCCAATTAAATTTGATTTTTTTGACCGAAATAAGTGTATAATATACTATGATTTTTGATCGAAACTTGCATTTCGAAAAGTTTCATAGAATCTAATTTTCCGATGATTTTTTACATGGACTTCCATCATAACCTTCCCTCGTAAAATATATAAATGAAATGTGAAGTTTCATATCATTTCGAGCAGTTCACGATTTAATTTGACTTTTAACCAAAACTAGTATAAACTAGTGTATAATATATTATGATTTTTTGGCCAAACCATGCATTTCAAAAGGTTTCATAGAATCTAGTTTTCAGATGATTTTTTTTGCATGGACTACCATCATAACCTTCCCTCTTAACATATATAAATGATCTGAAAAGTCTCGTATCATTTTAAATAGTCCCCAATTAAATTTGATTTTTTTGACCGAAACAAGTGTATAATATACTATGATTTTTGATCAAAACTTGCATTTCGAAAAGTTTCATAGAATCTAATTTTCCGATGTTTTTTTGCATGACCTTCCATCATAACCTTCCCTCGTAAAATATATAAATGATATATGAAGTTTCGTATCATTTCGAATAGTCCCCGATTTAATTTGATTTTTGACCTAAACTAGTATAAACTAGTGTATAATATATTATGATTTATTGGCCAAACCATGCATTTCGAAAAGTTTCATAGAATCTAGTTTTCAGATGATTTTTTTGCATGGACTACCATCATACCCTTCCCTCTTAACATATATAAATGATCTGAAAAGTCTCATATCATTTTAAATAGTCCCCAATTAAATTTGATCTTTTTGACCGAAATAGTGTATAATATACTATGATTTTTTATCGAAACTTGCATTTCGAAAAGTTTCATAGAATCTAATTTTCCGAAGTTTTTTTGCATGACCTTCCATCATAACCTTCCCTCGTAAAATATATAAATGATATATGAAGTTTCGTATCATTTCGAATAGTCCCCGATTTAATTTGATTTTTGACCGAAACTAGTATATACTAGTGTATAATATATTATGATTTTTTTGGCCAAACCATGCATTTCGAAAAGTTTCATAGAATCTAGTTTTTAGATGATTTTTTTGCATGGACTACCATCATAAACTTCCCTCTTAACATATATAAATGATCTGAAAAGTCTCGTATCATTTTAAATAGTCCCCAATTAAATTTGATTTTTTTGACCGAAATAAGTGTATAATATACTATGATTTTTGATCGAAACTTGCATTTCGAAAAATTTCATAGAATCTAATTTTCCGATGATTTTTTACATGGACTTCCATCATAACCTTCCCTCGTAAAATATATAAATGAAATGTGAAGTTTCATATCATTTCGAGCAGTTCACGATTTAATTTGACTTTTGACCAAAACTAGTATAAACTAGTGTATAATATATTATGATTTTTTGGCCAAACCATGCATTAAGAAAGGTTTCATAGAATCTAGTTTTCAGAGGATTTTTTTTGCATCGACTACCATCATAAACTTCCCTCTTAACATATATAAATGATCTGAAAAGTCTCGTATCATTTTAAATAGTCCCCAATTAAATTTGATTTTTTTGACCGAAACAAGTGTATAATATACTATGATTTTTGATCGAAACTTGCATTTCGAAAAGTTTCATAGAATCTAATTTTCCGATGCTTTTTTGCATGACCTTCCATCATAACCTTCCCTCGTAAAATATATAAATGATATATGAAGTTTCGTATCATTTCGAATAGTCCCCGATTTAATTTGACTTTTGACCGAAACTAGTCTAAACTAGTGTATAATATATTATGATTTATTGGCCAAACCATGCGTTTCGAAAAGTTTCATAGAATCTAGTTTTCAGATGATTTTATTGCATGGACTACCATCATAACCTTCCCTCTTAACATATATAAATGATCTGAAAAGTCTCATATCATTTTAAATAGTCCCCAATTAAATTTGATCTTTTTGACCGAAATAGTGTATAATATACTATGATTTTTTATCGAAACTTGCATTTCGAAAAGTTTCATGGAATCTAATTTTCCGAAGTTTTTTTGCATGACCTTCCATCATAACCTTCCCTCGTAAAATATATAAATGATATATGAAGTTTCGTATCATTTCGAATAGTCCCCGAATTAATTTGATTTTTGACCGAAACTAGTTTAAACTAGTGTATAATATATTATGATTTTTTGGCCAAACCATGCATTTCGAAAAGTTTCATAGAATCTAGTTTTCAGATGATTTTTTTGCATGGACTACCATCATAACCTTCCCTCTTAACATATATAAATGATCTGAAAAGTCTCGTATCATGTCAAACAGTCCCCAATTAAATTTGATTTTTTTGACCGAAACTAGTGTATAATATACTATGATTTTTGATCTAAACTTGCATTTCGAAAAGTTTCATAGAATCTAATTTCCATTGTATTTTTTCATGTACTTCCATCATAATATTCCCTCGTAAAATATATAAATGATATATGAAGTTTCGTATCATTTAGAATAGTCCCCGATTTAATTTGATTTTTGACCGAAACTAGTATAAACTAGGGTATTAACCATGCATTTCGAAAAGTTTCATAGAATCTAGTTTTCAGATGATTTTTTTGCATGGACTACCATCATAACCTTCCATCTTAACATATATAAATGATCTGAAAGTCTCGTATCATGTCAAACAGTCCCCACTTTAATTTGATTTTGTTGTCTGAAACTAGTGTATAATATACTATGATTTTTGATCGAAACTTGCATTTCGAAAAGTTTCATAGAATCTAAAATTCCGATGATTTTTTACATGGACTTCCATCATAACCTTCCCTCATAAAATATATAAATGAAATGTGAAGTTTCATATCATTTCGAGCAGTTCATGATTTAATTTGATTTTTGACCAAAACTAGTATAAACTAGTGTATAATATATTATGATTTTTTGGCCAAACCATGCATTTCGAAAGGTTTCATAGAATCTAGTTTTCAGATGATTTTTTTTGCATGGACTACCATCATAACCTTCCCTCTTAACATATATAAATGATCTGAAAAGTCTCGTATCATTTTAAATAGTCCCCAATTAAATTTGATTTTTTTGACCGAAACAAGTGTATAATATACTATGATTTTTGATCGAAACTTGCATTTCGAAAAGTTTCATAGAATCTAATTTTCCGATGTTTTCTTGCATGACCTTCCATCATAACCTTCCCTCGTAAAATATATAAATGATATATGAAGTTTCGTATCATTTCGAATAGTCCCCGATTTAATTTGATTTTTGACCGAAACTAGTATATACTAGTGTATAATATATTATGATTTTTTTGGCCAAACCATGCATTTCGAAAAGTTTCATAGAATCTAGTTTTTAGATGATTTTTTTGCATGGACTACCATCATAACCTTCCCTCTTAACATATATAAATGATCTGAAAAGTCTCGTATCATTTTAAATAGTCCCCAATTAAATTTGATTTTTTTGACCGAAATAAGTGTATAATATACTATGATTTTTGATCGAAACTTGCGTTTCGAAAAGTTTCATAAAATCTAATTTTCCGATGATTTTTTACATGGACTTCCATCATAACCTTCCCTCGTAAAATATATAAATGAAATGTGAAGTTTCATATCATTTCGAGCAGTTCACGATTTAATTTGACTTTTAACCAAAACTAGTATAAACTAGTGTATAATATATTATGATTTTTTGGCCAAACCATGCATTTCAAAAGGTTTCATAGAATCTAGTTTTCAGATGATTTTTTTTGCATGGACTACCATCATAACCTTCCCTCTTAACATATATAAATGATCTGAAAAGTCTCGTATCATTTTAAATAGTCCCCAATTAAATTTGATTTTTTTGACCGAAACAAGTGTATAATATACTATGATTTTTGATCAAAACTTGCATTTCGAAAAGTTTCATAGAATCTAATTTTCCGATGTTTTTTTGCATGACCTTCCATCATAACCTTTCCTCGTAAAATATATAAATGATATATGAAGTTTCGTATCATTTCGAATAGTCCCCGATTTAATTTGATTTTTGACCTAAACTAGTATAAACTAGTGTATAATATATTATGATTTATTGGCCAAACCATGCATTTCGAAAAGTTTCATAGAATCTAGTTTTCAGATGATTTTTTTGCATGGACTACCATCATAACCTTCCCTCTTAACATATATAAATGATCTGAAAAGTCTCATATCATTTTAAATAGTCCCCAATTAAATTTGATTTTTTTGACCGAAATAGTGTATAATATACTATGATTTTTTATCGAAACTTGCATTTCGAAAAGTTTCATAGAATCTAATTTTCCGAAGTTTTTTTGCATGACCTTCCATCATAACCTTCCCTCGTAAAATATATAAATGATATATGAAGTTTCGTATCATTTCGAATAGTCCCCGATTTAATTTGATTTTTGACCGAAACTAGTATATACTAGTGTATAATATATTATGATTTTTTTGGCCAAACCATGCATTTCGAAAAGTTTCATAGAATCTAGTTTTTAGATGATTTTTTTGCATGGACTACCATCATAAACTTCCCTCTTAACATATATAAATGATCTGAAAAGTCTCGTATCATTTTAAATAGTCCCCAATTAAATTTGATTTTTTTGACCGAAATAAGTGTATAATATACTATGATTTTTGATCGAAACTTGCATTTCGAAAAATTTCATAGAATCTAATTTTCCGATGATTTTTTACATGGACTTCCATCATAACCTTCCCTCGTAAAATATATAAATGAAATGTGAAGTTTCATATCATTTCGAGCAGTTCACGATTTAATTTGACTTTTGACCAAAACTAGTATAAACTAGTGTATAATATATTATGATTTTTTGGCCAAACCATGCATTAAGAAAGGTTTCATAGAATCTAGTTTTCAGAGGATTTTTTTTGCATGGACTACCATCATAACCTTCCCTCTTAACATATATAAATGATCTGAAAAGTCTCGTATCATTTTAAATAGTCCCCAATTAAATTTGATTTTTTTGACCGAAACAAGTGTATATTATACTATGATTTTTGATCAAAACTTGCATTTCGAAAAGTTTCATAGAATCTAATTTTCCGATGTTTTTTTGCATGACCTTCCATCATAACCTTCCCTCGTAAAATATATAAATGATATATGAAGTTTCGTATCATTTCGAATAGTCCCCGATTTAATTTGATTTTTGACCGAAACTAGTATATACTAGTGTATAATATATTATGATTTTTTTGGCCAAACCATGCATTTCGAAAAGTTTCATAGAATCTAGTTTTTAGATGATTTTTTTGCATGGACTACCATCATAACCTTCCCTCTTAACATATATAAATGATCTGAAAAGTCTCGTATCATTTTAAATAGTCCCCAATTAAATTTGATTTTTTTGACCGAAATAAGTGTATAATATACTATGATTTTTGATCGAAACTTGCATTTCGAAAAGTTTCATAGAATCTAATTTTCCGATGATTTTTTACATGGACTTCCATCATAACCTTCCCTCGTAAAATATATAAATGAAATGTGAAGTTTCATATCATTTCGAGCAGTTCACGATTTAATTTGACTTTTAACCAAAACTAGTATAAACTAGTGTATAATATATTATGATTTTTTGGCCAAACCATGCATTTCAAAAGGTTTCATAGAATCTAGTTTTCAGATGATTTTTTTTGCATGGACTACCATCATAACCTTCCCTCTTAACATATATAAATGATCTGAAAAGTCTCGTATCATTTTAAATAGTCCCCAATTAAATTTGATTTTTTTGACCGAAACAAGTGTATAATATACTATGATTTTTGATCAAAACTTGCATTTCGAAAAGTTTCATAGAATCTAATTTTCCGATGTTTTTTTGCATGACCTTCCATCATAACCTTCCCTCGTAAAATATATAAATGATATATGAAGTTTCGTATCATTTCGAATAGTCCCCGATTTAATTTGATTTTTGACCTAAACTAGTATAAACTAGTGTATAATATATTATGATTTATTGGCCAAACCATGCATTTCGAAAAGTTTCATAGAATCTAGTTTTCAGATGATTTTTTTGCATGGACTACCATCATAACCTTCCCTCTTAACATATATAAATGATCTGAAAAGTCTCATATCATTTTAAATAGTCCCCAATTAAATTTGATTTTTTTGACCGAAATAGTGTATAATATACTATGATTTTTTATCGAAACTTGCATTTCGAAAAGTTTCATAGAATCTAATTTTCCGAAGTTTTTTTGCATGACCTTCCATCATAACCTTCCCTCATAAAATATATAAATGATATATGAAGTTTCGTATCATTTCGAATAGTCCCCGATTTAATTTGATTTTTGACCGAAACTAGTATATACTAGTGTATAATATATTATGATTTTTTTGGCCAAACCATGCATTTCGAAAAGTTTCATAGAATCTAGTTTTTAGATGATTTTTTTGCATGGACTACCATCATAAACTTCCCTCTTAACATATATAAATGATCTGAAAAGTCTCGTATCATTTTAAATAGTCCCCAATTAAATTTGATTTTTTTGACCGAAATAAGTGTATAATATACTATGATTTTTGATCGAAACTTGCATTTCGAAAAATTTCATAGAATCTAATTTTCCGATGATTTTTTACATGGACTTCCATCATAACCTTCCCTCGTAAAATATATAAATGAAATGTGAAGTTTCATATCATTTCGAGCAGTTCACGATTTAATTTGACTTTTGACCAAAACTAGTATAAACTAGTGTATAATATATTATGATTTTTTGGCCAAACCATGCATTAAGAAAGGTTTCATAGAATCTAGTTTTCAGAGGATTTTTTTTGCATGGACTACCATCATAACCTTCCCTCTTAACATATATAAATGATCTGAAAAGTCTCATATCATTTTAAATAGTCCCCAATTAAATTTGATTTTTTTGACCGAAACAAGTGTATATTATACTATGATTTTTGATCAAAACTTGCATTTCGAAAAGTTTCATAGAATCTAATTTTCCGATGTTTTTTTGCATGACCTTCCATCATAACCTTCCCTCGTAAAATATATAAATGATATATGAAGTTTCGTATCATTTCGAATAGTCCCCGATTTAATTTGATTTTTGACCGAAACTAGTATAAACTAGTGTATAATATATTATGATTTATTGGCCAAACCATGCATTTCGAAAAGTTTCATAGAATCTAGTTTTAAGATGATTTTTTTGCATGGACTACCATCATAACCTTCCCTCTTAACATATATAAATGATCTGAAAAGTCTCATATCATTTTAAATAGTCCCCAATTAAATTTGATTTTTTTGACCGAAATAGTGTATAATATACTATGATTTTTTATCGAAACTTGCATTTCGAAAAGTTTCATAGAATCTAATTTTCCGAAGTTTTTTTGCATGACCTTCCATCATAACCTTCCCTCGTAAAATATATAAATGATATATGAAGTTTCGTATCATTTCGAATAGTCCCCGAATTAATTTGATTTTTGACCGAAACTAGTCTAAACTAGTGTATAATATATTATGATTTTTTGGCCAAACCATGCATTTCGAAAAGTTTCATAGAATCTAGTTTTCAGATGATTTTTTTGCATGGACTACCATCATAACCTTCCCTCTTAACATATATAAATGATCTGAAAAGTCTTGTATCATGTCAAACAGTCCCCAATTAAATTTGATTTTTTTGACCGAAACTAGTGTATAATATACTATGATTTTTGATCTAAACTTGCATTTCGAAAAGTTTCATAGAATCTAATTTCCATTGTATTTTTGCATGTACTTCCATCATAGCCTTCCCTCGTAAAATATATAAATGATATATGAAGTTTTGTATCATTTAGAATAATCCCCGATTTAATTTGATTTTTGACCGAAACTAGTATAAACTAGTGTATAATATATTATGATTTTTTGGCCAAACCATGCATTTCGAAAAGTTTCATAGAATCTAGTTTTTAGATGATTTTTTTGCATGGACTACCATCATAACCTTCCCTCTTAACATATATAAATGATCTGAAAAGTCTCGTACCATTTTAAATAGTCCCCAATTAAATTTGATTTTTTTGACCGAAATAAGTGTATAATATACTATGATTTTTGATCGAAACTTGCATTTCGAAAAGTTTCATAGAATCTAATTTTCCGATGATTTTTTTCATGGACTTCCATCATAACCTTCCCTCGTAAAATATATAAATGAAATGTGAAGTTTCATATCATTTCGAGCAGTTCACGATTTAATTTGACTTTTGACCAAAACTAGTATAAACTAGTGTATAATATATTATGATTTTTTGGCCAAACCATGCATTTCGAAAGGTTTCATAGAATCTAGTTTTCAGATGATTTTTTTTGCATGGACTACCATCATAACCTTCTCTCTTAACATATATAAATGATCTGAAAAGTCTCGTATCATTTTAAATAGTCCCCAATTAAATTTGATTTTTTTGACCGAAACAAGTGTATAATATACTATGATTTTTGATCAAAACTTGCATTTCGAAAAGTTTCATAGAATCTAATTTTCCGATGTTTTTTTGCATGACCTTCCATCATAACCTTCCCTCGTAAAATATATAAATGATATATGAAGTTTCGTATCATTTCGAATAGTCCCCGATTTAATTTTATTTTTGACCTAAACTAGTATAAACTAGTGTATAATATATTATGATTTATTGGCCAAACCATGCATTTCGAAAAGTTTCATAGAATCTAGTTTTCAGATGATTTTTTTGCATGGACTACCATCATAACCTTCCCTCATAACATATATAAATGATCTGAAAAGTCTCATATCATTTTAAATAGTCCCCAATTAAATTTGATTTTTTTGACCGAAATAGTGTATAATATACTATGATTTTTTATCGAAACTTGCATTTCGAAAAGTTTCATAGAATCTAATTTTCCGAAGTTTTTTTGCATGACCTTCCATCATAACCTTCCCTCGTAAAATATATAAATGATATATGAAGTTTCGTATCATTTCGAATAGTCCCCGATTTAATTTGATTTTTGACCGAAACTAGTATATACTAGTGTATAATATATTATGATTTTTTTGGCCAAACCATGCATTTCGAAAAGTTTCATAGAATCTAGTTTTTAGATGATTTTTTTGCATGGACTACCATCATAACCTTCCCTCTTAACATATATAAATGATCTGAAAAGTCTCGTATCATTTTAAAAAGTCCCCAATTAAATTTGATTTTTTTGACCGAAATAAGTGTATAATATACTATGATTTTTGATCGAAACTTGCATTTCGAAAAGTTTCATAGAATCTAATTTTCCGATGATTTTTTACATGGACTTCCATCATAACCTTCCCTCGTAAAATATATAAATGAAATGTGAAGTTTCATATCATTTCGAGCAGTTCACGATTTAATTTGACTTTTGACCAAAACTAGTATAAACTAGTGTATAATATATTATGATTTTTTGGCCAAACCATGCATTTCGAAAGGTTTCATAGAATCTAGTTTTCAGATGATTTTTTTTGCATGGACTACCATCATAACCTTCCCTCTTAACATATATAAATGATCTGAAAAGTCTCGTATCATTTTAAATAGTCCCCAATTAAATTTGATTTTTTTGACCGAAACAAGTGTATAATATACTATGATTTTTGATCAAAACTTGCATTTCGAAAAGTTTCATAGAATCTAATTTTCCGATGTTTTTTTGCATGACCTTCCATCATAACCTTCCCTCGTAAAATATATAAATGATATATGAAGATTCGTATCATTTCGAATAGTCCCCGATTTAATTTGATTTTTGACCGAAACTAGTATAAACTAGTGTATAATATATTATGATTTATTGGCCAAACCATGCATTTCGAAAAGTTTCATAGAATCTAGTTTTCAGATGATTTTTTTGCATGGACTACCATCATAACCTTCCCTCTTAACATATATAAATGATCTGAAAAGTCTCATATCATTTTAAATAGTCCCCAATTAAATTTGATTTTTTTGACCGAAATAGTGTATAATATACTATGATTTTTTATCGAAACTTGCATTTCGAAAAGTTTCATAGAATCTAATTTTCCGAAGTTTTTTAGCATGACCCTCCATCATAACCTTCCCTCGTAAAATATATAAATGATATATGAAGTTTCGTATCATTTCGAATAGTCCCCGATTTAATTTGATTTTTGACCGAAACTAGTATATACTAGTGTATAATATATTATGATTTTTTTGGCCAAACCATGCATTTCGAAAAGTTTCATAGAATCTAGTTTTTAGATGATTTTTTTGCATGGACTACCATCATAAACTTCCCTCTTAACATATATAAATGATCTGAAAAGTCTCGTATCATTTTAAATAGTCCCCAATTAAATTTGATTTTTTTGACCGAAATAAGTGTATAATATACTATGATTTTTGATCGAAACTTGCATTTCGAAAAATTTCATAGAATCTAATTTTCCGATGATTTTTTACATGAATTCCATCATAACCTTCCCTCGTAAAATATATAAATGAAATGTGAAGTTTCATATCATTTCGAGCAGTTCACGATTTAATTTGACTTTTGACCAAAATTAGTATAAACTAGTGTATAATATATTATGATTTTTTGGCCAAACCATGCATTAAGAAAGGTTTCATAGAATCTAGTTTTCAGAGGATTTTTTTTGCATGGACTACCATCATAACCTTCCCTCTTAACATATATAAATGATCTGAAAAGTCTCGTATCATTTTAAATAGTCCCCAATTAAATTTGATTTTTTTGACCGAAACAAGTGTATATTATACTATGATTTTTGATCAAAACTTGCATTTCGAAAAGTTTCATAGAATCTAATTTTCCGATGTTTTTTTGCATGACCTTCCATCATAACCTTCCCTCGTAAAATATATAAATGATATATGAAGTTTCGTATCATTTCGAATAGTCCCCGATTTAATTTGATTTTTGACCGAAACTAGTATAAACTAGTGTATAATATATTATGATTTATTGGCCAAACCATGCATTTCGAAAAGTTTCATAGAATCTAGTTTTAAGATGATTTTTTTGCATGGACTACCATCATAACCTTCCCTCTTAACATATATAAATGATCTGAAAAGTCTCATATCATTTTAAATAGTCCCCAATTAAATTTGATTTTTTTGACCGAAATAGTGTATAATATACTATGATTTTTTATCGAAACTTGCATTTCGAAAAGTTTCATAGAATCTAATTTTCCGAAGTTTTTTTGCATGACCTTCCATCATAACCTTCCCTCGTAAAATATATAAATGATATATGAAGTTTCGTATCATTTCGAATAGTCCCCGAATTAATTTGATTTTTGACCGAAACTTGTCTAAACTAGTGTATAATATATTATGATTTTTTGGCCAAACCATGCATTTCGAAAAGTTTCATAGAATCTAGTTTTCAGATGATTTTTTTGCATGGACTACCATCATAACCTTCCCTCTTAACATATATAAATGATCTGAAAAGTCTTGTATCATGTCAAACAGTCCCCAATTAAATTTGATTTTTTTGACCGAAACTAGTGTATAATATACTATGATTTTTGATCTAAACTTGCATTTCGAAAAGTTTCATAGAATCTAATTTCCATTGTATTTTTGCATGTACTTCCATCATAGCCTTCCCTCGTAAAATATATAAATGATATATGAAGTTTTGTATCATTTAGAATAGTCCCCGATTTAATTTGATTTTTGACCGAAACTAGTATAAACTAGTGTATAATATATTATGATTTTTTGGCCAAACCATGCATTTCGAAAAGTTTCATAGAATCTAGTTTTTAGATGATTTTTTTGCATGGACTACCATCATAACCTTCCCTCTTAACATATATAAATGATCTGAAAAGTCTCGTACCATTTTAAATAGTCCCCAATTAAATTTGATTTTTTTGACCGAAATAAGTGTATAATATACTATTATTTTTGATCGAAACTTGCATTTCGAAAAGTTTCATAGAATCTAATTTTCCGATGATTTTTTACATGGACTTCCATCATAACCTTCCCTCGTAAAATATATAAATGAAATGTGAAGTTTCATATCATTTCGAGCAGTTCACGATTTAATTTGACTTTTGACCAAAACTAGTATAAACTAGTGTATAATATATTATGATTTTTTGGCCAAACCATGCATTTCGAAAGGTTTCATAGAATCTAGTTTTCAGATGATTTTTTTTGCATGGACTACCATCAAAACCTTCCCTCTTAACATGTATAAATGATCTGAAAAGTCTCGTATCATTTTAAATAGTCCCCAATTAAATTTGATTTTTTTGACCGAAACAAGTGTATAATATACTATGATTTTTGATCAAAACTTGCATTTCGAAAAGTTTCAGAGAATCTAATTTTCCGATGTTTTTTTGCATGACCTTCCATCATAACCTTCCCTCGTAAAATATATAAATGATATATGAAGATTCGTATCATTTCGAATAGTCCCCGATTTAATTTGATTTTTGACCGAAACTAGTATAAACTAGTGTATAATATATTATGATTTATTGGCCAAACCATGCATTTCGAAAAGTTTCATAGAATCTAGTTTTCAGATGATTTTTTTGCATGGACTACCATCATAACCTTCCCTCTTAACATATATAAATGATCTGAAAAGTCTCATATCATTTTAAATAGTCCCCAATTAAATTTGATTTTTTTGACCGAAATAGTGTATAATATACTATGATTTTTTATCGAAACTTGCATTTCGAAAAGTTTCATAGAATCTAATTTTCCGAAGTTTTTTTGCATGACCTTCCATCATAACCTTCCCTCGTAAAATATATAAATGATATATGAAGTTTCGTATCATTTCGAATAGTCCCCGATTTAATTTGATTTTTGACCGAAACTAGTATATACTAGTGTATAATATATTATGATTTTTTTGGCCAAACCATGCATTTCGAAAAGTTTCATAGAATCTAGTTTTTAGATGATTTTTTTGCATGGACTACCATCATAAACTTCCCTCTTAACATATATAAATGATCTGAAAAGTCTCGTATCATTTTAAATAGTCCCCAATTAAATTTGATTTTTTTGACCGAAATAAGTGTATAATATACTATGATTTTTGATCGAAACTTGCATTTCGAAAAATTTCATAGAATCTAATTTTCCGATGATTTTTTACATGGACTTCCATCATAACCTTCCCGCGTAAAATATATAAATGAAATGTGAAGTTTCATATCATTTCGAGCAGTTCACGATTTAATTTGACTTTTGACCAAAACTAGTATAAACTAGTGTATAATATATTATGATTTATTGGCCAAACCATGCATTAAGAAAGGTTTCATAGAATCTAGTTTTCAGAGGATTTTTTTTGCATGGACTACCATCATAACCTTCCCTCTTAACATATATAAATGATCTGAAAAGTCTCGTATCATTTTAAATAGTCCCCAATTAAATTTGATTTTTTTGACCGAAACAAGTGTATATTATACTATGATTTTTGATCAAAACTTGCATTTCGAAAAGTTTCATAGAATCTAATTTTCCGATGTTTTTTTGCATGACCTTCCATCATAACCTTCCCTCGTAAAATATATAAATGATATATGAAGTTTCGTATCATTTCGAATAGTCCCCGAATTAATTTGATTTTTGACCGAAACTAGTCTAAACTAGTGTATAATATATTATGATTTTTTGGCCAAACCATGCATTTCGAAAAGTTTCATAGAATCTAGTTTTCAGATGATTTTTTTGCATGGACTACCATCATAACCTTCCCTCTTAACATATATTAATGATCTGAAAAGTCTTGTATCATGTCAAACAGTCCCCAATTAAATTTGATTTTTTTGACCGAAACTAGTGTATAATATACTATGATTTTTGATCTAAACTTGCATTTCGAAAAGTTTCATAGAATCTAATTTTCCGAAGTTTTTTTGCATGACCTTCCATCATAACCTTCCCTCGTAAAATATATAAATGATATATGAAGTTTCGTATCATTTCGAATAGTCCCCGATTTAATTTGATTTTTGACCGAAACTAGTATATACTAGTGTATAATATATTATGATTTTTTTGGCCAAACCATGCATTTCGAAAAGTTTCATAGAATCTAGTTTTTAGATGATTTTTTTGCATGGACTACCATCATAAACTTCCCTCTTAACATATATAAATGATCTGAAAAGTCTCGTATCATTTTAAATAGTCCCCAATTAAATTTGATTTTTTTGACCGAAATAAGTGTATAATATACTATGATTTTTGATCGAAACTTGCATTTCGAAAAATTTCATAGAATCTAATTTTCCGATGATTTTTTACATGGACTTCCATCATAACCTTCCCGCGTAAAATATATAAATGAAATGTGAAGTTTCATATCATTTCGAGCAGTTCACGATTTAATTTGACTTTTGACCAAAACTAGTATAAACTAGTGTATAATATATTATGATTTATTGGCCAAACCATGCATTAAGAAAGGTTTCATAGAATCTAGTTTTCAGAGGATTTTTTTTGCATGGACTACCATCATAACCTTCCCTCTTAACATATATAAATGATCTGAAAAGTCTCGTATCATTTTAAATAGTCCCCAATTAAATTTGATTTTTTTGACCGAAACAAGTGTATATTATACTATGATTTTTGATCAAAACTTGCATTTCGAAAAGTTTCATAGAATCTAATTTTCCGATGTTTTTTTGCATGACCTTCCATCATAACCTTCCCTCGTAAAATATATAAATGATATATGAAGTTTCGTATCATTTCGAATAGTCCCCGATTTAATTTTATTTTTGACCGAAACTAGTCTAAACTAGTGTATAATATATTATGATTTTTTGGCCAAACCATGCATTTCGAAAAGTTTCATAGAATCTAGTTTTCAGATGATTTTTTTGCATGGACTACCATCATAACCTTCCCTCTTAACATATATTAATGATCTGAAAAGTCTTGTATCATGTCAAACAGTCCCCAATTAAATTTGATTTTTTTGACCGAAACTAGTGTATAATATACTATGATTTTTGATCTAAACTTGCATTTCAAAAAGTTTCATAGAATCTAATTTCCATTGTATTTTTGCATGTACTTCCATCATAGCCTTCCCTCGTAAAATATATAAATGATATATGAAGTTTTGTATCATTTAGAATAGTCCCCGATTTAATTTGATTTTTGACCGAAACTAGTATAAACTAGTGTATAATATATTATGATTTTTTGGCCAAACCATGCATTTCGAAAAGTTTCATAGAATCTAGTTATTAGATGATTTTTTGGAATGGACTACCATCATAACCTTCCCTCTTAACATATATAAATGATCTGAAAAGTCTCGTATCATTTTAAATAGTCCCCAATTAAATTTGATTTTTTTGACCGAAATAAGTGTATAATATACTATGATTTTTGATCGAAACTTGCATTTCGAAAAGTTTCATAGAATCTAATTTTCCGATGATTTTTTACATGGACTTCCATCATAACCTTCCCTCGTAAAATATATAAATGAAATGTGAAGTTTCATATCATTTCGAGCAGTTCACGATTTAATTTGACTTTTGACCAAAACTAGTATAAACTAGTGTATAATATATTATGATTTTTTGGCCAAACCATGCATTTCGAAAGGTTTCATAGAATCTAGTTTTCAGATTATTTTTTTTGCATGGACTACCATCATAACCTTCCCTCTTAACATATATAAATGATCTGAAAAGTCTCGTATCATTTTAAATAGTCCCCAATTAAATTTGATTTTTTTGACCGAAACAAGTGTATAATATACTATGATTTTTGATCAAAACTTGCATTTCGAAAAGTTTCATAGAATCTAATTTTCCGATGTTTTTTTGCATGACCTTCCATCATAACCTTCCCTCGTAAAATATATAAATGATATATGAAGTTTCGTATCATTTCGAATAGTCCCCGATTTAATTTTATTTTTGACCTAAACTAGTATAAACTAGTGTATAATATATTATGATTTATTGGCCAAACCATGCATTTCGAAAAGTTTCATAGAATCTAGTTTTCAGATGATTTTTTTGCATGGACCACAATCATAACCTTCCCTCTTAACATATATAAATGATCTGAAAAGTCTCATATCATTTTAAATAGTCCCCAATTAAATTTGATTTTTTTGACCGAAATAGTGTATAATATACTATGATTTTTTATCGAAACTTGCATTTCGAAAAGTTTCATAGAATCTAATTTTCCGAAGTTTTTTTGCATGACCTTCCATCATAACCTTCCCTCGTAAAATATATAAATGATATATGAAGTTTGGTATCATTTCGAATAGTCCCCGATTTAATTTGATTTTTGACCGAAACTAGTATATACTAGTGTATAATATATTATGATTTTTTTGGCCAAACCATGCATTTCGAAAAGTTTCATAGAATCTAGTTTTTAGATGATTTTTTTGCATGGACTACCATCATAACCTTCCCTCTTAACATATATAAATGATCTGAAAAGTCTCGTATCATTTTAAATAGTCCCCAATTAAATTTGATTTTTTTGACCGAAATAAGTGTATAATATACTATGATTTTTGATCGAAACTTGCATTTCGAAAAGTTTCATAGAATCTAATTTTCCGATGATTTTTTACATGGACTTCCATCATAACCTTCCCTCGTAAAATATATAAATGAAATGTGAAGTTTCATATCATTTCGAGCAGTTCACGATTTAATTTGACTTTTGACCAAAACTAGTATAAACTAGTGTATAATATATTATGATTTTTTGGCCAAACCATGCATTTCGAAAGGTTTCATAGAATCTAGTTTTCAGATGATTTTTTTTGCATGGACTACCATCATAACCTTCCCTCTTAACATATATAAATGATCTGAAAAGTCTCGTATCATTTTAAATAGTCCCCAATTAAATTTGATTTTTTTGACCGAAACAAGTGTATAATATACTGTGATTTTTGATCAAAACTTGCATTTCGAAAAGTTTCAGAGAATCTAATTTTCCGATGTTTTTTTGCATGACCTTCCATCATAACCTTCCCTCGTAAAATATATAAATGATATATGAAGATTCGTATCATTTCGAATAGTCCCCGATTTAATTTGATTTTTGACCGAAACTAGTATAAACTAGTGTATAATATATTATGATTTATTGGCCAAACCATGCATTTCGAAAAGTTTCATAGAATCTAGTTTTCAGATGATTTTTTTGCATGGACTACCATCATAACCTTCCCTCTTAACATATATAAATGATCTGAAAAGTCTCATATCATTTTAAATAGTCCCCAATTAAATTTGATTTTTTTGACCGAAATAGTGTATAATATACTATGATTTTTTATCGAAACTTGCATTTCGAAAAAAATTCATAGAATCTAATTTTCCGAAGTTTTTTTGCATGACCTTCCATCATAACCTTCCCTCGTAAAATATATAAATGATATATGAAGTTTCGTATCATTTCGAATAGTCCCCGAATTAATTTCATTTTTGACCGAAACTAGTCTAAACTAGTGTATAATATATTATGATTTTTTGGCCAAACCAGGCATTTCGAAATGTTTCATAGAATCTAGTTTTCAGATGATTTTTTTGCATGGACTACCATCATAACCTTCCCTCTTAACATATATAAATGATCTGAAAAGTCTCGTATCATGTCAAACAGTCCCCAATTAAATTTGATTTTTTTGACCGAAACTAGTGTATAATATACTATGATTTTTGATCTAAACTTGCATTTCGAAAAGTTTCATAGAATCTAATTTCCATTGTATTTTTGCATGTACTTCCATCATAGCCTTCCATCGTAAAATATATAAATGATATATGAAGTTTTGTATCATTTAGAATAGTCCCCGATTTAATTTGATTTTTGACCGAAACTAGTATAAACTAGTGTATAATATATTATGATTTTTTGGCCAAACCATGCATTTCGAAAAGTTTCATAGAATCTAGTTTTTAGATGATTTTTTTGCATGGACTACCATCATAACCTTCCCTCTTAACATATATAAATGATCTGAAAAGTCTCGTATCATTTTAAATAGTCCCCAATTAAATTTGATTTTTTTGACCGAAATAAGTGTATAATATACTATGATTTTTGATCGAAACTTGCATTTCGAAAAGTTTCATAGAATCTAATTTACATTGTATTTTTGCATGTACTTCCATCATAGCCTTCCCTCGTAAAATATATAAATGATATATGAAGTTTTGTATCATTTAGAATAGTCCCCGATTTAATTTGACTTTTGACCAAAACTAGTATAAACTAGTGTATAATATATTATGATTTTTTGGCCAAACCATGCATTTCGAAAAGTTTCATAGAATCTAGTTTTCAGATGATTTTTTTGCATGGACTACCATCATAACCTTCCATCTTAACATATATAAATGATCTGAAAAGTCTCGTATCATGTCAAACAGTCCCCACTTTAATTTGATTTTGTTGACCGAAACTAGTGTATAATATACTATGATTTTTGATCGATACTTGCATTTTGAAAAGTTTCATAGAATCTAATTTTCCGATGATTTTTTACATGGACTTCCATCATAACCTTCCCTCGTAAAATATATAAATGAAATGTGAAGTTTCATATTATTTCGAGCAGTTCACGATTTAATTTGATTTTTGAACAAAACTAGTATAAACTAGTGTATAATATATTATGATTTTTTGGCCAATACATGCATTTCGAAAGTTTTCATAGAATCTAGTTTTCAGATGATTTTTTTTGCATGGACTACCATCATAACCTTCCCTCTTAACATATATAAATGATCTGAAAAGTCTCGTATCATTTTAAATAGTCCCCAATTAAATTTGATTTTTTTGACCGAAATAAGTGTATAATATACTATGATTTTTGATCGAAACTTGCATTTCGAAAAGTTTCATAGAATCTAATTTTCCGATGATTTTTTACATGGACTTCCATCATAACCTTCCCTCGTAAAATATATAAATGAAATGTGAAGTTTCATATCATTTCGAGCAGTTCACGATTTAATTTGACTTTTGACCAAAACTAGTATAAACTAGTGTATAATATATTATGATTTTTTGGCCAAACCATGCATTTCGAAAGGTTTCATAGAATCTAGTTTTCAGATTATTTTTTTTGCATGGACTACCATCATAACCTTCCCTCTTAACATATATAAATGATCTGAAAAGTCTCGTATCATTTTAAATAGTCCCCAATTAAATTTGATTTTTTTGACCGAAACAAGTGTATAATATACTATGATTTTTGATCAAAACTTGCATTTCGAAAAGTTTCATAGAATCTAATTTTCCGAAGTTTTTTTGCATGACCTTCCATCATAACCTTCCCTCGTAAAATATATAAATGATATATGAAGTTTGGTATCATTTCGAATAGTCCCCGATTTAATTTGATTTTTGACCGAAACTAGTATATACTAGTGTATAATATATTATGATTTTTTTGGCCAAACCATGCATTTCGAAAAGTTTCATAGAATCTAGTTTTTAGATGATTTTTTTGCATGGACTACCATCATAACCTTCCCTCTTAACATATATAAATGATCTGAAAAGTCTCGTATCATTTTAAATAGTCCCCAATTAAATTTGATTTTTTTGACCGAAATAAGTGTATAATATACTATGATTTTTTATCGAAACTTGCATTTCGAAAAGTTTCATAGAATCTAATTTTCCGATGATTTTTTACATGGACTTCCATCATAACCTTCCCTCGTAAAATATATAAATGAAATGTGAAGTTTCATATCATTTCGAGCAGTTCACGATTTAATTTGACTTTTGACCAAAACTAGTATAAACTAGTGTATAATATATTATGATTTTTTGGCCAAACCATGCATTTCGAAAGGTTTCATAGAATCTAGTTTTCAGATGATTTTTTTTGCATGGACTACCATCATAACCTTCCCTCTTAACATATATAAATGATCTGAAAAGTCTCGTATCATTTTAAATAGTCCCCAATTAAATTTGATTTTTTTGACCGAAACAAGTGTATAATATACTGTGATTTTTGATCAAAACTTGCATTTCGAAAAGTTTCAGAGAATCTAATTTTCCGATGTTTTTTTGCATGACCTTCCATCATAACCTTCCCTCGTAAAATATATAAATGATATATGAAGATTCGTATCATTTCGAATAGTCCCCGATTTAATTTGATTTTTGACCGAAACTAGTATAAACTAGTGTATAATATATTATGATTTATTGGCCAAACCATGCATTTCGAAAAGTTTCATAGAATCTAGTTTTCAGATGATTTTTTTGCATGGACTACCATCATAACCTTCCCTCTTAACATATATAAATGATCTGAAAAGTCTCATATCATTTTAAATAGTCCCCAATTAAATTTGATTTTTTTGACCGAAATAGTGTATAATATACTATGATTTTTTATCGAAACTTGCATTTCGAAAAAAATTCATAGAATCTAATTTTCCGAAGTTTTTTTGCATGACCTTCCATCATAACCTTCCCTCGTAAAATATATAAATGATATATGAAGTTTCGTATCATTTCGAATAGTCCCCGAATTAATTTCATTTTTGACCGAAACTAGTCTAAACTAGTGTATAATATATTATGATTTTTTGGCCAAACCATGCATTTCGAAAAGTTTCATAGAATCTAGTTTTCAGATGATTTTTTTGCATGGACTACCATCATAACCTTCCCTCTTAACATATATAAATGATCTGAAAAGTCTCGTATCATGTCAAACAGTCCCCAATTAAATTTGATTTTTTTGACCGAAACTAGTGTATAATATACTATGATTTTTGATCTAAACTTGCATTTCGAAAAGTTTCATAGAATCTAATTTCCATTGTATTTTTGCATGTACTTCCATCATAGCCTTCCATCGTAAAATATATAAATGATATATGAAGTTTTGTATCATTTAGAATAGTCCCCGATTTAATTTGATTTTTGACCGAAACTAGTATAAACTAGTGTATAATATATTATGATTTTTTGGCCAAACCATGCATTTCGAAAAGTTTCATAGAATCTAGTTTTTAGATGATTTTTTTGCATGGACTACCATCATAACCTTCCCTCTTAACATATATAAATGATCTGAAAAGTCTCGTATCATTTTAAATAGTCCCCAATTAAATTTGATTTTTTTGACCGAAATAAGTGTATAATATACTATGATTTTTGATCGAAACTTGCATTTCGAAAAGTTTCATAGAATCTAATTTACATTGTATTTTTGCATGTACTTCCATCATAGCCTTCCCTCGTAAAATATATAAATGATATATGAAGTTTTGTATCATTTAGAATAGTCCCCGATTTAATTTGACTTTTGACCAAAACTAGTATAAACTAGTGTATAATATATTATGATTTTTTGGCCAAACCATGCATTTCGAAAAGTTTCATAGAATCTAGTTTTCAGATGATTTTTTTGCATGGACTACCATCATAACCTTCCATCTTAACATATATAAATGATCTGAAAAGTCTCGTATCATGTCAAACAGTCCCCACTTTAATTTGATTTTGTTGACCGAAACTAGTGTATAATATACTATGATTTTTGATCGATACTTGCATTTTGAAAAGTTTCATAGAATCTAATTTTCCGATGATTTTTTACATGGACTTCCATCATAACCTTCCCTCGTAAAATATATAAATGAAATGTGAAGTTTCATATTATTTCGAGCAGTTCACGATTTAATTTGATTTTTGAACAAAACTAGTATAAACTAGTGTATAATATATTATGATTTTTTGGCCAATACATGCATTTCGAAAGTTTTCATAGAATCTAGTTTTCAGATGATTTTTTTTGCATGGACTACCATCATAACCTTCCCTCTTAACATATATAAATGATCTGAAAAGTCTCGTATCATTTTAAATAGTCCCCAATTAAATTTGATTTTTTTGACCGAAATAAGTGTATAATATACTATGATTTTTGATCGAAACTTGCATTTCGAAAAGTTTCATAGAATCTAATTTTCCGATGATTTTTTACATGGACTTCCATCATAACCTTCCCTCGTAAAATATATAAATGAAATGTGAAGTTTCATATCATTTCGAGCAGTTCACGATTTAATTTGACTTTTGACCAAAACTAGTATAAACTAGTGTATAATATATTATGATTTTTTGGCCAAACCATGCATTTCGAAAGGTTTCATAGAATCTAGTTTTCAGATTATTTTTTTTGCATGGACTACCATCATAACCTTCCCTCTTAACATATATAAATGATCTGAAAAGTCTCGTATCATTTTAAATAGTCCCCAATTAAATTTGATTTTTTTGACCGAAACAAGTGTATAATATACTATGATTTTTGATCAAAACTTGCATTTCGAAAAGTTTCATAGAATCTAATTTTCCGAAGTTTTTTTGCATGACCTTCCATCATAACCTTCCCTCGTAAAATATATAAATGATATATGAAGTTTGGTATCATTTCGAATAGTCCCCGATTTAATTTGATTTTTGACCGAAACTAGTATATACTAGTGTATAATATATTATGATTTTTTTGGCCAAACCATGCATTTCGAAAAGTTTCATAGAATCTAGTTTTTAGATGATTTTTTTGCATGGACTACCATCATAACCTTCCCTCTTAACATATATAAATGATCTGAAAAGTCTCGTATCATTTTAAATAGTCCCCAATTAAATTTGATTTTTTTGACCGAAATAAGTGTATAATATACTATGATTTTTTATCGAAACTTGCATTTCGAAAAGTTTCATAGAATCTAATTTTCCGATGATTTTTTACATGGACTTCCATCATAACCTTCCCTCGTAAAATATATAAATGAAATGTGAAGTTTCATATCATTTCGAGCAGTTCACGATTTAATTTGACTTTTGACCAAAACTAGTATAAACTAGTGTATAATATATTATGATTTTTTGGCCAAACCATGCATTTCGAAAGGTTTCATAGAATCTAGTTTTCAGATGATTTTTTTTGCATGGACTACCATCATAACCTTCCCTCTTAACATATATAAATGATCTGAAAAGTCTCGTATCATTTTAAATAGTCCCCAATTAAATTTGATTTTTTTGACCGAAACAAGTGTATAATATACTGTGATTTTTGATCAAAACTTGCATTTCGAAAAGTTTCAGAGAATCTAATTTTCCGATGTTTTTTTGCATGACCTTCCATCATAACCTTCCCTCGTAAAATATATAAATGATATATGAAGATTCGTATCATTTCGAATAGTCCCCGATTTAATTTGATTTTTGACCGAAACTAGTATAAACTAGTGTATAATATATTATGATTTATTGGCCAAACCATGCATTTCGAAAAGTTTCATAGAATCTAGTTTTCAGATGATTTTTTTGCATGGACTACCATCATAACCTTCCCTCTTAACATATATAAATGATCTGAAAAGTCTCATATCATTTTAAATAGTCCCCAATTAAATTTGATTTTTTTGACCGAAATAGTGTATAATATACTATGATTTTTTATCGAAACTTGCATTTCGAAAAAAATTCATAGAATCTAATTTTCCGAAGTTTTTTTGCATGACCTTCCATCATAACCTTCCCTCGTAAAATATATAAATGATATATGAAGTTTCGTATCATTTCGAATAGTCCCCGAATTAATTTCATTTTTGACCGAAACTAGTCTAAACTAGTGTATAATATATTATGATTTTTTGGCCAAACCATGCATTTCGAAAAGTTTCATAGAATCTAGTTTTCAGATGATTTTTTTGCATGGACTACCATCATAACCTTCCCTCTTAACATATATAAATGATCTGAAAAGTCTCGTATCATGTCAAACAGTCCCCAATTAAATTTGATTTTTTTGACCGAAACTAGTGTATAATATACTATGATTTTTGATCTAAACTTGCATTTCGAAAAGTTTCATAGAATCTAATTTCCATTGTATTTTTGCATGTACTTCCATCATAGCCTTCCATCGTAAAATATATAAATGATATATGAAGTTTTGTATCATTTAGAATAGTCCCCGATTTAATTTGATTTTTGACCGAAACTAGTATAAACTAGTGTATAATATATTATGATTTTTTGGCCAAACCATGCATTTCGAAAAGTTTCATAGAATCTAGTTTTTAGATGATTTTTTTGCATGGACTACCATCATAACCTTCCCTCTTAACATATATAAATGATCTGAAAAGTCTCGTATCATTTTAAATAGTCCCCAATTAAATTTGATTTTTTTGACCGAAATAAGTGTATAATATACTATGATTTTTGATCGAAACTTGCATTTCGAAAAGTTTCATAGAATCTAATTTACATTGTATTTTTGCATGTACTTCCATCATAGCCTTCCCTCGTAAAATATATAAATGATATATGAAGTTTTGTATCATTTAGAATAGTCCCCGATTTAATTTGACTTTTGACCAAAACTAGTATAAACTAGTGTATAATATATTATGATTTTTTGGCCAAACCATGCATTTCGAAAAGTTTCATAGAATCTAGTTTTCAGATGATTTTTTTGCATGGACTACCATCATAACCTTCCATCTTAACATATATAAATGATCTGAAAAGTCTCGTATCATGTCAAACAGTCCCCACTTTAATTTGATTTTGTTGACCGAAACTAGTGTATAATATACTATGATTTTTGATCGATACTTGCATTTTGAAAAGTTTCATAGAATCTAATTTTCCGATGATTTTTTACATGGACTTCCATCATAACCTTCCCTCGTAAAATATATAAATGAAATGTGAAGTTTCATATTATTTCGAGCAGTTCACGATTTAATTTGATTTTTGAACAAAACTAGTATAAACTAGTGTATAATATATTATGATTTTTTGGCCGATACATGCATTTCGAAAGTTTTCATAGAATCTAGTTTTCAGATGATTTTTTTTGCATGGACTACCATCATAACCTTCCCTCTTAACATATATAAATGATCTGAAAAGTCTCGTATCATTTTAAATAGTCCCCAATTAAATTTGATTTTTTTGACCGAAATAAGTGTATAATATACTATGATTTTTGATCGAAACTTGCATTTCGAAAAGTTTCATAGAATCTAATTTTCCGATGATTTTTTACATGGACTTCCATCATAACCTTCCCTCGTAAAATATATAAATGAAATGTGAAGTTTCATATCATTTCGAGCAGTTCACGATTTAATTTGACTTTTGACCAAAACTAGTATAAACTAGTGTATAATATATTATGATTTTTTGGCCAAACCATGCATTTCGAAAGGTTTCATAGAATCTAGTTTTCAGATTATTTTTTTTGCATGGACTACCATCATAACCTTCCCTCTTAACATATATAAATGATCTGAAAAGTCTCGTATCATTTTAAATAGTCCCCAATTAAATTTGATTTTTTTGACCGAAACAAGTGTATAATATACTATGATTTTTGATCAAAACCTGCATTTCGAAAAGTTTCATAGAATCTAATTTTCCGATGTTTTTTTGCATGACCTTCCATCATAACCTTCCCTCGTAAAATATATAAATGATATATGAAGTTTCGTATCATTTCGAATAGTCCCCGATTTAATTTTATTTTTGACCTAAACTAGTATAAACTAGTGTATAATATATTATGATTTATTGGCCAAACCATGCATTTCGAAAAGTTTCATAGAATCTAGTTTTCAGATGATTTTTTTGCATGGACCACAATCATAACCTTCCCTCTTAACATATATAAATGATCTGAAAAGTCTCATATCATTTTAAATAGTCCCCAATTAAATTTGATTTTTTTGACCGAAATAGTGTATAATATACTATGATTTTTTATCGAAACTTGCATTTCGAAAAGTTTCATAGAATCTAATTTTCCGAAGTTTTTTTGCATGACCTTCCATCATAACCTTCCCTCGTAAAATATATAAATGATATATGAAGTTTGGTATCATTTCGAATAGTCCCCGATTTAATTTGATTTTTGACCGAAACTAGTATATACTAGTGTATAATATATTATGATTTTTTTGGCCAAACCATGCATTTCGAAAAGTTTCATAGAATCTAGTTTTTAGATGATTTTTTTGCATGGACTACCATCATAACCTTCCCTCTTAACATATATAAATGATCTGAAAAGTCTCGTATCATTTTAAATAGTCCCCAATTAAATTTGATTTTTTTGACCGAAATAAGTGTATAATATACTATGATTTTTGATCGAAACTTGCATTTCGAAAAGTTTCATAGAATCTAATTTTCCGATGATTTTTTACATGGACTTCCATCATAACCTTCCCTCGTAAAATATATAAATGAAATGTGAAGTTTCATATCATTTCGAGCAGTTCACGATTTAATTTGACTTTTGACCAAAACTAGTATAAACTAGTGTATAATATATTATGATTTTTTGGCCAAACCATGCATTTCGAAAGGTTTCATAGAATCTAGTTTTCAGATGATTTTTTTTGCATGGACTACCATCATAACCTTCCCTCTTAACATATATAAATGATCTGAAAAGTCTCGTATCATTTTAAATAGTCCCCAATTAAATTTGATTTTTTTGACCGAAACAAGTGTATAATATACTGTGATTTTTGATCAAAACTTGCATTTCGAAAAGTTTCAGAGAATCTAATTTTCCGATGTTTTTTTGCATGACCTTCCATCATAACCTTCCCTCGTAAAATATATAAATGATATATGAAGATTCGTATCATTTCGAATAGTCCCCGATTTAATTTGATTTTTGACCGAAACTAGTATAAACTAGTGTATAATATATTATGATTTATTGGCCAAACCATGCATTTCGAAAAGTTTCATAGAATCTAGTTTTCAGATGATTTTTTTGCATGGACTACCATCATAACCTTCCCTCTTAACATATATAAATGATCTGAAAAGTATCATATCATTTTAAATAGTCCCCAATTAAATTTGATTTTTTTGACCGAAATAGTGTATAATATACTATGATTTTTTATCGAAACTTGCATTTCGAAAAAAATTCATAGAATCTAATTTTCCGAAGTTTTTTTGCATGACCTTCCATCATAACCTTCCCTCGTAAAATATATAAATGATATATGAAGTTTCGTATCATTTCGAATAGTCCCCGAATTAATTTCATTTTTGACCGAAACTAGTCTAAACTAGTGTATAATATATTATGATTTTTTGGCCAAACCATGCATTTCGAAAAGTTTCATAGAATCTAGTTTTCAGATGATTTTTTTGCATGGACTACCATCATAACCTTCCCTCTTAACATATATAAATGATCTGAAAAGTCTCGTATCATGTCAAACAGTCCCCAATTAAATTTGATTTTTTTGACCGAAACTAGTGTATAATATACTATGATTTTTGATCTAAACTTGCATTTCGAAAAGTTTCATAGAATCTAATTTCCATTGTATTTTTGCATGTACTTCCATCATAGCCTTCCATCGTAATATATATAAATGATATATGAAGTTTTGTATCATTTAGAATAGTCCCCGATTTAATTTGATTTTTGACCGAAACTAGTATAAACTAGTGTATAATATATTATGATTTTTTGGCCAAACCATGCATTTCGAAAAGTTTCATAGAATCTAGTTTTTAGATGATTTTTTTGCATGGACTACCATCATAACCTTCCCTCTTAACATATATAAATGATCTGAAAAGTCTCGTATCATTTTAAATAGTCCCCAATTAAATTTGATTTTTTTGACCGAAATAAGTGTATAATATACTATGATTTTTGATCGAAACTTGCATTTCGAAAAGTTTCATAGAATCTAATTTACATTGTATTTTTGCATGTACTTCCATCATAGCCTTCCCTCGTAAAATATATAAATGATATATGAAGTTTTGTATCATTTAGAATAGTCCCCGATTTAATTTGACTTTTGACCAAAACTAGTATAAACTAGTGTATAATATATTATGATTTTTTGGCCAAACCATGCATTTCGAAAAGTTTCATAGAATCTAGTTTTCAGATGATTTTTTTGCATGGACTACCATCATAACCTTCCATCTTAACATATATAAATGATCTGAAAAGTCTCGTATCATGTCAAACAGTCCCCACTTTAATTTGATTTTGTTGACCGAAACTAGTGTATAATATACTATGATTTTTGATCGATACTTGCATTTTGAAAAGTTTCATAGAATCTAATTTTCCGATGATTTTTTACATGGACTTCCATCATAACCTTCCCTCGTAAAATATATAAATGAAATGTGAAGTTTCATATTATTTCGAGCAGTTCACGATTTAATTTGATTTTTGAACAAAACTAGTATAAACTAGTGTATAATATATTATGATTTTTTGGCCGATACATGCATTTCGAAAGTTTTCATAGAATCTAGTTTTCAGATGATTTTTTTTGCATGGACTACCATCATAACCTTCCCTCTTAACATATATAAATGATCTGAAAAGTCTCGTATCATTTTAAATAGTCCCCAATTAAATTTGATTTTTTTGACTGAAACAAGTGTATAATATACTATGATTTTTGATCGAAACTTGCATTTTGAAAAGTTTCATAGAATCTAATTTTCCTATGTTTTTTTGCATGACCTTCCATCATAACCTTCCCTCGTAAAATATATAAATGATATATGAAGTTTTGTATCATTTCGAATAGTCCCCGAATTAATTTGATTTTTGACCGAAACTAGTATAAACTAGTGTATAATATATTATGATTTATTGGCCAAACCATGCATTTCGAAAAGTTTCATAGAATCTAGTTTTCAGATGATTTTTTTTGCATGGACTACCATCATAACCTTCCCTCTTAACATATATAAATGATCTGAAAAGTCTCATATCATTTTAAATAGTCCCCAATTAAATTTGATTTTTTTGACCGAAATAGTGTATAATATACTATGATTTTTTATCGAAACTTGCATTTTGAAAAAAATTCATAGAATCTAATTTTCCGAAGTTTTTTTGCATGACCTTCCATCATAACCTTCCCTCGTAAAATATATAAATGATATATGAAGTTTCGTATCATTTCGAATAGTCCCCGAATTAATTTCATTTTTGACCGAAACTAGTCTAAACTAGTGTATAATATATTATGATTTTTTGGCCAAACCATGCATTTCGAAAAGTTTCATAGAATCTAGTTTTCAGATGATTTTTTTGCATGGACTACCATCATAACCTTCCCTCTTAACATATATAAATGATCTGAAAAGTCTCGTATCATGTCAAACAGTCCCCAATTAAATTTGATTTTTTTGACCGAAACTAGTGTATAATATACTATGATTTTTGATCTAAACTTGCATTTCGAAAAGTTTCATAGAATCTAATTTCCATTGTATTTTTGCATGTACATCCATCATAGCCTTCCATCGTAAAATATATAAATGATATATGAAGTTTTGTATCATTTAGAATAGTCCCCGATTTAATTTGATTTTTGACCGAAACTAGTATAAACTAGTGTATAATATATTATGATTTTTTGGCCAAACCATGCATTTCGAAAAGTTTCATAGAATCTAGTTTTTAGATGATTTTTTTGCATGGACTACCATCATAACCTTCCCTCTTAACATATATAAATGATCTGAAAAGTCTCGTATCATTTTAAATAGTCCCCAATTAAATTTGATTTTTTTGACCGAAATAAGTGTATAATATACTAAGATTTTTGATCGAAACTTGCATTTCGAAAAGTTTCATAGAATCTAATTTACATTGTATTTTTGCATGTACTTCCATCATAGCCTTCCCTCGTAAAATATATAAATGATATATGAAGTTTTGTATCATTTAGAATAGTCCCCGATTTAATTTGACTTTTGACCAAAACTAGTATAAACTAGTGTATAATATATTATGATTTTTTGGCCAAACCATGCATTTCGAAAAGTTTCATAGAATCTAGTTTTCAGATGATTTTTTTGCATGGACTACCATCATAACCTTCCATCTTAACATATATAAATGATCTGAAAAGTCTCGTATCATGTCAAACAGTCCCCACTTTAATTTGATTTTGTTGACCGAAACTAGTGTATAATATACTATGATTTTTGATCGATACTTGCATTTTGAAAAGTTTCATAGAATCTAATTTTCCGATGATTTTTTACATGGACTTCCATCATAACCTTCCCTCGTAAAATATATAAATGAAATGTGAAGTTTCATATTATTTCGAGCAGTTCACGATTTAATTTGATTTTTGAACAAAACTAGTATAAACTAGTGTATAATATATTATGATTTTTTGGCCAATACATGCATTTCGAAAGTTTTCATAGAATCTAGTTTTCAGATGATTTTTTTTGCATGGACTACCATCATAACCTTCCCTCTTAACATATATAAATGATCTGAAAAGTCTCGTATCATTTTAAATAGTCCCCAATTAAATTTGATTTTTTTGACTGAAACAAGTGTATAATATACTATGATTTTTGATCGAAACTTGCATTTCGAAAAGTTTCATAGAATCTAATTTTCCTATGTTTTTTTGCATGACCTTCCATCATAACCTTCCCTCGTAAAATATATAAATGATATATGAAGTTTTGTATCATTTCGAATAGTCCCCGAATTAATTTGATTTTTGACCGAAACTAGTATAAACTAGTGTATAATATATTATGATTTATTGGCCAAACCATGCATTTCGAAAAGTTTCATAGAATCTAGTTTTCAGATTATTTTTTTTGCATGGACTACCATCATAACCTTCCCTCTTAACATATATAAATGATCTGAAAAGTCTCATATCATTTTAAATAGTCCCCAATTAAATTTGATTTTTTTGACCGAAATAGTGTATAATATACTATGATTTTTTATCGAAACTTGCATTTCGAAAATTTTCATAGAATCTAATTTTCCGAAGTTTTTTTGCATGACCTTCCATCATAACCTTCCCTCGTAAAATATATAAATGATATATGAAGTTTCGTATCATTTCGAATAGTCCCCGAATTAATTTGATTTTTGACCGAAACTAGTCTAAACTAGTGTATAATATATTATGATTTTTTGGCCAAACCATGCATTTCGAAAAGTTTCATAGAATCTAGTTTTCAGATGATTTTTTTGCATGGACTACCATCATAACCTTCCCTCTTAACATATATAAATGATCTGAAAAGTCTCGTATCATGTCAAACAGTCCCCAATTAAATTTGATTTTTTTGACCGAAACTAGTGTATAATATACTATGATTTTTGATCTAAACTTGCATTTCGAAAAGTTTCATAGAATCTAATTTCCATTGTATTTTTGCATGTACTTCCATCATAGCCTTCCCTCTTAAAATATATAAATGATATATGAAGTTTTGTATCATTTAGAATAGTCCCCGATTTAATTTGATTTTTGACCGAAACTAGTATAAACTAGTGTATAATATATTATGATTTTTTGGCCAAACCATGCATTTCGAAAAGTTTCATAGAATCTAGTTTTCAGATGATTTTTTTGCATGGGTTACCATCATAACCTTCCATCTTAACATATATAAATGATCTGAAAAGTCTCGTATCATGTCAAACAGTCCCCAATTTAATTTGATTTTGTTGACCGAAACTAGTGTATAATATACTATGATTTTTGATCGAAACTTGCATTTTGAAAAGTTTCATAGAATCTAATTTTCCGATGATTTTTTACATGGACTTCCATCATAACCTTCCCTCGTAAAATATATAAATGAAATGTGAAGTTTCGTATTATTTCGAGCAGTTCACGATTTAATTTGATTTTTGAACAAAACTAGTATAAACTAGTGTATAATATATTATGATTTTTTGGCCAATACATGCATTTCGAAAGTTTTCATAGAATCTAGTTTTCAGATGATTTTTTTTGCATGGACTACCATCATAACCTTCCCTCTTAACATATATAAATGATCTGAAAAGTCTCGTATCATTTTAAATAGTCCCCAATTAAATTTGATTTTTTTGACTGAAACAAGTGTATAATATACTATGATTTTTGATCGAAACTTGCATTTCGAAAAGTTTCATAGAATCTAATTTTCCTATGTTTTTTTGCATGACCTTCCATCATAACCTTCGCTCGTAAAATATATAAATGATATATGAAGTTTTGTATCATTTCGAATAGTCCCCGAATTAATTTGATTTTTGACCGAAACTAGTATAAACTAGTGTATAATATATTATGATTTATTGGCCAAACCATGCATTTCGAAAAGTTTCATAGAATCTAGTTTTCAGATGATTTTTTTGCATGGACTACCATCATAACCTTCCCTCTTAACATATATAAATGATCTGAAAAGTCTCATATCATTTTAAATAGTCCCCAATTAAAATTGATTTTTTTGACCGAAATAGTGTATAATATACTATGATTTTTTATCGAAACTTGCATTTCGAAAAGTTTCATAGAATCTAATTTTCCGAAGTTTTTTTGCATGACCTTCCATCATAACCTTCCCTCGTAAAATATATAAATGATATATGAAGTTTCGTATCATTTCGAATAGTCCCCGAATTAATTTGATTTTTGACCGAAACTAGTCTAAACTAGTGTATAATATATTATGATTTTTTGGCCAAACCATGCATTTCGAAAAGTTTCATAGAATCTAGTTTTCAGATGATTTTTTTGCATGGACTACCATCATAACCTTCCCTCTTAACATATATAAATGATCTGAAAAGTCTCGTATCATGTCAAACAGTCCCCAATTAAATTTGATTTTTTTGACCGAAACTAGTGTATAATATACTATGATTTTTGATCTAAACTTGCATTTCGAAAAGTTTCATAGAATCTAATTTCCATTGTATTTTTGCATGTACTTCCATCATAGCCTTCCCTCTTAAAATATATAAATGATATATGAAGTTTTGTATCATTTAGAATAGTCCCCGATTTAATTTGATTTTTGACCGAAACTAGTATAAACTAGTGTATAATATATTATGATTTTTTGGCCAAACCATGCATTTCGAAAAGTTTCATAGAATCTAGTTTTCAGATGATTTTTTTGCATGGGTTACCATCATAACCTTCCATCTTAACATATATAAATGATCTGAAAAGTCTCGTATCATGTCAAACAGTCCCCAATTTAATTTGATTTTGTTGACCGAAACTAGTGTATAATATACTATGATTTTTGATCGAAACTTGCATTTTGAAAAGTTTCATAGAATCTAATTTTCCGATGATTTTTTACATGGACTTCCATCATAACCTTCCCTCGTAAAATATATAAATGAAATGTGAAGTTTCGTATTATTTCGAGCAGTTCACGATTTAATTTGATTTTTGAACAAAACTAGTATAAACTAGTGTATAATATATTATGATTTTTTGGCCAATACATGCATTTCGAAAGTTTTCATAGAATCTAGTTTTCAGATGATTTTTTTTGCATGGACTACCATCATAACCTTCCCTCTTAACATATATAAATGATCTGAAAAGTCTCGTATCATTTTAAATAGTCCCCAATTAAATTTGATATTTTTGACTGAAACAAGTGTATAATATACTATGATTTTTGATCGAAACATGCATTTCGAAAAGTTTCATAGAATCTAATTTTCCGATGTTTTTTTGCATGACCTTCCATCATAACCTTCCCTCGTAAAATATATAAATGATATATGAAGTTTCGTATCATTTCGAATAGTCCCCGATTTAATTTGATTTTTGACCGAAACTAGTATAAACTAGTGTATAATACATTATGATTTTTTGGCCAAACCTTGCATTTCGAACAGTTTCATAGAATCTAGTTTTCAGATGATTTTTTTGCATGGACTACCATCATAATCTTCCCTCTTAACATATATAAATGATCTGAATAGTCTCGTATCATTTTAAATAGTCGCCAATTAAATTTGATTTTTTTGACCGAAATAAGTGTATAATATACTATGATTTTTGATCGAAACTTGCATTTCGAAAAGTTTCATAGAATCTAATTTTCCGAAGTTTTTTTGCATGACCTTCCATCATAACCTTCCCTCGTAAAATATATAAATGATATATGAAGTTTCGTATCATTTCGAATAGTCCCCGAATTAATTTCATTTTTGACCGAAACTAGTCTAAACTAGTGTATAATATATTATGATTTTTTGGCCAAACCATGCATTTCGAAAAGTTTCATAGAATCTAGTTTTCAGATGATTTTTTTGCATGGACTACCATCATAACCTTCCCTCTTAACATATATAAATGATCTGAAAAGTCTCGTATCATGTCAAACAGTCCCCAATTAAATTTGATTTTTTTGACCGAAACTAGTGTATAATATACTATGATTTTTGATCTAAACTTGCATTTCGAAAAGTTTCATAGAATCTAATTTCCATTGTATTTTTGCATGTACTTCCATCATAGCCTTCCATCGTAAAATATATAAATGATATATGAAGGTTTGTATCATTTAGAATAGTCCCCGATTTAATTTGATTTTTGACCGAAACTAGTATAAACTAGTGTATAATATATTATGATTTTTTGGCCAAACCATGCATTTCGAAAAGTTTCATAGAATCTAGTTTTCAGATGATTTTTTTGCATGGGTTACCATCATAACCTTCCATCTTAACATATATAAATGATCTGAAAAGTCTCGTATCATGTCAAACAGTCCCCAATTTAATTTGATTTTGTTGACCGAAACTAGTGTATAATATACTATGATTTTTGATCGAAACTTGCATTTCGAAAAGTTTCATAGAATCTAATTTTCCGATGATTTTTTACATGGACTTCCATCATAACCTTCCCTCGTAAAATATATAAATGATATATGAAGTTTTGTATCATATAGAATAGTTCACAATTTAATTTGATTTTTGACCAAAACTAGTATAAACTAGTGTATAATATATTATGATTTTTTGGCCAAACCATGCATTTCGAAAGTTTTCATAGAATCTAGTTTTCAGATGATTTTTTTGCATGGACTACCATCATAACCTTCCATCTTAACATATATAAATGATCTGAAAAGTTTCGTATCATTTTAAATAGTCCCCAATTAAATTTGATTTTTTTGACCGAAACTAGTGTATAATATACTATGATTTTTGATCGAAACTTGCATTTTGAAAAGTTTCATAGAATCTAATTTTCGAACATGTTTTTTTGCATGACCTTCCATCATAACCTTCCCTCGTAAAATATATAAATGATATATGAAGTTTCGTATCATTTCGAATAGTCCCCGAATTAATTTGATTTTTGACCGAAACTAGTATAAACTAGTGTATAATATATTATGATTTATTGGCCAAACCATGCATTTCGAAAAGTTTCATAGAATCTAGTTTTCAGATGATTTTTTTGCATGGACTACCATCATAACCTTCCCTCTTAACATATATAAATGATCTGAAAAGTCTCATATCATTTTAAATAGTCCCCAATTAAATTTGATTTTTTTGACCGAAATAATGTATAATATACTATGATTTTTTATCGAAACTTGCATTTCGAAAAGTTTCATAGAATCTAATTTTCCGAATTTTTTTTGCATGACCTTCCATCATAACCTTCCCTCGTAAAATATATAAATGATATATGAAGTTTCGTATCATTTCGAATAGTCCCCGAATTAATTTGATTTTTGACCGAAACTAGTCTAAACTAGTGTATAATATATTATGATTTTTTGGCCAAACCATGCATTTCGAAAAGTTTCATAGAATCTAGTTTTCAGATGATTTTTTTGCATGGACTACCATCATAACCTTCCCTCTTAACATATATAAATGATCTGAAAAGTCTCGTATCATGTCAAACAGTCCCCAATTAAATTTGATTTTTTTGACCGAAACTAGTGTATAATATACTATGATTTTTGATCTAAACTTGCATTTCGAAAAGTTTCATAGAATCTAATTTCCATTGTATTTTTGCATGTACTTCCATCATAGCCTTCCCTCTTAAAATATATAAATGATATATGAAGTTTTGTATCATTTAGAATAGTCCCCGATTTAATTTGATTTTTGACCGAAACTAGTATAAACTAGTGTATAATATATTATGATTTTTTGGCCAAACCATGCATTTCGAAAAGTTTCATAGAATCTAGTTTTCAGATGATTTTTTTGCATGGGTTACCATCATAACCTTCCATCTTAACATATATAAATGATCTGAAAAGTCTCGTATCATGTCAAACAGTCCCCAATTTAATTTGATTTTGTTGACCGAAACTAGTGTATAATATACTATGATTTTTGATCGAAACTTGCATTTCGAAAAGTTTCATAGAATCTAATTTTCCGATGATTTTTTACATGGACTTCCATCATAACCTTCCCTCGTAAAATATATAAATGATATATGAAGTTTTGTATCATATAGAATAGTTCACAATTTAATTTGATTTTTGACCAAAACTAGTATAAACTAGTGTATAATATATTATGATTTTTTGGCCAAACCATGCATTTCGAAAGTTTTCATAGAATCTAGTTTTCAGATGATTTTTTTGCATGGACTACCATCATAACCTTCCATCTTAACATATATAAATGATCTGAAAAGTTTCGTATCATTTTAAATAGTCCCCAATTAAATTTGATTTTTTTGACCGAAACTAGTGTATAATATACTATGATTTTTGATCGAAACTTGCATTTTGAAAAGTTTCATAGAATCTAATTTTCGAACATGTTTTTTTGCATGACCTTCCATCATAACCTTCCCTCGTAAAATATATAAATGATATATGAAGTTTCGTATCATTTCGAATAGTCCCCGAATTAATTTGATTTTTGACCGAAACTAGTATAAACTAGTGTATAATATATTATGATTTATTGGCCAAACCATGCATTTCGAAAAGTTTCATAGAATCTAGTTTTCAGATGATTTTTTTGCATGGACTACCATCATAACCTTCCCTCTTAACATATATAAATGATCTGAAAAGTCTCATATCATTTTAAATAGTCCCCAATTAAATTTGATTTTTTTGACCGAAATAATGTATAATATACTATGATTTTTTATCGAAACTTGCATTTCGAAAAGTTTCATAGAATCTAATTTTCCGAATTTTTTTTGCATGACCTTCCATCATAACCTTCCCTCGTAAAATATATAAATGATATATGAAGTTTCGTATCATTTCGAATAGTCCCCGAATTAATTTGATTTTTGACCGAAACTAGTCTAAACTAGTGTATAATATATTATGATTTTTTGGCCAAACCATGCATTTCGAAAAGTTTCATAGAATCTAGTTTTCAGATGATTTTTTTGCATGGACTACCATCATAACCTTCCCTCTTAACATATATAAATGATCTGAAAAGTCTCGTATCATGTCAAACAGTCCCCAATTAAATTTGATTTTTTTGACCGAAACTAGTGTATAATATACTATGATTTTTGATCTAAACTTGCATTTCGAAAAGTTTCATAGAATCTAATTTCCATTGTATTTTTGCATGTACTTCCATCATAGCCTTCCCTCTTAAAATATATAAATGATATATGAAGTTTTGTATCATTTAGAATAGTCCCCGATTTAATTTGATTTTTGACCGAAACTAGTATAAACTAGTGTATAATATATTATGATTTTTTGGCCAAACCATGCATTTCGAAAAGTTTCATAGAATCTAGTTTTCAGATGATTTTTTTGCATGGGTTACCATCATAACCTTCCATCTTAACATATATAAATGATCTGAAAAGTCTCGTATCATGTCAAACAGTCCCCAATTTAATTTGATTTTGTTGACCGAAACTAGTGTATAATATACTATGATTTTTGATCGAAACTTGCATTTTGAAAAGTTTCATAGAATCTAATTTTCCGATGATTTTTTACATGGACTTCCATCATAACCTTCCCTCGTAAAATATATAAATGAAATGTGAAGTTTCGTATTATTTCGAGCAGTTCACGATTTAATTTGATTTTTGAACAAAACTAGTATAAACTAGTGTATAATATATTATGATTTTTTGGCCAATACATGCATTTCGAAAGTTTTCATAGAATCTAGTTTTCAGATGATTTTTTTTGCATGGACTACCATCATAACCTTCCCTCTTAACATATATAAATGATCTGAAAAGTCTCGTATCATTTTAAATAGTCCCCAATTAAATTTGATTATTTTGACTGAAACAAGTGTATAATATACTATGATTTTTGATCGAAACATGCATTTCGAAAAGTTTCATAGAATCTAATTTTCCGATGTTTTTTTGCATGACCTTCCATCATAACCTTCCCTCGTAAAATATATAAATGATATATGAAGTTTCGTATCATTTCGAATAGTCCCCGATTTAATTTGATTTTTGACCGAAACTAGTATAAACTAGTGTATAATATATTATGATTTTTTGGCCAAACCTTGCATTTCGAACAGTTTCATAGAATCTAGTTTTCAGATGATTTTTTTGCATGGACTACCATCATAACCTTCCCTCTTAACATATATAAATGATCTGAATAGTCTAGTATCATTTTAAATAGTCGCCAATTAAATTTGATTTTTTTGACCGAAATAAGTGTATAATATACTATGATTTTTGATCGAAACTTGCATTTCGAAAAGTTTCATAGAATCTAATTTTCCGAAGATTTTTTGCATGACCTTCCATCATAACCTTCCCTCGTAAAATATATAAATGATATATGAAGTTTCGTATCATTTCGAATAGTCCCCGAATTAATTTCATTTTTGACCGAAACTAGTCTAAACTAGTGTATAATATATTATGATTTTTTGGCCAAACCATGCATTTCGAAAAGTTTCATAGAATCTAGTTTTCAGATGATTTTTTTGCATGGACTACCATCATAACCTTCCCTCTTAACATATATAAATGATCTGAAAAGTCTCGTATCATGTCAAACAGTCCCCAATTAAATTTGATTTTTTTGACCGAAACTAGTGTATAATATACTATGATTTTTGATCTAAACTTGCATTTCGAAAAGTTTCATAGAATCTAATTTCCATTGTATTTTTGCATGTACTTCCATCATAGCCTTCCATCGTAAAATATATAAATGATATATGAAGTTTTGTATCATTTAGAATAGTCCCCGATTTAATTTGATTTTTGACCGAAACTAGTATAAACTAGTGTATAATATATTATGATTTTTTGGCCAAACCATGCATTTCGAAAAGTTTCATAGAATCTAGTTTTTAGATGATTTTTTTGCATGGACTACCATCATAACCTTCCCTCTTAACATATATAAATGATCTGAAAAGTCTCGTATCATTTTAAATAGTCCCCAATTAAATTTGATTTTTTTGACCGAAATAAGTGTATAATATACTATGATTTTTGATCGAAACTTGCATTTCGAAAAGTTTCATAGAATCTAATTTACATTGTATTTTTGCATGTACTTCCATCATAGCCTTCCCTCGTAAAATATATAAATGATATATGAAGTTTTGTATCATTTAGAATAGTCCCCGATTTAATTTGACTTTTGACCAAAACTAGTATAAACTAGTGTATAATATATTATGATTTTTTGGCCAAACCATACATTTCGAAAAGTTTCATAGAATCTAGTTTTCAGATGATTTTTTTGCATGGACTACCATCATAACCTTCCATCTTAACATATATAAATGATCTGAAAAGTCTCGTATCATGTCAAACAGTCCCCACTTTAATTTGATTTTGTTGACCGAAACTAGTGTATAATATACTATGATTTTTGATCGAAACTTGCATTTTGAAAAGTTTCATAGAATCTAATTTTCCGATGATTTTTTACATGGACTTCCATCATAACCTTCCCTCGTAAAATATATAAATGAAATGTGAAGTTTCATATTATTTCGAGCAGTTCACGATTTAATTTGATTTTTGAACAAAACTAGTATAAACTAGTGTATAATATATTATGATTTTTTGGCCAATACATGCATTTCGAAAGTTTTCATAGAATCTAGTTTTCAGATGATTTTTTTTGCATGGACTACCATCATAACCTTCCCTCTTAACATATATAAATGATCTGAAAAGTCTCGTATCATTTTAAATAGTCCCCAATTAAATTTGATTTTTTTGACTGAAACAAGTGTATAATATACTATGATTTTTGATCGAAACTTGCATTTCGAAAAGTTTCATAGAATCTAATTTTCCGATGTTTTTTTGCATGACCTTCCATCATAACCTTCCCTCGTAAAATATATAAATGATATATGAAGTTTCGTATCATTTCGAATAGTCCCCGAATTAATTTGATTTTTGACCGAAACTAGTATAAACTAGTGTATAATATATTATGATTTATTGGCCAAACCATGCATTTCGAAAAGTTTCATAGAATCTAGTTTTCAGATGATTTTTTTGCATGGACTACCATCATAACCTTCCCTCTTAACATATATAAATGATCTGAAAAGTCTCATATCATTTTAAATAGTCCCCAATTAAATTTGATTTTTTTGACCGAAATAGTGTATAATATACTATGATTTTTTATCGAAACTTGCATTTCGAAAAGTTTCATAGAATCTAATTTTCCGAAGTTTTTTTGCATGACCTTCCATCATAACCTTCCCTCGTAAAATATATAAATGATATATGAAGTTTCGTATCATTTCGAATAGTCCCCGAATTAATTTGATTTTTGACCGAAACTAGTCTAAACTAGTGTATAATATATTATGATTTTTTGGCCAAACCATGCATTTCGAAAAGTTTCATAGAATCTAGTTTTCAGATGATTTTTTTGCATGGACTACCATCATAACCTTCCCTCTTAACATATATAAATGATCTGAAAAGTCTCGTATCATGTCAAACAGTCCCCAATTAAATTTGATTTTTTTGACAGAAACTAGTGTATAATATACTATGATTTTTGATCTAAACTTGCATTTCGAAAAGTTTCATAGAATCTAATTTCCATTGTATTTTTGCATGTACTTCCATCATAGCCTTCCCTCTTAAAATATATAAATGATATATGAAGTTTTGTATCATTTAGAATAGTCCCCGATTTAATTTGATTTTTGACCGAAACTAGTATAAACTAGTGTATAATATATTATGATTTTTTGGCCAAACCATGCATTTCGAAAAGTTTCATAGAATCTAGTTTTCAGATGATTTTTTTGCATGGGTTACCATCATAACCTTCCATCTTAACATATATAAATGATCTGAAAAGTCTCGTATCATGTCAAACAGTCCCCAATTTAATTTGATTTTGTTGACCGAAACTAGTGTATAATATACTATGATTTTTGATCGAAACTTGCATTTTGAAAAGTTTCATAGAATCTAATTTTCCGATGATTTTTTACATGGACTTCCATCATAACCTTCCCTCGTAAAATATATAAATGAAATGTGAAGTTTCGTATTATTTCGAGCAGTTCACGATTTAATTTGATTTTTGAACAAAACTAGTATAAACTAGTGTATAATATATTATGATTTTTTGGCCAATACATGCATTTCAAAAGTTTTCATAGAATCTAGTTTTCAGATGATTTTTTTTGCATGGACTACCATCATAACCTTCCCTCTTAACATATATAAATGATCTGAAAAGTCTCGTATCATTTTAAATAGTCCCCAATTAAATTTGATTTTTTTGACTGAAACAAGTGTATAATATACTATGATTTTTGATCGAAACATGCATTTCGAAAAGTTTCATAGAATCTAATTTTCCGATGTTTTTTTGCATGACCTTCCATCATAACCTTCCCTCGTAAAATATATAAATGATATATGAAGTTTCGTATCATTTCGAATAGTCCCCGATTTAATTTGATTTTTGACCGAAACTAGTATAAACTAGTGTATAATATATTATGATTTTTTGGCCAAACCTTGCATTTCGAACAGTTTCATAGAATCTAGTTTTCAGATGATTTTTTTGCATGGACTACCATCATAACCTTCCCTCTTAACATATATAAATGATCTGAATAGTCTCGTATCATTTTAAATAGTCGCCAATTAAATTTGATTTTTTTGACCGAAATAAGTGTATAATATACTATGATTTTTGATCGAAACTTGCATTTCGAAAAGTTTCATAGAATCTAATTTTCCGATGTTTTTTGCATGACCTTCCATCATAACCTTCCCTCGTAAAATATATAAATGATATATGAAGTTTCGTATCATTTCGAATAGTCCCTGATTTAATTGGATTTTTGACAGTAACTAGTATAAACTAGTGTATAATATATTATGATTTTTTGGCCAAACCATGCATTTCGAAAAGTTTCATAGAATCTAGTTTTCAAATGATTTTTTTGCTTGGACTACCATCATAACCTTCCCTCTTAACATATATAAATGATCTGAAAAGTCTCGTATCACGTCAAACAGTCCCCAATTAAATTTGATTTTGTTGACCGAAACTAGTGTATAATATACTATGATTTTTGATCGAAACTTGCATTTCGAAAAGTTTCATAGAATCTAATTTTCCAATGTTTGTTTGCAGGAACTTCCATCATAACCTTCCCTCGTAAAATATATAAATGATATATGAAGTTTCGTATCATTTCGAATAGTCCCCGATTTAATTTGATTTTTGACCGAAACTAGTCTAAACTAGTATATAATATATTATGATTTTTTGGCCAAACCATGCATTTCAAAAAGTTTCATAGAATCTAGTTTTCAGATGATTTTTTTGCATGGACTACCATCATAACCTTCCCTCTTAACATATATAAATGATCTGATAAGTCTCGTATCATGTCAAACAGTCCCCAATTAAATTTGATTTTTTGACCGAAACTAGTGTATAATATACTATGATTTTTGATCGAAACTTGCATTTCGAAAAGTTTCATAGAATCTAATTTTCCAATGTTTGTTTGCAGGAACTTCCATCATAACCTTCCCTCGTAAAATATATAAATGATATATGAAGTTTCGTATCATTTCGAATAGTCCCCTATTTAATTTGATTTTTGACCGAAACTAGTCTAAACTAGTATATAATATATTATGATTTTTTGGCCAAACCATGCATTTCAAAAAGTTTCATAGAATCTAGTTTTCAGATGATTTTTTTGCATGGACTACCATCATAACCTTCCCTCTTACCATATATAAATGATCTGATAAGTCTCGTATCATGTCAAACAGTCCCCAATTAAATTTGATTTTTTGACCGAAACTAGTGTATAATATACTATGATTTTTGATCGAAACTTGCATTTCGAAAAGTTTCATAGAATCTAATTTCCATTGTATTTTTGCATGTACTTCCATCATAGCCTTCCCTCGTAAAATATATAAATGATATATGAAGTTTTGTATCATTTAGAATAGTCCCCGATTTAATTTGATTTTTGACCGAAACTAGTATAAACTAGTGTATAATATATTATGATTTTTTGGCCAAACCATGCATTTCGAAAAGTTTCATAGAATCTAGTTTTCAGATGATTTTTTTGCATGGACTACCATCATAACCTTCCCTCTTAACATATATAAATGATCTGAAAAGTCTCGTATCATGTCAAACAGTCCCCAATTAAATTTGATTTTTTTGACCGAAACTAGTGTATAATATACTATGATTTCTGATCTAAACTTGCATTTCGAAAAGTTTCATAGAATCTAATTTCCATTGTATTTTTGCATGTACTTCCATCATAGCCTTCCCTCTTAAAATATATAAATGATATATGAAGTTTTGTATCATTTAGAATAGTCCCCGATTTAATTTGATTTTTGACCGAAACTAGTATAAACTAGTGTATAATATATTATGATTTTTTGGCCAAACCATGCATTTCGAAAAGTTTCATAGAATCTAGTTTTCAGATGATTTTTTTGCATTGGTTACCATCATAACCTTCCATCTTAACATATATAAATGATCTGAAAAGTCTCGTATCATGTCAAACAGTCCCCAATTTAATTTGATTTTGTTGACCGAAACTAGTGTATAATATACTATGATTTTTGATCGAAACTTGCATTTTGAAAAGTTTCATAGAATCTAATTTTCCGATGATTTTTTACATGGACTTCCATCATAACCTTCCCTCGTAAAATATATAAATGAAATGTGAAGTTTCGTATTATTTCGAGCAGTTCACGATTTAATTTGATTTTTGAACAAAACTAGTATAAACTAGTGTATAATATATTATGATTTTTTGGCCAATACATGCATTTCGAAAGTTTTCATAGAATCTAGTTTTCAGATGATTTTTTTTGCATGCACTACCATCATAACCTTCCCTCTTAACATATATAAATGATCTGAAAAGTCTCGTATCATTTTAAATAGTCCCCAATTAAATTTGATTTTTTTGACTGAAACAAGTGTATAATATACTATGATATTTGATCGAAACATGCATTTCGAAAAGTTTCATAGAATCTAATTTTCCGATGTTTTTTTGCATGACCTTCCATCATAACCTTCCCTCGTAAAATATATAAATGATATATGAAGTTTCGTATCATTTCGAATAGTCCCCGATTTAATTTGATTTTTGACCGAAACTAGTATAAACTAGTGTATAATATATTATGATTTTTTGGCCAAACCTTGCATTTCGAACAGTTTCATAGAATCTAGTTTTCAGATGATTTTTTTGCATGGACTACCATCATAACCTTCCCTCTTAACATATATAAATGATCTGAATAGTCTCGTATCATTTTAAATAGTCGCCAATTAAATTTGATTTTTTTGACCGAAATAAGTGTATAATATACTATGATTTTTGATCGAAACTTGCATTTCGAAAAGTTTCATAGAATCTAATTTTCCGATGTTTTTTTGCATGACCTTCCATCATAACCTTCCCTCGTAAAATATATAAATGATATATGAAGTTTCGTATCATTTCGAATAGTCCCCGATTTAATTGGATTTTTGACCGTAACTAGTATAAACTAGTGTATAATATATTATGATTTTTTGGCCAAACCATGCATTTCGAATAGTTTCATAGAATCTAGTTTTCAGATGATTTTTTTGCATGGACTACCATCATAACCTTCCCTCTTAACATATATAAATGATCTGAAAAGTCTCGTATCATGTCAAACAGTCCCCAATTAAATTTGATTTTTTTGACAGAAACTAGTGTATAATATACTATGATTTTTGATCTAAACTTGCATTTCGAAAAGTTTCATAGAATCTAATTTCCATTGTATTTTTGCATGTACTTCCATCATAGCCTTCCCTCTTAAAATATATAAATGATATATGAAGTTTTGTATCATTTAGAATAGTCCCCGATTTAATTTGATTTTTGACCGAAACTAGTATAAACTAGTGTATAATATATTATGATTTTTTGGCCAAACCATGCATTTCGAAAAGTTTCATAGAATCTAGTTTTCAGATGATTTTTTTGCATGGGTTACCATCATAACCTTCCATCTTAACATATATAAATGATCTGAAAAGTCTCGTATCATGTCAAACAGTCCCCAATTTAATTTGATTTTGTTGACCGAAACTAGTGTATAATATACTATGATTTTTGATCGAAACTTGCATTTTGAAAAGTTTCATAGAATCTAATTTTCCGATGATTTTTTACATGGACTTCCATCATAACCTTCCCTCGTAAAATATATAAATGAAATGTGAAGTTTCGTATTATTTCGAGCAGTTCACGATTTAATTTGATTTTTGAACAAAACTAGTATAAACTAGTGTATAATATATTATGATTTTTTGGCCAATACATGCATTTCAAAAGTTTTCATAGAATCTAGTTTTCAGATGATTTTTTTTGCATGGACTACCATCATAACCTTCCCTCTTAACATATATAAATGATCTGAAAAGTCTCGTATCATTTTAAATAGTCCCCAATTAAATTTGATTTTTTTGACTGAAACAAGTGTATAATATACTATGATTTTTGATCGAAACATGCATTTCGAAAAGTTTCATAGAATCTAATTTTCCGATGTTTTTTTGCATGACCTTCCATCATAACCTTCCCTCGTAAAATATATAAATGATATATGAAGTTTCGTATCATTTCGAATAGTCCCCGATTTAATTTGATTTTTGACTGAAACTAGTATAAACTAGTGTATAATATATTATGATTTTTTGGCCAAACCTTGCATTTCGAACAGTTTCATAGAATCTAGTTTTCAGATGATTTTTTTGCATGGACTACCATCATAACCTTCCCTCTTAACATATATAAATGATCTGAATAGTCTCGTATCATTTTAAATAGTCGCCAATTAAATTTGATTTTTTTGACCGAAATAAGTGTATAATATACTATGATTTTTGATCGAAACTTGCATTTCGAAAAGTTTCATAGAATCTAATTTTCCGATGTTTTTTTGCATGACCTTCCATCATAACCTTCCCTCGTAAAATATATAAATGATATATGAAGTTTCGTATCATTTCGAATAGTCCCCGATTTAATTGGATTTTTGACCGTAACTAGTATAAACTAGTGTATAATATATTATGATTTTTTGGCCAAACCATGCATTTCGAATAGTTTCATAGAATCTAGTTTTCAGATGATTTTTTTGCATGGACTACCATCATAACCTTCCCTCTTAACATATATAAATGATCTGAAAAGTCTCGTATCATGTCAAACAGTCCCCAATTAAATTTGATTTTTTTGACAGAAACTAGTGTATAATATACTATGATTTTTGATCTAAACTTGCATTTCGAAAAGTTTCATAGAATCTAATTTCCATTGTATTTTTGCATGTACTTCCATCATAGCCTTCCCTCTTAAAATATATAAATGATATATGAAGTTTTGTATCATTTAGAATAGTCCCCGATTTAATTTGATTTTTGACCGAAACTAGTATAAACTAGTGTATAATATATTATGATTTTTTGGCCAAACCATGCATTTCGAAAAGTTTCATAGAATCTAGTTTTCAGATGATTTTTTTGCATGGGTTACCATCATAACCTTCCATCTTAACATATATAAATGATCTGAAAAGTCTCGTATCATGTCAAACAGTCCCCAATTTAATTTGATTTTGTTGACCGAAACTAGTGTATAATATACTATGATTTTTGATCGAAACTTGCATTTTGAAAAGTTTCATAGAATCTAATTTTCCGATGATTTTTTACATGGACTTCCATCATAACCTTCCCTCGTAAAATATATAAATGAAATGTGAAGTTTCGTATTATTTCGAGCAGTTCACGATTTAATTTGATTTTTGAACAAAACTAGTATAAACTAGTGTATAATATATTATGATTTTTTGGCCAATACATGCATTTCAAAAGTTTTCATAGAATCTAGTTTTCAGATGATTTTTTTTGCATGGACTACCATCATAACCTTCCCTCTTAACATATATAAATGATCTGAAAAGTCTCGTATCATTTTAAATAGTCCCCAATTAAATTTGATTTTTTTGACTGAAACAAGTGTATAATATACTATGATTTTTGATCGAAACATGCATTTCGAAAAGTTTCATAGAATCTAATTTTCCGATGTTTTTTTGCATGACCTTCCATCATAACCTTCCCTCGTAAAATATATAAATGATATATGAAGTTTCGTATCATTTCGAATAGTCCCCGATTTAATTTGATTTTTGACCGAAACTAGTATAAACTAGTGTATAATATATTATGATTTTTTGGCCAAACCTTGCATTTCGAACAGTTTCATAGAATCTAGTTTTCAGATGATTTTTTTGCATGGACTACCATCATAACCTTCCCTCTTAACATATATAAATGATCTGAATAGTCTCGTATCATTTTAAATAGTCGCCAATTAAATTTGATTTTTTTGACCGAAATAAGTGTATAATATACTATGATTTTTGATCGAAACTTGCATTTCGAAAAGTTTCATAGAATCTAATTTTCCGATGTTTTTTGCATGACCTTCCATCATAACCTTCCCTCGTAAAATATATAAATGATATATGAAGTTTCGTATCATTTCGAATAGTCCCTGATTTAATTGGATTTTTGACCGTAACTAGTATAAACTAGTGTATAATATATTATGATTTTTTGGCCAAACCATGCATTTCGAAAAGTTTCATAGAATCTAGTTTTCAAATGATTTTTTTGCTTGGACTACCATCATAACCTTCCCTCTTAACATATATAAATGATCTGAAAAGTCTCGTATCATGTCAAACAGTCCCCAATTAAATTTGATTTTGTTGACCGAAACTAGTGTATAATATACTATGATTTTTGATCGAAACTTGCATTTCGAAAAGTTTCATAGAATCTAATTTTCCAATGTTTGTTTGCAGGAACTTCCATCATAACCTACCCTCGTAAAATATATAAATGATATATGAAGTTTCGTATCATTTCGAATAGTCCCCGATTTAATTTGATTTTTGACCGAAACTAGTCTAAACTAGTATATAATATATTATGATTTTTTGGCCAAACCATGCATTTCAAAAAGTTTCATAGAATCTAGTTTTCAGATGATTTTTTTGCATGGACTACCATCATAACCTTCCCTCTTAACATATATAAATGATCTGATAAGTCTCGTATCATGTCAAACAGTCCCCAATTAAATTTGATTTTTTGACCGAAACTAGTGTATAATATACTATGATTTTTGATCGAAACTTGCATTTCGAAAAGTTTCATAGAATCTAATTTTCCAATGTTTGTTTGCAGGAACTTCCATCATAACCTTCCCTCGTAAAATATATAAATGATATATGAAGTTTCGTATCATTTCGAATAGTCCCCGATTTAATTTGATTTTTGACCGAAACTAGTCTAAACTAGTATATAATATATTATGATTTTTTGGCCAAACCATGCATTTCAAAAAGTTTCATAGAATCTAGTTTTCAGATGATTTTTTTGCATGGACTACCATCATAACCTTCCCTCTTACCATATATAAATGATCTGATAAGTCTCGTATCATGTCAAACAGTCCCCAATTAAATTTGATTTTTTGACCGAAACTAGTGTATAATATACTATGATTTTTGATCGAAACTTGCATTTCGAAAAGTTTCATAGAATCTAATTTCCATTGTATTTTTGCATGTACTTCCATCATAGCCTTCCCTCGTAAAATATATAAATGATATATGAAGTTTTGTATCATTTAGAATAGTCCCCGATTTAATTTGATTTTTGACCGAAACTAGTATAAACTAGTGTATAATATATTATGATTTTTTGGCCAAACCATGCATTTCGAAAAGTTTCATAGAATCTAGTTTTCAGATGATTTTTTTGCATGGACTACCATCATAACCTTCCCTCTTAACATATATAAATGATCTTAAAAGTCTCGTATCATGTCAAACAGTCCCCAATTAAATTTGATTTTTTTGACCGAAACTAGTGTATAATATACTATGATTTCTGATCTAAACTTGCATTTCGAAAAGTTTCATAGAATCTAATTTCCATTGTATTTTTGCATGTACTTCCATCATAGCCTTCCCTCTTAAAATATATAAATGATATATGAAGTTTTGTATCATTTAGAATAGTCCCCGATTTAATTTGATTTTTGACCGAAACTAGTATAAACTAGTGTATAATATATTATGATTTTTTGGCCAAACCATGCATTTCGAAAAGTTTCATAGAATCTAGTTTTCAGATGATTTTTTTGCATGGGTTACCATCATAACCTTCCATCTTAACATATATAAATGATCTGAAAAGTCTCATATCATGTCAAACAGTCCCCAATTTAATTTGATTTTGTTGACCGAAACTAGTGTATAATATACTATGATTTTTGATCGAAACTTGCATTTTGAAAAGTTTCATAGAATCTAATTTTCCGATGATTTTTTACATGGACTTCCATCATAACCTTCCCTCGTAAAATATATAAATGAAATGTGAAGTTTCGTATTATTTCGAGCAGTTCACGATTTAATTTGATTTTTGAACAAAACTAGTATAAACTAGTGTATAATATATTATGATTTTTTGGCCAATACATGCATTTCGAAAGTTTTCATAGAATCTAGTTTTCAGATGATTTTTTTTGCATGGACTACCATCATAACCTTCCCTCTTAACATATATAAATGATCTGAAAAGTCTCGTATCATTTTAAATAGTCCCCAATTAAATTTGATTTTTTTGACTGAAACAAGTGTATAATATACTATGATATTTGATCGAAACATGCATTTCGAAAAGTTTCATAGAATCTAATTTTCCGATGTTTTTTTGCATGACCTTCCATCATAACCTTCCCTCGTAAAATATATAAATGATATATGAAGTTTCGTATCATTTCGAATAGTCCCCGATTTAATTTGATTTTTGACCGAAACTAGTATAAACTAGTGTATAATATATTATGATTTTTTGGCCAAACCTTGCATTTCGAACAGTTTCATAGAATCTAGTTTTCAGATGATTTTTTTGCATGGACTACCATCATAACCTTCCCTCTTAACATATATAAATGATCTGAATAGTCTCGTATCATTTTAAATAGTCGCCAATTAAATTTGATTTTTTTGACCGAAATAAGTGTATAATATACTATGATTTTTGATCGAAACTTGCATTTCGAAAAGTTTCATAGAATCTAATTTTCCGATGTTTTTTTGCATGACCTTCCATCATAACCTTCCCTCGTAAAATATATAAATGATATATGAAGTTTCGTATCATTTCGAATAGTCCCCGATTTAATTGGATTTTTGACCGTAACTAGTATAAACTAGTGTATAATATATTATGATTTTTTGGCCAAACCATGCATTTCGAATAGTTTCATAGAATCTAGTTTTCAGATGATTTTTTTGCATGGACTACCATCATAACCTTCCCTCTTAACATATATAAATGATCTGAAAAGTCTCGTATCATGTCAAACAGTCCCCAATTAAATTTTATTTTTTTGACAGAAACTAGTGTATAATATACTATGATTTTTGATCTAAACTTGCATTTCGAAAAGTTTCATAGAATCTAATTTCCATTGTATTTTTGCATGTACTTCCATCATAGCCTTCCCTCTTAAAATATATAAATGATATATGAAGTTTTGTATCATTTAGAATAGTCCCCGATTTAATTTGATTTTTGACCGAAACTAGTATAAACTAGTGTATAATATATTATGATTTTTTGGCCAAACCATGCATTTCGAAAAGTTTCATAGAATCTAGTTTTCAGATGATTTTTTTGCATGGGTTACCATCATAACCTTCCATCTTAACATATATAAATGATCTGAAAAGTCTCGTATCATGTCAAACAGTCCCCAATTTAATTTGATTTTGTTGACCGAAACTAGTGTATAATATACTATGATTTTTGATCGAAACTTGCATTTTGAAAAGTTTCATAGAATCTAATTTTCCGATGATTTTTTACATGGACTTCCATCATAACCTTCCCTCGTAAAATATATAAATGAAATGTGAAGTTTCGTATTATTTCGAGCAGTTCACGATTTAATTTGATTTTTGAACAAAACTAGTATAAACTAGTGTATAATATATTATGATTTTTTGGCCAATACATGCATTTCAAAAGTTTTCATAGAATCTAGTTTTCAGATGATTTTTTTTGCATGGACTACCATCATAACCTTCCCTCTTAACATATATAAATGATCTGAAAAGTCTCGTATCATTTTAAATAGTCCCCAATTAAATTTGATTTTTTTGACTGAAACAAGTGTATAATATACTATGATTTTTGATCGAAACATGCATTTCGAAAAGTTTCATAGAATCTAATTTTCCGATGTTTTTTTGCATGACCTTCCATCATAACCTTCCCTCGTAAAATATATAAATGATATATGAAGTTTCGTATCATTTCGAATAGTCCCCGATTTAATTTGATTTTTGACCGAAACTAGTATAAACTAGTGTATAATATATTATGATTTTTTGGCCAAACCTTGCATTTCGAACAGTTTCATAGAATCTAGTTTTCAGATGATTTTTTTGCATGGACTACCATCATAACCTTCCCTCTTAACATATATAAATGATCTGAATAGTCTCGTATCATTTTAAATAGTCGCCAATTAAATTTGATTTTTTTGACCGAAATAAGTGTATAATATACTATGATTTTTGATCGAAACTTGCATTTCGAAAAGTTTCATAGAATCTAATTTTCCGATGTTTTTTGCATGACCTTCCATCATAACCTTCCCTCGTAAAATATATAAATGATATATGAAGTTTCGTATCATTTCGAATAGTCCCTGATTTAATTGGATTTTTGACCGTAACTAGTATAAACTAGTGTATAATATATTATGATTTTTTGGCCAAACCATGCATTTCGAAAAGTTTCATAGAATCTAGTTTTCAAATGATTTTTTTGCTTGGACTACCATCATAACCTTCCCTCTTAACATATATAAATGATCTGAAAAGTCTCGTATCATGTCAAACAGTCCCCAATTAAATTTGATTTTGTTGACCGAAACTAGTGTATAATATACTATGATTTTTGATCGAAACTTGCATTTCGAAAAGTTTCATAGAATCTAATTTTCCAATGTTTGTTTGCAGGAACTTCCATCATAACCTTCCCTCGTAAAATATATAAATGATATATGAAGTTTCGTATCATTTCGAATAGTCCCCGATTTAATTTGATTTTTGACCGAAACTAGTCTAAACTAGTATATAATATATTATGATTTTTTGGCCAAACCATGCATTTCAAAAAGTTTCATAGAATCTAGTTTTCAGATGATTTTTTTGCATGGACTACCATCATAACCTTCCCTCTTAACATATATAAATGATCTGATAAGTCTCGTATCATGTCAAACAGTCCCCAATTAAATTTGATTTTTTGACCGAAACTAGTGTATAATATACTATGATTTTTGATCGAAACTTGCATTTCGAAAAGTTTCATAGAATCTAATTTCCATTGTATTTTTGCATGTACTTCCATCATAGCCTTCCCTCGTAAAATATATAAATGATATATGAAGTTTTGTATCATTTAGAATAGTCCCCAATTTAATTTGATTTTTGACCGAAACTAGTATAAACTAGTGTATAATATATTATGATTTTTTGGCCAAACCATGCATTTCGAAAAGTTTCATAGAATCTAGTTTTCAGATGATTTTTTTGCATGGACTACCATCATAACCTTCCCTCTTAACATATATAAATGATCTGAAAAGTCTCGTATCATGTCAAACAGTCCCCAATTAAATTTGATTTTTTTGACCGAAACTAGTGTATAATATACTATGATTTCTGATCTAAACTTGCATTTCGAAAAGTTTCATAGAATCTAATTTCCATTGTATTTTTGCATGTACTTCCATCATAGCCTTCCCTCGTAAAATATATAAATGATATATGAAGTTTTGTATCATTTAGAATAGTCCCCGATTTAATTTGATTTTTGACCGAAACTAGTATAAACTAGTGTATAATATATTATGATTTTTTGGCCAAACCATGCATTTCGAAAAGTTTCATAGAATCTAGTTTTCATATGATTTTTTTGCATGGACTACCATCATAACCTTCCATCTTAACATATATAAATGATCTGAAAAGTCTCGTATCATGTCAAACAGTCCCCACTTTAATTTGATTTTGTTGACCGAAACTAGTGTATAATATACTATGATTTTTGATCGAAACTTGCATTTTGAAAAGTTTCATAGAATCTAATTTTCCGATGATTTTTTACATGGACTTCCATCATAACCTTCCCTCGTAAAATATATAAATGAAATGTGAAGTTTCATATTATTTCGAGCAGTTCACGATTTAATTTGATTTTTGAACAAAACTAGTATAAACTAGTGTATAATATATTATGATTTTTTGGCCAATACATGCATTTCGAAAGTTTTCATAGAATCTATTTTTCAGATGATTTTTTTTGCATGGACTACCATCATAACCTTCCCTCTTAACATATATAAATGATCTGAAAAGTCTCATATCATTTTAAATAGTCCCCAATTAAATTTGATTTTTTTGACTGAAACAAGTGTATAATATACTATGATTTTTGATCGAAACTTGCATTTCGAAAAGTTTCATAGAATCTAATTTTCCGATGTTTTTTTGCATGACCTTCCATCATAACCTTCCCTCGTAAAATATATAAATGATATATGAAGTTTCGTATCATTTCGAATAGTCCCCGATTTAATTTGATTTTTGACCGAAACTAGTATAAACTAGTGTATAATATATTATGATTTTTTGGCCAAACCTTGCATTTCGAACAGTTTCATAGAATCTAGTTTTCAGATGATTTTTTTGCATGGACTACCATCATAACCTTCCATCTTAACATATATAAATGATCTGAATAGTCTCGTATCATTTTAAATAGTCGCCAATTAAATTTGATTTTTTTGACCGAAATAAGTGTATAATATACTATGATTTTTGATCGAAACTTGCATTTCGAAAAGTTTCATAGAATCTAATTTTCCGATGTTTTTTGCATGACCTTCCATCATAACCTTCCCTCGTAAAATATATAAATGATATATGAAGTTTCGTATCATTTCGAATAGTCCCCGATTTAATTGGATTTTTGACCGTAACTAGTATAAACTAGTGTATAATATATTATGATTTTTTGGCCAAACCATGCATTTCGAAAAGTTTCATAGAATCTAGTTTTCAAATGATTTTTTTGCATGGACTACCATCATAACCTTCCCTCTTAACATATATAAATGATCTGAAAAGTCTCGTATCATGTCAAACAGTCCCCAATTAAATTTGATTTTGTTGACCGAAACTAGTGTATAATATACTATGATTTTTGATCGAAACTTGCATTTCGAAAAGTTTCATAGAATCTAATTTTCCAATGTTTGTTTGCAGGAACTTCCATCATAACCTTCCCTCGTAAAATATATAAATGATATATGAAGTTTCATATAATTTAGAATAGTCCCTGATTTAATTTGATTTTTGACCGAAACTAGTCTAAACTAGTGTATAATATATTATGATTTTTTGGCCAAACCATGTATTTCGAAAAGTTTCATAGAATCTAGTTTTCAGATGATTTTTTTGCAAGGACTACCATCATAACCTTCCCTCTTAACATATATAAATGATCTGAAAAGTCTCGTATCATTTTAAATAGTCCCCAATTAAATTTGATTTTTTTGACCGAAACAAGTGTATAATATACTATGATTTTTGATCGAAACTTGCATTTCGAAAAGTTTCATAGAATTTAATTTTCCGATGTTTTTTTTGCATGACCTTCCATCATAACCTTCCCTCGTAAAATATATAAATGATACATGAAGTTTCGTATCATTTCAAATAGTCCCCAATTTAATTTGATTTTTGACCGAAACTAGTATAAACTAGTGTATAATATATTATGATTTTTTGGCCAAACCATGCATTTCGAAAAGTTTCATAGAATCTAGTTTTCAGATAATTTTTTTGCATGGACTACCATCATAACCTTCCATCTTAACATATATAAATGATCTAAAAAGTCTCGTATCATGTCAAACAGTCCCCAATTTAATTTGATTTTGTTGACCGAAACTAGTGTATAATATACTATGATTTTTGATCGAAACTTGCATTTCGAAAAGTTTCATAGAATCTAATTTTCCAATGTTTGTTTGCAGGAACTTCCATCATAACCTTCCCTCGTAAAATATATAAATGATATATGAATTTTCGTATCATTTCGAATAGTCCCCGATTTAATTTGATTTTTGACCGAAACTAGTCTAAACTAGTATATAATATATTATGATTTTTTGGCCAAACCATGCATTTCAAAAAGTTTCATAGAATCTAGTTTTCAGATGATTTTTTTGCATGGACTACCATCATAACCTTCCCTCTTAACATATATAAATGATCTGATAAGTCTCGTATCATGTCAAACAGTCCCCAATTAAATTTGATTTTTTGACCGAAACTAGTGTATAATATACTATGATTTTTGATCGAAACTTGCATTTCGAAAAGTTTCATAGAATCTAATTTCCATTGTATTTTTGCATGTACTTCCATCATAGCCTTCCCTCGTAAAATATATAAATGATATATGAAGTTTTGTATCATTTAGAATAGTCCCCGATTTAATTTGATTTTTGACCGAAACTAGTATAAACTAGTGTATAATATATTATGATTTTTTGGCCAAACCATGCATTTCGAAAAGTTTCATAGAATCTAGTTTTCAGATGATTTTTTTGCATGGACTACCATCATAACCTTCCATCTTAACATATATAAATGATCTGAAAAGTCTCGTATCATGTCAAACAGTCCCCACTTTAATTTGATTTTGTTGACCGAAACTAGTGTATAATATACTATGATTTTTGATCGAAACTTGCATTTTGAAAAGTTTCATAGAATCTAATTTTCCGATGATTTTTTACATGGACTTCCATCATAACCTTCCCTCGTAAAATATATAAATAAAATGTGAAGTTTCGTATTATTTCGAGCAGTTCACGATTTAATTTGATTTTTGAACAAAACTAGTATAAACTAGTGTATAATATATTATGATTTTTTGGCCAATACATGCATTTCGAAAGTTTTCATAGAATCTAGTTTTCAGATAATTTTTTTTGCATGGACTACCATCATAACCATCCCTCTTAACATATATAAATGATCTGAAAAGTCTCGTATCATTTTAAATAGTCCCCAATTAAATTTGATTTTTTTGACTGAAACAAGTGTATAATATACTATGATTTTTGATCGAAACTTGCATTTCGAAAAGTTTCATAGAATCTAATTTTCCGATGTTTTTTTGCATGACCTTCCATCATAACCTTCCCTCGTAAAATATATAAATGATATATGAAGTTTCGTATCATTTCGAATAGTCCCCGATTTAATTTGATTTTTGACCGAAACTAGTATAAACTAGTGTATAATATATTATGATTTTTTGGCCAAACCTTGCATTTCGAACAGTTTCATAGAATCTAGTTTTCAGATGATTTTTTTGCATGGACTACCATCATAACCTTCCATCTTAACATATATAAATGATCTGAATAGTCTCGTATCATTTTAAATAGTCGCCAATTAAATTTGATTTTTTTGACCGAAATAAGTGTATAATATACTATGATTTTTGATCGAAACTTGCATTTCGAAAAGTTTCATAGAATCTAATTTTCCGATGTTTTTTGCATGACCTTCCATCATAACCTTCCCTCGTAAAATATATAAATGATATATGAAGTTTCGTATCATTTCGAATAGTCCCCGATTTAATTGGATTTTTGACCGTAACTAGTATAAACTAGTGTATAATATATTATGATTTTTTGGCCAAACCATGCATTTCGAAAAGTTTCATAGAATCTAGTTTTCAAATGATTTTTTTGCATGGACTACCATCATAACCTTCCCTCTTAACATATATAAATGATCTGAAAAGTCTCGTATCATGTCAAACAGTCCCCAATTAAATTTGATTTTGTTGACCGAAACTAGTGTATAATATACTATGATTTTTGATCGAAACTTGCATTTCGAAAAGTTTCATAGAATCTAATTTTCCAATGTTTGTTTGCAGGAACTTCCATCATAACCTTCCCTCGTAAAATATATAAATGATATATGAAGTTTCATATAATTTAGAATAGTCCCTGATTTAATTTGATTTTTGACCGAAACTAGTCTAAACTAGTGTATAATATATTATGATTTTTTGGCCAAACCATGTATTTCGAAAAGTTTCATAGAATCTAGTTTTCAGATGATTTTTTTGCAAGGACTACCATCATAACCTTCCCTCTTAACATATATAAATGATCTGAAAAGTCTCGTATCATTTTAAATAGTCCCCAATTAAATTTGATTTTTTTGACCGAAACAAGTGTATAATATACTATGATTTTTGATCGAAACTTGCATTTCGAAAAGTTTCATAGAATTTAATTTTCCGATGTTTTTTTTGCATGACCTTCCATCATAACCTTCCCTCGTAAAATATATAAATGATACATGAAGTTTCGTATCATTTCAAATAGTCCCCAATTTAATTTGATTTTTGACCGAAACTAGTATAAACTAGTGTATAATATATTATGATTTTTTGGCCAAACCATGCATTTCGAAAAGTTTCATAGAATCTAGTTTTCAGATAATTTTTTTGCATGGACTACCATCATAACCTTCCATCTTAACATATATAAATGATCTAAAAAGTCTCGTATCATGTCAAACAGTCCCCAATTTAATTTGATTTTGTTGACCGAAACTAGTGTATAATATACTATGATTTTTGATCGAAACTTGCATTTCGAAAAGTTTCATAGAATCTAATTTTCCAATGTTTGTTTGCAGGAACTTCCATCATAACCTTCCCTCGTAAAATATATAAATGATATATGAATTTTCGTATCATTTCGAATAGTCCCCGATTTAATTTGATTTTTGACCGAAACTAGTCTAAACTAGTATATAATATATTATGATTTTTTGGCCAAACCATGCATTTCAAAAAGTTTCATAGAATCTAGTTTTCAGATGATTTTTTTGCATGGACTACCATCATAACCTTCCCTCTTAACATATATAAATGATCTGATAAGTCTCGTATCATGTCAAACAGTCCCCAATTAAATTTGATTTTTTGACCGAAACTAGTGTATAATATACTATGATTTTTGATCGAAACTTGCATTTCGAAAAGTTTCATAGAATCTAATTTCCATTGTATTTTTGCATGTACTTCCATCATAGCCTTCCCTCGTAAAATATATAAATGATATATGAAGTTTTGTATCATTTAGAATAGTCCCCGATTTAATTTGATTTTTGACCGAAACTAGTATAAACTAGTGTATAATATATTATGATTTTTTGGCCAAACCATGCATTTCGAAAAGTTTCATAGAATCTAGTTTTCAGATGATTTTTTTGCATGGACTACCATCATAACCTTCCATCTTAACATATATAAATGATCTGAAAAGTCTCGTATCATGTCAAACAGTCCCCACTTTAATTTGATTTTGTTGACCGAAACTAGTGTATAATATACTATGATTTTTGATCGAAACTTGCATTTTGAAAAGTTTCATAGAATCTAATTTTCCGATGATTTTTTACATGGACTTCCATCATAACCTTCCCTCGTAAAATATATAAATAAAATGTGAAGTTTCGTATTATTTCGAGCAGTTCACGATTTAATTTGATTTTTGAACAAAACTAGTATAAACTAGTGTATAATATATTATGATTTTTTGGCCAATACATGCATTTCGAAAGTTTTCATAGAATCTAGTTTTCAGATAATTTTTTTTGCATGGACTACCATCATAACCATCCCTCTTAACATATATAAATGATCTGAAAAGTCTCGTATCATTTTAAATAGTCCCCAATTAAATTTGATTTTTTTGACTGAAACAAGTGTATAATATACTATGATTTTTGATCGAAACTTGCATTTCGAAAAGTTTCATAGAATCTAATTTTCCGATGTTTTTTTGCATGACCTTCCATCATAACCTTCCCTCGTAAAATATATAAATGATATATGAAGTTTCGTATCATTTCGAATAGTCCCCGATTTAATTTGATTTTTGACCGAAACTAGTATAAACTAGTGTATAATATATTATGATTTTTTGGCCAAACCTTGCATTTCGAACAGTTTCATAGAATCTAGTTTTCAGATGATTTTTTTGCATGGACTACCATCATAACCTTCCCTCTTAACATATATAAATGATCTGAATAGTCTCGTATCATTTTAAATAGTCGCCAATTAAATTTGATTTTTTTGACCGAAATAAGTGTATAATATACTATGATTTTTGATCAAAACTTGCATTTCGAAAAGTTTCATAGAATCTAATTTTCCGATGTTTTTTGCATGACCTTCCATCATAACCTTCCCTCGTAAAATATATAAATGATATATGAAGTTTCGTATCATTTCGAATAGTCCCCGATTTAATTGGATTTTTGACCGTAACTAGTATAAACTAGTGTATAATATATTATGATTTTTTGGCCAAACCATGCATTTCGAAAAGTTTCATAGAATCTAGTTTTCAAATGATTTTTTTGCATGGACTACCATCATAACCTTCCCTCTTAACATATATAAATGATCTGAAAAGTCTCGTATCATGCCAAACAGTCCCCAATTAAATTTGATTTTGTTGACCGAAACTAGTGTATAATATACTATGATTTTTGATCGAAACTTGCATTTCGAAAAGTTTCATAGAATCTAATTTTCCAATATTTGTTTGCAGGAACTTCCATCATAACCTTCCCTCGTAAAATATATAAATGATATATGAAGTTTCGTATCATTTCGAATAGTCCCCGATTTAATTTGATTTTTGACCGAAACTAGTCTAAACTAGTATATAATATATTATGATTTTTTGGCCAAACCATGCATTTCAAAAAGTTTCATAGAATCTAGTTTTCAGATGATTTTTTTGCATGGACTACCATCATAACCTTCCCTCTTAACATATATAAATGATCTGATAAGTCTCGTATCATGTCAAACAGTCCCCAATTAAATTTGATTTTTTGACCGAAACTAGTGTATAATATACTATGATTTTTGATCGAAACTTGCATTTCGAAAAGTTTCATAGAATCTAATTTCCATTGTATTTTTGCATGTACTTCCATCATAGCCTTCCCTCGTAAAATATATAAATGATATATGAAGTTTTGTATCATTTAGAATAGTCCCCGATTTAATTTGATTTTTGACCGAAACTAGTATAAACTAGTGTATAATATATTATGATTTTTTGGCCAAACCATGCATTTCGAAAAGTTTCATAGAATCTAGTTTTCAGATGATTTTTTTGCATGGACTACCATCATAACCTTCCATCTTAACATATATAAATGATCTGAAAAGTCTCGTATCATGTCAAACAGTCCCCACTTTAATTTGATTTTGTTGACCGAAACTAGTGTATAATATACTATGATTTTTGATCGAAACTTGCATTTTGAAAAGTTTCATAGAATCTAATTTTCCGATGATTTTTTACATGGACTTCCATCATAACCTTCCCTCGTAAAATATATAAATAAAATGTGAAGTTTCGTATTATTTCGAGCAATTCACGATTTAATTTGATTTTTGAACAAAACTAGTATAAACTAGTGTATAATATATTATGATTTTTTGGTCAATACATGCATTTCGAAAGTTTTCATAGAATCTAGTTTTCAGATGATTTTTTTTGCATGGACTACCATCATAACCATCCCTCTTAACATATATAAATGATCTGAAAAGTCTCGTATCATTTTAAATAGTCCCCAGTTAAATTTGATTTTTTTGACTGAAACAAGTGTATAATATACTATGATTTTTGATCGAAACTTGCATTTCGAAAAGTTTCATAGAATCTAATTTTCCGATGTTTTTTTGCATGACCTTCCATCATAACCTTCCCTCGTAAAATATATAAATGATATATGAAGTTTCGTATCATTTCGAATAGTCCCCGATTTAATTTGATTTTTGACCGAAACTAGTATAAACTAGTGTATAATATATTATGATTTTTTGGCCAAACCTTGCATTTCGAACAGTTTCATAGAATCTAGTTTTCAGATGATTTTTTTGCATGGACTACCATCATAACCTTCCCTCTTAACATATATAAATGATCTGAATAGTCTCGTATCATTTTAAATAGTCGCCAATTAAATTTGATTTTTTTGACCGAAATAAGTGTATAATATACTATGATTTTTGATCAAAACTTGCATTTCGAAAAGTTTCATAGAATCTAATTTTCCGATGTTTTTTGCATGACCTTCCATCATAACCTTCCCTCGTAAAATATATAAATGATATATGAAGTTTCGTATCATTTCGAATAGTCCCCGATTTAATTGGATTTTTGACCGTAACTAGTATAAACTAGTGTATAATATATTATGATTTTTTGGCCAAACCATGCATTTCGAAAAGTTTCATAGAATCTAGTTTTCAAATGATTTTTTTGCATGGACTACCATCATAACCTTCCCTCTTAACATATATAAATGATCTGAAAAGTCTCGTATCATGCCAAACAGTCCCCAATTAAATTTGATTTTGTTGACCGAAACTAGTGTATAATATACTATGATTTTTGATCGAAACTTGCATTTCGAAAAGTTTCATAGAATCTAATTTTCCAATGTTTGTTTGCAGGAACTTCCATCATAACCTTCCCTCGTAAAATATATAAATGATATATGAAGTTTCGTATCATTTCGAATAGTCCCCGATTTAATTTGATTTTTGATCGAAACTAGTCTAAACTAGTATATAATATATTATGATTTTTTGGCCAAACCATGCATTTCAAAAAGTTTCATAGAATCTAGTTTTCAGATGATTTTTTTGCATGGACTACCATCATAACCTTCCCTCTTAACATATATAAATGATCTGATAAGTCTCGTATCATGTCAAACAGTCCCCAATTAAATTTGATTTTTTGACCGAAACTAGTGTATAATATACTATGATTTTTGATCGAAACTTGCATTTCGAAAAGTTTCATAGAATCTAATTTCCATTGTATTTTTGCATGTACTTCCATCATAACCTTCCCTCGTAAAATATATAAATGATATATGAAGTTTCGTATAATTTAGAATAGTCCCCGATTTAATTTGATTTTTGACCGAAACTAGTCTAAACTAGTGTATAATATATTATGATTTTTTGGCCAAACCATGTATTTCGAAAAGTTTCATAGAATCTAGTTTTCAGATGATTTTTTTGCAAGGACTACCATCATAACCTTCCCTCTTAACATATATAAATGATCTGAAAAGTCTCATATTATGTCAAACAGTCCCCAATTAAATTTGATTTTTTTGACCGAAACTAATTTATAATATACTATGATATTTGATCGAAACTTGCATTTCGAAAAGTTTCATAGAATCTAATTTCCATTGTATTTTTGCATGTACTTCCATCATAACCTTCCCTCATAAAATATATAAATGATATATGAAGTTTCATATCATTTAGAATAGTCCCCGATTTAATTTAATTTTTGACCGAAACTAGTATAAACTAGTTTATAATATATTATGATTTTTTGGCCAAACCATGCATTTCGAAAAGTTTTATAGAAATGATCTGAAAAGTCCTGTATCATGTCAAACAGTCCCCAATTAAATTTGATTTTGCTGACCGAAACTAGTGTATAATATACTATGATTTTTGATCGAAACTTGCATTTCGAAAAGTTTCATAGAATCTAATTTTCCAATGTTTTTTTGCATGAACTTCTATCATAATCTTCCATCGTAAAATATATAAATGATATATGAAGTTTCGTATCATTTTGAAATTCCCCGATTTAATTTGATTTTTTACTAAAACTAGTATAAACTAGTGTATAATATATTATGATTTTTTGGCCAAACCATGCATTTCGAAAGGTTTCATAGAATCTAGTTTTCAGATGATTTTTTTTGCATAGACTACCATCATAACCTTACCTTTTAACATATATAAATGATCTGAAAAGTCTCGTATCATTTTATATAGTCCCCAATTAAATTTGATTTTTTTTGACTGAAACAAGTGTATAATATACTATGATTTTTGATCGAAACTTGCATTTCGAAAAGTTTCATAGAATCTAATTTTCCGATGTTTTTTTGCATGACCTTCCATCATAACCTTCCCTCGTAAAATATATAAATGATACATGAAGTTTCGTATCATTTCAAATAGTCCCCGATTTAATTTGATTTTTGACCGAAACAAGTATAAACTAGTGTATAATATATTATGATTTTTTGGCCAAACCATGCATTTCGAAAAGTTTCATAGAATCTAGTTTTCAGATGATTTTTTTGCATGGACTACCATCATAACCTTCCCTCTTAACATATATAAATGATCTGAAAAGTCTGGTATCATGTCAAACAGTCCCCAATTAAATTTGATTTTGCTGACCGAAACTAGTGTATAATATACTATGATTTTTGATCGAAACTTGCATTTCGAAAAGTTTCATAGAATCTAATTTTCCGATAATTTTTTACATGGACTTCCATCATAACCTTCCCTCGTAAAATATATAAATGATATGTGAAGTTTCATATCATTTCGAGCAGTTCACGATTTAATTTGATTTTTGACCAAAACTAGTATAAACTAGTGTATAATATATTATGATTTTTTGGCCAAACCATGCATTTCGAAAGGTTTCATAGAATCTAGTTTTCAGATGATTTTTTTGCATGGACTACCATCATAACCTTCCCTCTTAACATATATAAATGAACTGAAAAGTCTAATATCATGTCAAACAGTCCCCAATTAAATTTGATTTTTTTGACCGAAACTAGTGGATAATATAATATGATTTTTGATCGAAACTTGCATTTCGAAATGTTTCATAGAATCTAATTTTCCAATGTTTTTTTGCATGAACTTCCATCATAACCTTCCTTCGTAAAATATATAAATGATATATGAAGTTTCGTATCATTTCGAATAGTCCCCGATTTAATTTGATTTTTGACCTAAACTAGTCTAAACTGGTGTATAGTATATTATGATTTTTTGGCCAAACCATGCATTTCGAAAAGTTTCATAGAATCTAGTTTTCAGATGATTTCTTTGCAAGGACTACCATCATAACCTTCCCTCTTAACATATATAAATGATCTGAAAAGTCTCGTATCATTTTAACTAGTCCCCAATTAAATTTGATTTTTTTGACCGAAATAAGTGTATAATATACTATGATTTTTGATCGAAACTTGCATTTCGAAAAGTTTCATAGAATCTAATTTTCTGATGTTTTTTTGCATGACCTTCCATCATAACCTTCCCTCGTAAAATATATAAATGATATATGAAGTTTCGTATCATTTGAAATAGTCCCCGATTTAATTTGATTTTTGACCGAAACTAGTATAAACTAGTGTATAATATATTATGATTTTTCTGCCAAACCATGCATTTCGAAAAGTTTCATAGAATCTAGTTTTCAGATGATTTTTTTGCATGGACTACCATCATAGCCTTCCCTCTTAACATATATAAATGATCTGAAAATTCTCGTATCATGTCAAACAGTCCCCAATTAAATTTGATTTTGTTGACCGAAACTAGTGTATAATATACTTTGATTTTTGATCGAAACTTGCATTTCGAAAAGTTTTAGAGAATCTAATTTTCCAATGATTTCTTACATGGTCTTCCATCATAACCTTCCCTCGTAAAATATATAAATGAAATGTAAAGTTTCATATCATTTCGAGCAGTTCATGATTTAATTTGATTTTTGACCAAAACTAGTATAAACTAGTGTATAATATATTATGATTTTTTGGCCAAACCATGCATTTCGAAAGGTTTCATAGAATCTAGTTTTCAGGTGATTTTTTTTGCATGGACTACCATCATAACCTTCCCTTTTAACATATATAAATGATCTGAAAAGTCTCGTATCATTTTAAATAGTCCCCAATTAAATTTGATTTTTTTTTACTGAAACAAGTGTATAATATACTATGATTTTTGATCGAAACTTGCATTTCGAAAAGTTTCATAGAATCTAATTTTCCAATGTTTTTTTGCATGAACTTCCATCATAACCTTCCATCGTAAAATATATAAATGATATATGAAGTTTCGTATCATTTCGAATAGTCCCCGATTTAATTTGATTTTTGACTAAAACTAGTATAAACTAGTGTATAATATATTATGATTTTTTGGCCAAACCATGCATTTCGAAAGGTTTCATAGAATCTAGTTTTCAGATGATTTTTTTTGCATAGACTACCATCATAACCTTCCCTTTTAACATATATAAATGATCTGAAAAGTCTCGTATCATTTTATATAGTCCCCAATTAAATTTGATTTTTTTTGACTGAAACAAGTGTATAATATACTATGATTTTTGATCGAAACTTGCATTTCGAAAAGTTTCATAGAATCTAATTTTCCGATGTTTTTTTGCATGACCTTCCATCATAACCTTCCCTCGTAAAATATATAAATGATACATGAAGTTTCGTATCATTTTAAATAGTCCCCGATTTAATTTGATTTTTGACCGAAACAAGTATAAACTAGTGTATAATATATTATGATTTTTTGGCCAAACCATGCATTTCGAAAGGTTTCATAGAATCTAGTTTTCAGGTGATTTTTTTTGCATGGACTACCATCATAACCTTCCCTTTTAACATATATAAATGATCTGAAAAGTCTCGTATCATTTTAAATAGTCCCCAATTAAATTTGATTTTTTTTTACTGAAACAAGTGTATAATATACTATGATTTTTGATCGAAACTTGCATTTCGAAAAGTTTCATAGAATCTAATTTTCCAATGTTTTTTTGCATGAACTTCCATCATAACCTTCCATCGTAAAATATATAAATGATATATGAAGTTTCGTATCATTTCGAATAGTCCCCGATTTAATTTGATTTTTGACTAAAACTAGTATAAACTAGTGTATAATATATTATGATTTTTTGGCCAAACCATGCATTTCGAAAGGTTTCATAGAATCTAGTTTTCAGATGATTTTTTTTGCATAGACTACCATCATAACCTTCCCTTTTAACATATATAAATGATCTGAAAAGTCTCGTATCATTTTATATAGTCCCCAATTAAATTTGATTTTTTTTGACTGAAACAAGTGTATAATATACTATGATTTTTGATCGAAACTTGCATTTCGAAAAGTTTCATAGAATCTAATTTTCCGATGTTTTTTTGCATGACCTTCCATCATAACCTTCCCTCGTAAAATATATAAATGATACATGAAGTTTCGTATCATTTTAAATAGTCCCCGATTTAATTTGATTTTTGACCGAAACAAGTATAAACTAGTGTATAATATATTATGATTTTTTGGCCAAACCATGCATTTCGAAAAGTTTCATAGAATCTAGTTTTCAGATGATTTTTTTGCATGGACTACCATCATAACCTTCCCTCTTAACATATATAAATGATCTGAAAAGTCTGGTATCATGTCAAACAGTCCCCAATTAAATTTGATTTTGCTGACCGAAACTAGTGTATAATATACTATGATTTTTGATCGAAACTTGCATTTCGAAAAGTTTCATAGAATCTAATTTTCCGATAATTTTTTACATGGACTTCCATCATAACCTTCCCTCGTAAAATATATAAATGATATGTGAAGTTTCATATCATTTCGAGCAGTTCACGATTTAATTTGATTTTTGACCAAAACTAGTATAAACTAGTGTATAATATATTATGATTTTTTGGCCAAACCATGCATTTCGAAAGGTTTCATAGAATCTAGTTTTCAGATGATTTTTTTGCATGGACTACCATCATAACCTTCCCTCTTAACATATATAAATGAACTGAAAAGTCTAATATCATGTCAAACAGTCCCCAATTAAATTTGATTTTTTTGACCTAAACTAGTGGATAATATAATATGATTTTTGATCGAAACTTGCATTTCGAAATGTTTCATAGAATCTAATTTTCCAATGTTTTTTTGCATGAACTTCCATCATAACCTTCCTTCGTAAAATATATAAATGATATATGAAGTTTCGTATCATTTCGAATAGTCCCCGATTTAATTTGATTTTTGACCTAAACTAGTCTAAACTGGTGTATAGTATATTATGATTTTTTGGCCAAACCATGCATTTCGAAAAGTTTCATAGAATCTAGTTTTCAGATGATTTCTTTGCAAGGACTACCATCATAACCTTCCCTCTTAACATATATAAATGATCTGAAAAGTCTCGTATCATTTTAACTAGTCCCCAATTAAATTTGATTTTTTTGACCGAAATAAGTGTATAATATACTATGATTTTTGATCGAAACTTGCATTTCGAAAAGTTTCATAGAATCTAATTTTCTGATGTTTTTTTGCATGACCTTCCATCATAACCTTCCCTCGTAAAATATATAAATGATATATGAAGTTTCGTATCATTTGAAATAGTCCCCGATTTAATTTGATTTTTGACCGAAACTAGTATAAACTAGTGTATAATATATTATGATTTTTCTGCCAAACCATGCATTTCGAAAAGTTTCATAGAATCTAGTTTTCAGATGATTTTTTTGCATGGACTACCATCATAACCTTCCATCTTAACATATATAAATGATCCGAAAAGTCTCATATCATGTCAAACAGTTCCCAATTTAATTTGATTTTGTTGACCGAAACTAGTGTATAATATACTATGATTTTTGATCGAAACTTGCATTTCGAAAAGTTTCATAGAATCTAATTTTCTGATGTTTTTTTGCATGAACTTCCATCATAACCTTCCCTCGTAAAATATATAAATGATATATCAAGTTTCGTATCATTTCGAATAGTCCCCGATTTAATTTGATTTTTGACTGAAACTAGTATAAACTAGTGTATACTATATTACGATTTTTTGGCTAAACCATGCATTTCGAAAAGTTTCATAGAATCTAGTTTTCAGATGATTTTGTAGCATGGACTACCATCATAACCTTCCATCTTAACATATATAAATGATCTGAAAAGTCTCATATCATGTCAAACAGTCCCCAATTTAATTTGATTTTGTTGACCGAAACTAGTGTATATTATACTAGGATTTTTGATCGAAACTTGCATTTCGAAAAGTTTCATAGAATCTAATTTTCCTATGATTTTTTACATGTACTTCCATCATAACCTTCCCTCGTAAAATATATAAATGATATGTGAAGTTTCATATCATTTCGAGCAGTTCACGATTTAATTTGATTTTTGACCAAAACTAGTATAAACTAGTGTATAATATATTATGATTTTTTGGCCAAACCATGCATTTCGAAAGGTTTCATAGAATCTAGTTTTCAGATGATTTTTTTGCGTGGACTACCATCATAACCTTCCCTCTTAACATATATAAATGATCTGAAAAGTCTAATATCATGTCAAACAGTCCCCAATTAAATTTGATTTTTTTGACCGAAACTAGTGGATAATATAATATGATTTTTGATCGAAACTTGCATTTCGAAATGTTTCATAGAATCTAATTTTCCAATGTTTTTTTGCATGAACTTCCATCATAACCTTCATTCGTAAAATATATAAATGATATATGAAGTTTCGTATCATTTCGAATAGTCCCCGATTTAATTTGATTTTTGACCGAAAATAGTCTAAACTGGTGTATAGTATATTATGATTTTTTGGCCAAACATTGCATTTCGAAAAGTTTCATAGAATCTAGTTTTCAGATGATTTCTTTGATGGAACTACCATCATAACCTTCCCTCTTAACATATATAAATGATCTGAAAAGTCTCGTATCATTTTAACTAGTCCCCAATTAAATTTGATTTTTTTGACCGAAATAAGTGTATAATATACTATGATTTTTGATCGAAACTTGCATTTCGAAAAGTTTCATAGAATCTAATTTTCTGATGTTTTTTTGCATGACCTTCCATCATAACCTTCCCTCGTAAAATATATAAATGATATATGAAGTTTCGTATCATTTGAAATAGTCCCCGATTTAATTTGATTTTTGACCGAAACTAGTATAAACTAGTGTATAATATATTATGATTTTTCTGCCAAACCATGCATTTCGAAAAGTTTCATAGAATCTAGTTTTCAGATGATTTTTTTGCATGGACTACCATCATAACCTTCCATCTTAACATATATAAATGATCTGAAAAGTCTCGTATCATGTCAAACAGTCCCCAATTTAATTTGATTTTGTTGACCGAAACTAGTGTATAATATACTATGATTTTTGATCGAAACTTGCATTTCGAAAAGTTTCATAGAATCTAATTTTCTGATGTTTTTTTGCATGACCTTCCATCATAAACTTCCTTCGTAAAATATATAAATGATATATGAAGTTTCGTATCATTTCAAATAGTCCCCGATTTAATTTGATTTTTGACCGAAACTAGTATAAACTAGTGTATAATATATTATGATTTTTCTGCCAAACCATGCATTTTGAAAAGTTTCATAGAATCTATTTTTCAGATGATTTTTTTGCATGGACTACCATCATAACCTTCCATCTTAACATATATAAATGATCTGAAAAGTCTCGTATCATGTCAAACAGTCCCCAATTTAATTTGATTTTGTTGACCGAAACTAGTGTATAATATACTAAGATTTTTGATCGAAACTTGCATTTCAAAAAGGTTCATAGAATCTAATTTTTCGATGTTTTTTTGCATGAACTTCCATCATAACTTTCCCTAGTAAAATATATAAATGATATATGAAGTTTCGTATCATTTCGAATAGTCCCCGATTTAATTTGATTTTTGACCGAAACTAGTATAAACTAGTGTATACTATATTATGATTTTTTGGCAAAAACATGCATTTCGAAAAGTTTCATAGAATCTAGTTTTCAGATCATTTTTTTTGCATGGACTACCATCATAACCTTCCCTCTTAACATATATAAATGATCTGAAAAATCTCGTATCATTTTAAACAGTCCCCAATTAAATTTTATCTTTTTGACCAAAACTAGTGTATAATATACTATGATTTTTTATCGAAACTTGCATTTCGAAAAGTTTCATAGAATCTAATTTTCCAATGTATTTTTGCATGAACTTCCATCATAACCTTCCCTCGTAAAATATATAAATGATATATGAAGTTACATATCATTTCGAATAATCCCTGATTTAATTTGATTTTTAACCGAAACTAGTCTAAACTAGTGTATAATATATTATGATTTTTTCGCCAAACCATGCATTTCGAAAAGTTTCATAGAATCTAGTTTTCAGATGATTTTTTGCATGGACTACCATCATAAACTTCCCTCTTAACATATATAAATGATATGAAAAGTCTCGTATCATGTCAAACAGTCCCCAATTAAATTTTATTTTTTTGACCGAAACTAATGTATAATATACTATGATTTTTGATCGAAACTTGCATTTCGAAAAGTTTCATAGAATCTAATTTTCCGAAGATATTTTACATGGACTTCCATCATAATCTTCCCTCGTAAAATATATAAATGATATGTGAAGTTTCGTTTCATTTTGAACAGTTCCCAAATTAATTTGATTCTTGACCAAAACTAGTATAAACTAGTGTATACTATATTTTGATTTTTTGGCCAAACCGCGCATTTCGAAAAGTTTCATAGAATCTAGTATTCAGATGAGTTTTTTTGAATGGACTACCATCATAATCTTCGCTCTTAACATATATAAATGATCTGAAAAGTCTAATATCATGTCAAACAGTCCCCAATTAAATTTGATTTTTTTGACCGAAACTAGTGGATAATATAATATGATTTTTGATCGAAACTTGCATTTCGAAATGTTTCATAGAATCTAATTTTCCAATGTTTTTTTGCATGAACTTCCATCATAACCTTCCTTCGTAAAATATATAAATGATATATGAAGTTTCGTATCATTTCGAATAGTCCCCGATTTAATTTGATTTTTGACCGAAACTAGTCTAAACTGGTATATAGTATATTATGATTTTTTGGCCAAACCATGCATTTCGAAAAGTTTCATAGAATCTAGTTTTCAGATGATTTCTTTGCAAGGACTACCATCATAACCTTCCCTCTTAACATATATAAATGATCTGAAAAGTCTCGTATCATTTTAACTAGTCCCCAATTAAATTTGATTTTTTTGACCGAAATAAGTGTATAATATACTATGATTTTTGGTCGAAACTTGCATTTCGAAAAGTTTCATAGAATCTAATTTTCTGATGTTTTTTTGCATGACCTTCCATCATAACCTTCCCTCGTAAAATATATAAATGATATATGAAGTTTCGTATCATTTGAAATAGTCCCCGATTTAATTTGATTTTTGACCGAAACTAGTATAAACTAGTGTATAATATATTATGATTTTTCTGCCAAACCATGCATTTCGAAAAGTTTCATAGAATCTAGTTTTCAGATGATTTTTTTGCATGGACTACCATCATAACCTTCCATCTTAACATATATAAATGATCCGAAAAGTCTCGTATCATGTCAAACAGTTCCCAATTTAATTTGATTTTGTTGACCGAAACTAGTGTATAATATACTATGATTTTTGATCGAAACTTGCATTTCGAAAAGTTTCATAGAATCTAATTTTCTGATGTTTTTTTGCATGAACTTCCATCATAACCTTCCCTCGTAAAATATATAAATGATATATCAAGTTTCGTATCATTTCGAATAGTCCCCGATTTAATTTGATTTTTGACTGAAACTAGTATAAACTAGTGTATACTATATTACGATTTTTTTGCTAAACCATGCATTTCGAAAAGTTTCATAGAATCTAGTTTTCAGATGATTTTGTTGCATGGACTACCATCATAACCTTCCATCTTAACATATATAAATGATCTGAAAAGTCTCATATCATGTCAAACAGTCCCCAATTTAATTTGATTTTGTTGACCGAAACTAGTGTATATTATACTAGGATTTTTGATCGAAACTTGCATTTTGAAAAGTTTCATAGAATCTAATTTTCCGATGATTTTTTACATGTACTTCCATCATAACCTTCCCTCGTAAAATATATAAATGATATGTGAAGTTTCATATCATTTCGAGCAGTTCACGATTTAATTTGATTTTTGACCAAAACTAGTATAAACTAGTGTATAATATATTATGATTTTTTGGCCAAACCATGCATTTCGAAAGGTTTCATAGAATCTAGTTTTCAGATAATTTTTTTGCATGGACTACCATCATAACCTTCCCTCTTAACATATATAAATGATCTGAAAAGTCTAATATCATGTCAAACAGTCCCCAATTAAATTTGATTTTTTTGACCGAAACTAGTGGATAATATAATATGATTTTTTATCGAAACTTGCATTTCGAAATGTTTCATAGAATCTAATTTTCCAATGTTTTTTTGCATGAACTTCCATCATAACTTTCCTTCGTAAAATATATAAATTATATATGAAGTTTCGTATCATTTCGAATAGTCCCCGATTTAATTTGATTTTTTACCGAAACTAGTCTAAACTTGTGTATAGTATATTATGATTTTTTGGCCAAACCATGCATTTCGAAAAGTTTCATAGAATCTAATTTTCAGATGATTTCTTTGATGGGACTACCATCATAACCTTCCCTCTTAACATATATAAATGATCTGAAAAGTCTCGTATCATTTTAACTAGTCCCCAATTAAATTTGATTTTTTTGACCGAAATAAGTGTATAATATACTATGATTTTTGATCGAAACTTGCATTTCGAAAAGTTTCATAGAATCTAATTTTCTGATGTTTTTTTGCATGACCTTCCATCATAACCTTCCCTCGTAAAATATATAAATGATATATGAAGTTTCGTATCATTTGAAATAGTCCCCGATTTAATTTGATTTTTGACCGAAACTAGTATAAACTAGTGTATAATATATTATGATTTTTTGGCCAAACCATGCATTTCGAAAAGTTTCATAGAATCTAGTTTTCAGATGATTTTTTTGCATGGACTACCATCATAACCTTCCATCTTAACATATATAAATGATCTGAAAAGTCTCGTATCATGTCAAACAGTCCCCAATTTAATTTGATTTTGTTGACCGAAACTAGTGTATAATATACTATGATTTTTGATCGAAACTTGCATTTCGAAATGTTTCATAGAATCTAATTTTCCAATGTTTTTTTGCATGAACTTCCATCATAACCTTCCTTCGTAAAATATATAAATGATATATGAAGTTTCGTATCATTTCGAATAGTCCCCGATTTAATTTGATTTTTGACCGAAACTAGTCTAAACTGGTGTATAGTATATTACGATTTTTTGGCCAAACCATGCATTTCGAAAAGTTTATAGAATCTAGTTTTCAGATGATTTCTTTGCAAGGACTACCATCATAACCTTCCCTCTTAACATATATAAATGATCTGAAAAGTCTCGTATCATTTTAACTAGTCCCCAATTAAATTTGATTTTTTGGACCGAAATAAGTGTATAATATACTATGATTTTTGATCGAAACTTGCATTTCGAAAAGTTTCATAGAATCTAATTTTCTGATGTTTTTTTGCATGACCTTCCATCATAACCTTCCCTCGTAAAATATATAAATGATATATGAAGTTTCGTATCATTTGAAATAGTCCCCGATTTAATTTGATTTTTGACCGAAACTAGTATAAACTAGTGTATAATATATTATGATTTTTCTGCCAAACCATGCATTTCGAAAAGTTTCATAGAATCAAGTTTTCAGATGATTTTTTTGCATGAACTACCATCATAACCTTCCATCTTAACATATATAAATGATCCGAAAAGTCTCGTATCATGTCAAACAGTTCCCAATTTAATTTGATTTTGTTGACTGAAACTAGTGTATAATATACTATGATTTTTGATCGAAACTTGCATTTCGAAAAGTTTCATAGAATCTAATTTTCCGATGTTTTTTTGCATGAACTTCCATCATAACCTTCCCTCGTAAAATATATAAATGATATATCAAGTTTCGTATCATTTCGAATAGTCCCCGATTTAATTTGATTTTTGACCGAAACTAGTATAAACTAGTGTATACTATATTATGATTTTTTGGCAAAAACATGCATTTCGAAAAGTTTCATAGAATCTAGTTTTCAGATGATTTTGTTGCATGGACTACCATCATAACCTTCCATCTTAACATATATAAATGATCTGAAAAGTCTCATATCATGTCAAACAGTCCCCAATTTAATTTGATTTTGTTGACCGAAACTAGTGTATAATATACTAGGATTTTTGATCGAAACTTGCATTTCGAAAAGTTTCATAGAATCTAATTTTCCGATGATTTTTGCATGAACATATATAAATGATCTGAAAAGTCTCGTATCATTTTAACTGATGTTTTTTTGCATAGAATCTAATTTTCTGATGTTTTTCTGAAAAGTCTCGTATCATAGAATCTAATTTTCTGATGTTTTTTTGCATGAACTTCCATCATAACCTTCCCTCGTAAAATATATTAATGATATATCAAGTTTCGTATCATTTCGAATAGTCCCTGATTTAATTTGATTTTTGACTGAAACTAGTATAAACTAGTGTATACTATATTACGATTTTTTGGCTAAACCATGCATTTCGAAAAGTTTCATAGAATCTAGTTTTCAGATGATTTTTTTGCATGGACTACCATCATAACCTTCCATCTCAACATTTATAAATGATCTGAAAAGTCTCGTATCATTTTAAACAGTCCCGAATTAAATTTGATTTTTTTGACCGAAACAAGTGTATAATATACTATGATTTTTGATCGAAACATGCATTTTGAAAAGTTTCATAGAATCTAATTTTCTGATGTTTTTTTGCATGACCTTCCATCATAACCTTCCTTCGTAAAATATATAAATGATATATGAAGTTTCGTATCATTTCAAATAGTCCCCGATTTAATTTGATTTTTGACCGAAACTAGTATAAACTAGTGTATAATATATTATGATTTTTCTGCCAAACCATGCATTTTGAAAAGTTTCATAGAATCTAGTTTTCAGATGATTTTTTTGCATGGACTACCATCATAACCTTCCATCTTAACATATATAAATGATCTGAAAAGTCTCGTATCATGTCAAACAGTCCCCAATTTAATTTGATTTTGTTGACCGAAACTAGTGTATAATATACTAAGATTTTTGATCGAAACTTGCATTTCAAAAAGGTTCATAGAATCTAATTTTTCGATGTTTTTTTGCATGAACATCCATCATAACTTTCCCTAGTAAAATATATAAATGATATATGAAGTTTCGTATCATTTCGAATAGTCCCCGATTTAATTTGATTTTTGACCGAAACTAGTATAAACTAGTGTATACTATATTATGATTTTTTGGCAAAAACATGCATTTCGAAAAGTTTCATAGAATCTAGTTTTCAGATCATTTTTTTGCATGGGCCACCATCATAACCTTCCCTCTTAACATATATAAATGATCTGAAAAGTCTCGTATCATTTTAAACAGTCCCCAATTAAATTTTATCTTTTTGACCAAAACTAGTGTATAATATACTATGATTTTTTATCGAAACTTGCATTTCGAAAAGTTTCATAGAATCTAATTTTCCAATGTATTTTTGCATGAACTTCCATCATAACCTTCCCTCGTAAAATATATAAATGATATATGAAGTTACATATCATTTCGAATAATCCCTGATTTAATTTGATTTTTGACCGAAACTAGTCTAAACTAGTGTATAATATATTATGATTTTTTGGCCAAACCATGCATTTCGAAAAGTTTCATAGAATCTAGTTTTCAGATGATTTTTTTTTGCATGGACTACCATCATAAACTTCCCTCTTAACATATATAAATGATATGAAAAGTCTCGTATCATGTCAAACAGTCCCCAATTAAATTTTATTTTTTTAACCGAAACTAATGTATAATATACTATGATTTTTGGTCGAAACTTGCATTTCGAAAAGTTTCATAGAATCTAATTTTCCGAAGATATTTTACATGGACTTCCATCATAATCTTCCCTCGTAAAATATATAAATGATATGTGAAGTTTCGTTTCATTTTGAACAGTTCCCAATTTAATTTGATTCTTGACCAAAACTAGTATAAACTAGTGTATACTATATTTTAATTTTTTGGCCAAACCGCGCATTTCGAAAAGTTTCATAGAATCTAGTATTCAGATGAGTTTTTTTGAATGGACTACCATCATAACCTTCGCTCTTAACATATATAAATGATCCGAAAAGTCACGTAACCTTCCATCATAACCTTCCCTCGTAAAATATATAAATGATATATGAAGTTTCGTATCATTTCAAATAGTCCCCGATTTAATTTGATTTTTGACCGAAACTAGTATAAACTAGTATATATTATATTATGATTTTTTGGCCAAAACATGCATTTCGAAAAGTTTCATCGAATCTAGTTTTCAGATGATTTTTTTGCATGAACTACCATCATAACCTTCCCTCTTAACATATATAAATGATCTGAAAAGTGTCGTATCATTTTAAACAGTCCCCAATTAAATTTGATTTTTTTGACCGAAACTAGTGTTTAATATACTATGATTTTTGATCGAAACTTGCATTTCGAAAAGTTTCATAGAATCTAATTTTCCGATGTTTTTTTGCATGACCTTCCATCATGACCTTCCCTCGTAAAATATATAAATGATAAACGAAGTTTCGTATCATTTCGAATATTCCTCGATTTAATTTTATTTTTGAACGAAACTAGTATAAACTAGTGTATACTATATTATGATTTTTTGGCCAAAACATGCATTTCGATTTGTTTCATAGAATCTAGTTTTCAGATGATTTTTTTGCATGAACTACCATCGTAACCTTCCCTCTTAACATATATAAATTATCTGAAAAGTCTCGTATCATTTTAAACAGTCCCCAATTAAATTTGATTTTTTTGACCGAAACTAGTGTATAATATACTATGATTTTTGATCGAAACTTGCATTTCGAAAAGTTTCATAGAATCTAATTTTCCGAAGATTTTTTACATGGACTTCCATCATAATCTTCCCTCGTAAAATATATAAATGATATGTGAAGTTTCGTATCATTTCGAACAGTTCCCGATTTAATTTGATTCTTGACCAAAACTAGTATAAACTAGTGTATACTATATTATGAATTTTTGGCCAAACCGCGCATTTCGAAAAGTTTCATAGAATCTAGTTTTCAGATGAGTTTTATTGAATGGACTACCACCATAACCTTCGCTCTTAACATATTTAAATGATCTGAAAAGTCTCGTTTCATGTCAAACATTCCCCAATTAAATTTGATTTTTTTGACCGAAACTAGTGTATAATATATTATGATTTTTTATCGAAACTTGCATTTCGAAAAGTTTCATAGAATCTAATTTTCCGATGTTTTTTTGCATGACCTTCCATCATAACCTTCCCTCGTAAAATATATAAATGATATATGAAGTTTCGTATCATTTCAAATAGTCCCCGATTTAATTTGATTTTTGACCGAAACTAGTATAAACTAGTGTATAATATATTATGATTTTTTGGCCAAACCATGCATTTCGAAAAGTTTCATAGAATCTAGTTTTCAGATGATTTTTTTGCATGGACTACCATCATAACCATCCATCTTAACATATATAAATGATCTGAAAAGTCTCGTATCATGTCAAACAGTGCCCAATTTAATTTACTTTGTTGACCGAAATTAGTGTATTATATACTATGATTTTTGATCGAAACTTGCATTTCGAAAAGTTTCATAGAATCTAATTTTCCGATGTTTTTTTGCATGAACTTCCATCATAACCTTCCCTCGTAAAATATATAAATGATATATCAAGTTTCGTATCATTTCGAATAGTCCCCGATTTAATTTGATTTTTGACTGAAACTAGTATAAACTAGTGTATACTATATTACGATTTTTTGGCTAAACCATGCATTTCGAAAAGTTTCATAGAATCTAGTTTTCAGATGATTTTTTTGCATGGACTACCATCATAACCTTCCATCTTAACATTTATAAATGATCTGAAAAGTCTCGTATCATTTTAAACAGTCCCGAATTAAATTTGATTTTTTTGACCGAAACAAGTGTATAATATACTATGATTTTTGATCGAAACTTGCATTTCGTAAAGTTTCATAGAATCTAATTTTCCGATGATTTTTTACATGGACTTCCATCATAACCTTCCCTCGTAAAATATATAAATGATATGTGAAGTTTCGTATCATTTCGAGCAGTTCACGATTTAATTTGATTTTTGACCAAAACTAGTATAAACTAGTGTATAATATATTATGATTTTTTGGCCAAACCATGCATTTCGAAAGGTTTCATAGAATCTAGTTTTTAGATGATTTTTTTGCATGGACTACCATCATAACCTTCCCTCTTAACATATATAAATGATCTGAAAAGTCTAATATCATGTCAAACAGTCCCCAATTAAATTTGATTTTTTTGACCGAAACTAGTGGATAATATAATATGATTTTTGATTGAAACTTGCATTTCGAAATGTTTCATAGAATCTAATTTTCCAATGTTTTTTTGCATGAACTTCCATCATAACCTTCCTTCGTAAAATATATAAATGATATATGAAGTTTCGTATCATTTCGAATAGTCCCCGATTTAATTTGATTTTTGACCGAAACTAGTCTAAACTGGTGTATAGTATATTATGATTTTTTGGCCAAACCATGCATTTCGAAAAGTTTCATAGAATCTAGTTTTCAGATGATTTCTTTGCAAGGACTACCATCATAACCTTCCCTCTTAACATATATAAATGATCTGAAAAGTCTCGTATCATTTTAACTAGTCCCCAATTAAATTTGATTTTTTGGACCGAAATAAGTGTATAATATACTATGATTTTTGATCGAAACTTGCATTTCGAAAAGTTTCATAGAATCTAATTTTCTGATGTTTTTTTGCATGACCTTCCATCATAACCTTCCCTCGTAAAATATATAAATGATATATGAAGTTTCGTATCATTTGAAATAGTCCCCGATTTAATTTGATTTTTGACCGAAACTAGAATAAACTAGTGTATAATATATTATGATTTTTCTGCCAAACCATGCATTTCGAAAAGTTTCATAGAATCTAGTTTTCAGATGATTTTTTTGCATGGACTACCATCATAACCTTCCATCTTAACATATATAAATGATCCGAAAAGTCTCGTATCATGTCAAACAGTTCCCAATTTAATTTGATTTTGTTGACCGAAACTAGTGTATAATATACTATGATTTTTGATCGAAACTTGCATTTCGAAAAGTTTCATAGAATCTAATTTTCCGATGTTTTTTTGCATGAACTTCCATCATAACCTTCCCTCGTAAAATATATAAATGATATATCAAGTTTCGTATCATTTCGAATAGTCCCCGATTTAATTTGATTTTTGACCGAAACTAGTATAAACTAGTGTATACTATATTATGATTTTTTGGCAAAAACATGCATTTCGAAAAGTTTCATAGAATCTAGTTTTCAGATGATTTTGTTGCATGGACTACCATCATAACCTTCCATCTTAACATATATAAATGATCTGAAAAGTCTCATATCATGTCAAACAGTCCCCAATTTAATTTGATTTTGTTGACCGAAACTAGTGTATAATATACTAGGATTTTTGATCGAAACTTGCATTTCGAAAAGTTTCATAGAATCTAATTTTCCGATGATTTTTGCATGAACATATATAAATGATCTGAAAAGTCTCGTATCATTTTAACTGATGTTTTTTTGCATAGAATCTAATTTTCTGATGTTTTTCTGAAAAGTCTCGTATCATAGAATCTAATTTTCTGATGTTTTTTTGCATGAACTTCCATCATAACCTTCCCTCGTAAAATATATTAATGATATATCAAGTTTCGTATCATTTCGAATAGTCCCTGATTTAATTTGATTTTTGACTGAAACTAGTATAAACTAGTGTATACTATATTACGATTTTTTGGCTAAACCATGCATTTCGAAAAGTTTCATAGAATCTAGTTTTCAGATGATTTTTTTGCATGGACTACCATCATAACCTTCCATCTCAACATTTATAAATGATCTGAAAAGTCTCGTATCATTTTAAACAGTCCCGAATTAAATTTGATTTTTTTGACCGAAACAAGTGTATAATATACTATGATTTTTGATCGAAACATGCATTTTGAAAAGTCTCATAGAATCTAATTTTCTGATGTTTTTTTGCATGACCTTCCATCATAACCTTCCTTCGTAAAATATATAAATGATATATGAAGTTTCGTATCATTTCAAATAGTCCCCGATTTAATTTGATTTTTGACCGAAACTAGTATAAACTAGTGTATAATATATTATGATTTTTCTGCCAAACCATGCATTTTGAAAAGTTTCATAGAATCTATTTTTCAGATGATTTTTTTGCATGGACTACCATCATAACCTTCCATCTTAACATATATAAATGATCTGAAAAGTCTCGTATCATGTCAAACTGTCCCCAATTTAATTTGATTTTGTTGACCGAAACTAGTGTATAATATACTAAGATTTTTGATCGAAACTAGCATTTCAAAAAGGTTCATAGAATCTAATTTTTCGATGTTTTTTTGCATGAACATCCATCATAACTTTCCCTAGTAAAATATATAAATGATATATGAAGTTTCGTATCATTTCGAATAGTCCCCGATTTAATTTGATTTTTGACCGAAACTAGTATAAACTAGTGTATACTATATTATGATTTTTTGGCAAAAACATGCATTTCGAAAAGTTTCATAGAATCTAGTTTTCAGATCATTTTTTTGCATGGGCCACCATCATAACCTTCCCTCTTAACATATATAAATGATCTGAAAAGTCTCGTATCATTTTAAACAGTCCCCAATTAAATTTTATCTTTTTGACCAAAACTAGTGTATAATATACTATGATTTTTTATCGAAACTTGCATTTCGAAAAGTTTCATAGAATCTAATTTTTCAATGTATTTTTGCATGAACTTCCATCATAACCTTCCCTCGTAAAATATATAAATGATATATGAAGTTACATATCATTTCGAATAATCCCTGATTTAATTTGATTTTTGACCGAAACTAGTCTAAACTAGTGTATAATATATTATGATTTTTTGGCCAAACCATGCATTTCGAAAAGTTTCATAGAATCTAGTTTTCAGATGATTTTTTTTTGCATGGACTACCATCATAAACTTCCCTCTTAACATATATAAATGATATGAAAAGTCTCGTATCATGTCAAACAGTCCCCAATTAAATTTTATTTTTTTGACCGAAACTAATGTATAATATACTATGATTTTTGATCGAAACTTGCATTTCGAAAAGTTTCATAGAATCTAATTTTCCGAAGATATTTTACATGGACTTCCATCATAATCTTCCCTCGTAAAATATATAAATGATATGTGAAGTTTCGTTTCATTTTGAACAGTTCCCAATTTAATTTGATTCTTGACCAAAACTAGTATAAACTAGTGTATACTATATTTTAATTTTTTGGCCAAACCGCGCATTTCGAAAAGTTTCATAGAATCTAGTATTCAGATGAGTTTTTTTGAATGGACTACCATCATAACCTTCGCTCTTAACATATATAAATGATCCGAAAAGTCTCGTAACCTTCCATCATAACCTTCCCTCGTAAAATATATAAATGATATATGAAGTTTCGTATCATTTCAAATAGTCCCCGATTTAATTTGATTTTTGACCGAAACTAGTATAAACTAGTATATATTATATTATGATTTTTTGGCCAAAACATGCATTTCGAAAAGTTTCATCGAATCTAGTTTTCAGATGATTTTTTTGCATGAACTACCATCATAACCTTCCCTCTTAACATATATAAATGATCTGAAAAGTGTCGTATCATTTTAAACAGTCCCCAATTAAATTTGATTTTTTTGACCGAAACTAGTGTTTAATATACTATGATTTTTGATCGAAACTTGCATTTCGAAAAGTTTCATAGAATCTAATTTTCCGATGTTTTTTTGCATGACCTTCCATCATGACCTTCCCTCGTAAAATATATAAATGATAAACGAAGTTTCGTATCATTTCGAATATTCCTCGATTTAATTTTATTTTTGAACGAAACTAGTATAAACTAGTGTATACTATATTATGATTTTTTGGCCAAAACATGCATTTCGATTGGTTTCATAGAATCTAGTTTTCAGATGATTTTTTTGCATGAACTACCATTGTAACCTTCCCTCTTAACATATATAAATTATCTGAAAAGTCTCGTATCATTTTAAACAGTCCCCAATTAAATTTGATTTTTTTGACCGAAACTAGTGTATAATATACTATGATTTTTGATCGAAACTTGCATTTCGAAAAGTTTCATAGAATCTAATTTTCCGAAGATTTTTTACATGGACTTCCATCATAATCTTCCCTCGTAAAATATATAAATGATATGTGAAGTTTCGTATCATTTAGAACAGTTCCCGATTTAATTTGATTCTTGACCAAAACTAGTATAAACTAGTGTATACTATATTATGAATTTTTGGCCAAACCGCGCATTTCGAAAAGTTTCATAGAATCTAGTTTTCAAATGAGTTTTATTGAATGGACTACCACCATAACCTTCGCTCTTAACATATTTAAATGATCTGAAAAGTCTCGTTTCATGTCAAACATTCCCCAATTAAATTTGATTTTTTTGACCGAAACTAGTGTATAATATATTATGATTTTTTATCGAAACTTGCATTTCGAAAAGTTTCATAGAATCTAATTTTCCGATGTTTTTTTGCATGAACTTCCATCATAACCTTCCCTCGTAAAATATATAAATGATATATCAAGTTTCGTATCATTTCGAATAGTCCCCGATTTAATTTGATTTTTGACTGAAACTAGTATAAACTAGTGTATACTATATTACGATTTTTTGGCTAAACCATGCATTTCGAAAAGTTTCATAGAATCTAGTTTTCAGATGATTTTTTTGCATGGACTACCATCATAACCTTCCATCTTAACATTTATAAATGATCTGAAAAGTCTCGTATCATTTTAAACAGTCCCGAATTAAATTTGATTTTTTTGACCGAAACAAGTGTATAATATACTATGATTTTTGATCGAAACATGCATTTCGAAAAGTTTCATAGAATCTAATTTTCCAATGATTTTTTACATGGACTTCCATCATAACCTTCCCTCGTAAAATATATAAATGATATGTGAAGTTTCGTATCATTTCGAGCAGTTCACGATTTAATTTGATTTTTGACCAAAACTAGTATAAACTAGTGTATAATATATTATGATTTTTTGGCCAAACCATGCATTTCGAAAGGTTTCATAGAATCTAGTTTTTAGATGATTTTTTTGCATGGACTACCATCATAACCTTCCCTCTTAACATATATAAATGATCTGAAAAGTCTAATATCATGTCAAACAGTCCCCAATTAAATTTGATTTTTTTGACCGAAACTAGTGGATAATATAATATGATTTTTGATTGAAACTTGCATTTCGAAATGTTTCATAGAATCTAATTTTCCAATGTTTTTTTGCATGAACTTCCATCATAACCTTCCTTCGTAAAATATATAAATGATATATGAAGTTTCGTATCATTTCGAATAGTCCCCGATTTAATTTGATTTTTGACCGAAACTAGTCTAAACTGGTGTATAGTATATTATGATTTTTTGGCCAAACCATGCATTTCGAAAAGTTTCATAGAATCTAGTTTTCAGATGATTTCTTTGCAAGGACTACCATCATAACCTTCCCTCTTAACATATATAAATGATCTGAAAAGTGTCGTATCATTTTAACTATTCCCCAATTAAATTTGATTTTTTTGACCGAAATAAGTGTATAATATACTATGA